>CM069432.1:74692519-77192519 GCA_035610365.1 Aquatica leii
ACAAAAGCTCAATTATAGTTCGAAGTTCGTAAAAATATTCTCGAAGTTCGAATTCGGTTTGAAGAAATAAGCGTTCGAACACCACTAATTTAAAGGCTATAAAAGTGTAGGTAAATCTAAAAAATGTTCTTTTGTTACAAATTATGGATCTTTATATATTCTAATGTTTCGTATTTTCATTTCCAGAACGCACGCATGTAACTCATTTCCGATAAACCGTTTGCCGGTGGCGGCTTATTCTAAAGACCACAAGGGCACGTGTCTAGCAATCAAAATGAAAAATAAAGTTTTAAGTTTAACTGAAGTAAACGATATGCAACAAAGAACTATAGAGTTAGGTAGTAAGTAGTAAGATGTACATTTAAAAATTGCTTTTGCTTATAGTAGTTATAACGTAGATAATGAATTTTTACCAGGTATTTTCCTCAAGTGTTTTGAGTGCTTGTAATTTTTTTAAATAAAATTTTCAAGTAATTTACGAAACTGCGGGGTGCTCAAAAATTCTCTTATGGTCAACCACACTGCATTTCTCAAGTTCTACTTACTTAGTACTAAGTAGCTTCTAACTAAATACTATAGAAATATTTGATATAAAAATTATTTGTACTGTAACTAAGCGTTACTAAGAACTAGGTATAACTGAAAAGGCACCCGGAGGAATGCGGTTATCTCTACTAAAACTTGATAGGTATATTATAGTTTGTACAACCGTCGCTCACTATTAGAAATATGGATGTCAAGGTGCAAACACGGATATTTTTAAGATTCACAGTACTATGCACTTTAGTGATATAAAAACATAAAATTGGGATTCCTTTACATCAGCTTCCAGGTGACTTCTCCTGAGGCGTCGACAGTCTTTTTTACAACAGCACGGTTTGTTTTTAATTGCTAGCCATTATTGTATTTTATTATTAACCATTACTGTAAATATAAAAAAAAATTTTCAAATTACAAGGAAAACTTACGGAAATTTTTGATTAACTTCGTTACATTATTTGTTCGATTTGTACATTGCTTTTACTGGAAGTACTATTGGAAATATGTTCATTTTTACCAAAAATAAAGGTTTTAGCTAAAATACTCTATAAATGGTGTTTTGTGTCAAAATGTTCTATTTACAACAAATAATTGTGGACTGTGTCGAGAATAGATCCACGACAAAAGCAAAAGCTGTTAAACGCGATGTTCTAGAAAGTGAGTAGGTCTTATTTTGTTGGATGAATTATTTTAACATAATTAATTTATTTTTGTCGATATTGATTATGCTTATCAACAATAATTTACCGTTGGGGACCGATATGAAAACTTACATTAAACATAATTGAATAAAAATTTTAATACTATGATAATTTGTTATAAATGTCATGGTATTTATTATTTTTAGAATAACAATTTATGCAGTGTCGACAACGAATAAATGCTTCCGTAAAGAACTGCGCACTCACAAAATGTCGCTCGAAAAAAATATATTCTACGAGACTGACAACGCATAGGTAGGAATTATAACATATAATTCAGATTACTACATTGGTACACATAAGGTGATAATAGCAGCGGCGTTTTCTTAGATGGGTGGGCACAAAATTATTGAGCTGGCTAATCATTTCAGAAAAAAAAATATTTAAAAATGTTTAATGTTTCATATTGTTTAACACTCTTTTTACAATGCGGTTTACTATGATTATCAAATGTGTGTTTTTCAATACATATTATTTTGATAAGTATGTTACATCGCTGAATCATACCGTCAATCAAACTCAGCATTAAGTATCACAGAAGATCTAACATAAATCAGAAATGCATTAGATATTTTTTTAACTTTCCGATGATTCTGGCAAGAAGTGAATTCTAACAACTTGTGGATCAAAAGCAGGGCCGGATTATGTACTTCAGCGCTCTACTTGGTTTATAAGGTAATCCGGCACTGTGCAATATATATAATCAATTTTTCGAAATAGATTGATTTTATATTTGTAAATTGAACTATTGAACCACAGTTCATCCTACGATAATATATCAGTTTTCTAGTTTGATTTGATAGAGTTGAACAAATAAGTTAGATCTAAACACAAAAGTCCAATATTGTTATTTTTAAAATATATATAATAATTTGTTTAAAAATACTAATGTAGTTAGGTTAACTATATTAATGTTTTTGTGAGTTAAAAATTTCTTTTTTATAATTTACTCATACTGTTTGTTTGGGTGTAGTTTATTTTTTTGTTATAAAAACATTCAAATTATATGTGCCAATTTAGATTCGTCGTTGACAATATTACTAGTTTGGTTCAGAACAACAACGTTGAAAAAATATTTTTTTAACTGATTGAAAGTACTTATATACATACTTTTTAATGCGTCTTTGTAAAACATATATGCAATTAGACACGCTTGTAATCCAACTGAAATGTCATTATCATATTTTTTAGTTACTTAAAAATTATGAAAATATATTTTCAGCCATAGTAGTTAGAATTGTATTAAAACAGATGAGTGAATTTCAGTTTCTTATTAAAATATTATACATTTCACAATATTTATTGTATTGTATTATTATTAATTTTTAATACCTTTATAACAAAAAAGAAAAATTTAATTTACTTTTTATTATTTGAATTCTTTATTTATTGACGAAGAGTTCGTATTGAAGACGGAACCAAGTTTACTTCGTATGAATTTTTCCAATATGAACGTGTTAATAGATGATTTAAATGACGACAATCACAAAGTATCGTCTATTTACAGTGACGTAGACTAGATAAAATTGTTGCATTTTCAAAACTAATGTTACCGCGCGTGTAATGCAAAAATTTTCAAACTTTTTTCACAAAGAAAAGGAAAACATGAAGCCGAAGAAGAAATACTGTATGACGCTTTGTTAATTTCTTATACTAGTTGTTTATAATTTATGTATTGTCAGGGATTATAAAACCATTCTAAATTAGTTTCTCAAATATGGTTTCGCATGTTATGCTTAATTTATTAAACTCTGTTTATAGGCATATTCACAAAAATGTAAAAAACATTTTTTGAATTACTAATTTACTTCTTCATTTAAATTTGTTGACATGTTGACCGACATGATACAGCTTCCGTCACGAAACTTCGGGATTGCCGCCGCATCCCGGACTTAACCGATATTTATTTGTGCCGTAGGTAATACCTTTGTGGTTTTGTAAAGATGTGCAAATTTTTAATTTGTTACCAAATAATTTGTAAGTTTAATTAAGGGAAATGATGTTCAGCTAAATAAATACAAATTGTCCATAAATCTCTTTTTATGATAAGAAGATTCAAAAGTACCTGTAAATGTTACCGATTGTACTCTTATGAAATACGACCTCAAACCGTTGACTGAAGAAATGTGCCTCTGCGCATTAGCTGCTCTCGCCAGGTATCGTGACGGGCTCTATAATTTTCTACATGACACAATTGATTTAGAAAATGTAAAATATGTAAAAAATACACAAAATGCATATATTAATAGAATGCGTGAAATAGTAAATTTAAAAAAAAACTAAATTTTAGAATAGAAATGTCAAGAAATGAAAAGGTAGTAGGTACTAGAAACAAATACAATAAAAACCATCTACATGATTTAATTACATGACACCGCTCTTTATATGCGTATATTAAAATTAAAATAATTCAAATTTGCAAACGTACGATCAGAAACCTGAAGTGAAAGCCACACCGAAACCATTATTTTTACGTAACCCAAAACCAGAATCGACATTTGTTCAAAATAGATTCATAAAAACAACTAAAATTTAAGCTATGGTATCTTTATAGTGTAAAATACATTATTGAGATATTTGCAATTAAAGTGTTTAAAATACACTCTAAAAAACAGCTTTAACTGTCTTTATACTTTTTAGACGTTTCTAGTTAATGCTTAAAATAACATATAATTATTTATTTTAATTCGTACTACACGCGTATAATTACTGCTGTAGCCAAATCTAAAAAAGAAATAGAAATAAAAAGTAAAATAAACTGAAGCGCCTGATTCATAAGTGTAGATTTTTATACATTTTCTACCCTATTCTCTACATTATCTGTTTCAAAAATAATGTTTATCTCACATGCACCCTACGGTAATACAAATGTAAGCTAAAGCATAAACTAAGAATAATATATCTACAAATTGTTGAAAATGTTGTCACTTGTGTTTATTCATAATAAGACGTTTTTGAATGAATGAATGAATAAGAATTTGAGAAAATTATTATAATGAAATAATTTTATGAATATAACAGTAAATTATCAAACATTTTGCAACTATCGACATGTAGCAGTTAAGACTTTATATTTAAAAATATCTACACATGCAATTGGGATATTACGCACACTAGAAATAATTACTGTTTGGGCTGTTATCAATGTGCATGAGAAAAAAAAGAGAACAGTAAATCGGGGTTCTCGTTCATAAATAAGAATGTTCACAACAAGTTGTCAACAATGTATAATAAACCATTTATGGATGTTGTTACGACATAGGTTTTATTTCAAGAGGGGTTTGGTAACCTACGTCCAAACCGACCGTTACAAAAGTCGCAAATCGTTGGCAACGTTGTTTACAATATTAACACGGCTTAAACCTTAAACACGTTACCAATTTCATTTTGGGATTTCGAGTAGAACTGGCTTTCTGTATAATTAAAATTTTCTGAGAACAACTGTCTAAAATATGTTGAACAAATTTTATTTCTATTTATTCTTGTTTTATATTTAAATATTTTTAACAAAACACACATAAACATAAATTAACTAGCATTGATTGATTGATTTGCAGTTTTCCTCACATGTAATCAAAATAGATACCAATAAATAATGAATATCCTGAATAAATATGAGTAACAGGCTACAGGCGACGTTTAATTGTGCTCATAATCGTCTCAAATCATACAATCCTTGCTCACACATCGTTTGTGTTCGCACATTCAAAATAAGTAAATATTGCTGCCTGTCCTGGAGCTCTTGCCGTGGAACATAATTTTGAGTATATGTCTTTTCTTGTTGGACTATTAAACGACGGTTAGATCTGATAAATTTTACTAACAACTTATTTTAGAAAAAGTCAATTATTTATATTTATAACTTTATTTTTTATCATTTACAGTGCTAGAGACAAACCGCCATTGATCCAAGCAGTTATATTGCAGTAAAAAATTCATTGCGATCTTTCCGACCACTGCCTTTCAAATTTTTTTTCAGTGATAAAACATTTTTTTAGATCTACTATATTAATTTTTTTGAACATACGTTTAATGGAAAGATAGTATGCATTCGTAACGTAAGGTGGATGACGACAGAACAGAACATAGAACAGAAAAATATGGAAAAACACGGAAGAAACGTATGTATATATCCGCAATTTGATGGAAAACGTTAACTAAAGAAGATACCAAAATTTAGATTTTTCTTCAGCCTCAATTAGACTACAGTAGTGTACGATCATAGGTTTCAGTTTCTTAACGCTACTTCTTTAATGTGTGATTATTGATTTTAAAAAAAATAGTAGGTACTCTTGAAAACTAATACATATGCGGTGAAAGTATATTCTTAGATAATTTGTAAACAGACTTGTTCAAAACTTTTTTCACCTAAACCGCCATTTGTATCTTTTTCAAACATATCGCATATTTAATAGATAAGATAAGCACGTCGATTATATATGTTTTGACAAACAACACGTTACAAAAAACTTGTTATTAAAAATCATAACTGAATTATTCATATTTAGTTTTTAAATGTCTTGAAATTATGATACACGTCTCTGGATTTTAAGTAGCAACTTATTCATAACATAAGTAATCTGCTTTGGAGATGAAAGTTAACCAATGCAATTTCAGTTTCATATGGTTTAAAACTCCTTTTACAATGTGGTTCACTATGATTATCAAACGTGTGGTTTTCAATAATAGTTTGCGTAGTACAATAGATCGCTTGAGCTTTTTTATATTCTATTAAATTCTTCAGTGAGCATTATCAAAGTTTTATTCTATTTTATCCCGTTACAGTTTGAAAAAAATAGTTTATAGAAAAATCTTTATTTTGCAGCTGTTAAAGATAAGGAACACGGTTTGTTGCTATTGTGACGAAAGTGCGACGGCGACAAACAAAGAGCGACAATAAACAATTTCTGAGATTCTAGATAAGGCATTTCATGCTTTTCTTTGTAACTTTTTTATAATATACTTGTTTTTCATAGCATAGCAATATGCAAGAATTAACATCGTTACTGCTATTTAATTATAATCCAGTACTGTATTTCGATGCATTCGCTGTTATTACGTCATATACCTAAATACGGATTACAAAACAAAGAAATCAATCAAAAATACGGAAGTACACGTGTATATATTAAGTTTAAAATACTTACATTTACCCATAAATCACAATACAATAAATAGGACAAACGACAGTCACGTTTTGCTCTTTGAAAAAATTCGACACGCTGGAAACTGATGCGGCACATGGTCTTCAAAGGACATACGTCCACCTCTTAGGACCCTTCGATTATAAGAAACTAAACTGTCTAATTTTCGTAAAACTAAAAGTGTGTGATTATTTCTGGTTTTCTTACTATAAATAGGATGTTATTGTAGTTCATTGTTCATTCAATTAGAGAGAAATATAAAGAAACAAACATATGGGAAATTCTATACAACTTCTGTTGATATTTAAGACTTTTTACGTGTCTTATATTTAATGTATAATAAATGAAACAGAACAATGTGTAGTTAGTAACTAAATTTTTACATTTTTACTAACGTAAATTTGCCAGATAGTTTAAATCGTTTATAAAAATTTTACGGTCCCTTTCCAAATAATTATCGAATGAGGTGCATTGTTTCCTCTACTAGCAAAACATTCAAAATATTTTCCCAATAGAGATTTTGTGAAAAAGTGGCTAAATGCAATTTAAAAAATACTATGTCTTGGTAAAACTGATATTCTAAAATAAATGAGTTTGTTTCGTTGGACTGTAATGAGTCAGTATCTAATGACATGAAACTAAATTCAAATAAATGGAAATACTTTGAAATTCGTTCGTTTGTGTCACATTAAACGACAGCAGGAGAGTACCGTCATGACTTCAACTCTACCAATGAATTACTTACACTTTAGTCAATGTAAGATACGAGAGAGGCAGATTTCATGAAAATTTAACATTAATTGAAAACATATTAATAAAATTCGATAAGAATTATATTACAGAAACATTGATACAAAGAACTTGATTTTTTCTCACTTTATTATTTGGTAGGTCTGTGTGCAAAATCCATTAAGTAATATTCTACAATTTTTAGAAGCTCTAACTTATTATTGATACTGATAAAGTATTACCAATCTAGTTATCGCAATTGTTATTATTCTATTTTGCGTTGGTCTAAATTCAATATGTAGGCACCTAAACGTTGTCTTGTTTCTAAACAGCAGTCAGAATTGTTTCAGACGGCTATAGTAAATAAACCATATATTAGTACATTTTAAGTACCATTTTTCATAACGATAAGTTAAAAAAATTCATCCAGAAAAAGATTTATATAAAATTATTTTGAAAAAAAGGTGATTTTACAGCAAAATGTCAATATTCAAATTCGTAAAAAATAAAAATTTTGATTACATATATGCATGCACATTATATACTCTTCATATCATACTTCTTAATATTATTTGTATTGCATTATGTTTTTGATAGAAATAGGCGTCGTGTGTCACCCTGGTACCGCGGATTAGTATTTATGACTCGTAACATAATAGGCACACAAATCTACGAGTATTTTGGAACTATCGTTCCAGAGTAACTGTTGCTTTGTAGCGCGACTTCATTGGAACAGTCGCGGTTAGATACGTTCTATTCGTAGAACCGTTTTTTTCATCACTAGCCTTTAGCAAGGATAACAGGTATCCTTATATTGTTTACTGATCGAATAATTAACAATTTCTTCTAAATCCTTACAAATTTGCATAAATTATGATTCAGATATTCATAAAATTTTTCGTGTAACGTGTAGTAGTTTCTAAACACGTACTAAAAAAATAAACGCATACACGTGTACGCGTGTGAACATTTTCACCACTATTATAAATTTAATTGTTATATTGCTTAAAAGAAAGTAATTAAATAAAAATGTGATATTAACGATTGTTCAATGTTTAATTAGTGTTGATTTTAATAATAAGAATATAGTACGTAAAACTATTTCTACTTTCTACCAGCACTCTACTTGTCAGTTAACCAAACTCAAATTTGTGTGTAATACATTGCTTATATTTTTGTTATAGGGACGAAAGTGTATTACGATTATGCATACGACTTTTAAGTCGTGTTTTCTAATTTTTCTGTTACATATTTAAAAAGCAAATAAGCGCTTCTCTAATCTAAATCTAATATAGCCGTTTCCACAAAAGATGATCCCTGCGTCATCACCGTACCACTTTAGAAAACATTATTCGAATTAAAAGAGAAAACTGCAAATACAACAGAGACAACACCATTTTTTGTTTGTGTTATGAATAAATCTCTCAATTGTCTTCATCGTGGATTGACATTGGTTGACATTTGTCTTAAGCTCCTGATTTACACTTCAAAGTTTGGGTTCTAACGAGCATGTGAAACTTACGAACAAAGCACGATAAAGTTCAATTTAAACCACCGCATGTTTAATCAATCTAATTATTCATCCGATTAATTCGTATTTTTGTTTAATTATAACAAATATAATGAAAACGTCTGTTTTTTTAACAAATAGTAATTTTGTAGTTTAGTATTTGGATTAAAATCAATTAGCATGGCTAACACTAGATATTTAGTAAATTTTAAATACATTTTAAAGTAACTGATTTGATTAGTGAGTTTTTACTTAATTCATATGGATACTAGTATGGCGTAAAGATCTTCTTTCCTGGCAACGACTATACATAAACATTTCGCAAGCACAATTTATTTAACGCAACATGCTTTTTTTCTACAAAAACTATTACAACAAATAGGACTATTTAAGAACCACCTAAAAAAAGATTGAATTCTATAAGCGCACTTATTATACTAACGTATCAGCTGTTTCTTAGTGGTTGCAACGAGGACGCCATGAACGCCTGTCGACCCCTCTCAATTTATAAGTTTTTAAATATAGTAAAAAGAAAATTGTATTCTCATTCTCAACATTTAAAAATAAAAATCGTACTAGTCAATTATTATTTTACAATAATTACAATTTTTGTCTACATTTCAGCTAGTTTAATTTGGTTCTAAAAATCAAAGAGACAGATTACTCTTTCTTTATTCATAATAGAAACTCCGTCATTTGTTGTGCATGCGTTTCAAATATCGCATTTCAATAGACTGCAATAATTACAACTGGGAATCCTTGAATTTTTGTTATCTGCAATTGTTTCTGAGTTACGCCAATCCGCGTTATTTTTTCAAATGAGAACATATTACTTTTAACTCACCATTTGACAGAGCATTTTTTCTCTTTAAAACAACACTAAAGAATTGTTTTTTAAATTTATTTTAATAACATGTTTTTCAAGAAAATGCCGATTCAAGTATTTACATCAATAGGTATATCTGAGACAAAAAAAGTTATGAATCAAAATATTATCACTAAAAACAAATTAATTTAAAGAGTTCAAATTGTCTTCCATTTGTCATTTGACAATGATATAATCGATTTATAAGACTACGAAGAGAATTCACGGGGAGTTTCTTGTATGGTTCCAGTAATTCGAATTTTTAATACTTCAATGTCATTGAACATATCTCTGTAGATTTTGTTTTTACATATCTCCAAAGAAAAAAAGGGCTTAAATTAAGCGAACGTTCTGGTTACTCAATCTTTCCTCGTCTCCCAATCCATCTGTTTGGAAAAACGTTACCATTTTGCTGGCACTAGATGCTGTCATTGGGAAGGTGTCCGTTGTTTTCGTGTGGATAGAGCACAGCACAAGCAGATATAATTTAATTCTATAATAACTGCAAATATAGAGCCGAAGTTTAAATTCCCTTCGATGAAAAAGGGATCAATAATCTTTTGGAAGTACCAATGAGGATTTTCCGGCGACTAGTATGCGCAGTTATGTCTGTTTACTAAACCGTTAAGTCAAAACATAGCTTCGTTAGAGAAAAGGATATTGTTAACAAAATTTTCGTTATTATTGCAAATATTTAACATTTCTTCACAAAGTCTTCTATCAAAATCATCTTCCGTCAACTCGTGTACAAGGTGTACCTTATAAGGTTTATACTTTTCACTTTTCAAAATTGATACGATCGATGACTATGAAATATTGAAATTGACCGCTAACCGATTGGTTGATAAATGAGGATCTTCAGATACAGTCAATAACACTTCCAGTTTTTTATCATCACTTGTCGCATTTCTAGGTCTACCAACTCTTGGCAAATCTTTAAAGCTACTAGTTTGTTAAAAGCGTTTTAATGTTTTAGCAACAACGGATTTAGAAATTGGATTTCTATTTGGACGCGTATTATTTAATAAATTACAAACGTCTGGAAAACTTCTGCGTCTATCTCTGTAACCCAGCATCATAAGTGTTTCAATTCTTTTACGTTCACTTAAACTCGCCATTACTAATATCAACAGTGACAAATTATTAATTTGACGTAAACAATAACCACCGATAAAGTTACCTCGGTCGAGTTTGTTTATCGTTGTTGATGTAAATACTTGAATCGGCGTTTTATATTGTATTATTAGTTCTATTACTACTCACATTTTATTTGATAATAGTTATGAGTAAACATTTTTAATAAGGTTATTTATTTACCTAGTACATTTTGGCCCGTTTGCATAAAACATGTTTTACTGCAACCTCAGAAATATTTTCAGCCATTTTCTTTTTTATTAATTTTTACGGTTATTTAATTTTTCCAGTTAATAAAATATGAAGCGAGTTAATATGGATTTATATATAGATGCCTAAAGACAACAAAAGCATTATCGGAATATCAAAACTTACAACAAACGAAAACAAGAATAAAATCTAGAGAAAACCATTACAAAAATAACGTTTATTTCATATTGACTATTAATCTCTGTTTTACCAGACTCATGAGAGTTTGGTAAATCGTATTTACCGTGCCACAAATTTTGTACCAGACGGGAAATGTTGGTATAGCCACATTCCACAGTGACATAACTGAAAATTAATGTTAATAGTACAATTTACATTTTCTTGAATATTAAGTGATGGCATCTTGAGGGTATCACAGGTAGTTGCAACGGTTTTTATAGTTTATTTCCATTATTCTGAAACGTTTCAACGAAAGATTCTCCGCCCTGTATCATTCTTGCAATGTTCTCTTTTTCATTGTTAGAATCTCGTACATAACGTTCTGCAACCGTCGAACTATTCCATCCACATTCTCTACATATTTCCAGATAATTTATGTCATCCCCTTGGTTGATGACAGTAAAAATACGTTTTTTGTTCGTTTTTTCATTTTGATGGTATTGTTACTACAATTTGGCTCCCTGTATCTTGAATATGTTCATATAGCATCTTCTGCATTTTGTCATTATTGAAACAACCTTCATTAATAAGTACTGACTGGTTGGTGCATCTTTTAGGAAAGTATGAATTTCAGTTTGCGTAAATACCTGAGATCGAACCGGTTCATACCCAGAAGAAACTAGCTTTCGAAAAGCACACACTTTCAAATAAGCGGAAATATCCACATCTTTATGTACAATTAGCATCTTTTTTTTTATCGAATATTTGGCTCAAAGTGAAGTTGGAACCATTTTTCTCGACTAGAATTAGATTTTTCAATTCTTTTGCATTGCATTTAAAAAAACCTACCAAATAAGTTAATATCTCACTCAATAACGTAAACCTTGATTTACCATACTCATATGTAAAAAACTATTTCTCAAAAATTTACAGCTTCTAAAGAAAACATAAACCTCAGTTTATATTCAACGGCGGAATTAGAAACACAATCTAGCATCAGCCAAATAGTTTTCGATTTCTTGGTACTTTGCATCTACTGTCGAAACGCTATTAACATTCTATGTTAATTCATTTTTATTACAGTTTTGATTATTCCGGTACGTATTTGTAGAGATACATACAAGATTATTATATATTGTTTTAATTTGAAAAACTTTAAGCTGAATGCGCGCAAGGTACAAGCTAAACCAAAAAAAAATGATATTTTATAACAGGGTTTGAAGGCACACTTTTTGTTTTTGCACGACGGCGCTCGACAAAGTTGTGCGCTCCTGTTCATTGTATAGTTAGCATTTACTTTTTATTACTAACTCTAGAGTATTTTGGTATATATTATAATTTTGTATTTGACGTTAGAAAAATAGCAAATATGATAAACTATAAAAAAAAAAAAACATGGATTATCGAAATGATCAAATAGAATGAATTCGACATTTTCCATACGATTACTATATTTAGATTTGATTTCATTCTAGAATAATACAACATTTGCAGAATACCTGGATTTATAGTATTATATCACAAATTATTCATTGTATTATAAATATTTTTTTTTTGAAAAACGGCAACAGTACTATACAATCAACATTTCTATATTTTGATTTCAAAAAACGTATACCTTGGATGATTTAAAAAATAATTTCTTTTTTTTTGTAAGCAAATGTTAATAAAAAATTCAAAAAAAAACAACCGTGCCATATATTTTCCAATAATAAATTCTTAGATAGATAAAATTATTTTTGTAGATTCTTATTTTTTGTATTTATCTAAAATTAATTTATTAACAATACACACTATTAAAAAATAAATAACAGAACGCATAACGATAAATATATTCTATAAATCAACGCGAAAACAGTACATTGATAGAACGAATGAAGAAACAGCGAGTTGAGTAAATAAATCAATACAATAAAAACGCTGCCTTGGAGCTTGTAGATGTTATTAGAAAACTAGGTCAAGCGAAGAGAGAGAGTAGGAAGTGGCGTGAGATTACAAGTTTCATAATACTCGGCGCTGTGTAAAAAAGTATTACGTAAAAATCCGAAGTAAAATTTCCAAAAAATTGTGAATATATTCAACATCTATGTCAAATAATAATAGAGAAAGGTATAATTTATTCAACAAAATTCAATGATTTTAGGCTATTTTGGCCAATGTTATAATTCTTATGTAATATTTTGTCATAGTCATGTAACGAAGCCTATTCTAGATTAACTACTATTTCAGTAAGTTTTTTTTAATGGTATTTTCAACTATCTATGATAGTATTCAAATAAACTTGGGTATGGATGCATCCCTACTGTAACGAGAACAAACTTACAACGGTTTTTTTTTTCATAATTACTGCTAGTACGATTTAGTATGAGACAAAAATTATTAACAACTATGACGATAAACTGTATACTACGAAATTATCACTTAAACAAAGGTACTTTATTAATAAACCTACCTTCTAATTTTGAGAAATGTTATGCATAACCCAATCAAATCGTTACAACAATGTCGTTAGCAAAAAACCAAGATAGTAAAACTTTACTTACAAAAACTGAACAGCGACTACAGTGGGATCAACTATACTATTGCTCTGTGGTAAAATGGTAATATAGTCTTGGGTAATAATCATAGTAAAAGGACTATACTGATTTAGAAACAAATAAACTAAGCCAAGCTAATCATGATTTTCCGTTGGTATTATCAAAACTTTCAGCCAGCAAAAATTAAAAAAAAAATGCTGAGATTCATAGTTTCGGAAAAATTATGTTTGTGTTAATCTTTGTTTACTGCATTGATAGTTTTCTAACTAATTCTAGTTTTTTTCGAGTTTGATAATGCAATAAAAAAATATCAAGTTGGATGATTGAGGAAATTTTATATAAGAAGCGTAGCGACTGTGCGTTTATATTTCCACGTGACGAATTGGTAGCGACAGTGCTAAATGCACCTATATAATTCGTTACTAAAAAGTGCAAATCTCAAAAAAGACGTTTTTCTAGAACAAATAATTGCGATTCTAGTGCCAGGCGGTATTATTTAGAAAAAATCGTTAGCCAAAAAATTGACGACAGTTGCCAAGCCTAGGTTCAATATTTGCATAATTCCAAACGTAGCCAAGCGCGAGCTGTAGGTTCCTATTTAAGAACATGCGTAGTTAAAGCAGCAGCGCTTGGTGGGGCGTAGCCCTAATCGTTGCTCGTCGTTTTTCAATGTCGTAAATAATGAAAGAGTGGTAGTGCTACTTCACCAAATGGTAGGAATATGTGTTTAGTGATATTAGTGATTAAGTCATATGCGCATTGTACCATAATCGCATGTTGCTATGTAAATCGTACGTATTTAGATTACTCTTTTATATAAGTATATGAGTAGGTCAATGACCAAGCAAAGAAGGCAAAGATTGTGACGTGTGCTGCCATCTCGCCAATAGGATTGCGCCGCCATTATTGTTACACAGTGCATGCAGGCGACATCTATCTTTACTTAGAAGTTGTAACTTATTAAAGGTTACTGTAGTTGTTACTAATTGTAGAATTATCGCTTTGCATCCACAGAAGGCGGAACCTTCTTCGACAAAACAGTGCTACATCGACTTTTTGCGAGTTCATTTACTTTATCGACATTTCAAGAGTACTTACGCTAAGGTTAATTAATTGACGCTTCGTAAAAGTTTATAAACAAAAACATAACAATTAGTACAACATTATTTAAATGATAATTAAGTTAGTTGTCACCTTAATACAATGGAAACTGCCGAACCTGAACAGCCTGTGGCTTGGGTAGATGTTGAAAATAATTCTTGTAAATCAAAAGAATCGCAGGTGGAAAATAATGTTACTTCAATTGAACCGCCCAATTGCGACAACAAACAAACTGACGAAACAGAAAAAACGAAGTTAGTTTTAATAATTAGTTTTTATTTTGTAATTAAAAAATTTAATTTTAGAGAGACAGAAACACCAAAAAGTAATGGAAACGAAAATGCAGATTTAGATTCAACACTTGATTGGATTCCAAATGAAGAAGTAAATGAAAGTTTAGATTTACGAAATGATGAGAAAGAGAATCTTTTACATAATATTAATACATCGTTTGTCGATGCTTTATGCGAAGCCGAAGTAGAGAAAAACCTAACCGAACTTGAAGATAAAGTCAAAAACATGTTAGAAGAGTTAGAGAAATCGTCCAACGATACGACTGAAAACTTAGTTGTGGAATTAGATTTAAATGATATAAATAACTTAAGGGAAGAACTTGATGATTTGTCTAGTACTAATGATGAATACACTGCCGAAACACAACCAGAAGCTGAGGGTAATGAGTCAAATGAACAATGTAAAGAAAATGTGGAAGAAAATACTACCGAAGTTGATTGTGATTCTAATAAGAGTGGAGACATTGAAAACGCAGAAAGGTAGTCACAGTTTCTTGTTAAAAAGCAGACTAATTTTTTTAAAATTTACTTTACAGTGGGCCAAATGAATCTGTAGAAAGTACATTCGCATCAACCATCGAAACAAATGAAAATGTTACGATCAACCAAAATGAGTCAGAGAATACAGAAGCTGTTGAAAATGTTGAAGTTCGATCTTCTCCACCTACTGCGTAAGTCACATATCTTATGCCTTTACTATGTAGGATAATGTGCTTCAACCAATTCTTTGTTTGTTTTGCTGTTTTTTCATTTGTTTAAGTGTAGATGCTAGTTTCCTTGTTATGTCTTCAATTATGTTTATTAATGTTTTTCGCGGTCTACCAGGACACTATATGATTTGGTTTGTATATCATTTTGTTACTCTGCGTTGTCTTTATACTTCTATTACTCTGCTTTCTTAGTTTATATCATGATTCGAGCTGTGAGATGTATTTATTAAGGTTTTTTCCATGTTTGTTATGGTTTTTATTTGAATGATCTTTTAGTTTTATTTTCTTTTGATATCAATGTTAATTTTTATACTTCTATCCGAGGGGTCAACCACTGACAAAATAGTGTACAGGTATTGCCAAATACTGCCAAAAATTGCATTTACTGCCGTGACTGCCATTAATTAGAATTAGGTACTGCCGCTGATTGCTTTGACTGCCATTGACTGCTTATGATTTCCATTTATTACTTTTGACTGCCAATTACTGTCACGGACTGCAATCATTAATATTGTTATTCTAAAGCGTAAAAAACAACTTTTAAACTTTAGACTTTTATTATTTCAATCATAATGTAAAAAAAAAACTTTCAGTTTGCTCCCATTATATGAGTAAGTATGCCTATACAAAAATATAAAAGCATAACTTCAAGTTTTTTCAAAATTTAAATAAAATTAAATTGTACTCGAAATTCATATTAAACGTGTAAACGTCTGAATTGTTTAAACTGTTTTATTATTATTAACCTATCAGTTCTTTTAATAGAAAATGGATTATTTCCTAAAAGTTGAATGAGTCCAAATCTTCTTGAAGAAATTTATTAGTACATGATTGGTTTTCGCTTAGTGCCAAAACTTGTTCTATATACCATTTGGCATCATAAAAAATTGCATAGTACGCTTCCTTAATGGGATATATGTTATGGATATATTGAGATGTGGGATCGTCCGGTTCGTCTTCAAGACTTGTGCCAATGATATTCATGTCGTCGTCACTAGTGTCATTGTGTATCTAGGGATCTGTTTTTTGATTTTCTATGGATCTTTATATTTTTGTTTTTCATAGATTTAGAATTTGCATTTTTTTTGTGTCTTGCCTGACTTTTTATCCCGTGTGTAATTTCACTCTTAGTTGAGTAATATGTATTCATTCCTCTAACTCTCAAAATCCTATTGCTTGAAAGTCCTTTTTTCTTTTCACTAAGGAACCCACACAATGAAGACTTTCGGATAGTTTTAGTTTTACCGTTTTTTTGATGTGACATGGGACATTTGATTCATCTTCTCTTCTTCTTTTAGGGATTGAAATTTTCCGGTTAGTTTTGACTACACAAGTGCAAACGCATCTACAAAGCTTACGTTTTGTCTGATTCTTTGTAGTTTTAGGTCTTAACATTAAATAGCATTTTGCTATAAGAGCCGTTAATTGCATTTTATGCCCTGATGGTGTTTTGTAAAGGTTTATATTTTTTGTGTAAATTCCATAAATTTTTGTAAATTCATTTGGTTCTAAAATATTTGATAAATCTTTTGTCAAGTCTTTATCATTTTCTTTCATGAGAGAAACAGAGTAAATATCAAACCCACTATAAGTAAGCAATGTTCTTAAACCTTGTGATATATGAAATTCGGCAATGTTTCTGTTTGGATGAGTTGAAACCATCTCAGTAACATCTTGCTTGTCTGCTTCTGCATCCATTTCTAATTCCATAAGAAGATAGATATAATAATACTATAAACAATTAATCAAACTTACTATAGTATTCATTTAGGACATTAATGAATTGAATATAAACATTGCAAAAAAACGAGCCGGCAAGTTCACAATAAAAATGAAATGATAATAGTCACACTTTTTTATGTCACTCCTAAGTCATCACCCTGAATATTTATCTTACATGTATTTTATTGAAAATAGGGCTTGTTGGACCCCAAGTAATTGCCTAACTTTCCTAATTTATAACACGCTACTGAAAGTTAAAGAATTTCGTTTCCTAAACTTATTTTCTCGGAAAAAGACAATCAGGGTTTTATAAATGAATAAAGAAACTGCTTATGAGTAAGTAATACCCAAAGTCATAACTTTGAGTACTACGTGAAAAAAACAGAAACAGTTACATTGCATTTAAACTGATAAATTCACCCTCCCATTGCGTTGTGCACTTCAAAATAGTGCATAAACAAATCACTTAAAATAATGCACAAAGTAATAATATTAAAGACAGCAAAGAAGAATATTCAATTTACCCAACACATGATGTAAAAGTACCGGGTGCGGGGTGCATCTCTCGGCGCATGAAATGTATGCGTATTTGTACTTTCATAAATTATTATTACATATACTAAATTTTGATTATAATACGAGATTTTACTTGACTTCACTACATTCACAGCCTTTATTTCATGTCCACTAACGCATAAACCATCACATAGAGCGCAAGAAGCAACTTCCGAGTGCCGGCTCTCGAAAAATTGAAATAATCTATGACACCGTACGACACAGACCTAGAATTTCTCTCTCATTTAATGATGACTCCCAATTTACTGCCACAGACTGTCTATGACTACCACTTATTGCAATGACTGCCATAGACTGCCATTGACTGCCTTTGACTGCCATTGACTGCTAGCAATTTGTACAGGTATTGCCACCAGTGGTTGACCCCTCGCTTCTATCTTTATCTACCAGTTTTTCTACAATATTTTCTTCTCTTGTTTTACCTCCTGGTGGTTGCTGCTCTTTGCTTGTATGTTTTGTGTTTTAGTATGATTTTTATTTGTTATTAATTTGTCACATATGTTTTCATTCCGACTTTGCTTTTATTATTTTGAATTTAGATTTGTTTTCAGTAGTCTTTTTGAAGTTTTTTCTATTCGATTCAAATTTTAGTTTGCTTTTATATGCAATGAAGCCAACCATTATTGACCATTTTAAATAATTTTTTAAGAAAAGCGTATCTTTCTTTAAATGTTCAACTCGAAAGATTTCTTGTGAGTTTATTTATTTTTCTGTGGTTTGTTTGAATTCATCTAGTTTTGAAAACGTTTAATTCTATATGATTTCTTTATTGACGATTTTTCTTATGAAGATAGTACTTATCTGTATTCAATTTGTTCATGCTGTGTATGATTTGGTTCTGTTTGATGAACTGTATTTTGCAATAATTTTGCATGAAAAAGTATTTTTTAATTACATAATTGTATTCTTTGTTTTGTCTCGCCGATTTCGAAGTTAATATATTCCAAATTTTTCTTTGCCATTCAATTTTGTAGCACCTTATCATCTTCAGTCCAAAGAAATATGTTTTGCCTTTTTTTTCGATAGTTTTCGGGTTTGCTCGAGTAGGTTTTTTTTTGTTTGCTTACTCTTGCTTCTAATGTATCTTTTCACTATAATATATACTATGTTGAGTTGTTGGCTTATTCTTGATTATCTAATGTTTAATTCTAATCTTTCGAAGGGGGGACTATTTGAATCCATGTTGATTGGTCATGTATTGTTTCTCTTACTACCATTGAGATATTATCCCCTTCAGCTTTCATTGCGTGACTCAACTAACTCACTCTCGTAGGTCATGGTGTTTTCATCTTATTTTGCTTTTTAATGCCCTCTTTTTTTTGTTTTTCGTCATTGTAATTGTTTTCGTATCAACATTATTGTTGCTCGGTTATATTTGTTCATTTTTTAAAAGTGTTTTGCTTCTTTTAGCATTTGTTTCTGTTCGCTTGGTAACATCAGTACACGGTGTTCAATTTAATTTAAATAGTTTTAATTTTACCACTTTAAATTTGCTTTTTTTCTATCCTGACTTGTTGACTTGTTTTAAAATTTGTTGTTGCTTTCGGTGCGGTTTTTTGACACAAGAAAACGACGCCTTTACTGTTCTCTTCTAAATTAGTTTAATGTAATGGGTTATAAAGTAGGGGATATGTTTCAACTTATTACATATTTTTAACGAATCAAGTTAATAACAAAAAGTAAATGGAATGTAGTTCTTAGGTAATCGAAATTTACCGTAATTAAGATGATTGTTCTCAAAGTAAAACTCGCTTAAACGTAAATTGTAACAATTTGAACATAGCTCTGCAAGCAAGAATTAGTTTAGTACAATATTATTATGAATGCGGTAAAGCTTACACTGCTGGATTGCGAAGCGAGAGCAGGGCCGTGCCAAATAAAGGCGTACTATAATTTAATTATCTTTGTCGTAATCTTTCGAGATTAGGAAGACTAAGGATTAGTGATGTCCAAGTTGCAGAAGTTCTTTAGGATAGTCAAAACATAGTTAATACAATATTAATGCGTTAGCAACTAGTAGTGTGAACACGATATCAAAACGATTAAAAATGTCATAAACCACGGCTTGTAAAATTTTATGGGAAATCCGACAAATCTATCTCTATAAACTACAACTGCTGTTTTAAGAAAAAGATGCAGATTTTGCTCCCAGATGCAATTTTTTATTAAAAATATTGGTTATCCCGAATCTTATAGTCAGATGAGACTCATTTTTTTTTCTTAATTATGGAGTTAATACTCAAAACCTTCGAATATGGTGAGCAGAAAATCCACATCAAATCATTCAGCAACGTCTCCATGTCATAAAAGTCACCGTTTGGTGCGCTTTCACAACTAATTTCATTATTGGTTATACTTTCAAGGAAATATAGAATCGGAAGAAATTAAAAAAAATTATGCAGGATGCAGCACCTTTGCACATTTACCGAGCAGTTAAAGAATCGTTCCTGTGGTTTTTCAAGATCGTGTTATAAGCAGACATTTTGCAAATCAATGGTCATCAAGATCGCTTGATCTTAACCCAGCGGATTACTGGTTCTAGGGTTATTCAAAAATTGTGTGTTTAGAATACGACCAACCACGCAAATTCGTGCAATTCAATCGTAAAACTGAATAGTGCTGTATACAATTTTAAGAAACGGTTGGTTACTTTACAACAACGAAATGTAGGTCACATCGAGCATTTGTGGCAACCAGTCTTTGACATAAGAAATTCCATTATCTAACCATCTAAATTCCATTTACTTTTTGTTATTACATAATTTGATTTGTTAAATCTATATAAGTTGAAACATATCTCTTACTTTATGATATATATTTCTATTCTATCATTTTATTCAATCCGATTCTATCACTGATCAATGATCTTCCTTTACTAAAATTACCTTGATATTTCAACAAATATATTTCTTGTTGTCAGTAATCTTGTTTTGTATGATTTGATTTGTGCCATTTCTAGTATATTGTGATCGTTTGTCCAGATTCTCATTCTATATATTATTTATAATATTCTTTATTAGTATACAGTTTTCTTTCACTATACTTTTCGAGTTTTTGTTAGCTTTCTTTGGAGCTTTACAATCATAATTGTAAATAAATTAATTTTATTTATTTTATGCAATATGCCTATTTTTTTCGATATTGTCTTTTGTGTATTATTTAATCTCTTCAGTTTTTTAACATTTTTTTTTGTTTTTTGCGGATTTTTAGGAAAACATCTTTAAGATTACTTTTTTGAAGATTGAACTACAATGTCGTCTTCTTTTTAGAGAGAAGTTTGAATTTGTTTTGATAAATGTCGTAAAAAACTGTTATTTTTGCCTTATATTAAGTCAAGACATTCTAAACTTTGTTGAATATGGTTTGACCACGGCATCATAACATAAACGCTTCAGTCAATATTCACTTGTCTTATTTTCTTAATTTATTTTGGCCTATGGAAACCTTTTCATAGTCAAAACTTCCCCACAGACCCCTGAGTGAAAAAAACTACATAAATGCATAACAGAGAAATTACAAATTTAACTTTGATGTCTTGAATGGTAAATGGTGACGTAAAAATAAGATATAATTAAAACATTTTGTTGAAGAAGTATTTATTAAAATTATAACTTTTGTTTATGACCGGCTCAATGTTTGTGAGTAGCAACCGCAAATCCCCACGAGTACAAATTTCTAGTCGGTTTCTTTTTTTTGTGGTTAGGCTCATAACGGCACTGAATGTACGTTCTGCCAAATAGGAAGACGGAAAAGCAGTCAACAGCTTTTGTACAATAACCCATAATGCTGGATATAAAGTTGATATTTGTTTTTGTAACCAGAAGTTGTATCTTTGTTAAACATTGGATTCAGCTCCTCATTTGTGGATAATTCAATAAGTTGCTCTTGTATTAGCGTGTATTCATTTGTATTGTATTTGAGTTTGACTACTTGCAAAAGGCTTCAACTTCTAGTTGGGAATATCCAAGTAAAGAATGTTTTCAAATTTGTAGTTAAGGTCCGAATGAAGCACCGGTAAGTGTAAACAGACAAATCTTCATCTCTATTTTGCAATGTTGAAAGATTTGGAAACTGAGAACATTCTGCTCTTTCTAAGTTTTGTTTGTACAGCAAAAGTTTTGCAACAAACGCAGATATTACACTTTTAGCTTTGATTAAATTTAATGTGTAACCTTGTAGTTTCAAATTAGTCTCGTTACATCTGGCAAATAAATCAGTCATATAAGCGATGTCATTTTTTGGCTTAATTAAATTGTGTCGGAAATGATAGTCTTTACTCTCCAGGAATTCCAATAATGAATCAACGATCGAATAGAAGCGATTTAAACATGCACTTTTATATAACCAACGTACTTCTATGTTAAGTAGTAAAGGATTATAATCATCATTATTTTCCAAACAAAGTTGAGCAAATAATCTCTCATTTAAGGCATTTTTTTAAATTTCATTAACCGCTCTAATGACATAATATAGTGATTAATGTAAACCTTCACTAAGGTTTTTTGCGACCAAATGATGTCGATAAATGACGAAACACAGTGGTCCGATTCTCGAAAAACGCGGACATATACAAAAATTAATGTAATTGGAACAGAAAGTGGTAAATAAGGGTTTTCAAGATCGCCGATTATGAGTTTTATATTATTTTTTTTTAAATTTAAAATGGCGCACAGAAATAAACAAATTTGATTAGAATAACAAATTGTTTTAATTTTCACTGAATTTGATCATATTTTTAAGAAGATAATATAAAAACATTATATATATTTGTTGTATGTTCCATTTATACTTAAAAAGTTACATGCTTTAAACATAATTATTTGCTATACTCAGTGGAGCTGATGTCCGAGTCAGATGACCCTTAACCGCTGGATACGTACGCACTTAATAATTGTATGGTCTCGTTCGTCTTTTTTGGTGGGTGTTGTTCGCAAACTCGAGATCGGAAGACACAAGCAGCCACTGAAACGCGTTTCTTATAGTGCTCTCTCTGGGGTTTTGTCGCCAATAATTTTTCCGGTATTTCTTTACGTCCTTGTTTCGCGATTATTGCACTTCCTCGGACAGTTGACTTATCGACAATGGTGCCCATTTATTGATGACCATGGATCAAAACTTCGTGAATGGATGTTGGTATGCAGTACCACGGAAAACTTAATACTAATATCCTTTCAGTTACGAGGCAATATTTTTTGAAGAGCTCTACATTGACAGCGTAATCGCAAGACAAAACTTGCATTACGATGTGTTCGCGATTTAGCAGTTCAACGTCCAAACTCAAATTTTGGGCCGCCTCAGGCGAGTTACCAAAAAATCGTCTAGCGGTGTTGCCATCGTTACTGTTACCGAACCGCCCCACTTTTGGAGCATTAATAATGAGCCTAATTTGTAATTTGAAACCCCTCTGAATGTTGTTTTCGCAGTTGCATCATTTCGTTGTCTTCTAACAATTCTTCGTGTCCAGTTTATACCCCAAATGTAAGAAATACTCCATAAAGTGGTTCCAGGCGTGTAACGTCGTTAATGTCAAAATGACGTCATTCTGTACAGAAAAAATTCTGCTTGTTATGTGGTGCAATAACGATTGTAAGGGAACTTCTGCTGAAGTCTTTGTAACATTAATATCCGGCGGATAACATCGAGTTTCTGAACTTTATCTGAAACTTTATAATATGAAGGATAAACTTTAACGTGGTTCTTTAATTCTCTATTGCGAATGAGTGATATGTTTTTTGTCATTCTTCCTTCCACTAAATCGGAAAGAGCAAGTCCGGCGGGATTTTTTTTTACACTGAGGTTGGACGGAAGCTTTGTAAGCTGCTTTATACTCAGCAGCATAAGATGGAGATGAAGTAGTGTTGTCTTTGACAATAGAGGTTGCAACAGCGACTCCAGATGTACGAAGACCCATACTCGTTAAAAAGCCCAATTCCGCAGTGTTGTACGCCTTCAGTGATTCGTCTAACCTCCGCCTTTTTGCTCAATCAGACAACTTCTCGAAATCTCCGCTAGGGCGACCTCTGGATGTCGCATTTGTAGAAGGTTCATCATTTTTCGTCTTGTGCTTCCAAATCTTCCCCGGGATGGCAGTACTTCAAAGTAAATCATTGACAATCTTTATTTTATTCTTAAAAGTTTGTGACAACATAAATTTATTTCAATTTTAAAATCTAATTTAGTTTACTAATATGACCTGCAGTTGTATTGTTCCCTTGAGGCACTCTTTATTCTTCTCCACAAAGCGTGAGACCATTCAATTGCAATCGTGTAAATAAAGTAAATACACAAATGTTGAATCAACGCCGAGCCAAACATAGATTATTTGAATTTCTAATCGAGTTAAATGAAACAATTATTACGTTTATTTCGGCGGTTCGATCCGGATAGAAACTCAACCTGCTTGGTAAATCCTACTTAAATTTTCGTTAATTCTCGAAATAAATACTCAGGATAAAGCGCTCAGGTGGCTTGGTAAAATTAACCAATCCCAACAATTTGGTGGATTGGCTTAAGGTAAGCCACTTCAACTTTGGGTCATTCCGTATCAATTCAACACAGTTTAAATTAAAATTTTACCTCACCATCTCAGATTTTAATGAAATGGTATACTAGTATCTCGCTTATAGAACAAGAAAAATACCAAATTTCATCTTGATACCTCAACTGGTTTCAAAATTATGACGTGTTAAAGTTTTCAAAAAACACCCGTTTGTGAAACTTTAAACTGCTTTAGCACCTCTTAGAATCAAGCTAGATAGATGAAAGAGGTGTCATTTTTCAGGAATTTTCATACTCTTTCAAAATATATATAACACTACAGGGGTATAATAATTTTTTGTTACCAATTTTAAAATCAAAAATTAAATTTAAAATTTTTCAAAATGCGCCACTTTGATAGTGTAAATTTCATAATGGGATCATAATGGGTTCTTAAAGAAAACATGCTTATATTAGAATTTCCACTATAATAATGACTTATTGGATCCGGAAGAGCTTACAGTGTCTTAATTTGTAAAAATAGATCATATAAAATTTATATGAGAGACATAACAATAGAAATATGGCTATAAATTTAATAAATGGTAGGCCTTATTTCATTTTCACAACCATAAAATGCATTTGAAAAGATGCTTACAGATTTTATCTAAAAATTGTGATGGTGAACTAGTAATTCTTAATAACATATACCTTATTAATAATTAACACGACTGACTTGCTTAAATATTTTGTAGAGCAATTAAATATTTATAAGAAGCAAACTATGATACTTTATAAATGTGTGGATAATTAAATAAATAGTTATTTAATTGTAAGGTAGGTACAAAATTATTATACATTTTATTTTATTTTTGAGCAAAACTAGGCTTCTTTTTCTATCGATGATACATATGACTAAAGCTTTCTAATAATTAAATTTAGCTTTCAAAAAAGGTTGTAAAAATTAAACATCATTGATTTTTTACATTTATAGACATATTTCTATTGTTAGGTCTCTCACATAAATGTTACATAATATTTTACAATCTAATACTGTTTGCCCTTCGGGGATAAGAAAACCGTTATTATAGTGGAAATTCCGAGGGAAATTCTTATGTAAATATGTTTTCAAATGAACTTTTCTTTAAGGACCCTTATGAACCCATCATGAAATTTATACTATCAATTAACCACTGTACAAGGAATATTTGAGAATTTTTTCAAAATTTTTAAAATGGCGCATTTTGAAAAATTTCAAATTTGATTTTTGATTTTGAAATTGGTAAAAAAAAATTATTATACCCCTGTAGTGTTATTCAGTTTTGGAAAGGGCATGAAAAATGCTGAAAAATGACACCTCTTTCATTTAGCTGGCTAGATTCTGAGAGGTGCTAGATCAGTTTAAAGTTTTACAAAGGGGTCGATTTTGAGCGTTTTTTGTTAACCAGGAATAATTTTGAAACCAGTTGAGATATCAAGTTGAAATTTGGTATTTTTCTTAGTTCATATGGGATGTACCAGTATACCAAATTTCATTGAAATCTGAAATAGTCGGGTAAAATGACTGTATTGAGTTGATATAGAATGACCCCTTTACGAAATAAACTCTGAATCTACTTTTAATCGGAATCAAGTTGTTGTGTCTAATTTCACTTGTCACTGTCATTTTAAATTGTCGTAAATGTTAATATCTGCTGGGGAAATTGTTGGTTAGGTACTAATTTTTGTTTTTCTTTTAAATCAAAATGAATATGAATAAAAAGAAAACGTTTTCCATCTAATATGTTCAGTATTTATTTTCTTTCAATAATTCAAGAATAAAATGGTTTTATTTTCACTCAAATGCCAAATAACGAAAACCATCAAACTCGATCAAACTCAACCATTTTGTTAAAACAAATAAAATTACCAATGCAATATTTCACTTTAATGTTTACACCCCTTAAAAATTAAAATTACGATTGACGACTATGGATAATATTTGCTTACCTTCATGTTTATCTTCCATTATCGAAAGCTGGTTTATGCAACACGGTGCGTATAGTTCTTCGCCAACAGTGTGCGGCTTTCCAGACTTTGCAATCATTAAAGAAATATTATAAAAAGCAGTCCATCGTCATCTCGCTTAGATGTTGTCCCTATGAGTTCTTGCAATGTCGGTGTTTTCAAATATTTTTGTTATTGTTTGAAAAAAGGTAAATTTTGTATCTTATTTGTCACTATGGATTTTTATTTAATGTTCCTTAAGCTTAAAAGGTTTTATTAAATCGTTTGACATCGTTTTATTACATAAAAGACACGTAGGTAAAGTACATTTTCCTGGTGACGGAATAAAGTTACGTTTCATATATCCAACACTGTATTGTCTGCATTTTTTCTTCGCCTCGCGCATACGGTTATCTCAAAAAGGGGGATCCAAAAAGATAGATAGGAAAATATAACTATATCAAAATTTTTATTTGCAACAAATCACTGTTAATTATAATAATTGGAAATAAATGGAATGCTGCAATGTAATGCTCTTTTGATTGTAGGTACTCATTGTGTACCAATTAATTTTTCAAGAAAAATACATAATTCAGAAGTTAATTAACAACAGAATATAATAATACAGTAATATAGAGTAATTGACACATTCGTGGATTTGGTTATTCGCGGAAGTAAACAAAATAAACAAAAATACAAAATAGTAAGCTATAACTTTTAGGGTGCATTATATTAAATTATAAAACCTAATATTAATAATATATTTTCTAGAAATACATCTGTGTTAGAAAAACTTACAATCCCTTTTTAAGTTTTTAATAAAAAAGAAATCCTTTATGAATGTCAAGGGATTATTGTACTGATAACTGTGATATATTTTTTAAATCAATTTGAACAAAATTATGCAGTTGGTCTAAGTAAACAAAGTCCTGGAGAGGTGTGGTTGGTGCTACTGTAATTCTAAAGGTACACTCAAGTTAGAAAGTATTTTGGTGGAAAATTGAAATTATTGATAGGTTACCTGTGTAGATAATCATTAGACCTTGAAGTTCGAGGTTATTTCAGAAAAATACTATGACTAAATAAATAAATTGTAATTACACATTAGTTTTTCTAAAAGATTAGGTACGGGCGTACGGCATTACAAAATATTACATATTTCTAAAAGTAATTCTAAAAATTACTTATTTACATCGAAAAACACAATCATAAAAGATTAAACACTTCAATCACTGTCACTTTCGTCTTCTCCACTACAACTTTCATCGTCGGATAATCTAGTGTTCACCATAAACGACAGGTTTTCTACCGTTACATCCAGCAATCCATCACATTTCTTGCGCTAAGTGATTTACATGTTGACAATGTTTGTCCTAGTCCGTTGCAGTTACCTCAGAAAATGCCTTTCTCACTAAGGCTTCTATCTCCAGACTACATTATTGATAACGATCTTATGTTTCACTAAACTCCATATCAACTCGATCGGATTTATGTCGCAGTGGTACGGTGGCAAACATAACATAACATAACACTGTAAGTTCGTCTACATAAGTCTTCGTGTAACTAAATTGTTTCACTAACATTATTAGTTTTGTTTTACGCATTTCATTTGTTGTTATTCCATTATTTTCGAGCCATTGTCAAATGCTTTCCTTACGTTCTGCTTGTGTTGGAGGTTTATTAATTTGTACACTGTGATAAAGTGCGTTATCTATCACAACAATACCATTAACCTACCGATTACCATTGGGGTCTTTTTTGACCCCAGACGTGTTGTTTTTGTTGTCTTTTATTAAGTTTTTTTTACAACTGTCCCAATATTTTTTTAGCTGAGTTTCTTTCAACAATGTTTAATAATATATAACAAATTTTTCAATTGTTATTTGTTTTGCGACGTAAAAAAAATATTGTTTGGCAGACACAGAACAACACAAAAACTGGTCTTTGTAAGATATGTCCAAGAGCAAATGACAAAAAATGTTCGGAAACATGTGAAAAGTGCAAACTCTTTGTATGTAAACAACATTGCCAGAAAAAAACTACAATAATATGTAATAGTTGCCCTCACTGATTTATGTTTACATTTTATTTTTATTAGTTTATATGAAATCTAATGTTAATTTAAAATATTAATAAAGGTTACCATTACAAATTAATCGGTTTTTCTTTACATAATAAGAAAAAAAACTTGGGGTCAAATCTGACCCAACTTGGTAATCGGCGCCTCAAAAATTGCTTGGTAATCCGAAAGTTAAGAGGCAAATTTGGAATTAATTGTTTTTCCATTCACTGCATAAGTTCGTATGGTTCATGCCGTCGTGATAGTCACCGGAATTAGTTTTAGAATTAAACATTAAAAGGCCATGATTAACAAATCCGTGTGATCCACCTGCATGCACATTATGTACCTTTGACCTGCTCTGTCCGTTTGATAAACACCAGTCTCTTCTTCGGATTGCCAGCACTTACTAAAACCGTATGACGGATGAATGTGTGTTTCATCTAAATATATTATTGGCTTTTTGTTTTCGCCTAAAGCATCATTTTCTCGTAACTTGCGTAACGAGAACGCCAAGCAATAATATCGTCACGTTCCATCAATACTTGGCATTTCTTATATTTAAAACCAATTTGTAACAAATACTTTCGTAGTGTATCGGCTCCCCTCTTGTAATTAATCTTCTTTTTCATTTTTTCAACTAAAATTTTTATTTTGGAACTTTTATCAACCGTGCAAACTTCATAGACAGTTCAAGGAATTTTGATTGTAATTTAATTTTTCAAGCGGACTGTATTTTCTAATTGTGATTGGTTGAAACATTTACCGCTTTAAAAAAGTTAGTTGACATATTTTCCGGGGACTTTTTACTTCGGCGCTCTATAACTTTGCTTAAATAAATTTGTATTAAAAAGAGATATCAATTTTCTTTATATATACTTACGTAACGAAAGTACGCTATCTGCGCAACAATACAAAAAATGATATTTGTTTTTTTTCCAAGACTAACATAATTTGTTCATCACGCAAAACACAAAATTAAATTGTTGATTAGATGGTTCACTCTTTTATAGCTCATATTATAGACTAGTTGGTGCAGGTATCGGCTCTATTGCGTTCTTGTATAAAATGTGTCACATTTTTAAATTTTATATTAAATTTTGCGCTGACCCTGACGTTGTTCAGGGACCCCCAAATCAATTTCTCCACGGAACCCCTTAATGATCCCGGAGGTTTTTGGGGGTCTGTAGGCACCACTTTGGGAACCACTGCTCGACGCGACAAAGAGTAAAAAAGCATCAACGAAACTAATATATTTATGTAGCATTATTATATATAACTATGTCTCTATAACTGTTGATTTTTGTCTTCAAAAATTAATTATAATTGCCGGATTTGGTATTTTTATATTGCCTAAATCATTAGGTATAAATTGTTTCTTTCTTTCTATTAATTTATAAAATCTATCCTGCACACACCATAGTAGTATAATGGTAGTATTTAGATTTGAGAGATTTATTTTCATTTTGAATATTTTGATATTGATTATAGCCTATCATTTTTCTAGTTCGAAACTACTTTAACCCTTCGTTAGGCGTGTATACTACTCGAACGTAAATATACGCGTGGGCTACAATTGTAGTCCAATTTGTTTATTTAGTTTAGTAAACCAGTATTCACATTTAAGAAGAAATAATTTACATATATAATATTTTATCTCATAAAAATACGTGTACGTAATATTTTTAAAAAGAATGACTTACTTTTGTAGAAAAAAATTATCACAACTTTATAAGCTAATATAAATGTTATTTTGCAGCGTTTTACTAAAGTGGACATAAAGAAAGAAAACGTTTTAATTTTACACTTAATTTATGTTCGCACCGTATTTATAAAAGTACAAAAATAGAAGAGTTTCATACAAACATTAACAATAAAAAAGAAAACAAAAACACAAATATGTCTTAAATTAACTACACACATTCTTCGCAAATCTTCTTCAAAGGTTCTTTGCAAGCATGTTAGCATTTTTGGCAAACTTTTCGTGTAGATTTGTTGCCGCTTCTTTGATAAAACGTACAACCATACTTTTAGATCTCTTGACGTTTGAGTTCGCTTTCTTTCTTCAGTCATACTATACGCAAATTATATCTAATTGTAAGTATAAGAACTAATAAGAAAGTATATGAAAACTTACAAAAATGCTCGGTCTATACCATACTTATGTAATAATATTTTTTGTGTAAACCAATGTTTTTAAGTTTTTTTCTGTCACAATTCAGTAGAAGAATCAAGTATATTGTTATTCAGTCTTTGAAAAAAACACTGCCGAGTTTAGACGCGCGGGCTACAGTTGTAGGCCAGTGATCAGGAATCACTAATATGCTGGAGGTACACGCTTCCTTTGAAGCAAAGATACTGAGGTAGAAGTTCAAGCTCCAGTCAGCAGCTATTAAAGATGACTGCTACGAAAAATATAATATGCTCAAAACAAATCAAATCAAAGCGGTCTGGACAAATTTGTTTTCTTCATTTGTTTTTTGTTTTTCAATTTGTTACTTTTTACTTACACCGTGATTTCAAGCCATGAATAACGCTGGTTACGAAGTTTATGAGCTAAAGATACGCGAGAATAATGTTAATTCATGTTTGGGTCGATGAATAAATAATGAAGATTTCTGAAAATCAGTTTTTTCTTAAATTTTTGTCGACTTCATTAAACCAAAATTTTTATAGTGCTTCGTACTTTTTCTTGCCACAGGAAATTGAGTACTACGCATTGCGTTCATCTATTTAACAATTATTCGTGGTTTGGAATAAACACACATTTTTCCTTATTATGACACGTTTATTGATGTTACTGTATTTAGAATGCTTAGTTTGGCAATCATCAAAAATGGCTACTTTAACGGGGAAAACCACATCTTTTCAGAACAGTATTAAATAAATATTTCAAAAAATTAATTATTTTGTACTGTGTTTACAATTGTTCTAAAGCTGACTTTGTTAGACGTCGCAATCGACATTAGAATGCCTTGCTTTTTATGTTGTTATGTTTTAAACGTCAATCATTTATTGCGTAGTAAATTTCTTAACTCAGTTTTTTAGCACTTATTTTTATCTAATTCAGAAACAGCTTAAAATGCAAGATTGATAGCATAACCATAAGGAATATGTATATACTTATATTTTGTAATAATTTTTTAAATATACCTAGGTAGTGCAAAATTTTAAGTTCAAATTACAATATCTACCAGTTACAATTCTTTATTATCTTTAAAACAAGATCTGTTTTATTTTTGTAATATGATTAGTTGTGAAGTGATATCATATATTTTATAACAGAACACGAAACTTAAGTTTAATTGAAATTGAAAAACATTGACTTTCACGTAATTCGTAATTGTGTAACATGAACATGAATACGATAGATGTTGATTTAAAGTACCGAAGATAGAATCATTACTGTTTATTTTAATATATAAAACGATGGATTCATAAAAGGTTCGTTCTTTTCTCTTCAAATTTGAGCGAGCTCATACTGCACGTATAAGTTACTATACGGCAAGGTTGGTAAAAAAAACAGGTTTTATTAGAAAAGAAAAACAAAAACTACAGTTTGTTGGTTTAAACCAATTAAATTATCTTTAGTTAAATGAATATTACACATTTTTTACGAAAAATTAAGTATACTTATGGTGTTATGGTGCAATTGCAGAATTACGAATTTTAAATTAAAAATGTGGTAAAACTACTACAGAACGAAGATAATGTGTGAACAATTGAAAATTTAGTGAAATGCAGGCAGTTTTCTTATATTTAAAAACTGGAATAAAACAATCTGGTAATTTTAATTCTTAAAGTGTATATTCTAAGTTACTATAAGGATAAATAATTTCATAAATAAAAATAAATCGACAAATAAAATAAGTATATTTTAGCAAATGGTTAAATAATATGAACTTGGTTTATTCTAAAGAAACAACAAGCTATTTAAACCTTGGATTAAGCCAATGGTTTAAACCCAGTCGTTTAAATATGCCAAAGCTTCTATATTGTTAACTATCTGTCCAAAACGTCATTGTGTATATCTTGAGATATATTTGTTTCATCATACTGAATCTTACTTTAGTTTAGTAAGTTCCAGGTACTGATGCTCTATCTACAATTTTTAATATTTTTTCCCATAAACTTCATATAGGCGTAGCTTATATTATCTGGTAGAATCTGGATAATCGAAATAATGTATAAACTCGAACGTTTCTGTGGACGTTCTAAGTATTTGTAGATTTTCTAATTAAAATTGTCTCGTCCTTTTATATTCCTGCAAATTATAACAAGACGATTCTTTCTATGTTTCGATTGTTAATATGTTCATATTTGACAGATTTTTTACTAACAATATTACGATTTTTGAAGCATAATATCAAATATTATACATTGGTTTTTTTGCTTATACTTTTAAGTTTGTTCTACTGTATAGTAGATATAGTTAGTGTCAATAAATTATTTATGTTTTTGGACAATTTTTAACATAGAATGGAAGAATTTTTCGGATTAGCGTTGCCGTTTTTTATTTCTTTTTACGAAAACAACAAACGTTCAAAGTAGATTAAAAGGCTAAGTTGAATAGTTGCATAAATTGATAAATATTATCGTCAGTCACAAGGTATTAATAATTTACGGAAATTACACAAATCTGAAATAGTTTGCTCGAATCGGCTTATAGTAACACTATTGTAAAATTTGATCGAGAAATATAATTAACAAAGACAATTCGCTCTTAACAATTTACTTCTAGGATTGGATCATGTCTGTTTTAAGTGAGTTTGGTTATACTTGATTCAAATTTTAACGCTTCGATTAGTTTTTGTATTCCAGGTCATTTTAATGATGAATTCTATGTGAATTCTTCAGGTGTGAATAAAACGGTTTTTACCAAATTCAATCAATTTAATAATGTCTCGTCCAAGCTTCACAAAAACGTAAATATTATAAGTTAATAATTGTTTTTGTAGCTAAACTTTTTTTCTTGATGAATTTTGTATTATAGGTAATTTCTATCGAGTATAAATGTATTTTTAAATGAAAATCTAAATCAAAATCTTTTTTCAAAATTAATGTAAAAGTACTTTAGTTGAAGGCAATTGATGGTAAGTACATCTTGTTTGGGTCGTTAACACGCGATAGATGCTTGATTTTTTAGAAAAATTGTGCCAATTCTACTCAACCAAAATTTACGGTGCCAAAAAACATGGTTCTTAAGAGTAAATAGTTTTTATTTATATTAGTAACATTGGCTTAAACTGATACTGTCAAGGATATTAACTTGTCATTTTGCTGATAACGCTAGATCGCATATAGGAAATTCCTACCTCATTTGGTTTTTTCGCCATATACTCTTCAATCACACTATATTCTTTCGATATTAAACTGTTTTGTTGCTCGACAAATAAAGGATATTAGAAACGTATAGAAAATACAGTCCAATTCGTTGTAATACGATGGTCCATAACAATTTTAGCAATACCCGAGTTTATGTATTTATTAAAAAACAAATAATATATTCTTTCTGAATTGCAATAAAATGTTTCTTTATAAATTGTTATTTTAAGTTGTAGGTGTTTTTGTATTTTTAATAATGATAATAAGAATTAAAAATATGCATTTTATATATTGTTTATGTAAAAATACTATTGATATCTATAATTTGTAATTAATTCTTTTTATTTAGTAGCTTTTCGAGATTGTTTTCTACGGTAAAAAATTCTTAATTACAATCATCTTCAGTCCTACGTACAACTATTTTTTTTACATTACCAAAAGACTTAGGTATACTAGAAGACGGAAGAATAAAATTAGTAATTAAATTATTTTTAGGGTAAATGGTGTATTATTTATTTAGAATAATATAAATGCGAGCTTTCGAACTTGGTCTAAGTTCTAAATAATAAATAAATAATACATTTACCCTAAAAATAATTTAATATGTTTTATGGTGAAAGTTTTATGTCTAAAATTAGTAATGTTTACAGTTGTTTCAAGAGAACGATCTAAATAATGAATGAAATGAGTGAAACAAGCTATACAATAGGACACGTATGCTAAAAATATAAATTGTAAAAATTCAATGCCTCAAAGTTAGATAAGAGTTACTTGCTTTTCAAAACTTACTTATTCTATGGTAATACATGGTTTTCATTCTACTATAACCGAGTTTCAAAAGCTTTGCTTTAAACTAACAATTGTCTATGTTGTAGCACAAATGTTCTTAAATATATATTTCTGCATCAATACTATAACAATGAAATAAATGTAGCACCAACGGTAGCACACAATTTTTAAAACATTGCCTAATAACACTCCTAAGAGTAATAAATTACTATTTTACTTTATTTGTCATGTAAATAGATAATTATCAAACTGTGCATTCAAATCAATTTTTACTAATAAAATAAACTATTCCTATATTAAAAATTAGTTAAAAATACTAAGACATTGTCGTTTTGTATAAAGCCTGTCGTGTTTTAAAATATCAGGTTGTGAAAAATGACTAAAAGTCAACTGAATTGAAAACAATTCTTATACATCTGCAATTATCAGATTGTATATAGCAGCTATAATTGGTTAGTTAAAATAATTATATAGATGGTTTATCTAATTACCATATGTAAATGTTTTTATTGTTCCTAACTGTTATAAATTTTAATTTGGGTTTTTGTAAACCGTCTTTGACAGTTTTTGCACACTTGTCAAGATAAACCTCAAACTACTTTTGTGAGATTTTGAAAGTTTTGCGGCTTCATAGTCTCTGTTCGAGCAATAAAATGTTGTATTCAACTTGTTCCTGTCTCAATTGGGCGTTTTTTTTCTTTCTTGGACTTTTAAAGCCCTCGATACACTCGGGTTTAAGAATGCCCATTTGTGAAAAAAAATGTAAACGGGAACTTGTTAAATAAATGACTATTATCTACAACTGTCATATAATGACTATGATTTAACACTCATTGAAATTTCACTTTGCACTTATGTGATTACACCACTCAGCATACGGCCTCGTGCATATTTTCATATACCTGCGTTAATTATATCCATATCCTACTTGTTACATAAATAACTATTATATATGATTATTTTATAACGAATGGTGAAACGTTATTATATTTTCGTAAAATAATATAGCAACAAATAGAGTATACAATAGTAAATAACATATTGTTTACTATATTTGTTGCTGCTAAATTTGAACAAAAATTAGTTCACGCCAACATTGCAAAAATGACTTTTAACGTAAGCCTTGAGTGTGAGCATGATGGCAGGTAGAAGCAACTTTAAAACGAAATAATCATTTTTTGTCATTTGTATTTTGCAATAAATTATTTAATATTGTTCTTCCTATTGGTTACTAAATTTGCACAAAATTCAATCTACATCAACAATGCCATTTTGGTGTATAATAATGAAATAAATTGCAGTTGTTGTGAACTTGTTTAAATAGTTTTTCATTTAATGAAATAACAAAACAATTGAAAACAACCTACATTAAATTTCATAATGAGGTCTCTGAAGTTACGCGATCTTGATTAACGTAATCAAGATCGCGTAACTTGAGAGATGTTCTTATTTTTGACATTCTGTATATTGATAACATTGCTTAGTCTTTGAGAAAATCTTAAGATCATTTCTTGTATGTCGTGGATCTGGAATGTGTTTTCTTGGTTTTTCGTTTTAAACAGTATTTCTATTATTTATTTTAAAATTACAGATCTGAAATTGAAAATTCAGAATCGGAACCATCAAACGAACAAAGTGACGAAGCCAATGAAATTAACCCTAACATTAGTATTCTTGAAAGCACTTTAATAAATGGCAAAGAAACTGAATCGTCAACATCAAAAACAGATACCACAACAAAGTAAGTTGTAATTCGTTTACTAATATAAGGTTAATAACGTTTTAAATCTATAGCTCGATTACTGAAAATATGCCAGTAATAAAGAGCGAAAAGTCTGATACTATAGATAATTGTGATAATAATTCCCTTGAACATAATATGTCAAACGACATAGACAAACAACCTGTTGTTAATACTGCTACAGTTATGGTTGAAAAGTAAGTTCTTTTGCTTACTTTGTTAGTATGTAGTGTTTGTTGTTTTTGTTAATATGTTTAGTTTTAAATCGGTGCATAATATCATTTTTGTAATTTTCAGGGAAGGCGCTCAACAAACAACTAGTACCACAACAAAGTCGATTGAAATACAACCAGCAACTCCAGATCTCATAGTGAGGTACGTTAATCAAGATGGCGTAAACTTAGAGCTTGCTGAATGTCCTGCATCCGGAACTGACAATAGTCTAATGTAGAAATAGAATATGAAATGAATTAAAATTCTTTACATAAAATTTAATTTTTTTATAGGGAATTCTGTTTGCAACAAGATTCTTTATGCAACTTAGTTTCTGCTACAATTGAATCATCTCTAACCGTAGATACTGCTCAAAAAGAAGATCAAGAAACGTCATTGGTGCAACATCTATTACTGTCCGAACCTGGGTTAGTAATTGTACTGCGTTTGCAATAATGTATACTGCAACATTTTATTTTAGTATAACGTCCTTTAAAGTAATCGAAGATATTTTTAAAGATGTAAAAAATTTATCATCTACCGAATATTTATTGTTATATTCTAAATTGAATTTAGTATGTACTGATATTAATCCATCAGTACTGGCAACTGCTTTTGATATGAAAAGAAGAACAAAAATTACTGAAAATCCAAAACTAAACGAGAAAATACAAAATATCACAAAAGCAATGTTAAAGTGAGTATTTAACTTATCTCTTGACAATTAATATACACGATACGTCTGAAAAATACCAAGTTTGAATTTCTTTTAATGGATACTACAACATTTTAAAGCTACCGATGTTTCAATAGTGATAATAATAAAATTACTAAAATTTGCTTTTCAACTTGGCAAAACTACTACTTAAATAATGAAAATCTCGAACTGTCTAGAAATTACAAGTGATAACAAAAGCGTTTAGAATCTGTTCTTAATATGCGCCCTGTAGTTTCTAAAACCAAAGAAATGGTGTTTAGAATCGTCCATATAACCAGTTACTTTCGAATTTTGATTTAACGGATAATGATTTAATAATTGTATAAATCAAATCACAAAAATATCTCAATTCATTTTATGCCTGTCTTATAAAGTTAAACATTGTTTTCAAACAGGACTGTACACTTTACAAGAATTTTTGTTGGTTGCTACGATTTTTAATGTTTATTATTTCAATGTTAAATTTGTATTTAATCATGTATTTAAAAAAAATTCAAATATTTTATAGTTTGAGTATCTTTTAGTCGATCTTCAATTGATGAGGTGGAAAAAATACTGAAAAAAATGGAAGCGGTGAATCCAAATGAACTTTTATTTTTACACACAGCATTACCTAAAGGATATAAAGGCATTAAAGATACGTTAAGAATAACAACAATATGTTGTAGGCCAATCGTTAGCCAAACAATAATGTGGTTAAAAACACATTACGAAGAGTATGCAGGTGTATTAACTTGTAAACCTGATGTTTTTAAGGGTTATCAGTAAGTTTATTTCAATGTTCGTTCAGCTTTAGAGATTAATTCTTTTAGGATTTTCTGTGAAAAAAACCAAATAAAACCGTGCGGAATTCCAGATTTTGGTAAAATCATAAAAAGAATATTTACAAAAATATTTCATAGGAGACAGGTGGTTAGAGGAAAAACGCAATATTTTTATTGTGGCCTTAGACGACGTTATCAGTTACCAAATCCAAAACTTCCGTCGCTTTCTTCAAAGTCTGAGGTAAGTTTGCTTTGTTTATTTGCTTAATTTGTTCCATACTTATGCTTTATTTTGTATTTTCTAAATCTGTTTTAAAAACTAAGTTTACTTTATTTTCTTCTTCTTTTTTAGTATATTATTGTCATCGACTTTTTTTTTAAATGAAACTCCTTTATTTTTTGGTCAGAAATAAAAAGTACCTACCTACATTTTTTCTGAATTCAATTTAATTTTAGTTTAATATTTTTAGAGAAACAATTTTGTTAAAAATGACAATTGACTATTAATGTAAACATACACTGTAAAAATTTGTACATTGTGGCAGGTGTAATTATTTTTGTACTTTTAAAAGTGACATATAATCTCATGTAAAATGCATTGTAAAAATTGGCATTGTCAACAAACTTGCACTTAGTGAATCTTTTGTAAATTACGCTTTGGATATTACGGTGGCAAGTCTTTCAGAAAGGCAAATGATTGAAGTATTAATGATGGTTGGATATGATAAAGATGTTAGATCACAAAGTGAAGTTATTCGTCTCTTTAAGGAGAAATAGTGACATTAGTTCAGGAACTAAACGAAGATGATTGTGTAAATTAGTAATCAACCAGATTCTATCTAATCAACTATCTAATCATCTATCCGAATTTTCACTAGATGCAAATGCAAGAACACAGCATCTGCTATAATTAAATTTTAACGCAACATTTACCCATGTTTTGGGTTCTTATTGTTTTGATGGTTTATCAAATGGTGAGATGTATTTGGAGTTTTGAATTAATACCGGCTCTAGCAATACTATTCCAAATACCCAGTGTTAATGTGTAGTATTAACAAGATGGTGTACCCCCCCATTGCTCAGTTTGTGTTAGAGAATACTTAGATGAAGTTTTTTTCCAATAGATAGGAAGACGTGGTCTTATCAAATGGCCGGCTAGATCCGTTCTCACCCCACTTGATTTTTTTCTTTGGAGGTATTGACATCACGAGTGTAACGGACATAAAAGAGATATGTTTAAAAAGAATATCATTTTAGATTTTTAAGAAGTAAATTGGTGACAGTTTGAGCATTTATTATAAAATTTCAATCGTCGCTTGAATAAATTGTTACTTTTCGTTCTTTTAATTTTGACTTTTAATTATTGTTGTCATCTTAGTACCTTTGCGCTTTCATATCTCAAATATTACTTATTGTAGATACCACGTGTTATTTTTGAATTCGGAAAAAAATGTATTTTTGTTTCTTGCCAAAAAGTAAGAGACATACGTTCCAGAGTAATAAATATTTATAAAATCCGTGGGAAAAAATAAAATCGACGTGTCCAAGCTTTTCAACACAGCCATAGTAGACAAAATATGAATTTTATACTTTCCTTTATTGATACACTGTATAGTAGTTAAATTGAATACATTTTTAGGTTTGAATGTAGAAACAGCGAATTGACAGAGTGGTACGGTTACCCGTCTGTTTAAACTCCTAACGAAATTCCTGCGGCATGTAAAATTGGGTATGGGGCGATAAAATCAGTTCAAAATATGTTTTACAGTTGATTAAGTATTTTTCTCTATTTCGACATGAGAATTTAGCGAGTCTTACACTAAAATCCGTGTAAGAATAAGCAAATTCTTACACGCATTTTAGTAATGTTAGTATTTTCAAAGTTGGTATTTCTGCATCGTAAGTTGACTTTACATGAAAAAGCAATCAAAATTATTGGAACAATTGAAATTCAAATTTTTATTCTAAGATAAAATAAAGACGTCCTATTAAATCAAATTTATTTACTTATAAAGATATATTTTCGTATGAGATTTTAATTTTAATAAAATACAAAAGTTTCTCAATGTTGTTTTAAAATTGTACAGAAAATATTAAAATTGAATAAAAATAGAGAAAACAGTATAAAACACACGTCATAGAATACCTTTCAGTTACTCTACCGTTTCATAAACTCGCCGCTGCGCGGCTCGTGTATGGAACTCGGTCTCGTGATTGAAACGCGTTCATTGTATAACTTGTGTTTTAATATACTATGCTGTGTTGCGAGTGTTGTTATACAGGGTGTCCCACGAGGTACTGTACATACGGAAATGGTATGTTCTTTAGGTCAATTTAAGTAGAAAACGTCCTATAAACATAGGTCCAATTCGCCGTAGTTACACAGATACAAGCGTTCAAAGTTTATAAATGCTCATACATTTTTTGAAAATTATTATTATTGAAAACAGAAAATCGAACTACAAAACAAACATAAAAAAAACAAACAAAAAAATCACATCAAATGCTCAAAATGACCTCCTTCGGCATTAATACAACGACGGCTGCGATCTAAAATGGACCGAGTAGCCGCTCGAAGCACCTGCTGGTTGTTCCGTGTTTGTTGACACACATCCAGGATACGCTGTATTAGTTCAGCTCTGGTATTAACTTTTACCTCGTATACTAAACTTTTCCCATGACCCCACAGATAGAAGTCCAAAGGTGTGAGATCGGGCGATCTCGGTGGCCAAGCATGCGGGCTTCCACGCCCAATCCACCTATTGGGGTAAACAACATTTAGATATTCGGTCATATGCCGACTAAAATGTGGAGGAGCTCCATCATGTTGCAGAAACATTTGTTGTCTTGTTAGTAAAGGTACTTCTTCCAAAAGCGATAGCAATTCATTCCGCAAAAAGTTAGCATATGCTTCTCCTGTCAGACGTTCCTCAAAGAAAAAAAGGTCTAATAAGTTGATCGTCAATCATGCCACACCATACGTTAACAGAAAATCTGCGCTGAAAGTTGTTACGCTCCGCGTAATTTAATTACTTTTAAATCTGTATTTTATTCACTTTAAAAGAATTTTAACTTCGAAACTTCACGGTCGGATGACATAATATTTCACATCTGTAAACATTTAATAATCCACCCTCTACCCTTGCAAGTCGCCGTAAATTCGTTACAGATTTTCTAAACCTGCATAAGGAATTTGCATTACTGTACCTTTTTCGTTGACGGTCAGACGTTTTTCATCATTCGAGCCGAGATTTCTTCTGTGATTCACTGTTTTTAAGTTCTTGATTGCTAGTCGTTTGATCTAAATTTCTAAAAATCGGTAATTACACCGGATATAACGGGTCATCGACAAATAAATGATTGATTGGGATCAGCTGCTTATCTCCAATAATCATTATACGTAGCTTTATTACGGATATAAAAGCATTCAAGTGCAGTGTTAATTACTAATTACCTCCGACGTTTAGACAATATTTCAAGAATTTTACTGTTTTACTTTTACGTTTTCCACATCGTCATCTCCGTCTTCGATATTCTTAAATAAATTATTGTTGAACATTTGGTGCATCTCGCCGTCATCGTGAAGTGTTATCCCCATTCCTTCTGGTCAACGCCGTAGCGAAAGAAACTGCAGTCCGGCTTCAAGTTAACGATAAGTTAAATCAACCTTTGCTTACCAGTTTCACTAACTTTTAATTTATACGATTACGTCATCGATCTGTTTACTTCATAACTGCTAATTACTTAAATTTCACCTTAAATATTGTTTTGTTTATCATTTGACATAAATTTTAGAATTCACTTACTTATTCAATTTTATTTTAATTTTTTTTTTTATTCTAAGTGTCTAACTGTTAATAATTTTGTAATCTTATTTACCTTAACCATTTTTTTTTTACTCACTTAAATTCAAATCATTATATTTTCTTTCAGCATTCGATTGCTCTTACTGCGAGTGATTAATTACTATTTTATGTTCGATTCAAACCATTTTTTTTCCATTTTGTATAATTCCTTTTATCTAGATACGATACCTCGGAATGCTCTTTGATCAAAGAAGTCATACCGAAGTTAACTCAAGGTAAGTGTTACTGATTAATTAATTACTTGCTTGTGTCACTCGTATCCTGAAATTGCTTTCAAATTCATTTATCAACGTAATTTAGCTTCACTAATTTTTTTTTGTTATCTAAAGGTAAATTGGATATAATTTTTTGTAAATAATCCGACATTTAAGTCACTTGTAGTACAATACGCCCCTACGGGTACATTTATGTAATAATTTCTTTTGTTTGTTTCAATACAACCCAGTGAAACCTATTCTTAGCGTATTTATTTCGCCGCTCACTCTTATTTCAGCTGCTAATCCCTTCGGAGTTCTGGTTATCAGCTCTATCTTTTGAAGAACTTACGTGGCGCCCTAATTCTAATTCTCTTTTTTTTGCCCTTTACTATTCATAAGTATTCTCTTCGTAACTTACCCACCCCATTGTGCCTACTAAGACCGAGCCACCGAGGCCATTGCATTTTTTGTAAATTGTGTTGCCAATCAAATCTTACCGTAACATAATTTCTTTGGCTGCCCAAGTGTGGGGCCTTCTATTCTCGTTCACTTACTTTTACTTATTTGCTTTGATTACTTACTGTTCATTAACCATGTTTTCATTTAAATTAGATGTCAATCGTTTACACAAAACCGAACTCGAATATGAAATTATTTCTAGAGGTATTGAAATTACTACTACCGTTAGTAACTTAAGAAAGTTTGCTCGTAATGCCATTTTACTTGAACTAGAGGAATCTTTAACTCCCGTTGCTCATGCTATTCCTTTTGCTGATGACTTTACTATAATTACTCAATCCATAGAAGAAATCAAATCTTTAACTGAGACCGTTATAAATTACCCTAAATCAAGAGACTTTTTACGTGTAAATAGCTTAGTCCCTCATATCGAACGCAGATGTACTTTGATGAATGCTACCGATGCTACCGAGATAGGTCAACGAAACACATTAATTGTAACTATTTCTACTTTAAAATCTAATTTGCAACAAAAACTCAAAAAGCTTAATCGTGTTACCTTTTCAGAATTTCATAAATTACCTTCATCTAGTCCTAAACCTACTATTTCTACTGAACCAAATGTAGCTGAATCAACTGACCACGATTCTAATCCTTCTACTCCTCCTTTACTTTCTTCTAGTGAAGATGAACTTGATTTAAGTGAACCTTTACCTAGAGTAGCTCCACTTTCTGAACCACGTTTTTTTGAGAAACGTCTCGATATTTCTAAACTTGGATTAACCTTCTCTGGTGATGGAAAAGTATCTCTACTAGATTTTCTTACTCGCTTAGATGAATTGGCTTGCTCACGGGGTATCTCTAAACAGATGCTATTTTCTCATGTTCCTGAATTATTAACTGGACGTGCCTTATTACTATACCGTTCTCGGAAATTCATGTTAACTAAATGGGATGAAGTTGTATCTATGCTCAAAACCGAATTCTTGCCTATTGACTATGACGAAAGATTGCTTGATGAAATTAAAAGTCGAACTATGGGTCCTTCCGAAAATATGAGTTCTTATCTTGCGGTAATGTATAATCTCTTTCAACGTTTAACTACTCCTTTATCTGAAGCCAAACAGTTATACTACATTCGTCGTAATTTAACTCCTTTCTACCAGAATGCTTTAATTTTGACACCGATCTCTACTATCGCTCAACTTTCTGCCTTAGGCAAACAAATTGAACAGAACCAATATTTTGTAGAAACCTTTAAACCACCACCTTCCAGAAAATCCTCTCATTTACTTGAACCAAGTCTCGCTTATTTAAGTATTGCGTCTTCTTCTGATACTGATACTAGTGTATCTACTCATTCTTATAAACGCAATTCTGCTACTCCTAAACTTTCTGCTGCTTCTGTAGTGTCTACTCCCAAAGGAAAGGATATTAAATCCGTTACCTCAAATGTCACTGCTAGTTCAACTGACTCAAAACCAAAATTTACTTCGAAACCATCAAACAAAACTAAAGTTACTTCCACTCCTTCTTCAGTCACTTGTTGGAATTGTCGAAAACCAGGTCATGTTTCTCCTAAATGCCCTGAACCTCAAACTCGTCACTGTTATGGTTGTGGTAAACCAGATGTTATCAAACCAAATTGTTCAAATTGCACTAATTCTTCTTTAAACTAATTTCAGAGTGTTCGGACCGAGTCGAGCCCTCTTCTCTCTCATTAATCTCGGAAACTCCTTTCGCTACATTACCTGACCAACATAAATATGTCTTGAATTTCTTACTAGCTAATGTCCGCAAGGATGAACGTCCTTATCTGAACATAACAATTTTTGGCTACCCTTTTAAAAGTCTACTAGATTCTGGATCTTCCAAAACTATTTTAGGTCAGTCTGGCTGGAACCTTTTGAGTACTTTAGGCCTTCCTTTACAAAAATATTGCTCTTTTCCTAAATCCTCTTCTACTTGTTTACTCGCTAATGGTGAAACTTGTTATATTCTTGGTACTGTAAACCTTCCAATCACTTTACAAGACAAAACAGTCACACTTGAAGTTTTAGTCATTCCTGAAGTTACTCAACCAATTATCTTAGGCATTGATTTTTGGAAAGCAATAGATTTTGTTTCTAACTTTCAAACTGGTACTTGGACTTTTGGAAATTCTGAAGAAATTTGTTCTTTATCTACTACTGATCATCTAATTACTCGATCTAACCTCTCTTCTGCTGAGGAACAATCACTGCAATTATTATTTGACTCTCCTGTACTAAATTCTACTGAACTGGGATGTACTACTCTAATAGAACACCATATACGCACAACTAGTGAGCCTATCAAACAACGTTACTACCCACTTTCTCCTGCTTTACTTAAGATCGCTAATGATGAGCTTGATTCTATGATAAAACTAGGTATTGTTGAACCTTCTTCAAGCCCATGGTCTAGTCCAATAGTTCTCGTTAGAAAAAAAGATAATTCGTACCGTTTTTGTATAGACTATCGAAAAGTTAACGCCGTAACTGAAAAAGATGCCTACCCTCTTCCTTACATAAATACTATTTTAGATCGTCTTCGTGATGCTCAGTTCCTTTCTTCTCTAGATATTCGCTCTGCCTACTGGCAAATACCTTTATCTAAAGATTCTAAACCCATAACTGCTTTCACTATACCCGGTAGAGGTCTATACCAGTTTAACCGTATGCCTTTTGGTTTGCATAATTCTCCTGCTACATTTCAACGCTTGATTGATCAAATTCTTGGTGCTGATTTAGAACCCTATTGCTTTGCTTACTTGGATGATATTATCATTGCTACCCCTTCCTTTGACAAACACTTAGAAGTTTTAACTAAAATATTCTCTCGCTTATCCAATGCTGGACTTACTTTAAATAAAAGTAAATGTAATTTTTGTCTCTCTGAGTTGAAATATCTTGGCTACGTTGTCAATAAAAACGGCTTATTAGTAGATCCTGATAAAGTTAACGCAATCATTTCTATTCCTCAACCTTCTTCAGTTTCTGAAATTCGTCGATTACTTGGTATGGCTAGTTGGTATCGTCGCTTTATACCCAATTTCTCTACTGCTTTAGCTCCTTTAACTCACTTAACTCGTAAGAGTACTCCATTTGTCTGGTCTTCTGAATGCGAAGAAGCTTTCTCCTTCCTCAAGAAACAACTTATTTCTGCTCCAATACTTTCTTGCCCTGATTTTTCTTTACCTTTTTCTATCCAAACAGACGCCTCTAATTTTGGCTTAGGTGCTGTTCTTAGTCAGGAAACCCCTGATGGAGAAAAAGTCATCGCTTACATTAGTCGCTCGTTAACTAAACCCGAAACTAAATATTCTACTACTGAAAAAGAATGCTTAGCTGTCTTGTGGGCTATTGAGAAATTTCGTGCCTATATCGAAGGTGCTCATTTCACTGTTATCACGGATCACCATTCTCTCATTTGGCTAAATAAACTTCAAAATCCTTCTGGACGTTTGGCTCGTTGGGCCTTACGACTCCAACAATATGATTTCTCTATTGTTCATCGTAAAGGAGAAAACCACGTTGTTCCCGATGCCTTATCTAGAACTGTACTCGACTTACAAGAGTCTACTCCTGGACTTTGCGCAATTAATGTCACGAATACTATACCTTCAATTAATCTTCCTATTACTGATCCCTGGTACTTGAAAATGACTAAAAATGTCTCTGAAAATCCTCAAAAGTTTCCTCTGTGGTCTATAGAAAATGATTTGCTTTACAAACATGTTACTTCTTCTGATCTCTCTGATATTTCATTAGGAAATTGGAGAGCAGTTGTCCCTAAAAACCAGCGTACGGAAATTATTCGTCAATACCACGATCCTCCCACTTGCGGGCACTGCGGTGTTACAAAGACCTTAAGTCGTATTAATAAGTTTTTCTATTGGCCAAATCTTCGTGCTGATATTGCTAGATACATCCGTAATTGTCATACCTGTGCTGCGCACAAAGTCGAACAAAAAGCACAACCAGGTTTATTTTCTCCCAGAGCAACTCCCACTCGCCCATGGCAGGTGCTAAGTTGTGATATTGTTGGTCCTTTACCTCGCTCTTCTAAAGGTAACTCCTATATCTTTGTCGTTGCTGACTATTTTACTAAATTTCCATGTTTCTTTCCGCTTCGTACTGCTACTGCTACTAAAATTTGTAAGATTATGGAAGAACAAATATTCTTATTATTTGGTACTCCTCAATACTTGATAGCTGATAATGGTGTCCAATTTCGTAGTAAGGAATTTTCTAAATTATGTACTCAATACCAAACCCAAATTCTCTACACTGCTAAATATCACCCTAGATCTAACCCTACTGAAAGAGTTAATAGAGTTCTTAAAACCATGATAGCTTCCTATATCAAAGAAAATCAACGCACATGGGATGTTAACTTATCTAAGATTGGCTGTGCCATCCGTACTTCAAAACACGAAATAACTAACTACACTCCATACTTTGCTTTCTGTGGTCGAGAACACATTCTTTTCGGCAATCTCTTTAAAACTCCTCTAGACGATGAGATCCCTTCTATCGATACTAATCCACCTATTACTACACGTACTAAAGAATTTTACGAAAACTTACGTACTGAGATTCTTGCTAAAATGAAACGTTCTACACAACGCACTCAAGATCGCTACAATTTACGCAAACGAACAGTAACTTATAAGAAAGGTGATTCCGTTTGGAAGAGAAACTTTGTTTTATCCGATGCTCCCAAATTCTTAAACGCTAAACTGGCTCCTAAATTCTTAGGCCCTTATAAAATTAAAAAGGTTATTTCTACCTGGACGTACGAGTTGGCTGATTCCTTAGGTAAATCCATAGGTATTTTCCACGCAAAAGATCTAAAACCTGCGTACTCCTATAACTCAAATTCTACTACTCATTCTTCTGCATCTGATTCAGATGATCACTCCACGATAGCTACCGATACGATTTCTCTTAAACGACATAATCGTCGAAAACGACATACCCGTCAAAAATTATAACTTTCCTATCTTATCCCTTTCCTTTCCTACTTTCTACTTTTCTTCCAACGTCCTATGGGTGATTGGATGAGGACGTTGTGGGGGTTCTTAGTAGGTCAGTGCTCAACCCCTTTCTTTCCTTAAAGCGCTGTCCTCGCTATAAGATCAAGCCCTATTCATGACTTCATTCTTTGTTTTCTCCCTTTCTCTGCTTCTACCATGAACATTTTCATTAGCTCATCCCTGGTATACTCACTCATCACTCCTTATTGGTTTCGCTACTCAGCTTCCTTTCTTTTCCGCTTCCTAGCTCAACTTTTGTTAGGGGGGTCTTACGCTCCGCGTAATTTAATTACTTTTAAATCTGTATTTTATTCACTTTAAAAGAATTTTAACTTCGAAACTTCACGGTCGGATGACATAATATTTCACATCTGTAAACATTTAATAATCCACCCTCTACCCTTGCAAGTCGCCGTAAATTCGTTACAGATTTTCTATACCTGCATAAGGAATTTGCATTACTGTACCTTTTTCGTTGACGGTCAGACGTTTTTCATCATTCGAGCCGAGATTTCTTCTGTGATTCACTGTTTTTAAGTTCTTGATTGCTAGTCGTTTGATCTAAATTTCTAAAAATCGGTAATTACACCGGATATAACGGGTCATCGACAAATAAATGATTGATTGGGATCAGCTGCTTATCTCCAATAATCATTATACGTAGCTTTATTACGGATATAAAAGCATTCAAGTGCAGTGTTAATTACTAATTACCTCCGACGTTTAGACAATATTTCAAGAATTTTACTGTTTTACTTTTACGTTTTCCACATCGTCATCTCCGTCTTCGATATTCTTAAATAAATTATTGTTGAACATTTGGTGCATCTCGCCGTCATCGTGAAGTGTTATCCCCATTCCTTCTGGTCAACGCCGTAGCGAAAGAAACTGCAGTCCGGCTTCAAGTTAACGATAAGTTAAATCAACCTTTGCTTACCAGTTTCACTAACTTTTAATTTATACGATTACGTCATCGATCTGTTTACTTCATAACTGCTAATTACTTAAATTTCACCTTGAATATTGTTTTGTTTATCATTTGACATAAATTTTAGAATTCACTTACTTATTCAATTTTATTTTAATTTTTTTTTTATTCTAAGTGTCTAACTGTTAATAATTTTGTAATCTTATTTACCTTAACCATTTTTTTTTTACTCACTTAAATTCAAATCATTATATTTTCTTTCAGCATTCGATTGCTCTTACTGCGAGTGATTAATTACTATTTTATGTTCGATTCAAACCATTTTTTTTTCCATTTTGTATAATTCCTTTTATTTAGATACGATACCTCGGAATGCTCTTTGATCAAAGAAGTCATACCGAAGTTAACTCAAGGTAAGTGTTACTGATTAATTAATTACTTGCTTGTGTCACTCGTATCCTGAAATTGCTTTCAAATTCATTTATCAACGTAATTTAGCTTCACTAATTTTTTTTTTTGTTATCTAAAGGTAAATTGGATATAATTTTTTGTAAATAATCCGACATTTAAGTCACTTGTAGTACAATACGCCCCTACGGGTACATTTATGTAATAATTTCTTTTGTTTGTTTCAATACAACCCAGTGAAACCTATTCTTAGCGTATTTATTTCGCCGCTCACTCTTATTTCAGCTGCTAATCCCTTCGGAGTTCTGGTTATCAGCTCTATCTTTTGAAGAACTTACGTGGCGCCCTAATTCTAATTCTCTTTTTTTTTGCCCTTTACTATTCATAAGTATTCTCTTCGTAACTTACCCACCCCATTGTGCCTACTAAGACCGAGCCACCGAGGCCATCGCATTTTTTTGTAAATTGTGTTGCCAATCAAATCTTACCGTAACAAAGTTACTTTCTGTTGTGCCATGTGGATTTTGATATGACCACAAATGAGAATTACGTGTATTGTTCACTCCATCTCTAGTAAATTGCGCCTCGTCGCTAAATAAAATGAATGGAACTAATTGTGGATTTACCTGTAGCCAGTGGCAGAAATTCAACAGGGTAGCAAAATCTCCAGGTTCCAGATGCTGAACCTGTTGTATGTGATAGGGATACGAAAGCCCATCATGTAATGTTCGCCATACTGACATGCGGGGGAGTCCCGTTCGAGAAGAAATTCTTCTAGTACTCAACCTTGGACTCCGATCAACCATCTGTAGAATGTTTTCCTGCTCATTCACATTTAACTGCACAGGACGGTCAGATCTTGTTGAAACTGATGGAAATGAACTATGAGTCCGTACATGTTGAAACACAGAAGAAAAGGTTTGGTGATTTGGCAGCCTCCTGTTGGGAAATCTTCGTTCATATTCGCTAACGGCAGATCTCGCATTTCCATCACAAAATCCATAAATGTAAATGATATCAGATTCGTTAGAAAAATGAGAAGGCATTTTGCATTTAAATTAAACTTCATTTAATAAAATCGACTGTGACATTAGTAGGTAAGAAAGCAATAAATGACATATTGTTCGGCTTTTGTTTCCCAGTTGACTAAGAATAATTAATTTTCAAAAAATGTGTGGTCACTTATAAACTTTGAACGCTTGTATCTGTGTAACTATGGCGAATTGAACCTATGTTTATAAGACGTTTTCTACTTAAATTGACCTAATGAACATACCATTTCAGTATGTACAGTACCTCGTGGGACACCCTGTGTAGTAATGGATCAACGCTACGGCATTGTTACTTTATTGAGAAATACAGGGTGGTGTATTAGTGTCAAGTTTGATATATGCGTCCCAGATAACACTTACAGATATCTTTGCAAGACATGTCTAAAATGTATTATTCACATTACAGCAGAAAAAAAGCAAAATTAGTACTTTATTTAAAAAAACATAACATTAACAATTAAAAAGATTTGTTCATTGCATGCTTCTTTTGGTCAAAAGCCCTCCGCACCCACAATTGGATGTTCAATTGTTCAATTTCTTGCCTTGTCGCTTCTTTTATAGCCACAGTGGCAGATTCTGAAAAATATGTGAAATAAGTTAGATTTACACAATGTTTTGGCTTTTTAAATTAAACATTAGAGCTTTTAAAACATTATTAGACCTTTGTCTTTGAAAACTTTTTCTAGCACACAAAACAATAGAGAGATAATAAGTGAGCAAAATATAATTAGATATCCCATACACATTTTGTAAGATATAGGAATTAAGTAATAATACCCACCTATTATTAAAGTGACAACTTTTAAAGTTTTGAAAACTTTTTTGCTCTTTCTGCCCAACCAATTATAACTAAGGGCTAATTCATTAGTCAATATTAACTTTAGTGTTCTTGACACATAACAAAAACAAAAGACAATAAAAAGGTATAGATTAATTCAAAAACTATTTCACCACTTCACCAACACACTTTATTTTTATATCTTCACATGAGCTAAGTTAGCCTTAGTTAGTTTTAATCTTCTTCTGATGATGCTAATCTAGTTAGTGAAACACGTGTAGGTATTTAAAAAGTGTTTGCGTGAAGTAGTAAAAATGGTTTTTGAATTTAAAAGGTATAGAAACTATTTAAATGTTAAAAAAATGGATAACAAATTGTATGAAATGAAATTTGTATTTGGTTCAATATAAATAAACTGCACAAATTAAAATCACGCAGTAAATTTGTTGTATGTTAGGCACCCCAATAAAAACTTACAGCATTTTTAAAGTTTTTTAAATTTTGAAGTCTTGTTTTGTTTATATTTTGAAATAGGAGGTGGTGGTGGCAAACTACTGTCATCATCTATGGAATCATCACTACTGGACAGAATTTTTTGAATTATTTTTCTCTTAGTTTCAACATCATCTGCTTCTGTGTTAATATCACTGGTACTTTCGGCTATTCTCGCTTTACTTCTGGCTTTTAAATAATCCCCTAAAATAATAAGTTAAAATTGACCATTCAAATTATGATGAAAACGTCACATTTTTTGGGTAATATGAGTTCGCTTTATTACAAAAGTTGTCACCAAAAAGAAAAATTATAATTCATTACCATAAGTTGCACTTCTAAAAATTTTAATTTTGTGCGTTGGCTAACATGTATTCAGAGGTTCGGATCCATGTTGAAGGGATAGCTTCTACCGTTAAATCGTCTAAAAATTGGACAACTGTCCAGGTTTTTGTATCCATTTTCAACAACGAACTTGAATAAAAATGTTCATTTTCAAGATAATTAATTTAGTTGCTTTACATTTAAAAGTAAGAATGACAAAATATTATGAAGTGTCTTATCTAAATTAAACTTACATAGACCTGAAACTAAACTATACATATTGCACAAACAATAAATCAGCAATGTAAAAGTAGCATTATAACGTATCGTATAATGTAAGCAACTACTCTAATTAATTTATTGTACTTGGAATATCTATTAAATATATTAAAAGAACTTATATTCAGCAATAGTTTACTAGTATTGTTCTCAATGTGTTTTTGATCAGGAATGTCTGTTAAATTTCGAAAATTACTGTTGGACCATTGACTTACTGGTTTTGTTAACCATTGTGGTCCTGTCCACCATAATTTGAAATGAACTAGCTCGTTAGCATTAGCACCACAAGAAATGATATCTGCTGGGTTGTCCTTGCCGTTTACGTATCGCCAGTTGTTTTGGTTGGATAATGCTTGAATAGACGTAACACGATTCGCAACAAACGTTTTCCACTTGCATGACTCGCTCGAAATCTAATTCAAAACAATTGTGGAATCGCACCATCATAAACATTTATGTAACCTTAAATTTAATCCGCGATAACCTTTCGAAACAACTGGTCTGCTAACAGAGCACCGCATAATTCTAATCGTGGGAGACAAATCCGTTTGAGAGGTGCTACTCTAGATTTAGCGCATAATAATTGAATTTTATAGTTACCTTCTTGATCAACCGATCGTAAATATATACAACTTCCATATGCCTTCTCTGACGCATCAGAGAAGCAATGAAGTTCAACCGTAATTGGGTTTGTGTAAAGCGCATGTCTTTCTACTCGTACACTATTAAGATGCTGTAGTTGGCTAATGAAACTGATCCACGATGTATATAACTCCATGAGAACTGATTCGTCCCAACTGAGTTTAAATTGCCACAATTTTTGTAGAATTAATTTGGCCGCTACCACTACTGGACCGACGATACCAAGAGGATCGAATATTTGTGATACAACTGAAAGAATAACTCGTTTTGTTATATTATTTTGTTTGCTGTGTTTTATTTTAATATTATATTGCAATTTCTCTGCTACGGCATTCCATTCTAACCTCAACGTTTTAGTTCTGATTGTCTAATAGCGCATCATGTAAATCTTGGGAATTTCCTTCTAATATATCAGGAACATTGGAAATCCACTTCCTCAGAGTAAACCCATATGTTTTTAATAACGTAATAAGATCGTCTACATAGAAGTACCTTAATATGACTTGACTCGTACGAGGATAAGTAGTGTTGTTTTCTAATGCAATTTGTTGTAGGCATCGTATGGCTAAATGGGGCGCTGACGCTGTTCCATATGTGACCGTATTTCGTTTATAATGTGAAATTTCTTGCTCAGGATTATCTCGCCATAATATTCTTTGGTAGTCACACTGGTTCGGTTGTACTAATACTTGGCGGTACATTTTTTATGTCCGCTGCTATTACTATAGAGTATGTACGAAAGCGAAGCAAAATAATAAAAAGATCATCTTGTATACTGGGTCCTACCTTTAATGTATCGTTTAACGATAATCCCGTGCTTGTTTTCGCAGACGCGTCGAATACTACACGAAGTTTGGTTGTGCTGCTAGATTCCTTGATAACCCCATGATGTGGCAGATAACATCCTTCATCATTGTTGCTGTCAGGATTAATTTGTGTCATATGGCATAGTGTTAAGTACCTATTCATGGATGAAGTTTGTATATTCTAATTTCAATTCAAGGTTTTTCCTCTAATTTCATAAAACTTGATTTGGCTATATCTAGCGAATTGCCGAGTTTTGCGATGTTTTCCTTAAAAGGTAGATTCACAATAAAACGGCCATTCATGTTTCGACGTGTGGTTTGCTTAAATTGGTCTTCGCATTCGATTCATTCTAAGGAATATTTTGAATTATTTTCTTGGATACATTCCTCGATGTTCCAAAATTTTTCGATTCTTTTATCAATTTTACTTATGGCAACGTTGCACATTGATCGCGTCGAAACTTTATAAAGCGATGCTTCGCCGGAAATGATCCACCCTAGCTTGGTTTTTTGTAAGATCAAATTATCGCTATTTAGTCTTTGTTGGCCTATGCATAACAAATCCCAAAAAAGTGGGGTACCAATCAAGATGTCAATTTTATTTGTTTTATTGAATGTGGGATCAGCAAGGCAAATGTTATCAGGTATGCCAAGACTTGACTCTTTGACATACCTTGTAGGTAAAGGTTCAGTTAATTTGTCAATGATTAGGCATGATACATTCGCCGTGTAGTTGTTGAAGCGAGTACCTATCTGCGTCATTGTACTATGATTTATTTTTGACGTGCTTTGATTTATACCTATGTTTGAATGATTGTTTTTCTTTAATTGCAGTTTGTTGCACGGTTCTGTCGTCATTAGATTTGACTGAGAACCACAAAATCAAAAATGTCTATTATAGCTGTGGCTAACAAATTCTCAACAAAATTGCTAGAAATTTGCGCTGTAAGTGTTGTGTTTGTAGCAGCTGATGGCGTGTCTTGTGTCTGAACGGTAGCATTAGATTCTGTGTTTGGTTGTAATTCAGGTCGATTTGACTGACTCCTAAAATCAATGTGTATAAGACTATGATGCTTTTTGCCACAAGCGCGACAGCATTCTGATCGGCAATCTTAATAGTTATAATCGGATCGTAAACAGTTGCAACAAAGGTTTTTGCCTTTTATTTCCTGCATTCGCGTTTTTGCAGAAATTTATTGCATCGATATATTGTATGTGTATCACTTTGGCAAAGTACACGGAATTGCTTTGTCATAATCAATGTTGTAGTGTTAGTTTTGAGTGCTGTCGTATTTTGGTGCGAATGAGGTTTTGAATGCAAATTGAACGTTTTACTTGGTTCTACTGTTTCTAATAATTGACAGCTTTGAGACAAAAATTCTATGAAATTGGTTAACAATGGCTCTGTCTTTGTTATATTTATTTTCTCCCACTCACGTTTACTTTTAAAATTCAACTTTGCGCTTAACAAGTATATAAGAATAGTGTTCCGAAACCGATTCCTTATGAATTACAGGTAACTCAAATAATGCCTTTCTGTGCTTATGAATAATTAGTTTTTTATTTTCAAATCTGTCGCATAATAAGTTCCAAGCAATAATGTAATTGTTGTTTGTTACTTCTAATGAATGAATAATGTTTGTTGCATCACTTATTAGCGAAGATTTCAAATAATAAAACTTTTCAATTACGCTTAAACTATCATTTTCATGCACGAATGACCTAAAGGCGCCCCTAAATTGCAACTACTTCTCATACATGCCATCGAACTTAGGTAATTCTAAAGTTGGTAATTTGAGGTTTTTTTATTTGGTTGAATCTAAATTGATTGAATTATTAGCATTGTGGCTATTTAACATTGCCTTTGCTTGCGTAACAGTTTTAAAGTAAATATTTTCAAAGTCATCTCGTTCCTGCAGCTGTACATCTGCGGTCTAGGACGTTTGAACGCGACCGTTTGAACGCAAGACCTTTGAACGTCAGGACATTTGAACGCGAGACTTTTGAACGCAGAGTTCACAACAAAAATTGCAATAATATTAAGATACTTACACATATTATATAATATAATCATTGATTTTTAACAGTGTGAAAGTTTAATTTATCCATTTCATTGTTTTTCTCCAAAAAGCCCTAAAATTAAGTGCATTATATTTATTATTTTAACAAAAAAAACCGAAACACATTTTTATTTTACTGTTTAATAATCAATATACATAATTATAAAATGTACTAATAATTTTACATAAAGTATTACATTGCTGTAAATGTTTAATTAGATGACATTATTAATCTGTTACAATATTTCGAATTCGATTATCGGCTTCTAAATATTTGCGTAACTTTTGCGGTGGAGCACGCCCTGCAATCAGTTGTTCTAAGAAAAGGTCTCTTCCTTTTTGAATGTTACGTAGAGCATCAATAAACTTCCATATTGTTGGATTACTCATACCTAAGTCTGATTGTAGACGACGATGAGCTGCCTCTGCATGATTATTTGTCTATCAATGTTATTTAGAACACGATTATAAACCGACCAAACTTCGGGTGGAAAAATTGCCGGTCGCCTACCATTGCCTCGACGATTTGGTCGACCTACATAAGTGTCTTCAAACTATTGAAGAACCGGTTGTAGATCCGCTGGCAGTTCGGCTCTTAGTGAATCTACAGCTGCATCTAATTCTGCTATTGGAATAAAAGTAAGACTGCATTCGAGATTGCAGAGAAAAATTTCTGTATCGTCCCAATAAATGCAAAGTGTTTTTTTAAATTTTTGCTTAAATGGAAAAAACATCCAAGAATTTCTGCATTGGGAAATCCGTTTTTAAAAGCATTAATTGTAGCTAATTCGTAGTCACACGAAATTTTTTCAGGATTTAAGTCTGGTACCAGTTTCCTTAAAGTACTAATTATATAAGTATAACTTGCAGCTTGTTTCTTTTGCAGAATGGCGTATACGAAGGGTGTACAGCTCCCAATTTTTCTGCCAGAATAATATAAACTTGATGAAATAGTTGAGGAGATGACGTAAAAGTCCCATCAACAAACCAGTTTCCCTTTTCTCTTAACATCTACAAAAGATTGTAAGATAGTAAAGATATAAAATAAAACAAATAAACAAATAAAACTACCCAGTTTTGATGTATAAAGATATAAAAAATTTTATTTTACAATTTTGGCGCAGATTGCATTGCCGACAAATAATAAGAAAATGTAATAGTTTTAATCTTATTGCTATTGAAGCTTGTTTAGTTTGTTTATTGAAGTATTGTAGAAGCACAACTTACTACATATATGTAAATGTTGCTGGCGTCCAAAAATTAAAATTCGATTTGCTGCATCTCCATTATCATTTAACAAAAAATTTTCCCGAGTTCCATTCACCTCATAAAATCTATGCTGCTGAGGAATAACTAAGTCTTTTGCTATTTGAGGAGCAACAGGTTCTGCATTTAATAAGTTTCTTTTCCGTCGTACCATTTTCTTGAGCGCACTATGATTAGGTAATGCATCTTGTCTGACTTCTGACAGTTGGGCTACGCAAACGGTAATCAATTGGGCTGGCGGCTCCATTGTGTTTTTTGTCGTCCTTTTTATTAAAGTTTTTGCAGATTCGGCTTGGACCTGGGCTGCGGAACTGTCATGAAAATGTTCGTTAATTATTTTAACTACGCCGTCTTGCGTATGAATGCGAGCTTTACAACGTGCTTTTCCAACAACATCTTTTTGATCGCACCTCCATAATGAAACTTTCGTTTTCCTCTCTTAGTTAAAATATTTTTTTCACTATCGTTGTAAACTTCACTGACTAAATGATAGATAGTATTTGGATGCAGTGGTTTATGAAATATTTTTAAATAAGTGGGGTTTGTAAAATGTAATTTCTAAGAAATGATATATGGGCTACAATTGCTTAGTTTTTAAAACTTTCAAAAAGGGTATTAAGTACTAACCCAAAAACCAACTTAGTCACATAGACAAGGTTTACTAATTTTATAGTTATAAAAACTATTCTTAGAATTTGTGGTAATCCGATTTGTTTATTGCCTAGGAAATGTTAAAATGTTAAATGCGATTATACAAATAGACAAATCTATTACTTTTCAATTTTTACGAAAAAGTTTTAGCTGTGTATTAACTAGAAACATATAATTAAAAATAAACAAAATGCCTACAGTGCATACTCTGTTTAACAGTAAAATAGAGAAAATGATCACAGTACAGTTTTGCAGAAGTATAATGTCTGTATTAAAATAGATAACAATTAATAACTAGTATACTCGAAAGCAGCACGACATTAACAATACGTAGTGAAACATAAAAAAATAATAATTACAATTTAATATCAAAAAACAAATACAACATTGATATACATACATATTATGCATATAGATGAATCTTACTTAAATTACTATAATATTTTCAAATGTATGTAATGTTTCCATTAACAAATCTGTAGGTGATTCAGCAAATTTCTACTAAAAAGTGCTACATTAAGGGGTTAATAACCTATTTACAAAAATAGTAGTTTAACAACTACCTGTATACGTATGTACAAGGGTATTAACTGATTATGCATTTTATTCAAGTAAAAGTAAACACTCTATCTAAAATCTTACCTTATAATTTTATAAATGTCTATAATGAAGAGGTATCCTTTAGTTATGGGTTGCTTGTCCACGTCGAGATTAAAAATGCTTATGGAAATGATTACGAATACTCAAAAGTGTTCATATTGCAAAGGTGTCCTTATTAGAAAAGTATTCACAATGAAAAGTTTTACGAATACAAAACTTTGCGTTATTGTTGACTACCGTTGTACTGTAAATAAACTAAATTATCATTTTTCAACCAATGTTTAACCACTAAAAAAAATAATTAAAACTATTTAACCAAATCGAATCAACACGGCTAATTGCTTGTACACTTTAAAGCATTTATAAAGGCGCATGACTCAGCAAGTTTTAATTTGCAGTGTTGACTCAGAAACTGGCCAACTATAACATTAAGGAGTATCTATTATTTATCTTTGTACAAAGGTCAGGTAAGCGATAACAATGCTTGAATGCTCTACACTTAATATATATTTTAGCCAATAAAGTTAATTTTCTTAAATCGAAATCATTTAAACAGTTGACTATTTCTTTTTAAATTCGCAATTTTTGAAAAACGTAAACCATTATAAAACCCCTTATTGTTTGCTTCTAACTGCATACTTTAATTCGATGTCAATTTCTTATTACGTTAAAATATTTGACTTTGTCGATATTTTGAAAACATATGTATTTTAGACGATATCTCATATACTAGGCCGATTCTAATAAAATTTAAACCACTTAACTGTAGAAAAAATATTAATTCTAAAATGGTGGAGTAATCAAATAACGAAGTTAAAACAGGAAAAAATTATAAAACTTGTTTTGTATTATATATCTATTATTATAAATGTATTGTAAATAAAAAGAGTAAATACATATGGTTATTAATTTTGAATTTGATTATAGCGATTTCAAAAATGTTATCACTTAAACAGCTTTTCGATTGTCATTTTATTAAAAATTGGTTCAGTAGTTTTTGAGATATCGAATGCAAACTCACTGATCCACATACCAAAAAATACATTTTTGAGATTCGTGTAGATCCAAAATTTGAAATTGATATCATCAAAAAATGCCGAGATACGATACTCGTATGAGGAAAAATACATAGCATTGGGATTTTCATGGACATAAGATAAATACTGTCCTATACCAATTTGCGTTGTTTGTAACGATAAATTTTCAAATGCTTCTATGGTTTCTAATAAATTACAACGCCATTTGGATACAAAACATCCTAATTTAAAATCAAAGACTCCTGATTATTTCAAAACGTTATTAAAATCGTCTCACAAACAAGCCGAGTCATTTACAAATTACATAAAAACTTCAAGTAAAGCACAGAAATGTAGTTTCTTAGTTGCTGAGCTTATAGCACAAAAAAAGAAACCTCATATTATTGCTGAAAATTTAATTTTACCAGCTTGTCGTTTAATGGTCAAAACTTTAATAGGAGAAAAAGAAATTTTAAAAATCCCGCTTTCAAATAACACTATTAGAAGACGAATTCAAGATATGTCGAAAGACGTAGAAACTCAAGTAATAGAACATCTCAAACGTGATAACATATTTGCCCTGCAAATCGATGAATCAACAGATATAAGTGGAAAAGCTCAATTAATTGCTTTTATTAGAATTATTTTTGACGGAGATATGATTAGTCAATTTTTCTTTTGTAAAGAATTACCTGAAAGAACAACTGGCGAAGATATATTCATGACAACTGACAAACATTTAAAAAGTTTTAATCTCAGATGGAAACCTTGCGTTGGAATATGCACTGATGGAGCGAAATCAATGACTGGAAAAATTAAAGGATTTGTGACAAGAGCTAAAGAATGCAATCCTTGTATTATTACAACCCACTGCTTTTTACATCGAGAAAATTTAATTTCAAAATGTATCGGCGATTAATTGACAAATGTTCTTCAGCAGGTTGTAAAAATGGTCAGTTTTATAAAAAGCAAGCCTCAAAAAGTTCGCATTTTTTCGAAACTATGTGAAGCAATGGAAGCAGAACATTTAGTGTTATTACTGCACACAGAAGTGCGATGGCTATCAAAGGGCAAGGTATTAGTACGATTTTATGAATTACGAGAAGAATTACTTGTATATTTTATTACTCAGCAAAACAAATTCAGTGATTATTTGAGTAATGAAGAATGGTGTTCAAAGGTAGCATTTCTGGCAGATTTATTTCATCACTTAAATAAACTAAATTTAAGTTTACAAGGCAAACAAGAAAATCTGTTAGTATCTACTGATAAAATTAATTCTTTTAATGATAAGTTGGGTATGTGGAAGAGAAGAATAAAAGATAACAATTTAGATATGTTTCCGCTAGTTTCAAAACTTAAACGTGACAGTAGGATTTTAAATACAATATTTGAAATATTAACTAACTTAGAAGAAAAACTTCAGCATTATTTTCCTTCTCTAAATATTAGTGAGTACGACTGGATTAGAAATCCTTTCTTAAACATTACCACTAATCAAAATTTATCAGTAGAAGAGGAACTTCACTTCAACTATTCTACTAATTTCTCTAGAAAATTTTCCGGCTTTATGTAAACCTACTGCACGTGCTTGAACTTCCAAGAGATGCCCACGTCTATCCATTCTTAGATAACTAGTAGTAGGTATAGTAATACAATAACTGTTTACGAATAGTTCAAAGCAGAGACTGAAAAATACGCAAAGTTTTGTTGAAACTTATTAGTATAATCTGTCATAAACGATTGGCTAAGTTGTATACCAAGGTTACACTATCTGAAAAGACTAAATTAAATCCTAATTAGGTCATAACAAGTTTCAGTTTTAATCAGGTTATAACTAACCGTCCGTGCCATATATCCCAAACCTCTACAAATACTGTTTGTGCAAGACAATAGTTCAGTGCACACGGCGAGAGTAGTTCGGCAATGGTTTGATAATAACCATGAAGTGACCTGTCTCGACTAGCCCGTAAAATCTCCTGATTTGAACCCCATCAAAAATATTTAGGCTCGCATGGTTAGCAGGTGAGATAACGGAGATATTCTTGGTAATCCCAACATCCGAACCATCCAATTTACATTTATTTATTAAAATGCTTATAGAATTTTTTTTTAAATATTTTGTGTTATGCGTATTTATTTCACGCGTGTGTATTAATCACAAAAAAATATCTCTTTGGATATGACAATATTGTGCTTATATTATTTCCAATTGGTACTAAAAAACAATCAATGTGTAAGAGTAAAATTATAGTTATGTATTTTAATAAATATAATAATACGAAGTATAAGGAAAGTATTGCAAATATCTCAAAATGAGGAGTATCTCGGCATTTTTTGATGATATCAATTTCAAATTTTGGATCTATACGAATCTCAAAAATGTATTTTTTGGTATGTGGATCAGTGAGTTTGCATTCGATATTTCAAAAACTACTGAACCAATTTTTAATAAAATGACAATCGAAAAGCTGTTTAAGTGATAACATTTTTTAAATCGCTATAATCAATTTCAAAAATTAATAAACATATGTATTTACTATTTTTATTTACAATACATTTATAATAATAGATATATAATACGAAACAAGTTTTATAATTTTTTCCTGTTTTAACTTCGTTATTTGATTACTCCACCATTTTAGAATTAATATTTTTTCTACAGTTAGGTGGTTTAAATTTTATTAGAATCGGCCTAGTATATGAGATATCGTCTAAAATACATATGTATATATTGTATATATATAATATCGACAAAGTCAAATATTTTAACGTAATAAGAAATTAACATGGAATTAAAGTAAACAGTTAGAAGCAAATAATAAAGGGTTTTATAATGGTTTACGTTTTTCAAAAATTGCGAATTTAAAAAGAAATAGTCAACTGTTTAAATTATTTCGATTTAAGAAAATTAACTTTATTGGCTAAAATATATATTAAGTGTAGAGCATTCAAGCATTGTTATCGCTTACCTGACCTTTGTACAAAGATAAATAATAGATACTCCTTAATGTTATAGTTGGCCAGTTTCTGAGTCAACACTGCAAATTAAAACTTGCTGAGTCACGCGCCTTCATAAATGCATTAAAGTGTACCATAGTCAAAAAGTGGATACTTATTTTTGAATTTTTATTGTTTTAGTAAAAATACATATATAAAACGTACCAAAACTGTTAATATATTAAATTATTCCTTATTAAGAGTAATTAAACGAACAATATTGCAAGAAAATTTGATAATCCAGATTGCCATCATAAATTAAATAACTTGTTTAAAAAAAATAGTTTTGCTGCTTAAATGCCATTAAGAAATTAGTTATGTGATTTTCAAAATGCGTTTAAAATGGCAATTTCAATACGCTTAGGTAATCTTATGTTACATTTAGTTTTCTTATTCTTTTTTGAACTAAAGATTGATATTAATCGTATATTAATAGTAATGCATTGAATTTTTCTTTTTTCAATGTATTTCTATTTTTTAAAAGCACACTTTGTGCAATTAACGATAGTAATTTTTGGTGATTTTCAAACTGTAATCGTACGTACAAAAATTTCAGCAAGATTGACCAAGTTACACATCTAATCACCTTAAAAACCGATCAAGTTGTTTTTTTGCTAACTGTATACCTTGTTTTCTTACTTCGCAAAGTGAAATAAAAATGCATCTTGCGTTCAAACGTTCCGCGTTCAAAAGTCCCCGCGTTCAATCCTCTTTGCGTTTAAACCAGAACGTATTGTGTTCAAATGGTCGCGTTCAAACGGGCCATTCCGGTGCTCTGAGCTGTCGGAGGCGTTGACTTCTGTTTGTACTGTATCGAAGGAATCTCACAAGCTCTCGCAATTGATTAATCGTTCTTTTAACTGATCGCTATTTTCTACATTGATATCAGATATGTAATCGACAAATCTACTCAATTTTGACTTTATTACGTTTCTACTAATTTTCAATGTTGTTAAGTTCTGAGACATTTTATGGGTTATATGTTATAACAATTACTAATTTCTTTTTCTTTTATATATATATATATGTCAGAGACGCGTCGAAAATAAAAGGGGCTTCGTTGGGCGTTTGTGCTGGGTTAGACTGCATCGACAATTTATTACAAGTGAATAACGCACGACACTGACCGTTTACGCAATTTATTTACTATAGCAAAAGTTACGATTACAAATTTCAAACAAAGTCGTTAATAAACAATAACACAAACAAACAAAACTGATTTCATTAATTATAAAAATTAAATTTATAAACGTTTAATGATCAACACTGGAACAAACAATCCGACACCAGCTCTTTTATCTTATCAAGTTGTCACCACCAAATATCATTTCAATTTGCCTTCTTACAAGTTACTCTTTTTAGCTGGTGTCGTTCTGTTCACATGAAAATTGTAATTTCACGCGCGTTCCTATGCCCATAAAAGGCAATATTACAAAATATCAAACCCTTATTGGTTGATTCTAAGTTATTAAGTTACAAAGACTAAACATTTTAAACATAATTTATGGGAACACAAACAAATGAGTGCACGTGTATGCATTTCATAGCCGTAGGCAGGCCTATATTCGGTGCCTCCGACATATATAAATGTCAGGAATCTAAATTAATTTTTATACATTATACAAATTTTGTTTAAATTCATTCCCAAAAGGAATTATTGTTGGGTAAATAAAAGAACAATAACTCACCACCTGTTCTTTTGTTTTTGAAGTGAAACTTCTTTATCGGCGTTGGAAAAAAATTTACCGTCACATTTTTTCCGTTACGCGCCATCTTTTTTTCGGTTACGCGTCACATTTTTTTCTGAAACGCAATAGCGACAAGATAAATAATATATCAATACTAAAGTGATCAACAAAATCAAAGGCTTTATTTTAATTCTAATTCCAGTGGATTTTTAACAAAAGTAAGTAATTATATCTATTTTTCTAATACTTGTTAAGGTTAACCTCAGTTTCTGATTGAACGATGACATTTTAAATTTAAGATATTTAAGGTTAACCTCAGTTTCTGATTGAACGATGACAATGACAGTAATAATTCTATTTCAATTAATGAAATGCTGTAATAACCTTAGTAGCAAAAGTTAAAGTGAAATAATTGTATTATTTGTATTCATGTCTATTATAATAAAATCCTTTTGTTTAAACTTTATCTAATTTTAAATTTAAGATATTTAAGGTTAACCTCAGTTTCTTATTGTAACTATCGGTCAATGTATATGATTTCATTAAAATAGTATTTATTAATTAATACGACTGCTAATTTAATGAACATCAATTAATTGGCATAGAGTATAAATTCTGAAATATGTTATTAATTTTTGTAAATCAATTAACTAATTCTTGTAGATTCAATTTCATATTTCAGTTACCATAAGCCATTAATTACAAAAATATATAATAACGATGACAATGATAGTAATAATTCTATTACAATTAATGAAATGCTGTAATAATCTTAGTAGCAAAAAGTTAAAGTGAAATAATTGTGTTATTTGTATTCATGTCTATGATAAAAAATCCTTTTGTTTAAACTTTATCTAATTTAACTTTATTTAACCAATTTCTGAAAAGTTGCATGTAGATCATTTTGCGAAAAATCATTTTTATTGCTTTGTTGTTCGAGGTCCTTGGATTTTTTTTTGTTTTGTAATTGTTAATTTGTAACAGAACAGTGTTGCACGATGTAATACAGATCTTCTCATGTATTAGATGAATATTAGGAAGTTTTCTATGTACCACGTTTTCCCCATTAACAGAATGTACTATTGTGTGCTATTTCTCGTGATACTGTACTTATATAAAATCGCAGTATTGTCAGCTATGGATCATGATCATTTTGGGGATTTATCAGCATAATTATTATGGTATACCGTCGTTAGTATTAGAAGCAGATTCGCAGAAACTGTAATTACACGTATACGTTATGTTTTTGTATCGTAAGTTGTAGTTTTAACTGTCTAAAACTATCGAAATATTAATTAAGTTTTCTGTTTCATATGCGTATTGTACCCCCTCTGGTTCAATAATTTAAAAAAAATATCTACAGCTTATTAATGTGGACATGTTAAATCACAAAGGCTAAAACAGTAATTTTGCTTTTATCTTTAAATTAAATTTTTTTTTAAATGTGTTTAATGTGTCTTTTAAAAATATATTTATTTTAATAACTACACTACAAAAACATAATAGTATGTACTTGTAAAATATAAAAACGTATAAAACTTATACAAAGCTTTAGCGTCAGCGAATGATTATAGTATAGCATTATTTAATACTGTACTGCTTTACTGTTTCTACAAGATGGAATTTTAATCTTCCTATCTTCTTTCAAAATTTTACATATTGATAAAATTTTGTTTAGAAGACCGGTTTCAAAAATTGTATTTGAAAATCCCAATTACTGATTTTTATTTAATTTATGTATTTCTAAATCAACTTTATTATTTGTGTAAATCTGTTACACATTTTGTTATTTGTCTACAATTATTCAATTTCATTTAACGACTTGCAGACATTGCAATAAAATGATAATTTAGAAATGTAACTTTACTAACATTGTGTCATTGTTACTACGCGATAAGAAAACCTCAGGTAAGGTTGAATTGATGACCCGCTGATTATACTCAACTCACGTATTAAATTTTTTTTTACAATTTCAAATTGGTATCAGAAGCAATGCAAATTTGTATTAAAAATAAAAATTAAGTACAAATCAAAGTTAAAGTGCGTACTAGATTTTTCTATTGTATTTAACTAAGACTTGTAGCTAAACCATATTTTAACGCTATAAGTCATTTACACTGCTAAAAATGAATTTAGGTAAATTGATTATAGATTAAACTTCAACTTTAATTTTACAGATTTTGTTGTGTTAGTATGGAAAAGTTGCATTCTTGTTGACTTACTGTAACTACATTTATTATTATCAATAATATATTATATTTTTTAGATTAAAGAAATTCCATATAGCTCCAGTGGATGCTGTGCTGTTTACGTTTACATGCATAACCTTAAATACCGCCAGCTTTCAATGAAGGTAAGTTATCTTATTTATACATAAATGCGAACGAATTTATAGCTTGCAGTATTACCAATATTTGAATGTTTTTAATTTGATGCAAATGTAAACTTTCAAAATCTATTTAAGAAGTTGCTACGATTACATGTTCTCTTTAGTTTTTAAAATACATAGTTTACTAACAAGATTCTGGAACATTAGATTTGATCTTATATTTATAAAACATTTTATGTTTTAAAACTATCCGTTCGGCTATTACATTATTACCTATATTAAACAAAAGCATGGAACTCGTGGCATGAACTTTTTAATTGGTCAACTGGTGATTACTTATAAAAACATAATACTATTTGTTACAGTAAATTGTAACATTTATTAGGTCCTCGTAATAAATTATATTTTTTTAAATTGTGGAATCGTTAGTGGAAGAACGTTTATATTCAAAACAATTATACCGGTTGTCTGCGCAAAAATTGTAGATACAAATCTCGTAATTGTTAACGCAGATACTTGAAATTTTAGAAGTGCAATGGGTAATCAATCCATTACACTTTTCTACGTTTACCGTAAATTCTAGGCATTTGATGCTCAAAGCATCTCTATATGTCAAAGAATCTTTGCTTTAACTAGTTGTACAAATAGGAAGGATATTGTTTCAAGACACCTTGAAGAACGAAAAATAACTGTTTGCACAATTTTATTTAGAAAAAATTTAGCTAGGCTGAAATGTGATGGGGCACTGTCGTGCATGAACCATAAGTCACGATGTGTTTCTAACGGAATGTCCTCAAGTAAAATAGGTAGATCATTTTCCAAAAAATTCTTGTAATTTGGCCCATTTAATCTAGTAAAAACATTGGTACTATTAAGTAATCTCCAACAATGCTAGCCCTAAATGTTTGTTGGTATTTTGATTGTGTAATTGCGTGATTTTCTGGAGCCCATTGATGAACAGTATGGAAATTTAGAATTTCTTCCCTGAAAAGGTTGCTTCGTCTGTGAAAAACGCAACAGATTGGAAGTTTGAATTGACATATTAGTGTCAAAATCAGTTACAAAAGAACAATCGTCGTCGAAAATAAGCTTCACCCTGCACTCACTGTATGTGGTAGTACAGTAGCTGTTCATGCAGAATTCTCCGTATCGTACTATGCGAAGCACCTACCTCTAAAGATAATTTCCTCGTACTGGATTTAGGATTTTTCGCAATTCAATTGAGTACATTTTCTTCAAACTCTTAGTGACATACTAACACAAACTCAGTTTTGTTTAAAAAAATTTTTTCTGCAACGGTTTCTATAATTACTACTGCCACAGAAGATGAATGATGATTGCATTATTGCCACTGATTGATTGACATTATTTAACATTAAATTTTATTTTACGTTCTAGTAATTTATATTTTTGTAAAATTTGTAGCTACTGCAACACGACGTTGAATACTGAAAAGTGAAAATAATTAGTTGATTGCACATTTGCATTATGTAATGTACATTTTCAATCAGTTGGCGAAAACTGAACCGAATCATTTATATTGCTCTTGAAACAAACAACAACCGTCGAGGAAAAACCTAAATATTTTTATTTAATATAATAATCATATTCAATTATAATGCTTGATTGTGACGATATTTTGAAAACCTAAATTGCAATAATGAATACAGCCGAATCTTGCTTAAATAACTTATCCGGTTAATTTTACTCATATGAATTAAACTTGTTAAACTTTATTCTACAAAACTTACCAATAAAGAGGATATAAATACTTTTAATTGAACTTTATAATCACATACATACACCAAAAAGCTTATAAATTTGAAATTGTTATTAAATCAAGTTTCTATTTACGCTGCGATCTTAATCGAGATTATCTATAGTGCAAAACAAATGTAGGAAAACAAAAAGTAATTTAGTTATAATTGTATTCTTATACAGCTAGTACAGTTTACTGAAAAAGAACATGTTGGAGTACACTAAATCTTTTTTTTATCAACGCCTTAAGTATGACATTTTTAGGCATCATTTGAGTTGTATAGTGTATTAAATTCAAGTAATAAAGTTTCAAAACAAAAAATCACTTGTTAAAATATACGTTTCGATTAATGTGTACAAAATATGGAATTATTAAAATCAAAGTTCTGTATCTGTGACTGGTACTACTTATGTAATTTGTGTTTGATTAATACGTAATTACTCAATTACGTCACGAAGCTTAGCCATATAAAAAACTTAGTCGTTTGTCTCTCCTAAGTAAAAAAATAAGTGGAGCTGGTTAATGTCATGTAGGTTCGATTCACAAGTCTGTAAAGCGTTTGAGATAATTATAAAAACTGTTTAGCTATAATGCGCATTCGCTCTTATCATTTTGTATTTTAATCACGCATTCAATATTGATATTCCACTAAATTATGATTGTTATTGTATATATACGTTTTTTAATACAAGCAATAGTTTTGTTCTAACAATCGGTACATCTAATCTAATTTTTTTATAAATACTGTGTAATCTTCTAAGCTTAGTTTTTTTTATAGGACTACTTAACTTCAACAACACACGAACCAACTCCAAAGAAGCAACGTCCACCGAAAGATCCAGATTTTTACAAGAAAGGAGACTTCGTAAACGGAAAGTCTATTTTAGTTCACGATCCTTTAGAATTATTAAGTTTATCTATGAACGACAATAGTCAAGCAAGCACAAATGATCATGTATACGTAAGTCGAAAAGAGAAAGCCGAAACCCGAAAAGAACCTGCTAAGGTAACAACACCTGTTAAAGAATATAAAAACACAAAGCCAAGCTCGAGATCTAAAGGAAGAATTTTAAAAACTAAGTTTAAGCAATACCGACATCCATCTATTAAAAATATAATGAATACATTTAAAGAAGTAATTGTTCCTTACGATTTATATAACACTAACGTCAATCCAGTTGTAAAATTAAATAATAAGGAATTGTACAACTGGTGTGCTGCCAATATCGAAAGATTTATAGATCAGATATCTAATATTAATATTGTAAAAAATAGTGATAGTTCAAAATTAAAAGTTAAATACGAATGTTGTGATAAGACACTAAAAGTGAATCAGTATTATGGAGAGCAATTAAGAGATCTGAAACGAGAGCTAGGCAATTTAGAGATAGCAAAGTATGTCGGTACTAACGATTATTGTGTGACTTATGTGTATCCTGCAGAACAATTACCCGATTTATTACAACTTAACGATCGTTACAAGAAAAAGTCGTTGAAAAAGACTTTATCTCGTCAATCGTCAAAATCTGTTTCTAAAGCAGCAAATAAGATGAATCGATCAAAAATTACGTCTATTTTTTCTGCTATCAAAAACAAACACACGACTATCGAAAAACTGTTAGAAAAAGTTGATAACATTACTCTACCTGAAGAAATTGTAACGAGAAATATTGAACCACAAGTTTCTTTGGATAGTAGCGAAGTGACTGACTGGTTTGAAGAAAAATTAAATATTTTAAAGTACCAGGCGGCCAATCCGGAAGTAGATCAAATTAATGTTGAAGAACATGAGGTGGATTTAAATAGTTTGTGCGAAACTGAGTTCTCCGTTTTAGATGGTACAGTGACGACTCACGAAAACAATCTGCCAGCTACCACCGAGAACATCAATTTGAATGTCAATAGAAAGAGGCCGCTAATCAGCGTGGACGAGGACGAACCATTACCATTACATAAAAAAACATTTCATTTAAGCGATATTATAAATGGTTCAGGACACAAAAAGACTGTAATAGAAAATAAGGAATGTAAAATAACCGAATTAACTTGTTATTTTTGTCTCAGAGAATTTCAAAATGAAAAAGAATTGCAGAATCATTGTGATATTCATTTAAGGTGTAGAACGTGTAAAAGACGATTGCCAAATCAAAAAGCAATGATTGACCATCTCGTAAAACACTGCTTTATGAATAACGCTAAGTGTGCTCCCAATCTTATATTACCGCGAATAGATCAAGTCTCTTTAATTCTCAACAAATATCCTGGAGCATTTGATCCTTCTTACACTCCACCGATAAACACGTCAAATCAAAATACATCAATAAGGTTTAAAGCTTCTATAAATAGGTTTCCTCATTCTGTGTTGAAATTCAATAATGTTAACCATAGTATTGAACAAATTCTTCCTGCAGCATCTACCAATGAAAATATTAGTAATAATCGTAAGGGTAAAACACTTCAAACATATTCAAAATCACAGAAGTCTGCCAATTTTGTGCGATTTACGAAGCCAAATACAGGAGAAGTTTCGCATTATCAAATTACAACAAACCCGTTTAAAAACATGAATGAAGTACAAAATTTGCAGCAATCAACGTCGCATTTAAAAAGTACTATTAGCAACAACTTCAATAGAATTTTTTTATTATCGAACAATACTTCGGCGCCGCAACCCGAATCTTCTAATGTTGTATACGGGTTATATTTAAATAACAGAACAGATAGATCCTCTCCTATTTGTTTAAATAATTATAATAGAATAGGATCCGATTGTGCATTAAATACAAATCCGTCGTGTAGTCTTTCGGAGTCGACAAATTTTATGCAAATAGTGGAAACGCCAAATACATCAGTACCTCAACCCACTTACGAATCTACGATTATGCCTGAGAACAATTTAAGGTCGTTTGAACATCAAGATCACAGTTATTTTCAACAACCAGTCTATCAATTAAATAACGACGTTTCTACTTTAAACAACGGACTTCTAAACGGCGTACCTCAACAGAATCTGCATTCAAATTCTATGTACGACATGTCTTACTTAAATACCATAAATACCGAAACACAACCTTGTGTAAGTTCGCTTGTAAGCACTGAAAATAAAGTTGAAAGTACAAACACTTCATCAACAGTCCCCGGGCAGTTTAGAATACGAGTTAAAGACATTCGCGAGTTAAGTTAATTTTGTTACATACGCAAATACATTTATTTAAAGTATTTTTTAATTGTTTATTTTAGATGTGTAAATATATACAAAATAAATATCGTTTAGCGATTAAATATAGTTAAAATACATAAGATCTTATGCTTACTATATTTTTAATTTCTTCGAATGCCCTTTTTATATCAGTTCTTTAAAAAACGACTACTTTTTCACTACAGAAACCTTCACTTAACCATCTCCGTCATTTTGCTATAAATTTTGTTAAGGTTGCTATTGTGTAGCAAGTTCACTTTGTATCGCGACGCGATCTAGAATTGTATATAGTGAAAAGAGTTAAATTAAAGCCTTGATGTAATAGCAGTTTTCAAAATATTATAAATAATTTACATTATAATACTCAAAAAATGTGAGCAGTACGTATATATACAAACATTTTTATTTGTACTAATTATTTATGCAAACCATAGACTACAATAAGAAAATCCTTAAAAATTTATTTTATATACTAATAGATAATATTAATATGCTGCATAGTTTTACACTAAGTAAGTTATATTTTATGTATACGAGTTCAATTATAATTTACATAAAAAATTAAATGGCAAAATGAAATACAATTGCATATAACGTTATTGAAGCAATTGCTGTATATATTGTATTTAAAAACGTTGGTTATATTTGTATCTACTAATTAAGTTTTCTCTTCAATTAATTTAATTGAAAATAAATGTAAATTAAATTAAATAATTAGTGCAAAACAAGTACTGTCAACTAGGAGGGGGTTTATTAATAAAATAATTATGTATTATACATATGTAATGTGAATTATGACAAAAAACGGTAGAACCATTTAGGCAAAAATAAAACCAAAGTGTTGTATTATTTTATATTGTATCCAGTTTACTATTTACAACTACTATAAAAAATTGTGTATTTGTTTACTTATTTTTTTTATGAGAAAAAAGGCTTTGATAGACGTCTGGTTTAGTTATTTCGATAGTATAATAAAATTTCAAAGTCTTATTGTTGTTTTTTTTAAGTATGTTATGTTTCAGTGCTCACTATTTATTGGTACCTTGCAAACTATAAGAGAAAGATGTGAACTCGCTGCTACACCGCCTTGAAGAAATGAGACTTCATCTATATTTTAGTACAGCAAAAACAATTGATTTTGTACCAATGACGACGCTTAACGATACTGATATAACTACATCGTCAAAGTAATAGCGAAGGCTTCCACGGCCGGAATCTATACTAACATTAGAGTGTCTTCCGGGTTTGGACCGTGTCATATTTGCAACCGAAGCTGCCAACGTTTCGCCCACTTTCGTAAGGGGCTTCATCAGGGCGTCAGATAAATCGCAAAACTCAAACAAGCAATCGAAATCTAACTAAGAACTTCTCAAAAGTTAGGTTATCCACTTGTAAAACAAGCCATAACCTAAACTATGAAAAGGTAAGAAAGAAAACGATAACCTGAAAAAGCAAACGAAAATCTAACAAAGAACCACTACTGAGTTAGGTGATCAACTTGTGAACCAAGCCAGATTCTAAACTCCGTAGAAGTGACTTAAGAAGAAATAGTCTCCGTATTTAAAGGAAAAGGATCGTCACGGATGGTTAAACTCGACGCTGATTGGGTTACGGTTGCTAGGGGGCGTGTTTTTGATAATTGACTAATAACCGGGAACCAAAGAGGGGATAGTTCGAAAGCATTATCGAGATTGAAGTTATTGGGGTGTTTGATGATTTCTATGCTTTCTCGGAATTTCCTGTTGAAAAAGAATGGAGATTTGGCAATCAACGAAACATTATCAAAATCTATCTTGTGACCTGTAGTAAAATGATGTTCAGCGACCGCAGACTTGGAAGTATACCTTTTCCTTATACAACGATCATGTTCTGAAATGCGAGTAATGACGGAACGACCGGTTTCACCAATGTAGACTGAACCACAAGAACAGGGAATTTGGTATACACCTTGAGATGAAAGTGTAGGAAATTTGTCTTTGGGAGAAGGAAGAATTTGAGAGATTTTGCCTGTCGAGTTGAATATTGGTTTAATACCATTCTTACGAAGGAGTTTCCCTATTTGATCTGTAACCTTGTGAATGTAGGGTAAAAAGGCCAATTTCGGGTTGGATTCGGGAGTAGAAATGTCCTTAGGTAATAGAGTACGTGGATGTAAACGACGATTAATAACTCTATGAATATCTCGCTTTACATAACCATTGTTCACTAAGGTTCTAGTAAGATGACTGAGTTCTGAGTCTAGATTCTCAGGTTGACAAATAGAAAGAGCACGATGGACCAACGATTCAATAACAGAACGTTTCTGTGCAGGATGATGGTGAGACGAAGCATGAAGGTATCTGTCCGTATGGGCGGGTTTGCGATAAACAGAATGGCCCAGAAGTCCGTCGGGCTTACGAGTCACAAGAACGTCAAGAAATGGAAGAGAACCATTACTTTCGATTTCCATAGTAAATTTGATATCTAAGTGTTGATTGTTAAGATGATCAAGAAACTTAGACAATTCAAGATGACCATGAGACCAAACAATAAACGTGTCGTCAACATATCTAAACCACACTTTAGGTTTTAATATTGATGATTCCAAAGCAACCGTTTCAAAGGATTCCATAAAAATGTTAGCTACAACAGGTGATAGAGGAGAACCCATAGCAGCACCAGAAACTTGTTCGTAAAACTTGTTATCAAATTGGAAGTAAGTAGAAGATAGACACTTTTCAATAAGAGGAACCAAACTCAAGTCCTTGCCATGTTGAGACAGAATCTGTTTGATGATAATAAGCGAATCCTTAATAGGAACTTTAGTAAAAAGTGAAATAACATCAAAGCTCACGAGAAGATCTTGGGGTTCAAGTTTTATAGTTTCTAGACGTTGAATAAAATGCTGAGAGTTGAGGATGTGAGAAGAGGTTTTACCTGTAAACTCGCAAAGAATGTTGGACAAGAACTTGGCTAGCTTATAAGTAGGAGATTGGATAGTACTAACGATAGGTCGAAAAGGAATACCTTGTTTGTGAATTTTGGGAAGATCGTCTAGACGAGGTGGTTTAGAATCTGATGGGGTAAGTCGACGTTTAGTTTCAGGAGGTAGATTGGAAGATTTGATGATTTGGCTAACCTCACGTTCAATCCTCGAAGTGGGGTTATGGGTTAGAAGAGCGTAAGTTTCCTCAGACAAAATAGAATTGATTTTCGTAGCATAATCAGCATAACTTAGTTAGATTTCGATTGCTTGTTTGAGTTTTGCGATTTATCTGACGCCCTGATGAAGCCCCTTACGAAAGTGGGCGAAACGTTGGCAGCTTCGGTTGCAAATATGACACGGTCCAAACCCGGAAGACATTCTAATGTTAGTATACATCGTCAAAGTTAACAATGTTTTATAGAACCGGGCCTACATGTCTTTGTTAAGCTTCCCACATTTCTGACTAATTTATAACTGGAGTGTTCGAAAGAAAGTATACGCTTAACAAGAGCGGACGTCCGAAATCTATACTGATGTAAGACCATTATTCCAAGATTAGGTCGTCTCAGAGTTACATTTTAAATTGGCTACGTTCTAACAATGGTTCTAACATCTTTGGCGTTTAGAATCTAATATAATTGAAAAATTGATTATCTAGGTTTTTAGGAAATCTTGGTTTGATTGCTGTCTTTGTAAACTTTAAACGTTAGCAACTTTATCAGAAAAACTTGTTCTTATTATTGAAGCGCTCGAGAAGTTATTGTAAATTCAAGAGCCTTCTCGAAGTTGTTATCCATCTTCTAGAACGTATATCGAAAGGTATGGAACACTCGAGAATGATTTTCAAAATGTGTATATATACCGAAGAAACAAATCGTAGGTCAGTTATTGCCGTAATGCGAATACAGCAGTGTTAAGAAGATTATTCAAGTCTAAATAAATAAGTCGTTAGCGCGTGTGTGTACATAAATATACGGAGAGTAATCTTGTACGTGATTTTAGTGTAAACAAGTGTGAAGCTGTTAGGATTATTCATAAATATAATTTAAAATTGTAATTAATTTAATTCAAACTTGTCATGGCTGCGCTGACAGTATTAGTGGGGTTAACACATGCGCAAAATGCATATACATATGTATGCAGTTGCTTATAGAATTGTAAACTGATAGGTTGTATTTTACTCAATAAATTACATTGAAACTACAATCTTATTTACTAAAAACCAGCTACGGTTACTACAGAATTGGCGACGAGGATAATGGAGCATTTTACGCTTCCACCGTTTAGTTGCAATACAGAAACGGCTACTTTGGGTACAAAATGGGGAAAATGGAAACGAAGTTTCGAAATTTTTATTAGTGCGAAAGGAATCACCGATCATATTCGAAAGAAGAATTTACTACTACATTTGGCTGGTCAACAAGTGCAAGACATTTACTTTACTTTACCTGAATCCGAAGATTCTGCTTCACCCGATTTATACGATATAAGCATCAATGCCTTGGACAGTTACTTTGCTCCAAAAGTAAATTCAGTATACGAACGTTACGTGTTTAGATCATTAAAACAAAACTCTGATGAAACGGTTGAACAATTTATTACGAGGTTAAAGGAACAAGGGAAGTCGTGCAAATACATGGATTTAGATGATCAAATTAGAGATCAAGTTATAGAAAAATGTTTATCGTCGGAATTAAGAAGAAAACTTTTAGAAAAAGGTGATATTAAATTACAAGAAGTAAGTGAAATTGCAAGAGCTTTTGAAATGACGGAAGCGCAATGGAATACAATGGAAAAACCAAACGTGGTTAATGCGATTTCGTTCCGGGATAAGAAGAAACCGAAACAAGAAAGAAAATCGTTTACAGAAATCAGCGAAAATGCCGGAATTACAAAGAAAACCAATCAAAAGTGCTACAGATGTGGAAGAAACGAACATTTGGCGAACAGGTGTAAATATGTAAATGCAATTTGCAATTTTTGTAAAAAGAAGGGACATTTAGCTAGTGTTTGCCTTAAAAAGCAATCACAATTTTCTAAAAATGTAAATTTAGTTTCTGATGTTGCAGGTGCGCAAGAAGATGATCTGAATGCGAATGAGGAAATCGTACAATTGTATCAAACACGGGATTCTTCCAAATTACGCGAATTACGGAAAAAATTTTGGTGTACAATGATTGTTGAGGGGTCACAAGTTGAATTTGAAATTGATAGCGGTGCAGCTGTAAGCGTTATGGGTAAGAAAGATTTTGATAAGTATTTTCCTAATCTCCAAACGCAACCTCATACAATTAAATTATTTACGTACTGCGATACTCAGTTAAAAGTATTAGGTTACACTACAGTTCGTGTTCAATACAAAGATAACTTGCATAATTTACGTTTGTATATTTTACATACGGACAGAGAACCTTTGTTAGGTCGGGAATGGATACGTCAACTAAATTTAAATATAAGCGAGTTATTTCAATTACGTACAGAAACTAGCAATACAGTAAATATCGATGCTATACTATCAAAATACAAAACATTATTCGAAAAACAAATAGGGAAAATTCAAGGAATTCAAGCTAAGTTACGTTTGAAACCGAATGCCCAACCAATATTTGTTAAAAGTAGACCTGTACCTTTTGCATTACATGATCGCGTTAAACAAGAATTACAAAATTTAATCAACCAAAATATTTTGGAACCCGTAAATACAAGTACATGGGCTAGCGCGATAGTACCGGTAGTTAAATCGAATAATACTATTCGAATTTGCGGAGATTACAAATCCACTTTAAATCCAAATTTAGTCGTGGACGATTACCCTCTTCCTACGGTTAATGAATTATTTACAAATTTAGCTGGGGGAGAAAAATTTTCAAAAATTGATATACAACAAGCGTACTTACATTTAGAAATACATGAAGATGACCGCGAATTATTGACACTTAATACGAGTTTAGGCTTATTAAGACCAACGCGTTTATTATACGGTGTTGCATCGGGACCTGCAATTTGGCAGAAAACGATAGAGCAAATTTTGCAAGGAATACAAAACATTGCTGTATTTTTTGATGATATTAGGGTTACGGGACCTAACGATGATTTGCATGTACGTACTTTAATTCAAGTTTTTGAAAGGTTTAAACAATACAATGTAAGAATAAATTTTGATAAGTGTGTATTTTTGGAAAATAAAATAGAATACTGTGGTTACGTTATTGACAAAAGAGGAATTCATAAATCTCAATCTAAAGTAGAAGCGATAGATACAATTGCAAGACCTACAAATAAAAATGAATTACAAATATTTTTAGGGTTAGTATATTATTACTCACGTTTTATTCAAAATTTAAGTACAATGATTTATCCTTTGAATAATTTACTTAAAGATAGTGTCGAATGGCGCTGGAATTCAAAATGTGAAAATGCTTTTGTAAATGTTAAGAAAGAAATTAAATCGGATAATGTACTAATAGCTTTTGATCCAAAATTACCGCTAGTATTAGCAACCGATAGTAGTCAAGTAGCAGCAGGGGCAGTACTTTCACACATTTTACCAAATGGATCGGAAAGACCCATACTGCCTCACAAACTCTGACAGCGACACAACGTTCATATTCAAACATTGATCGCGAAGCTTATGCAATAATATTTGGTGTGCGTAAATTTTACCAATACTTATACGGAATTCATTTTACGTTAATTACCGATCACAAGGCTTTAGTGCAAATATTTGGTTCTCATAAAGGACTTCCAGTTTACTCTGCAGCGCGTATGCAACATTATGCAATTTATTTGCAAGGATTCAATTACACTATTAAATACAGAAATGGTAAAAGTCATTCAAATGCGGACGCAATGTCCAGATTAGTTAAAAATAATGTTAACAATACTGTTAAATTTGACGAATCCGATATTTTTAATATAAATCAAATTCAGACACTACCAATTACAGTAAAAAAATTAGCTTTAGCAACATGCAAAGATAAAGAACTACTTCCTCTACTAGAAGGTTTAAGATTAGGTGTACCAGTATCATTTCAAAATAGGTTTAACATAGATCAAATCGAATTTGGTTTACAAGAAGGGTGTATCATGAGAGGGTTAAGAGTTGTAGTACCTAGCATTTACAGAAAAACTATTTTGAACGAGTTACATGTAGGGCATTTCGGTATTACAAAAATGAAAGCACTCGCACGTAGCTATTGCTGGTGGCCTGGAATCAGTTACGATATTGAGGAAATTGCTAAGAATTGTTTTTGCTGTGCAAAAGTAAAAAATGATCCACCAAAGGTACAGAACCATTTTTGGGAACGCCCTTCCGGTCCTTTCCAAAGAGTACATGCTGACTTTGCTGGACCATTCCAGAACTCATACTTTTTTATACTCGTGGATGCATACTCAAAATGGCCAGATATTCATGTTATGAATAATATTTCGTCTAAATCTACGATTGAAGTATGTAGAACTACTTTTGCGACACATGGATTACCCATATGTTTTGTAAGCGATAATGGAACGCAATTTACTTCTCGCGAATTTCAAAATTTTTTAAATTTAAATAACATTCAGTTAAAGTTAACTGCTCCATACCACCCATCTACAAATGGGCAAGCCGAAAGGTTTGTACAAATCTTAAAGAACTCATTACGAGCAATGTTTTATGATAAAACTTATGAGTCAGTTAACCAGAAACTTAATGATTTGTTGTTACAATATAGAAAAATGCCTCACGCTAATACTGGTCAATCACCCTCATTTATGTTAATGAAAAGAGAAATTCGTTCTAGATTAGATTGCATTAAACCTAGTATACATTTGGCTGAGAATCTCAAACGCAATTTAAATTTATACAATCAAACTAAAACATTTAATATTGGTATGAGAGTTGCAAGTCGAAATTACTTTGGTGATAAATGGAGATTTGGAAAAGTTGAAAACGTTTTAGGAACATTACATTACCTTATACGTTTAGACGATGGTAGAATAGTTAAAAGGCATGTAGATCAGATTCGAAAAATTGGTGAAAATATTGAAACTGATTACATAGAACCAACAATCATTGTAAAACCAGCGTGTGTACAGCCATTACCTGTACAATCATTGTCAAAAATTTTTTACTGAAATTACAGAAAGTTCAAGTAATAAAGATAAATCTTTAGAAAACGAACAACCAAATCCAGTTATAACAACTGAAAGTACGATTCCAACTCCGCAAATCAGAAAATCTTCAAGAATTATTAAGAAACCCGATCGTTTAGATTTATAAAAAAAAAAAAAAAAAACTATTTTTTTTCTTACAAGTACCGGGAGTGTTAGGATTATTCATAAATATAATTTAAAATTGTAATTAATTTAATTCAAACTTGTCATGGCTGCGCTGACAGTATTAGTGGGGTTAACACATGCGCAAAATGCATATACATATGTATGCAGTTGCTTATAGAATTGTAAACTGATAGGTTGTATTTTACTCAATAAATTACATTGAAATTACAATCTTATTTACTAAAAACCAGCTACGGTTACTACAGAAGCCATCCGCGGACTTTATCTTATCTTAATTAGTGTAAGTGCTTTTATTAAATATTATTAGATTTAATTAGTTCAGTTAATTTACAAGTGTACATATTTCTAGTATAAGTAAAACATATTTTTAGTCGTTTAAATAAATTAGATTTAATAATAAAATTCGTTAGGTACATTATTTTATTATGCAAGCTGTTAGGTTTAATGGATTTACAACTCGGAAACTTATTTTTTGATTTTTAAACACTAGGGTCGGTAGCAACTTGCTTATCGGCTTTAAAGAACTCTTAGATTTGCAGTACTACTTGAATAGGCATTTATTCAGAAGATATCAAGATAATAAAATTATATGATCCCAGTCAGCACATCTAATGAAAACTTTAGATCACATTTTCCATTTAATGTCTTGACATTTAAAGGATGTTTTTAAATGTTGTAAAACTATTATTTGTTATAACATCAATTCATGTTTTGGGTAGTATTTGTCATTTATTCAATGAATATTGCAACATCTAGAACATTTGAAGCGATTACCGAAACAGAATATTCAAGTCCTAGATAAGGAGAAAATATGAAAGGTAGCCAAGAAAAATTGCAACCAGTTTCAAGTCTTTAAAGAGGAAGAGGGATTTAAATAAGTACAACGTCAAAAGAGCGTATTAAATAAGTGATTATTTTTTCCGCGGACAGTGTTTATAAATCTACAGTGACAGTTTTATATAAATTATTTGTGTTTGTTGCTTTTATTAAATTTCGTTAGCTATAAATTTTATTAGTGTTTGTTGTATTGTGTTTTAGTTTATTAAAATTAGTTACGGTGTGCAATAAATTAAATTTGAAACCATTACAATATCTAAGATTATATGTTCGAAGAATATATATTTTTAGCATTGTAATGTTCAAACAAAACTACACGCAAACCCGATTAGAGCGCAGCAAGTAATAGCACTTAAAACTGACTAAACTATGAAACATATTCAAATAACATCAACGAATGTGAACAAATTATAGCTAAATATACAAGTTATTTAACAAGTTGTGATGTAACCCACTCACGTTTAAAAATTAAAACCCGCGAACGAACAAAAAAATAGTGACATCTCGCTATGGCCCCCTGAGGTGTTTCGAGTTGTTAATGCAGGAGATGTTTCGAGATAAAAAAGTATTTATTCAACACTTACACGTCTTTGATTTCTGAGTTTCATCTTAAATTTTATTATCTTTGTAATACCTCAAAGGCGTTTTAATTGTTTGGAGATGAAAAATTAAGTATAACAAAAAAGTCAGTTTGTTACTTATTTTAATAGAAGATGCGATTTTAATTATAAACAAATTATTGACCTACTACAAGAAATAACGTTTACTATATTACTATATTTATTTCTGTTGTATAAATTACTAAAATACATAATCAAATGCTTGGGATTTCTGTAAATGCACTAAAGTCTATATGAATGCTTCGACTTAAAAAATTCTACTCTACACTACACAACTACACTGCAAGTGCAGTACAATTGCATTAACGCTTATGTGAATGCTACTTTAGTTCGTATTACACTGCTTAATCTCGATATGTTGAAAGGCTGTAGAAGGTTAAGTGAAACACACAGCAAAAGTAAATTGCTGTTTTTATTTAATTAGAACTCGTTAAGTTTTAACCGCAATACGAGGGGAAGAACAGTCAAAGAAACCCATCCGGTTCGCTAACTGAATGTAAATGCAAGTGAATGCAAGATCATTATATAACGCGATTTCTAAGATCAGATACGCTCTCTGGTGGGAACTTTATGAATTAAAAGGTACAGTAATCCCAATTGATCCCAATCTGTTTATATACGTAACCCGTAAGCAAACATCTCTTTTTCAAATTAATTATTTCGCATAAAAGTCGACAATCTTTGTTGGGATTTTAGTTATTTTTATAGAGTGAAATGTAAAGTAGACTGTTCGCGAAACCGTTTATTAATTTATTAAGTAGGTATAATGACTACACCTGTTATTGTTTTTATTAAGTTTTACAGCCGTCTACCACGGTCTCTATTACTCTGTGTATCTTAATTTTACAATACATCTTTTATTACTAGGAGCGCCGTCCCTTCCATTTACATTAAACTTACGCTATCTAGCGATGTTTCATTTAACTTTTCTTAACATCTGTGACAGATAAAAATGTAAAATTTTGGGCTTGTACTGTTCTTAATCTCGCCGATTCAGTTTATTGCTGAAGAAAATTGTTTTATATCGTAATTAGTACCAAAAAAATACGGAAAGAAAACAAGAACCGGATTATTTTTCGCCATAGATGCTAAAACCAATACTGGAACCGCTTTACGTTTTGGTTCAGGTTTGTTATACCCACTGTAATAACATTTTTTTGCTATAATTATATCCATCTTAAATACGTACTAGACACGTGTAAACACTGCTTAGGTCAGATTAAAAAAAGAAATTAGGAAGCAGTTTTTTTGGCCTCACAAACGACAAAGACCAAGTTGAACTCCTTATTTTGGTTAATAAGGAAAATTTAAGACTGAGCCTATAAAGTTTGTGTGTTTTATTTTAGGACTGGGCCTAAACCAACATTCGTTTATAGTCTAAACAAAGAAAACCGAGAAAACTTTTTAATATTGTATGTAAGAATAAACTGACATCATTTCTTGCGCTTTTTGTTTTCCAAGACGCACCTCAGACGTTATCGTTTTCTATCGTTGCCACTTGAAAAAGTGATTCTCCGCATGCATGCAGCCCACGCTTTAGAAGACCTCATCAACGGTATCTGACGCATTAAAATAACGCATAGTAGTTAGTGAATTCAGTATAAAATCAAATTACATAAACAAATAACAAACCGTGTTTACAACACTTGAGAGTTCACGATGTTATTAAAGAAAATGAGGTTCACAATCCGTTGGCCTAAAACTTCACGTTCGGTATGACGCGGGATTAGTTTATGTTTTATTAATTATTATTTAAAACATATTCTTTTTTTTCTGTATGGTAGGATACTTTTTGTGTGGTCCACAATATAAAGTTACAAATTTTATTCGGAGCAAATATAAATTTGACAAACGATTGTTTGTTTATTAAACCAAAGTCGAGACAAAAATCTCTAATAAACAAAAACTACACAAAAAATTGCACAAAATATCAAACATTATGTTTATTTACGCTATTTTTTATATTAAAATAAAGTGCGTTTAATTAATATTGTGCTATTAATAACTATAATGTTTTATAAAACCGCAATAATACTAAAAAAGTAAAAGTACACCAAGTATTCTAATAGGTACATGCTCAATTTCTACTAATTATGTTTTCACGTATCTGTTGGGTTAACCATTCAACTCCTTCTAGAAGTCCATAGCCCGTTAAAGCGTTGCTGGATGATATGTTCCAAGGTTTGTCCATAATCTTATCCAATCCAAGACCTGCAGCTATTTTAACGCTACTCAATGATTCTTTACAATCTATTTTATTTGCAAAAAACAAGATAGGTATTTTTCGATTGCAAATATCGGGATGCTGAAGCAGCAAATCTAACTCATCTTTAACTACAACCAATCGAAGCCTATCGCTACTGTCAATTACAAAAATGATACCATGACAATCCTTGTAGTAATGTTCCCACAAATCGCGATATCTTCCATGGCCGGACATATCAAAAGCTGTAAATGATATATTTTCGTCTAAAAACATAAGTTATAAAAACGCTTTTTGCATATAAACGCCTTACTTTGAAAACGTTCGACGTTGAAGCCAACAGTGGGTACGATTTCTGAAACTTTGTCTTCTTCATGTTTAAAATGATTAATTATTGTAGATTTACCACTATTATTTAAACCTATAACCAAAACATTTACTTCTTTTTTACGTATACGTAGCAAATGTGATAATTTTTGAAATATTCCCATCTTTCATGTTTGTTTGTATCGTCGAAAATAATCAATACTACTACTAAAATTAGTACCGCTTTGTGCTAGTTTCTTGTTTACTTAAAAAAACTTTAAAAACAGTTTTCTTTTTAATCATTATAGTTAATGTTATCATTAAAATATTCGCACGATTAATATGCACTGACACCGCATTGACAGATTTTGGTGAATGACAGACTATGAAAAAACTTAAATACGTTTGTATGTAATATATTATACTTTCCACGCTATACAAACAAGAAAAACGAGTTAATTTAAATAGGTTTCCATAAGCTAAATACTTTATCTATAATATTTGCTGTCTATAGTATTTTATTACTCTTATTCTTAGTTATATTGATACATAGGTAAAATATACTTGTTTTAAATGAACATTCTCAACATAAAATAAAATAAAGTACTTTTGAAGAAAAATATAAATTAGTTAGCCACTAACAACGCTTGCAGTAAAAATATGAGTTTTTTATAAGTTTTATTATTTATTTCCTATATATTACATACATCACTAATAATAATAATAAACTTAATAACTAACTAAAAGAAATATAAATTTTGATTGCATTTATTTCATGGAGTAATAAATGTTCATGTGTAAATTTACGTCTGTTGTCGGCAAGAATGTTTTTGTATTGAGAAAATACTCGTTCCACATTGCACGATACTATAACACTATAGAGCAAGTTTAAAATCTATGAAATTAGTTGGTGGAAAACGTTTATTAGTTGAATATAAAACAGGGTTTGATTTTGCAACGCTTTACTTATGTTTTTAGTTGCTAATAACTCGTATTTTTCAATAACAGTTTTTTTAATTTATTAATAGTTTTCTTTCTTCAGTTTATTTAAAGAAAGTACTACTACTTCTGTTATTGAAATGCTTTGTTCCAAAAAAAGTTTTTTTTTTCAAGTTTGATTATTGCAAAGGTTATACATGACAAATGTGTTTGAATAAATATCAAATCATCTCTAATTCTCTTTTCGCGGGAGCAGTATGTTTTCAGTAATTTCTCTAAACAGTTTGAGACGGTTTGACGCCTTTAGGAATACTTTTTTAACTTTTGATATCAATCAATTTACGTTAGTATAAATAAACCGAACTATTTTTGCTACTTGCTGCAAACCATGTGCGAAACACGTAATAGGTATCGTTTTTGGAAACAACATTTTTAGTGCTTGTTTTACACATATATGTACATATATACGGCAAGCATTAGAACTCACTAGTAAAACATTTTCGTATATAATATCCTCTACCCACAAAATACAAACAGTCATTGAAAATGCTAGCTATTTTACTAATTGGTTCACTTCAAAATTGAACAAACACGATATTTTTTGTTATGTTTGGTACACTATGCCAAAAACTTAGAGAATACTTCATTTTTTATTTTCCTATAAGGAAAGTATAGCGATCGCGATTTTTGTTTCAAAATTTTTTTTGCATAATTTTACGTTTCAAGGTCTCCTGAATCAGAAAAAAGTATTTTTGACAAAAAAATTTTGAGTGTTTGTGTAACGATGTACTCACGATAACTCTAATTTAAAGTGAATTCCATATATATATTCCAGGTTTGAATCCTGTCTGCGACAATTTTTTTTAATTACATATCTTGAAGGGAAACCAAGATACGTTAAAAAATAATTTTTTTTTCTATATTCTTGTGACTTGTTTATACACGGAGTGAGTGTTCTTACATCATCTTTGGATGTGTCCACGATAACTCTAGAGCTAAGACTCCTAGTAAATTAAAATTTGGTATGGAGCTGACTTTTTATACTCTCTCTGTTCTATCAAAAGATGGATCTGATAAAGAAACCGGAAGCGGGTGTATCCGTCATTTTTAATTGTTTTTCTTGTATATTTTTGTACGTATATAAATTAGCCAAATTATTTTTACGTTTCTTATAGAGATAATTCTTCCTAACAATTTATTCAAATAAAAGAATTAGATATTTTATTTATAATTTAAAATAAATTCACAGATATAATCTAGGTTCAAATCCTGCCTGCAACGATTTTTTTTAGAAAAAAATTTCATATTTTGAAGAGAAAGCAAGATAGATTAAAATTAGTAATTTGCGATATTTCGGTTATATATTTAGTGAAATCGAGGAGAAAAATTTTAAAAAAATTCTAGCATGCTAAGATGTCAATACAAACTTGTACATATAACTTCAAAGTGGTTTTATGACAACATAAGCTTAAAGAAAATATGTAGACATATTAGTCCTAATTAGAACTCGCATTCACGGGAAAAATAAAATGTTTCCATTCGTTGTAAAATGATTGTGGACTTTTGCAAGCAGGTTTACACTTACGGATACGGGTACGCTTTTTCTCTTTTGGCGTCCTAGAGCATGGTAACTAATTGAAGAGCAGCAAACACTACCTTGGTAATATCATTTAATTTATTGTAATCACTTCCTGTTTATTGACGAACTAGTTTACTTATTAAAATTTAAAACCTTAGGCAATAATTGCATAATAAATGTTTTCTTCTGTAAACATATTTAACAAAAAATGATTCTTTTTTATCCATTTCTTGTCTGATCATTTCCATTTACTTTCCAACTAATACAGGAAGTTAATTAAATTTCTAGTAGGACAACGGTTTCTAAAATCGATAAAACTTTGGATAACATATACTGTCAAGTTACTAAATATCATGTCAAAATCTCTTAAAAGCAAATTGATTATGTATAATATTCAACTGTGTGTCCTAGTAACTTGAAATTTGGTATGGAGCTGGCTTTTTATATTCTATCGGTTCTATCAAAGGATGGGTCTGATAAAGAAACCGGAAGTGGGTGTATCCGCCATTTTAACAGCTTTTCTTATATAATTTTGTACGTATGTAAATTATTCTTCTTAACAATTTATTCAAATAAAAAAAAATTCTAACATTACCAATTTATTAGATATTTGATTTATAATTTAAAGTAAATTCCATATGTAATCTAGGTTCGAATCCTGCCTACAACGATTTTTTTAGATATCTTAAAGGGAAAACAACAACTTTTCTTTATACTCTTTTGACTTGGATGTTTTTCTTCAATTTGAAAATAAAAAATATGTAGAAATTCTTTATAGCAAAGTCGTGTGGTGACCAGACCAGTTTTTTTAGTTTAGATTTTTAGGGTTCGTTAATTTTACAAGAAGATAAACAAGAGACTAAAAAGAGCGAAAAACAAAATAATAAGAAGAATGTATGGATGGAGAAAAAACAAAGGAGTCATGACCTATATAAATATAATGAACAAACACCTAAAGCACGTTCCGAGTTAGTTGCTATTTATGGATATGATATTCGTAATGAAGATGGACCACCAAAAGCTCGTATAAGGAAAAAATCTGGATAAGAATTTTATCTAAAACTGTCGATAATTGGTTTTAATAAATATGCCTATTTGTTGACAATTCCATATTATAACCATATCAAGTAAGATGTGCGTACATTTAAAGCTGACAGCTATTTGCTTGAGTTACTAAAACTTAATTTTAAAGTAGTTTTTTAATTCAAACTTAAACTTGGGTATTTTCTTAATTTTTTTAATATTGTCTGATAATTTATTGTATATTAAAGCCCCATTTTTAGTAATGTTTACTTTACTTTTACTTGTTCTTATTCAGTCAATATCAATATCTATTGGTAAGTTGTAGTGTGATTATTTATTTTATTATTATATGATTATTTGGGTATTATAAACGAAAATTACCAATTAAATAAATAACTGAATATTTACTTATTTGTTTTGTTTCAACATTTTGATATTAGATGACATCTGAGATTTTTTTGGTACTTTACAACTAATTTTCGTGTATTTTTTTCAAATTTGTCATGGTTTATGCCAATCATACACATTAATTAAAAAACGAATCTGAGGCAAAGCCTATACCAAAAGCGAAAAAAATGTTGTTGTTGATAGCTCCATTGATATTATCGAAAGTAAAAAAAAACGGATAATATAAGCGTAAAAAAAGGTGTTTAAGAGTATTGCCAAAGAATTTAATACCACTTCTAGTACGGGTCTTAGAATTTAATTAAATTAAATTTTATAAAGCTAGTGTTGTACGACAAAAGTTGACTTGTTGGGCGATAAAGTGTTACAATTAAGTGGCCAAGACGATATCGAGCATAACAATATTTTGATTTGACTGCTCCACTTGGTAAGTTTTTTTATGTTGTTACCTAATATTTCATTTTCCTTTTAGATACACTCGTTAATTATATTGATGATCACTATAATGCAATGGCAACAAAAATAATTAAGATTTTATTTAATATTATATTAGTGTTCATAAATATGAATATTTGTTGCATGATGTAATAGATTTGAACGATCTTTCAGTTGCACCAATTTATTTTGATCAGCCGTCAACTAGCCACGTATCAACGATTCAACCAAAGGCCGTGGTCACCCATCATACTCTATTCAAATTAATAATAATAATAATAATACTGGCTTAACATTCTTTAAGGAATTTAGCCGCCCATTCGGGTTTCCCATATCCGTTTTTCGGGGAGGATTAGCCCCCTTGTTGTTCATTACACTTATACCACTTCACTAAAACAATTAAAAACTGTCACTGTATCGCTACAACTCTGCGCGTGTCTTTGCCACTTTAACTATCTCCTTCCATTCCTTTTTGTTTCTTGCTTTCACCTTCCAGTTTGTGATTTTCAATGTTTTTAGATCTTTTTTAACCTAATCCATCCATCTGAATCTTGGTCTTCCCCTTGTTCTATCTTTCCATTCCAGTAATTTCTTTAGTGTGTCGTCTTCTTCTCTTCTATTTATGTGTCCCAGCCATTTTATTCTTCTAGACTTGATGAATTTTATTATGCCTTCGCTCTTAATTTCGGTGAATAGGAACACATTTTGAACTTTAAAGACGTGTACAACGAAAGTCTTTCATATTGTTTTAAATGTATTATACGCAAAAGTCCGAAGAAGGTTAGTTCTCCATTATGTGAAAGTATAAATTTTGTATAATAAATAATAATGCCTGTTTTTTAAAAAAACCTCTCTGTTCCTATTCACCTGCCAATAGGGTGAATAGGAGCAACTGTCGTTTTATACCTTTGATCGCTTTTCTATGGGTGCTATTAGGTGAAAAGGAACACTAACAGGGACATAAATACGCTTTTTAATGAATTCAAAAATAATTTTTAACCGACATTAATGCAGAAAAACATGAAATTATATTTTATTTCTTTAATACACCTTATTAATACAAAAAAAAATATAAAACTAGAGAGGGAGGTAACTTTTACTTTAGTATTTGACAAAAAAAACTTAAAACCAGATACGAATTAAAAAGAGATTACAAATTTTCATAATTTGTTGTGTTATTTCTAAAATTTAAAAGACCTCTTGTTACAGTCCATGAGGATAGCTTCATGATTTGATGTTCATTAAATTCACTTTCGTCCGGGATTGTTGGGTAATGATACACAAATTGCTTGGTTTCGCTCTTTATTTCCTTTTTCCTAAGGAAAGTGCCCACATATGATTTATCATATTTTGATAATATTTTACCGATATAGACTCTGTTTTTTATTACAGCGGTAGCTCGTTCAACGGGAAACTTGACTAATACCCAGTCACCAATGCAGAAATTATTATCAGACGTCTGTGCAGAAGTAGAAGGCATATTTTTTATTTTTAGTATTTTCGTAAATATTGTTAGTGTCGTTTTCTTTAGAATTTTCTTTGTTGCAATGCGAAAACAGGAGATCATCATCACTAGAGTCATCTTGACCAGTGTTATTGTCAGAATTATCACTTTCATTGAAATTATCGTTAACGGTGACGATATCGCTTGAATCACTGTCACTGGTACTTGAATCACATTTTACACTTTTCCCGGCTACGACTGTAAGCTTTTTGTTCTTAGATTTGCGCGTTGGTGTGTCGGAATATCTCATTTCTTTTAACAAGTCAATTATGGACGTATTTATAGCTTCTGCCTCCTGAGGTTGTCAAGTCTCTTTGGGGAGTAGATTCAACACTTCGTCTTTATTAAGAGGAATTATTCCTGCTTTGCGAAACCCTGATGTTATGTTTTGTTTTGCATTAGGCATAATTCCTTCCATTAATTGTTTTAGCAACCTGAGAAATATACTTTTTGGGATACTAGCTTCTGTTCGACCAGGGCCCTTTTTCCATCGCAGTAAAATTTGACGCCACATTATTTTGAGAAGACGAAAAAATGCGACGTCTAAAGGCTGCGTGAGGTTCGTGGAATTGGCTGGTAAAAATACCATATCGATATTATATTTTTGCAATTCCTTTACCAAATTAATAGAAATGTGCGAGGCTAAATTGTCGCCTATAATAATTTTTCGGCCATTTAACTTTCTACAATATGAAATTACTATTTTGGTAGCCCAGTCTTCGAAGCAATCCATGTCGAACCAACCGGATGGTGTGCGATTGTATCTGACATTTCAGAGTCCGCCTTCCGTCCATGCAGAATAAATGTTTTGCGCTTTGTAGACGACATAGGGATCTAATACCTGTCCATCACCTGTAACGGCAAACATTATCGAGGTGCAAGACTTGGTCGTATTCATAACCCGTTCTGGATGTTTGCATCCTCTTCTACTTAAAATTTTTGTTCGCTTTGCGTCATCCCTTAAATTTGTCTTGTCGTAATTTATCACATGTGTTGGTGGCATGTCTTTCAATGACTCAGAGAGGTTGAAAAAATATTCTTCGAGAATATCTCTAGAAACTTCGGCTCTACAGCGTTTAATATTTTCACACATTCGGTTCGTAAGTTGGCTTTTATGTCTACGCAAGAAGCTTTAAACCCCGCAGATTACGATCAACGCATTGCTTTTTGTAATTGGTTACGTGAGCATCGTGTGCTATAAATGAACACTTTTTGAGTCAAGTGTTGGTAACAGACGAAGCAACGTTTAGTAGAAATGAAATGTCTAACTTCCATAACAGCCACGTTTAGAGTTTTGAGAACTCACATGCGACAAGACGGGTTCATTTTCAATATCAAATCTATGGACAGGTATTGTCGGCGGTCAATTGATTGGCCCTTTTGTGCTACCCGAATGTATGACAGGTCAATCGTATTTATTATTTTTGCAACATAATTTGCCTGAACTATTAGAAGATGTGCCGTTGAATGTACGTCAACACATGTGGTTTTTTTATGATGGTTCGGGTACATCTAAACAATGTTTTTCGAAACAGGTGGACTGGTCGTGGAGGACCAGTTTCTTGGCCATCGCGTTCTCCGGATCTAAACCCCATTATGTTTACTTATGGGGTCATTTGAAAAATACTCTGTACGCCACAAAAATTAACACCACAAGAATTACGAGAACGAATAGAAAATGCCACGAAAATATTTTTTTTACAGAATAAACCACGGAATTGCACCAATTCGTAGTTCCGTCGAGTGATATTGTGTATCCAGGATAATATTAAAGTATTATTAATTGAAAGTATTTTTAAATATTATTGTAGAAATTAAACAGCATTAATTTATTGGAGTAGTAGTAATTAGTAGTTTAATTGTACCAACAACGCTTTTAAAATAATTAATGTCATTGTACGTTAATCGAACTGCTTATTTGTCACACAAATTACGGTATCTGTACTATCATCTTTTTAATGCTGATAGTTCAAACACTTCTGGTTTCTTATCGACGCCAAGACGACTTAAGGTCATGGAACTAAGCAAACAAAAAAATGCAAAGAATAAACATATGAACCGGCGTTCCTAAAACTTTTCTCTTAAATTCTTAAAAATTCAACTTCGTTATTTTCAAAATTTTCTAATTTTTTTTGTAAATCAATTGTACTTGATTTGAACCACGTCCTATAAAAATTAATGCTCGTATATTGAGGACACCCTGTATATGTCGTATTTTATTTTTGTCTATTTGCTGTCTACATCTTTCTCTATTTCTACTGTTGCTAGTTCTTGTTGTGTTGTCTCCTTATGTATTTGGTTTTCATTTCTTCTTGTGTAAACCTGTCTATTTCCCAGCGTTTCTCTTTTTCCTCTTTTGTTCCTTGTTCGTTGAATTTTTGTTTCATTTTTGATATAACCAAAAATGGTCGGTATCGGCACTCGCACCTGTAAATGTTCTTACAACTCTTATTAAAGTAGCGTTTTTCTTTGGTTTCTTTGTGTACTGTTTTATTCTGGTATTATCCATGTTATTTTATGTGTTCTCTTGTGCTTGAATTTTGTGCTACTTATTATCATGTTTGTTGATGCTGCGAATTCGCAGTGTTATCATGTATCGTATGCTTTCCTGCCACTTGCAAATTCTACAATACCTATTTGTGCATTGAAATCTCTAACCACCATTATCATATCATGCCTTGGTGCTGTTAGTTTTTCTAATTCTTGGTATAATTTCTCCTTATCATTTTTATCAGCTTTTTCCCTCGGGGCATATACATTTATAATTGACAGATTTGTGAGTGCGGCTTCGATTCTTATATCAGCTAGTCTACCGTTTATTGGTTTAAAGCATAATATTTTTCCACTTGCTTTATTATTTACGTAAAAGGCAACCCCATTTGCTTTTTGCTTTTTTCTCCTGAGTATAATAGTGTGAAATCTTTTTTTATTATCTCCCCTTTTCCTTTCCATCGTACCTCTTGCACTGCAGCTACATCTACTTGATATCTTGTTATTTCTTTTGCGACTTTCATCATTTTTCCTTCTGTCAGTAACGTTTTTATGTTCCAAGTCCCTATCTTCATCTCATTTTTATGTTTTCTTATTTGTTGTTTATTTATCCATTTTCCAAAATCATATCCTTTTTCGTACCCTGTCGTCATCTTTAATTTTGCCTGCTTTTTCCCATTTATTCGTTTCTTGATCACCGTGATGTATTCGTTATCCTACGGAGTTGCTTTTTAAACTCTTCATTTTCTGCGTCTCCTGGTGACTTTACTCACTGTTCTCGTCTTTTGTTCTTTATTACTCTGTCTTCTTCGCTAAAATTATTGAAGGGATTTTGTCTGTCTTTAAATATACGAGTTATTCTTTGACGTACTTCAAAATATGTTTTTAGGCAGATGCAATGCTTGAAACCGAAAAAGTACCTGCCATAGTACTTTAGTTCTAAAAGATTTTGTTTTTAAATTTGTAATTGGTGATGTTTTATACAGATACGCCACTTTACCTTAATACAAAGTTGATAAACAAGAAACGGTTTAAATGTTTGTTTAAATTTAAAACGAAACAATAACTTCTATTTTCTGCTTTTTGTTCACAGTAACTAAACTCACAAATGATTTATATCTATCAATTTACTTCACAAGTAAATATTTACTTGTACAAAATGAAGGGGTTAAATTAGTTCTTAAATTTACTTCGAGAGTAAACTTATTTGCGTTTAATAATACCCAAAAGTAAATTTACTTAATCTCACAAGTAAATTACTGATTCGTCGTTTATAATTCCGGATATAAAAAAAAATTAAAACTGAAGATTTGATTTAAATATTCACTTGAGTTAAAATTTGTTCCATTTTCAAAAATTAAATATTAACCTTTTATTACAGATATGACAAATTCCTCTAAGAACCATTCTCTCGTTTTGCCTAAAAGTTTTGCTTATATAAAATATCATTTTAATTAGTAAAATAGTTATATTTTAACTTCGCCCAGCTCAGACGTCTTATCTGACTACATCTGTTCAAAGTGGTACGGAAATTTTACTTATCTAACAACTTATGGAAGTGCTTATGCATGAATGGTTTTATTTAAAACGTTGGTCGAGTTGATTATAGCAACTTAGACAAGGTGCCATTCAACAGTGCCTTTAAAATCCAAAACTAAGTTGGTGGCTGCATATTTGTCGTTAGTTTTATATAGTGGTCTGTTGCTATACGTACACGGAAAGTATAGAACCGTCTTAAGAATACTGCTAAGTTTACAAAAAAATGTAGGTGAATGTAAAAACTGCATAAAAAAGACTTCGACTTAAAATAATGCAGAACTGCGTAATGGAAAATGTAATTTAATTTAAGCATAATAAAACAACCTTATTGATATTAAACAATAACAAAATCGGATTAATACGTTAACATAATATTTAAAGGCATTAAATGTTACGCAGTTATGTTAATACTGATTACAGTTTGTTTCAACCAATTCAAAAGAGCAGAAACGTCATAAACATGGAACATAGTTGCTTTTTGTCGTAAATCACAATAACTATCAATATCAACACCCATTAATTTTTTCCGTTGAATTAAAACAAATCCCACGTAATACTCACACGGAAATTTTGCTAGCATACTAGTTATACAATATGTATCTACATTAGATTTTGAACTAAAACTACACTCATTACTTGTTAAAATTACTGCTGGATGCACTTGTAAAGAAGTATATTTTTGACGTCTAGTTAAAGGCGCTGAATCATTGTTTGGCCAAAAATACATTTCAGCAACACCATAATGCTTAAATAAAGATTTTTTTGAAAATCCTATAGGTTGTATAGATGGTGTAGAAGAGAATGAAGATATTAGCTCAATTGCCGTTATAATATTGTGATGAGGCACAATATTTCTAATTTTTCTAACGACGCCATCTGATGACCAATATTCTGATCCTGCTCTTACGTATAAATTATTTTTTACCATTTGATTTCGAGAAGCTATACATTTTGCGCTCGTTATCACCCATCCCATATTTACGATTACCGCGGTGCATAAGAACCTCTGTTCAATAAAATCATCTATATAAACATCTTCCAATACCGATGCTATATACTTAAAGTTGTCGGAGTCCTTAATTTTCTCAAAAATTTTTTCTGGGCATATATGATATTTCTTATGATTATCATTAAATACATCTGGATTCACTAAAAAATACAAAATTATGTTTTTACATTATGTTTATTTTTATTTACAACATACACCATTCATCATGATTTTTTAACGTGGCGTTGTTATAATAATATGTTTTAGTAAGTAGTAAGCGTTTTTAAATATAGAAATTTGTTAGTTTTTTAATATTTAATTTTTATGCTCGACACTGATGAATACATCTCTACGAATTTTAATACATCAAAAATGTATCATCACAATTAATCAAAAAAACTTTGCGTGTTTTGAAAAGATATACTCACCAGATTCTATATTAAACACTTGACTTTGTTTGGAACTACAAAAGTTTGCACACAAACGAGAATAATCTGGATATCGTTGAAAAATAGATACCATATAAACTATTATAATGACTACCAGAAAGGGAATAGCAACTATCAATAAAAGAATTAATGCAGTTTCTAACGGTGTTCTTTTTAACCAGCAATTTTCCTACAAGTAGAAATTATCTTCTAATATACTAACGTGTCTAGTAAGTACTTACTGAAGTAGATTGATACATTTTGTAATATACCACTGGTATAGATGCCAATATTGACATAACTAAAAGTTTTGTTTGTAATAATTTCTACTACCTACGATAAGTTTTTTTATATATTTAATATAAAATAAAATAAAATCTATACAAAATAAAGTTTTTTTCTATCAAATTTTATGAAGTATGTAAAGATTCTGGCAGTATCTACTCAAAAAATATTGTATTACACTGTTCAAAACAAACAATAAATACTTCATAAAATTATTATACAAATCAAACATTAAAAATAAAACTTAAAATATTGTGTTAGTAAACATAAACGTAACGGAACAACCAGTGGCGGATTTGCAGTCTTGGCCACACTAGGTCATGCAGTACCAGCCGCTCCTTTCTCAGCTTCTATCATTTAGGTACTACATATGAATTTATATCCTAGCCAACGTTTATCAAAATATATTATATAAGTTCGTCAAAATGCATATATGTATAGTAGAATTACTGTATGTATAAATGCATAGGTTTCAAATAAGGAAACCACATTTTAATTAAGTACAAGTTTCTCAATCGCTTTGGTGTTTGAACAGTACTTTGGCTAAGTACTTTCCCATTGTTCGATTCATCGGTTCAACCATGCCATCGATTGAGGATGAAACGCGTCGTCTTAGTTTTTTTAATTCCAAACAGTTGGCTAACTTCTTAAAACAGCGCAGACTAAAAGTTGCGACCTTGGTCGGAATGTAATTCCAAACAGAACTCTAACCGGCAGAAAAACTTTTTCACTAAGACGTCTGCGACTGTAGCTGCAGTTGATTGAGTATGGCACAAGCCTTCATACATTTCCGGAAATAATCCATCGCTACCAAAACGTATTTGTTTCCCGAATGAAATTCTGGGAACGGCTTTGCGATGTAAATCGCTACTCTCTCTAAAGGGCTTCCCACGTTATACTGTTTTATTGGCGCTTTGCGCTTTTTTACTGGACTATTTTCTGGTGCGCAGATCTTAGGGTATGTACCATTCCATGACGCCTCCTTTGCAATTCAACCAGTAAAACCTTTCTCGAACTTTTCTTAATATCTCCTTCACACCAAAGTGTTTTTCTGATGTACCATCGTGCAACACTTCTGACACTCGGCTCTTCGGCTTTTCGACCTTCAGATTCTATACTATGATGAAAGCGTTTTTCGGGTTTGGACTGTGTCATTGTTGTAATTGACGTTCTCATCTTAGTATAGACTCCGGCCGTGGAAGCTTCCGCTATTACATTAACTTTCAGACCTTTTGATAAAAAAATAACAAACTGAAATATCAAATTATTGCTAATTTCTGACATTGGAAATGGCAGATAACTAATATCTTGACAATAGTTATACATTGGTTAACGCGATATTGTATTCAAACAGAAAAAAGCTAAACAAGTTAATCTGCGATTTTCATTGTTGCCCGTTTTTTTATTAATTTCTTAATATCGCTGAATTATAGTTTCTTTATTTAACCGTTTTACATTCAATTTGTGTTAATGGTACAAATTTGCATGTAATCAAATACATTAATTAACATAGCCGAAAATAAATTAAGTACCTAGATGCATTAGTTTTTTATTACTCATTTGGAAATATTTATACATTTACAATGTATACATATAAAAAAATAACATCCTCTACATTGATAACATTCTGATCTTATGATTAGGTTTTTTAATTGTCGTAACATTCTTACCAGTGCCAGTGTTGGAATTACCAACTAGCCATTTTAATGTTCTATAAAGTTTCATTTTAATTAGTTAGTCAATAATTATTGGTAAATTTTATTTCCTAATATTAGTTGTATTGTATTGTATTGTATTGAACCTTCAGGTAGGAGAGTCAAGAACTCACAACTTGGTTTGCCTGATTTTCGATGGTAGTCTGTATTTGTTCTTCGTCAGTTTTTATTTGATTTTCTGTTTGTTTGTATATCTTCTATTTTTGAGAATTTTTGAAGTTTTTCTTCGATTTTTTAAGAATTTTCAGAAAAACTTTCTTCTATTTTTTTATAATCTTTCTCCATTTTCTGAGAAGTTTTTGGACAGTTTATCTTCCATTTTTTGAATATTTTCATTTATTTTACCAAAATTTATTACTCTGATAGCTTCAAAGAAATACGAATCAATGTCTATTCCGTTTTCTACCAAATTTTCACGAAGCCGTTGTTGTATCACAACTTTACTACTACTTATTTCTAGATCACGTTCTTCTAGTTTCTCTTTTTAAATCTGCGACTTTTAAATCACAAAGTTTCCTTGTCACCATCGTTCGTTTACTTGTTATTTTCATTTTTTAGCACTAAGCTTTAAGACCAACCGTTTCATTATTGTTAAATGTCTAAATTATATGCACTAATAAAAATAATGTTGAATGAACAGGAACAATTATAACTACAGTCTATTCCTTCTTGTACATTTTTTCAGTACATTTGAGTAATTCCTGTAGATTCATTATGACTATATAATCAATTTGAAAAGTTTATTTCTTCATTAATTATAAATTCACTAATTAATTAAACGTCAAAATATTTATTGTTCTCTACTACTAGATATACTTGTAGTAAAAACTTAAGTAACTGTTCATTCATAGTTCGAATTTTTATATAAAACGAAAAATAAAATCTTGTATGCACCACTGGCGTTACTGGATGATTACACTCATCGAGCAATATTTATTCCTCGGGTCAGAGGTTCTCGGGCTGCATTAAGTTGCTCTACGGGCGTCATCATCGTAATAACGCATTTGGTTAAACTAGCATTTATTTATGTTAACAATACGTTTACTTACATAATCTATTTATTTTCACTAGCCACGCGCGTTAAACACTTGACACTTCCGACTAGAATCAATTAGATTTCTGACTCGATTTGAACACTTTTTATATTTTACTTGATCTGCTTTGAGAACATTTTGGTAATTACCTCGAATTATTTTGAATGAATTCGAAGCTTCTATGCGTTTCAATTATTTAACGTTTGTGATTATCGGACCTACCAAACCGAGTGATTCATACAATTGTGATACTGTTGACAGTACAGACCTTTTAGTAATTAATTTTTAATTATCTCCACCGTCTGCTAAGTAATGAAAATTCTCATTTTGAGGATCCCATTATGCATTATCATTTATGCAGTTTCCGTAAGTTTTATAATAGATTTGAATTTATCTAACACTAAACCTGTTGACCATAAAATTTCTGATATTGGCTCTTCTATAGAATTCGCACCCATTAGAATACCATCTACATAAAAATATTTTTTTATAATATATTTGCCGCGATCTGTTGTTTTTTTTAATAATCTAATGCTAATTCATATAAAATTTGGATAAGAAGAGATATGGTGAACTAGCTAAGCCCTATGTGACCGGCTTTAATTCATCACAGTTAATTGGATCAGATTTATTATTTTGCTACAATATTCTTTGATAGTTTCTATCATTTTTATTCAAGATTATAATTCTATACATTTTAACGATATCATCCGTTTGACAGTATTTACACAGCTTCAAAATTAATACTACAAATAATTCGTCTTTAGATTGTAGTCTCTACAATGCCTCTACTAATTGTGTTCCATTCAGTGACGTACCTGTATTTGATTTTGCACCACCGTCAAAAACTACTCTAAACTATCCAACAAAGAAGTTGGTACATCTAATTTTAGTTACTAGCGTCGTAATTGCAAAATATTTAAATCAAGTTAACATTGCTTTCAATGTAGCCCCTTCTTTTTTAATGTTATTAAATCTGCCAACCAACATGCGACAGAAAGAAAGAAGAAAACAAAAAGAAACAAGAGGAGCAGATCAAAGGAATAAAAACGGAAGATGTATGGAAGTACGTAAAGAAACAGAGGAAAAAAAACATGACGACAAAGGGAATAAAAATTAAAGAATGGGAGATATATTTTCGGAACCTGTTGGGAGGGGAAGAACAAAAGCAGAAAAAAGAAAAGACGCGGTAGTAAGACAGGAAGAAGGAGATAGGGATAGAATAAGTGAAGAAGAAGTAATAGAGGCGATAAAGAATATAAAAAGGAAAGGCGACAGGAGAAGATGGGATACAAGGAGAAGAGTGGATATACGGGGGAGAAAGTGTAGCAAAAAGGATGACGGAAATACTAAACAAAATATGGAAAGGGGAAGGATTTCCAGAGAGATGGAGAGAGGGAATAATATGCCCAATCCATAAAAAAGGCGAAAAAAATAAAGTCAAGAATTATAGAGGGGTAACATTATTGAGCACGGCATACAAATTGTACGCGACAATACTGCAAGAAAGACTACAGAAGGAAATAGAGGAAAGAAGTTTGGTACCAGACGGACAAGCGGGATTCAGAAAAGGAAGAAGGGCGATAGACAACATATATATACTGAAACACTGAAACACACAAAAAAGAGAGAAAATGGTGGCACTGTTCGTAGATCTAAAAGCTGCTTTTGACAAAGTGAATAGGGAAAAGCTGTGGGAATATATGAAAAGAAAAAAAATCAATGAAAGATTAATACAAAGAATAGAGGAAATCTACGAAGAAACGAGAAGCAGGGTTAAAGTGAATGGGGAAGAGAGTGAGTAATTCATCACAAAGAGAGGGTTGAGGCAGGGATGTCCACTGAGCCCAAGCCTGTTCTCAGTATATACGGGGGATCTGGAAGAGACAATGAGAGGACAACAGACAGGAGGGATAGTGGTAGGGAAAGCTAAGGTATGGTCGTTGGCGTATGCAGATGACATAGTGCTGGTGGCTAAGGAGGAAAAGGAAATGAAAGAGATGATGAAAACGCTAGAAAAATATATGAAAAAAAAGAAATGGAAGTAAACACAGAGAAAACAAAGATAATGATATTTAGAAAAGAAGGGGGAAAAAGAAAAAGAGAGGAGTGGATATAGAGTGATGAGAAAGTGCAACAAGTGAAGGAATTTACATACCTGGGCTACACGATGAAACAGGATAATAAAGAGGGAGAACACATAAAGGAAAGAGTGAAGAAAGGAAACAGGTTAATAGGACAAGTCTGGGGTGTGGAGGAAAGAGTATTCAAGATGGATATAAAAAAAGAAAATTGTTGTTTGAAAAATTAATAAAGGGGGTGGTAATGTATGGAGCGGAAATATGGGGCTGGAAGGAGTGGAGGGAGGTAGAGGGGCTACAGGAAAAATACTGGAGATGGGTGTTAGGATTGGACAGGGATACACCGGGGTATATTGTGAGAGAGGAGGTACAGATAGAAAAAATAAGGGTAGAGACAGGAAAAAGAGCAATAAAATACGAGGAAGAAATGAGGGAAAGAACAGATTGCAAAATACTGCAAGAATGTTGGAAAGAGATAAAGGGAGGGAAAGTAAAGTACGGGCAGGAGGGCAGAGAAGAGTATTACAAAAGAAACGGGTACGCGAGTGAAGAAGTGGAGAGATTAAGAGAAGAGGGAGTAGGGATAAGGAAAGCAATAATAAGGAGAGATAGACATCGAAAAACAAGAAAGATGGACAAAGATAAAAGAGGGCAGATATAATAGAAATTATAAAGATATCAAGGGTGAAGGAGTGCCGGAATATTTAAAAGATAGAGAGATTAAAAGCAACAAAAAGAAAAAAATGGTAGCAAGGTTCAGATGTGGCAACGAGGAGTTAGGGAACAAATATTGGAAAGAAGAACCAGAAAAGATGTGCAGGCTATGTGGAGAAGAAACGGAAGACCTTAACCATATGAGACAGAAATGCAGGAAACTAAGAGAAGAAGAGGTGATGAAAATAGAGGAAATCTTAGAGGAAAACGGAAAAGGAGCGGAATGGATGGAGGAAGTATCCCAAACAGCAATGTAAGCTTGTATCAAGATTGCAGCAAACTTGTCGTGACAACTTTAAAACTTGCAGCAATATTATCGTGACAAGTTTGGAGACTTGCAGCAAGTTTGCTGCAAGTTGGCTAAGGAAGCAATAACAAGCTTGTGACAACCTTGTCGCGACAAACTTGCAGCAATATTGTCATGACAAGTTTGGAGACTTGCAGCAAGTTTGCTGCAAGTTTCGACAAACTTGCAGCAATATTGTTAAGTCTTGACATGACAAGATTTGAATTTGCAGAAATGTTACAGTCCCTTGTCATCGCAAAGTTTAAAATTTGTAAAAATGCTATTAAAACATGTAAACGCCAGACTTACTTACTTACAGACATATTAAAGTTACTTGTCATGGAAATTCGTCAAACTTTCAGTAATATCGCTGTACTTTGAAGCAAGGTACAAAGAAAAACAAAAAATTATTTTGCTTACTGATATTGATATTGTAATTAAATAAAGACTTGTTTCTACAAACTAAGTTACAACTTCATTAGGTATTGTCTATTTGTTTTAATTCTGTTCCATTTCCACTTGTTCTATTAATCGCTAGGTTTGTTGACCTGAAACATAAAATTAAGAATAACCTTAATTGCTCGTTTGATGGTAATGTTAAATAAGCTAAACGCATGCAAAACTTTAATAATTTAAAATCATATTATTACACAATACACAGCATACATCAATGGTCTCAAACTTGGTTACTAGTGTTTGCAAAATTATTTAAAATTTTTAATCGAATAAGTATACAAACCTAAGATGCAAACCAATAAGTGCACTAAAATGCAATAATACTCACCTAAAAAGTCTACGATGAGTAAACACAGAACTAAATAATAATTGTGTTAGAATACAAACACCATGTAAATGACAGACATTAACATAAAAATGGCGAGACATGCAGGGGATATACACTCCGAGACATGCGCCGGTATTTATGCGTTTACGCCTGCGTACTGTAAATTTGAAAAAGAAAGTTTTCTGCAAGCTTGCAGCAAGTTTGCAGCAAATTTCTCAAGCGTGTGTCGTCAAAGTTGCCAATATTACCAACATTGCTGCAAACTTGCAAAGATTCGTAAACTTGGCAAGGAAAAAGCAAGCTGAAATCAAACTTGCTGCAAGTTTACATGCTATCTGGGATGGAGCAGGAGGAAAAAGTTAAGGGGAGAGAAGGGATAAGAAAATGTATTTCAAAAAAAAAAAAAAAGATGTTAGTATAGAATGTTATGTAGTATAGCACGATCAAATTTGTAAGCCAAATGGCAACGAATAAAGTTAAACTTATATATCTGCCAACCTTTTTCATTTTCTTTTTTAATGATTTTATTGATTGTTTTTGGAAGTCTCTTGTAATTGCGACAAGATCATTTATCTAATATACAACAATAGTTTGTACTTGCTGCGATTAGAGTAAATGTGTACGTGTGTGGGAAAGAGAGGTTGACTAACTCTACTATCTCGACTTGGTGCTATTCTGGTGCTTCGAACGAATCTACTCTAAAACGATGCGGCAACTAATAATTATTTCTTCTCGATTCAAAAATCCGGATCGAAGTGACCAAAATGTTGGGGGTCATTTTAGTGGACTGTATTTCTTAATAAAACTCTGTTGACACTTTTCATCACTAATTTATTGAACACAAATCAAGACTATATTTTTGTGATTAAACACTTTTAAAGCGCTTGTGCTCAGAACACTTAAGGCTGAATGTCGTGCGAGCTGTTCGGAGGTTTTTAGGATTTTTTTTTGAGTTCCTTTAGTCACACTTTGCAATTATTTATATTATTTATAAAATATATAATTACAGCTCAACAGCTAGAACAAGTGACTTGGTTTATCTGTCCTATATTGAATATTGGCGTTATAAACTACAACTGAAATCTTGTAATGCAACAGTTGCCACAGGTTTAATTTTAGATTTTTTGGTTTACATTATTTTTTTTTAATTGGTTTAGTTTTTGTCTACGTATTGGTCGAAGGAGTAAAACAAAAACTTTTTTCATTACACATAACTCTGTATATTATAAATACCTAAAGATAAATATGACAACCGTGTATGATTGCGTATCTGACACTTCATCATTTAAAACATAACCTAAATATTCTATTTAAAAAGTCTTCGTCTTGTCTTTGTCTTATGCATTAAATCAAAGGTACTCGATATAACCTTTGAATGTGTCAGATGAGAGGTCTTAGTATGTAAAGGTACGGCTTGATTATTATTAAATCGAGAGTCTAACCTAAGTTGAAAATGGAAAAAGAAAATAAAGAATATCATGAAATAATACCAGAGAATCCAGAAAATAGTAAGGTTAGTGATTTTATTCAATGCATGAACTTGAAAAATGAATAGGTTTTCATGTATAACACTTAATTGAGGTCATAAGCACAGAAGTTCATATATTAATTAGAGCAGAGCATTTATCTGTAACATATTATTATATTTTCATAATTTAGAAAGAAAGTATGACTGACAACAATAGGGTAGTTGAAGATGACGATATTGTTAATAAAGACACTAGTTCCGAGTATGAGACTAATGAGAGTTCAAGTGATGAGGATGAAACTAAGGAAAATTTAGATAACGAAGGAGAGCATGGTTTTGAAAGTGACGATAGTGTTATACTTGAACGAGAAGAAGGCGATGGTCAAGAGAGTGTTTCTTTAAAAAAGGTAGATGATGATGAGGATAAGAAAAATCCACAGTACATACCGAAAAGGGGTACTTTTTATGAACACGATGATCGAACTTTGGAAGACAGGTGAGAATGTATTTAGTTTATTTATATTTGGTTAGTAGTAGTTAAACTCTGGTTATGTTTTTAGGCAGATATTTACTTATGTATAATACTCGTTATAGCATATTTGTAATTTCGAGTTTTATAATGGGATTCATTTTGTTCTCATTAATCTATTATGCCTAGTTCACATTATTCCAGTAGCATTCCAGTTCAGCAAAGGAAACCAGCACTAGAATGTTACTGGAATGGACTCATTCCAGCACCACTGGAATAATGTAGACGGTCAAGTCCTGTGCTGGATTGAACGTTGAACAGTGAACATGCATTGTAGTTTTTTGTGAACACGCATTGTTGTAGTTCTACTATCAAGTTTTTAGTCCTTTGTTGAAATCATTGTCACTATTTACTGATTCAACAGCTTTTGAATGATTATGGAGATGATTGACTCGCTGGATTACTGGACTGGAATAATATGACCCAGGCATTAGGTTCATTAACTGTATTTTTGCTTTAACTGTAACTTTGTTTCCATTTATTTTTACTTAGTCTGCAATGTATGAATGAGTGAAAGGTTGCAAACACTCGAAAGGAGTACTGGCAGAAGTAGAATCGATGTTCACTGTATTTACCAGCAGAGTTCATACTTCTATTCTTGCTTTGGGATGTGTAATATATTATTCCTTAGATTAATAGTAAGTCATACATTATGAAATGTTATTAGTACTTAACTGAGGATTTATACTTAAGGGTTTTTTTTTTGTAAATAAAACTGCAGTTGGAAAATTGCCAAGCTGTTGTTCAAGTTGAAGCAAGAGATTTCAATTTTGCGTCTACTAACACAATATTCTCTTCTTTTAAATGTTCTCATATTCATTTGTGTTAGGATCTATATTTTATGTCAATTTTATTTTTTTTCAGTTTAGTTTTTCAGGGTGCGTTAATTTTTTCTTTTTAGTGAAGATAAACAAGAGATTCCTGAAAAGAACGAAAAACAAAATAAGAAGAATGTATGGATGGAGAAAAAAGAACGTTGGAGTCATGACCGATATAACGATAATGAACAAGCACCTAAATCACGTTCTGAGTTAGTTGCTATTTATGGATATGATATTCGTAATGAAGATGGACCACCAAAAGCTCGTAGAAGGAGAAGATATGGGTAAAGATTTTATCTAAAACTGTTGAATTGTTTTTAATAAATATGCTTATTTGTTCACAATTCCATTAATTACATATTATAATGATATCAAAACAATCTTGAACGTGTTTAAAGTAAGATGCGCGTACATTTCAAACTGACAGCTATTTGCTTGAGTTACTGAAAATTATAACAGCATATTAACTTTAAGATGTATGTGAAAACTTAGTTCAATTGATTTTTTTAAATTAGTGATTTATTTGAAAGAAAGAGCGTCGCTTTTATACTTTTAAGTAACCAAAATTCATACACATGTTAAGCATCTGCAGGCGATGGTATTCTTTATATATATTGTATTAGAACCTAGTAATTAATAACACCATGCTTAAAATATAAATTTTTAGTCGGGGACCTAATAAATACACTAGAACCTGGGAAGATGAAGATGCTTATAAGCCGACTAAACCAGTAAAAGTTGTTAAACCCAAGAATAAAAAAAAAGAAGATTTTCAAGCGGAAGAGTTTGAAACTAACGATACAAAAGAAGAAATAGTTGTAAAAGATGAAAATATTTTGGAAGAAGATAAAACTCAACAGTAACTTAATTATCTCTATTTTTATTTTTTTTTAATTTAGTTTTTACAGAAATTCTCCTTCGAACGTTGAAAACAAAGTTCCAACAAATATTGCGCCGAAATATAAACAGGAACCATCGAATCGATCAAACAATTTTTCTACTGATCACTCAAATTATCGACCTCAAAATCAAAGAATTGGCACGGGTCGTGTTATTAAGTCAAAACCGGAAATGAAAAAAGAAATAAAAGATTCGGATTACAGAGGTTTTACAAAAACTAGACAATTTAGAAATTCTAAATCTGAACAAAAGGTTTTGCCTAAGAATTATAAAATGGATAATACTCAAAGACGGTCAAATAATAATGAAGATTGTACCGATGATATACAAAAAGAGTTATGCCAAATGAACATACAAGAAGAGCCTTTAAAATCTAATAAACAAACTAATCAACGACAAAATAGCGTTCCTCCACGATTACAAGCTGAACAAAAGGGATCAAAAAGATACAGCTCTCTGAGACAAAGGTCTTTACCTGAAACTGTCGCTCCCAGCTTTAGTCAAGCAGCTAATTACTACGCTACAGGTATGTTTGTGGTTTAAATAATAATCTAAAAAAGTTTATCAAAATACAAACTGATACTACTAATTTGGTATGCACAAGTGTATTAGTTAAGTATTGTAAATGTTCTATAGAGTATAATCAAGCACCGCAACCAGCCCAACAACAAGGTATTTTGCAACAACCAAATTCCATTCATGGTTCTACCCCGCCTCTTTCTCAAATACCTCCACCACCATTACCAACAATACCACAACAAGTTCCCGTAACGACTAATCCAATTTTACAAGCACCTCCACAATTTGCAACACCTTTTCCACAAGCTCCTCCACCTTTTTTACCTCCTACTGTACCAACGGCGTCATTTATACCTCAACCAGCGCCTTCAATAATTAATTATGTACAAGGTCAGGCCCAATTTCCTCAAGCTCCTCCATATCAAGGTTATCAACATCAGCAGTTCAATGCAGTGGTTAGTTATTTTTCTTTAATTATTTTAAGCAATAAATACGTGGCGTTTTTTTAGAATCAAGCTGCCGAATTATATCAATGTCAAGGGGGAACCACTTATTATTCGACCCAAAATCAACATATAAGTCAAAGATCTGTACCACAAAAACGCCCTAAAGCTGCAATTCCAATTGTTCCACCACCACCTCAAGAACCACGCGGGCGCGGTAGGTCAAATCATCTTAGAGATAATTCTATGCAAGGAGAAGAAATGTGTGAAACTGTAATTACTAATAGTAATATTTATGAAGATAGCATTTTATATGTTCAACAATGATACAAGTTCTTAGGTATTTAAAAACATTTTAATTTAATGTAATTGATTAAGAAATGTATCTTTAATTTATTTCGGTTTTTCGACATTGTGATTGATATCTTTTAGATCATCCTATCCTAAGGCCTGGTTTAACTAAACTCAATTTGTTTTTAAAGTACTGTCATATTATTGTTTTTTTTGGTATTTTAAAATTAAACGAAGTGTAAACCCTAATGGAAAAACCGGGTCTTGGACCTTTAAAGTCTATAAAAGTTTCACCCATTTTTGTACTTTATAATAGACATTAAATTAGTTCTATTTTTCTTGAAGACAAATATTATTTTTATTTAAGTTTTTTTTCTTGAACATTTTTACTATGTTCTTTTTATGAATATTGTTTTATGATGGTAATAGCTTGACGTTTTATTGGGTTACAATGTTTTATAATTTATAATCTATTACTAATATTTAAACTTACATGTTTACTAATAAAAAATTTCTATATGATATACAATTATGCATAAAATCCATATTGATCAAATATGAAAAAAACACGTAATTAGGTAATTATATATTTATCAAAAAAGTTGATACATTTTTATGTTTCTTATCTTCTTAATTATGAATTTAACAGCTATACTTCAATGTTTTTATCAGAAAAGAAAAATAAACGTTTTATGGTCTTTCAATTATTGTCTTAATATATAGATTTCATCAATTATCTTTGATTTTGCCACTTTTTATAGCATGTGCATAGAGCACTTGTATGCTGCATGAACCTATCCTGAAATCTCGCGCAGGTCAACAACTTTAACGCTATGGCAAGAATGAGTGTCATGATATTAACATTGATCAAATCAAAAGAAAGCTGTGAATGTTTTATTTCCATATCGAAATTACAAAAGTAATTTTTGTATTTTGAAGGGTCATTTGCAGCAGTTTTTCATTAGAGAGAACTATTTAAGATTACTCTGCTAAATGCATATTATTACTAGTTTAGTTTGTAACCTTGATTAAATATGCACGAAAGCGAAGCTTCAAATAATAATGAATTCTAAAAACACCGAATTACCAATTTAAAAAATTGCACCACAAACACCTAAAATTACTATTATGGAATAAAGAATAAAAATAGTTGAAAACAAAAAAAAACGGTATTAGTCATAAATAAAATACCTGAAAATGTAACCTGTGAGGGGATAATATGAGTATTCTTGCACTTTTCATTAATATCAAATGTTTCACTTGATTTCTCTAGAATTAGCAAAACTGGAGCAGAAAATGGATTAATAATTTGCTTCGAATGGTACTATAATTTTAGCTTGAAACTCAACTTCATACACATATAATTTTAATTAATTTTCAAATTGTAAAAAATAGATTTTTGTTTTTAAATATTTAAGCATCGCAAGATGATTTCTTTAGTTGAACTAAGTTGAAAATGTCAAGAATTTCTCTATTTATTCTTTAAATCCGTGAATAATGTTTGGTTTTATAACATTTATATAAAATGATTTATAGCTTGGTAGTGATTCTATGCGACTATAGATCCATCATAGATCCTTCGATGTGGAGGATAGGCACAACTTAGAAAGAAAACTCTGTAGTAATTGTGGCTACGTTTCGTTGGCTATTGTGCCAACTTCATCAGGCCAATCTAACAGTAGAACTGTTATTTTTCTTTTGATAAGAAATAGTAAATTTAAAAAATATAAAAATTTAAAAAAAACTCACCCTTAGCTCCAACCACTTGCTGGCTCGTAAAGCGGGATGGAGAAGGATTAAAGGATAAGGTAAATGATTAAGATGGACCACTTTACCTTAGCATTGGCGCTACACAGTATTTTAATTTTAACGAAAAAGGAACGCGTGTCGTTCGCGACGTTTCACGTTCGAATTGCCTTTGCAAGACTGCTGCCACGTGGTACATTTTAAAATGTTTATAACATATAGAAACAATTAACACCGGCCACCCTGAACAACTGTTCAGTAGCAACTTTAAGCTAAATTAATATAAATTTACAGAAAAACCTATATGTATATATGTATAAGATACACCAAACAGAAAAAATAAACTTGAATTAGAAAAAATTAAAATAAAATAAAATATAACTATTGTTCTATAGGCAAAAGGTACAATTTAACAACTGGACGAACATATTCGCCGCTTGCTGTTTTAACCCGGGCGGAACGTACTACATTATTCTTTCCCACATGAACCGAAACAATTCGACCAAGCGACCAAACTAAAGGAGGAAGATTCGGTTCTTCAACCAAAACCATGTCGCCTATTTTCAGATTGGGAACTTCTCTTGTCCATTTGGGACGTGTTTGAAGACTTGGAAGGTATTCATGCTGCCATCTAAGCCAGAATTGTCTAGTTAAAGCTTGCAGCAGTTGAAAATGTCGTAGGCGATTGATCGGTAATTCAGAATAATCCGCATTCGGGAAATCTGTTATTGGTTTGCCTATAAGAAAATGTGCAGGAGTGAGCACCGAAAGATCGTTCGGATCTGATGACATAGGCGTCAACGGACGAGAATTTAAAATGCCTTCAATGCGGGTGCAAAGCGTAATAAACTCTTCATACGTAGGTGTATAAGTACCCATTACCCTTATCAATTGACGTTTTGCGCTCTGAACTGCACGCTCCCACAAGCCACCGTGATGAGGTGCATTGGGAGGTATAAAATGAAATTCTATTTGTTGAAGAGAAGAAAACTTTAAAATGGAAGTCTGAACGTCTTGTTTTTTGAAAAACGTAGCAAAATTTTTACGGATTTGGTTTGCTGCACCTTTAAAATTAGTACCGCAATCCGAATAAAGATGACCTGGACAACCTCGGCGGCCGGTGTTAATTGTTGAAGCGCAGCTATAAACGCATTTGTTGTAAGATCAGATACAACTTCAATATGAATAGCTTTGGTCGCAAAACATATAAAAAAACATAAATAATGTTTTAAAACCGGAGCCTTTCTAAGTGTAGAAGATTTAATTGCAAATGGACCCGCATAATCCTTTCCTGTATGATAAAAGGGAGGTGAAGGTGAAATCCTGGAGGACGGCAGATTACCCATTAAGGGAGCAATCGATCTAGGTTTTACCCGAAAACATTGTATACATTGGTAAACTCTTGAACGCACGAGCTGTTTGACGGATAAGATCCAGAACTTCCTATACAGAAAAGCGACCAACGAATTGGTTCCAGCATGAGAAAACTCTTGATGATAATAGTCTATCAACAAAGTTACCAGACGATGTCTTTTGGGAAGTAAAATAGGATGTTTCTTATCATACGATGAAGTAGAGTATGATAACCTACCGCCAACACGTATAAGACCGAAATTATCTATAAAAGGTTTTAAACGTTGAATCGGTTTAGAACATATCCGGCCTTGTTTAATATTAATAATTTCTTTTGCAAAAGATTGTTGTTGTATATAGTAACATATTGATAATGTAGCGCTACGAAAAGATTGCATGTGAGATACAAAAACGCGTTTTGAAAAGGTACGCAATATCTTTGATACTAATGATATTAAAGATGACCAAGAAGAAATATGACAAAAAATATCAGCTGAGTCTGTGCTAGCACTCACACATACCGACAAAGATTTTAATTCTTCTTTGCTTTGAGTTGGTTTCGCTAAAATATAAGTCGTTGGTCATGAGTTTGGTTCTCATGATAACTATGTAAGTCCTTGCCACTACAATGTAAAGGTGCACAAGTTTGAGGCATCGGCAACGTCTGCAGGATTTGACTAAATTGAGACATGTCTCCATTAGGAAAGGTCTAACCATTCAGGTATCTGAGAAATCCGATTTGCTACAAAAATGTTAAGTAAATAATGAAGTGTTTTAATCTATGGTAATACGATATTAGAATCTTTTCATAAAAAATTGTACTTATTTGTAAATAAGATTTCAGTATAATTTTGCAATGAAACATTAGCTGGGACAATAAATAAGCACTAAGAAGCTCTAGTCGAGGTATTGAAAGAGTTTTCAATGGAGCCACACGCGTTTTGGCCAGCAATAACGTAGGAGTTGTACAACAACTACTGTCTTCTTTAATGTAAATTACGGCAGAATAACCTTGCATTGACGCATCTGAAAAACCATGGAGTTGAAAAGATGTGTAACTGGTTGCCTTAATAGGTCTACTAATTTTGATATGTTTTATATCGTTTATGGAAGACAGTAAGTGATTCCACTCTCGTGATAACTGATCAGGCAAGAAATCGTCCCAATCGAGTGGAAAAAGCCATAAACGTTGCATAAGGCATTTAAGCGACATGGTAAAAGGAGCTATGTATCCACATATGTCGAAAATTTTCGCAATAATTGATAAGACTTGACGTTTTGTGTAATTACAATTAACGTCATTGGTAGATACTTTTGACAGATCATAGGTAAGTAAATCATTTTTAGGATCCCAGAAGAGACCTAAAATAGATGTGTTTGAGTTAGAAACTTTACTTGTAATGAGAGGTTTGGAACTCGTCTTTTGACAAGAATTATGAACGTTTTGTAATAAATCTAAACTATTACTTGACCATTTGTCAAGTTGAAAACCACCACGTGCTAACAATGTAATTAATTGCTGTTTAAGAGCGAAGGCTTCCCTCAAAGAGTATGCTCCTACGCAAAAATCGTCAACGAAACTGTTTTCTAAGAGAACTTTAGCTGCTAAAGGGTATAAATGACCATCTTCTTTAGCTAGTTGATGTAGAGTACGAATAGCTTGATAAGGGCTGCAAGTTACTCCAAAAGTAACAGTAGTAAGTTGATACGTTTTAATAGGTTGACTTTCATTTTCTCTCCATAAAAGGCAAAGGTACTTCCGATCATCGGAATGGAGTTTAATCTGACGAAACATTTGTTTTATGTCACAAGAAAACACAAAAGGGTACAATCTAAACTTAAGAATTATGTCTTGTATAGTGGACTGTAGTTTTGGACCCGTCATAAGAATATTATTAAGGGATAGGCCAGAAGATGCCCGACTACTACAATCAAATACTATTCTTAATTTGCTAGTATTTTGATCTGATTTATACACTCCTAGATGAGGTACATAGTATACGGGTTGATCTTTTGTAGGTATAAGTTGCATGTGATCTTGATTAATGTAATCATTCATTGCATCAATATATTGAAGCTTAAAATCAGGCTGGTCTCGAAACTTACGTTGGAGGGTTATAAACCTCTTTAGTGCAATTTGATAGGAATCGCCTAAAAGAGGACGATTTTTGTTAAATGGTAAACGAACTTGAAATCGTCCATCTTTGAGTCGTGATGTAGTACATGAATAAAATTCTTCACATTCCTTTTCTTCATCGGATAACAATGACGTGCAAGGAGGTTCCTCGACTTCCCAGAATTTTTTGATTAGGTCAGAAAGATCTACATCGCATGAAGATGTAAGTGATGATAAATTACAGTTAAGCTGCATTGAATAGGTTGACATGGCAATTGATGATGTAGGTGCTTGTCCTAGAAGAACATGACCAAATGTAGTGTTTATAATAATAGGCATATTTGGACCTAAAGAAATGGGTCCTCCTTTAATAACGTGTGATAAAAGGTCTGCTCCTAATAAACAATCAATTGGACCAGAAATGTCAAAACTGGGGTCCGCTAAAAGATAAGATTTAACCTTTTGACGAATATTCGACGATACGGACTTTCGAGGTAAATCAGAAGTTATGCGACTCAAAATAATAAACGGATGACTTGTAACTATTTCTTGGCCAGTTAGCGTAGTAAGTGCAAGAAGAGAGACACCCCGAGTTTCTACAGGACTGTCTTTTATTCCAGTAATAGAGATTGGTAATTTGTTACGAGAACATCCCAATCGTTGCGCCGCAGTTTCAGTAATAAACGATACATGAGAAGCTGAGTCTAATAACGCGCGAATAATGAGATAATTTGTTGAAGATGTTTGTATTCTTACTAAAGACGTAGCTAACAAAACAGTATTGGAATCATTCTGTGTATGAAGAGTTGAATGTGGCTCATCCGGGACAACATTAGAAGTTAAATTTATTTCCATGGGTTCAGTTTGACTAATGGTAGGTGTCTGATTAGGGGTCGTTTCGTTTGATCGATTATTTTCGTTACGATTGAAATTATTTTGATTAGAATCAAAATGCAAAAGTGTATGGTGCTTATTGTTGCATTTTTTGCAAAGAGAAGTGCTAGTACAATTAAAAAAGGTATGTTTACGTAAACAGTTAGTGCAAAGACAATGGTTTTTAATAATTTGATACCTATCGACAGGAGTTTTATTTAGAAATTTTGAACACTGGTATATATTGTGATTTTCTTTACACAAAATGCAAGTAGGTAATTTTGCGCGAGAGTTGTGATTATAAGAAACTGCAAGTGAACTATGATGTTTAGAGTTTTTAGTTTTAACTGTGACGTGATCAAAACACTGAGTTGAAAAATTAGAATATTCTAAATCTTGAGCACAAGTTTCGAGAAAATCGATGATGTCTCGTGCTGAAAAAGTATCTTGGTTATTTCCTTGTTTACGTTCAATTTCAAGTCTTAAATTATTATCTAGTTTTGAAATTAAATAATGGGAATATATGTTTTCAAATATATTTTGGCTGGCAACTGCGTGTAAAACATTAAAATGTGAATTAATTTATCACAAAATTGACGTAAAGATTCAGCATTTTACTTTGTACCATAGGTAATTTTAATAATTCGCCACAATGTAGTCGAACTGATTGTTTTTTACATTGGAAGCGTTTATCTAAAATTGATAAAGCTGTATTATAATTGGCATCATTGTTTTCTAAGTGGCGTATTAAATTAAGTGCGTCTGATTCTAAGGAATTTTTAAATATTTTAATTTTTGTGAATTTGCTAAAGATTCATTATTTCCTACAATAGTAATAAAGTCGGCTCTAAAATGAGGATAATTTATTAATTTTCCGTCGAAGCGCGGTAATTTTAATTGTGGTAATTCACAAAATGTGGAAGAATTAAGAGAAGATGTATGGTTTACTTTAGTAGATTGTAATTGAGGTGTAAATTGCGTTTCATCAAAGATAACACGTTTGCATTTGGTGAACGCGTTAGAAAATTGTTGTTCAATTTCCGAGATCGTATTAACAAATACATCGTCTTCGAGACCATCTGGAAGATATTCTTGATCAGAAAAGGTATCCGAAAATTGAGAAAATTCTTTATATTTCGTTTCCAATTGTTGTAACAGAATAGTTGCTTCTCTTTTTGCACTAAATTGATCTATTGATTCAAGCTCATTAATTTCAATATTTTTTGAATTTAAAAATTCCGTACACAGTTTAATACGGCGTGTAAACGATGATTTTGATAATCTAGGCATTGCTGTAAATTTAAATTAATGATTGAATTACGAAATAGCAACGAAACAATGTACCATATGACAATCGCACAATCGTAACAAATGTGTCTGTTCGAAGGTGATATGAAATATTAACGTAAAGGAAAATTTTGAACACGTTTTCAATTGAATTAATTTGAATAAGTTTACTATTAATTAATGATAAGAGCAATCCGGCTCGAAGGACCATAAAATATGTTATTTTTCTTTTGATAAGAAATAGTAAATTTAAAAAATATAAAAATTTAAAAAAAACTCACCCTTAGCTCCAACCACTTGCTGGCTCGTAAAGCGGGATGGAGAAGGATTAAAGGATAAGGTAAATGATTAAGATGGACCACTTTACCTTAGCATTGGCGCTACACAGTATTTTAATTTTAACGAAAAAGGAACGCGTGTCGTTCGCGACGTTTCACGTTCGAATTGCCTTTGCAAGACTGCTGCCACGTGGTACATTTTAAAATGTTTATAACATATAGAAACAATTAACAAGAACGTTTAATTTCTTCCCATATATACATATAATTAAAACACGGTCAAAGAAGGTAAGCATGAAGACATATAACCTTATATGACACAAAACATAACCCACACATAAGCTGAATCTCAATGATAGAATAAAAGTTTTTATTTTATTCTATCTATATGTCTTCGTGCTTACCTTCATGTTTGTTTTTTGTTGTTGTTATTGGAAATGTTTAAACATTATATTATTGTTAATCGTGGCAGCTGAGCAGGCAGAGATGTCAATTTTTATTCCATTCTTAAAGAGCTGCAATTAAAACACCAAAGACTGATTTTGCTGCCATAAAACGGATGATTTAACTTAACGTTTAACCTATTATATTGTTAGTTAAAAATGCATGTATAAAAGCAGATCCACACCTTTACAACAATAACAACAGCCTCTTTGTTTGCACACAAAGCTTTAAAAAAAAAGGTAAATTCGGCCTCAAAATATTTACACACCTGTAGCTTTTGTAAGCTACGATTAAAATCAGGCAGTGATTCTGCTGCCATAAAGCAGCATAATTTAACTAAATGCTCAACCTATAAGTGTACTATTAGATAAAAAAAGCATGTATAAAAGCAGACTACACAACTTTCCAATAATTGGCCTCTTTAATTTGCACCCAAGTCTAATTACATCCGGTTTCAAAATATTTATATGCTTGTAAACTTTCATCCGTTTTTTAATATAGAAACTGTGTGTCAACAAGTGTACGACACAATGTCCATGTTTATAATTGGTGGTACTTCTTTCATCCCGTATTTTAAATTTAACATTAAAGCAAAAGGATTAATATTCCCAATAACTAATAATGTTCTACTTAATATGTATTACATATAATCAATGGTATTACATACACCGACTTTTCTTAGTGTAATGTTAGAATTTGGTCTGTAACACAGATACAATAAAGTTTAAAATGCACAAGTTACTTGTTTAATTTACAAAACTCAATATTTTTTTGAAACATCACAAATTCACAGAATAAACTAGAATCAATAATAATAATACACTAAAAATTTACATACACAATAGTCGTGTTCTTTTCAACTGTTAATTGACCGACAAGATCAAAGCTACTCTGATCACTTCCGGAAACATAAGAAGTGTTTTTTTGAATTTAATATAACTATACCACAAGTGATCTGTGCTAACTTCTCCTTGCCCCTCGAACGACAAAAATTTTCAGATGACTTTTTAGTGTAGCTTAATATAACCTTAAATTGGTTGTTTATACCTACTGTTTTTCTATAAATGCTCAAGTTCGTTAAGAACGTTCAAATGTAGTTAAAGTTTGGTTCAGATAAGTTGAGTGTTGAAAAGAACATAACTAATAGAATAGCAACAATAGTCACTAAACGTAATGTGTGCCAACCGTCCACCATAATGATTTGTCACGTGTGCATAAAAATTCGAAAATAGATAATACTCTTTCATCTTTTCCACCAATTTTCCACGTGCACGTGTTGTTAAGTGTCTGTCAAAACTAGGTTTTCTTTGAAAAGATTATTAATTTTTATTGTTGACGTGTTTTTAAATAAAAATGGTAAGTTTTATAATCCATTATTTATTGCAACTTTTTACGTCAATTTTATAGCCTAAAAACAAAAGAAAATTCATTGACCGAAAGAATGCGGTTACTTTCCATTTAGTCCACCGAAGCCAACAAGATCCATTGGTTGCTGATGAATCTGCACCACAGCATGTCTTAGTACCTTTGCAAGAGAAACCAAATAAAGTAATAAATGAAACTTTTACTGACGTCTCTGAACTATTGCTGTTTATAGGAAAAGCGAAGTCGATTAAAAGAACAAGAAAAATATGGAATTTTATATGATGACGACTATAACTACTTGCAACATTTACGAGATGTTCAAAAAACAACAGAATGGGTACCGGTTGAAACAAAACCTCGTGTACAACCTAAATTGCAATTACCGAGTTCTGTATTTGCTTCTGCCGTAGAAGAAGAAGTTGGTTTATTGAATAAAGCTGCTCCACATTCAGGTGCACACATTTATCTTTTTGATACAGAAACAAAATTATTTTTTTTGTAGGACCTAGATTAGATTTAGACCCAGATGTGGTAGCTGCTATGGATGAAGATTTTGATTTTGACAATCCAGATAATGAATTAGAAGATAATTTTGTGGAACTAGCAAATGTAGAAAATAATGAAGATGAATATTCTGATGTTAGTTCTGATTATGGTAGTTCTGAAGCTTTAGATGAAGTTTGTTCATTAGATGGTCCACAATATACCTTTAATGATGAAGAAATAAAATCAAGGTTTACAGAATATTCTATGAGCAGCTCGGTTATTCGTAGAAATGAGCAACTGACTTTATTGGATGATAAATTTGAACAGGTACGAATTTATTTTAACATATTGTTACTGTTTTATAAACAAGGACTGGAAGTTGAAGTCTTTGCCATTTTTGTTTCTTAATTTTATAATTATTTTGAGTACACCTTTAGTATTGTTTAAACAATATTTAATATTGTTATTTTTGTAGATAGTACAATTTATTGCACTATATTAGGTGGTGAATGCAATTTATTGATAATTAAATTTCGAAAAAACTACTATCAAAATGGATTTCAAAAATTGACATACTTAAATAAAATAAATTATTTTTATATAAGTCTTTTAAGGTTTTTAGCATAAACTCCATTCTCCCGGTTATGCATTATAGTAATCGGCTACGTAAGCGAATGGACAGTGACCGAATGGAAATTTGCTTCGATTTTAACTTATTTTACATTATACATATTACTAAAAAACCCGACATTTTTTATGTTAGATGTTCATTTACTTATTATCATGGTCTTTTAAATATGGCAAAAATAAAGTTTGATAATTATAAACAACGAAACCACATGGACACAATAAACGTATGCTACTATACTTACCTGTAAAAACTTCCATACACTAAAAAGTCGCCAAAATTTATAATAGCAACACAGAAAAACAATCACGTTGGAGTAAATTCAACGTCTTTTGACACGAAACGAATTCAATGCTCGTGATCGATGTTTTATATGTTTTTTTAAACAACGATTTAGGCAACGAATATTCGTGGGACAATCTCCGAATCTAGATGGGTTACGGAATGGACCATTTCCAGATAAATTTAAATTAAAATAAGACGTACATTATTTTACAAAAATATGATGAACAAAAGGAAAAAAATTGACTTTTTATTTCTGAAACTAAAATGTTATTGTGATCATGTATTATAAAGTTAGGACTTAAATTGTCTCTATTTGTGAAAATGACCCGTAAACGTCATGTATTTAATTTTAATACCAGAACATTTAAAAAATTTAATTTGTTTAACATTAATTGTTTGTTATTGACTGTTTGTTTAAATTGTTAAAATTCTTTTTAGATTTATTCTGCTTATGATGAAACAGAAATAGGACCTTTAGATTTAGAAGACATTGAAGGCCATTTACCAGAAACGTCGGAACTTTTATTAAAATATGCAGAGGATTTTGAAAAAAATAAGCAAAGAGAACAATTAAACAAAGAAGAAATCATTTCACGTCTAAATTTAGAAAACGATAGTGACTCTGATAAAGAACTTGTTTTGATGGAAGTTCCAGAAAAAGAAAAATGGGATTGCGAATCAATATTAAGCACTTATTCTAATATTTATAATCACCCTAAATTAATAACAGAACCAAAGGTAAAAACGTTATGTATTATTTCGTTTAATAAATGTTATGTGCAGGTATCAAAGATAAAAGTAAGCGGTAAAACGGGTATTCCAACAAATGTATTGGGTTCTAACAAATTGACTGCTAGGGCCTTATCAAAGTTCAATGAAGAAAACCGAACGAATATAACAAATGGATCGAAATCTGTTGGAGGTAAATCTATTATTTCCACATTATCTATATTGTCGATTAGACCTCCCGATGAAACTCTAGAGGAAAAAAAAGAAAGAAAACGGATGCTTAAAGAATACAGAAAAGACCGAAGGTATGAGAAGAAGTTAAATACGCAAGCGTTTAAAGAAGAGCAGAAAAAACAGGTTAAAATAGCTATTAATAACAGGCACAATTTACTTGGTAATAACATTTTATAAAAAATCCTTAAATTTTATTATTTGTTTAAACATAAACATCTATGTACGGCTACATATATTACATATTTCTTACAAACTTTAATGTATATGAGTATAAATCCCTATATTTCGTGTTTACCAAAATAACATCTAAAATGTTTGGACTGTTTCTCCTGTTCTAATTTTATGGAATCTTTTGAAGTTGCTTTGGAATCGTTGATATTAAAACCTAAACTCTGGTTTGGATACGTTGATGAAACCTTTATTGTTTTATCTCATGGTCGTCTCGAATTGTTTAGGTTGTTTAGATTCTTGGTCATCTAAACAACCAACACCTTAATATCAAATTCACTATGGAAATCGAAAAGAATTGTTCTCTTGTTGATTACCTAACTGTAGTGGTTCTTTGTTAGATTATCGTTTCTTTGAGTTTTCGATTTTTTCACGTCCTGATGAAGCTCCTTACGAAAGTGGGCGAAACATTGAGGAAATTTCGGTTACAACATCAACACTGTCTAAACCCGAAGACCTAATCTTAGTATAAACTCCGGTCCTGGAAGTCTTGGCGATTATGGCTAAAACATCTCTTCATTTTTAGTGATATTACAGAATTTATGGTATTTATCACAACTTTGCAATTTGCGCATTTTAGTTGTTATTGTACCAATCGTCTAATCATCTCAAGTGTAAGCTCAATATACCCATGAAAAGGTTTTTCAAATTAGTATTGAGTAAAATGGCATTTTGGAAGTACAGCTGCACTAGCCGGATTTTACGATTCTGGAGCGTAAGTATACGAGCCTCTTTGTAGGTTTGTAGTAAACTGGTTTTATAGGTATATTATCGATTTATTATGTACTTAAACACTTCAATTAAATTACGAAATTATCAAATTAAATTATAAGTTAATATACATTTACATATAAAGTTCCTCAACGTGACTTAATTATTTAATTTTCATGTTTCTTTGTAAACGTAGATCAATAATTTCTTGGATCATGAAATTCCATCATGAATTCCAAAATGAAAACCATTTTATTTTTCCACAAATCATCGTTTCTATAAATTCTTTCCATGTGGAAATCGTTTTCGCTAAATAAAATAAGGTCACAGAAAAATTTTTCGACTACATTAAGTTGCCCTTTTATTTGGAAAAAGTAAAATTGTGTTTCTTTTTTAATCTAATAAAAATAGTTTTACAAATAAATGATCTTGCCAAGTCTAAAAAACACTTACTAATAAATATTTGCAATGTAAAAATGCAATCTTTACTTCGTTAACTTTAATTTTTATAATCCCTTCCGAAAATAGAATTTTAAGTCCCTAATGTGACGACATACCTTCCTACTACAGCATTATTGTCTAATTTATATGTAAAAAAAAAAAAAAAAAAAATATGATATTTATTTTCTTAAAGTCAATCCACAACAGTGTTGGGATGTACCTAGGTAAATGTACCTAGGTACAAGTACCTAGGTAATTTTTGTGTATCTATGTACCTAGAAAGGTACTTTTTAATTAATGTACCTTTACCTGTACTTAGGTACTTTTTAGAACGTACCTTTGTACCTAAGTACCTAATAAAATAGGTACTTTTAAGCGTACATGTATTGTACGCTTTATATATTTGTTTCGGACTTAATTACATTTGAAATTACTAAACTTCCAAAAATAATACATGACCTACGCAATTTTTCCTTAATGATGCCTGAAGGGTACCGTTAATCTGTATAAAACTTCCTTGTTAAAAGTGCAAATCATTTACAGCAACGCAATCGTACTGTTAACATGAGTAGCCAGGGTATCAAACCGAATGCGATAAATTTCGAAACGTACAAACTTAAATAATCTGTATAAAATAGAGATGATTTTTAGAAAAAGAGTTGTGGAGTTCTAGGAAAAAGCAAACAATTATAACTGATTATATAACACAGTGATATTATAAAAAAATTTATTACGAATCGTATTTCTGCTTATATAAACAATACGTGCTTAATGACTTATTCTAAAAACGACATATTTGACTTTGTATCATACTAAATTACATAAACATAGCCGAGAACGTAAGTATATATTAACGGGTATAACCAACGGTATATAACATAAATGCTGTAAGCACGACCTCAACGAAAATTAAAGTGTCGTGTACGTCGAATAGTAATTCTTCTCGGATAATAAGTACAAAACGATAGGTCCCTTGAAGCACTTACTAACCGATTTCAACTGTATCACTAAACTGCCATGCATTACCCTTCCCGTTCAGTTTCTTTCTAATTTAGTCCTAAAACCTAAATAGGTAACTTGTGTGTGTCATCAACAGTGATATATAGTAGCATATCGTTGATTGATTTCAATCATTTCATGCATTTTATAGCTGTAATTATTTCTATCGTTTTTCAATGAGATCGGACAAATAAGAGTTGGTTTACTAAATTTGTATTTTCTATGATCATAAATAAGTACCTAAAAAGTATCTGAAATTTTAAGGTACATTTTTTTTGTACCTGTACCTGTACCTAGGTACGTTTGCCAAATCTGTACCTGCACCTGTACCTAGGTACTTTTAAATAAATGTACCTTTACCTGTACCTAGGTACCAAAAATTGAGTACCTGTCACAACACTGATCCACAATAATGTTTTAATTTTTTAATTGTAATACTAGTTTCAACAATTTAAATTGTCATCGTCAGTTACACTAAAAAGCAAATCAATTACCAAAAATAATTAAACATTTAAAAGAGCTTACACATTATATCAAAACATAAAAATAAAATAGAATGACAAACAAATAACAAATTAAAAAATTTTAAATTCAAACTGACATTAAATACACAGCCATGGGTGATATGAAAAAAAGGAGAGAAAAGAAAAATGAAAAAAGTAAGTTAAAATTTATTATTAAGAAGAGGAGAAATATTTAAATCAAAAATTTCATTAAGACAATTATCTGAATTTTTATTATGAAGACGATGAATTTCAAAAATTTTAAGATGATTAAAAAAAAACATTTGTTACAAAAACAAAGAAATTTAACATTAAGGTCAGAAGAAAAAGAATGACCTGTAGATAAAATATTATTAGCAAAAGAAGATATACTAGAATTTAAATACATTTTTATAAATATATTTTTTTTAATGTTGTTTTGAACTTCCTACCAGTTTGTCCTACAAAGAACAATTGCAAGAAGAGCAAGAAATTTTATACCCATTAGATTTATCTATAGAAAAAACAAAATCTTTATTATTAACAGTAACATATTTTAAATTATGATTAGTAGAAAAAGAAATAGAAATATTAAACTTTTTAAAATAATTCTTAAGAAAGAGAAAACATAAATTAACATAAAGCATAGGACGATATATAGTAGCATTATCCGATTAGTTAAAATTTTTTTAAAGAAATGGTATAAACGAACTACCTATAAAAAACATTGTTTAAAATATGAAAAGGGTAACCATTGCTATAAGCTAATTGTTTAATAGTATCAAATTCCTTATTAAAACCAGGCTTGGAAGAGGAATAGAAAATAGACGATTAAATAAGGAACGAAAAGAAGCAATTTTATGACTATAAGAATGATTAGAGTAAAATGGAATTAAACAATCAGTGTAAGTAGATTTACGATAGATTTCAAAACTAAATTTCTCATTTTCACGTAAAAAGAAGAAGATCTAAATATGGAAGGAATTGTTACATTCAATTTCATATGTAAAATGAATATTAGGATGAATAGAATTAATGAAATTATTAAAATTATTTAAATCATCTAAGGAACCATTAAAGAGAACAATGCAATCATCAACGTATCTAAACCAAAAACTAATCATATTAGAAAAAGAAGAATTAGAAAGGATTTTATTTTCAATATTATTCATGAAAATTTCAGCAGCAAGAGGTGAAATATTAGATCCCATAGCTAAACCGGATGATTGAGAATAGAAATTATTATTAAATTAAAAAAATTTTGTTTAAAAAACTAAATCGAGCAAAGAACAAATATCTAAAATCTGGTAAGTATCCAGAGAACCATTAGAAAAAGCAAATTACGAATAAAGAAAAATACATTCTTCTGGAGGAATAGATGGAAAAAGATTGACAACATCAAAGATACAAGAATAGATGAAGAAGGAAAAGGAAATGTTTTAATCTTAGAAGCAAGGTCCGAAGAATTAAGTATAGAATATTGATTAGTAAAATTAGAGTAAGTTCTTATAATATTGTTAAGCCAGGGAGCAAGTTTTGAGACAATTGGGATAGAAAGTTTATGTATTTTTGGTAGACCATAAAGAAGCGGTGTTGAGGGATTCATAACTTTAAAATGATATATATTTCTATTTCAAAGAGAATTAAAAAGTTAAATTACACGAATGAAGACATGAAAGAAAAGATGAACAAAAACTAGAAATAGGATCTTTGGAAAGTATTTTAAATTCACCTTTACTAATAAAATCTTCAACTTTATTAATATAATCAAAACGAGAAAGAATAACAATGCAATTACCCTTATCAGCTTTAGAAACAATAAGATCATTAGATTTAATTTTTGATCTTAAAAATGAACAAGATTTATAAATTGAATTAAAATTAGGATTAAATTTGGCATTGTCTAAAAGTTTCTTCAATTTATTATGAATTTCATATCTAATTTCGTTACTATTAGGTAACTCTAAAGAATGAATTATATATTATATTATATCATCTATTCTTGTATCTTTTGATGTTGTCAATCTTTTTCCATCTATTCCTCCAGAAGAATGTATTTTTCTTATTCGTAATTTGCTTTTTTCTAATGGTTCTCTGGATACTTACCAGATTTTAGATATTTGTTCTTTGCTCGATTTAGTTTTTAAACAAAATTTTTTTAAATTTAATAATAATTTCTATTCTCAATCATCCGGTTTAGCTATGGGATCTAATATTTCACCTCTTGCTGCTGAAATTTTCATGAATAATATTGAAAATAAAATCCTTTCTAATTCTTCTTTTTCTAATATGATTAGTTTTTGGTTTAGATACGTTGATGATTGCATTGTTCTCTTTAATGGTTCCTTAGATGATTTAAATAATTTTAATAATTTCATTAATTCTATTCATCCTAATATTCATTTTACATATGAAATTGAATGTAACAACTCCCTTCCATATTTAGATCTTCTTCTTTTACGTGAAAATGAGAAATTTAGTTTTGAAATCTATCGTAAATCTACTTACACTGATTGTTTAATTCCATTTTACTCTAATCATCCTTATAGTCATAAAATTGTTTCTTTTCGTTCCTTATTTAATCGTCTATTTTGTATTCCTCTTTCCAATCCTGGTTTTAATAAGGAATTTGATACTATTAAACAATTAGCTTATAGCAATGGTTACCCTTTTCATGTTTTGAACAATGTTTTTGGAAAAGTTCGTTTATACCATTTCTTTAAAAATTTATCTCAAAATAAATGAGATAATACTACTATATATCGTTCTATGCCTTATATTAATTCTTGTTCTCTTTTTCTTAAAAATTATTTTAAAAATTATAATATTTCTATTTCTTTTTCTACTAATCATAATTTAAAATATTTTATTGTTAATAATAAAGATTCTGTTGCTTCTTTAGATAAATCTGGCGTGTATAAAATTTCTTGCTCTTCTTGCAATTGTTCTTATGTAGGACAAACTGGTAGAAAGTTTAAAACACGATTAAAAGAACATATTTATTTTATTAAAAGGTATTTAAATTCTGGTATATCAAACACTTCTTCTTCTTTCGCTAATCATATTTTGTCTACTGGTCATTCTTTTTCTTCTGATCTCAATGTTAAAATTCTTCATTTTTGTAACAAAAGTACTTTGCTTAATCATCTTGAAATTCTTGAAATTCATCGTCTTCATAATGAAAATTCAGATAATTGTCTTAATGAAATTCTTGATTTAAATATTTCTCCTCTTCTTAATAATAAACTTTAACTTACTTTTTTCATTTTTCTTTTCTCTCCTTTTTTTCATATCACCCATGGCTGTGTATTTAATGTCAGTTTGAATTTAAAATTTTTTAATTTGTTGACGTTTGTCATTCTATTTTATTTTTATGTTTTGATATAATGTGTAAGCTCTTTTAAATGTTTAATTATTTTTGGTAATTGATTTGCTTTTTAGTGTAACTGACGATGACAATTTAAATTGTTGAAACTAGTATTACAATTAAAAAATTAAAACATTATTGTGGATTGACTTTAAGAAAATAAATATCATATTTTATTACAACTTCTCCACTTAGAGGTATGGATTACTTTAACTATATTAATTTATATGTAACTATCATTATCTTACTGTTATTTCTATAGGTACATATAATTAGGTTTTTGCATAGTGTAATTACCTAATATGAAATGCTATTGTTGCTTTTATGAAGAAAAATCAAAAATTTAGTTTTTCTGTTTGGAATTATATCTATTTTATTCAAGAGGAAAAAACCTGCCGGGTAATCTAAACGGAAGTACACGTACATTACTTGTTTAAAAAAGATAGATATTACATGTATTTGTTTTTGTAGTAAACCAACGATTTGGATAAAGTTGGACAGCGTTTACTAATACTGAATCCACCTTAAAAGATTTTTAAATTACCACAAACATAATTTTTTTCGTGGTTGTGTATCGAATATCGCGTGCAGCTATCGCGAAATTTGGATTTGAATGCAATGTTCCCATTTTAGGCATACCTATGTATAGATTAACATTGTTAATAACATAATTACTAATCTATTAATATGTTATTTTATATAACCACAATTTTAATTGGCATGATAACTATAAATTGACAGTATATTGATAGATTTGTATTCGAAACGTACCTGCGAAATCTTAACCGAATTGAACATCTACTAAAAAAAATATAATCTTTGAATCTAGGTACTTTGCTTTGTAAACAAGTGTTACAAAAGAATTTGTACACAATTACTTTATTGTCAATCAATTAAAACAGTCCTAGAGGATTTCTAATTATGGACCAATATTTTTGAAACTGCTTATTTGGATACTTGGTTATTATAGTCACGACCTGACAATTGAGAATTTTTAGTTTTCAAGTTTAAACTAATAAAAAAACACTTAAAAATTGCAAAACTCAAAAATGCGTTTAATTATAATTTAGTTAAATTTTGAAAAAAATGGGAATTACATGTAGGCATAATAGAGTAGTTTGATTATACAAAATATGATATTTGTAGGTCTCTCCGTTTCAGTGGTGGCACTTATTGAAATTTCTCAAATATTGACTTTTTCTTTAGCTTTTTTGATTGGTTTGATTAATTTTTTTTTAAAATTTTTGTATACATCTTTCGTCGTTTTCAAAGTATCTAATAAAATTTATCTAATTTGAATATTTAAGAGAGGCCTTAAAACGTACTAATTCCCCTTGTGGTTGCCGCAAAAGCCGTTTTTAATACAAGCCGTAAAAAACCGGTTGAACAAGAAAAAATGAGTGTGCAGGGTATGAACCGAATCACCACAGCGTTTTTGGTGATGGTTCATGGAAGAAACGGGACTTCCAGTCTCTTATTGGAATTGGAACTTTAGTTGAAAATCACAGCAAAAAAGTTTCAGATTTTTCTATAATCTTCGTTTTTTTTACCACGAATGGTTCGATAAACACAAAGCAGAATGCACTATAAATCACACAGGTAATGCCGGAAAAATGGTAGTAGATGCGATAGTCAACATGTTTCATCGATCCTACGAACAACCTGATGTGTTTTAAGCAAATTATATTGGCGACGGTGATACTAAGACGTTCAAAGTCATTCTCGAGCAGAATCTGTACTACGATGTTGTGGTAAAGAATAAAGAATGCGTAGGTCACGTACAAAAGCGTATGGGATCTCGACTGCGGACAAGTTAATAAAATATTTAACTGTATATTACGGCTTGGCAATAAGAAGACATCCCCATTCTGCTGAAGAGATGAAAAACGCAATCTGGGCGACATTTACACAAATCTTTAACCGATGAAAAGGCTTAACATGAGTCTTGCTCCGAAGCTGAAAATAGTTGGCGCGTAGGGGAAGCTCTCGGTACTCTGGACACAAGGAAGCTTTATAGAGCATTCTGAAAATAATGAAATTACTTGGAATCGAAATCGGGCTGCAAACCAAAGGATTTGCCCTGAGCAGTGACTCACGCCGTGTACGCGTATCTGACGCTCACTCATTAGCTGCGAAGAAACGGGCCAAAATAAACGAATTGGAGGAGAAGAGAAAACAGAATTTCTGGAGGAACAAGAAGTCTCTTATAATGGCCCTGGAATAGCTGATGATAGGCTTAAAATTAAAAAAAAAACACTTATTAACCAAATAACAGTATCAAAAACTTGAAACGCTTTTTTCTTGAAACCATGTTTTTCAAACTGGCGTGCACGATTGCCGCCGCTCTAATTAACGTACAGTATTGCCGTTTGAATGTAGTTGTAGAACACCTTTTTACTTTCCTATAAGGAAAGTATAACGTTAGCAATTTTTTTGCAGAATTTTACGTTTCAAGGTCTCCTGAATCAGGAAAATGTATTTTTTACAAAAAAAATTGGGTGTGTGTGTCGTCTGTCTGTGTGTGTGTGTAACGATGTACCCACGATAACTCTCGAACAAAAAGTCCTAGTAATAACTTTTGTTAAGGAGCTGGCTTTTCTTATTCTCTCGGTTCTATCAAAAGATGGGTTTGATAAAGAAACGGGAAGTAGGTGTATTCGCATTTTTAACAGTTTTTCTTTTATAATTTTGTACGTATATAAATTATTCGAATTATTTTTATAGTTTTTATATAAAACAATGATATAAGCGCGTTCTTTTTTGTTTTTAAGGAACACTAAATATACAATCTGATACATTGCTGAAAATTATTGTTGACGTGCTTCATCTATTAGATATGATTTAAACTTTGTCAGTCAGTGCTTTGATGAATATACAAATACGTCTGGTGCAGTGACTGTTTTGCAAATCCATTTTTGTGCAATTTAGTTCTTCGGGATAGTGATTAACTTCAAACAAGATTTCAAAACATTGCTCAATAAATAATTACACTTGAGCGAAGCTTTTTGAAGCGATTAGAGATATATTCTCGATTTCAAAATGAATAGGAAAACAACACAGGAAATATTTTTTCTTCTTGCCCGAATATATGAACAAGAATTATGTTTGTATGACCTCTATTGTGATATATGTTTAAAGACTTTAATTGAATTTTTCAAAAAACAAGACTTGTTTTTATAGTTTTGGATAACTTAACAAAAAACCGCTTCTCTCAAACTAGACCCACCGAAGCTTTCTCGTCAGCGATGTGTTCCGCAGGGTTAGATACATATAAACAACAATTATAAATTATAGATAGTGTTTTGTCTTGTATAACTACTAATTCCTCCGCAAAAGTTTTTTGCAAATCACAGATCGATTAATGGTTGAAAAATCTAATCAAGAGGACGACCTCTACTAGCTAAACTTTTATGCAGACGACATCAATACAGAAAAACTTGCTTCGACAAAAGTTTTTTTCTGATTTTGTTGAAACGATGAGTTTTACCGAAAGAAATATTGTCAGAGTTCTACAAGCTGATATTTATTCTTATGTTATAAGAGTTTACGTTATTAGATCATTTTTGAGGTGAAAATTTTTATTTTTTATTACCGCTGGAACAGTAAGTCTTATGAATCCACAAAGTTTTACATAAGTCGGTGCCTATGACTTATATCAATGCTTACATCCAAACTTATGTCATGTGAATCAAGCCAAAATCATTATTTTATTTCACCTGCCATGCCAGCATTTCAAAATGTGAAAATTTTAGAAAATTGGCATACATCTCTGATCCTAGTGTGTTAAATAAATAACAGACGGTGTTTAATGTAATTGAGAATACGCTTAACTTTTTCAATAATCGTGTCGTATTTGTTTAACAGCAAAAAATACTAATAGTCTTACTTTATGTCAGTCTGTAGAGTAATAATTCATAAAGTCGTAATTACGAGAGGTGTCTTATGACTCATATTTGACCGAATAGAAAACTAAATAGTTTTAGTTTTAAAAAACTAAAATAAAAACACGATTTGATAGCAAACCGAACTAAAAAGTAGAAAATAATTTTTACTTATGAAGAGCTTATGATACAGCAATAGAAAGTCTAATAATCAATTATTATTAATAACCTCAAAATAAAATTATAGCAAAACATAAGTTATTAACAAAATAATTGAATTCAGAGTAAAAAAGCGTGGGGTGCAATTTACTATATTTTTATAATTCTTCTTTTATAAATAGTTGCCAATGGAATAATTGTAACATTTAATATCAAGCACCCCACGCTTTTTTTACTCTGAATTGAATTATTTTGTTAGTGTGAGCGTAATAATGCCCTTAGTTAGCCGGACACCCAGTCTCAGGTGCCCTTTAAGCAAAGGTAGACTTATTGCAGCTAAACAAACGACGGTAGTCGCAGCTAGCGGATACTTAGAACTTCAGCCGGACATCCAGTCTCAGGTGCCCTTTAAACAAAGGTAGACTTGTGCAGCTCAAGTGACTTTCGGGTGTCCAGGGTCTTTCTTTTAAACTCTTTCCGGGACATAAACCTGCCCCCAGTCTTCTTCTAGGTGGCGTTGAAACTGCTGTGGCCGGTGACGCGGTGGGATTCTACTAACCGGTGGCGGCTCCTCGGGTGCTTTTGGGGTTTCGAGACCGTTATTGTTTCGAGGTAGAGGCGGCGCAGACCGGATATCGTGCTCGTGGATCTTAACCGAGTCGTGGTTGGATCGTTCAATCCAATAAGCATTTGTCTCGGCTAATTGTATAATAGTACCAGGTCAATTCCAGTTTTGCTCAAACCGACCCCTTACGGGAGTTTGAACATGTTTCATTACACGATCTTCTTCTTTAAATTGGGTTTTAACTGGGCCCGTAATTAGCGTAGCGGCTTTGGTATCGGTGTTCGTTTCTGTGTAGAGTGGCCACATGCTCTTCTAGTATTCGCATTCTTTGTCTGCCATTCTCTGTATCTTTTCAGGTCTTGACCTGATGCATAAGTTGAAAAGGACCGTAGGCAGCACTTTGTCTCATAACTTGGGGTATTTCCCTTGTAAATGTATCTTCAAACCCTTCTTTATATCTGCGAAGAGCAGCATCCCATGCAACTGACACAAATTTCGACCCGTTGTACGAGATAATGGCTTTAGGGTACCCAAATCCCTGAAATATTTTTCGTTCTAACAGAACAATCACTTGTGTGGCTTCTGCATGTTTTAACGGAAAAGCTTCAGTCCATCGGCAAAATTTCCTTCGTCGGAGGGAGTGTACGGGCTCATAGTGTCAATAGATATTGTTTCCCACGGCAGAGTAGGCGTTTTGGTCGGACGGTTGCTGGGTCTTCAAGGGGCCTCGCTTGGCAGCAGCGGAGATCCAACACTGCTTCACGTACTTAGCGGTTTCGGCGCCCATATGGTTCCAAAAAGAGTTCCGTGAGATAGCTTGAGTGCTTTCTTCCGCTCCCGGATGCCCGGCTGATGGATCGTTGTGATATATGTACATCACGTGGTTTACCATTTTCCTCGGCACTACCAACGCGTCGCCTACCGGAGTTTTTTTTATAGAGATAGTCCTCGTCCACTAAGCATTCACGATGGGTTTCTACTTCGTCTTCAGGGTTAGGACCGTCGTCTCTGACTCGTTCCCACATCTGAACGACTCTTTGTGTATACGGGTTCGCTTTCTGCGCTCGTTTTACCTCTGTGGCCGAGACGGCTCCATCAATCATCATCACGGTGGGTGTTGGGTCTAGCGCTGTTGCTGTTGGTTTGGGTGGCAGCATCCGACCCAAATCGTTGTCGCTATCTGTAGACGAGGTGCTGGCGCGGTTTTGCGAAAGATGATCGGACAATTCGTTGTTTTTTCCTGGACAGTGGATAATGTCGAAAGTAATTTCTTGTAACAGCAGGGCTCACCGAGTTAACTTGCTTTTGTGGTCTTTCATTTGGTTTAACCGCATCAACGCTTGACTGTCCGTTTTTAGAAAAAAACCGCCGATCTTCCAAGTAAGATCGATACTTTCTGATTGCCAAAACTACCGTTAGACATTCCTGTTCGTTGACATGATACCGTGTTTCGTGAGGTTCTAGTTTCGCGCTGGCGTAACTAACAATTTGTTTGGTAGCTCCATTGGATAAATATGTAAGACAACCCAATGTTAAAAAAGTGTCTCGAATATTTGCAGGCAAAAGCCGTTACTTTGGATGCAGTTGGTCAGATGGCGCAAAATCTTACGATTATTATGATTGTAGATCATGCTTGGTAGACAAAAATGAGATTGAGCTTCTTAAATGTAGATGGCGATGCGTCAGATTGCTAGTATAACCATTGAATAATAAGTGTAAGAAGAAATGCAACTTAAGGGGCGATATCGTATCGACTGCTTGGATCGAGATCTAGAGGTCGCCACGTTCGTATTAGATCGAGATTTTTCAGTTCTTGCGTGTCTGTCGACTTGTAAACTTCGGGATTGAATTGAAAGTTTTTCTTGTGTTAACATTGCGATACGATTTTTGAAATTCTGGTAGTAGTAATGTTTGTTTGAACTTTTATTTAGTTTAAGTGTAAATATATTATTGATTTATTTTTAAAATGGGAAAAGTTACAAATCACGGTTGTGTTTCTATTAATTGTGAAAATAATAATACCGAAAACAAAAGTACTAGTTTTTTATTAGTGATAAAGTGCGTGCTAAAGAATGTCAGAAAAACTGTGAAAATATAAACATTGCCACAATGAACTTGAAAAATTTAAAACAAAAGAAGATTTGTGGGAAGTACCTTCGGAGATAATTTATAACAACAGGGAATTTTAAACACACTGCAGTTCTTATTCTACACCTTCTATCAGGTAAATTTTTTTTTTCTACCAAACGTTTAAAACTGGTTTAAATTAGCATCGGAGAATCTCCTTGTCCGGATTCTTTTTCTTCTTCTTGTTGCACTTAATTGTACAATAACTAATAAAGCTGGGAACGCTATTATTTTCCACGATCAAGAATCGCCATCAAGGTATTTAGAATTAAGTAGTAATCGACTGTTGCTCAAAAATCGCTCGTGTAAAGTTAGTCATAAATTTAGTATTTCTTCAGTCAACGGTACAATAACGTTTAGAGTATTGAAAATCAACATACCTAAGTTTTTTTTAATATTGTTTCTAAACAATAAATTAATTAAAATTTGTTCATATTTAGATTTAAAAAAAATATTTAGAAAAATTCACAGAAGATAGAGACTACTGTGATGTTTTTTTTTCGACATGACGTGGTATCTGAATTTTGATGCAAACTTACGAACAAATAGTTTAAGGCATTAATAAACAACATATTAAAAAATAAAAGTGTCGTTCTTTCGTAAATTAAATGTTTCCATTTGAAATTGACCCTGAAAAGATTATTGAGTAGTTAGTCATAACTCGTATTGATATTTGTCTCAAACATAAGATTTATGTATTAGAAATATATCTCCAATTCTTTTCAAATACGTATTGTCATTTGTAGTTAATGTTTATTGTTTTTAACTTTCTGTGTTTTTATGATTAACCTTGGTGTTTATATAAAGCTAGGTATTTTCCCAAAATGCTGAATGTGTGACACAAATTTTACAAACGTTGTTTCCTAGAAGAGTTTTCCAATTCTCTTTGAAGAGAATGCATTGTTAAATTCCTGTAAACAAAAAAAATATATAATTTAATGCTTAAATGCATGTTACTTTTTTATTAAAAAAATCTGTATGTGGTTTAAAATTCTTACGAAGAAAAGAGCAAAGGGGTTTTTTACCTACTTACACAAAATTTTACGATTTTCCGTGAACTACCTGCATACTCAAAGTTTATTATACATTTATTAAAGTAAATATTATAGGTAAAATCGTGTTATATTAGTCTTATTTTTTTTTATCAAGTTTATGCGATAATTAAAAGTATGGTTTCTTTTCCACAACCGCAATTGTTTTATAAGCGATCAATGATTGCGATCGTTATTGTATATAGACGCTCGATGATCGCGATCATTATTTTGCATAATGATGGATTCATCGTGATTGGAATCATATTTAAAATGATCGTTCTGGCCATTGCTTTAAATGTTTTTTGTTGATGTTGGCATATGTCGAATAAAATTATTGTTTTTGTATATGTCATTGATTGCTACTTTTACGCTCAAGGAAGTGGCCGAAATGCAGAGTTGCCGCTATCGCAACGATTTTGTCTACCGGTGCCACGTCCAGTTTTTTGTTATGAGACAGAACAGTCTCAAGAAGTGAAGTGTTCTCGAAGTAATTGGAAACTTTGAAACAATGATCGAAAAACGTTCTGGATGCAGATAACGGAAAAATTTAAAGTATTCCAACAGAGCTGGAGTCAATTTTCGAATTCAGTCGGAAATATTAAGAAGACTACCCAATAAGAAAATTAAGTTTGTATTTAACTTACTGTGAATTCACATTAGAGAATGTAAGTTATGATATAAAATACATATAGTTTACTGCACATTTACTGAAAGCCTGAACACTTACTTTTGCAAAATTTAAGAATGTAAACTTCCTGCAAGTTATAAATAAATTAAGTTGTGAATTAACTGCAGCTTCTATCCACAAATTAAGATTATAAACTTTCTGCAAGTATACAATTAAGAACTAAAACTGCAATTTCATAATAAAAAACTTTCTTTAAATTAGAAATATGTAAATGTACTGTAAATTTACAATTAGGATTAAATTATAGGTATACAATTAACTGCAAAAGTATTCATAAAATATTTATTTTTATTACAAAATTGGAAAAAAAAAAATTAATACAAGTCATACATACAGTATACTACTTAATTTATAAATTTTACACAGTGATGTATTCCACCAGGTTTGGAATTTAAAACTTAAAAAGTTCTAAAACATGTAATAAGTAAATACTAGTCAACTTTCCTTCATTCATAAAAAGTAAAATGATTTTTTATAAGTACACTAAGATATTTAAAAAACAAAGCTGCTAGTTTGAAATTTTTTAAAGCTAATTAGTTGTGAATGTTCGTTCTTACTATGATACTTGAACTGCTTCTATATGGGATATCTGTTAAACACATATTTTTTAAGGTGACGCTGGAAAGTAGGTATATTCATTTAAAATCATTTATATACAGACACCTGTATAAAAATGTTAAAATAGGAAAAAACCGAAATAAGTGCAAAAATTTAGATTTGAGATATACGTTCCGGAGGAAAAAAACCAAACTAACTACCCCCACTTGATGCAACTTATACCCCCTATAACCATAACAAGGTTACTGGGCTATGATTCTAAAGATTTAACATTTATGAAAACTGATATATAATAATAAGTCGTTTTTATAGAACTCTAATTTAAGGGCTTGAGTAGTAAAAAAAACATTTAATGTTTCGGTAACTTTTGTTAATTCTAATTTAGTACGCAGAACTTTACTACATTTTTATAAATTAACTTACTTAATTATTATTTTTTCTATTGCATTAGTGAAGAAGTTCACACAACAATGCCACAAAACCTACACAATCACATAAAAAAACATTTGTTAAATTTTAGTTTTTAATAGTGCAATTAAGCAGAAATCTCGACAGAAATGCAAGTTCATACTTAGTTTATACAAGATAAGAATTTCTATATTTATACTACTAGCTACGAAAAAAATCGATATTAAACGAGTATAAAAGTTAAACTTTCTGCGTCTTTTCTACTGGCAACTTATATATATACTTTTCGTAAATGAACTAACAATAAATTGTCAACCTAGTTTTGTAAACTTACTGTAAGCTTTTACTAATAACAGAATGTGAGTGTTAAGATGGGAGTTGATTTCAAATTTGCAAAACTAAAGTCTCATACGCAAAATTACAGTAAGTTTTAAAAATTCAGCCTAATAATGTTATTTACACATTTTTTTTATTGATATGCTAATAAATTTGTTATAAATGTACTAAATCGATAAAAAAACGACTCACCCAAGCCCCCCTATAGTTACGTCGGTGCTTATTACTATGTAAAATTTGCTAAGAGAACGATTTTATATTCTGTTAATCGTTTAATTATACATATAAACATGGATTTACGCAAAAAAATAAAAATTCAAGAACGAAAACGATTAAAATTTTTACAGTTAAGGGGGACCTCGATAGATAGGCAACACATCAAACCCCTATAAGAGCAATGTTAAAAACGTTCTAACTTTTTATATTGTTATGAAGTTATCTGAAACTATAAAGAAACGCCTAAAACGTCAAAATAGTCTCGAAACCTTCCTAAATGTTTATATAGAGCGTTTTTTAAATTTTAATTTCTATAATTTTTTTTAAATTTTTTTTTCCTGTAGCGATTAATTTGGAATATTTTTATAACTGATAATATTTTTAACAAAAGCCGTATATACAGACATACGATAAATGTTCTGATGTCAATAAAGTAGAAATTCCGTTACAAAATATAGCAGCATGGTCTGCTCATTAAATGACCCGGGGACACAAAGATGTTCACGTATTCCTTAGCAGGTACCTATTTCTATTGAAACACAAACGTAATCGGATTAACTTTGAATTCTTGAAACTATTATTTAAATTAAAATAACTTTATGTATGCACCTTATTAAATTATAATTTATTGGAATCAGTAAAAATTAAAATAAAACAATTAATTATTCTATTTTCAATTATATATTTTCTATCAAAGAAAAAAACAAAGTTTTCTAAAACATTGTAAACAAATTAGAGAGGTGAACAAAAAAAAATTAATTTGTCATATGTACAGTTCGAAGATTTAAATTACGACATCTGCATGAATCCACTAATTCCAGTAATAAAAACTTAAAGTAAAATTCTTCTAATTTTTTTACGATCCTCCCAAATCATCCCTATAAAAAACAAGACATATTGTTTGATTTAACGTAGTTTCAAAATATTTATCGTTACTACGTACCTTTTAATTTCTTCGACATGGATTCCTGTTGCAATTTAAAGAATAAAGTAGCATTTGACTCGTTTCGTAATATGTAAATTCCTTGGACCTGATAATAATAATTATGGTTTCTCTTTAATTTAATTTTGTTGTTTTCGGAATCTACAACACAATGATTAGTTAAATTTAACTTACATATGTCTTCACAGGATCAGTGTCGCCGCTTTTTAAAGAGCTTTTTATTTCCACCACTGCATCTTCTCCTACTAGTCCGTCAGGCGAACATGCTAAAAATGGTTTTTCTTCGTTTATAAGGAGTCCGCATGCAGTGACTTTTAACTTGAATAATTGTTGAAATAATTTAATTGACCTTTTCATTTGCTGAGTTATCTCTCTCCGTTATGTATAATGATTTGGCGGGAAGGACTTTGCCGTGTGTTTCTTATGGAAACTTTAATTTGTTAAATTTAAAATTATAAGTTATTTATTCTAGTTCCAAAACAAATTCTGTAATAAAGTTTGAGGTAACCAAAGAGTAGCTGTTTACGAAATTTTGCAAGCTTTGGCAACATACCACACGATTCTGCAACAAGTGGCAACATCGCTCTTGCGACATTTTTGCGCGGGATGCATCTTTTTCGGCTGGAAAGCATGATCTTTGTTCGTACTTTCGAAGTGTTCACACCATATTTTTTTGTTCTAAGTATTCTTGTTTTATTGCTCTTTGTGTGTAATATCACCACGTGTTTTATTTCAAGGTAGTACTGTTTTTATTTTAATGCATATCTGATTTAGCTAACTATTTAATTCATTCTTAATTTGTTTATTTTTAAAATATGTTGTACATGCAATTTCTTTCTACGGTGTAACATTTTTTACCTGCTTTTGTTTGATCGCGTTAATATTGTGACTTATTTACTGTAGGTCTGTCGATTTGCGGTTTGTTTTAATTTTAAATTGGGGATTGAATACGGCATTTCCAACAATGAACAAAGTGTGAACTGACCTGTTATGTTTTGTACTAACATTTTCCGCCTTGAAGACTACCTTTCAATACGGTGGTAACTATCCAAATATACTTAATTAAAGTCCGTATTGCTTGGTAGCAAATCATCTCTAGCCCACGTTCGCACAAGATCGTGTTATTGGTACCTATGCGGGGGGCCGTATTAAGACTAATACTACTTCTGTTTTAATTTTATATGTTTTGAGATGTTAAATGTGTGTTAATTGCTAGAGATGCCAGATATCAACCCTTTGTGTTCATTGTTTTACTTTGGTTTTACGGGCCAAATAGGCAGACCTATGGTTTAGTATAACGATTCATGATCGACAATTATTTTTCCATCCCTTCTGCCTAAGCAGGTAACAAGTGTCTACCTTTGCAACTTTGTGGTTCTTTTTGTTTGCGTTTATAACATTATAACTGTACAACATGTTTTATGTATCTATTTCGTGATTTTATGTCTGTTTTGGATTTAATTTGTGTCGCCAATTGCTATTTTATCACTTGACTTGTTTTATTTGTGTAATTATTTGTGTTTTTGAATATTTGATCAAATCAGGGGTACAGGGTTTGTTTGGGTTCTTTGTTTATGTAAGTTTTGGTATCGTCATTTAAACATGTGTATTTTCAACGACAGGCTTCGAGATTGATCGAAGTCCTGTTCAAATTTTCTTGTCTTATGTTAAATATTCATATTTTTCAACAGTTTTGTGTGATTTGTATACTTAAATTTGTTCAGCGTAATTAATGTGTATTTAAGCGAGTAGTTTTTCTTGGGAGTTCTTTTCTGCTCGCAAGTCGTCGTTGAACTGCCCATTCTCCTTTTTGGCCTTGTGTTGCTAATTAATAAATTAATAATTACAAAATTTTAGGAAGCTTTAAATAAATATCTTTTTTTGTTTACTGTGTGTTTTGATTTTCCCTTCCGGTTACAGTTTGCTGCAAGTGTATTCGTGTCTCCTTAAGACAACAGAGGGCCTTACTAGACGATCACGTTTGTGTGGGTTTTGCCGGGTAATTTTAAACTTTACCGCGTTTTCTAAATTTGGGGCGGGTTTGTTTTGGCGGGAAAGTTGGTTTTAGCCGCCATTTGTAAGTTTCCCCGCTTTGATTTGAATTTTAGTAACTGTAATGTGAAGTTAGCGTAGAATCTGGGGTTTAGAACATTACAAGTTATTAGTTTGTGATTGTAGTTTTTAAAAAAACACATTTAAAAATGGGACATGTGTGTTTAGTTTTCTAAACAGGTTAAATTTTTACTTATGATTATATGTATAATAAAACTAGCACATGCGTAAAACATATATTATCTTTCTTTGTTTTTTAAATAGGTCAATTGCATTTGACTCAGTGTTGAGGCCAAAGGCGGTGTACGTATTCCTTTTAAAAACGTTGTAGAGTAAGGAGGAAACAGTTTCGGAAGTGCATGTTGTTCTACTATCCACAAATCACTTTTTGATTGGGTCAAGGTACCTTCTTCGATCTTTTTTTGTCGAAATTTTTTTTTTCCAAAAAAGTTAAAAATTAACTAACGCGCAATTCGTACTCCTCTTTTGGAAGATCGGGTGTGATGGAATCATTTGCTAATCGATAATCATTATCCGCGGGTGCGAAGGTTCTGTTTCTAGAGTGATCTGAAATTAAAACAATATGCAACTACTGTAATAAAGAAGTTTCCATAGAAGAAAACGTTATTAAAATAATACATACATTTTGTTACCTGCTTCATACTATGATTCATTTGGGAGTTTAAAAAATGCGTCATGTAGTGCGCCGGTGGTTTGCCACAAATTCATGCAAAAGCAATAATAAATTTCTGTCGCTATTAAAAAAGATTGCGGTCATTTCACATCCAAATTGGTAAGAATTTTTTAGAGAAAATTTGACTCTTTGTATCGTAGAGCAAACTAGACGTTTGGTCTGCTAGCCCTCCTACAATCGTGTTTATTACTGGCAACATGCCACATTCTAAATATACATCTACCAAATCTTCCTAAATTAAAAGAAATAGTTAAATAACAAACTAATACTATTTAAAAATATTATTATTACCTCGTTGTTCTTAGTGCCATTACAAAATATTCTTGACAGTGGTCGTGTCTGCTCAGAATATGTAAAGGGCAATTTAATATATCTTTTTTCAAATTTTCAATTTTGCTATAAATAAGGTATCTGCAGCAAATATGGCCAGCTTAAGACAAAAGTGAACATTGTGCATTTAAGCACTTTTCAACTCCTCGCAGTATGTAAATGTGGTAAGTAAAATTTTCAACTAGTTGACAACCATTTTTAAAAAAAGTTACAATTGGCTATATTTCCGACACGGTGGCGGTAATATGGTCAAATATAAAAAGTACTACATTCGGGCTTGTTTGGAATTGTAAAGGCATAGTGTACCAGTAAAAACGCCCTAGAACATTTATTTAAAAGGAAATAAAAAAACATATTTTTTAATTGAAAGAACAACTAAGTAACATTAATACAAAAGTTCAATCCTTCTCGCAATCAGGGCAAAGGAAAACCGCCATTTTATCTTTAGATGTCAATCCTACGCACTCTTCATGGACATATAATTTTCATGACGAACACAACATCATGTCTGCAATTTGATCCTCCCCACAAGCTTTGCAAAACCAAGATTCCTTCGGATCTTTGGTTTTCTTCTTTTGTATGGTAGGCTTTTCTTTAGCTTCTTTATGAAACAAGTCTTTTTTCACAATCTGGGCTCTGCAATTAAGTACCGCTGTACGAGCACTTTTCCGTTTAGTGAACGTCTCGTTGGAGTCAGAATAATTATCCTCATCACTGTCATCTGTTGCATCTTCTACATGCAAAGTTACCTCAGATTCTGATGAGTCTGAGTCTGAAGACTCTCGACGTCTTTTCAAATGTTTCTTTTGGAGACCAGAAGTTGAAGGTTGTAGACTCAAGACTTCAGTTGGTGTTTCCACATCATTTAAATCCCGATTGGTAACGGTGCTAGGGGCAAAAGCAACTTCGGGAATTACATCTTTATTTAAAGAATATATCCCTGTTGCTGAAAACCCTGACTTGATGTTTGCGGGCGTTAGGGCTCTATCCCAAACTTTGACGAAAATCGTTCCGAATCGATATTTGGTGATAGAATGTTCTCTTTGTTGACAGATAAGAATTTTAGAAACTCATCATCCCAGTAATACTCAAACGCCCTATATACCGCCTTGTCCATAGGCTGTAAGTCATGGGTCGTATTACTGGGGAGGCAGTATAACGTTATATCAAAATCGGCGGCTTTCTCAACAATGCTATAATTAAGATGACATTTAGATCCATCAAAAATAAGCAGGCACGGACCGGCGACTTTATACTTAGCGAAATGGTCAAGTCAACTGATAAATGTTGATACCGTCATGCTTCCTTTCGTAGTCATTAGAGCATCAGATTCTGGTGGCAGTGTGTCTTTCCATTCTGGTTTCATGCGCTTGCCTTTAAGCAACGATAGTGACATTTTTCACCATGTTCGTTTCTTACGATGTGAACTCTTCTAGCACCTTTTTGTGCCAAAACCTTTTGTTGGTGGTGGAGACACAGTCTGCAGCCCTTTTTGTCAATGTTGTATATCCTCTCTGGCTTGTTTATGATGTCCAGCTCTGTCAGAATACCTTCTAATTTGATAAAATGGTCCTTAACGATAAATGGGTTTAATTTTTGTGCCCGGGCAGGGTTTAAATTTTGTGATTTCCGAGAGCGAATTTGAGGGTTCCTGGATAAAAAACCCTTCAGCCAATATCCGTCAGCCATTTCCTTCTCACTTCGAAACGGATTTGCAATATTATTAGATTTTACATATCGGTACACACACGAGCGAAGGACTTTAGAAGTGAGTGGGTAACCAACTTGGGACAGTCGAATAATTCTTTGGACAAGTTCCGATTCTTGATCCACCGTGAGAATAGGTTTGCGCCCCAGAACAGATTTGTTTTCCTTATTTGTTTCCAAATATCGCCTTAAGGTACGGCGTGGGATATTGTGTGTTTGACTAGCTTTGTTAACTGACATACCACTACGGACGGCGTCTATAGCTCTGGTCATGTTTTCCTGTATCCAATTACCCCTAACGCCTTTACTCTTTGAAGGCATGTTTATGTGTGAACTGCAACAATAAGTAAGATTCAACACGGTAAAAACACAAATTTGTTCACTGTAATTAAGTGTAGATGAATGTGGCCATGGCCATATTGCTAGTCACCAAAGTTGGCCATATTGCTCTACATGTTACAATAGGATATGCAGATCTCGAACATTCAGTGTGAATAATAATTTAACAATAATTTCATGGTTATAATATTGGAAATACATTATTTCAAAGCGAACAAAATATGTCACATAAAATAGGTCCGTGATTTTATAACGCTTTCAACCAGCTGACGTAAATCGGATATTACAAGAAATCTCGGCCACGTGGCGACATCTAAGAGGCGGATTTTTTACTCTTAGCTGAAAAGTAACCTTTCTGAATATATTCTTGCAGGTTCCTGTAATTCAATTTTAGTAGTTTTGCAAATATTGCCTCTTGGCCATATTACTAGCCCTGGCCATATTCGCTGCAGGTTCATTTTCAACTTTGCGGTACGCTAACGCTTTCACAACGGCATTACGGAAACGACCTAAAGTTGAAGGATTGCATACATAATCTCTTCGACTTTTTGAATATCGACATTCTTTACTAAGATCGCTGAGTTTATTGATGTAACTACAAAGCAAATGATTCCGACATTCTATTTTTCTTATATAAAATGACAGGACGTACGGAGAAGTTTCTGTTAAGTAAATGTTTGTATACACTACTGTCTTCGTCGCGAATCAATTGCGCATAAATTAGGTTATGCCGTGAAATTGATTCTGCAAATCCTTCGCAAATAATACCAGATTCCATTGCAATGGAAGTCTTAGTCCAGTTCCGGAAACATTTATGATCATCCACATCATGGCCTTTGGCACACAAACAACAATATTTGTTTTTTACACCAATATACAAAACTTTTTTTGATTTAACTCCAATTATGGATGCCTGAAAAAATCCTTTATAATTAAAAAAAAAGATTTCATTATAACTTACAACTCCAGAAAGTGCAGAATAGTTTCTACGATAAGATCTCTTCCCCCAAGCTCCGTCTGTTATCACTGATATAATTGGAATGTTACTCTCATTTTTTTCTTCTGCGGATTCGCCTTCTTTTTTTGCAGCTTTGCTCATTAATTGTTGGTTTAAATTATGAACTGAGGGTAAAATGCTGTTGTGGTAGTTTAAATATCTATCGTTAGATATCTGTGGTATATCCATTGCTGCAGCAAGCTCAGCTAATTGGGTATATCCAATCTCAATTGATACAGTAGCAATAACGACAGCACGGTTTGTTGAACCAAAAAAAGCATCAGTGCCACCAGTCCTTACCACATCTGTCTTTCCGCACATATTACATTTAAATGTAATCATACTTTCGAATCCTTCTATCTTTTCTGATATGAAATCTATATCAAAAAAAGAACAACCAAAACCAATGTGTTTTAGTGATTTCAACACATTTAAGAAATATTTTATATCTATGTTCCTGCGGCCTAATAAATTCTATTTCTGAGTGGCATCTGATTCTGTATCCTTTTCCAACAATAACAAAGCATCTAAACTATCTTCATCAAAAGAAAAAACAGAAAAGTGGTCTTCAGGTTCAGTATCTGCGTCTGTCACCATTTCTTGACAACCATCAGTATCGGACACCAAAAAGTCTTCGTCATCATTATGATGGAAGCTGATGCTACAAGGCTCGTCTTCCGAACGAGGTTGCATGCAAGCTTCTGTTGAAATGTTACCCAATTTTCTATAAAACAATCTTATTTTTTACAGAAAAACAATCAACGTAAACTCAATAATTTTTTTACATATTCTGTCATTTGAAAACTAAAAAAATTTTGGGACACTTGCATGGCTTAGCTAATAGTGAATCGTACATAATCTTTTTATTTAAGATAATTACAGGACATTTTAATAAATTATAACAAAGGGAATAATTCAATAAAATAAAATTGTATTCTCTCGCTCTTTTCAATATCACACTCCTGCTTCTTCTTGGAACACTCACACTTTTTCTTGCTTGTTTGATCGCTGAGTATCGTTTGCAAAATGCTAGTACACTGATAGCAATCCCGTAATTCTCTACATTTTATTAGAATTTGAGAAATAATCAATATGTAATTACGCGATGTACTTAGGGTTAATTAAAGGGAAAGTTATTTTCTATACCTTATTATATTACCTAAATCTCTTTAAATGTAACATTAGGTAATTACATAATTACAAAATAATAGAAATTTGTTGTAATCTGTAATTAATTTTACAATTTATTTAAATCACACTTTATGTGGAGTTGATGTACCAATATAATAAAATAAACGTTACCTTATATAGTTTTAAATTTTTTTATAAAAATAGAAAAAAATCCAAATTTTATTGCAAATTTAGTGTTCATGTCTTCTGTAAATTAGTGAAAACAATAATAAAGAAATTTGCATAAGTTATTATTAGTATTAATTAAACTCTCATCTGCCCGTGGCAGATAAGAACTCAGGTAAAACTTGGAAAAACTTTCACTCCGCTACACTACGGAGCGCTGCGATCGATTTATATTTCGTCAAGCTATCTAGAGGGGTTTTAATAGCAACATTCATCATATAGTATCGGTGAAGGATTGGTATAATAGTACGTTCATTATGACAATCAAATCACATAATTTAGTTGCTTTTATCGCACTTGCACAAAAAACTTAACAATAATATCTACTGAAATTATTTACCGTACTCGTTAATAGTCACAACCTTAATACAAAAGGCGTCTTGTATTTTTTAGAACCTATTGCTTATAACAGCTTTAGGTACCGTCGAATCGGGTGACTTGAGATTACCGTGTGACTTGAGACAAAACTGTCGATAAATAACATAAAAAAACTGGCACGAAGCCACCGCTGCGTATTGGTGACGACTACCAAACTAGCGACCCGTTCAATGCAGTTTGAACAGCCCGAAGGTGTGTTACTCTCCGCTAGACATATATTTAGATTTTGAAAAATTTTAAAAATTTTTGTTCGAAAAACTTTATCTACCGTTTGTGTACCAAGGTTGTTATAGTTTGATATAGTCATAAGGCATTGTATTTCGATTGTGGCGGCAGCCACCAATGTATGGTAAGTATACTTTAACATTTCAATTTTTGCAATAAAAATAAATGACACCTTACAAGCCGGTGAGTTAAGACAGTGTCTCAAGTCGCCCGCAGTTATTATAAAGACCATTCTTAAATATTATCTATTAAGTTTTTATTTATTTTCATAATAACCATGGGAAAATACAAAAGAACTGTTGGCAGCAGAAGTTATGCAGACTTTGATCACGAAAATCTACGATTAGCCATTAAGGAAAGGAATGGAGCACCCTACCAAAGACTTTGGAATATCTGCGTCGACTATTCAGAGAAAAGCAAACGATCTCCATATGCAAAATCCTGGCGATCAAAACATACTTTCGTCGCAGGAAGAGGAAAGTATTGTTGAAAATATTGTTATTGCTTGTCGCTGGGGATTTCCTTATAGGACATCTTTACGCATCCGCAACGGAACGTCCCTTTTAGACGGCTGTAGGATATGTAGAAGGTAGTCATCCCTCCCTTTTTCTACATATTGAATATAGTATATAGTAATTACGAGAGCTCGAGCACAGATTGTACCCTGTGGCTCGAGTGTGACTCAGTTTAATAAAAAATAAGAATTGAGAAAAGAAATAGCAACTAATATGTCGATCGATACTTTCAATGCAACGTGTGTTGGGCGAGATACGTTTTCTGTTGTTTAATTCATACGCTTTTAAGCAATTAGTTACTCGAGCTCTCGTAATTACTACTATATATGTATATTATATTTGTATCAAGAAAAGTAACATTTCCAGTTAAACTACATCTATTTTGTGGTTTTTTCTATTGTTTTTTTATTCAGTAAAGAGACTTAAGGTACTACGTACTACTCTGCGACGTGACCTAATGAATAAAAATAACTTTATCAAATAAAATACAAATTATCATTACATAAAACTATATTTTTAAATAATAATCCTAATTATATTCAATTAAAATAAATTTAGAGATTATTTCATGTTTTTTATCTTCTCGATCCCGGCGTTCTTTGGCCCTCCTTAGCCAGTTTTTTATACTTTCTTCGCAATTTTTTTAAGGGGCGCTTGAAACAATGCAGCTACTAACGAGACGGTAATCGTCATGTAGAGTCGATAAAAAAGTAAACACAAATAACTTATCTTGGTGTTTCTATGTAGTCAAAATTTCCATTGTTCTAAGAATTGATAAATTGAAACTACTGGTTATTTTGTAAAATTATTGATTGGTCTTTTTGACGATTCTATTACTAATTAAATCATAAGAGATGATTGATTATAACCAGTCAAAAACTGTTTAAATCGTTTTTAAACACTGTTTTTGTGAACACGTCAGTTTTGCAAATTCATTAAGAATTTTTATACGTTTCGCATTTACGTTTCATCAGAGGAATGTGGTGAAAATAAAATTAATTAAAATCCGCACACTAATCATAACTATGAACTAAGACACTGTTAACAAGAAAGCGTTAACGTTATAGTTTCTTAGTTAGATTAGCAATTTCGTGCCTTATCGGTCATGTTGATGAATACTGTAAAGTCGACTCGTGTGTTACTGAAAGATTCCTGCCGTTTGACACAATGTAGTGGACAGGTAGTGGGTAAATTATTGTAAATCGCGACCATAAAAGTCGTCAGATAACGTCACGCTTTTAAACCTTTAATACAAAGAAAACATTTTTTAAATAATTTTTTGAATAAAAAATTTTTTTTTGTATAAAATAAATATTTTTAATTTACCGCATAGGTATGCGCGCGATGGGGTTTCAAATTACTATTATTTAATAATTGTGATCTTTTAATTTGGATAAACTTTTTATTAATTTTTAGTAATTCAAAATAATAATTATAAATGATGATTTTTATAAATTATGAATAAATACAAGGTACCAAAAATTTACCAAATAAATTTGTTTATGCACTAAAACACCCAAACAACGTTAAATAATAAAATAAAGAATAGATAAATAAAGTAGTTAGAACACCAACAAAAACAAATACAGAGTGCAAACAGAGTGTACCACTTTGATATACCAAAGGAGTGCACGGGTGTTGAGTAGGCACCAGACAACAAGAAGGAAAGACGGCATGCGCACTAAGTTTGCATTCGTTTTGTTTATGTGCGAAAACCGATTATCGGTGTGGTTGAACTGAATCACACACATCAACATCTTCAAAAAATTTGTTATATCAAAAAAAAGATAAACCAGAGTAAATTGATGGATGGGTAATATTTATTTAACTGTTCTATATTTATATCAGAGATTAATTTATATTTATATACTTATATAATGAATGTATAAACCTGTTCTAATTTTATTTGATAAGTAGTTATAATATAAAATCTTAAGCTTTCGTGGTTGTTATGTTTATGATTATAAGCGACTTTCGGCTTAGACCGCGTCGTTGTTAAACACCCAGAATTAGGGTTGGTCCTAGTCTCTTCTTGAGAACCAAAACAAGAAGTAGAACTTGGGCTTTGCCGTATTGTCGTTCAGAGTGGTAAATGTCACTGAAAGGAAAGGCGTAAATGACGATATTTATACCAATAGCGATTAACGTGATTAACGGACTTTATCTTTTCGTTGCCGCTTGACTGACTTCGTTATTACTCGGAGTGTTTGTGTTCTTTCCAAGAAGGTTGATCTTTGTCTTAGAGGATATAATACTGGTAACCAAGATTTGCTGAGTCTTAAACCGTTTTCTCGGTTCATATTACATAGATGTTTTTTTTATTTCTACAGCTTCGCGGATTAGTCTGGGATAGTAGAAAGGAGTTCTAGCCAACACTTTAGTTTGGTCAAAGTTTAGCGTGTGTCCTTGGGTCTACACGTGTTCTGCCACTGCTGATTTAGTAACTCTGCGGTGTTTGCAGTCAGCCATATGTTCTTTTACTCTAACTTCAATAGAGCGCCCCGTCGGTCCTATACAACTTGATCCACAGGAACAAAGAATTTTGTAAACTCCGGCATGTTTTAGAGTCCCTTGGTAGTCTTTAGTAGATATAAACCAGGCTATCCTTAGTCATAAAGACAGTTTGAATATTATGTTTCTTTAGCACCCTGCTTCTTTTGTCTGTCGAACCCATACAGTATGGTAAATAAGCGGTGCTAGTAAGAGGTAATAAGTCTTCTTTGACTTTTGGATTTATTGCTCTTTTCCATGCGTTTTGGATCTCTTTGAACCCGTATCCATTTTGTTGTAGGGACTCCAACAGTGTTTCCTTTTCCTTTTATAGATTTTCATTATCTGACACACGTATAGCTCTTTTGGCTAAAGTATGCAAAACAGTATTCTTCTGTACTGGATGGTGGTGAGATTCGCAAATCTTGGTTACCAGTATTATATCCTCTAAGACAAAGATCAACCTTCTTGGAAAGGACACAAACACTTACTCCAAGTAATAACGAAGTCAGTCAAGCGGTAACGGAAAGACAAGGTCCGTTAATCACGCTAATCGCTATTGTTATTGCTATGTGTTATTTGCAATGACACTATTAGGATGAAGGAATATAATTTACGAAGACAAGATAGTTTTTGCCCAACGTAAATGTAAATACGGTAAACGTTAAAGTCACGTGACTAAATACGGTATCTGGAAATGAAATTGAGACTTTTTGCCCATACTAAATGTAAATACGGTAACATTGCTGGTGACCTCTATTTCAAGAAAGAGTAATGCTTAAAAATAACCTTACTTATGACATAACCTCTTGGAAAGTATATGCCTGTGTACGTTTTTGTGTCTTTTTTATTATTCTGTTAATTAAATTTTGTTTCTTATATTATTATTTTTATTAAATATTTTATATATGTTTGGGTATTGCTGAACTTTCTTGTTTTCAGTCAGTAGAAACAACATATTTAGTAAAAAATTCCTATATGTCACTAAAATAACGTTACGGTATTTTTTACCGTATTTGTCTTTAAATAAGGGAATACCGTAACCCTAAAATTGTACGTAACACAAAGAGCACGCGCAGTACTAGGTCACGTGATTGTAACGTTTATCGTATTTGCATTTACGTTGGGCAAAAACTCTCTATGACACAAAACATGCTTTAACCTACACACAATTTAAAGACAAGCAGCGTAGTGAAAAATTTGAATCAATGCATCGTAGTTTGTGTTCTAAACAAAATTTATTTTGTAAGAGCATAAAAAAAATTTTAATTTAGCGGCTTTTGTCGGATTGCGCATGGCCGGAAATAGTAAGAGGAAGTGGGATATGACATTATGTTAGAACTGGGGTATGTGCGTACACACGTGTTAATACGTTATTATTTAGTAGACAATAGATTTAATTTTTACGCTTATTTTAAATGTATTCTGACGGCCCCTAACAATTTAAGAAAGCTAATTCGAAAAATGAAGCACTGCTTTTAATTAGCATAAAAGTTGCTAATTTATTGACGAAAAAAGGAAACCCCTTTATGGATGGAAACATCGTTAAAGAATATTTGATGAAAACTGTTGGTGAATTGTCTCTAGAAAAGTTGAATCTCTTCAAAATGATCACTCTCTCACATAATATACTTTTGCACGAATTGGCGATATTGGAGACAATATTCTCCAGCTGATTACTAATAAACCACAGCGTTTCACTCGGTATTCTCTTGCGATAGATGACTAAACTGATGTTAGCGACACATCACAACCTTTAATTTTTGTTCGTGAAGTTGACGATGAACTTAATATCACCCAAGAATTAGCCTCCATTAATAGCATGCACAGCACTACAACTGGAAAAGATATCTTTAAAGAAATACAAAAAACGTTGGCACATATAATAAATATAACTTGGATTGGAATCGACTGTGTGACAATTGACGGAGGAAGAAACATGTCTGGTTCAAACATCGGTGTAGTTGGGCAAATTAGAAAAACTTGTAAAATTACAGCATTATCAGTACCAATTTTTCTGCACTGTATTATCCAGCAACAAGCCCTATGTGTAAAACATGTCGATATGAGCAGCGTTTTGAAACCAATAGTTTCTGTTATAAATTTCTACTTTCACTTAACGTTTCGCTGATCATGCTGTCAGCTTCTTCAGAAGATTTCTAAAGACTGATGTTATCGTCTTACGTTCCTCGTTATATACCGTATTTCGGCTCCTCTTCGCCGATCCGTGTCTGTTATGGTCTATTGAGTTGCGTTCATAGACGTTTGGTGACTTCTTGCACGTTCTTCACGCAGCGTAGATCTGTATGTGTTGCTTAATCTGTATCCATCACACAGTTGAAGTTGTTACGATTTTTCATTGTTTCCAGTGATTCGAGTATTATTCGCTGGTGATAGTGTCTGCTTCTTGGTAATACCTTTATGTTCCCGTAATCAATCTGGTGATCTACATTCTCATGTAGATGTCCCGCTATTGCAGATTTGTCCGTGTGTCTGAGTTGAGCGTCTCGTTGATGTTCTTTAACCATGCACTGAATGCCCCTTCGTGTTTGGCCGATGTAACTCTTGCCGCACGTACACTCTAATTTGTTCATACCCCTGGTGTGTAGTCTTGGAAGTTGATCTTTGTTATGTAGTATGAGCTGATCTATTTTCTTTACTGTGTTATAACGTGTAGTGATGTTCTTCTTTCGTAACCCTCTTTAGTCTGTCAATGACTCCGGCAACGTAGGGTAAGTGAGCATATGTTTCTGACGGTGTCTCCGCAGCAACCTCAGCTTGCTTCTACTTCTTCTTCTGTGATCTTATTAATTTTTTGTTGTAGCCATTTTTTATAAGAGCGTCCTTGATGTGTTTTATTTCAATCAATTCCTAACAAATTATTCAAATAAAAAATTTTTTTAACATTAGCAGTTTATTAGATATTTGATTTATAATTTAAAGTGAATTCCATATATAGTCTACCTAGGTTCAAATCCTGTATGCGACGATTTTTTTTAGAAAAAAATTCCATATTTTGAAGGGAAAACATGATATGTTAAAAATGGGTTTTTATATTCTCTCGGTTCTATCAAAAGATGGGTCTGATAAAGAAACCGGAAGTGGGTGTGTTCGCCATTTTTAACAGTTTTTCTTAGATAATTTTGTACGTATGCAAATAATTCGAATTATTTTTACAGTTTCTTATAGAGATAAAACTTCCTAACAATAAATTCTTTTTCTAACATTAACAGTTTATTAGATATTTGATTAATAATTTAAAGTTAATTTTATCTATAATCTATGTAGGTTCCAATCCTGCCTGCGACGATTTTTTTTAGAAAAAAACTCCATATCTTGAAGCAAAAACAAGATACGTTAAAAATAACAATTTTTTTCTATATGTTCTTTTGACTTATTTATACACGGAGTGCTGCATCTTCTTTACATTATCTTTGGATGTACCCACGATAACTCGAACCAAAAGTCCTAGTAACTTGAAATTTGGTGTGGATCTGGTTTTTCGTATACAAAAACCATAAACGCATTTTGTCTTTAATCGCTGTAATGGCATTGTACATTGCCGGACTTTCTGTGTTTATTGGGCAGCTTTGAAGTACGAGTAATCGCGGATTTAAAACAAGAATTTCAAAAGCGATTTTTGATCTTGACATAAATTCTTCTCTTTCAAAATCCATTTGATTGCAATGTTACCGAAAGTCCAAGTCAGTTTCAAAAAGAAATTATTGATATTGATAAAAGTCAATGATATTTTTAATGCGTTTTTTAATTCTCATATTTACGTGGCCCGTTTTAAATAAATTTAAATCTTAATTTGGCCCTTGCGGCAAAAAGTTTAGACACCTCTGCTCTGCAGGGCAACTAACAATCCAAGATTTTGTCCACACGAAATAATACTGTATCCATAAATGAAGTAAGCCAATCGTTATCTTGCAAACCAATTACATCAAGTGAATGTGCCACTTCAATGTAACAAGAAATATTACAATTTAGCAAAACTTTCTTTCAATGACAAACTTACCAGCTAGGTATAATAAATGCGAAAGAAACTTGCTAAGATATATTCAAAAAACTCAAAGTTGTTAATCAATGTCACATGAATGTCAACAATGAACGCAAATTAGAAAAACGATAAAACAATACACTACACATTACCTGTGGATAGTTATAATTTTTTTTTCTACTTAAAATATAACGCTAAAACACAATGGCATGTATCGTCGTTTTTATCACGCAATCACAGAAACGGGTAATTTTGGTTTGTTTCAGGCGCTTAATTCAAACTTGTAAGAAAGTTTAGAGAAACGAAAAAGTTGAATACATGTAGTATTCATTAATAATACATAACCAAATTTTAAATAATTTTTTTTTGATACGGTATTGTTTTGCAACATAGAAATTTAGCAAACGGTAAAATTCACGCGAAATTGTGCAATTTAATCGATTTATATTAAACTGGGAATGCCTTCCGGCATTAAACAGTGTCAAGGTAAATAGCATCTTCTCTAGATACTAGTTTGAGAGGGTGTGATTACGTTCTTATTTTGCCAACCTTTGCATTAAAATTTAAACGTGGGTTCTAATACTTCGCAAATGCTTTAATTTCAATGTAATTTAGAATTTATATAATAATAATATTAATAATAATAATGATAATAATAATAGTTTATTAGTGAAGGTACAATACTACTTACAGTCGTCAAAAGAATAAATATAAGTTAAGTTTTCACATTAAATGTAAGATAAATTAATTAAAAACATATTGTATATTTATTAAAAATTCCTCATAATTGTAGAATGCGTGCGAAATTAAAAATGATTTTATTTTGTATTTATATTTATACTTACAGTCTTTCTGCCAGATCACGATGTGCACCTAATTTTGTACGCTTTGAATTGGATTTAAATTAATTTAAACTGGATCATCTCAATATCTGATCAAATCTAATGAACATTCATTCATTCATTTTCCATTTAATATTGTAAATTCCTTACATTTCAAAGATGTTCTATAAATATGCTGTAAATCTAGTATACATTTGTTACATCAGTTTATGTTTCAGATATTTGTTTATTCAATAAATATCTTACTCTTGCCGTTGACAGGAAATACAGAAACTCACATTAAAGATTCTACAGACTTTGTAGAGAAAATTATAAGAACTTGCGTATAACAAATGAAGATATCCTAGTCAGCTTTGACGTGGTATCTCTTTTTACTGAAGTCCCGGTCGACAAAGTGTTGTTTTTGCTCAAGGAGGGAATTACCGAAGAAGAAGTTCTGCTCATCGAACTCTGCCTTAAAAACACTTATTTTAATTATAACGACAATTTGTTTAAACAAGTAGAAGGAGCGGCCATGGGTTCACCGCTCTCTCCAGTTATCGCCAATATTTACATGGAATATTTTGAAACTGAAATTATGAAAAATGTTGAGTTAAAACCAAAAACTTGGTACAGATATGTTGATGATACGTTTGTTGTATGGCCTCGTGGCAAAGATAAACTAAATCAGTTCTTTCAACATCTAAACTCTGCACATAACAGCATTAAATTTACTAGGGAGTTAGAACATAACAGAAGCCTAGCCTTTCTTGATGTACTGGTGATAAGGAAAATTGGGGCATTCCGTTTATAGAAAGAAAACGCACACTAATAGATACTCTTAAACACCGAATCTCACCACCATCCAGTACAGAAGAATACTGTTTTGCATACTTTAGCCAAAAGAGCTATACGTGTGTCAGATAATGAAAATCTACAAAAGGAAAAGGAAACACTGTTGGAGTCCCTACAACAAAATGGATACGGGTTCAAACAGATCCAAAACGCATGGAAAAGAGCAGTAAATCCAAAAGTTTTTACCATTGGTAAAACGTCGGTTTTGTGACACATAATCGCAGCTTTTAACATTCTGTACCTGCGTTATAGCCTTCCGTTCTTGTTCGTTTAGTCTCTAACATATTAGTTAATGAAGACATATGCGTGAACTAGCAGGTTATTTCGGTTAACGGAGTTGCTTCAGGCTACCGAGAGATTCAGACTACCATTGTTAGGCAATACGGGCAACGATGTCCAGGTGTACCTGTTGAAACTGGCTGCTAGATACTGGAGAATGATAGATATGCGATTTTGAATATTGCTGTACTTTTAACCATTAACATGGAAAACAAGTTTATACCCATTCAGTAACGTCTTTCCGTATTGATGGCTAAACGAATTTGTTAGCTATCTTAATGTGAACCGTTTGCTTGCATGTGCTAAATTATGGATTGTGTAATGTTTTAGGGATGTACGGGACAGTGTTACTCGTAGATATTTCTTAGTACAGTAGTGAATTTTTTCTTGGGAAAATAGTGTTGCAGTACAATTGAGGAAGTGGGTGTACTTACTCGACTTAACCTGAGTTTATTGCGGTTAGCCAAATAACTTTGAGGGGAGAGAGCGAGTCGGCCACTTTGTTATCAGCACCCGATAAAAAACTAATTTCTCTGATAAACTGACTTATAAAATTGAAATGCCGTTGCTGTCGTTGAAAGGCTTTATTAATTTTTTGCTGGAACGCAAATGTTAGTGGCTTGTGATCCGTTTTTACGATTGAATGACGTCTCTCGATTAGGCACTTAAAATGCTTTATGGCGGCGTAAATTGCGTAGAGCTCTCGATCGTAGACACTGTATTTTTGCTGCACATTACTTAGTTTTTCTGAAAAAAAATTATGTCTGTAATTTTTTTAGCACTGCATTTGCTGCGTAATCGAACGCATGTACGGTTGATGTTAAATGTTTACCCTCGAACGGATGCGCTAGAAATGTTGCATTCGCGACATCCCGTTTACATAACCCAAATGGTTGTTCTATTTCTGAAGTCCATTTGTCTTTACGCTTGCTCTCTTTGCAGCAGCTGTTCAAATTTGCATGATTTTTTTCACCGTTTCTAATAAATCGTCTATGAAAATTTATAACGCCAATGGTTGTAGGTTTTTTCATATTAAGGTTTGCACCGACTTTGGAACGCAAAGGCGTTGTCCCTACATTGGAAATGATATTATAATTGTTTAACTCTTATTAGTACGCACTTGATGAGGTTTACCACGATACCATAGGTGTTCAGCTGCTGAAGTCATTTCATTATTTATTTGAGTAACATTTATCTCCGGAATTTTCGATGGACTTACGTTGACTATAACATTCTTGTCATCGTCCACTTGTTTGGAAACTGTTTTTACTTTATCTGTATTTACGGTTTCTGTTGATTCTGAGTTTTCTTCAGCAGCTCTTTCTGATTGTAGCTCTGAAGTACTTGGTTCAATGTCATTTTCTGGTAACGGGCGATCTGTTACTGATGAAGCAAAGAAATCATTTTCTGTAAACACATTAGGATCGAATGGACGTATTCCTGATTTTCGGAACCCCGCTACTATATTTGGTATAAAGGGCTTTTCAAAAGCTCAGCAAATCTACCGGCCATATCGTAGATTGTCAGAAATACTCCAAAGTGTTGAAACATCCATTTATCACAAACGGCATTAGACTATAATTTAAAAAGTCAGTAAATAGAAATATCTAAAGGATGCAGCTTGTTACTACAGTGCGGTGAAATAGTTAAAATATGAACACCTGCGTCCCTAGCTTTGTTAACGATCTGCAAAGAAATGTGATTTTTATGATTTTCATAAATAAGAAGAGTAGAATTATCTTTTCAACTGTAAGTGTGCTCGATGAAATGTTCAAGAACATTTACCAACAGCTCAGAATTCATCCAATTACTCAAGTTAGCAATCCTTTTTGTTTCACTGGGAGCATCTATCATCATATGAATTTTGAAATGCTTCCTTGGGAAGATTAGAACAGGGGGCATAAAAGTTCCAATTGCTGAAACAATGGCACATGTTGTAACAGTTTTCCCTCGTTCACCACTTGTGGACTGGTACACTTTTTAACTCCCTTCGGAGCTAAACTCATCTTAGAAACACACAGTCTGCGCCTCCATGTCGTCTAAATTATAGACTCGGGATCTGACCGCTAACTTAGGGTGTCATTCCAAAATGGTTCTCAGAATGTTGAAAAACAGGTCGACGTTGGTTTTATTAAATGAGGTTAAGCCTCGGATTTTCTGATTGATAATGCCTTGTTTCTCTTAATAAATGCCCTGCGCTATTCTTTCCCAACCATTTGATTTTTATCTCACGACACAGGACAGTTGAAATTATTTTCTTTTGCAATGGTATAAGCAATTTTTGTGGTTTCTATAAGAGTTAATCTGTAAACCATTTTACTACGCGGTATAAGATAATCTGCCAAATGCTGGTCGGGTTTGAAAACTAGTCTACGTTGATAATTAAATTCAAGTCGGCTCTCTGGATTATTTCGTTTTTTTTACATATCTATGCAAGGTTTAAGGTGGAATGTTGATCGTTTTAGCAGTAGCTCTAATTGAATAATTGTCGTTCAAGATCAAATTAACAGCATCACTTCAGTACTAATGTTGCCAATTTTTTAGGTTTGGGATGTCTTGGCATCTAGATAGAGTTTAAAATCATATTTCGAACAAAAAGACTAAAAGGACAGAGAAAATATATTTCTTTAATGTCCCAATTAGTACGCGTGTTGGCGTCTCAGTTAGTATTTTTTACACGTTAAAACTTTAAACCTTGTTAAGCGCCCTAGATTGTCAGGTTAGGTCTGATAATAGATAAATATACGAGTCAAATCAAAATATCTACTCAACTTTTTTTGTTTTTGATCATCTACAAATCTAAAATTGTAAGTCACATACTTTGAAAACTGTTTTCTGTAAATATCTCGTTCAAATTTTACTATAATTGTGAGAAACTCCGCCACACAAGTTATTACGTTAACAGCACCGTTCTGATGAGATATGGTCGCAAATTGTGGGGAAATTGACGAGTTGCTGCCAATGTATCACTTAGTACTACTCTTCCCTACTACTTTTAATCCGAAATCACGGATTTTTAATTTGTGTGAATTGGGATTTGACGTTCAAAAATACTAGTACCATCCCAGTAAACACAAAATTGATAATGTTTAGTAACAGTTTCAAAACAAAAAATTTATGATTCACTCTTGTTTCAAACATAAAAGAAACCTAACTGCAATAAAATAGCTATAAGTCCATCGCTGTTTCACTTATTTGAATCAGTATAGTTTTGGTATTTTAAATTTAAATCTGTTGCAAACTAAATGTTGCATTCAGTTTACGTTTTAAAAGCTTCGTTCTTGAACTGATACTAAATGATCGATACATGTATGATTTTTGTGTTTCAATAATGAACTAAAACAATTCTTTCAATAATATAATTATACATTTTCGAATGCACGTTTCAAATTTTATTGCACAATAAATATTTTTAAATACAATATCACATTGAGTTTTTTACATATTGCAACTTTCTTTGATGTGGTCTTTTCACGGAAGTCTCGAAAACTGCATCAGTTACTGTTGGGTAGCAACTTTTAACCGCATCTGTAACATAGAAATAAATATTTCATTTATATACATACATAATCATAGAGTTACACAAAATTAATTACATTTTTTTAATCAAAAACAACACAAACTTAATATAAATATCACTTTAGCAATCATAGGAAAGTTATAAAAACACTGTGAATACCTTTAGCTGTACATAATCGTATAGAAAACTTGAAGAATTGAACTGTAATTATAAATCCTAAAGTATCATAAGGTTTACGCAATAATCTACCTTAACGCAACCATGTGTGTTAATTTACATTTTTTTAATACAAATTAAAATACATAAAGAACAGAAATGATAATAATATTGATTACATTTATGGATTATAATAAAATGCTTCGACTTACCGTTTATTGTTCCATTTCGTAATTGTACACACAGCATCACTTATCAAACTACAACCGAACAAGTGAAAAGATATCAATTTGCAGCGCAAGCGTTGACGACAGTAATCAAAGATATAGCAACGACTAATGCTGACTAATGACAAAGTATTCGTTTTTACTAGAACGATTCCATTGTTTTGAAAATAATTCAATCTTATTTAATCGATCTTCAAGCAATTCTAGTTATTCAAAAAATTTTCGGTTTTAATAAATCAGTTTTTAGACGGTTGCTGATTATGGGAAAAGAATTGCAAGTACTGAAACGGTTTAAAACTGATTGTGAAAAATCGGAACTCTTTCAATTTATTCACTGTCAGTTACATGTAAATGATATAAAAATGGAACTAACACGAAACAACGTATTGAAACAATTGTTTTAATTTTGTGACTGTAACAGTTTCAATCCGTGTTTACTGGGATCTAGCATAATTTAACGGATGTGTTATGATCTTTTCGATAAAAATGTAATGTGGTAGTTTTATTCCTTTTAAGAGGTATTATTTCAACTTTTTCTTTCAACTAGTCTTACAAATTCATTAAAAAAATATGTACATTACTTTTTTGCATTTTTCGAAAATTACGTACCACAAATATACCGTTTCACTTAGGTACAACATGTCATATAACCTCCAACGCTTAAGCAGTACTAAATTGAAACTGAAACCACAGTATAATGCTGTTAGAACCAGTAGTCCAACTCTAAGGTAAAAAAATCCTCGTTTTTTCTGTGCGCATGGTAAACTCCCAGATAGGTGCGCAACTACTTTTTTGTTTTGCGCTTGCCCGGTAATGTTTATTTCTAGCAGCTGTGTTTATGTTTGGTATTTTTAACCTCCAAATTTTCAATTTTTTTATTTATTGAACAAACCAAATACAGAATACACACGGGAAAGTAATTTTAAGATAATTTAAATAGTTAATTGAATTTTAAAGTTGTTCTTTACAAACATTATAATACAGATAATTTAAATTACGCGGGTAATGATCAATAATTTATGAACGCGTAGATAGTTGCGCAGAAATTCCGTACGCCTAAAACTTCAAAGATACCGACAGGGAGTTGGACTACTGGTTCTATAAGCATTATACTGTGCTGAAACCATCGCGAGCAACAAACGCGAGAGCCCTTTCGCACGTTAAAACTGCATAATATGAAATCTCGTAGTGGGAGTCGCGACGTCACTTTAGAATGCACATATACATATACAGCCACGGGCTCTAATAATTGCAGCCCGAACATAAAGAAATTCCTGTTGCTTTGAATGACGACCATATTAAATTACTATTCTAGAGAATTAAAAACTATATGATACCTATATCTTTTAAATATGTTTAAATATTTTAATTCCTAATCATTTGTACCGTTTTTTGTTTTAATGAATGTCTGGAGGGCTCGCACCCTAGAGTCCTTATGGACCAGCCGCCACTGTGTAAGAACAAACAAATTTAAAATGAACTAATGAGCAAGCTAATTACTTTAAAAGCAGATACCTCACATGCAATTTTTTGTAATAAATATCACCTTGAAGATGAAACAATATTTTTTAACTTTTTCAAAAAACAATTAAAAATACCCCGTTTTTATGTAGAAACGGAAGTAATCTTATGCTTATTAGTGTCAACATGAAATGAAAAAAATTGGATTAACGCTAATTTTCTGTAATGTTATTGTTACACTACATACAGCTTACTTTTAATACGTAACAGAGCGTCGATAATAATCCAAATTGATTGTGGTTTTTGGGGCAATTATTAATTTGGGTGTAAAGTTATTGTCTAATAATTAATCAACTTATCCTAGAAAAATAATTTCATTTATTAAATTATCGTAGTTATAAGCATGCAACATGCACGTGTTTTTTAAAATTAAGTTAGTTTACGTAGGAGTGTAGCGGTATTAAATAAGTGTATGGTTTAAGTCTCATCTTATGGATGTATTTTTGTGTGTTGATAGATAATAATAGTAAACACATTCGTGTTTAATTTGTTATAAAAACAAAAAATTTATTACTTTTTATGTTTGTATTTGTAAATAAGAATAGAGCGTTTTAGTAGAAAACATTATTGCATTATATTGAAACAGCTGTTTAAGCATGTCTGTGATAGTTGCGATTCTTGGGTGTTTTGTGTGTGTGGATAAATCGAGTCGTCTATCTTTGTTCGACTGTGCGAGTGTTGAGGATGGGCATATATAAATGCGCGCGTTACTTGACTATCCAGTTCAGCTGGTATAGAACAACAACTTCGATTTAATTCGGTCCAAACCATAATAGAGTATGGACGTAGTTATAAAATGTGCAAAGAGTTTATACAACAAAAGATTCGCTGTGAATATAATAGGACGTTTCGATTTTACGAGGTGATCAGTATTCGTTGCTAGCATAAAAGCGGCTAGCCCAGGTTATTCCTGATATTTGAAAACTGATACATACAAAATGTGGTGTTTAATCAGTCAACCTAATTCTGTGATTTTCGAAGTTCGTGTGGACCCTAAAGCCATTGGCCAAGAATGTCTCGAAAAAGTAAGTATTTTTTTTCGTAAATTCTATACACAACTGCAACGTTTAACGTAACTGACAAAGGTTCGCTTAAGCAAATATTATTGAGCTCCACGAACAACAAAGATTTGCTTCTTTTTTAACAAATATATACCAATAAAATACATCCCTAACGTACAAATAGGATTAACTTGGGTGTTTAAACCCTTATCTACCATCATAACCGCTCTAACACCCTTGACACCATTTCTACATGCAGTCTCGTTACACAGAAATTCAGATAAAAGTGAAGACCACAAACTTATAATAACCACAGTGCATTCTTACGATAATGAAATTTATTGATTGAATTAAAATTTGTAAGATCGTAGCATTGCTAATGCATTAATTCTCTAATCCTAGCTAAACTTAACACTCTTAATTGCCAATGCACTAAATTTTGTAATTAAACAAAAACAATTACCTGCAAACTTACTTGATATTACGCATACAGATATTGGTTAATTGAATATTTATCCATTTTCCTTTAAGAAATAAGATGGACAACCAAGAAATATAGTGAATTATTTTATTAAACAATATTTTTGTGCCAACAAAAATATCTTATGTGTTTATGGAAAACATCGGTTTATACAGTTAACTACGGTTAGCAATTTTCCCTTGTTTTTTTTTACAAAAAAAAGTTAATTTATAAATTATAGCCCAACTTAAATAACCACGTCCAAAGTCCAATTTCACAATGAAGGTACAAAGTCTAACGATCGAACACAGGTATATAAAATAATTTCTAATTATTGTAAAGTCCAAAGTTCAAGAATCAAATTCGCTTTAATCATAATGACGCATCTACCATATATTTTTTTGGAAAAAGTAACATGAACTATAATGCGCGACCACGCACATGCACCACTAACAAAACTTATTAACGATAAGTAACTAGACAAACCTGTTAAGTAAATTACCTTTTTGTCAGTTGAAAGTATTTTTTCAAACAAGTTCTGTTTTTATTTCTAGGGAAGTTTTTTAAATACTTTTTTGAATTTCGTATCGGAAATAGATACATTGTTGCTTGATCCCATTGTTATTTTTCAACATTACGTAACTCGATTTTTGAGATTGCTTAAATACAGATTTCTTTAGTCTTTAAAAACGTTTATTGTTAGTTTGGTGACACATTTATTATAAATCTTGAAAAAAGATACATTTTCTTTATGCATGCAATTCATAAAACATTGTTTTCTTTTTTGATATCCAAAGCGTTACATTTTAAGGCTAAACTAATGACCTAATTATACTGCCATTTCGTTTCTATAATTAAATCGGAGCTTTTTTGAGTATTTCGTGTTAGTGACGTCAAAAGTTAGTAATTTTGTTTTTGTTACCATGGCATCTACTTTTATTTAAGACTTGGAACATGTATTTACTGATTTATTTTGTGTTTTTTATGATTGATACATTGAATTTTTTCGTGTAACAAATCGACAAATGCGTAAAAAAGTATCTAAGTGTAGTAATTGTGTTAATTAACATATCTTTTTTGCACATCTTTGTAGTTTTTTTTAGTGTACTCTGTGCAATGATTTTGTCTTATTGCTGAAATTATCTATGCAATTACCTACTGATTCAAACAATTTTATCTTAAACTAAGCTGAACTGAACTGAACAATACGTCAGTTTTGTGATCAAAGTATCTTTGCAAAAAGGTAGTTCAATAAATTTTTGAGTAAAATTTTGGAGAAAACGTCCTTTATGAAACTTTTTTCATCGTTAAATTAATTACAAGATGTAAATGTGTAATTTTAAAACGTCACGGGAGAGCATAACACAACTAAAATAAAATACGTGAAAAAAACTCTTCAAAACACGTTCAATTATTATGTATGGCTTCAAAACACAAATAACATAACTAGAAAAAGTTTGGTTGTTCATTTCATGTGGAGGTACCTAGTTAATCTTAAATAAACCGTTTAATCACAAAGTTAATTGTGCCCAAAACAACTGGTAATCTATAAACTAAGAAAGCTAATATTGTTAATCTATAATATATAAATCTGTAGTCAAATCTTGTTTGCATTTTTGTACCAGACATTATTTAAATTAGTGACTAAAAGTACTGTACTGTTTATAATCTATGTTGCCATTTTGACTGCCTGTTTAATTGGAGTTTTCTGTTTTTCTTAGAACAACTTTTGCAACATTGTATACCGTATAAGAGAACTGAATGCAATTGTAAAAAAGAATGATTATTTAATGGTTCAAACAGGACCGTCCGCATAAAATCATTTTTAATAACGTTTGTAGAAATTAAAATGCAGTTGACTTCTAGTGATGAACAAATATTTAATGGCTATACTTTTTTGTCTTAATGTGATGATAATGTTTTCTTAACTCTGTATTAAATTTTAAATAGACAATTTATACCCTTGTTTGTTTTTATAAATTTGAAAATCAAGTATTTATAAACAAGTAACATAAATAATAAATACAATTCGAAGTTTACAAAAAAGTAGACTGTAGACCGAAATTTCAACATTTGAAAAATGAAAAGTAGATTTTATTATTTATGATTCTGAATCAATCATTTAAAATTAGTTGAATACTTTTTTATCACTTCACACAATCGAATTTTCATTCGTCACTTGCATCATTCGAATGATAAAAACATTTTTATTATTTGAAGACTAAATTTTTATTCGTATTTGCAAACAAAAACCAGACTATCTCTGTGTTAAATAGTCAATTTGCATATCATCTGATTAAGTTCCACAATAACGCATACATTGCTATATGAGGGTTCAGGGAGTTGATCTTTTTTTAATGAAGCGTTAGAAGTGGACAATTATAGTTTTACTGGTTTCGGTAGTTGGAAGCATGTAGTTTGTGTTTGTGTAAACTTTGATTTTGAATGTAAAGGATTTTATTCCGTGAAGATACTATATAACAGTTTAGTAGTAGCCACTGCAAAAACTTCTAAGAAAAGTGTTAAAAATCATCGATATAATTTTAATTGGGGTTCTAGTCAACTAGGAGTAGTAGTAATAGTAGAAGCTTTCAAAATATTCAGGCGGCTACTTTGAATTACATGTGACTCCATTACAATTTGAAAATTCTTTTCGACTTTTTAAAAATCGATCTTGTTTTCTGTTACTTCAAATTGTGTTTAGTAAGTTATTTTCTCGAGTATATTATTATCACGTACATAGCGTTTTGTACCTATTTAACCAGTTTAATGTTGCATTTTAAACACTTCAATGTACAATACAATCGTTGATTGTAGTATTTACTGGAAAATAACCAACCTTACGACGTATTTCGTGCTGACAAAGTATGCTCGTCACTAGGAAATTAGCATCGATCGATTTCTTGGTCAGCATATTTACTAACCACTTTGCTAATTGTTGTAGATTACTGCAGAATCTCGATTTTACGTTATAGCGATGTTGCCATGCGGCACTTCAATTACCATGAAGTCCAACGTTTCATTAATCGAGTGTTTATAAGAACCTTATCAATCTTTTATTGTTAATTAATGTTTTGAAAAACAAAAACCGTGTTAAAACGAATCATCAACTTTTGTTATGTATTAATTTATTTAATATAAATAATATATAAATATCATTAAATATGAATTTGTTTGCTTTCAACAAATTAAAATAAGAAGAAAACAGTAAGAATTGATCAATATTTCAAATATTTTGACGTGGTAATTTGTCCTTATACGTCTCGTTGTGTGATCAAGGTTTGTAGTTAAATTAATTTATCATTAATTTACATATTTACTTTATCAGCATATCAAACATAAAGATTAAAAACATAATTAAAAAATTTAACTACTTCATAGTCCTAACTTTTTTTTTTGAAAATTATTAAAAAGACTATTTCGTTAGTGGTATGGAAATAATATAACAAATGCATTAGTAATTTCCGTTTATAATGATAGAAGTAAATATCATTATATTACGCGCCACTTCTTTCAGATCACCCTGTAGTAAGCTATCTCTTGTGCTGTAATCACGTGTTTGAGAGAGGAAAAAAGAACTGCACCCGACGTGTGCGCATAAGTATAACTTCATTGTTGTTTCTCGTGTTGTAAGTCACGATTGTGTTTGTGTTGTTACTTTCTCTTTTAGAATTACTATGGAGAGTGCGTCAGAAATTAATCTTGGAACCTCAGTTTCCGATTCGTCAAATTCCGAAAAGGAAGACTTGAAATATAAAATAAAAAAACTAAAGAAAAGCAAGCGTAATGGCGATCGTCGCAAACGTTCTAGGAACAGGCGCAGCCGTCACAAAGAACGCAGTAGCGAACGTTCACGTTCGCCACGTTCTTCATCGCGACGAAGTCCTAGATATAGCCGCAGCAGTGCGAGGGGCAGTTTTCGATCCCGCTCACTGAGCTTAGATCGATCTAATTTTTATTACCCGAATCGAGATTACGCCGCCCAAGGTACTAATTATTAGAATGTTACTTATTTTTTGATGCTAAGTAAATAATTTACTTTAGTATCGTATATGTCCGCTGGACACATTGTTCAATGGTTTTAAATAAAAAGCATAGATTCTATGACTTGACTGTAAATTTTGTTTGCAGATAATATACCCGGAGGGTATATTATCCTTTGCCTGGAAGGCATTGTGTTTTATAAGTAACTTAATTCGTGTCCGGAGGGCACATAATGCTTTACCTGGTAGGCACGGATTTTTAAATCATGACTCATGCCCGGAGGGCACACATTTGCTTTGTCTGGAAGACATTACAGTTTTGATTTGCAATGACAAATTACCTTCTAGGTATCAACTATCAAGTAATAAAAAAATTAAGCTGTTTGTTGTGTCTAGAGGGCATATAATATGGACTTCTTAATTAATTTTTATTCCGTTTTCTTACGCCTACTAACTAAAAACAATCTTAATTCGTTTTTTGTTATGTTCAGGTATTTCTGATAATCAAGTCCCACATGAAAACGTAGATACCATTTTGGATGCGTCAGAAGACCTGACAGACCCATTAGAGTCGGTTCAAGTTCCTTTACCAGAACCCATTCGTAAAATTATTACGGATAATATAATAAAGGTGCCAAATATCGAACCACCGATACAACATAATGTGGCAGAGTCTTGGCTAACCATTATAAAAAATGGTTTAGATCCACAACTAAAACAAGAACTACTTTTAAAGTATCCTTCGCCTTCTAATTGCTGCCTGGATCCACCTTTGTTCAACCCGGAAGCAAAAGCGTGCATACAGAAATCTCATCTGGAAAGAAATGTCAGGTTGGCTGCGGTACAACAGCAAATTGGTGCTGGACTCTGCTATTGGCACTGTTTTAACTAAGGTGCTTACCGATCTTGATAATCAGTCTAAATTAGATTTTCTTAAACCACTGTCAGATGTTTAACCAGAAGAGCACTAATAAAACCAAATCTGCATGCTAATGTTACAAAAACATTAGACAAAACCTCAATCGCCAACTATCTTTTTGGAGATAATATAAGTGATGAAATTAAAAATACTTGGCAGATGGAAAAATTTAGCAGAAGTCTTTTGTCTCTGGTGAATTCTAAACAAAAACTGGCGTCTTCAAACTTCATCCGTCCACCACGTCAAGAGTTCCAAGCACTTCGACGGGGTGGACAATACCACCAGCCTCGGAAAAGTGAAGACACATTTCACCGGAACAGACAACAAAAAACATCCCGGCGGAAGACACAACGAACATAATTTTAGAGCAAGTTTTAAATGTAAGATATATTTCTGATAGGGTTGCTCTTTTTATACATGAATGGTCACAAATAACTTCTGATCAATGAATATTAAATTGGATTGAAGGATACAAAATACCCTTTAAGATTAAGGTACAACAATTGTCTATTCCAGTCTCACCAAAATGGTCTGTTTCTAAAAAAAACATCTTAACGAACTGCTGCTGAAAGGGGATATTGAGAAATGCCAAAACGTCAACAACCAATTTATTTCTAATGTTTTTTTTTAACTTCAAAACCTGACGGATCAAGTAGATTCATGTTAAATTTAAAGCAATTAAATCTATTCATTATCAAAGAAAGCTTTAAACTTGAAGACATCAGAATCGCTACTGGACTAATGACTCAAAATTGCTACATGTGCACAGTAGATTTACAAGACGCATATTATCTTGTATCTGCCAATGATTGCAGTAGAAAATACTTACGTTTTACAATTGACAATACTATCTATCAATTTACTTGTTTACCATTCGGCCTTTGTACAGCTCCTTATGTGTTTACTAAATTAATGAAACCGGTCATTATGTATTTAAGAAAAAGTGGTTTCATTTCAGTTATTTATCTAGACGATTTTTTGTTGTTTGGAAACAGTTACATACACTGCATGGATAACTTAAAGGCAACTATATCCTTGTTAACTCGGCTAGGATTTATAATTAATCGGAAAAAAGTAACACGGAGCCCAGAAATGTATGTAAATATTTAGGGTTTATTTTGAACTTCTCTGATATGCGTGGTGAAAAAAGACTTAAATTAAGAAAACTATTAGAAAAGTTCAGTATTCTCAAAAAATGTAAGATTTCAGATTTTGCAAAGTTCCTAGGACTAATAGTATCAGTCTGTCCTGCTATTAAATATAGTTGGGTGTACACAAAAAGATTTGAAAGGCAAACATTTTTAGCTTTAAAATCTAATAACTTTAGCTATAACAAAGAAATGGTACTGACGAACGATCTTAATTGTGATTTTTTGTGGTGGAAGTCAAATATATTAACATCAATTAATCCAATTAAATCAAACCAATCAAACGAGAGTTTTTTTACAGATGCTCCACTATAAGGGTGGTGTGCAGTTTGTAATGATAATAAGACACATGGTTTTCGGTCTACCTAAGAAAATAGAGAACATATTAATTATTTAGAACTCCTGTCAGTGTTTTTTTGGTTTAAATTGTTTTGCTCATAATTGTAGCGGTTGTGAAATCTTGCTAAAGGTAGATAACACCACTGCCATTTTTTATATAAACCGGATGTGTGGTATACGATTTCCAAAAGCTAAATGGTTTAACTCGAAAGATTTGGCAGTGATGTGTATCCAGAAACATTTGGATTTTTGCTTCATATATCCCTTCAAAAAACATTTTTAGGCAGGCTATGAATCGACATTAAATAACCTAGATACTGAATTTCAACTAGCACACTTTACTTTTAAAGAGAACCTTAATACTTTTGGATCACCATTCATAGACCTTTTTGCATCTAGGTTAAATAAGAAATGCGATTTATTTGTATCCTGGACACCAGATCTAGATGCTTACAAGGTAGATGCTTTTTCTATTAGTTGGGAAAATATTTTTTTGCGCGTCTTAACCCTTCTCAATCATATTAAAAATTCTACAATAGTTGATTATTGATAAAAAAAAGGCATTGTAGTAGTGCTTTTCTGGCCCACACAAGCTTGGTATCCTATCTACCAAAGTTTATTAGTAAATAGGCCAATAAAATTTTATCGAAATAGACGACTTCTATTTTCTCCTTCTAGGAAACCACACCCATTGTGGAAGAACCTTTCGTTAATGGCAAGACTTTTATCTGCAAGGCCTTAATTATTAACAACATACCACAAGAATCTACTAACATATTTTTATCATCGATTACTGATTCCACTTGGAATTAGTATGAAAGTGCTCTCAGAGATTGGTGTCTTTTCTGTAAAAGTTCTAGTGCAGACCCTTATAAAAACGACAAAAAACTAGTTTTACAGTTCTAAACTCACAAATGTAACAACGCTTTATATTATAACTCTTTAAACAGCATCCGTTCCGCACTATCACTGGCGTTAGGACCACATTTAAGGCAGAACTTCGACATAAAAAGATTCTTTCGTGGGTTACACAAGCTAAAACCTAATCGTTCGAAATATGATATAACTGGGATCCCCAAGTGGTTTTGAATTATATATCTTCACTAGATGTTAATACAATCTTACATTAGAAACACTTACAAAAAAATTAATTACATTACTTGCCTTATCAACAGCCCATAGAATGCAGACTTTTGCGTAAATAAAACCAAGTAACATTATAGATATATCAAAACAAACGGGATTAAAATTAAAATTCTTGACGCTATTAAGACTTCGGGGCCAAATAAATTTCAACCCCTTCTTTTTCTACCTTGGTTTAAAGATAAAGAAAAACTCTGTGCAGCTACTACTACCATTGACTACTTACACCAAACTAAAAACCTACAGGGCGCTAAGGAGTATTTATTCATATCCTTTAAGAAACCACATCAGAAAGTCACCACTCAGACACTGTCTCGCTGGACAAAGGAAATTTTAGCAAAAAGTGGAATTAATACGCAAGAGTTTACTGCACATAGCACTCGACATGCTTCAACATCTGCTGCTTTTAAAAATAATATAAATATAGAGACAATAAGAAGAACTGCTGGGTGGGCCAAAGCTTCAATGACATTTGCCAAGTTCTATAACAAGCCAATTATAAAGAAAGATTCGTTTACAACGGGAGTTATTACATGAAATATAAAAAAACTGTAAACTACTGTTACCTTTATTTTATTTTTTTTTCTTTCTAACAATGTTTATTGGTTATGTTTTCTTCATGTACATTGAATATATTGTAACGTTTAAAACTATATAAAATACTCTAGATTTATTTTTGGAAATAAAAATGCATTACTATGATTGTCGCTACTCTAAACATCTACAGGGTGATCTGAAAGAAGTGGCGCGTAATATAATTAAATGATCAAACGAACTTACCTAAGTGAAGTTCGATCTTAATTATATGTAGCGCCACTTCGAGAAGATCACTCCCTCCCAATCCCCAGATAATCTTATTACTAATTATCCCCGTTATACGACAATCATTACTCTAAACAAATGAAGTTATACTTATGCGCACACGTCGGGTGCAGTTCTTTTTTCCTCTCTCAAACACGTGATTACAGCACAAGAGATAGCTTACTACAGGGTGATCTTCTCGAAGTGGCGCTACATATAATTAAGATCGAACTTCACTTAGGTAAGTTCGTTTGATCATTCAATCTGTAATGGTCATAGAGGTGCAAAAATCTGAAAAACACCAGTATTAAATTTTATTTTGTTTAAAAAGGTAATAAAAACAAAGAAATATAAAATCAAGTTACATTTGAAATAAGTTTGGAACTCGCAAAAAATAGGTAAACGGTAACACTATTAGATTAGAAATTAGTATAAATTTAAATCGTTTATAAAATGAACCAGTAAACGATAAAATATTTGTAAGATATTGTGCGCGTGGTGAAGAAAGTCACGTTTCACACTTATTAGCACGTGGTTGGGCATCTTCCAATAAATACTACAATCAACGATACCACATAGTGAATTTTCATTGCTATTTTTGTAAAACTATCTTTTCAATGTTTCATTTGATAACTGAATTTAAACGTATAAACGTTTTTTTGTTTTACTTGATGGACACTACATATAGTAAAACTGTAATAGTATATTAAGTATTAAGAACAGTAAGACTTTTTTACCGGTCGAAGACAATGTCTGAGACTGTTAGAGCTCTTAATGTTTGTGATGCTTATATTTTTTGCGCGAAAGAAACATTTTTTCCTTAATCTTATTACATTATCCGAATACACGTCAAAATGACGTTTTTACTTATTTTTGTGCTATCTAAGGATTTTTTATTTTTTGTTCATACTAATAGTAGAATGCAAACTTTCACGGCCGTTGTTTAATGTAGCACTGTTTTTCACGCGAAAAACAGTGCTACATTGTTCATACTAGTTGGTCTTCCAAGCGTTATCACGACGTACTTACCGTTCTAGAACAGTAAATCACTTACCGATGAGTTACGCTTAACAACTAGTAAATCAAATATGATGCCTTAAAAACAAGCTTAGTATTTATGAGAAAATTGATCTAGAAATACGAAAATAGCTATACCGGCTGAAAACGTTGCAAGCTCATTTCACATCCGAGTAATTTAAAATAGTTTTGAATAAAAAAAACCACAACGTAAAAGACACTCAGGGCAAAGCAGTCTCAATGCAATTGTGTAAATTCTACCAGAGTGAACTACTGGACGGCTGTGTCGTCCTTTTGGGACTCATCAACGGTAGGAGACACTATAATGTGTTCTCACAATTGCATCGACAAACTTTATAGTTTTATTTTCAAGTATGATAGGAGTAACTATTAGGAAAGTGTGATGACTATGTATAAAAGTTAGTTTTACACTCTCTTAATTCAAAACAGTTTTAAATAAAACTGCGGGGTAAAAAAAATAACGTAAAAGACATTGCGGGTAAAGGGTTTGTCAGTGCAATTGTAAGAATGCTTTAGAGTGCGTCTTCTACTGCTGATGAGCCCCAAAAGGCGAAACGGCCATCCGGTAGTTCACTCTGGTAGCATTTGCACAATTGCATTGACATTACTTTACCCTCAATGTCGGGCGTAAAATCAACTTTGGTACAATGTTTTCGAGCGTTATAGCTATTTACAGTTATCTTTTATATATCTATAGTAACTTATACTATGAGATGGCTCTGCCATCAAACTTTACTAATGGTTACATATAGTATATAAACTACGCATATTATTTTTATGATTTTGTAGTTTCAGTTATAATTTCATATAGAAACGTCGGTTGTAGTTTTATTTGAAATAATTATTAAGTAGTGTTTTAACAAATGTAACATTGTTAAAGTTGACAACAACAAATTTCTCTCTCCCTTCCTCTCCCTGGTGATTTAGCAGTTTCATTATTTCTTAACAATAAATTATAAATTATGATAGATACAAAAATATTTCTGATTCGATCCTCCGTATATTTAAAAAATGTTATAATTCTATATGACGCAACGGTTACAACAGCTTTCTTATTCTTGTCTGTAAAGGCTCAAGTGATTGTAAAAATGCAAAAATTTGTGATTAAGTATTTTTTCTTTCTATAAATTATTACTACTGTTGAATTTACAACAGGAAAATATTTATGTGAAATTTTAGATTTTTTTCGTTATTTTTAAACATTTGTTTGTCAATATTGTACTTACTTTACAAAATAACTATTTTAATATCATCTGTTTTCTTAATTCACTCGAGTAAATTTATTTAGCTTTCTAATTTGTGTGTATAGTTGAGTAATTGGCGGCTGCAGTAGGTGTACCTACGATGATAAAAACAAATGAAGCTAATTTTGTTTCCTACTTAAATTCAATTGTTAAATTGCTTCATCGCTATTCTTGCCGCTTTATTTTGCTTCTGTTTTATTCTGTACAATCGAAACTCCCTTTTTTCAAAATTAAATTTTAAGACCTGTCGGTTTTTTTCGTCCTATTGTTTTGTAGTAATAAGATAATTTTAAGAAAAGTAGTTTCATGATATTCTTTGTTCGGAAAGTAACGGTTTCATTGTATTGTTTTAAAATGAGTGTAATTTTATGTACGTCACACTTTTGGACAAAGTAAACTAAAGATCTTTCTAAAACGGGTTTCATTTTCGTTTTTGTCTACTTTGGCTATCTCATAAGTTTTTGGTTACCTAAATAAACAAACACAAAAGAAATGCAATTTAAAGAATATCACCAAGCATATTTATATGAAAAATAACCACAAAGAATGTATCCGTAATTATTGATTTTCTTTTTTTCAAAAAATTGAATTTTTATAAGATATTAGACAAGTAATAAAGAAACATGGATATCTATGTTTGAACGGTACGATTGCAAAATGTGTATATTCGTTGATTCCGGCTTCTTTCACAAAATACTGTTGGAGTTATAGATGCAGTTTAGTTCAAATCTAATTATTTATTTAAAACATAATATTTATCTTTTACGACTTCTTGTGCTCTGTTTATGAAATATTGTGTTTATCGAAAACCAGAATACTTAATACGAATTAGAATAGAATTAGGTGATTAGCTTCAGTTAATTATATCGACTAAAATAAAAACTAAATTATTTAAATGTTTTTCTTATTTAATTAAGCCTTAGCTTACTTTATCGTAGTAAGATAACAATAATAAACAGCTTAGACCGAGAATAATTTTTATTTACAAAGTTAGTCATACAACCTGGTCTATTATTCTCAAGAAAACTCAAGGCGGCTGTATTGTGTTTTAATGAACGCCAGTAATTGATTTATTTAAAATTTTTAACTGTTATTCATTGAAATGGATTCTTGAATATTACATGTAGGTTAATTATTCTATTACGCAATTAAAACGATATTTTTAGAAAATTTTGTTGGCTGTGTAGGAGATAATAATTGATATGGCTTTTTTGGTACTGTCATAATATTCCCTACGCAAATTAAATTTTAAGTATGTGATTTATACTTATTATAGTTATATACTAATAAAGAAAGCTAATTTTTTAGTTAGTTAGTTTTTCTGTGTAATTTTTAATAAGATTTTTAACTGTGTTTGTAAGTACATATCTTCTAAGTTTTCGGAAATACAAAAAAAAATTACCAAATGAATAGTAGGTTTAATTGCATGGAATCTGGACAGAAAACATTTACGCCATTTTTGATCTAAATTTTGTTTATACTAAAATATCGGTATACCTACTCGATCCATTTTGTTTTGGCTAAACCATAGAATTATTAATCTGATCCTACATGTTTTCATGTGAAAGAAATGCAAAACTTTCGGGTTTCTTTCCAAGAATGCATAAATTTTTATGGGAGACGAACGTATTAGTTAAAAAATAGTTTTTTTTGTATTGTACGTCAGATGGCTATTGTTGTACTTTATCTTTATCATAAGTTAATAAAAATTTAATTCTTTAGAAAACAATTAAATATTGAAACCATATCGTATATTGCACTTTCGAAAGATATGAAAATGATCGGTTTTTTATCGGATTTTATCGATGTTTTCCTATATACCTACTTTTTTTTGAAACTATAAAACTCAGAATATCCTTGTTTAGTTAACTTAGAAGCAGCTGCATGGTTAAAAATTTGGTATACTAAAACACATTAATGTTTTCGCTGGGAAGCTTACTTTTCGTTTTGCTCTATGAATCATTGTGCTTTTTGAATAAGGGTTCTATTTGATGTTGTTTTTTAAACTATTTTAGACATTGGTTTATGTTGAAACTGTCAATCTATTTGAAACTAGGCATGCACATCACTTAAGGATACACGAAGTTTGTTTAAGTTGTCTAAATTATGACAAAGTATGTTTTTGTGGGTTGTCGTTGTCTGGCATAGTTGACCATTCACATATTTACCTAGAAAAATTTACTATATATCAGCATTTAACGCTTTTATGGAGAACATTATTTGAGTCTGTTATTCTAATAGGTTTTATCAGGAAGCACTAGAGTGGTCGGAAAAATCTTGAAGCAAACTAATTTTAAGATATTATTAACGATAGGGAATATAAATGAATTTCGCGAAAGTATTGGCACCGTCTAACAAACACGTATAAGCGACGTCAGACGAGCAATTCAAAATATCAGAACTGTCATTATTCTATTCAGTTTGTGATCTAATCTAATTTTATTTGGGCATTTAAGTAGTTTTTTATACATTCTTTAAAAAGACTGGTTAAGTTAAATCAGAAAAAATTATATAGTGCTCGTAAAACTGAAATTGGATTTAATTTCTATGTCGTTTTTGATGTATGTTCAACGGACCAATGCCAAATGTAATGAATACATGTATTAAAAACACTAATACAATAATTGTTCTATCGTACTATGGCTGATAGAAAAGATAATGTAAGTGGGAAAACAACAATTTCGAGCAAAAATAAACTATCAAAGTACTATTTAGTATCTATGTAGGTTAATAGAAAATATTTAAAGCATATGACGACAATAAAAAGGAAATTAGGAAATTAGCTCTAGAGCATAGTTGAAACTTACAAATATTTGTTGCTAACGATTGGTCTAAGATTACTCATACCTTTTCAAGCTTATTGACTTGTTAAATAACCGTAAAAATTAGTATTTGATAACGTGGAAATTATCTGTGTAAGAAACTTTAGTTTTCTTTTTTTAAATCACTAACAAAAATTAATAATACTTCGTGTATTCTTGTATATTAAGACGGTCGAGCCACTACCTTTTATTTTTGAAATATAAATCCTGTTCTGTGAAGTAATACAATTGAAGGAACGTGATCTTTTCCTGGTTAATTTAGCACACAAAAGCCCCAGTAATAAAATACTAACAAAGCTTTTAGGTTTCTCGAAAAAGTTTGGGCATAATTCTAAACTTAGATTCACATTAATAAACACTTTCTTTGGCTTGTGCCGTTGCTTGTGCGTTATTCTTGTTATAGTGATAACAGAGCCAAAGCGAATTCTATATAATCTCTTTGTAGTTTATTGACCTGTCTGTATAAACATAAACTAATAGGTAGTATACATAAGTGGTTGTTTATATATATTTTCCGTCGATCGTTTATTAATACTTGTATTAACGTATAATAATGTATCAAAAGTAGTGCGGTAATAGCCCCTATTACCGCACTACTTTTAAACCAATGAAATCAACGAATTTCTATTAACGCTCTATTTTTTCTAACCAATAAAATCGTAGAAAAGAATTAAGATTTTTATGAGGTTACGTATATTGTATTAGTTAACGTTTTTAAATAAAAAATAAATTAAAAAATTCACCCGTGCATTATTATAAGTAAACATTTCCAATAATTGTAGGTTAAGTAACCTGATCACTAAAATGAAAACAAAATGATATACTTTGGAGTTACCAAGATGCTAAAAGAAGCTGATAAATAAAGTCCTTATTAACAATAATTGTGGTCTACATCATCTGACTATTTTATGAGCACACGAATTCTCAATTGGTTTTTATCGATGATTTTCAGTTGCTTTTGCGGAGCCGTTTTGATATCAAAGTTGTGATGTTTGTATGTAATATGAAATGGTATATAAAAATAATCATAAATAGATTTTAGTTTATTACATAAATAACAACGTATATTTTGTATAAACCAATACTTATTATATACTCGTGTACCTACTTCTTTTGCATTCATACCGAAAACATTACGTATTTATAAAAATAAGACAAAGAGCATTGAATTATCGTTACTTTCTTCGACATTACCTTCTTCATCTAAGCAACTGCTTCTCTGCCATTTGCACTAATTTGTAAAACATTGCTCACTATGCTTTGCTAAACTACAAATGAACTTTTATCAGATTCAAATTGTATCGATAAGTTAGTGAACAGCATTTTTATAGTAAATCATAAACTAAAAAGATTTACTAAACAATTGTGTTACTAAAATTCAGCTTTTTGCATGCTGTTCATTTAAAAACTACAATGTGGCACATTATGTTATGGTTAATATGACAAATCTATAATACGAACAAACGATTATGAATTTCTCGTGTGTACATACCAGATTTTTTTCTTTAAATTGCCATTACGTAAATATTGTTATAAACAAAAGTAACACAACAATCAATATAGAAAATATATATTTAATTTATAAGTAGGTGAAATAGTTTCTTCTCTCTAAAGCCATCATTCGAAACCCCCATCATTCATTAGCGACAACACTAAACCGACTAAACTATAATTCATGGCATTTTTTGTACTCAAACCCAATCTGTCGTAAGAATTTGTTTATGACATCTGGTTCACCGTTGTAATTAACATTCACTTACATTTTCCAAACTAAAATGTTTATTGTTAAAACTTTCTTATCTACAGAAGTAAATATGTATTAAAATTACCATTGTTTTTACCGTAGATTTTTAATGTTTCCTGGTTTTATTCCTAATAATAATATTCGTCATTTATGAACCATTTTTAAACGTATAAACACTTGATTTGCTTTATAAATAATTTTGATTTGCTTTTTACATCAAGTGCAGCTTCTGTGTACAAAGAAAACAATCCCACGATTACCTTTCGGCTGATAAAGAAAACTTTTTAATGTTTTGAGATGTAATTTTCTTCGATTTTCTAGCATACTGTTAATCACATAAAACTAAAAAAATTTTGCAATCATTGATATTTTCAAAACTAATTATAATCAATCCGATTAAAATTTAATTGACGCGTTGAGGTTATACAGCATTCCCATTACTTAAAAATCCCACTACCGTTGATACAAAAATAAAACAATTGTTCAGTAGATAAAATTATAAAATTATAAGTAAATGCAAAAAATTAATAAGATACGATCGACGGAAAAACTTAAAAACCAACTTGTTTGATAATATGCAACTAATAATCTCGACAACATTAACGCTCTCGCTCGCTGCGCTCGCTCGCGCGTGAAAATGTCTCGATTATTAATTGCCTTCATTACCAACCTTGTTGGTTAAATAACTATTAATTTGAGTGAACTAGATATAAATTTGTCACTTTAATTTTACATCGTAGTTAACATTGATCAAATAAATACACTTTTTTTTAAATCATGACTTATACATATACTAGTGCTTTAAAATAAAGTGTATACGGAAGTCTAAGCACGTTGGATGTTTCTTAATACTCTAGTTTTGAAAACTTCAAGTATTCAGCACAAAATGCCAGGATAAATCATTAATTTTAATGTAGCAGGTACAATTTCAGCAATGAATTTTTAATTCGTTACAAACTTAAAGCACGGAAACTTTTGTAATAAACTAAGTGCTTTTTTGCAACTGCAGTTAGTCAAATATAGAATTACTTCCTGTTACTATTTGTGTAAGTTTGCAAATTGTTTTTAGTATACATTTTTACCGAAATCAATCTTACTTATACAAAACTTTTGTTATGGAGTTTGTCCAAATGATTTTCTTATAATAAAGTTCACCTTCAGAACAGTTAAAAAGTAAGTTAGGCAAGAAGCCAAGTAATGGGGGAACATCATGCATCAGATGCGTGTTAAGCATGAGACATGTGGGCTGAAGGTTGTTATACCTCGGCGGAATTAAATCCAGCTGTAAATTCATATTTTACACCGTAATTAATTCGTATCATTTGTGTTAATTGATGTAATTGTGGCTTATTGACGCATCCTTATTTAATTACACCTTAATTGATAATAAGTTTGGCAATACGTTTGAAACTATTGCGCAATAAGATTCTTTTTAGAAAAACCACAAGAAGTGTGCCACTAATTGTGGTTAAATATAAATATAGCACACAATTGATAAAGCGATGAAAATGCGACGTAATTGTAATGTAACTGGTGTATCTGTAAATTTGAAAATAATTTCCTGACATTAAAGTATAATTGGTTCGCGTTGAGAAGAAAGTTTGAAACAATCAAATCAAAGATGCCTTATGTAAAAAAATATGCGCAAAATGTAGAATATACAGGAAGATCGTTAACCTTCGTAAGCACGATTAAAATTCCACGATAGTGCTTTGTTTACAATTTTCCGGATTCAAGGACAAGATGAAACGCATTTCACAAACACGTGTACTATTTTATTATTTTTTGTTTATTGATATCAAACAAGTCGTTCATTGGTGAATAGTTGAAACAGCCTTAATTCAAAACTAACCATAAAAACAAACTGGTCTTGATGGTAGCAACTTTTGTTTTGTATTTCACTGTATATTTGTGTATTTTATTTTAGTTTTTCGCTCGACTGTTATTATTTTAGAACATATTTTGTGTGGTGTTATTAATTCGAGTTTGAATCTGGAATCATTTTTTAGTAATTTCGGAAGTAATAAGTTTTTGTGCTAAGTAAATTTATGTACAAAAATGCTGATGCAGTAATAATGGCACTATCGAGTAATATGAAAAATTATTAACATGCTTGAATTATATTAATCACAATTTCACACGTTATATACTAGCTAAAGAAATCAGTACATTCTTCACTTCTTGTGCAGTAAACCTATAACTTTCTTCAGTCAACGCTATAACTTAGTTCCAATGTACATTTTAGCAAAATAACTTAAACTTATTATATCCGTAAGTTTATATGTATTACGTAACCTATCCGATAGTCAGTAATATTTCCACCATATGTATATTTGAGAATAAATAGGAATACCGAATAGTCTAAAAAAACTGTTAAGACAATATAATTAAGTAGTTTCTTATCAATCCACAAACCTGTTTACGCATCTTTGAAACTTCTGTTGCGATTCTTAGTTCTATCAATGTTATATTTCAATTAATCGTTTGAAATAATTAATAATGTTTTGTTAGCGTATGGTTAATCCAAAAATTTTATTTAATAACAACAATACTTGCATATGCAAATGCATATTTTAGACATTTTCTCTTATAAATGCATATTAGCATTTACGTTTTAAAACATACTTGAATCTTTTACAATATTAATATGCATCATTCGATCGAATTGAAAAATTAGCCAAAAAATATTAGGTGTTTAGGTATATTAAAAAGTATAAATAGTATGAGCCTACAATTAACAAAGAAGGTAAATAAAACTATGTATTTTACTGTAATCTAAGTACAATTAGTAAATAAAGTAATAGCCATTGTAAAAAAGTGGTACTAAGTAGCCATAATAACTGGACATACATATATAAATCACTATTTTGACGAATTTGTTTTCTTTTTCTTTACAAATAAATAGCATGTTGAGTAAATATCAGGCTGCTGCGTAATAATTTAACTCTAACAAACTTACCAATTTTAAATTAACTGTACCTAAATATCATTTAATAACACTTTAACCAGTGGCGGCTGGTGGTCAATCATAGCAGAGGGTCATATTTAAAATATTCAAAAAACGCAGCTATCACAAAAAATAAAAAGAAACACTTTTGCATTGAACCGATTTATATTTAAGATCTATTCATCTATCTTTACAATTAGCAAAATGATCGATCGAATTTTTCATGTGATCCGCAGATAAAGAGTGCGTTTTCACTTTTTCTTTTAAATGTTTTAAATCGGCAACACCATTTTTACACCATAATGAATCGTGTGAAAATACTAAACATACAAAATAGTAAACGGTATTAGTTTCTTCACATCTACAAATCCAATCTGATAAATCATATATAGATTCTTTGTACTACTGCCATTATGAAACAAAAACAGTAATATGTAGGTACTTAAACGCAATTAATTTTCTTTTAACTTGTGAAAGTCATTGACATTGTGCATTGCAGCATCTTTGTTTTATAAACAGCTGTAGCGGAGATAATAATAAATGACGTAAGCACTGCACTGAGCACTGAGTACGTGAAATGGGACCCGGCTGACAACCGCAGAAAGCTTTTAGGCATTTAGTTGTCTTTGTCCAATTTGCATAACATTGTAGTATGCGTGTTTCACTGTACAATAACTATTATTTACGATTCGGTTATATTATATAATACACACTGACTATAAAACACAACAGCCTCGGGTAAATTCGTAAGTTTTCGCATCTGTTGCGCTTACAATGAAAATTAATACACACTGACTATAAAACACAACAGCCTTGGGTAAATTCGTAAGTTTTCGCATCTGTTGCGCTTACAATGAAAATTGAAATTCAAACGTTGACAATTTGATTTAAACGCGAATTTTCTGTAATGTTAAAGTAAATAAAATACATTTATTATTAATTTTGGAGGGTCATTGTCCGAATGACCTAATAGAGAAACCGCCACTGACTTGAACTAATTTAGTAACATTTTGCGGTACATCGTTTAAGTTGCTAAATTGTTAGTTACATCTCAGTTCGCTTGTTTTGTGTAAGATGACAGCACCAGTAATTTTGTTTACATTATTGCCAAATGTATTTACTTTAATTTGTATTCATCTACTAATTTTCTTTAAAATTTACGATTTGCGTCAGCAATAAAACAATTTCTATATTAGTTTTTTTCTTCTTTGATTTAGTACTCGCCACATAAAACGACCGTAGCAAATGCTCCTTTAAAAAATGTTTATATAATTTTAGCCTTTACAATACAATATTTTTTTATCCAGTTCTATTATTGTTTGTAACCATTTACATGTACTCGTTCATCCTGAATCTTCAAAGTAATTACAGCAAGTTGCTTAAATTTCTAATATTAGTTTGATAAGACGAGGAAAAACACAATTTCTTCTGAAATTATTGTTTACTGTTATAAATTTCAATACGCCAACGAGTTAATTAATAAGCAAAAATGATTACAATTAATTGAATAATTATAATGAAAATTGTACTTTTCATTTCCTCAATTAGTTAACAGTTACTGTCATTGACTTTGAGGTCTAAGATGCCAAAAGAGAAATACAAGTATAACACTTTAAACTGATTTCTCAAAGAATTACAACGAATGGAAGCATGTTATTTTGCAAATTTTGTGCATGTAAATGCGACCAAAAAGTTTTAAGTGAAAAACACGTGATTAATAAAAATTGAAAAGGTCAAACTAAAACAGAAGCACTAATTACGGCCCAGCTGAAATTTGGCCCAAATCGTTCAGAATTTACTGAAGAATCGTCTACAGCTTTATTAATACCGACTTATACCGTTAGCAAAATTGAAAAATTAATGGTAACGTTTCTTATTCTTCTATTGTTAGTATTTAAATTAATGAAAGTTCTTCCTATGAGAACACTAAATTTAAAACTGTGACATTTACCACTCTGAAGATGCAAGCTGCAATGTCTTGCGAAACGTCAGTTTGTTTGGGTTCACGAACGACAATACGGCAAAGGCCAAGTTCTACTTCTTGTTTTGGCTCTCAAGAAGAGACTATGACCAAGCCTAAGTCTGGGTGTTTTACTACGACGCGGTCTAAGCCGAAAGTCGCTTATGATTTTAAACATAACAACCGCGAAAGCTTAAGATTTTATAACACTAAATTTTTTATTAATTTAAAAAATGAGTTATATTGGAAGGTTTCTTGAAAATTATACCAAACAATATTACCGACGAGCTACAATAAAAAAAATACGTTCCGGGAGTAGCCTTGGAAAAACTATTGGGTTCTCTTGAAATAAACCATTGTCGTAGAACGAAGACGAGTAGCAAAATCGTTTTTGAAATTGGTTAGATAAAAATTCTTAAAAAATGTATTTCATCGATCGACAAATCTTCACTTTATAAATATAATTATGTCTGTAACATTGTTATTATGATAGTTACATTTTTTTTTCTAAGCATAAATTCAAGTAATTTAATAAATTATTTTAATTTTCTAAATTAATATACTTGATCGGAAAAATTACAATGTACGATTAATATCAAATCTATAATTTTTATGTAATCCGGCCTGGCCAAGTTTTCATCTTAGTAGACTAAGCCACTACATAGAAAATAAATAATTTGTTATCTCCTTATATTACTTAATCGTATAAAAAATTTGAAAAATCAAAATATAATTATAATGACACCTAAACTTACACTTAACAAATAAATAAAAAGCGCTTACTGTTAAAAACAGTTTCATGACAACGCAGTGACTCGTTGGTTTTACTTTAAACACTGAGTTTGATTATAGATTTGATTTTATCTTGTATTGTGTTGTTTATACTCTAAGAGAAAACTATAACTCATTACAATCATTACTTACCAGTAAATTAGGACCACTTCCTAATGGAACATAAAGTAGTCATTTATACTGGATTAGGAGCACGGAATATAATCAATTCCACGTGCTGCCAGTCAATATTAGAATAGAAAAATAATGTTTGCTCATTACCAAAATTCATGTTACATACAGTTATTGTTATTGATTTATGAATAAATTTTTGTGTTAAATCAATACTAACAAAATTGTTGGTAGGAACGATTATTAAAGCCTCGCGCCGTTCGCATTTTTTAAATTTAATTAAAGTGTTTTATTTTTAAATAGGAATTTCAACGTTAGTCCGTTTTATTTTCTAAGTTTATTTCTTATTGTAAGTTCTGACAGAATTGGACAAAAGTAATCGAACATTTTATTTTTAGAAAGTGAAAATGATACTTTCTATACGGTGAAATTTCAATTATTTTCTGTGGCTTTAAAAGCGTTTTTAAAAAATGCATGGGTATTAGGCTTTTTTAGAAAGTTATATTGATAAAGTTTATTGAACGATGTCATAAAAAAATCAATGTTTTATATAAAATTGGTCTACATTGATGATCGTGCGGGTTTACAAAAGAAATTGGGTAACACAAGCCACAAATCAACAAAGCAGTTGATACGTGAGAATGTTAGTGCAAATACATACATTGTATGAGATAAACAGTACAAAGTCCATCATGTATTCCCGCCATGTGGTAACCAAACTGTCGTTACGTATTTTTTCTATACTAAAAGTATTATTATATACTGTTAATTTTTTTGGAAATTGCGTAAGTGCGTTTAATCGACAGAAGTTTATAGAACAAGCGCTTGTATAAGTTGAAAAAAATTGGAAAATGAGAAATTCTTTGGCGTCAAAGAGGTACCGTTTGAGAGCTCCTGGTTGTTTGTTACGTATGTGTTCAAAGTCCAATGTGATCACGAACGGTCGACGGTGTTTTCTAATTAAAATGCTAAACAGCTCAGCTATACCACTAAACAATTTCCTAATAAGAAGTGGACTTTGGACACGGGTAACTCACCTATTATTATTAAACCGCAACTTAATTTATACATATTTGAAACATTTAATTCAAAATTTAAAGTTTAAATAGAAAAATTGTGGTAAAGTGGGTGCTCCGGTCAAAGTCTATTTCGATCTTGAGTCAACATTTCTACAGACGTTAAGTAATATCGGAATGAGAAAAAACTTAATTTATTTTAGGAAATTTTTCATAATTTATTTCAGTCTGCTACTTAGAAGATCAAGGCTATTCAAAGTACAACTATTACACAACCTCAATAACGTTAAAAGCATTAAAACCCTTCGGTTGTCAACAATTTCTACTACTTGTTATACTCTAATTCAATAACGAAGGATTTTTATGAAGGATCTTCCCTATAGTAACGTTTGATTTTGCACGTCCGCCATAAACTGAAAGTATGTCAGAACGAACTTTTTTAATAGTACCTATACTGCTCCATTTACGAAAATTTTATTTAAAAAAAGGCCTATTAAAGTTCAACTTTTCAATGTTTTTATATATTTACTTTAATATTGTTAGAAAATAACAGTTTGCTCGTTTTCCAGTGATTTGTTTATTTCTAATTTAAAAAAAAATACAAAATTGATGTAGTAGCAGTTTCGGTCCTAAATTTTTTTGCCGCCTAGGTGCAAAAACAATGGTACATAAAAAATCTTTATATGTCAAATTAATACTTTGCGCTTTTGACTTTATAAATATCTATAATTTATCCAACATATTTTACTATCAATAGTTTTTTTACTTTGTTCAATTCGTTATCGTACTTCAAAATATTTACATATTTTCCACCAGCGAGTGTTAGTTCCGTCATTAATCTTTTTTTTGTTGTTGAAAAAAAGCTTTGGTTTAAGAAGTTCAATATTTTTAACACAATTTCTAGCTGTATCGAGAATGAACATTGATTTGTACAGAAATTGTACCTTTTGGATAAAACATTTTCACCAATAAATAAAAATATAAAGTTATTGTCTGTAGTGTCACGTATTGCAAAAAATATTTTTGTTTTTATATGATTTTTATTCAATTTACTAAAGAATGAAGTTCTTTTGTTTATTTTTTAATCTAGCATACAGAAAAATACTTAATTTTTACTTTCCTATAAGGAAAGTAGTGATAGCAATTTTTTTTCTATTTCTTTCATAATTTTGCGGGCGTGCGTGCGTGTGTAAGGATTGATGATTTATAATTTAAAGAGAATTCCAAATATAATCTAGCGTCGAATTCTGCCTGCGACGATTTTTTTAGAAAAAAACTCGATATCTTGAAATGAAAGCAAGATACGTTAAAAATAATAATTTCTACTGGTTTACTAAAAGGGAAAGTAATATCGAGGCGCACAAATATAGGGGTTAGTCGATATGACAACATAAGCTCACTTTGCCATATTTCGGTTATATCTTAACGAAAACGTAGAGAAAAATTTCAAAAAAGTATAGTATGCTAGGAAGTCAATACAAACGTGTACATATCACTTCAAAATGGTTTTATGACAACATAACCTTAAAAAAATATGTAGACATTGCTTCATCATTCCTTATAGGAAAGTCGTGTACACCACTTTTTTTCTAGTGTTTGTTTTGCTAGCATTGACAAAAAGGTTTGATTGTTGGGATTGCTTAGTTGAGCGTTCCCTGCTATTTCGTACATTGAACAGATAGATGTTGAACGAAATCTACTTTTAATTTATCACCACGCCATAGTTTTTATCCGTTGTATAAAAATTGTTTTGTTTTTCGTTCACTTAGGTATATTAATTTTTATTGAGTATTGAAATACAAACGATTAAACGAAGAAAAACTGGCCATCTGGGTGATTTACTAAGAGGCGAAAAATACTACCTCGGTTAATGGAAGAAAACAAGGCAAGATGGTAGAGGAAGAAGGAAGACGTGGTTTAAAAATATAAGACAATGTAACTTTAATAAATATTTAGAGCTGAAATAGATTGAGATAGGTTTGCTAATGTACCTAACCGTCAACTTCTGAATACAGAAAAGGCAAAGTGACGTGGCAATTATATAATAGACGTATTACGTTATTCATCATCTTGTGCCTATACCCGAAATAACTGCATTGGTTTGAAATTGTTATGTTTCGATTGGCAAAACAGGCGTTGATACTCTGAAGTTTGTATGCAGGTGATATGATAAATGTGTCTGTTTATCTAATACAATTTGTAAAAGCACACTTCTGAAATCGCAAACGACGTATAATGTCTACATTATTGCAATTCCACACATATATTGGTATCTAAATAGTTTTAGGCAAAGAAGAAAAATATTTTCACTTTTATGTATTATACAATTCATATTGTTTTGATGTAATATCGGATTCAAAAAGTTAAAGTAGACTCAGGCTTGTGAAAATAATATATTAATGCGTGTATTTAATACCCGTCCCTATTTTTTGTGTAGATATAGGCCTTCAGAAGCTATAATTTATAATAATTTTATTACTAAATGCAATATACGATTGAAGAAGGAATTATACTTTGCTTCAGTCTAAACGCTATACACTTTCAAATTGGTTCATTTAGAGAAATAATTATGCTCCTTTATTCTTAATTGCAATTACATTAATAATCGCAAATAAGCGGGAAAACTAAAATCCTAACTACGGTGCGTTTTTTATTACGATCATTTGCGCTCAACTTTTTGCTGAAAACATTGCAATTAAAATTAAAAAAACAAAACATTAAAAGTGGTAATTTAAATGTTTTTTAGTCAAATATGAATTCATTAATTTGAGTCATATATTACAATTTCTACGTAATTCTTGTACATACATTCATTTAAAATAGAATCTTATCAATTTTAGGTTTTGTTTGAACATGCTATATTTTTTTATACTTACAGCGCGCAAACAAGTAAAACCGAAATTAAAATAGTATATAACTGTACTTTATAACGATTAAAGTAACTGTACGACTTTTGTTTAAATACAAAATGTCATTTATTTTTATAATTTTTTTTGTTATACTTAACGTAATTTAAAAAGTCGTTAACGGCCAAAATAAGAAGTATGTATTCTTATTTACAGTTATTTATTTGCATTGTTTTAAACCGTTATATGTATTCATAGTATTAATTCAAACTGTCCAAATACCTAAAAATGTTATTACTATATAGACGTTACTTAAAATTAATATACATGTAAACCGATGTAAACACTGAGCATGGTCGCACTTAATTCTCTGGCATTGACTTACTATTTTCAAAAAATTAATTGACATGTTTATGTTTGTTTTTATACTTACTTACTTTTAGTAAGCAAATACTTATAAACCAAAGTCCAAGGAAGTTTATTATTTTATTAATTGCTGTAATTTTTTACCGGATCGGAATATTAATGTTTATAATTTTTTTGTTACAGGTTTGCGAACATTTGGGCATTTCTAACGAGTCCGACTATTTTGGTCTAAAATACGAAAGTAATAAAGGCGAAGAATTGTGGTTAAATCTTAGAAATCCTATTCATAGACAAGTTAGTTGTCATGGTCACACTTCACCTCTTCGTTTTGCGCTACGCGTTAAGTTTTGGGTACCACCTCATCTGTTGTTACAAGAAACTACAAGGTAATGTATAACTTCTATAAGAATTCACACATTTTTTATTTTCAATTTTTCTTAATAGGAATTTATTTTATCTACACGCAAAATTGGATTTAATCGAAAAACGATTATTGGTGTCGCAATGGTCAATGGTTGCCAAAATAATAGCGCTAATAGCTCAAGCAGAATCAGGGGATTATAATCCGTTACAACCTCCTCATCATCTTTATATGCACCTTTCCTCAATTTCTTCAAATGAATCGGCCGAAAAACCGCAAGATCTTCTTCAAATGGTTATCGCGGAACACGAAAAATGCGAAGGAATGAAACCGACTACTGCCAAATATTGGTTGTTGAAAGAAGTTTCGACGCTGGATAATTTTGGCGAGGAAGTTTTTTCAACTAAGTCAAATGGAGGCGTCTTAATAGGTGTAGGGCCAAATGGTATCACAATTTTAAATAAAGGAGACGAGAAACAAGTGATACCATTCACGGCAATACAAAGTGCGTCGTCTCACAATCGTAGTTTTAAACTGGGTTATATGAATGTTGATAATGTAGAAGCTCATTTGGATGTTAAGTTAGATTCTAGTCAAACGGCCAATGGATTATACCGTGCTATTACGGAGAAACACGCTTTTTATAGTTGTGAAACGGTTAGAAGTGCAGTTACAGCTCAATTTATAAGGGATCTTAAAGGGACCATTGTTTCTATTTTTAATGAAGATTCTACACTTGGTAAAAAATATGTATTCGATATAAGAAGGACGTGCAGGGAAGTATATGATAATGCTAGAAGAGCTTTATATCAAGAATCGAAATTATTTCAAAATATAGTTGATGGGCAAAAATCGGACTGCTATGAGGGAAATCAAAGAAGAGTAAGTTCGAATATATTTTTCAAATGTAATATGATTTTAACGTTTACTATTTGTTTGCAGAATTCTCATGAACGATTAACAAAAATCATGGATGCGATGACTTGTAAAATTTGTATGGATTCTCCAATTGACACTGCTTTTCTCCCTTGTGCTCATGTAGTTGCATGTTCTTCTTGTGCCGCTAGATGTGAACGCTGTCCATTGTGTCGTGCTGATATTGCCCAACCTCAAAAAATTTATTTACCAGAAGAATTTAGTGAACCCGTTTGTTAAGCACACTAACTTAGTGATTGTTTGTGCTTTGAACACACAAATGGATTTATTTTGTGATAAATTTGTTTCTTAAGTTTGATTTTATATCAAAGTAGCACTTTGACAAAGACTCGCACTTACTAATTTTACTTTAAACATTTTTTATTTAATTTTAGAACAAAATACAAAGTTTTTGTGCACATATCAACGGCGTTTTATATATGCAACTTGAACTGAAAAGTGATTTTTGAAAATATTTGTTCTAATTTTAAATAAAAAACATTTGCGTGGATCTCCATTTTAGTTTTATTAATTTAAAAAAAAAATAATTTTTAATCTCATATTGAGGTTTATTAAGTATTTACAATGTAAATTTATGTTACTTATTTTTCATGTTTGGGATTAATTTTTTTTTATAGTTTGGAATACTAATACAAATTTGACAATAGCATACTATTCTTAGCAGCATGCCAAAATGTCAATATTTTTTTTATTGTAAACATAAGTGAATAGTATAGACCTGGTATAAGAATAAATTTATTTGTCTGATTACAAAATGCCGTTTTTTTTCTGAAATTTATTAAGGATGTAATTTATCAGGTCTCTACTATATTGTCGTTATCAATGCAATTATAGTATTAGCGTAATAGACATAAGACAAATTATAACAGTAAAATGGATTTTAAGGTATCTTTACCAGAAAAACAAATATATTTAAAAACGTACTTGAATATTTTACCCATAGCATAAAATTTTCTCTTGTGATATGTTACATCAAAAACAAAAGATGTTTTCAAATATAATGTTAGAGTTTCCTATTTTTAAGTTACAGACTTTATAGTAATTATTAACGAATAATGATTTTGTGAAAATATTTAAAGTATTTTCGGTATTCTGTTAGTATTATATCTATTTTATTAATCTACTCTTTGTCGTAATTAAATAATTCAGTACTTGAACATATTTTAATTATTTATTTTTGACACCCAAAAATGTGAACTGATAAAAGTTATGAAAACATATCTTTTCTAGTTGGTTTATCAGAAGACAAACTCGACCAGCAGCGAGAGAAATTGACTGAAGTTTAACTGTAGAACAGACTTGATAATAAGATAAATAGGATAGAAATGATGTAATAGGGTTTTTTAACATCCGTTAATTAGTCCACATTTTAGAATGTGTCAGAACAGTTATACAAATCCAAATGGAAGTGATAAAGTTTTGAAAGCCTCAATAAAAAGGACTTAGTGCTAAGCAATTGTTATACTTTTATCGCAGAAACTTATAGAACGGTAAAAGATTTATTGAAAATGGTTATCTTGAGATCATTACTACAAGTGTTTCTTTCTAACTATTACTACCACTGTGTTCAGAACTATACTCTAACATATATTAAATTAATATTAATTCTGTAGCGTGTGGGAGCACTATCATGCTGGAGCCACATATGTATTGTATTGACATATTGACTAACTGATGTCTTTTAAGTAAAGTTGTGTCTCAAAAAATCAGAATACTCGAGAAACTTTAAGCAACTATCTAAATACCTGTTGTTATAGAATGTTGATTTGTACTTGAATAAAATGAAATGAATAGTAATTTATGTAACAAGAGTCGAAAGTAAGAAATAGAATAACGCACGGCCGAGCGTTGCATGTGAGTGAGCTATGCTATGATTCTTTCGACGAGAGTAATGTACATTATTTTTTGTGTTGCCTTTTATAAAATTACATTTTTTTTTTGAAAAAATCAACAGAAATATAATGTTGGTACTACATTTACTACTAAATCTGTCAACTTTGACATTAACTTTAAAATCGTTTTTCTTCAATTTTAACTGAATTTTAAGATTTTTAAAATGATTTTAAAATTAGTGTGGGTGAAAATATAGATTTGTAAAAGTACAAACAACTAATGTTTTCTAAAATTTTCATTGTTTATTATTGTTGGGTCTTCAAGCAATTGTTACCATTTGCGCACTAACACTTTGAGATTACAAAACTAATACAATACACGTTATTTATGTAGACAAACAAGTAAATTAGTGAAATATGCTGGCAAATGTGTAATTTTAAAGTAACAGCAAAATTAAAAACAAAAATCTAAAAAAACTTATTTTGATCCATACTGTAGTAAAAAAATTAAGGCGCCAAATACCCCCGTACTTAGAAAATTTTATTTACTTATGTTGGTATTGAAAAAAGACAAGAACATTTCGACTGCACGAGTTTTTAAAGTCAATTTATTAGGAAAACTTGTTAAAAACATCTATGTTTAATTTTAAATTAATTTACTTCTAAAAATTAAGTGTTTTTACCCTTTTTATCTTATACTAAAATGACGAGGTAAAGGTACACAATGTATTATTTGAAAAAGCAATATTTTACTTTTTTAGGGCTCACATCGAATTGGGAAATGTAACACCGCACAATATAAAACAGTTAAAGAAATTGAACAGTGTTGTTTTTCCTGTTTCGTACAATGATAAGTTTTATAAGGATGTTCTAGAAGCTGGCGAACTTGCCAAATTAGCGTATTATAATGATATTGTAGTTGGTGCAGTGTGTTGTCGGATTGATACTTCAGAAAAATCTAGGCGGTTATATATTATGACACTAGGATGTTTGTATCCATATCGTAGGTTAGGAATTGGTACTATGATGGTTCAGCATGTGTTAAATTACGTTGAAAAGGATGCAGATTTTGACAGTATATTTTTGTAAGTTTATGAGTAATCATTTATATTGTATAATCTTAAGGCAGTTAGCACATGGAAAAACCAAACATAATATGGAGATGCTAATGTGGAATTACAATTTTGTTAAGAATTATCCACATGTAGGAAACTATGAAGTTGTTAGTTAGATAGTAAATATTACAACCGCGAATTTCAAAAATGTATTTGAATTATACGCGGCATAATATTTCTAACTGTACTACGCAAGTGCAAAAATTTGTTTAGTATAATTGCAGAAACCATCTTAGAGACCAGTGGACAGCTGTTTCGTCCTATTTGGACTCCTCAGCACTGGAATACTCTAATGCAGTTTCCACAACTATATAAAACAAATTGCCATATGGCAATTTGTTTTATATAGTTGTGGAAACTGCATTAGAGTATTCCAGTGCTGAGGAGTCCAAATAGGACGAAACAGCTGTCCACTGGTCTCTAAGTATGGTTTCTGCAATTATACAAACAAATTTTTGCACTTGCGTAGTACAGTTAGAAATATTATGCCGCGTATAATTCAAATACATTTTTTGAAATTCGCGGTTGTAATATTTACTATCTAACTAACAACTTCATAGTTTCCTACATGTGGATTAACTCGTACGTAGCTCCGTTCCTACGAGATGGCGTTTAGCCTCAGATTTGTTAAGAATTATGTTTGTGAAAGTTAGATTAATATGTTCAGAATTGTCAAAAGCATTAAGAAAATTGCATTCAATAATTATTTTAGGTATTTGGATGGAATGAACACTTCTATAAAGATTATGATTGGTAGTGTCCAGTTGTGTCTCCATATAGTAGCTGAGATGAAACAGTTATTTTGAAAGTGTTAAGGGTGTTTATACGTTGTTTGTGAAATGTTTGTGTCAGGTCTCTGTTAGGGACGTGATCTTGCTATTTTATTATCATAACGAAGCCAATTCATATCATATGATATTATTTTAGCTAGTGTGGGGATATACCAAATTATTGTAGTACTAGCTGCTTTTTATACAGTTTTATAAGTTAGTTTGACTAACATCATGTAAGTTGATACTGTAGTTTTTGTCATTGTTGTAAAACCAATCTTTTTGTTTATTTGAAAGTTGACTATAGCAGCAAAAGCTGTTTTATTTCATTTTTGTTGCATCACTTTCACAGTTTTCTGGTGGAGCTTCCAGAGGGTACTTTTGTGACATTTTTTGGGAATATTTTGGGGAAGTTGGCAACTAGGCATGCATTGTTAGCATAGAGTAGTTTGATTGTTTTTGGACAAATTGGATAATCAGTTGTTATGTCTGTATTTAATGTGGATGACATCAAACATTTCTTGTAGGATTTACTTGGTAGTCAAAGAAAATAATAAACTAAATAAAGCTCTAAGAAGACTTTTTTACTTCATTTAACTACCAGGAAAGTCATGTGAGATCTGCTCATTTGTATTTAATTCATATGTTATACGGTTACACATTGTGTAGAGTTTAGCTGTCAGAGATATTTAGAGGGTTTCTTATGAAACAGCAAATGCCTCACCTGTAGCACTTTAAGAGGTTTCATCTCGGGTGGATATTTTATATTTGCTACCTTCCGTACTATACGTCCACAACTATTTTTATGTTTATTGTAGAATATCTCAATTTCAAAAGATCTGTCCTGTGACCTAAAGAGTTGAGCTATGCATAATATTGGTCTGTTAACCGGTTAAGTGACATGGAGGACTTATTTCTCTTCTATTTTTGTAGTGCATTTGCAATTCAGTTCTGTATTTTTTTAATCAATCAACTTTGATGTTTTTGAGGGTGAACTAAAAAATTAATTGAGACATTGTACAGTATTTCTTAAAAGACAGTTCATGCAGCGTCTTGTAAAAAGTTTGATTTCACGAGTGATGATAATTTTGTGTACCTTCTGTAAAGTTCTTATCCGATTGCTAAGATGTAATTTGATGTTTTGATAACCGAAGTGCTTTTTCGTTCTTCCGATGATGGTGTAATTTATCATTTTCTTTAAATAAGGTGTTCATAATACAATTAGTCTTGTCATTTTCATTTTTACCTTTTTTTTATCCAGTACAGGCCTTTTCACGTTTGTCTCTATTATCGAATGTAATCGATTAAGAACTTCAGATATACGTTTATACAGACTATTTCATTTATTTAAATCGTTGAATATTCATCTTGACAATATTCGTTGCACATATAATATTACATTTAATTTGCATTTTTTACAATTTTCAGTATTCTTCTGAATTTGTTGTTTGTTATTTTTCTTAATAAGTACTTACAAAAACTCGACCAACAATTCCTGCTTATGCTCTATCGAAATAGTCATTCCATATTACACTATGTTGCATTGGCTTTTATATTGTCGTCTGATCTTCGTTTCGAATATTCTTTTTTCTTAAATTGCCTAGAATATTTTCGTCCACTGCTCTCTCCTAAAGACTGTTCAGAACAAGAAACTAGACGCGGCACCGATGGAAAGATGGCGATAACGGCACCTCTCTCTATTTTGGCAACTTTCTTGGGGATGGATGTAGCAGTCAAATGTTGCCTGCTTCGATGTTCTACTTGGATGGTAATTACAGTCTAACACTTGGAAGCTTTTTCCTCGAAAGACGACTTCTAACATGCGCTGAACTGTTCTCCAAATCAGTTACGGAACTCCATTTTTTTGTTGAGATTCCATAATCTTTTGCACGTGAGTACTCTTGATCCATCCAACCGTCCGAACTTCTTAAATAGTGCCGGAATTTCTTGGCAATTCATCTGAACAGTGTGCAGTAGTGTAATCTTCTGGTGTTTGGAACAGGTCTTGTTGCAACTCAGTCGTAATTGCGAACCTAGCTTTTCATGGTCATAAACCTATTTCATCGACTTGGTTCTGCTTGTTATTATTCTTGTCCGGACCTGGTCTTGAGCAACGATGTTATTGCCTGAAAATGGTACTAGATGGTAGATATATACCTCATTAATGCGATGCAGAACTTCATAAGAGGCTTCTCATGGTCTCTGCAGTTTCGACAACAAACCATGTCGTCTTTGGGTCTTGACGTCAAACCTGGTTTTCATTCTGTTGGTAACAATTTGACTGGTTTTCCGAACCGCTTAATGTACTTCGTCTAGCCTCTTTATAAACTTGCTGAGTCTTTTTTAGCAATATCTTCTTCCGACCTTCGTCCAAATTTGCGGTCTTATTTCACGACCAGTATGTCATTAGAAATAGGTGCAAGTACTGGTCCTTTTGATGTTAAGACACCATTTGGCTAAGTACTTTTATATTGTTCGATGTATGCGTTCAGCGATGCCATCAGAGATCAGAATGAGGGTGGAGAGGCGTTGTCATGTTCTTAATTTCTAACAGTCGGCAAACTTCATAAAACATGGACGAGTCAAAGTTTCGGTCTTGATCAAAATGTCATTCTAACGGAACTCTCAACCGACAGAAAAACTTTTACCAAAACGTTTGCGACTTTAGCTGCCTCTTGATTTTGATTGACGTCAAAATTTATTTATTTCTTGAGTCCGCTTGTGGGAACAGCTCTGCGTTATATTGCTTCATTGTTGCTTTGGTCTTTTTCTCTAGACTTTTTCTTGACCGTGCATTTACGACACTATTCCATGACGTCTTTTTTGCGGTTCCCCATTAGAGTCTTTCTTGCACTTTAGCCAATGTCTTCTTCACGACAAAGTGCACTGTCGATGTACCATCGTGCAAATGCTTTTTTGTTTATTATACTATTTTTCAAAAACCAAAAATGTCAAAAAAATTTGAACGCTTGAAATTGAAATTTTTACAAATAATTTTTCTCTTGTTTATACTGTGGTACAAAGTTCGTGTTAGACAAATTATTAGTTTTTGGATCTAATCATGTAACGGAGGTAGTAGAACAATTACATTTTATTCTTAGTAACTAGTGCGTCAAATTAAAAATTTAAATGAAATTTGTTACGTTTTCTTCAAGTTTTATTAGTCAATTACAAAGGAACCTCGGCATTCCGAAAATCCAGATAATCTGAACCAAAATCACAAAAATTTGTATGTACAAGTGTTCTGAAATAGGTGAATAGCAATGACAACCTGAGATGCAGTTTTAAAATACATAGTATATTTTGCAAATAAGTAAACAATAAAGCAATCACATGTAGTTAGATGATTAATTTATAGTTACAATAATGTGTATTGTTGCGAGACCGAAAATATCCAAAGCCTCGAAAACATCTAAAATCTCCACTAAATATATGCTTGCCGTATATCCACATACAAGTGTATCGACGTAGATCGAAATATATCCACGTATATCCAAACATATCCACGTACATCCATGTATATCCTAGTAGATCTAGAAGTTTGGCGCATGCTCCAAATTAGTTCAACCTTGAATGAAATAAGGCATAACGCTGCAGGACTAAAATATATGTTTAAAAAATATAATTTATATGTACAATATTTTAAAAACTAAGAATATTGACTCGAAAATGAAATTTTAAACGTGTTTTTGCAATTTCCACAACTACATAGGTAATAGTTTAATTAAATTTTTAAATTGTGCAAGCACAGACACATCTCTTACATGTTCGTAGCTTTGCTTCTGAATATACCTACTACAGTCACTTTAGTAAGCATTTCTGATCATTTTTATTAAACAACTGGAAAATGCTTATAAAAGTAGGTCGTTTCTAATTACCGAAAGTTGCTAAAGTTCATTGGAATTAAAAACATTAACTAATATATAAAAGATAACAATAATTCAAAATAAAATAGAATTGTTCCTTAAAATTATGCCGTGATTTTATTATACAGCCAGTTCGTAAATAATGGAATAAATTCATTATTTCTCAAATGATGAAGTTCGAGGAAATTTCCTCAGACCCGTTGATTTTATTTGTTTAAATTTACTTTTTTCTGCTGTTTTGTTTTCGAGTTATGACGTCATACATATTTTTTTAAATGGTAACCTATATTTTTACAACGAATTTTGATATAGTCATCGCAATTTTACTTTCGATGCACGTCATTAACGTCAGTGACGTAGTTATTCAACCATGTTGTCGGTATTATCATGTAAACTTACTGTTTTCTTAATATTACATTGCGAATTACGTTTTCATTAAATGTTTCTACATTCGTAACAGGTGTACTACGCTTACGTTTTCAGGAGACCTAAGAACCTCGTTGTTAGCAACCACTACAGAAATAACTGTAGAATATATGTATGTATTACCACAATTTAAATATTATGTAAAAGGGTACCTCTCGCACAGCATTTACTGATATCAATGGACCACCATTATCTCGTTCAAGCTCAAAATAGTACAGTTTTGTATCAAAAATAATTATAAAAAACAATGAGCACTTTGACATGAAAAATACAAATTAAATTTGACAGATGCCAACAACGCTGCAACTGTACTAAGCATACCAACAAAGTGACAAAAAAAAATTCCATAAGACAATTAGGTGTTTGTTTAATTTTTGCTATAAATAGGGTGGTATGAATTTTACGTCATTAATGACGTGCATCGAAAGTTAAATTGCGAGGACTTTAGTTTATTTTTTTTTCGAGTACGAAAATGTCAAAAAGTGTGAACTTCAGGAGAAAAGTTTTCAAAAATGTAAGCAACAACAAAAAATCAAAGTCAATGTTTGAAATGACCTCCAAGCATTTCTTGCAATATCCCACGTCACTGAAACTCTTTGAGAACCTTACCAAGAATTACCCGTTCGTTACATATTCTGTCCTCTAGTTCGTCGATGGTATGTGATCTATTGAGATAAACTTTGTTTTTTAAATACCCTTATAAGAAGTAGTCGAATGTGGCGACTTCGGGAGATCTAGGAGATTTTTGATAGATCTCCTACGACCGATCTATTGGTTAGCAAATACGGTTTAAATATTTGCGAACTATCCTCGCAAAATGGGGTGGCGCATCAATGGTAGCATATCGTGTTATTGGGCAGATTTTCTTTATTTGAGTAAAGTACTGCAAGTGCAAGCATTAATACGTCTCTTAAAAATCCAAGGTATCTTTCACTTGCGCGACTCCAAAGAAAAATGAACCTAAGATACGGTTACCTATAATGTCTGCGGTTAATATCATCTTCGTTTAGTTCTTGGACCAAAACCACTATACGAGTGGGATTTTTCTAACTTCAAATATTTTAAAACGGTAGTTGGAACTATTTTATTGTCTACTGCCGTTTTTTCTAATCTTGTAATATTTATGGGTTCTTTAATATAATTTGGTAATGAGTTGTACATTTTAGCAGCATTATAAAAAAATGATCGTTTAAATACAGCAGTTTTATATTTTCGGGGGAAAAAAAAACAAAGACGAAAACAACCACGGATTGTTTTGATTAATAAACTAGTTTTTATTTAATAAATGCTGCAGAAGGGTAATTTCAACATTACAATTCTAAAAACGCATTCTTACTTAATTAAAGATTTACATTTAAGGTCAATTTATTTATTTTTGGAAAAAGCAAAATGATTATTATCGTTTATAATCTTTTTAATATGAAGTAGTATTATTTTGAGTAGCTTTTTGGAGGGTCATTGACCAAATGACGTAACGGAAAAACCGCCACTGTCTATACGTACTAAAGAAAGTTTGAGCATTTTTTTTTAATTGGCGCTATTCAGAACAACGCGACGACCAGAATAACACGATTTTTATGCGTTCTCTTGAATAGCGTTATTTCGGTAGTTGACTGTAGCTTAAACAATACTTCATTTACTAACGTTTAAGTTCGGTAATTAGATCTTGATTTTGTATTTGTTGTGATAAGAAGTTTTAATGTTTTTGTTTTCACGGGAATTTATCCTCTTCACCCCTTCCTTCGTAGGTACGCCACTGTAAAACACAGTGTAGGCTAAACATGATTCGGTAATAAATAACGATAAATACATATTTGCGAGGATAATTTAATAGAGAGGTGTTTTTTATTGTCGAATTAGTTAATGTTAATTTTTATAATATATATATAACTAGTCCTGGGTTGTTGTATCGATATATCTTTACGCCGATACAAACCACAACCTCGTATCGAAATATCGATATTTCGATACGTATCGATATTCCGATACGTATCGATACTCCGATACGTATCGATATTTCGATACGTATAGCGAAACTTCGATTCGTGTCGATATTCCGTATTAATATTCGATACACAAAATTCCGTATCGCCCAGCACTATATATAACTTCCTATGACTCGTTTTGAGTGATTTTATGCTGAAGTAAAATGTTTATTGTTTATTCATTCATAAACTTAAATTTGATGTTAAACTTGTACTTTTCTGTTTTAATGGAAGGTAATTTATTTCAAAACATATCTTGACACACAATCGAAATCATCCACATACATCTAAATATCTCCACATACTTTTGAATATCTCCACGTACATCCAAATATCTCCACGTACATCTAAGTATTTCCACGTACATCAAAGTATATCCACAAACATCCAAATATCTTCACATACATCCAAGTATATCCATGTACATCCAAACAAGTGGGAGCAAAAACATCCATAGTGACCAACCCCTCGACTGTCTTCGTTGCGTTGATTTACTCTGGACTCCGCGCGGTTTTTATAAAATTTCACTAAAAAGATCGCTTTTTATTTACATTTTAATTTTCGAATCGTATTCTATACACATTTTTACATAAGAAAACACAAAAATTAGATGGCAAAATTTCACGCTAATCCTTAAAAAACGCATATCTTTGAAGAAGATAACGGCATACAATCGAGCGCGTTTCCTAACAAATTTAGAATAATTATCGGCGTTTTCTTCACAGGCTAAAGCTTAATTTTGATATAATTCACAAACATAATTAATTATCAACGTGTCTGTACACAAACATTCTCGATGATATAAACGCTATGCTTTCCGCTTAAATTAGCGCAATGTAACAGCAGTTTTGTGATATATCGTCGGAATTGTGGATAAGCATTTTTTTTCATGTACTGTCTGTAATGAAATGGATCAAACGATTGCTCAAAATATAATTGTTTTGCTAGAATTTCGGAGTAATTTCTTATACTCCGTACAAATCTGGAAGATTTAAAGTGAAGGTCGTTTTGCAGAATACTGTTTTTTACCAGTCCAAACCAATTCTCAACGTTTGCATTACTAGTCGTATGTGTTTCCACTATATTAGTTGTTTAATTAGACAAAATGGGGGGGGGGAGGGTACTGCCTTCTAATTTTTGTGTTTTCTTATGTAAAAATGTGTGTAGAATACGATTCAAAAATGAAAATATAAATAAAAAGTGATCTTTTTTGTGAAATTTGATAAAAACCGCACGGAGTCTAGAGTAAATCAACGCAACGAAGACTTTGTGATTGTTTAATTTGAAAAGATGTGGGGGACTGCCTTCTAATTTTTGTGTTTTCTCATGTAAAAATGTGTGTAGAATACAATTTAAAAATTAAAATGCAAACAAAAAGTGATCTTTTTATTGAAATTTGATAAAAACCGCGCGTAGTCTAAAGTAAATCAACCCAACGAAGAATGTGATTGGTTAATTTGAAAAAAATGGGGGGTTATGTAAAAATGTGTGTAGAATGCGATTCAAAAATATAAATAATAAGTGATCTTTTTAGTGAAATTTGATGAAAACCGCGCGGAGTCGAGAGTAAATCAACTCTACCAAGACTGTGTGATTGTTTAATTTGAAAAAATGGGGAGTGCTGCCTTTTAATTTTTGTGTTTTCTTATGTAAAAATGTGTGTAGAATACGATTCAAAAATTTAAATGCAAATAAAAGTGATCCTTTTAGTAAAATTTGATAAAAACCGCGCCGTCGAGGGTAATCTACGGAACGAGTATTCATAGATTTGTAAAAATTAGCAGTACTGCTTTTTGGGTTTGCATTTTATTTTATAATTTGTATATTAAAATATATTTTTCAAGTTTATAACAGTTATTAAAATGAAAATATAACAACTGTCGCTCTTTCTGTCTTTCCGATATATATTAGTCCGATGCAAAATCTATTGCTAACTTCTTCCCGATTGTTTTTTCATCGTAATTTCCCGTGTAACGAGACTTCTGTGTCGTTATCCAACCATTCTTCTAAGTCAGTTTCTTTTGTCGCTGTACATCCAGAAAATTTATTGCTTAACATGTAGAAAGGATTCGAAGTATACTTAAAGAAGTGTGTGTTGGAGAGTTATTACTATCAGCAATAACAATAAGTAATAGCTTTGGTGGTAAACTTTTTTTTATTGAATTTGATTATGCAGGGACTTAATGTAACCAGCTCTTGAATAATTTACTGATCATCTACACGGTGCATAGGAAGCGAATGGACCTTTATATTTTTAAAAGCTCTGAAATTTTTTTATGGCTATAGGTGGGAACTTGTTATTCTAAACTGTATTACAGCACGCCAACATTGTTACGTGCTCTTTGCTCATCTTGAAACTAGATTCAATCAGTTCTATCTTTACTTCAAAACTTTTTTTGTTAATTGTGTCAAATTTTGTGTGGATATCTTGTATAAGTTACATGATAAATAATCTATACTGAAAGTTTTCTTTATTTTTTTAAAGTACAGCATTTCAACAAATGTTTTTCGCAAAATCATTTTTATATAAGTGTACTTGCAATATTATAATGTTTAAAAAAGTAAAGCATTCTGTATAAAATAACAAGGTTCAGTGCTCTACAGACATATTGCAAATTACCATGTGGAAAGGAATTTTATTTTATGCAGCTTTTAAATTCAAAAAAAAAATTTTATGTTTATTTTAAGCTGTACCGTAGAATTTCATAATTTGTGGACATTTAGTTTAGTGTTTGTACAAAAAGTTTTTCTTACATTAATAGATAATACTAGCAAATAGAATAATCGATCGTATTAGGTGAATTTCCTATTTTTTATACAGAGACCAAAAGCTATGATCTGCACAACTCAAATTAATTAAGTAAGATAAGTATTGACTCCTTATTATTTAATTGAAGCATCTATATTTTAAGATGATGACGGTGAAGATCGAGGCAAAATTCTAATGTTTGTATGGATAATGATTGACTTATGCTTGATGTCCGTTTATTTCACACAGTTAAGTTTATAAAAAAACAGCATTCGAAAGATACAACTTTCAATCGTTAAAAATAAACTAAAATTTACTAGAAAATAGTATCTATAGAAATGAAAAAATTACAGTTTGTCGAGTAAGTGACTTAAAAGTGGAATGCAATAATATTAGATGTCCCATGTTATCTACCACTGTCTATCATTCTTGATATATAAGTTTTAACAAATATTTAAGAAAAAAGATGCGTTCCTAATTATTTTTTTTTTATAAGAAAATTGTTACAATAATGTTAACCAGTTGTTTCATAGATGTATAAATTTTGGAAATTGCTAAAAGTTTTATACTATTGCTTTTTAAACTATTTATATCTTACTTTTATTTATTTCTTGTTTATATTGTGTAACTTTACTCTTTATTCTTTATTTTTATCAGAATAAAAATTGATTAAGTGGGAAATCATATAATAAACTTTCACGTATCATAAAGAAACTGTAAATATAAATTAAATTTTTTTTTCAGACACGTTCAAGTAAATAATGAAGGAGCAATTGATTTTTACAAACAATTTGGATTTGAAGTTGTTGAAACGAAGGAACATTATTATAAAAGAATTGAACCTGCCGATGCTCACGTATTACAAAAGACGTTAAGGAAAAAGGGTGAAATGAATGGTACTAAGATTAGTAATGACGATAGCGGAAAAGAAAACCTAAAGAAACACTGAAAAATCAAGATTTGTAACTATATTTAATAAATTTGAAAACAATTGTTTTTGTTTTTATTATTTCAAATCGTAGTGATATTGAATGCCAATTGTGGAATGGATTTTTTTAAATAAATTGTTTTAAGTTATTGTAAATATTTCCTTTATTTATTTTGTACAAAGTGACAACAATATTAGATGTTACAACCGAAAGTTAACACAAAGTATACTCGTATTCTATTTGGTGTGTTTTTCATAACTTTAATTTTTATTCGACATCAAATACAGTGAACGAGCGTATCTACGAAAAATGGGAGCAGCATAGATAATTGCTTGAAATTCAGAAATAACAAGAGCTTTTAATGTTTGGTGAGAAAAATTTTGTTACCGCGAAATTAAAAAAAAATAGATGTGTTTTTACCAGTTTATTACATTGCATTCTTCATCAAGAACGTCTATGCTCAAAGACTTTAAATAGTAAATTAAGTGAATATAAGTGGTTTTTGAGATATTTAAAAATGAAAACAATGCATTCTCTAATCCTCACGTTCTTTTATTCTTTACGTATCTTCACGTATCATACATGTACCAATGTTACCGTAAATACTAACTGCATTGTTTGACACAGTCGCGTGTATGCTAATCGTTGGGTAGTAGGGGGAGCAGTAGACAGTGGGATAGCTGTCACTTTTGTGTCAAATTTCAAATCCACATTACAACGATATGTTGCCAAACACAACGTCTGGACGAGATGATAGCAGAAGAAGCATGTATTTCAGGTTGTGCGAGGATGGCATACGATCTAACTTCAAAATTAGTCAGAGAGCTGGCTTTCCAACTGGCAATTGCAAATAAGAAGAAAACCTCCAAAGCAGCAGGGGAGACTGGCTTCGAAGATTTAAAAGGCGTAGTGAAAAACAATCCTGCATTAATGGATCCGTAGTTAGGAATCTTTAACCAAAGGGAATTAAGCAGGCATCCCTTTGCACTAGTGCAGAACGAGCACTCTAGTAACAACTTGTACTATTATCTGTGCTACTGAACTTTTCCTCCCCCAGCAATCGATATTTTTCAGGAAATATTTCAAGTATAAGCATATGCCTCCTGGAACTTTAGGCTTAGCCACTGAGAGTGGCTGGATGTCTTCAGAGCTATTTCCGCAAGGGTTGGATCACTTCATTATCCATTCACACAGCTCCAATGAGAATCCATCCTTATTGATATTTGACAATCTAGAGGCTCACGTTTCAATTCAAGTAGTGGAGATTGCGCGCACAACAGGTGTCACCATTGTGACACTACCATCTTACTGTAGCCATAAGAGGCGATAAAAAAAGTGACCAAGAAAAAACTCTGTGTTGGTCCGGACTTAGAAACAGGAGGAGGAGATTGTGTTCGATGAAGGAAAATATGATAACGACGATGAATTCTCTGACATGCTAGGTTCAGGTTCTGAATGGATGCAGACTAGGAGGATTTTTTAGACGCAAATCCTATTCCAACGCTTCACTCATAGGTTTTGGTGGAGTTTGAGGGCAAGAAGAACAAGCTCTTCTACGCAGGTCAAGTAGTACAACAAAAGGAAAATGTGGTAGTCGTTAACTTTTTGAAGAAGTCTAAGAAACAATATGTTTTTCTCGTGGTGAAAGGTGAGGCAACTGTTAAAATAAGAAAAAAAAAAGAAAAATTTTGTCACAACCAGAAATCCATAGGGGTTACTTGATTTTACTGAATTTACCCAGTAAAGACACGACGTCCCAGGGACGTTCGCTTTATGCCCGAATGATGTCTGTACATCCCGGACTTTAAAACGGACCCCTTTAGGATGTCTTTAATAGGACGTCTTCAGGATGTCAATGAAGAACGTACGATGGGATGTCCTATGCGGGAAAACAATGCAAACTTAGTGCGCGTGCCCACTTTCCTTCTTGTTCTCTGGTGCCTACTCAACACCCGTATACTCTTTTGGTATATTAAAGTGGTACACTCTGTTTGCACTCTGTATTTGTTTTTGTTGGTGTTCTGACTACTTTATTTATCTGTTCTTTTTATTATCTAACGTTTTTTGGGCGTTTTTTAGTGCATAAACAAATTTATTTGGTAAGTTTTTGGTACCTTGCATTTATTTATAATGTATAAAAATCATCATTTATAATTATTAATTTGAATTACTAAAAATTAATAAAAAATTTATCGAAATTAAAAGATCACAATTATTAATAATGGTGATTTAAAACCCCATCTCGCGCGCATACCTATGCGGTGAATTGAAAATATTTATTTTATGCAAAAAAAATTTTTTTTACTCAAAAAATTATTAAAATGTTTTCTTTGCGTTAAAGGATTAAAAGCGTGATGTTATCTCACGACTTTTATCGTCGCGATTCACAATAATTCATCCAAAAATTCACCCACTACCTGTCAACATGACCGATAACGCACAAAATCGCTTATCTAACTAAGAAACTATAACGTTATCGCGTTCTTGGTTACGGCGTCTTTTCATATAGTTATGATGAGTGTGCGGATTTCTCGTATTGTATTACTGTTTCCATAATAATTAGTTAGGTAGTTACGTCTAGAAATAATTTTGTTTTCATCACATTCCTCTGATGAAACGTAAATGCAAAATGTATAAATATTCTTAATGACTTTACAAAACTGATGTGTTTACAATTTTTTTTTAAAAACGATTTAAATAATTTTTAACTGGTTATAATCGATCATCTCTTATGATTTAATCAATAATAGAATCGTCAAAAAGATCAATCAATAATTCTGCAAAAGAAGTATCAATTCATTAATTTAGAAAAATGTAAATTCTGTCTACATAGAAATACCAAAATAAGTTTTTCGTATTAACTTTTTTATCGACTCTACATGACGATTACCATCTCTTATGTAGTTGCATTGTTTCAGGAGCTACTTAAAAGAATCGGAAAGAAGTACAAAAAAACTCGCTAAGGAGGGCCAAAGAACGCCGGGATCGAGAAGATAAAAAAATGAAATAATCTCTAAATTTATTTTAATTGAATATAATTAGTATTATTATTTAAAAACATAAATTTATGTAATGATAATTTATATTTTATTTGATAAAGTTATTTTTATGGATTACGTCAAGTGGCAGAGGAGTACGTTATGTCTCCTTACTGAAAAAAAACAATAGAAAAAACCACAAAGTAGATATATTGTTACATAAAATAAAGCAACCTTAGTAGCAGTTTGATTTAATTAAAGTTAATTATACAGATTGAACAATATCACTAAACAACAAAAAAAACGTGCTTACTGCAAGACTGCAAATAAGAGACAGACGCTTCTGTGCATCAGCATCGTATACAAAAAAAATCACGTTATAGTTACAACAACCACTACTAACTACAGTGGACAAAAAACAAAAGTAACTAACAACTAAATACTTAACGAAATATAACAAAACATTTTTGACATTTACTTCAATAAGATATACTTTAACTGGAAATGGTACTTTTCTTGATATAAATATAATATACATATATAGTATAGTAATGACGAGAGCTCGAGTAAATCATTGCTTAAATGCCTATGAATTAAACAACAGAAAACGTATTTCGCCCAACACACGTTGCATTGAAAGTATCGATCGACGTATTAGTTGCTATTTTTTTTCTTAATTCTTGTTTTATACTTAACTAAGTTACACTCGAGCCACAGAGTACAATTTGTGCTCGAGCTCTCGTATATACCTATGCTATATATATAAATATTTTTCCAATTCAATATGTAGAAAAGGAGAGGGATGACTACCTCTTACATATCCTACAGTTATCTAAAAGGGACGTCCCGTTGCGGATGCGCAAGGATGTCCTACAAGGACACCGTTGGGATGCACACAGTTGTGACAAAAGAACGTCCCATGAATGTCCGTAGGACGTACACAGAATCAAAATAGGATGATTTTCGGACATCTTTGTGTTTGTTGGGTAACTAATACAACAATTGCTTACTCATATTTACATTTTTATTTGAGATACACATGCATTCCATTACTAAAACTTATACTGTCCTAGTGTTGACGCCATGTCCCACTGTGCATCTGCGCTGGTACACATCAGTGGGACAGTTGCAGGCCCTTTTTAAGGAAGTTATCATGTCTAACAGGAAAAAAGTAGAAACAATGTAAGCTGTTCTTTATAAGTCTAATGGATCATTACATATACCAGAAACAAAAATTTTAGGAAAATATAACATGGGCGAAATTGAGAATTTAGTGTTTTTCGTCTGACTGTGTACGACTATCCCCTAAGCAAACTTATTCTTGACTATAATTTAATTTAAATTCTGCAATTGTATCATTACTGCATAAGTATATTTACCTAGTTTGCGTAAACATTGTGAAGTATTGATCGTTTATAACTGAGAATTGATACCCACCAATGACTGGAAAAAAAAAGATATTTTATGTAGTTGTCTGATCAAGATAAAAAAAAGAAACAAAAATAAGACGTTTCATCTGTGCTTCTTGAGTAGCAATCGTCTCCGCCAAGACCATGGTTGCCGTTGACACCTAACTGCTGTACTCAGTTAGAAATTTCAAAACCGACAGTGATATAATATTTGATAGAAATTACTCTCAAACAAGTAAAACATAATTTTCTGCGTCATTCTTCAGGAAGAAAATTTTTCGTTATTATTATGTGGTAGACCTTTAGAAAACGGCTGCTTTATTCAGTGTATAAAATGCAGTTTGTGCTACAAGCTTATTTGAATCGAATCAACACGTTCTATTCAAGTTTTCTAATTGTTTTAAATTAATTTATTACGTCATGGTGCTAACCCTAATGAAATAGAAGAAAAATATACCGGATCCGACAAACCTCCGTTGTAGTTCTATAATATGTTTCTTTAGGGCCCATTACATAAAAGCTGTGATAAAACTTAACCTTTTGTTTGGTAGGTATTTTCGTTAAGTGTGGTTAATAGTAAATTGGGCACATAAATAATGTTTTTCAAATAGAATGACACATTATTTTTGTTGCATTTTTAGAACCTTTAGATACTTTCAAAATAATTTTTTTTTAATTGTTAACTCCCTTGAAAGAAATTTTTTCTAAAAGTATTCACTTTTCAAAATATAAAAAAAGTATAAAAAAAATTAAAGATACAGTATTTCTTAATTGGATATAAAGAAAAAAGCATTTATATAAGCATAAGAACAAACATGTTAAATGATTGATTAAAAATATAGAAGTAAACATATGAAACCTAAAACTAAATGAACTTAAATATATCTATTAATATTTTCAAAAATAACAAAAAAAAACAAGCTAGTACCAATAAAGTTTAGAATTTATCATTAGCTACAAACTTTTACTTTGTTTTTTTGCACGTCCTCTTTCTCGATTTGCTGCATTTCTGAACCATGTTGCAATGACAGTTTAAATATTCGCTACTGTTGCAGTAGTTGAATTATAATTGTTTCTCACAGCTACTGCTAAAGGTAAATACGCAGTAATGTGTTTTTCAAAAATACATAATTTATCATGTAGGTATTGAAGTAATTATATTGAAATATGAAATTATGTTTTATCATTCTGATCAGTCTTATGCAATATTGTTTTGTCCTTTCTACTAACATTTTAAAATGATGCCACTTTTACAACAACAAACAATTTTGCCAAATGTACTCATTATTTGCTACAAATTTTACTACTTATGAAAAGTTACCTTTACCTGCTAAATTTTTGTTAAGTGTTTTAAAAAAATCTTCAGTCAAATCAATCAAAACTAACTGCCAGTTATTACGAAAATCTTGCTCTGTATATTGTTAATTTAAAAGCATCAAATAATTCGGTTACCAAAATAATTAACATTTCTTGATAGCATTGTACATGACACAAGAGTTCTCAAATGAGTTCTATAAAGAAATATTATTAATGATTACTGTATAGAAATTTTTTTATTATATATGTAGTACTATTTACCTTGATTGACATTACATCTGTATCTACCAACGATTGTACTTGTTAGGCTTAATGTTTATAGAGGTGTAAGCACCTTCACTAAAGGAGTTTTCTTGATAGTCTGAAAATGATTCTTTTGTTTCTTGATTTCCTTGAATGTTGTTCATCAGTATAACTACTTGACACACTAGAGTGTTCTAAGTTTTATGATTCTCATAACTACCTACAAGGGCAAAAATTAACAATAAAACAAATATCACTTTATTAAAGTATACATACATACATACATACATAACTTATAGAAATCTGACTTACCCTGAACTGTGTAATGTACTGATGTTTTTCAATATATTTCTTTTTGATTTATTATACCAGCTGTAATGTATGAACATTTGTATAACGCGCGCCTAATAAGGAAACGCTAGAAGGGGATGTCAGCGCACGAGCGGAAGCATGGTTAAGCAGTAATGACCACGAGATACAACTAACACGACGCATATCATAGATGTAATGGAATTAATGTAATTCATCTAGTTGGTCTCAATAAACATAATATTGTTGATTAATTAGCTTATTTAATATGCAACCACGCATATATAACACCAGCGGTTGACAAAATAAGTGAAAAGAAGCATTAAAATGCTTACTGTAAAAGTTTGTAGACTCAAGTAAACAGTTATAAATAAACAACATATAAACAAGGTATAATACCGGTAAGGGTCCATTAACTCCAAACGTTGAATTACTTTTTTTTTTCTTACCAACTCTAGTAACAGGTATTTACTGGTAATTTGATGTACTGCCAACGTCATCATTTCTCCAATATTTCCGGCAATCGGTCGTTAATCTACCATCAGTTTGCTGGGAAATGACAAAAATTTCAAAGCAGTAATTCAAAGAGGTTGGTAGACGGCTATGAGCAATTGTTATGCTTTTACAAAAATTATATATGCAACTTTTGTCGAAAATCTTATAGTATCACTCACTTGCCTCGCGCCGCAATGACGTTCGTAATGTTATGATTTACTTTCGACGGTAGTGACATAAATTATGTACATATTTTAAACTGATCAACAAAAACAAAATGGCAATTAGACGCTGTAGTGCCATCCATGTTTTCAATAATTTTTATAATACAATTTTTTTTCTGTCACTAAGGTAGAAAATTACAATTTCAAAATCATTTCGAAATAACATAAGTTACTTTTAGTATAGCTAGTGACGTTAGTGTCGGCTTTTAGATCATTAAATTACACTATCTACTATCACTTTAAAAAATAAGATATCTAAACAGAATATAAATTTTTACAATTTCAGTTGTTTTGTGCTTTGCTTGTAACTTGACTATCTAACTAAGTATAATCGTTTTTTAGCAACGCTAAGTAAGATTTGTATAAAATAAACAACGATTATAATCATTCATATTTTATATTTCTAAGTGCGTAAGTTGCATTTGAAATCGCAAAAAATTGACGCTTTAACTACATTGATTGCTTTTGTTTGAATTTCAATTATTTTGGTAAAATATTTTATCTATTGATTGCATGTGTATTTGAAATGTTTTTATCTCACTTGTGTGAAATAATAACAAATATTGTGAGATTGCTTCGTTTTTTAAACGATATGAGTTTTAATTATATTATTATTGAATAGAATTAGAAATTAGCGTTAGACTTTCAAAATTAAATTTTGATTCTATATTGGAAATGCTGGTGCTTCTTGATAATGAATTTACATTGCTGTAAAAAGAAATTCTTATTTATATTAAAAGCGCATCAAATTGTTACTGGCATGAATGCAGTTATATATTGGTTAAAATAAAGTAAATCAATAAATGGTTTAAGCGGCTTTATGTTAAAGCTACTGTACGCTAAGACTGTATAAATGAACAACAAAATAATAAAAAAATTTTAAATGATAGTTGGCCACTCCGACAATTGACTACATTTTAAGGGATTTTAGTTTATTGCGATTGGTGTGTTTTATTATGTTGGTCACAAACACAATGCATTGTTGGAAAATATATTTAAAATGGCTGCTTTTCTTACAGCAGTATGAATCAAATATATAAAAATGTTTTATTTAACATTCACCTGTACATCATGTATTATTCGAAATAAATAATTTCAAATGTCGTAAAACTTGTAGATTAGTGTTGTGTAAATATGTGTACAAAATAAAAAAACCTGCAACATGGAATATAGTGAAATGTTCGTCAAAGCCTTTTCTAAACGATAAGAACTTTAATGTTTTCCGGTGAATAAGAAGTCCATTTGAATAGAGTGATTTATCGAGGGGAAACGACGTAGTGCTTTGCAAATTGTAAGTAAAATTTAACTAAACTCCTAAACACTCCCTGAAAGCAAAAGACGTCATCCTACACTTCTATGTAAATAGCATACTTATACGGGAATATTTTTATTTGGCTAAAGTATTTTTTAATAGAATAACGATATTTTTTGGTTATACAATTTCTTGCGTTTATATGATAGTCTTCAATTACTTCTGTTTCAACTTGTATGTAATTTCACTACATCTATAACAGCTGTCTCAATTATTATACTTTTGATATTTTTATCTAAAAATGAATGATCTCAAACTAAATGACCCTTTTGGTTCTTCAGTTATATTATTGAGTACAAGTTCAAGTTATTTATTGTAAAGTTTTGTTATAATTAGATTATCTATAAAATTAATAGTTTGGTAGCTCTCAGAATTGATATAAGTGGGTTAAGTATTTCAAGTGTTAAGGATTACTAAGATTGGTTCCTTTTGTGTATTTGCTAATAGAATTACATTTTTAAATATTTATGAATTTCTTTGAGTACACCATAGAATACCTCAAGCAAATGTATCTTAAAAGAGTGCCATTGCAAGAGAGATTTCTGCAATGCGATTATATAAAGTAGTTAATGAAATTTAAAATTCAGGTTTGTAATCGTCAATTTGTTATTTCATTATAGCAACTTTGATTAGAAAAAAAAATTGTAACTTATGAGCAATGGGAAAATGGACGTTTTGTTTGTCAACAGATTTCTTATGTTGTAATTTTGTACTGTTTAGTAATGATATACTATTTAGAAGAACATCACAGAAGACAATGTAAGTGACAGTAAATATAACAATTGACATTTTGTGTATGAGTACTACATTTCATAAATATTTGGAGAAGAAAGTTGTGAAAAAGTTTTTAGTTTTAATAAACGTGGTATTAGCATTGAATAAAACGTAGACGTTTATTCTAATATCGGTTTATGTAACTTTACGTTTTTTTTTAATCATGTACAAACACTGAAAATACAATGCTTAGCACAAATACAATTAACAGATATTTCATTAAACCGATAACAAAAAGACAATCGGCTAAAATTACCTACACCAGCAAATATTTATATTTACATTGTAATATCTTTTGGTTAATTTTAAATTTACAAATTAGTTTGTTTATTCAAGAATTGTTACAACGTAATAAGTATAGTTATCTATCAGTCAACTCAAAAGGCTTGACATCTTTTATACTCGTTTCGTTGGTTTACCATTAACATTAAGGGAGTTAGCTGGCTATACTGTGCAATAGTCGTTAATAATTACTAACTAAAAACGTAATAAGTTAAAAAAAAGCGATTTATGAGCATCGTAATACTCAAATGTTTCCACAACTGTTCTGAGAAAATACAGCAGTTGATATTTCGTTAACACTGTTGACATCCGACAACGATAAACGTATACTACCTCGTGGGAATTTTAGGGGTAATTTAAAAACCACTTAATTCAATTAAAACCATGTCTTTAACAATAACATTACCTCATTTTAATTTCAATCAAGTTTTTTAATACGAGTATTTTAAAATATTAAGAATGTGTTTTTTAGAAAGTATTGATTCTAGTTTTTAATGTTTTTATAATGAAATAAAAATTGGATATGGCAAATAGGTTCATATAGATACACAATGTTAATAAATCTGCTGCACTCTAAAAAAAAACGTAGTTATCACGTTTAACCTGTCATGACATACCGGTGGGTTACACGCTGTAGTCTGATTAGGCTGGAAAACTAGAATAAACCGAATAAAAGAGCTGAAAGCTGAAATTATTGTTTAGAGGGCATAGCAGGTTTCTTGTACTACAAGCTAACGCTAGGTATATGTGTGTATTTTTACTTTGTTGCATATTTTTGATTAGTATTGTTTATAGTCTGCAATATGTAGTCTAGTAACTAGGTTTTGTCTTTTTTTCTTTTTTTTATTGTTGATACTTTTTTCCGCATGTAATGCTAATGCAACACTTTTAAGGGGTCAATTCGTGTTTTGTCGCATCGGTAAAACTGTATTTCGCATCACATTTTCATATACAATTGGACGCCTATGCCTCGCACAGTTCTGGAATTGCAAAAGTTATTTTCAATTCAACTTATATTTGTACACGATTTGGAGTTTTATTAAATAAAAATCGAAGTTTTTCATATGTTCGTGATATGTCTTCATACCTAATCGTTATTAAAAAGCCAGCTGCATTTTAAATACCGTTAAAAAAAATAAAGGCATATCTAGTAAAATGAGGTCTATTCAATCAATCAAATGCAGATTTTTATAAAAAAAAAGGAAAAACAAGCGATTACATCATAGGTTCCTCTTCATTTTTATCCGTTTTATCTAGGACATATAGTTTGACTGATGCAAATGGATTGTTAACGAAAGACTTATTTTTTTGCATACCAGCATTGTAACAAAAAATATAAGTGACCATGATGTTTTTATTTCTTAATTAAATGCTTTTTTATCTTCTGGGCATCTTAACCTCAATTTTAGAATCCATTAGGACCATCTTCATGTGTTTGTGTTTCTACGACGACGAAGCAAAGCGCCATCGTTTAGATTGAGGGATCTTACCAGTGATTTCGCAGCCTTTCGAAGGTCCTAATCTCAACTTCCTTGATGAACTTTAATAATGCTATGAGGGTATTTATTTTATTTATACCTGCGCACATACCTGGCGTTTACGGTGCGTGTTTAAGGGATCGCACATATTGAGGTAGCGCTCTCTGATGTATCTGCTTTATGCGATAACACATTAATTACAATTTGGAATTATATTTTTCATATCTCAGTTTTTCTAAAAACTTTTGAGATGTTAGGACCATCAGCGGGTTGATCTTATTGTGGCGATTGCCGAATATGGTCTGTTTTAAAAAACGACTCCAAATTCCAGAAACTTTACTTTAGTTCACTTCACACGAAGTTTATTTTACGTACCTGTAGTGCATAAATGCTAAATGCTCTTTCATTCGTTGTAGTTGAAAATTAAAATGAAAATATAAACTTTAAACTTGTACAAATAAGTAAAAATACGACATTCTTATTTTAATTATGTTGTTGTTTTTTAATTATTTTTATGAAATTACTGTATTATTTAATCCAGTCATTATAAATGTATTATTTTTTTCTGATTTTCATTTCCGTTAAGCACATGTATATTTTTTGGTGTTGTCTGTTTTTGATTTTCAAGCTCAAGCTAAATTTACTGTGTAGACATGCTTTTAAATAATAGGTGGTTCTAAATATAAAAAAAGATTAAATTTACAAAAAGTTACGTGTTTTCCACTTTTCGTCGATATTTGGTTGTACACAAAAATATAATAAACAATGTGATTTCTTGAGAATTTTCAGATTTATATAGTTTTGCTATTTTAATGTAAGTTAAGTTTAATATTGAGTTTTGCAGTAAAGTATCTACCTATATATTTGTGTATCTAGAAATTCAGTAAATATTTGATACATTTTACGAAAGCGATTTTTCGTGTTTGATTATATATTGTGTTAAAATCTTTAAAATATATATCGTATACGTTGTCATTTTTAAACTATTTACGTATCAGGGTTTGGCAAAAGTTTTTATAATGAATTTTAAAAATTTTAGCATTTGTATTCAAAATAGAAAATGTTAAACAAATGAACTTAATTTTTGTTTTAAATATGTATGGTTACACTGATTTTTGTTATTGATTGTTTATAATTTATTTTTGTTAATGTAATTTTCTGTTGATATGTAATTTTTCGTATATAACATGTTCAGTTTTATACATTACTAAATACAGATATAATTTGGGTTCGTTTATTGAAGAACGGTTTTCATAATATAAATGATTAAATATGTTTAAGGAATAATACACTTTCATTTGAAATAATGGAAATGTACTGTTTTCAATTGTTAAACTATTTGGTAGAAACCCTAATTTAAACTACATAATAAAGGTAAGCAGACAACCTTTCTTTGTATTAGTGAGAATTTATTCTTCGGAACGTGTCTGCTTCTTGCTTGAGGTAAGGGAGCACTTTGCTATTAAATTTCTCAACATTCTGCAGTGCTTCTTGAAGCGTTCATTTACATCTACAGATAAAATGACCTACAAGTAAAGAATCCCCTTTAAAAAGTAAATACCTATTATACATTTGGTCATTTGTTAAATTTTATTATTAGTTATTATAGGTTACATAATTTATAAAGGGATTAATGTCGATTCTAGTAAAAGTTTTAGTTTAAATATGCTAATCAATTATAGTATATATCAGTGGTTCTTAAACTTTTGACGATGATATTATGTATTTCTGTGGCAAATAAAAATGATTTTTTTATGCAGAATAATTTTTTAATTGGGCTGTTATGTGCAATAGCTGAATGTATAAATTTAGGGTGATTTCTAATTCTGGACAGGTGGATACGCAGGATTATTGATGAGCATTTGTCACTAGACCTAACTTAAATCTATACATTAGAGTGGGGAATTCCAACACGCGGCCCGCGGCTTTCATTAGCACCGCCCGCTCAAAAATAATAAGTAAAACCATATTATGAAAAATAACTACCACCGCTCTTCAATATTTAATAGTAGCTATATATATATACCTGTGCGGACCTATTTACTCCATGAATCTAATGGCGGATCTCGGTCATTCATAAGTTGGAAACTCCTGCGGATTACAGTTCTGCTAAAATTTTCAATTCTAATACCTGGCAAGTAATCTGATAGGAAAGTTAAATTTAGTTGTTGTCTTTTACAAAATTATGGCAACCTATCTAGTTTTTTACTAGATTTTTACTAATATCTGACAAATAATTGCATATACGACAGGTTACATTTCTGACAAAACATTCATGTAATCATTTGCCAAAAGCCTTTGTTTTTCAATTTCAACAAATTTAATTAACATTTCAGTTTTTCAACAAAAAATTTAAATTGTTAGAATAGTTTTGTAACATATTTTAATATAAAATAATATTTCCATAACAGTATACATATATGTACCTGAACAAATGTAAAATGGATTATGTCATACGATTAGTATCAAATGTGTTTTGAATGTGTTGTTTGTTTATTGAAATAGTCATTTTATTTGATTTGTATCGCTTGTATACAATGGCTATAGTCCGAATGGACTCTACGATGCAAACCATTATGCTCATTAAATAATATACTCAACTACATATGCTGTTTTTCAGTTTTTTTATTACACTTACATCATAATACCTGTTTCAAAAATAAAAAGCGTGTGAATTCTCAACATTGAAACACTAGAGTGCTTTGAAGTTTATATTGAAACAATGACGTGATCATTTTTAAAGAAAGTTGTATTTGTAATTTACACATGTAATTAGTGAGATATAACAAACAGTATTATTTTTATTTTAACTAAATGTTAAATGTAAAATTATAATTTGATATGTGGATTTTCCAGTTGGTTACTTGCTTTAGTTATCGCAGCATCACCAGTATTAACTGACCATGATGACGTAGTAGTCGTTCCATTAACAACTCCAACAATTCACTTTGAAACTTGTTTAAAATATAGTTGGGACGGTGAATCTTTGCAATTGTGTGAATCAAGATTTAAAACTGAAGTCAAATTAGCACTTACTTACATAAATATATTTGTCATTTTAATGTAAAAAAAAATTGAGGTTATATAGAAAATTCGACAGGATAAATAAAAAATTTCTCTAAACATCTAATTCTTTATCAATTAAATGTATCTTTTCATCTTAATGATTTTGCACGCTAATTTTATAAAAGTACTAAATATTAAAATTATGCAAAAAATAAAAACGAGGGGTTAACCACATACAGAAGTTGTGTACACATTTGCGAGTTTCTCTCACATTTGTAACATTTGCGAGAAAATTGCGACATTTGCGAGAGAATTGTGACATTTACGAAAAAATTGCGACAATTGCGAGAAAATTGCGACATTTGTGAGAAAATTGTGACATTTACGATAAAATTCCGACATTTGTAAGAAAATTGCAATATTTGCCAGAAAATTGAGACATTTGCGAGAAAATTGAGACATTTGCGAGAAAATTGCGTTATTTCTTTGTTTTTTTAAACCAACATACTTTTTTGAATCCGATCATAGCACACAACTGACATTCCAACTGTTATTAGTTTGCTTCAGTCATGTTCGTTTTAAAACTTAAACTATATTTCGTAATCTGCTAGTTCCATATCTGCATCTGTTATCTCAGTCTCTGATAGGCAATTCTCTGTGTTATGTTTTTCTAGTAAATTTTCCAAATTATCTAATTTATTTAGCATGATGTCTTCTGAATCAAGTAGGTTACAAGAAACATTTCACCATCATTTTCATCTACCAAGACCGGATGTAGAATATCAACAACGTAAATATGTTTTTTTTATATTTAATACCTAATGCTAAATCATCTTTTTTTGCCTTATCAAGAGCTTCTAGACAAATACTTTCTATTTTTGTGTCGTTAAAAAATTCACTGTTGTTAATTGTATCACCCACAGTGCCGAGTTTATTAGAAACTTGCTATCTTGGAATAGCAAATCTTTCTGACAAATCATTGGTAATTTGGTTGATTGTTTCAATCTTTGAAATCCTATTTAAAATTTCTAATATACTGAAATTCACAATAGTAGAAAATGTTGAAGTGAGTGAACGTGTGGCTCACATGGTTGTGAACTAAAGAACCATGTAGCAAAATGTACTCCATTTTTTAAGTTTTCGTTATCTCGAAGTTTTCTAATTAATTTTACTAAAGCGTGTGCATTTAGTTCTATTTAAAGATAGGCATTGAGTGTAATAAAGTTGTCAGTAACGGAAAGGTTTTTCTTAGATTTTAAGGAACCTCGCCACAATCTTAAAAAAAGCTGCATACCATATATAATGCAATCTTTGTGCAAGAGAAATATCTTTACATAAGCATTAGTGTAATACATATCGTATTATTGTTAGGTATATTACAGTTGCCTTACTTTCCTGCAACAGTTCGCCCAAAAGGAGAGATATCTGATCTGAAGAAATTCTTTCAACTGTCCGGAAGTTCATTTTCTCTTCTGCTTCAGTGTCAGATAAAGTCAATCCATGCTTATCTTCGGAAATGTTCAATATTAAATGTTTAAGCGTTTAGAACTAACAACAAAATTTCCCATCTCCCAAGCAGAGTTCTCAGTTTAGTTCCAATGTGGACTGTATCCTGAACACATATTAGCCCATTATCCAAATCCATATGAAACCAATTCCATTTTGAGTTACATGCATGTAACTGTGAACCGCCTCTCATCGCCTTCATTAACCTAGGGGCCTCCACCACTCGAATATCCCAAGCATTGAATACCACAGCGATCCATTTCGTTGGTAATATATTTTGGCAAGAACATCTTCACATGCAAATGAATTATCGGTTCCAAAAGCAGTTAGACAAAAATGGTGGACATTTATCAATTGGAACTTGTGCCATAATCCAATAGGCATATTCTGTGGAAGAAACTTTGTATATGTTTTGCAGATGTTTCTAGAAACTGGAGTTTTTCAGGTATTCCATTTACTAATGGAAAAACAAAACCGACAATTTTATTACTCTTCGAATCATATTGGATTCCACCAGTTATTTTGGTACCATTCTCACTAAGCTAAACAACTTTTGGTAGGTTTCTTTTTTCCAGAAAATCAAAGTTCTTGAAACCGAAAATGCCTTTCCTCGAAGTGGTTGTGAATTAGACTCCGTCCTATTGTTGTGATTGAGAGTAAACCGTTTTTCATATCTGCGTACAAAGTTTCGTATAATAATCTACCTCCAACAAGAAATAAGTAAGTAGAGAATAACTTCAGTCTATGATCATACTTGTTCCCTTTACTTGATTTTTTATTACTATTTGAAATTGTTGTGTCTAGAAGGCATTGTAAAAAATTAGAAACATCATCTGTATTTCCAAGTTGCAAACCACTATTTATCTTATTTTGAGAACAGACGTTATTCCTTAAACTTATTTTTTTAGCTCCTTTATATAGCATAGCACGGAGTTCATTATTCTCTAGGAGTAGTTTTTTTTACCTCGTCCACTTGATGGCAAAAATTTGTAATTAAAGGTTGTTCATATCCATCTTTTATTACCCGTTCTCTAACTCTTCTAGCGCGTGATCTTCTAGAATATTTTTGTGAACTCCATTTATCATTTTTTATTTTTATTGTGGAGGATTCGCCAGAAACGGAATTGTAACTCTGAAAATCCTGATGAGTTACTTTCCTGCTTGACTCATCTTCAGATAAGTCCTCGGAGAACTCTGAATTAATTAATCGAATCCTTTTTTGTGATACTTCTTCTATTTCATTCAATTTCCTATTGTATTGTTCGAATGTAGCGAAAACGTCAAACATATTACAAAAACAATAAGTAAGTATAAGACTTTATGACATGGCGTATTACTTAAATGTAGTTATTTAAATATTTTATTCTTAGAATATACTCAAATATTACAATTTCTTTTGTGTAGGTATCATACATTTCCGAAAAAAATGTGACATTTGCAAGAAAATTGCAATACTTGTAAAGAAAATTTGACATTTGCTAGAAAAATCGCGACATTTGCTAAAAAATTTCGACATTTGCGAGAAAACTAGGACATTTGCAAGAAAATTGCGACATTTGCGAGAAAATTGCGACATTTTCGAGAAATTTTTGACATTTGCTACAAAATTGTGAATTTGTGCGAAAATTGCCACATTTGCGTTGACATTAACGGTGACTTGTACACCACATTTGCGTAGTGGTCAACCCCTCGAATAAAAATAGGAAAAAATTATTAAATATGTAAACAGATATAAAAAACTTGAATGTTTTAATGCTCATTACTCTAATTCAGAATGAGAACTTAAATCATCGTTAACATTAATAATTATAGGTTCAATCTCAAGATCGGTAAAAGCTCGTTTACGGTTATGCCATTCTTCAATTACTATTTTTGTGTGCTGAATGCACTTTTTCCACGAATCAGTACAATTTGCTAAAGTTTCTTCCCATAGATTTATTACACTTTGGTCACTAAAATCATCTCTACCATTGTGTTGATTATAATAAGATTTAGTTTCAGCTCAGATCAATTCGATTGCATTGAACTCACAATGATAAGGTGGTAGCCTTAATACTTCATGACCATTTTCTCGCAGTAATTCGTCAATAACATACATTTTATCTTTTTTGTTTAATTTTGCAATTTGCAGTAATTTAGCTTTACACAAATTTCCATTATAGTTGAACTAGTAGGTTGCTTTTCTAGAAGTACGATGTGATACGGTGCATTATCCATTATAATTAACGATGGTTTTTTCAAATTGGGAATTAGCTTCTGTTTCATCCAAGTTATAAATATATCGTGATTCATTTCACCGTGGTAATCTAAGGTATTTGATTTTGAATGAAATATCCAACTTGCCCCTTTCACAAATCTATTGCTTATTCCTGCATGTAAAACGTTTACCATCATATCCTTCAGGTTTACGAACGCTTTTGGTACTATCATACTGCCAAGATTTTCTTTTACTATATTTTGAGTAAATCCAGGTTTCGTCTAAGAAATCAACTTGACTCAGCACTTTCAGTTTTTTATTTGCACAATACGTTTTTAGAAACTGTGACCGCATACAAGAAGCTGTATGTAACTTTTCCATAAGAACTCGACGATTATCATCTTTTTTAAATCTAAATCCTAGGTCGTTTGATACAATCTTAAACCCAGTGTTACTGACATTGACGATTTCGTTGCTTTTCAAATTGTGGTTTAATGTACTAACAGTTACTTGCTTTTCTACAATAAAATTTATTTATTTAAGTAAGTATATAACTTAAAAATTAATAATTATTACTGTTTTTGTACATGTTGTATAAACAATTACGGATTTTTGTTTTTAAAGTTTTGGTTTTAATACGGGGCCTTCTTTTTATCAGTTGAGGATAAAACAGGATTTTCAGTTTTCTCACGTTTAATGCTACAAACGGTGTGCTTAGAAATATTGAGTGCGATTGCAACCCTCTAAAAACAAATAAGCGTAAATAGTACAACGTAGAAAAATTATTATAGTTTTGATCTTACGTCTTAAACACTATTAAGAGATTCTAAAGGCCCTCCATTTTTTTTTCTTTTTGAAACTACGCTAAAAAATGAATAACCATCTCTCGGGATTGACTATTCAATCGATTTCCAGGCATACCCTAAAATTATAATCTAATAAATTAACTAAAAGTTATTTAAAAATATTGTACTTACGAGGTGTAACAATAACCAGTATTGAATGCAGTTTTTCTGATAAGAACAGATTTCTTGAAGTAATAGAGAACAGCGAGAATCAATTTTCACAAGCAAAGATACAAAATAACACAAAAATATAAATGATACACAAATGTCATTTACTATGTCATTTACGTTTTAAACTCTGCACGTGCTTATAGTATCCTAATCAAATTAGTGTAGTAAACATGTATGTTTAGTAATCGACAAACGGGTATTCTATCCTTTTTCTCTTTCTCTTCAACTTTCACTAATAACATGTTTCATTAATTGAATCTTACGGAATGAAATCACCTGATAGGCTCTATCCTTGTTATAATGTGAAATCATGAATGCTATTACAATAACGTATGTCGTTCACGTTTACATACAAGTGCAAAGATCCTCCGTTCCAACTATAGATTCTTCAATGTAATTAGCAGCAACCGCCGAAGATCTCCAACTTACTTGACGCTTAACCGAATCTTGCAGATGTCCGCCTGAAAGCATACAGAGTCCGGAAGTTTTAAAAGAATTTGTGCTACAAGAGAAGGGCATCTACCAAAGGTGTTAATTTCAATTTGCTTGATGCGCTTCTCAGTGTACTTCAAAAAAATCCTATGTATTATAAAGGTATTTGTTAAACTTTATGCATGAACCAAATACACCACAAACTACGACAACCTGAAAAATGAACTAACTGTCACTAATCTTTGTCAAAACTATCAGTATTCTCAAAAGTAGATGAATGCCACGTGACTTCAACTTTATGACGTTGGAATAAGTAATGTTGCCAGATCTTATATTGACATTTTACGTTTGTTTATCGGATTGAGATTAATTTAACATTGGTTATCTTTTGCATTCTTTTCAATAATTTTATTAGGAGCTTGTTTTTTTAAATCTCTAGTTATAACCAAAGTTATACTTGGAAGATTGCCGGAATTAATATTTCAATAATTCGGTTTGATAATTGATTTGTGTAATTTACCGAGTGAATATCGACTTTGCATTAAAGGTGAAATTGTTTTTACTTTTAATTAAATGAATATTGAATATTAACTTGGTTAATGTTACGTAGTACATTTATTAGAGTTATGGGATTACTTGATTATAGATTGTTTTTATCTGATATATCTTAACACGTGTAGTTATTTTATCTTTGTAAAATATTTATCATTGGAGAGCTGACAAAAAAGAAACTACATATATTTTGTGAATAATATGAATGAGCAGTACTAATTATTAGCTATTTTGGGGCACTAATTCATTAAATTGTTTGAATGAACAAGTCGTCTGACGACTAAATTACATTTTTTGCATTTTTTGGTATCGCCATTAACATTCGTTGCCATTAACGCTTCTTTCTACATATTTAAGTAGTTTTCAAATGATTTCAATTTCTCCCTATATGTTTGTTATATTAAGTTTTTGTAATTCTCTATATGAGTTCAGTAGGATTAAATATGCAATGGTAGGGAGAGACGAAATAATTTATGGCCATATTTTTAACCATTTGATCTGCACACATTTTTTGAGGTTTTATTTATTCGTAACTAAAGTACTGTCGTACGGAGCATTGTTCATTGTGCAGTGCGTATTTTAATGATTGTCCGGTGTTTGAATTTGCCGCGTCGTCATTCTAGTAGAGATCATTTCACGACTAAAGAACCGTGAGGTGCGCGTCGGATAAATACGGAATTTGACGATCATGCAAAATAAATTCTAACTAAAAACATCATCTGTAAACATTAACTGTAATGGTTTACCTTTAATTGAACTAAAAAGTGAATGCATACAAGACGATGAATATAATATAAAAAAATATAAAACACAAAGATAAAAGAGTTTGTAACAACTTGTGGAATAAATGTGGACACTTCAAACGCCGCACAGTGTACGATTTTACAAATCTAGGTGGACTAAAGTAAATAAATTAAGTATTCAAAAACAACGTTTTTATGGTTGCAATACACTGTCAAAGAAACATCCTACCCGAAATAACAAAAGAAATATTAGCAGGTACAGCGACCCTTGTATTACAATAATAGAAACTTTGTGAAACCGGTCCTAGTTGCCAGGCGATAGCTTAGTGTGACCGTTAACGCTAACGTGTACATACATGTGTTTCTGTGTTCTGTGCGATTCTAAGTGGTTTTTAGTGATGGTTTCAACAAATAGAGGTAATTATCTGTATATTCAATATTATAAAAACCTTGAATATGTTTTTAATAGTTTGTATCTCTCATTTGAAAATAGTATGAAAAATATAACTTTTCTTCATAAAAAGTTTTTCAATCAGTAATACAATACGTAGTCATGTGAGGTCACGCTTTCCCAATAGCTTCAAACGATTGTCTGTTTAATATACTTTTACGTCATAGTAATCTTTTTCTGCGAATATTTGCGATTTTAAAAATATTTGTATTTTTTGTTATAGGTATTCAAATGAAGCGAAAATCCTTATTCGATTTTTGGCGTTCTGTGCCAATCAAAGGGCGATTAAGTAAAGTTATTGCCTTTGTAAAGAAGAGTTTTAGTAATCAGATTCTTACAGAAGAACAAGACACTCAATTAAGAGTATTTTTAAAAAAAAAATGTGAAAAAATTCGTGCCAAATGGGAACGGAAGCATAGAAGATTAGATTTGTTTTTAGAAATATACGATCAGTGGTTAGATGAAGATTTGACTTTCGAAATGCTATCTCTGTCCCTTAAACCTAGTTTTAACAAAGGTAGACCGCAGAAAAGCTTTGAGCAAAGTTCAACAAAAAAAAGAAAGAGAAAAATTCAACACTTATTAACAGATTACAGCAAAGAACAACTTACTTTTGCTGCGCAACTAAGTGTTAGAGATTGTGGCAAACGTGACGCTGCTCAGTTGATGCAAAAAATATCTATGGCTTCATCAAGACGTGCCACTAGTTACAAAAGAGCTCGAAAAACTATTTTTAATGGTAGAAAAAAACAAAGACCTTATACTCCAGAAGAAGCTTTGGCCTTTTTCATAGCAAATAACTTAACAGTCCGAACATATAAAGATATTCAACAAGACGCAAAAGAAAGAGGGTACCATGCATATCCCTGCTATGATTATGTAGTAAACGTGAAGGAACAATGCTATCCTCCTGTAGAAAATATAACTGTGACAGACATATCAGCTGAAGTGAAATTGAATGCCCTATTGAATCACACTGCATCTAGAATATGCAAAAACATTCTAGGAGAAGTGTTGGACACCAGTGTGTTAAATTATACTTTAATTTACAAGTGGGGATGTGACGGGTCGTCGGGGCATAGCTTGTATAAGCAACCATTTGAAGACCCTGATAACACTGATGAATATATGTTCGTAATATCGTTAGTTCCAATAAGACTTCAAGATAATCCACAAAATATCGTATGGGAAAACCCACGTCCAGCCTCACCTAGATTTTGTCGTGTTATCAAATTCATTTATAATAATACCAGTAGGACAAATGTCTGAGGAGGCTTCGGAAGCAAAAAATAAAGAAATCTGGAAGGCAAGATTGGGGCATACATTAAAAACCAGCAGATACAGAACGAATTACAATCTGATTAAGTATATTAGTTTATTAAGGAAACTTCCTCGTAAGCAAATGGCCAAACATAGTGCTAATTTAGAAATGTTGCTAAAAGTTCAATAAATTTGGTATTTTTCACAAAATTTCGTATTTTATTTCTTGTAGTACCTTTCTTACACCATATAGAATACATTCAAAGCCGATAAACGGGATCCTGATTTTTGTCCACCTAGATTGATCATATCGTACACTGTGCGCCGTATGAAAAGTGCAAACGTTTTTTGGTTAGCTAGTGTATTAACATTCGGAACAAAATTGGTTTCTGCGCAGCGGTTCTTTAGTCTTGAAATGAACTCTAACTATAATCAAACAATGTTGGTTCGTTGACGAATAAACAAGCGGCAAATTCAAACACCGGACAATCATTAAAATACACACTTTAGTTGTAGAAGGTTTACTTAAATTTCTCAGTAACATATTTTCAAACCAATTAAGACATTTGCTTGATTAATTTCCCCGCAGTAACCTGAATTTTCGGTCGATGAACTGAACACCAAGTCTGCACCAATATAAGCATAATGAGAGTAGTAGTAGTAAGTAACTTTTTGCCATCAACTTTGGTAGGTTTTACAGTTTTTGCATCGTCATCCTGCTAAGAACGACCCACTACCATTCTGAAAAATCCAGGTTTTATCTAACTAAGCAAATTCGTAAGTTCTTAATTACTTTTTAAGAATCAAATGCGTTTAATTACGTTATTGTTTGGCAAACCTATGTTTTTGAGAACAGTATTTAATGATGTTTCAAATCCTTTAAAAAGTTCGTCAGCAACAAGTTTGTCAACAATTGGACTATTACAGGTTCATCTAAGTTAATTAAAATTACTAAATTAAATTTTAATAATTTTTTTAACTTACTATTTTCATACATTCTATAAATTGTGTTTCGAATAGCAATTTTTGAAAAAATATCAGTGTTTGTCACTGATCTTGGAAGTTTTCGTTTCAATTGGTAGGTACTTTGGAGACTTTCAACGTTAACTTTGCAGGATGCTCTGTTTATGGTAAAAACATTATTCTTTAAGGCAGATGCTACACGCTCTTATAAAGATTAAATTTTTTTCCTTCACATTAAGGACGTACCCAATTTCAAAATTTATCTGCCAAGGCCTGAATTAAAAAGTTTGATTTTTTCTTTTCTCCGTATTGTAGATTCATTACATATTATGGTAAAAATAATTTAAAAAATTAATCTATTTTTATTGTAGGTTTTAATTGATGTTTTTAATCTGTCTTTTATATAAGACACCCGGCCCTGAGACTCGCCGCCAAGGCAAACCCGCAACATTTTCCTCAATCGTGATTACATTTTTCTGCATTTCCCCTGTATTTTCGACAATAATTCATTGCAATTGACAGTCTATAAAATCATCATTTTATTTTAATAATTTTCTCCATAATCAGCTTAACACCACTTCAAAATAATGAATGTAAGGGAAACAGTTGAATAAAAAATTCGTTTAGCAAACAACATATATACTTATATTTACAATAATAAAAAAAAAGGAATACAAATATTACATCATAATAAACCCGCAATCTTCATGATAATCACTAAAACATTCCAGGCAAAGGCAGTGCGTCGTTATTGCTAAGGGGCCTTCAAATTTCATATATTAAAGATATTACTTAAAAAACTTACCAGAAAACAAGTAACTTTGTAAAAAGTTATAAAAAAACAAAAAAAACTAAAAAAAATTTTTTTTTAAACAGTAATATTTTCGGCAAAAAATCAAGTATCGGATAGCGCTTTCACTCACAATTGCCGAAGGGATACTAAAGCCGATAGAAAAAAATCCGTCCTTCCTAAACCAAAGCTCGTGCCACCCTCAACCAAAAACCCGCGAAAACGTAGAACGAATGGGAGGAGAAAGAGGTCTTTCATGAAAGACGTCCGGCCTTAGGGCTCGCCCAATCTGGCTTACATATAAGACACCCGTCCTCAACGTGTTAATTGTAATTGGTTAAACATTATTCAAAGGTAAAAATGGTCCAACCGCATTACATTCTTGTTCGAAAACGAAAGTACCAACTCATAACAAGGTCTTCTTAATTGCGTACCAGGCATATTAATAAACTAATCTCGCAAAATAAGTAATCAACAAAATTGTTCTGAAGAGAACTGTTTTAATATTGTAAGAAACCAAAACGATATTAACCTCTCTTGACAATATGCAAACAAGTGACAACAGTGTGTTGTAATACCAATCTTTTTTTTTAAATTCGTGCATAAATAAACACAATTTTAAACTGTTTTGTGGTATAATCGACTCCTCTTCCGAGTCTCAACATTGCTTGTAATTTTGAATGTATATACCATGTCATAAAATATAAAAAAAAATTATAATTGTAATCGATGTTACCATTTTCATCATGCAGGCAAGTATCAATGATTCATTAACACTTTTATTTTCCATCCACATACGCAGTTTTTCATATTCTTTATAATAGGTATTCTTTGATTTCTCCGGAACGCATTTTAATTTCGCTTATTCGCTCGGTTTTTGAATTTTCCGTGGAATGCTTTCTTCAAACTGATTTTTTACAGAACAATTTTGGAAAACACTCTATCTGCAGCCTTGGTCAAAATAGTGGGCACTTTATAAAAAGCGGAATATTTTAATAACTCAAGAAAATGTAATTAAAAAAAATGTTTGAATACTTTATTTGCTTTATTTTAAAATAATATTTAATATTTTGTTGGCCCACCCTTGGATTTTATTACGGCTTTAATCCTCTTCGGCATACTCTGAACTAATGCGGTGCAGGTAGCCGGCGACAACTTGTTCCATTCTTCTTGTAATTTATTTTTTAGGTCAATTTTTGACCTGCAATTGTGTCGAGCAACCTTTTTTTTCAATATTGCCCACAAATGCTCTATAGGATTTAAATCGGGCGATTGTGCAGGCCAGTCTAACACCGCCACATTCTTTGATTGAAACCAACCCTTGCTTTCTCGCGAAGTGTGACAGGGAGCGTTGTCCTGTTGAAAACAGATGTCGGAATGGTCTTTATTTGGAAATATTTTGTTTATAGAATTTATTAAAATTGATTCTAACATAGTTGTATACGATCTTGAATTCATGCGACCTTCACACAAAATAAATTTCCGACCCCTGCTGCAGCCATGCACTCCCAGATCATGACACTTCCGCCCCCATATTTTACTGTGGACACAACACAATCTGGGTGAAAATCTTCCCCAACTCTACGACGAACATAAACTGCCCCAGGAGTTCCAAAAACCTACAAAATAATTTATAAAAAATTGTATTTTAGTTTACGTAATTTAAATTAAAACTAACGATAATTTTATTATTAAATTTTGTTTGTAACTATAAACAGGATTAATTTAGCATTATATACCTCAAAATTTGATTCGTCAGACCAAATAATGTTTGCCCAATCTTTAAATGTCCAATTTTGGTGTTGTCGGGCCCATTCCAATCTTCTTGTTTTTATCCGAAAGCCACGGCTTACGCCGGGCTTTGCAACCTCGTAGACCGGCTTCATTTAGTCGTCTTCTAACGGTGCGGGATGAAATATTTGTTCCACTGAACGTCGATATTTCGGCAGCAAGCTGTGAAGACGTCTTCCGCCGATTTCTTAGCGACTCGCGTTGCAACATTCGGTCTTCTTTAGCTGTTGTCTTCCGTTTTCTTCCAGTTCTAGGCTTGGATGTATAAGAACCACTAACACTAAACCTTTTTAAAGTATTTTGCACAGCATGCCGCGAACAATTCACCATTTTACTAATTTGAGTTTGATTGAACCCTTGCTTATTTAGTAACACAATGTTCGCTCTCTTAGCTTCGCTCAAATCCGTATTTTTAGGCATTGTTTTAGTAATTATAATATATTTATTATCTATTATTAAATAAAAAATATTTTAATGGTAAAAAATTTGCAGAAAAGAACTATTAAACAGTAAGCTTGTCGCTTAAACACAATTGAATGTAACGAATGGTAGCGGTTTACTGAAAAATTCTTCTCACAGCTGAAGTAATAAACAATAATCATAAAAGTAATAAATTTTTACTATTCCACTTCGAAATAGCAGGCCAGATTTCATACCCGCCAAGGGTTACTTACGATTTTAAAAAGTGCCCCACTATTCTGGCCAAGGCTGTACATACTAACGTAAACAGCAAATGCTAACTAATCTCCATAACGACATGGCGTTATTGCATAGCCTACTTTACGAAATGATACAAATTCAAAATGAAAATGCTTATTTGAAACATGGATGTCTCATGTCAGTTCTATTTCTAAATAGCGTATGAGACTCGTGTAGTTGTGCCTTTGCGTCGTGCTTTAAAGACTTGCTTCTAGAGTGAACGCGTTATTGTTTGATCCCAAGCTGCGCGAGAACGATCAGCTAATTTGCTACAATCCACTATGAAAAAGTTAGACTACTTTTATACATGGTGCGTGTATGCTATAATTTATACAAGGTAACTAAAATAAATGGAATTAAATTTGTACTTATGTTAATACTTCGTTGTTATTTATATTGAAGTAACACCAACATAAATTAAGTCCAAATAAGTGAAAAATATGAACGGAAGTTTCGAACTTACTTTTTGCATTTACCAAGTGAACTAAGTGCATCGACATTGTGGACAAAGTACTCAATGCTTGAATCAACTTTTAAGTTACAAAAAAACCTATGCATATTAGAGAATGTAGAAAACAGTACTTTTTTTTAAATAAACCCAAAACTTACAAACGAACAATTAAAAACTCGTCATCGTAATAAGATTTTGTACGAATGAATGCAGTTACTACAAACTCATTAATTGGTTGATTGATGTTAAAAAGGATACTTATTTGTGTGACTATACCAAATGAGAAGAAAGAATAAATTTGAAAGTTTTATCATGCAAGAATCTTTTTTTTTTAATTTTGAAAAAAGAAGCAAAAAGCACATAGGTACTTATCATTCATTCACTATAAAAAAATAATAATGCAGTTAAATATATTTCAACCAAATTTAAAATTTTTATAACTTATATTATTTATATACTTATAATAATAAAATAAGTAAAACATTTTAAACCAAATACATCACAATTTTATATTTATTTATTTAAATGGATCTAATAATGGTCCTCGTTTATGCCGGTAATGACTTGTGAAATGCACAGTAAAGATGTGAACAATATTAATCTTGCTTTTCCTCATCCTCATCAGACCAGCCACATGAGTCTTCATCTGATGAGTCGTTGACATTAAAGGTTAACGATTCACAATAAGTGTCTATTATATGTTCTTTTTGTATATACCCTTCTTCAATTTCTTGGACATGCCGACATACTTGTGACCATTCCTTTGCACCTACACTTGCAATTTTTTCTTTTACCAAAGACTCCACCTCATTTAACTTAAACGTGATGTTTCTAGTTCCAATCTAATTCTTAATAATACCTCAATTTTTTTCTATAGGGTTTAATTCTGGGTGATAAGGTAGTAATCAACCGAGTATTGCTTATTGATCGGCTCATTTATAAGTATTAAAATATACAGTTCTGCTTTTGTAGATTTTTCTTCGTACGTAATACCACGTTCATTTAGCCACAATTTCATGTCTGCTTTTCTATTATTAAAATTGGGAGTTTTAACTGCCAAAACATTATGGTAACTGGCATTATCCATAACCACTACAGAATTTTTGGGAAGATTGGGAATTAATTGATGTTCCAACCAACGATTATAATTGTTAAAATTCATTTCGTCGTGGTAGTCTCCACTTTGCTGACCAGATTTAAATATCAGTAGTGCATTATTAACAAATTCATCATTACCACTAGCATGTTCGATAATTAACCGTTTACCCTTAGATATTCAGCCCTTGATTTGATTTATCAGTTCATTGGTAAGAAGTTGTATGGGAAGCGTGAATGTAAGTTTCATCGGTATAAATGTTGGGACGTCCTTTACGATATTTAGTTATTGCTCGTATGTATGATACTCGTAAATTTCGCACATCATGACGTTCCATCAACATAGGACGATTATCAGTGGTTTTTTGCCATCTAAAAGAAATATATATTTAACCTTCAATTCAAGTTCAAGAATGACAATCAAATCTATTTATTTCAATAAAAGTAGAACATCGAGTAAATTAAAGAATGTAATTATTATACCCGAATCCTAGCTTTTTTAAGATTTTTCTTAATGAAGTTTCTTTTCCAGAAAAGAAACAAACAATTCTTCGTATAATTTGTTCAGCACAATTGTCTACGGTTGATTTAGGAGATGCCTTATGAAATTCTTTTCTCGGTGATTTAAATGTAGTTTGTTTGCCAGTTTCAATTAACTTGCCTTCTCGCACAATACGTACTACAGTAGCTCGTGAGACTCCTGTTGCTTGAACAACCGTATCGATAAGATTGCCTTTACAAAATAAAAGTAAATTATTAAATGTATGTAATGCATAACCTAACAATTACCTTTCTTTAGGATATGTGCCTCTTTTCGTAGCCGAAGATGCAGCAGCACTAATTTCGCGTTCATCAGATATACTGTAATTAAACTTGAATCGTAACAAAATCGATCACAAAATAGTTATTTGTATCACTAGTCCAGAAAGTGCTATTTTGCGAGTATGAGCATATTTGTAGGCCGAGGCGAAGCAGAGGCCTACAAAAGGCGAATACTCGCAAAATACTTTTAGGACGAGTGATACACAACATTTTTTGTGCCGAACTTTAAAAAAAAAATGTTTAAAAAATGATTTATTTTACTAACTAAATTTAAATATTCTATGTTGATAACAACGAAATCTGTAATTTTGAATTTTAATTGTTTATGTAAATATACTTAATTTTGTTACAATTTAATTAACTTGATTAAAAGTATTATTTATTTGTATCGTCTTAAAATGGATATTCCTCCACACATTAAAGAAGTTGCACAAAATGTGATAACAATTTGTTACCGACAAAATCTTCGGATCGGTACTGGAAACCACGATCTTGTTAACTGGTGTATTAAAAATTCAGCAAGCGTCTATAATAAGTATGTTTTATTATATACAGGACACTGCATTTGTAGAAATAGTGGAACGGCATTAGTAAGTCAGGGAACTAATATCACGTAGTTGAAAAGGACAGTACTGTTGCCGAAGAATTATAGAAGACTCCTTGACACCTAAAATCGCAATAGACAATCAACTAACAAGACAATGTAATTCCATACCACAGTGTTCCATAAGTTTTGCTAATGTCGATGGCATTCAACCAAATTGTAACGTTCAAAACTTACAATTCAACTTAAATCATACGAGTTTACTTTATATAAATATTTCAAACTGCACAATTAACTTTAATTTAAATAAGTAAGTTTCTTATAATAAATGATAGAGATGTTAATATGCTGTTGATTAAGCTAAAAGTTACAATTTAAAGTTATAGATGTTTCATATACATAGGTATACTTACTTGATCGATATAAGTTTAAGTGATTTTTAATTTTGCGGTTGCCTTTATCGTTCTCTTTGTCAATAAGATTGAAATAAGTTTGCATTCGTTATTAGAAAAGTCGTTATAGGTAATTTCGAGTAGTATAATAGTTAAACAAGCTCATAAAATAATAATTTTGACATAAATGACATGACACATAAACTATTGAAGAAAGGCGAATTACTGTACTGCCAACTTCTAGCTATAAAATTTTACTACATTTAACCTTGACTTTACCGGCCTAGTCCGGAAAAGTAATTTTTCCGGCCGATTATATTGCTTGTAAAATACGTCAAAACGGACGGAGGCATAAAAAATATTTTACTTACTTGTAACTCAATAATACAGACAGCGGAGTTTTGAAAAAAACTAGTTGTAGTTTTATTAATAGACTTAAGAAACGATATTAAGAACAAATAAGTAAACGGAAAGAAAGATCAAAACAATAAATGGCGATTACTGGTCGACGTTTTTAGTAGAGATGTACCGAATAACGATTTTGTTCGGTAACCGAATACCGAATATTCGGCCCTGATTATTCGGCCTAGCCGAATACTTGGCCGAATAATGAATTACATTCGAAACTAAATGTTTGGTTACTTTTTCTATACGCGTCGTGTCCCATAAATATAAATACCACGTCAAACTTAAAGCGAATATAGATCTATTACAATTACAGAAAATCTATTCCTTTGTTACGAAACATTCAGAATCTATTACACTCTTTTTATGAAAAATTTGGTCCTTGGCGTAAGGCATTTATTTTAGGCATATTTTTAATTAATTTGCTATTGAAAAAAATAAATTAAAAATAGTCACACATAGAAAATCTTAATCTATTCATCATTTGTACACATTCTCCCGGTAGTGTCGTATTACCGGCGCAACTAGTGGAGTGCTTATTGTAGAGATGTACCGAATAACGATTTTGTTCGGTAACCGAATACCGAATATTCGGTCAAGTGGCCGAATATTCCGTTCGCCGAATAGTTAACCGAATATTCGGTACATCATTAGTTTTTAGTTCGATCTATAAATCGTTTCATCGCATAAAATATCTATCTATCGCACTTGCACGTACGAATTTTGAGATCTGCGCAAGGATCACCAAATAACGCACTTGCTCTACACTTGTAAGTCCTAAATCGTGACACTAGAAATTTTTTCTACGTACAATTAATATTTATTTATTTTCCTTATTACTTTTTTATAATATTTATAGGAATTGTTTCTTACAGTGTATAATCTGTAAAATGCTTCATTAAGTTGATGCACTTGATTTGTAATCAGCTGAGAACGGCTTTGATTGAAATAAAATCTGACAACTTGTTACATTTTAATCACAAATCATTATAATCATTTATTTCAACTTTTGTACAACCAAACTCAAGTTTTTTACAATGCTGTGCATTTCAACACACAATTGTCCAGTTGCTTAAATCAAAGTTAACTATGTTGTTAACTGATGTCGTTGTTACCTAAATCGTAGCTATTGATTTGATAATGTCAGCAAAACAATTGATTTTGTACCAAGATCAACGCTTAACGACATGGTCACGTAGTTAACTACATCGTCGAAGTTAACAATGTTTTATGCAACTGGACTCATAATGCTAACTTCTTAATTACTCACTTATCTAACAATTGATGATTTTAAACATTGGCTTTCTTATTGAAGGATAGATATATTCCAGTTGACAGTTCCTTTATCATCGATACAAACTCGGTTTTCAGAATCCAGTTGTGGCTTTTATGAAGTATGCAACCAACTAGTTCTGTCACACGTTAGGTTCTGTAGGATGTATTGTTATGGTTTTAATTTAACTCTAATGGAACTTTTGCAAATCTCTTTTAAGTCCCGCAGAACATAGTTTTGGAACCGCTGATCTAACTAACAATTACCTAAGAATTATATATAATGTTGAAAAACAATTTCAAAGAAAATTTGTTACTATATTGTATTATAATTTTATTTAAAATGGTTTGTACGTGTGTATATTTTAATTTAACTCTGACATCCATAATTTATAAAGCTATATTAAATTAATGTAAGTATATAGAAATTATGTAAGACCAAAGTAACTTTAAAATAATTTTAAATTGCTGGAATAACACTTTTTATTATTTAATTAATCGTTAAAATACAAATAATGTGATCATAACTGGTATGTATACTGTTAGCTACTAAACTATAATGTATTTATTACTACATACTGTATATTATAAAGGTCATTTATTATTTTCTTATCAATGGAGTTACGATAACTGATTAGAAAACTTAGGAAACACTTTACATTTAAACAGTGAACGAGAAGCATCATCATTAAACTGACGTATTATGAATAAAAAACACAATGATAATGTTTATTGCGTATCAAAAGTGTGTTTTTGGGAGTTTGTAAGTACTTTAATTGTGTTAAATAAACAAATAATCTGTTGCAATTATTTTCTCTTAAGCGAATGGAAGGGCGTTAATGATAATAGTAAATAGAAGTTCTTACGATATGGCATTAAAACGTATTGATATTTAAAAACGAGTTAATTCTAGTTTATAGTTTAAATATTTATTTAGCTCGTTAAAACTCATTTGTGATTTAATTCAGGCGATAAGTGTATTTATCCCTAAATCTTTTATTTAAAAATATCTATTTATACGCCATGATTAATTTAAATTTATGTTGTAGAAGTGGATGCATACAATGGACAAAGTTTCGGTTAAAAATGGTACTACAGAAATCCAACCGATAAAGCAAGCAACTGATCCACCAGAAATTTGTTTTGTGTGTGGAAATCGGGATCATCCACATTCATATTGGTTACATATAAAACCACCAATCAACAAACCAAAGGAACCGTATTTTCCATTCCTGGAGTCTCACGAACCACCAACGGGTTATGTGTCAAAGAGTGATATAGCAGTGCGCGTTTGTTTTTTATGTTATAAATTATTAGTTGAACAATGGGATGCTTATGAACGTGCATCTCGACCACATTCTGAAAGACTTTATTGGCTTAAAAGAGTAGACAATGGTCCTTATACTGGAGCTGATATGGGTTTACAAGGAGAGTATGCCGCACAAGTATTGGGTATTAATAGTGAATCGAACGTTCCTGTTAGACCTCCGAATGGTAGAGCCGATCCACCAGGCGTTAAAGCCAATATACATCTACGAAGCTCACCAAGGCCGACACAGGTGATTTAATAAAATTTATTTATTATAGTAGTTTTGAAAACTTATTAAAACGATTGAATTATTTTTTGTATTATTCCTATTTATTAATACTTAATTCTTAATCGATTGTGCTTGTTAAATTTTTGAGCGTTTTGTATTTAAACAAGTAGTATTCGTTCTGATATTGCGTCAGAAACGTAAAGTTGGGAAACGTGACTTGTGTAACCTATTTCTTAATAAACAGAAAATATTCTAACATTCATTTAAGTACATTTCTTAACCAATAATTTAGTAAAAAAATCGATAGCAAAGATATTTGCCAAAAATTGAAATATTTTGTAGCGTCTAAACATTGACAGTTTTTTTTCTATAAAGTGATGGGTAGTTTCATTACTATATCCCAAATTTCTTAAACAAATAGTCTTTGAGAAAATTATTATGAGTACTAACGAATTTGTTATAATATTATGACTTTAGAAATCATGAGGTTCAAGGTTTTGTACTGTTTGCAAAAGTCACAAATGTACTTACTGTAATCAATAAATCGGTAGTAATTAGTTGACCATGAATAGTAGTAGCCCTAAAGCTGTTTGTACAACGTATCGATATAAATTAACAATTAACGTATAAAATTAAAATCTAGATTGAGTTCTAAAAACAGAAATATAATTTATTTTTAAAGAAAAATAGAGTGGTATTAATCACTGAGGTATGCAGATGGGTTTTTATTCCATATTTAGTTTCTTACAATTTGTAAATTTTGTTATTGTTAAACCAGTCTTTTATCCATGCGAATTATATCAATTGAATTAAGTGATCCACTCTTAAATGTCACTTAGTGCTTACTATATGTACCGTAGATGCTTAAATTGTTTTTTTTTTGTTAATTTATTGGCCATTATGATACGATTTTGTGTGCGTCTAACGTGTGTAAAGAGGATCTATGATGACCTTTTTATCCGTGTCAAATGTTTTTAACTATTTCAACGTTTGCAATACTGAAACAAATACTAATAGCACGTTCTCTTCATCGTTCTCTTTAAAAGTACTTATTCCTTTTAAATATTTTCAAAACTTAGATGGAAACAATTTTTACTCAAATTAAGTTGATACCACGTTTGTTAGATCTTAATTTGTTAATTAAATTCCAATACAAATTAGGTTAGGGATTTAACGTAATTCTGTTTATCTAGGGATAAGTATGTGATATAAAAATATTTAAAGTTAAATCATTTTATTTATATGATCGTTGTTCCTAATGCTGGTTTAGTATTTACAAATATTTATTATATTACAATTGTTATTAATCTTTGTACATATTTGAAGTTTTTCGTAATTATTTTTCTTAAAATAAATTAACTACAGGAAAATAAAAAATTAACTTTTTAAATGTATTTTCGTATTGTTGTCTTGTTTTTTTATTAATGTACTAGTCAATGTTTAAAATTTTGTTTTTAATATTGTTACAGTTAACAAATTCGGATAAAGAAGATCGAGATGCTGCTGATTCTGCGTTAGACCTTCGCAATACAAGTACAAGCTCTCGTAGTTCACCTATTTCAACATCAGTACCAATATTTCACTGCCAAAATTCAAATTCTTCAACCGGAACAGACATTTTAGATTTAAGCATGCCCGATAAAAATTCCGCCACTGAAGTATGTTATGTTTGCGGCGATGAGTTTAAACGAGGTAGTCTTAGTTATATTGCTGCCAAGCAATTACCGGATACACCTCCAAATTATCAATTTTTTCCAAGTCTTATGTTACATCCACGCCCTAGTCGTTCTCGGCCTATGGATTCAGCAGGCAGAGTTCAAGCATGTACTGAATGCCAACATCATCTGTTCAAGCAATGGGACGTCTTTCAGTTACAAGCAGTACCTCATTTTGAAAGAAATTATACTTTAAGGAAGCGCCAGGCAGCTGCAGTCGATACTACAACGTTTATTTGTTATACTTGTGCGTTAGAATACCCGTCTAGTAGTTTACGATTATTATACTGTTGTCCGAATCCAGAAAAAGAACCATATTTTCCGTTTATACAAACTTTAAAACCACCTCCTGGTACCAGCCCAATTAGTCCACAAGGAATGGTACAAGTGTGTTCAATTTGTTATAAATCGATTCCACAGAAGCACAAAGCGTTCGGTGGCGATTCTAGCGTTATTGTAAACAATCATGTATCATTAGCAGATGTACAAAATCATCGTAATAGTAATAGCAATTCGCAACCTTCTCAAGTAAAGTCACCCGCAAATAGTACGGGGTCTGATATACGCTTTAAACCGTACGAAATAGGGAAACCAGGAATCATAACCACTAAAAAGAAACAAGCAGCAAATGAACTTAGAGAAATGGCGAAAATTAACACTATAGCAACTCGAATATCTTCTCCGAGTCCAGAAGTTAATGGCCAAACAACTAATAATCAAAACTATAGGTGTTATATTTGTGGCGGTTTATTTTCGCGAGTGCAAATGGAGTGGCTTAGTACTAGTGCTGAAGGGATGAACTCGCACGCTATGCATTTTCCATGCTTACGAAATGTTTCGCGTATTTCAGAAAATAGTTGTATGGATTCTCATGGTCGAGTGCTAAGTTGTAATACTTGTGTAAATCATTTAGCTCGTCAGTGGGAAACGTTAGAAGCTGAGAGGGTGCCTTTAGAACGAAGGAAGTAAGTATTAAATATTTGATCTCTAAGATAAAGCTTATCATTCAGTTCATTGTTTGATTATTAACTGTTACTTGCTATCCTATTTTAAATTTATTTGAATTCAAGTACAATTTTATCAATAACCGAGGTTAAAAAAAACTATTAAACATTGTGAATATAGAATTCGGGTCACAGCGAACGTAGTTTTGATTTCTATATATAAGTGACTGGTACTAGTTGAGTATAAATTAGATGGTCACAATTTCATTAAATAATACATGTCTTCTAATTTGATAGCTATCTTATGAAAACGTTTGTCGTTCTTATCTACCTATTATACTTAATTGCAACCTTTATGTATTTAATTTTTTAAACAAGGTTTGATTTTCGTCTAAGCAGAATGAACCAGTAAGTTGGCAAATAATACGATGGTTATCAGGTGAACTGAACCATAAAAGTGATAAACTAGTGTACAAAATGTTGCGGAAAGCAAATATGCGGAAATATTTGTTATCGTTTGTAAATATAAAATTTTCATTACTTAATGTACCATTTGGGAGGTCTAGGTAAAGGACTGCAGAAAATAGCACATACTTATCACAACTTAGCATAAGTCGTTTTTCATTTTATCGAAAAAGGGTTATGCATTATAGTAAAAACGGTTTTGTTTTCATAGAATCTGCAAATAAAAATAAACAATTATTTTTACGTCACAAAAGAGCACATACTGAGCACAATTCAGCATACTAGCTAATTTTGAATTTATAAAAAAGGCGGGGCTATGTGTTATCTTATAAATCATTTTTTTAGTATAAAGGTGGGACTAACTTTTTGACGCCAACAACTCATGTTTAGTCTGGTTCATCCAATGAGATATAATATACTCACTGGAGAAACCACTTCGTACATAAAAACGAGCCGTCGATATCCCCACTGCTTTCGGGCAAAAACGCAAAAGGTCGACCACGTTTGAAAGGTAGAAGTTAAATTAAACCTTGTTTGAAAACAATTGGCATATTTCTTAAATTAAAAATACACATCATTAAAAATAAAATCCAAATGATGTATTTTAAAAAAAAATAAATTTAGTTAACTTAAATCAACTTCTTAAATGTAACGGAACTATCTTAAAATGACGACATTTATGGTTTTGCAGTAAGCTTTCGATCGAAATTCAAAATATATATTATTTATTTAAACAACTAATTTTCAACTCATGTGACACGTTTCCAAACGTCTTTACAATTGAGTGAATATAATTTTTAAATGGCATTCTACTTATTATTACTTTTTTACGGTGGCCACAAGATTATTTTTTACCTCCTTCCGTTTATAAAATAAATCCTTTTATTATATAGATAAGTTAAGATTATTAAATTTATTAATAAATGCACTTTAAGCAACTAAAATTGACAAAACTAAAATTGTCGAATGTAATTCAAACGCTACAAAACGCGTAACTATAAACGATAGTTTGCTTTCTTGCCCGGATGAAGTGGGGAAACACGAAATATAACCGGACCGAATTCGTAACCATACTAGCATACGAAATAGTGCTTCCAGTAGTTATTATATTATACTTCATTGGGTTCATCTCAGAAAATTAGCTATCTTAAATTTTTACTTTACTTAAAGGTAATGTTCCACTTGAATTTTAACCTGAATGAATCACATAAAGTGTGTAACGTTCCCAATAAATCATCGTAGTTGTAGGCTGATTCGGTTTAAGTAAAAGAAATTACCTATGCTATTTATTCTAAAATTTCCTACTAGCACAAGACTGAAACGTGCTTTATCTAGCTGCGTTCGGATCTTTATTTTACTTTTAGTTAACAATTTACTTGTTTTTTGCTTTTTATGTTCAAAAAATTGTTGAGTTAAGTTTATCCAGTTTTAAGTAGCCTTAGAGTGTTTATTTATTTATTAATATACATGTTATTATGTATTTTATCATTCGTATTACAAATATTTACATTATCCAGTTTTATCTACAATAGAGCATTTTTTATTTAATTGGCTAAGGTTTTTTCGAAGCAGTGTTTGTAAATAAATTCGATTTTTTGAGTTTCAAAATCAAATGCAAATTTTATTTATTAACAACTACACCTAAATTGACCTTGTTAGTGATTTTTAAACACTTAAGTAATATTTAAACAAATAATAATAGCTAAATTACGATGTTTATTTAGCCTAAATGGTTTATTTGCCGTGATTTTGAAGTATCTATTATACTAATTTTATATAGGGAGGGCCGCATGTGTCGTTTAGAACACGGTGTTGTTTATGCGGAAGTATATGGAATTTTTATGTGAAAAGCATTTATTAATTAACGATTGCCGTAGACATAATTTGTAGTTATTAAAGAGGATTATTTACTCGAATCACAATAAGTGATCATATATTTAGATTGACAGAGTGAGAGAATCGCGATAACTATCAAAATTCTACTTCTTATTTTATTTTCTATTTATAAATAAAAATGAATTAGAATGAGGTAGTAATCAAAAAATAAGTATTTTGTAGTTCATAAAAGCTTATGGGTTAATACAATGAATTAATGAACAGTCGGTCAACATAAACGTATGCGTAATTTTATAATAATTTTTGTAAAATTCCGTGTCCACTATTTTTTATATTGGTTTACTAGAATAGAAAAAAATCTTTCCTAAAAAGATAATTGTACCTTTCCTCGACGTTTTATAATTCGTTTTTTAAAGGTTTCTCCGATACGAAAAGTACCTGTTAACGTAATAACGTTTCTTTTAAAATGAGACAAACTTGTTAGTTAACATCGATTAAAAATTATTCAAATTTGCAAATCCGCGAAAAAACTTTTTGATGTCTAGATAATTTTATTCGTATTAAAAGCATAATGACATGATATAATAAAACAGTGCTAAAATTCAATTTTCTTTTATTCTAGAAACTAATTATGCTGTAGAATGATTTTAGGTTTATTATATATTTTTATTTGTTTTATTTTTGTTGTTGAATATTGTGTTACAGTGTACTTCTGCATTTTATAACGTTTCTGTGTTTTTTTTATTTTTTGATTACGAAGAATTTTGTTTTTATTAAGCTATTTAAAGCAGTTTTTTTACTTCACCATTACGCGTCGTATGTTCCAATTAGCTGTTGCAACCATGAACTTGAGGATTAATATAGAATTTATTATTGTATTTGACATTTTATAATAGCTGGATTTAAGAGTTTATTTTGTGGTAATATGCGTTTGCTAAAACTTTGGTTTCTTTAATGTTTCAACGTTTGCACTATTGCAGAATACTGCGAAATAGTTGTATATGGGGTAGTCATCATAATGTTCATGGGGTGGAGCAAAATAATGTTTAGTGATCTCTGGAGTATGCTGTTGTAGTTTTAGATCATATATTATATATTAGCATGGATAAAGCTATGCCATTTAAAAACTTATTAGACTCTGTTGCATATTTATCACTATCGCTTTCTTGACTATAGAATTACCAATGCTTTCTGTATTTTTTATAATCCTATAAACGTCTAATTTGTTATTTTTGTTATTTTTTGACTTTTGATCGGGTTGTATCACAAATTTGCATAATTACATATGACAAATAACATTAAATATTTCTAAATACAGATTCTATTATTGTAAAGTCCTATTTATATAATGGGTATTTTAATTTGGCGCTTAATGTGTTCAAGTTTTGCTAATTTTTAATTTTGTTTTCATCTCAAGATTACACAGTGAGTTCGGGAATTAAGTAATACAGATAGAAATGAAGCATTTCAGTTTGTCTCTGTTATCTTGAAAACAGTTATAGATAGCTATGGCAGTATCTTTGCTAATATACCCGGTTAGGTAAATGTATCGAAATATCAGTTTTTGAACCAAGCATGTTACGAAAATAATGAAATGTGCGTTGTAAATGGGGTTATTTAACGAATTTGATGAGGTAATTTTAGTCGTAATCTGATTATTGGTAATTGCGTAACGGACAAATACTTTCGTTTTTTGTAATGTAATTTGTCTATGAATCCAATAAAATATCAGATGTATTCGGAAGAGATTTAATTAAAAACGCTATTAACATAGTGCGTACAATATGCAAGTATTTAAACGCGCAAGTTAAATAATAAATAACCAACTAGACATCAGCGGTCAAAGACTGTACGCATTATTTGAATCGCGTTTTCAATTAAATCTCTTCCGAATACACATATTTTATTGGATTCTTAGACAAATTACATCGAGGAATTATATTTTGGGATAAAAACAATACGTTACCATTTAAAAAACAAAAGTAATTATCTGTAACGCAATGACTAATAATTGGATCACGGGTCAAATTCCTTATATAACCCCATTGAAAACGCACATTTTATTATTTCTGTAACATGCTTGGTTCAAAAGATATGAAAATGTTTTCATACATATGCCTAACCCGGTATATGATTTAAGATTGTGGTCAACCCGGAGCAGGTTGGTCTTTTATTATGGTTTAGGAATTGGCATATGTTGAGGATTATTGTTTTCTATAATATTGTATATTTGACGATAGGCATATAAGGGCAAACTATTGCACAGTATGTGTGAGATAATGGTAATGTAGGAGGTAATGCCTGGCGCTGTGGTAATCCACATCTTCTGCATCAGATTTTAATCTTTGTTAACTTTATATTCTCGTTAGAGTCTTATTATTTATATCAATGTTGTGTGATGTCTGTTGATTTGCAATTCAACATACTTTAAATTTACAATAATTTTAATGTTTATGGGAAGGAGCGGATTGAAAACTCTTGGTAGGAGATTGAATTGGAATTAACCATCAAACACTTTCTCTTAACAATGAAAAATTAACCGACGATGAAAATTGCAAAGGATGGTAATTAAGTATGTTTTTTAAAGTTTATTTTTTCAATTATTCTTTTCAAAAACTTTAAATGTGTTTGTATAATTTAATTTTATTTTTTTTTTCAATCTCAAAACCTCATCAAGTTTTTTTTTATTTTAATAAACGCTACATGTTTCGACTTATGGTCATCTTCAGGCGTATACTATAAAATTATAAAATCGAATCATATTATTTTATACATCAACTTACTACATTAAAATTAAAAAATCAAACTTCAAATATTAAATATTAAACTTGAAAAAATAATTATAGAAATCTGAAAAATAATATAAATTAAAATAAAATAAAAAAATTATAAAAATAAACTTACCAACCTTTATTAATCAAAAATTAAATATTTGAAGTTTTACAATTTTAAATTTGAAAAAATAAAATTAGCCTAATAATAGAAATTCCTAGGTTACAACAAAATAATATAATAATGGAAATAATCAAACAAAAACTAATTTAGAAAAAGTAAATTATTATTAAAGTTAACAACTTCATTAAGAGATAAATCACGATTTAAATTGTAATTTTTAATTATTTCTTTTATTTCTAAAAAAAATAGTTTCAAACCTTTATTACAAATCTGTAAAATTTCGAAATCTTTTTTAGAATTAAATGAAATATTATTTTTTATACAAGACAGATGTTCAGCAAATCCAATAGAAAACTTGCGACTTGTTTGTCCTGTATAGAAGAGACGTTGCAATCACCACATTTTAATTTATAAACACCGGATTTATCTAAAATATTAATTTTATCTTTTGTATTAACTAATAAAGATTTACTATTATTTTTTGACGAAAAAGAAATGTTAATGTTAAAATGTTTTAATAGATTTTGAAATTGAAATGAAGAAGAGCCTATCTATATAAAGAAGAGATGAACAATTTTTAATTTTAATAGAAGACAAAATTTTCTTTTGTAAATGTTTTATAATATGTAAATGATAACCATTAATATTAGCTAGATAATAAATAATATTTATTTCTTTGTTAAAACTATCATGAGCAAGAGGAAAAGTATAGAATCGGTTAAAGAAAAGTCTAAAAGCTGCTAATTTGTGTGAGAGTGGATGGAATGAAGAAAAAGGAATAACGTGATTACTTGTAGGTTTACGATAAACACCAATTTTCAGGTTGTTATTAATACGTTTAATAGATAAATCAAGAAAATTAAAAATATTGTTTGATTCTTTTTCTACTGTAAATTTTATATTGGGATGTATTAAGTTTAGTAAATTAAAACAATAATTTATATCATATTCACTGTCTTTAAATATAACTAAAAATATAACAACCAAACATTTATTTAAAAAACAGGTTTACCTATGGGAAATAACCTTTCATCGATACTAGTGGAAATTTTCTTATCTAACTTAGAAATCTATAAACTTTTTTCTAATGATTTAACATTTTATTTATTATAAAAGATACGTAGATGACATTAACCATATTATTCGCAAAAGAGGGTAGCAGCTTATACATACAAAAACTTTCAACGTGATTATCTATAAAAAATGTTTTTTTTAAATACTGTTGCGGTAACCAAGATTTTTTAAAAACTATTGCATCAATCAAACAAAAATTTAACGTGATTTGTTATAACAATAGGCAGGGCTGAACGATTTGTTTGTTTCTGTTAAAGTTTGTTTATTGCAAAAGAACCACAATCGCTATATATCGAAAAGTTGACTTTTTCGTAAATCTTGTCTTTTTTGCAAAAACAAAATTTTACCAAACCCTTCGTTCAGACTCGTTGTAACGCAATATACTAATGCAATGTTCTTTTATTTTGATTTCAAGTAAGCCGTTTCAAAGATATCTTGATCACAAAACCAATGAAAAAAAACGAATGCTCTCGGAAAAGTGTAATATTTGCTTTATTTTTGAATATTTTTTCTAAACAAAATTTGTACATGTATTTCAAAATAGGTACTTTTTTATAGTGTTTTATGAAATTTAATAAATCTTGAAAATACGCAGTTTTTCCAATTTCAATTAGGCATAACCCCTTAACTTGTTTATATTTCTAGAAGTTCCGTTTTACTATATATATTTTTAATATTTTTTAATTGTTTATGCGTTTCACTTAAATTATACTAACTGGAACATTAATTTCAATAAGAGTTCGATTTAAGTTATTTATTATATATAACAATATCTCGTCTATTATATCCATTGTTTATTAGCAAATAATAGGACGATTCCAGTAAAGTGTTTTGTGGTTTGATTCAATTACAGCAGTACGTTATTATTTTTTTGAGTAACAGTTTTATTAAATGGATCTTAAAAATTAGATGACTGAATTGTTGACCACAAGTCTAGTTTCTTAACGTAGTGAAGTGTCTTATAACTGAATAGTACACATAATTAATAATTTTAAATTATGTTTTTTCCTTGTAAATTTAATTTTTTGATACAAGCTATAAAATTATAGTCTCAAGCAGCGGCGGCTGGTGGTCAATGTTGCAAGAGGGTCATTCTAGCATTAAAACTTTAAAAAACGCATTTTTACTTAATAAAAGATTTATATTGAAGGTTATCTCTCAAGTTATCTCTCTCTGGAATAGGTAAAATGATTATTATCGTTTATAATAGCGAAGGCTTTCACGGACGCAGTCTATACCGATGAAGTCTCTTACGAAAGTAGGCGAGACGTAGACAACCTCAGTTACATCAACACGGTCCAAACTCGGAAAAAGTCTTAATCTCAGTTCATAATCTTTTAAAACAAAGTAGCATGATTTTTAATATTTTTTTGAGGGTCCCTAACTGAGAAGCCGCCACTGGTCTCAAGTAGTGTATTGACGTAATAAAAATTAAACCAATAACAGGTATATTTATTGCTTTCCCAGTAAGATTGTTGAAGTGAGTTAACGATAAGATCAGGAAGTAGTGTTCAAATCCAGTTTTAAAAAATTATAAAAACAAACTTTCTGACTTTGTTGGACGTTATTTCGTTTTATACTTATCGTGAAATGCTTGCGGCTTTTTCTAATATGTGCTGTAATTCATTCATTTTAGTTTGTTCTTAAATCAGTTTTAAGCCGCCAAACTTTAATGGTTATTTACAGTGGATATATCAAACATAAGTTTATGAAATAAGTAATTTTTTTATTGTACTAGTCTTATACGTTGATGTTTCGTGAAGCACGTACATTGCAGGGGGAGGACGTCGTCGTAAAAAAACAAGCGTTAATGTCAAAGCTACACTATCATCAAAGAAATAATCAAGAGCGTATAACGACAAATTGAAAGCATTGGCGAATCTAAAACATTATTATTATTCCATAGAATATCCTACAGACATTTATCATCATCCACAGGTCGATGTTTATTAAGAAAAACATGCCAGTTTGATGGGTTTGGAAACCATGAATTCGAATATCGACTGTTACTAATTGAAAAAATTGTATAAGGCAGTCAAAGAGAAACGATCAATCATTAACCTTCCGATTACCATTGGGGTCTTTTTTGAACCCAGACGTGTTGTTTTTGTTGTCCCAATATTTTTTTAGCTGAGTTTCTTTCAACAGTGTTTATTAATATATAACAAATTTTTCAATTGTTATTTGTTTTGCGACGTAAAAAAAATATTGTTTGGCAGACACAGAACAACACAAAAAGAGGTCGTTGTAAGATATGTCCAAGAGCAAATGACAAAAAATGTTCGGAAACATGTGAAAAGTGCAAACTCTTTGGATGTAAACAACATTGCCAGAAAAAACCTACAATAATCTGTAATAGTTGTTGCCCTCACTAATTTATGTTTACATTTTATTTTTATATTTTTATTAGTTTATATGAAATCTAATGTTGATTTAAAATATTAATAAAGGTTACCATTACAAATTAATCGGTTTTTCTTTACACAATAAGAAAAAAAATCAAATCTGACCCCACTTGTTAATCGGCGCCTCAAAAATTGTTTGGTAATCCGAAGGTTAAAGAAGAAAACACTAAATCGTTTACTGCTAATAGTGCTGGGGGTCTGAAAAATTGTTGTTGAAAACCTTAGAATTATTCTCAAACATACATTTGAATTATTGCAAATCATACTTTCTTAGACACACTCTCGGATATTATTATAGTAAATAGCTGCAAAGCTACGATCAAGTTGCATATCCACTTATGTTACATGTATAGTTGAAATGTTTTGTAATTTGTAAAAACTGTGTTTATGCGCTTATATAAACGCACTTTTACAAATTTTTTTTTGTAAATCTACATTCAACGACACATGTATTGAAAATAAGGCCCTGTACGCAAAACAGACGTTCACGTTATCATTTCTTTTTGTGAAATTACCCAATTAGGCATCACGCTCAGTTATCTTGAATGTTTTTTCTACGTTGAAGTTGAAACGTAATAACTGCTCTAATGGAGTAGTAGTATACGTATACTTTTTAAAAAAGTGCAAAAAAACAAGCACGAATACACATTTTTTTTCTATAAGTACAGAATAAAAGACAAGAAAATCCTGTTTATTTGTTATATAATATTAATGGACTACTCTACTGAGCAAATGGATAACTTGAACGTTATTAGGCACATGGTGAATAAAATGTAGGTGTGTATTTCTTATATACATCTGAATTATGCTAGAAGCTTTACTTTCAGGAATTTTTTTTTAATTTCTTTTTTAAATTTTAAAATAAAATAGTAATAAATGAATCTGTTTATGCCGGTTAAAGATTTTTGGGGGGTATTGTCACAAAGTCAAATATTCTACGTTATCTTCAATAAAAATTATTTTACAACTCGTTGTATGGTTATGATAGTAGGTCAAAGTACACGTTAAGGTTATCTAAACTATTTCAATAAATTATTTTGCGAAAATGTTATACATAACGTTAAAATAGTGATTGAAAAATGAGTGTTCATAATTGTTTAAAATTTTCAAGTAGTGTATATTGTTCCAGATATGATATACCAGGTCCGGAGGTAAACTCGGTTGGCGAGAAGCCGACGTCAAGTCCATCTACAAGTGTTATTAGTGATCATAATTTAATTTCGAATTCGTCGGGTAGCAGTATTTACTGTTTTTTGTGTGGATTACATTCTGAATTAACATTAGCTCGAGTTTTATACAGCAGACCACAAGGTGAGTTATTTTAAATACTTAACGAACAGGCCATGTCGTTGGTGATTATTTTGTTATGTACAAGTATGTTGGCTACCAATCGAAGAAAATACAAATTGTTAATTGATACGATTGTTTCTTTAATTTTTTTATTTGCTTAATCTTAAAGGTTACTTATTCTTAGTTATAAATTTATGTTATACAATGATACGCTATCGTGTATCAGATTTGTTTAATATTCACGACGTAAATAAATTAAATAAGTGTCGTAGGTAGTAACGACTGTTTAATTGTTGTGGGCATTTATGTGGGGTTCAAATATCAATTGATATTGATGCTATAGAACCGCAGGAAATGCGTTTCTTGTAAAATATTTTACTGTAATTTTTCAAATTTGCACTTTAGCAAATCTTGAAAAATGTCATTTGAAATTTATGTCTATTTATATCCATAAGTTATTTATATGATTTGCATGAGAAACGTTAACGACATTTCGATTTGCACATTACGTAACGTTAAATATTTACATTAATTTATTATTGCAATTTCTCGAGTTCATAAACTTTGAAATAAAAAGTTTTGCTTATTTGCGTAAGTGAAATGTTGTGATTGATTTATTTACGTATATTCAATAACATTTTTTTGCAGGAAGGAATGCACCTTATTTTCCAGCGCTACTTAGACACGCTAGTCCTCCAAACGCTGAGCAGTTGCGAGAAGACGGATCCGCTTTGGTATGCACTTTCTGTTATCATGGACTTGTCAGTCAGTGGAGAAAATATGAGAGCCAAGGTAGTGCAGCACCACCTTCGGACAGGCGCGAATACAATACACACGACTATTGTTGTTATGTGTGTGGTATTATCACTTATAGAAAACGAGTTCGTGCATTACAAATTAAGGTACACAATAAGAAGAAAAAACTAAAGTGTGAATTTGACAATTATTTTTTTCAGGATTTTCCGTTTCTGCGATTTCATCCACAACCAGAAAATTCTCTTTTATTGGAAAACGGGGACTACGCGGTTGTATGTTTAGATTGTTATGAAACGCTAAGAACTCAAAGTCTAGAATATGAACGTTGGGGATTACCTATCGACAAAAGGCAGTATAATTGGCTAACACAGCCTCCGCCGCCTGAAGACAGTCCTGAAGCCGCAGTTGCTCGATTACCTAGTGGACAACGGAGTGATAAAGTGGTACGTACTTAGTATCTCCCGAAGACTAAACAGTAATTTACTTCTTTCACTTTAGGTTCCTCAGACGTTTGTGGCAAGACCTTCAAGGAAAAATTGTTCTCCGAAAACCGAAAAGAAAACACCTGCAAAAACCGAATCGAGTAAGTATTTTTGTTTTTATTTAAATAAATATAGGTATTAATCCAAGTCATATTTAAATACTAAATGTTTATCTAATTCTTAATTACAATATTAATCAAAAACATAACGTCATTTGAGAACCACCCAACCTGCAGTAATAATCACACATTTTAATGATATTAATTTTTGACAGTGGTTCTGATATTTCTTTAGTCATTTATCTTTCTTATATATTGTAAACATTTGTTTCTATGATACTTAAAGTATCCATTTTGTTTATTTTTAAATTATTCGGGTGTTATGAAAGCTCTAACCTTATAGTTAAGGCCAAATATTTTAATTTTTAATCTATAAATCGCGATGTCAGATTTGATGTAACCTCGAAAATGTTTAGTACATCCGAGACTTAACTAATGCTTTTAACTTGCCGTTTTATGTTTATACAGGTATTTTGATGGGATGGTGTTTGATGTAGTTAAGTGTTTTAACAAATACAATTTTAGTTATAACTAGTTAAAAATAGATACCTACTTCAATTTCTCTTTATAATTTAAAATGAAATTCTTATGAGCTCGTTTAAACGTGGAATATATAGACAAATCGTTATTTTTTTAAAGTTTAACTTAGGTTGTATATGTTTTTAATATAATACATATAGTATAATACGTGTTATCTAGCAAAACAAAATGATTTTGGTCAAATTAATTAACCGATGTTTTCTATGATAAACAAGATGAAAGAATTTATTTCATTAGCCACGGTTTGTGAATAACAACTCGAATGTTTTTTAAAATACAACCTTTATTGTATAGAATATTCCTTCTTAAAGATTGTTCTATACATGCTGATCAGTAGTATAATTTGAATATTTTTATCTGCTTATAGAACTCATATTTTTATTCAAAGATTGAAAAGTATCTTATACTACTAAAAATAGCGTCAGTTTCATTCCATTCAATATTAAATTGAACCAACTTAAACTCAAAAAAAAAAAAATTAAAATGATATCTATCACTAGTCATTCACGAATTTTTGTGAAAATAAATACACTTTTATGGCACACAGTGTACGATTTAACTAATCTAGGTGGACAAAATTATTAAGCTTAATGAGACGAACTCAAATTATTATTTATGTCTATGGTGAAATAAAAGATTTATTATCTTTATCGCAATAGGAGTCTACTTTGGTAATTTTCTCAATAAAGTTAGATACGGATCCGAACTTAAAAACAAGTATTTAAACAAATCATAATTATTGGTACTAACACGTCATATTTTACACGTACATTCTGGTCTTATTTTTCTTATTTCTTTTTTTCCCTCTCCGAAGCTTCTTCCGACATTTGTCCCAATGGATTCATATAATTTTATACAATTTGTGATCCGTGGACAAAAATTGTATGTAAAGTGATGGGTAAAGACATAAATATAAATTTTTTGTTACTCTTCAAATTTTGTACAGTCGATTTCGTACCTCGATGCAATGACTTTAAGAATAATACTTACCCGATAAATTAGATTTTCATCGAGACCTGTAATGTTGACAGTCGATTTGCAATTAGCAAGGAATCTTCGAGCTATATGCCATCGTCGCTCGTTCTATATTCAGGTTTAACTTTGCTTATTATTAGACAAACTTCTTTGAATTTGTTTTGGATACCTTTCTTTAACTAGATTTTTTTGTTTGGTGTCTTATTTGCCATTCTTTTATTGGTATGCGGTATTAACATACGCTCTAAAGTACGAATATACGCATAAAGGGAAAACATTCCAGATTGAGGCAAGATTTCTTTGATTTGTTTTTCCATTTGCTTGTGCTCTTCTTTTATTAAAGCACTTGTTTCTTTCTTGTATAAAAATTTTACTATTCTGCAAAATCTCGGAGATGATGCCCGTGAATTTTCCTATATTAAGTTTTGTTCCATATCATTAGTAACCAATCTAATTGGCACCATAGACAAGAATTTCGAGATATAAATGATTTCATTGTTAAAATTTCGATTTAGAAATAAATGCTCAATTTTTAAATAAATTTCAGAATTCAAAAAATTCGACTTTGAATTAGTGAAGTAAATAGAAAAGTAAATGGAAAAGTATTAGTGAAGTAAACTGTACAAACAACTGCAAAAAATCTGTTATCTTTTTTTGGTTTAAGGAATTTGTAGATTTTTTATCAATTATTTTCTCAAGTTCAAACAATGAACCGAATACATGATTCTCGATATCATTGCATCTTTCAACGTACAACACCAAACATTCCTTTAGGATTTTACTGCTACGAGTTCGGTAAAGCGTTATTGGATTTTACTAATTTCGACTTATGGAGCCTGTTTTCTAAAATTTGAGTTATAGAGTATAAATATATATATATTGTTACGTATTTATTTAAAACGACTAAAACTACGTTTACTTATTATAGAAATATGTATACTTTTAAATTAACCGAACTAATTAAATCTAATAATAAAAACACTTGCACTATAATTTATGTATAACTGTTGTATAACACTTAAGATAAGATAAGATAACGTCCTCGGATTTGTTTACACTATAAGTCACGTTCACTCGATTCGGTGTACACTGTTATTTATTTAAAACGTCGCGCGTGCTAATCACTTATTTATCTTCACCTTAATAATCTTCTTAATACTGCATGCATTCACATTTCAGCAATAACTGACCTATGATTTCCATGTTCGGCATTTATAGACATCGGCGAATCCTTCTCGAATCCTTCTCGAACGTTCCCTACTTTTCGCTATATCTTCTAGACAGCTTCTAGAAGGCTCTTGCCTTTGGAAGTAATTTCTTGAACGCTTCACTGCCCCCTTCTTAGGACTGTTCTGTCCCAGAACAGGAGACTGGATGCGACACCGGTAAAAGGGATCGTGGCGATAGCAGCAGCTTCCTCCATTTCGGCAACTTCCTTGACCATAAAAGTAACAATCAATGGACTTTTCCTGGCCCAATACTCTCCTCGGTTGGTAACTACAGACCAACACTTGAATGCCTGTTCCTCGGAAGACGACCTCCAACATGTTTCGAACTGTCCTCCAATTCATTTGGTCTAAGCCACAACCAAGCTTGGGTACTGCCAATTTCTTAACATGATGGAACTCCATTTGTCTCTTGAGACTCCATAATGTTCGCCACAGATCTTTGTATAACGGCTTGACACGTGAGTATTTCTTGGTGACCAGATAGAAAACGAAGCGTCCGTCACCACGTAGTCCTAAAACCTTTCCGACTGCCGGTTGCTGTCTTCGTAATTCATCTAGCTGCCCAAACTTCTTTTTAAACACGACTGCAACCCCTTTGGACATGTCAAGGTCCTCGCTCACGCAATGTGCGATGGCGTAATCTTTTTGTGTCTGGAACAGGTCTTGTTGTTCCTCGGTGGTAACTCCGAACCTAGCTTTTCCAGAACCTCCGTATAAGTTCATAAACTTTTCGAACTCCATTTCTTCGATTGGATTCCTGGTTCTGCTACTTATTACTCTGGTTCGGACCTGAACTTGCGAATTGTGGTTATCGCCAGCAAATGGGGCTAGACGATCGACGTGGACCACTTTTGGCTTGCCTCTGGGCGGTTTTCGGATGCGGTATATAACGTCGTTAATACGCTGCACGACTTCATAGGGGCCCTCCCATTGCCTTTGCAGCTTCGGCGACAAACCACGTCTTATTTGAGGGTTATACAACCAGACCATATCGCCAGGTTGAAACCCACCATTTTGCGCTTTGACGTCATATCTTGTTTTCATCCGATCGCTGGCAATTTTTGTGTTTTGACGAACCTCTTCATGTACTTCGTCTAGCCTCTTTGCCAGCTTGCTGACGTAATCTTCTCCAGCGACTTCTTCTTCCGGTCTTCGTCCAAATTGAAGATCGCATGGTAATCTTATCTCACGACCGAGCATGACACAGGATGGTGTTTGGCTTGTGCTTTCGTGAACGGATGATCGGTACGCCATTAAGAAGAGGTGCAAGTACTGATCCCAGTCTCTTTGGTGTTCGAACACTACCTTGGCTAAGTACTTGCCCATTGTTCGATTCATCCGTTCAACCATGCCATCAGACTGAGGATGGAAAGGCGTTGTCCTAGTCTTTTTAATTCCTAACAGTCGGCAAACTTCTTGAAACAGCCCAGACTCAAAATTGCGGCCTTGATCGGAGTGTAATTCCAACGGAACTCCAAACCGGCAGAAAAACTTCTTTACTAATACGTCTGCGACTGTAGCTGCTTCCTGATTGGGAATGGCGTAAGCCTCCGTCCATTTCGTGAAATAATCCATCGCCACCAGGATGTATTTATTTCCCGAATCGGATTCTGGGAACGGCCCTGCGATGTCAATCGCTACTCTTTCCAAAGGGCTTCCTACGTTGTATTGTTTCATGGGTGCTTTGCGCTTTCTCGCTGGACCATTTCCTGAAGCGCAGACTATGCATTTACGGCACCATTTCATGACGTCCTCTTTGCAGTTTATCCAGTAGAATCGTTCTCGCACTTTACCCAACGTCTTCTTAATGCCAAAGTGTCCTCCTGATGTCCCATCGTGGAGATGCTTCAACACTTCTGGCACCCTGCTCTTTGGCACTACCAACTGTAGTCTGTTTCCCGTGCCCTCGGCACTTTCTAGGGATCGCTTAAGAAGACCGTCTTCTACTATCAAAGAGTCCCACTGCGCCCAGTACGCTTTGATGTTTCTGCCCAAAGCACTCACTTCTTCCCAGGTTGGTCGTCGCCCGCTTTCTTTCCAGTCCAGGAGTAGTCTTATTTCAGGATCGTCTTCTTGTTCGCGACGTAACTGCTCAGGTTCCCACTCGTCATCAACCATAGCAGTTCTCCGGAGGCATTCGACTTTTTCTTCCAGTCGCGAACAATGGCTGCAGTCCGCCGGACATGGTCTTCTGGACAATGCATCAGCGTTCCGATGACTGCTTCCGGCACGGTGTTCTGTGTCATAGTCATACTCTTGCAGTCTCTCGATCCATCTTGCTACTTGCCCTTCTGGGTTACGGAACTGCAGTAGCCATTTTAAGGCGGCGTGGTCTGTTCTCAGTAAAAATTTTCGTCCATACAAATACTTGTAGAAATGTTCGATGGACTTAACGACTGCTAACAGCTCCCTCCTAGTCACGCAATAATTTCTTTCTGGCCTAGACAAAACCTTGCTAAAGTACGCGATAACCTTTTCTTGTCCATCTTGAACCTGCGAAAGGACCGCGCCTATGGCCATATTGCTTGCGTCGGTATCCAAAACAAACTTTCCATCTTCTCGTGGATAACTCAAAATCGGCGAAGTGACTAGGGCCTGTTTTAGTTGATTAAAAGAATTTTCGCAGTCTTCATTCCATCTAAATTCTGCTTTTTCTTCGGTTAGTTTTGTCAATGGTTTGGCAATATTGGCAAATCCGGGGACAAATCTTCTATAATAAGTGCATAACCCAAGGAAACTTCGGACCTGATGTTTGTCGATCGGTCTTGACCATGCTTGCACTGCTCGGATTTTGTCTGTGTCAGCCCTTACTCCATCTCTAGATGCGACGTGGCCAAGGTATTGGACTTCCTTCTTAAATACGTGGCACTTCTTTGGGCTCAATTTGAGGTTAGCCCCGCGTAATCTCTGGAACACTTCCTTCAAGTTGTTCAAGTGCTCTTCAAACGACTTTCCAACCACGATCACGTCGTCCAGGTAAACCAAGCACGTCTTCCAAGACAATCCGCGCAAGATGGTCTCCATCAAACGCTCGAACGTTGCAGGAGCGTTACACAGGCCGAAGGGCATTACAGTGAACTGCCACAAACCAGTTCCGATCGTAAAAGCTGTTTTTTCACGATCCTTGGGTTCTAATTCTACCTGCCAGTATCCACTCTTTAAATCTAACGTAGAAAACCACTGGGATCCTGACAGGGTGTCTAGCGTATCGTCAATTCTGGGTAAAGGGTAGCTGTCCTTTTTGGTCACGTCGTTTAGCTGCCTGTAGTCTACGCAAAACCTCGTTGATCCATCCTTCTTCTTCACGAGTACCACTGGGGATGCCCATGGACTACTTGAAGGTTCAATCACGCCTTCTCTCTCCATATCCGTAATTATTTGTTCGGTTTCTTCTCTTTTCGCCAAAGGAAGTCTGCGTGGATGTTGTCGTATCGGCCGAGCGTCTCCGGTATTAATTTTATGTTTCACCACGTTAGTTCTTCCTTTGGAGCCACTCTCCAGCGCGAACACATCTTGGTACTCTTGGATCAACACTTTAACTTTAGCCAGCTGGTCTTGGCTGAGGTTTTCGCATTTGGTGGTAAGAATGTCCAATAGATGTTGTGGACACTTCTTCGGCGACGTATCTTGGTTCGACTTCACGCATCTCACAATTTGTGATACTGGCGTGCATTGGCCTACCACGGTCTTCTTTTTCAGCGTTACAGGATCTGAGTTGATGTTTAAGATCCTTACTGGCATCGTCTTCTTTACTCGTACTAAAGTTCTTCCAACGAGTAGTCCCTTTTCAACTAAACCGCCCTCCATTGGTTCAATCGCGCGTATGTAGCCTTCCCGGAGATTTCCATCCAGGCGTGCCATCACCACACTTTCAGTCCTTGCAGGCAGAGTCACGTCTTCACTCAATAAGACTCGCACGGCTGCCTTCTCTGACGAATGAAAAGGAATTTCTTCATTGTCGATCTTCAGGACATCGTTCTTCATATCCAAATGGAACCCATACTTCTTTATCACGTCCATTCCCAGGATAACTTCTTCCGTGATGTCGGCTACCAGTACTTGGTGGTCGAGTACTCCATTTCCCAAACCAATGGTTACTTTGACTTGTCCGTGAGTAGGTATTTCGTCGCCCGTCGCTGTTCGAAGTCGTGCTGTTACTGGTGATGCCTTCTCGTTTTCCAATAAGATGTCAGGAAGAATGATGGTCTTCGTCGCTCCCGTGTCAACCAGTAACTGGACGCTTCTCCCATTGATCTTGCCATCGAGATAAATGCTATGCAATTTCTCTCTAAGCGATGCCATTTGGATGGTAATCTCCGGGGCATGGCTCGTTGAGGTCGACTTTCGCCCCATTCGGTCGACCTGTTCTAGTTTTCCGGACGCTCTTCTGGTCTTCTATGGTTCTTGATTTTTCATTTAATTTCTGTTCTAATTTGTCTTGTACTTCTTCTATTTTGTCATTCACAGATTCGCAAATTTCTTCTTTTAAGTCTAACATATCTGCTTGGGTTTCTTCTTGCACAATTTTGATTTGATTTTCTATGCTCGTTTGTATTTCTTCTTTTAATCGTCTAGAATTTTCCGTCAACTTTTCTTCAATTTTCTGAGAATTTTCTTCCATTTTCTGCGAATTTTCGTAAAACTTTTCTTCCATTTTCTGCGAATTTTCGTAAAACTTTTCTTCCAGTTTTGCTTCGAGTTTCAGTGAATTTTCGCCCATTTTTCTATTATTTTCTTCCATATTTTTATTCATCGATTCGAGAATTTCAAATATTTTTGAATCCATTTTACCTTTTTGCAAACGCGTCACCGGCATAAATTTAAATCTAACACGAATATAAAGTTTAAATACACTACTTTTTAAAATGCAGTTTTCGTATAACACAAAATTTTAATAACGATCCACTTGTTAATATTAAACCACGAAAACGAATTTAATAATATCGCGATCACGCACTTGTTAAAAGAAAAAGTTTAATAAACACTATTTTATACTTTATAAATAACCACGCGTATCGCAAACTTAAAAGTTATTTACGTAATCAATGTTTTTATTACGGAAGCGATATCAAATAACTTAATGGTATTCACACTAAAAATCGCGAACGGTTTGTTCTATTCGATACCCCAACGCCTGACGCCACTCTTACGTATTTATTTATTAACAACTAATTTATTTAAAACGACTAAAACTACGTTTACTTATTATAGAAATACAGTCTTGGCCAAAATTATGAGTTCACCTAAATTTTTAAGGGTTTTAATGGGTTTAAAGGAACAGCAAGAAATATTTATGCAAAATTTAATTTATTGTAGCCAAATACATAAAATAATTTAATATTTAGTTACTCCACCCTTAACTGCTATTACTTTTTTAATTCTTTGTTGCATGCTGTTAACTAACTTGTTACATAAATCTGGAGATATATTCTCCCATTCTTCTTTAATAACATTTCGTAACATTTCTTTAGATGTACAATGTTTCTTACTAATATTGACTTTTAAAATATGCCATAAATTTTCGATAGGTGATAGATCGGGGGATTGTGGGGGCCAATCTAACAAATTTATAGCATTTTCAGTAAAAAAATGTTTTGATGCCTTTGATGTGTGGCAGGGCGCATTATCTTGCTGAAAAATGTATGGAGGCTCTTCTTCGTGAAATAATTTCAAAATCGACGGTTCCAAAACTTCTGTCAACATAGAAATATAGGTGATGCTATTCATCCTCCCTTCGCACAAAAAAATCTTCCCGACGCCTCTCGCCAACATACATCCCCAAATCATAATGCTACCACCTCCAAACTTTACAGTTGGTACGATGCACTCGGGGTGGTAAGCTTCATTTCTTCGGCGATGAACGAATTGTCCTCCAGATTGACCGAAAATCTGAAAAAAGAATTTGTTTTTTTGTTTATTTTTGGATCTTTATAAAAGTTCGATAAATACAATCCTTATATCGAAAACTATTTTAGAGTACATAATATGCACTTAATTAACCTACCTCTACATTAGTTTCGTCTGACCAGATCACGTTGGTCCAGTCTTCCATTGTCCAATGTTCATGTGCCTTTGCCCAATCTAATCTTAATTTCTTTTGGCGATTCGTCAGTAACGGCTTATGACGAGCTCGTCTACCTGTTAGATTAAATTTATTCAAGCGCCTCCTTACCGTTCTTGGTGATATTTTTATAGAATATTGCTTCAACAATTTTCTGGAGAGCTCTTTAGATGTTTTTTTGCGATTTTTTAAAGACAAACGTTCTAAAATCCGATCTTCTTTTGCAGTAGTCATTGATTTTCTGCCTCTACCCTTTCTTGATTCAAAAGAACCAGTGTCTTGATAACGTCGAATAGTACTTTGAACGCCATATTGCGAACATTGCACTTGCCGTGCTATTTTTCTTTGGCTTAAGCCTTGCGAATATAAAGCTATTATTTGTGCTCTCTTGACAATGCTTAATTCACTATTTTTCGGCATGATGACACTTTACAACAACACATAAATCGACTATATAAAATGTAATTTTATAACCGCACTACTATGGTTACTTACATCAGTATACATAAAATGCTCGGTAAGAAGTAAGAAACAAAAATTCATTTTGTGATCCCTACCTACTTTATAAACAAGCGAATTATCAGCAAGCTTATGTAAATGATATGCGTAAATATGACTCACTACTATTAAGAACTTTTTAAACGCATTTAATCATTGCGTAGGGTTATATTCACAAAATGTTAAGTGAACTCATAATTTTGGCCAAGGCTGTATGTATACTTTTAAATTAACCGAACTAATTAAATCTAATAATAAAAACACTTACACACACACACACATGTATAACCGTTGTATAACACTTAAGATAAGATAAGATAACGTCCTCGGATTTGTTTACACTATAAGTCACGTTCACTCGATTCGGTGTACACTGTTATTTATTTAAAACGTCGCGCGTGCTAATCACTTATTTATCTTCACCTTAATAATCTTCTTAATACTGCATGCATTCACATTCCAGCAATAACTGACCTACGATTTCCATGTTCGGCATTTGTAGACATCGGCGAATCCTTCTCGAACGTTCCCTACTTTTCGCTATATCTTCTAGACAGCTTCTAGAAGGCTCTTGCGTTTGCAAGTAATTTCTTGAACGTTTCAATATATATATATATATACCTCGTAGGGAAATAACATTTTATTCGAGTTACAAAGTCTAAATAATTTGAGATGCCGCGTATTTAGGGGTTCAGCGGAAGGGAACTTAACTTAACGAGGTTTGACTTATCGAGATTCTGCTATATATGTATAAGAGTGTATTGAAATATACTCAGACCCAGTCTAGAAAAGAATTCCTCAAGGATTTTGTCCCAATTCTCATTGCAGTGTGATTCAAAAGAGTTTGGGGATTCACTTCGACTGATAAATCAATTACAATAATATTTTCCACGGAAGAATATGAGTTTTCCTTTTTTTTGTGTATTTCCTCATATGACATGAGGGGTTCTTATTGTATCTTTTTGTACTAGTGAACAGTGAATTTATTTGATATAAATAAAGCAAAAACCTCTTCGTTTTTTAGCTTTAGACGGACTTTGTTTGAATTGAAGGGTTTGGTGCAAAAAGGGTATAAGTGTATAAGTAGACAATTTGAGTTAGTGCTTTTATTATCGTTTTTGCAAAAAACATTGTGAGGTTTTAGTTTAGTGTGTTATGCTACTTCTCTAAAAATGTCACTGCTGAGATCAAAATGCACTTTGTATGTTTTTTGTACTAACAGAGGGTAGGTTTAACTTGACATATATGCGTTTTAATCAAAAATTTAAAAAAATCACTTGTACCCTTTTTGCACCAGACCCTTCAATTGTTTCTTCGGTCTGCCAAGACTGCGGCCGTGAGTTTGCTCGTTTGAGGAAACATTGATCATATCAAATAATATATCTTTATCCAGCCAATTTTAGTGTGTTTCTAAGAAATTATTTAATGTTCTTTTTTTTTCTGGGACCATTTGTAGCGAAATTGAGACTTCACAAGTTCAATTACCTTGTTTAATCGGTCTTTTTCAGCCCATATTAATAACATTCCAACTTTTTTTAAATAAGAACATATACTTACATAAAAATAGTTACATACCTCTAGATAAAGAATCCATCGTTGGAGTTTCAAATTACACAATAACAACAAAAAGCACATGCATACATGTTAACAATGATCTAACGCTTACTACCTGAAACCGGTTTGGGTCAGCTTCGGCTTTTGTTAGAAAGGGGTGGGTGCGGAGTGACGTGTTTTTTATTGTTTTATAATGCAATCTACTATAGAGAGTACAGGTGGGTAAGTTTCGTAAGGTCTAGTGAGATGATGAATTTACTTTTGTTCACTTAGCTTAGATCAATCAATACGTATACAGTACGGCAGTTGAGTTACGTCAAAATATGTCCAGTTTGGAGTTGTTTCACACAACAAACCTCTACGTCTTGTTGAAATGGTGGAGTTGCATCTAACAATTCTGAAGAATTGTATCCTACTATTTTCCGACAAAAGTTCTTCAAGATAGCTTTGAATTACTAGAAAATTCTGTTTATTTTTCGTAGTAAAATCATTTTGTTATTGGTATTTTAGTTAATGTATGAAACTCGTATTAATATATCTTTTATCATTATATATCGTTATTGTTACTTTTCACTTTGCTATGATGATACAAATTGGAAATGTTTAAATCAAAACCTTCTATGCTTATTTGTAAATAAAATTCTTACTAATAAAGTGAAAATTTCAATTGTTTAACGAACAAGGTTTTGTTTTTTCTTTAAATTTGAAATATGCAAATTTACATATATACTATTGTCGATGGTGTTAAACAATATTTATTCATAGTTATAATTTTTTTAATATTCTCTGCTCTTTCTTTTTGTTCTATCATGGCATGGATTTTAATAAATTAATATATTCTGTGTTTTCTGTATTTCAATATGCCATTTTAAAACAAATGTGAGTGATGTAATTAGCTTTTTTATTGTTGGCTTTTACTTTTGATATTCTGAGAGACACGTGCAAAAAGTTTTTAATTGGTCTTAGGCCAGGATCGTTTCTAGGACAACTGAAACAAGTAATTGCGTGTACCTGTAATTTAAAAAAATGTTTATGAAAAAGAATGCAAGTTATTTTGTTATAAAATATAATAAGCAAATAAGACAAATAAATCGTTTATAATTCGAATTGTAGATAATTAAATTTAAGCCTATCTCGTATATATTTTTATTTATTAATTATTGGCGGCTACATGTTTCGACCATTTCGGTCATCATAAGGTCTATAAAATTATAAATCCAAAGTAAAATCTAAACCTTAAATTGTTATTATACTTTTATACAATTAATAAATAATAAATTAATTTAAAATATACAAGTTATGTCAAAATGACAATATAAATGAAACAACATTTTTTAAACAACATAGATATATAAAATAAACATAATAATATCAATAACAAGAAAATTAAATAAAAATATTTTAAAATAAAATAAATGTTATTTAGGAAACAGAAAATATTTATCAAAATTAACTTCATTTACACACGCATTCTAAATTATAGTGTTTAATAATTTCTTTTATCTCTAAAAAATTTAATTGAAGATTGCAAATATGAAGAATTTGATAGTTTTATAATTAAAAGAGTGATTATATTCTAATATCTATTAGCAAAAAAAGATTTATTAGATAAATTAACACCAACATTATTGTTTTTAATAAAAGAAAAGTGTTCAGCTATTCTTGTTCGAAATTTACGACCAGTTTGTCTAATACAAAAAGAATTGCAGCTACCACAATTTAATTAGTAAACACCACATTTGTTCAGAATATAAACTTTATCTTTAGTATTAAGGGGGTACTAAACGGAGCCATTTATCATGCAAATTGAGGTACACTTTTCTCAAAAGCTACTAATCGATTTTTGTGAAATTTTGAACACGTTTTCTTTACATAGTTTTAAATCTGTACAGCAGGTAGAATTTTATTTAAATAAATAGTAAATTTTTTAATGACTTAGAAAGTTTATTGTTTTATTAAAAGTAAAGTAAAAAAGAAACCAGCTGGATTTTTAAAATTCGCTCTGCTGCGTTTGTCAATAGCGTTGCCATGCATAATATTAAAAAAACACACTCAGTTACCTGTCATAACTTTGAAGAAAAGTGTACCGAAATAGAAAAAATACAACTGTTCAGGAGAAGCAAGAAACAAAAAGTTTGGTTTTTTTTATCTTTAGTAGTCGTTTTTGCTTTTCAAAGTTCTTGTTGCTGTTCGTGTATTGTAGAGTTATTGTTTTACTTGTGTTTATTGCAAAGATTTTATTTTACTCGTTTCAAATATGCCGAGAACGGGTCCGGTTTTCAAGAAGAGGAAAAGACGGTTTTCAGGTAAAAGGCCTGCAGAAATGACATCGAATGCAACGTGTTCAGTAAATGTGTAGTCACCACAACCTTGCTCGACAATACAAACTCCTGTTTCTTCAGGTTCTAAAATAAAACCTCAATTGCCCGAGTATTCGAAGTATGAAAGCAATGATGTTTTCGATATTGTTTGTATCAGAGTGTTGAGTGCGGCGGTGAATTCTGTTGATTCGTGCAAAAAATGCAATGGGCAGATTAGCCTAAACATTGTTGCTCGAAATGGTCTAGCCTTATCGGTTAATGGAAACATACCTCGTTGCCGAATTTTTTATTTATTAAGCGTTGAAGCAGGCAATTTTTGTGTAACACCTAGCTAGAAGAGTCCTTCCAAGTTTATACTTAAATTTAAGTAACTTTTAAACCTTGTAGAGACATAGAATTTTTTGCATTCTTTGCAGACTATAGTGTACATTAAAAAAAACAAAAATAAAAAAGAAGATAACTTTTGCATTTTTAATTCTTGTGCTTACGAATTGAATGCTATCAGTCCCGTATAATTCAAATTCTGATTAAACAGAAAATATTATTTTTTTCCGATCTTTTGTTTAATTTTTGGTTTTATTGCCCAAGCAAGTCGAGTTTGCTTCATTTTCTTCGTTAAGGTTAGTTTTGTTACGCGCATTCAATTTTTAATTTTTTTAATTTCACGAATCGTTGAAGCACAAACCGATGATCCAGTACCTCGTTTTATCCATGGCACAATTGTGTTGATGTTTTGGTCCTATCTGTTAGATACAAATACTGAAGAATTTGATTATCGTATTTAGTTATATTTGTTATTCTGTAAATTTTGTAAAAAAACGAGACCTCCTTGATGCATTTGCTTATTATTTTTTTGCTTATTTCTCTTCACGCAAATCCTTCATGTTTAAGTGCCAAATTGTTTCATACGCCCGTACAGTAGTATACAAAACACATTTAAAATTGCAAATTTAAATACTGTTATAAACATATCTTTTAAAAATACAGATCTTTTTACAATAGGAATGTCATAAAGACTTATTTTATTGTAGAATAGTAATGCATTTCATTTACACAGTACTGCATATTGGTTTTGAGCTTTTTAAAATATTTATGAGTTTGCTGTTTAATATTTTAATTGTTAGTAAAGTAAAGGTTTCCAGGTTATTGTAGATTTGACGTAAATTTTTTTAGAACATTATATGGATTATGTGAAATTATTCTTCTTAATCAAGGTTTTATTTCAGTAAGTTTCGCTTACAAGATGGTTGTTCGAGTATTCTATTATTGAAAAAGTGAAATTCATCAATATAATTTTTTAATAAAAATCATTGGCCGAATTTATGCTTAATGTAGAAATCAACATAAGAAATATACAATATCAAATTCTATTATGCGGTTTACATATGCGAAAAATACCTTTATTGAACTCACTTGAGTTTATCGAGAGTATGTACTTTAAGGAAATGTTAAAAATGCACAATTTTAACAGAATAGGGAGACATGCGCGCTTATCGAGTTTAGAATGCAGAAGAGGCAATGAGGGGAAAGGAAACAACCACCCACAATTTCCCCTACAGGGTGGAAATCAAGTATCGCAAACGAGAGGGTCACGCTTGTCAATAAACGCCTTTTTGCGGTTTATCACGCCCAAATATCATTCACATTTTGTATATCTATAGTTCATTAGTGTGGTGTACTTCCGGTTTCGCATTTGATTACAATTTTAATATTAAAATATTAAGAATGGATTAGAAGAGAAAGGAATGTGAGTTTTCTACAGAAATTCGCCCTTTACGATATAAATTCTTCCTGCTTAACTTGAATACTGAAATGACAAAGTATGGATTATTTTAAATATCCTCAATACATTCACTCTTTTAGTTTAGAAGGTACGTATTTTAACTTTATTGTTTTAAATGTATTTATTTTATGTTGAGTATTTTATGCGTTGAGTCTAGGTTTTTCTAACTAGATTGTATGCAATAGATTGTGGCAATAAAAAATTTCTTTTTATCCAAATTGTAAAGATTATGTTACTGCAACATTTCTAAAGCGACAATCAATTACTTCTAAGGGTATTTTTTAGTAGTACGCGTATTGAATCACGTATTTTTTGTAGATTATAATATGTATATAACTTATCCGAATTATTAATCAAATTAAGCTCAAGTTCACGTATTATTAGATTCAGTTATCAAAAATGTCGTAAAAACTTAATTTTACAAAGACTCTGTTCTGTTTTAATGAAAATTAAGACTGGATAATTTATTCTTTTTAATTGATTTTTTTGCACATTCTAAATTGTGTAAGCCAAGGCCTTAACGTCATCTTTAGAAATATTCTTCTCATTGTTATTTTGGTATTTTTAATTAATAACATTGTAATTTAACTGTACGGTTATTATTGTTATTAATTACACGACTATTTGTAAGCATAGTACGCATTTTGATACTTTCTAGATAATTGAAGACTGATTTATGATAGAAGGAAATACGATACGTTTGTCATATTTGAAAGTACATAACACATTTCTAAACTTGTCACTATAAAATTGAGATCTAAGTAGGTTTTTTAATCTCATAGTTAAAAATAATACTTTAAGTAGTTTGCAAATAATTACTATCTTATTTATTGCGATGTCTTTATTTGCCAAAAGTGAAATTTTCTGACGTTAAAATTGTTTTTTTTTTGTGAAATTAATATTTTAACACGCTAACAACATTTTGCCACACTCGAACGAGTAAAAGTTACTGCGATATTTTTTTGGCATTCCAATGACGTCATTATTGCGTTTTAAAGGTTTTTGTTAAAGTAGACTTTTATCATAATTTCACATAATTCCAATATTGTCAATATGTAATTCGGTTTATATAAAGTATGCTTAGGTCAAGGGTTAACAATCTGGGTTTAGGGTCAAGCCGTCTTAAAGCCATAGGTCATCACGTTTAACACCGACACTTTTATCATATCTATTGTAAAATTCATATACCGAATTCTGTAAATATTTTTATAAAGTCCTAGCATAAGAGCAGTTATTTTTTTGAATTAAGTACTTTCATAAAGTGACTAAAGGGGGAGAGCAATAAAAATATTATTAATAAAAACATTTATTTTGTCGCGTCAATAAACATTATTTATATTCCCAGTCTTTGTACAAAATTCACGTTACAAAATTATTTTTTAATAATTTGTTTGTGTTATTTTAATCTGCCAAGGAATTATTAAAACATTTTTTTATTATAAATTCATTTGTACTATTTTTTAATGGCCAATTACAGTAATAACTGTAGGGTTAAATGTCAGAAATGAAGACCAAAGATTATAAGTCAAGGTTATAAATGTTTAAACGCAGTTTATTTGTTTTTACTCAGTAAGAGGGCAAATCAGTTAAATCCAATGTTTCATTTAATGCAAATTTTTGTATGCCTCATTTGTGCAAGTACTTATTTATGTTTTCGCATATTATTGTATTTAAGATAGATACATCAACTTTTCTTCAAATGTTTTATTGTAAATTAAGGAAAGTTTTGGTTTATTAGTAGGTCGAGTTCAAGGGATAAGAAACCCTTGACTTTAACCACTTAACATTAAGAAATTATAAAAAAAAACAAATTCGGTTAATAACAATTTTTGTGAACTTTGAACGCTTCTGTCAAGTTTTGTTTCAATTTAAAAACGAACCGTTTGCACATTTTTGCTGTTAAACAAAAGTTTTGTTTTTTTTAATTTTTTTTTGTTTCTATGCTGATAATTTTTTTAACATTGTACACGTCAATTAATGTAAATATTAATACGATAATAGGGTCAGAGAAGCAACAAAAATTAAAAACAAAATAAAATATTTTATACTTTTATTTAAAACATAAATAAATTAAAAATTTGCGGAATCATATATTAAATACAATATATAATTAAAACATAAATTGGTTATTTTGTAAAAAATATTTAATTATTTAGTTTACATTTTTCTATGTGATATTCTAAAAAGCTATAATATCCACGTAATTTTGTGGTATGCTGTGTTATATAAATACGATTTGTTTTTCTGATGAATGTTTGCATACGTTTTTGAAATTTATCTAGACGATGACGTTTTTGAGTATTTGCAATTCGAGTCGGTAAGTACATAGATATATGTGGGTCGCTCAGAATAAAAAAATAGAAATAATTATTTTTGGGTTTTTAAACTTTTTTTCAAAATTTTAAGTGGGAAAAGTTACTATTTCTGTCAATTAACACATCAGTCTATGTTTGCGCTAAATCCTGAAATGGAATCCTTGTATTTCATTTCTACATTAGGTTTTATGGTTTCCGAGTTTGACACTCTTGTTGTTGGTATATTCCTATAGAGTATGTAATACACGGGCGTGCAATCACCACAAAGAAGCCTTGTAAGAAGTGTATGTAAAATCAACATTAATGAAACAACTACAAGTCGGATGTTTAAGTCGATGAGTGGTTATTCAGGTTCGACAACGACTAAATGCTGTATATTGAGTTGAATTTACGATGATTCTTAATTCTTGAAGAAACATGGTTTTTAGACTAGAATCACGTTCATCTTAGCGGCTATATTGATCGACAAACAACTCGATTCCTTGGATTTTGACATCCTGATCTTATTATAGAGAAACCACTCCACAGTGTCCGGGTTACCGTTTAGTGTGCGGTATCTGGTCAAGGGATAATTGGTTCATATTTCGCTGAATTGAATAATCAGAATCCACTTTCTGTAAATCAAGAGCGTTATAAAGAAGTTTATTGTACCTTTTGTGAGAGATTTACAGACCTTTTGCCATGCACGAAATCTACGGGGGCGCACAGAATCTTTCTTATTTACCGGATCTGAGGCTACTTTTGGGAGATAATGAAAGATATTTAAAATAAAAACTTGATGGTAAATGGTGGTAATACAAGAAGGATATTAAATAGGCAGGCTTCGGTGTATACGTATAGCGATAGAATAAGTATAAATGAATGTTGAAAAGTTAGTATACGTAAGGATCGTTCATGTCACCCGTTCGTTTAAAAGAGATTTATATCTGCTATATGTATACATATTTAAGAGATTGTTGTAAGTAATGCTAATATAGATTGCTACAGTAATGCTGCATAAAATAAAGCAAAAATATACCACGTGTTCTATTTAAGAGAATTTACTTATTGCATATGCTAGTTTTACCATATAAAATATTAACTTTAACATACAAACAAAGTTTTTAACTATCAATATGTTTGAGCTAAGTGGTTTCAAACACGGTAAAAAATCTTTAAAGATAGAGTATGAATGAGCTCATTGTCATCGCTCATAATCACACTGTCGAATGATCTACACCTACAGGTATAAGGTAACAAACGTGTCCACGATGTCGAAGCATCCTTTGTCAAAATTCGACGTTTTGGACAGTTTGTGAGCTTTTCAACAAAAGTGCGTTTGCATCGTCAAGACTAAATCTGAACTGATCTAAACATTGACTTACGTTAGATTTAAAATAGTCTAGTCTTTGGGCGTTTGCATCGCAGTGTTTTTGAACAATTTACCTATAAGTGTAATTCTTTTTGATCCTTCTTTAAATTGATTTAACGCTGTCGATCGGTAAAAGCAGCAATTAATTTTTTTTTCTTGGCCTTTAAGTGTCACATTGACATTTTGTTTAAAAACTAGAAATATTGTGCCTGTGAAAATGAATTCAAACTTTAAATGTACTTTTTGGTTTTGTGCAATTTTAAACTTAATGCAGATCAATGATATACTACATAAACGAAGGTTATAAATTAAAAAAATAACCTATAAATACTGAGATAAATAATCATTCGTACATTTGCCGCTCGGTTGAAAACTCCTTTCACTCGTAGTGTATAAACCTTATAGTTTTAGAAATAGTTTTAATTTGTCTGTTTTTGCGACCGTAGGCGGCTACAAAGTACATTTGTTTAGTTTGTGGTTTAGTTTTATTCGAAAAAAAAACTGAATTTCATTATGACACAGTTTATGTGGTTATCTAAGAATAACGTTACACTATTTTTTTTAACAAATACGTATTTGTTTGCTTAAGAGTAATTCTTTTTAAGGTTAGACAAATTATCAAAAACGCGCATTTTGTATACATGATTTAACTGGAACAGGATGTACGCATAAAATTAAGTAGAACATGGTAGTACGTTTTTTTTTAAGTCAAAGTAGTATGTCGTCCTTTCGCCACGATAATTCTCTGGAAGTCCTGTTTTAAATAGTTTTATCGTAAGATGTTTTTCTATGTTGTACTCATTCGCAAGAAATGTTTCTTCAACTGCATTAACTTTCTGTAATTTATTATCCGACCTTTTTTTTTCAACATTAAAAATGGTCTCGCGTAAGTTTCTATCATTTATTGGAGTAACTTCATTGTTAAGATCTTCTAAATTGAAGCTTTTCATGAACGACGGTAAACTAAATATAACATGAACAAGAATCATTTTTATAAAATACGATTAATCGAGGCACATGGAAGTTTTTAATTAATTGATGTTTGTACTCGTACGAACTTCCATAATTTTTACATTTTTATTTTAGGTGTAACGCCAACTTCAAAGACAGCATTATCTAGCAATGTTGTAAATAAACATCGATCTAGTACCAGTCATGCAATTTCCGGACCAAATCAGTCTAGTCAAGGACAAAGTTCACATTCATTTGCAGCTGCTCTAAGAAATTTAGCCCAACAATCTGTTCCTACAACTAACGAATATTCAACAACAACAACAGCACCTGCAAGTGATTCTCATAGAAGAGATCCAGGTAATTTCAAATTACGTGAATGTTGTATTTGTTGTTTTAGAAACATGTTTGGATACTACTTATTTTTTCTTCTTTCTTTGACTAGTAGGCCATCTCGGGTATTCTAAATTTTCAACGTTAACATACTTTTAAATATCAAACATCCTGAATTAACTTCTTTTTCCGCATGATCATTTGTAGACTTTTATTTTGTAGTTACTGGTTTACACAACTAATCCCATTTTTTGTCGTTAAATATGTTCTTATTGTGTTTAGTGTTAAGGACTTCTTTTTTTCGAATATTATTTTTGTAGGGTTGCGAAAGTTTGTACTTTTATGGTTAATGCGTACTTGGATTGAGTGTAACTTTTCCTTTGTTTTATGATTATTTCATTTTTTACGATAAATTACATTCTAATTAAAAAAGTAAACAGATAAAAGCGATCAAAATCTGTAAATAGCTGAACACTGATAATGTTCTATTTTTGTCAGTATAATTTGCAAACGTATTTTTAAAAATTAAATTGTGTTATATATAGATCGATTTGTAACTAGTTTGAACTAGTTGCTAATAAATACTTGATAGTGAATAGCACATACTCGTGGTTTGAAATATATACATAATTTATTTTTTTAATTTTAGGAAGTTCTCAAGCAACTGAAAAACCAACCAAGTCGGCAGACTTGGGTTTATTTGGTAGTAGTTCATCTGGGTTAAGATCGTCGGAGTCACGATTGCACCCTTCAGCTTTATCGTCAGATAGATACCCAGGATGTTCTGCGTTACCCGATCTCAGTAGAAGTGGATTTCAACCATATAGGCCTGAAGACAGGTAAATTATTAACGTACTTTAAGTCACATTTTAGTGCGATAGGCTTTGGCTATAAAATTTATTGGGAATTTACTTACATTATTTGATTGTTTAAAGCTGATGCGGCGATTAAAAACTATTTTATGAAATTATGTGTTGAGTTACTTTCTTAGAAAGTTGACAAATTAAAATTTTTTTGTTGCGGTTCGAATTTTGTTGGTTAATAACTGTCCAAAACAAATTTCTAGTTTGGGGACCAAAGAAAATACTTTCTTTAAGTTTTACGTTAGATAGACCGGCAAATTTACTGCAGAGATACTGAAAGCAGGTCCATCCTTATTCAGCGCTTTTACAAATTAATTCATTATATCTAATTTAATATGCAACGGAGGTAAAAGTATTTTATCTGCCTTTTCTAAAATTTCATGTACAATATTTTTTGATCGCTGTGTAAGACTTTCGCCTCAAAGGTCACTGGTTTTTGTAGTTTTGGTTTTACTATTCAATTCACAAGGGAAGCAGGGCATTTTAGTGTACACGCTCTGCTGGTTCAACAACATACATAACACTTTTAAATCTCCAAATAGTTGAGATTCGTGGTCTTCATTCAATTAAGTTCGGTGGAGCACCTAAAGCACTTGTTAAACCAGATATATTACTGCAATATAGGATAGAACCTTCTTGTAAAAAATACTGTCTAAACTGAGGTTCACCATTTCTGTATCATGTACGATGTGCTTCGAGCAGTGGACTGAGATCCAAAAAGCTCACAAGCATACTTGAGAAGTCTCGTACTAAATCATTGAGTTTGGGTTAAGTGAATTTCCGGTACATTAAAGTATTTTCTAGTTGACGACATTCTTCTTTCGTAACCTCGTGAACATCTGCTTCACTGGAAGAAGATGTAAATTCTATCACTTCTGCTGGAGACTTTACAGTCAGACCAGGTTCATGCGGAAGGAGTCTTATGGTAGATCTGTATGTTTGAAGTCCTTTTTATTCATTGAATTGTAAACTTTAACAACGGATGTACAAAAGTAACATTCAGTATGGTTTATTGATTCGCGCCAGCCATAGGAATCTAGAGATACAGAGAATATAGACAAACGCTGTTTATTACCATAGTATCTAACAGTGCTATGACTTACGAGCATTGCATTGTTGATTATTTTTATATGTCTGCTTAGTTGAGTAGCTTGTAAATTTAAAAGAGGGGTTGTATAAGAAAACTTTTAACTAACTAAAAAAATAAAACAAATCAAGTTTAAAATTAGGAATATTTAGATATGTTTCATCACTGATGTTCTCATTGACATAATTTTTTAACCTTTGAATTTCTGCTGTTTTATCGCCCTCTGGTTCTTCACTAGTAGATGTTTTCAATTACATTGTTCTCAGACATGGCTGTATGAGTAGATATAACGTATTATCGGTTGGTTTTTTACATTAACGTAAGAGCCGTATTCTTAACGCTTTTCTCTTATTTTTAGACAGTTCTATAAATAAAATTTCGTTCTAAACCTGTAGCATGTTGAGGGTTTTTATTTCTTTATTTATCAAGCAAACCACAACACACGAATACGCACACATCGATCAACACTTTTCTAAGCAAATAAGTAAAATACTGATTGGTTGCGTATAAAAGTGCACGCAACAAGTTGTTTTACACAATAACCAAGCGTAAGCGTAAGACCAATGAAAACATTCTATTCAAGTTTTGTGAAAACCGTTCTATAATAACTGTGATAGATCTATTGGGTGTTTGCGTGCAATTAAAATTTTTAATGTCGTGACATCGAATAAAATCATTGCACATATTATTCATAACAATGTATTCGATCAACTCAAATCTTTCTTGTTAAATCCCTTTTTATTATAGCGTAACCAAGAAAAGTAAAATTCGCATTAAGAGATTTTAAACAGCATAGTGTATTTTAAATAACTTGCCCAGAAATAATTTTGTGATAACGAGGTTTCTAAGTTGGAATAGGAAAATCGATAAATTAAAAGTTAAATTTTAAAGCCAACAACGCACTAATTATTTTCTATACTATGTATTTGAATATAACAAAGCGAGTGCGGTAGTTTCAATGTCATTCATAGAGGTAAAGTTATAATCTTTCGGAATGCATGGAGTTCATAACTTCTTATCTATAGGACATGTGCTTTATAGCTAGCGACGAAAAACTAAACTGCATTAATAGCAATAAGCATATAAGACTTTTCAAAGAACCATCAGAACCTTATAGCAAACTCTCTTAAATAATTATTTGAAAAGCTAAAAAAATATAATTTTTTTCAGACTACCTCAACTTCCAGTACCTCTTGATGTCACAGCATATCCCCCGTACGGATACCCTCCATTGTCTTTAATCGACGAACAGTTATACTTAGAAAGAATGGGGTTATTGAGACCTCCGTGGCCGCCGATGGCAGCTCCTTATATTCCTTATATGATACCGGGTACGCCAATGCCACTTTACATGCACGAAAGGTAAGCACATTAACAGATTTAAGAAAACGTTACACTATTTTTTCTTTAGACTAAAATTAGAAGAAGAATATAGACAGAGATTAGCACGCAAAGAAGAACAAATAGAACGGGAGTTGCAGGAGCAGAGAGAACTGCAGCAACAAAGAGAAAGAGAGCAAAGAGAAAGAGATAGAATGCACCGAGAGAAAGAAAAAGTTCCTCATATAAACGTGGCGTCGCATCCTCCGAATCCACATCTTTCGTCACAACCACCGCTGGTATTACCTATGTTACATCCCTCCGTTCACCATCCCAAAGAATTGTATCCGTCACCACTTAGTTTAGCAACCGCTACTAGGCAATCGCCTATTGGTTCTAATCTACTACCGCCAAGTTCTTTAGCCAATTCTTTGCATAGTTATCAAGCAATACCTAGATCTAGCCCTTCTCTGCAAAGACACTCTCCTCATTCTACTTTTCATCCTCCAAGTTCTCGGCCAGAATATGGTTTAAACTTAAGTCAACAGAAACTATCACCAGTTATTCAACCGTCTGGACCAATTATAAATAATACCAGTAATTTAGTTCCACCCAATCAAATGGGAACTCGTTTATCACCAAAACCATCGACTCCAAAACCTCAGTCTAAACCATCGACCCCTAAACCAAATACATCCTCAAATCCTTTACGTATACCTAACGTAGTTGCACCTTCACCTAATTTATCAACTTCTGTTAGTTCAATACCAAGTACAATAGTGAATACAACATCAGTGAATAGTGATGTAAGTGTGACTGGACCTATATCGACTGTAAGTAGTGCATCAATAAAAAAATCAGAAGAGAAACCTGCAATATCAAGTGCAGGTGAAGGAAATTGTGACAATGCAGATACTACCTGCTGACCCTCCCTTCAACTTGATTGTCGAAGTCCTCAAGATTACTTACTTTTTGGTAATAATTCGTGGTTTTTGTTGGTTTTATATGTTGACATTGCATGCCTTTTATGTGGTTAATTATGCATTTCAATTTAGAAAATTAGTTTTTGCTAAAAACGTTAAACTTGACAGTTTTATTATGCAACTGCAGTGGCGTTAACTTTTGCTTAGGCACGATTTAAAAATTAATTTTGGGATCTTTCAATAGCGATTTAAACAAAAAAATAATTATATGTTTCTAGCAACTAATACATTAAATTTTATATTTAATTTTTGCACTTTTATTGTATATTCCATGATTATGCTTCTTTTATTACAAAGAATGCATGCAATGGATTTTCTGTGATATAGTAGTTAATATTTTTTTATCCATCTTTGCATATATCTAATTTTAATTTTATACTAATGTTTCGACCGATGTTTAGACATTTTTAAATAAGAAAAAACCAATACAAATCACTCGAGACACTTATTTTAACTTACAAATTTGCGCTTGTAGCTAAGGATTCATTAAACATGGTCACTCCAGTAAATCAAGACATAATTTTGGTATTATTTTACATATGTCATTAAGAAATTATTTTTAGATGAAAGAACATATGTGATTTTTTGTGAAATAGTTATTATTTATAGGCTGTAAGTTATTGTAAGGCTAAATCATTATAAAACAAAATCACTATTTATTAATTTTGACATTTTAACTTCAAAACAAAAATAAAAATCGGCTAAGTAAATTTTGTGTTATTATTTTTTTTTATGGGGTTATTGTTTCATTCCAGACGTTTCAAACATTTGTTAGGGCAGCTTGTTAATATATTTTTTAATTTGTTTTTCTCTGTTATTTTTAAATCTTGCTTCTGAAAATTTCGTAAGAAACGTTGAGGTTTTGAGTGATAGAATAATAAAAGAATCAGGTTGACAATGCAGATACGATTAGCTCTTGTGCAGTACTTTTATTAAATTCTCGCGGTTGTTATATGTATATATATACATATAGTTTTTAAATTTTATTTAGATCAGCTCAAAGTGTTAAATCTTTGGCATGCTTAGTGTAATGTAGTGTGATCTTGTAGATTATCTAATAACAAGCTATAGTGCTTTTTTGTGGCATCGTAATTGAATAGTTTTCATGTTTTCAGAAAACTATTACACAAAAATGACATTTAATTTAATCACGTACCTATAAGTTTTTGACAATAACTTATATTGATGGTAATTGTACAAAATTCGCCATGTTGTCTAAACTTTTACGCGTATTGAATATCAGACGGAAACAGGGGACAATTCCTCTGGGTTTCATGATTTTTATAACGTTACATATATGCGTGTTGTGGCGGAGCTTAGTAGTCTGAATGACAGTTCATAGCATAAGTAACCGATCCAATCGAATAGTTTGTAGTCGTCACAGACATGAATCTGGTATCTGACGAAGCAGTTTATTTATTAAAACAGGTAGTCATGACTCATACGATTGCATTTGTTAAATGCCTTGATGTTTGGTGTTGCATCTTCTAATTTGACGTTACATACATACACCGAACAATGTTGCTGAATCTAAAGTGTATTACACTAGAATTGAAAACTTTAGCTCTTATATTCTGATCTTTTGATTTCGCGGCAAGAATCTGCATTAGCCATTTCCTCCTGTGTAAAACCAGCCGCTTACGATACTTCCAATTCGACCAGTGAACCCATTATGGGCCCATTTGAATAGCAGTGGTGATGGCTCGTTTTGTTTATCCAAATCCTTGTTTTGCAGTAACTATGGTTTTAACCTATTTTTCATACTATTAGGCCATAACTACATTCCTCCGTTGTGCACCATGTCGTTTCCCGTTGTCTTACGTTCGCGGATTGCTTCCGCTAAACCGATTAAGACAGTTTGCAAAGCGTTTTAGTTTTTCCAGCGTCACATTTTCTATACTCTTGTCTTAGTTTTTCGGCGACGTTTGACCCGTGTAAGCTCAGCATTATTGTTGCGATTGCAAGCAGTTTTACAAGTTGCCACAAAATGCCACAGCGGCACCAAGTCACAGTGTAACAGTTGGGTGCTACCAGCACGGATTATGTATGTCCAATACCTATGTCTTCTTTAGTTATTTTAGCTGCACAAACTGGGCTTTTACGATTACGTTTGTAGATGTAGTAGCGTTAGATCAGAGCTTCGTATTCTCCTAGTTGAAATCGGAAGGATACTGCTGCTACTGCTCATCTCAAATTGTAAAAATAAATCAAGAGGCAATAAATTACTTATGGCAACGACGGTCTCCGTAGAAACGGTAAGGGCTTTTACCGTAAGAAGTTGTTGAGCGTTCAAAACTTTCCAATATTGTGAATATTTTTACCATATTTCGTAGATGTTTTTAGCGGGTTTTTCTGTAAAGCTCGTCAGGTTTTCCAACCATTTGAGTGTTAAATCGCGTCGATTGCGTTTATATATTTTTCATATTCGCATTTAACCAAACTGTGCTTTTAGTTTACATGTAAAAATTGCGATTAAAAATGTGATTATCAATGTTTGAATTTGCCGTGTTTATAAATTTACATTATTCTCATTTCGGTAATAAGTAATGATGCCAAAAACAGATTTTTACATTGTTTTATAATCTGTAACATATTTAATAAATATATGGTTGCGCGTTCAAGCTTAAACTTAACTTAAAAGTTTTATGTTTGGGTTTATATACATATGTTACATTTTTCTTTTGTTAAAGGTATCCCAATAAAAGTAGGTTAAAATCTTTTGAAATCATGTGCTTTATGCATTATATCCGTGGTACAAAGAATTTACATTTGTGAAAGTTAAGTTTATATTAAGTCCGATGGAATTAAACCGAGAGAATACGGTGTGTGCGGAATGAATTCAAACTTCAGTTTTTTTAAGCTCCGTGTGAGCAAACGAAGAATGCTTATCTTTACTACTATATACTGGATCGCTAACTTGAATATCAGTTGAATATAAAAAAAGTGAAGCTAAAATAGGATAATTATAAGATCCGCAAAACAGCCACAAGATGGTAGCCATTATTAAACATGGCGGTTCGAGTTCCAACATGAGGATCTCGCTTTTTGTAAGAAATAGGAACTCGGTTAAATAGAGGCAAAGTCAGTAAACTGGACGCTGATTCATTATCTGCTCAAAAATTGGTTATACAAACTTATAAAAGAGGAGCGCGTCTTGGATGCTTAAGAGCTTATATATATCTTAAAGGCTTATTAAAGACGAGCGCGTGTTAGCTCTTAAAGTTGTCCAGTTCTCCTAAATACTGCTGAGGTAGGCTTAACTGCTTAACATGTTATATTTTTAAAACAATATCAGTAACCTCAGGTTATTTCTTTCAAAAAAAAATTTTTTTTTAATATTTTAACGTGTGTCCCGGGTCAGATACAACAATTCAAACATCACGACAAGCCTTTGTTTCTGAATTATCTACTTTGGATTAAATTCAGTAGGCGACGTTTCACAGACTGCTGTGTCTGCTTCATCAGGCCTTCAATTATCCAATAAGGTAATGGAATTTAAGTTGTTACTACATTTAGGACCACGAAAACTTAACTTGAGTTAGATATTAAAAAAAGTATTAAATACAGAATTTGTTAAACATGGTTTGCTTATTTTTGAATTAAAAAAAGTGTCGAATGGATTCTGTGGTATTCGAAAACTTGTATTGGTGCTATGTAGCTTAGCAGAAGGTGCTGTAATAATGTTAAATGATTCTGCATACGATAACGACGTAGAAAAAAAATCCAATTTTTGCAACTAAGAAAGTTGATATATAGAAAAGTTTGGTTGACAAGTAAATTGATTGAATTTGAAGAAGACATGTTTAATGAAAAACTTTAGCATCTGTCAAAAAAACATTCCAGTAACAAAGTAATATGTGGTGGATGAAACTGCAAAAGCTAGTAAACTAGTTGTGCTACGGTTGCTACTACATCACTGTGAGTTAAATCCCATTGAATTAATATGAGCATAAATGAAAAGGGAAGTTGCTAGAAAAAATTGGAGCGGTATTTGTTTAGAGTGAACGCGACTTTCGCGTTTCAAAGAGGAACCGATTTGAAGAAGTTTCTTTAGTCGGGATTCTTAGTTTCTTTTTTAACGTTACTTATTGAAGGTGTCAACAGCTTTACTTTATTCTAACTGGTCGTTAACCCTTCATTATTTTGAGTACATACAAGAATTACTCGATTTTTTTCTCTTTTTTTGTCTGTACACTCACATACAGTGTTAAATGTGAATTTTCGAATTAAGTAACTCCTGTAATTACAGTGAAGGATTGAATAAAACATGGTAATACTTAGTTTCTTCACAGATTATTTAAAGTACTTTGTTAGTTATATATACGTGACATGCAGGTGAAGTACATGCTACAATCGTGGTTGGACAAGATTAATAAATACTGGTCACAACATAAAGAATTCAAACATTCCACGATTTTGTCGAGATATTTTTTAGGAGCACTACAACGCGTTTCTGAAGTTGTTTATTGCATTACTCGATATGCGCAAGACTATTTCGAAAGGAAATGAGACGAAAAGTTTTTTGTCGCGCTCACGTTAGCTACAATTCTTCCTGTGATGGGGTAATTAAAAACTATTATGAACTTCTAATTAAAATGATAGCAAAAATGAGCGTAAGCGCTCGTACGTAACTATGATAGAGCGTAATAGACATTTAAAATACTTTAATTAACTGTACTAATTTGACGCTTAAAAAATACTATTTTCGATACTATTTGTTGTGTTAGCTAGATATGTACACGCACGAGCTTCTCTCTTGTACTTGAATTTCAAACGATAGTCGGATTTTAAATACGTTACAAAGTAAAATAGCGGTATTTATCTGGAGCGAACTCGATTCTCGCCATAGGAGGAACCGGTAGTTCTATCACTAGTATCTTTCGTTTCGCTAACAATGAACACTAAGAAAATTCATGGATGTATCAAATTCTGAAATAAAAATAATAAGATTTAATGGGCGTTTCAATAGCAAAGTTGGTAGTATAGTTTAAACTGTGGTTGCTTTTTTGGTTTTAGATTCTGAATTTGACAAACTGCATTTTGCCAAACGTATCATTATTACGAACAGAAATTGAAATGCGTCTTTACTGCTTTATGAATACTATTTATTGTGCATTTTTTTTGTGTACTATTTCGTACATTCTGTATTTACCTTTCGAGTAAATACCAAATGAAACGGATAATAAGGCATGCGCTACCCTTTAAGTTTGCATTTAGGTGATGTTTTTTTATATTTGTCGATTTAATATGTGCATTTGTTTTAGCTAGGAAGCAACCCATAGCTCCAGTACCACTATATCAACAATTAAACAACCTGAAATGTTACAATGCAACTAGTTCATTATCTGTTCATGGTAATATTACAGATGAAAAAAAAGTAAGGCCTTTCGATGTGGAAAATTTAATTCAGAAAAATGAACTTTGTGAAACACAATTAAAATCTACTGTTTTTGAAGAAAATAAACATAAAGTATTTAAAAAAAAATTAGTAAACGTAAATCATAACATTGACAAGATAAATACTACTACAATAAAAAAGGAAATTAAAGAAGAAGAAGAAGATTGTATAGTATTGTATCCAGGTGTGACAATAAATAATGAAGTTGTACCAAACACCAATTTATCCGAAGAAACTAAATTAATATCGGTAAAAGAAAATGGATCAAAAGTATCAATTTTTGAGCAAAATGCAATAACCACTTCTAAACCGCTTAATTTAAATAACAGTTGTGGTACAAATTTAGATCGCAGTGCTGAAATAAAACACGCTCAGACTCCAATAAATACGACCATCCAACAATCTCACAGTCCGCAATTACCTGTTTCATCTCCTAGCTATCCCGTTCAAACATTTCTTTCTTCCGATTTTGACTGTTCAGAAATAACTATTATTGAAAGTAATAAAAGTTACGATAAACCTAATTTTAATTCATTAGGAACACCTGAAACCCTAAAGAACGCTACTACACAAATAAGTGGTTCTCAAGCGAATTTTGAGATTAAGACTAATATACAAATACCGAATGTGAGTTTGGTTACAACCATAAGCAATAATTTCGATGCTTCCGAAACAAATAAAAGTAATGGTGTCTCGTTTTGGGATTTACACCTACCTTATTCAACAGCAAGCACTACACATGTAGAAACGAAAGAACGCGAATCTTTGAATAACATCACTATTAAAGATTTATTATCAAATAATACAAAAATCAATAACAATAATGTAAATGATAAAGATATTTGCGACGTAGGCGATGAAAATAAAATGATACACAATGTAGAAAATAACGAAAGTTCTTGTATTGTTTTAAATGTACCGTTAATTAACTCACACCAACCGCCGCAAAAGAAACAAAAACTTAGCAAAATTGATGTTGCAACACGAAAAAGGAAACAAAGAAGAGAAAAACATAATTTAAAAAGGTCTCTTGTAGACGAGGAAAATATAAAGTTGAAAATTAAAAAAGAAAGATTAGTTTTTGAAAGAATTACGACACATAAAGGTACTATAACAGATTTTGGACTTCCTGTATTCGGCTATTCCGATAGTGATAGTTCAAGCTCGTACACCAGTTCAGAATATGAAACCGATACAGAAGTGGAGTTTTGTAATCTGCAAAAGTTAACTACACAATCAGATTTTAGACAAGAAAAACTGAATTTTTTGCAACTTTTTGGATTAATAACTTACAGGAAAAGAAATGGTTAGTACACGCTCTTTGTAGTTTCATCCTACAGTTACCAATCAATTAAAAATTATTCATTCAATTTTTAATTTAATTTGTTTATATTCGTAGTTAATTGCGTTTGATTTTTTTTAAGCAGTATATGTCATTAATTTATTTTTATTTTTTGATTAGGTTAAATTCGTTTACAGTTTTTATTTTAGAACTTTAAGTGGTGTTGTTTTTTAATTAATAATCTTGAATTAATATTTTTATTAAATTTTCGACTATTTGCTGCGCAGGCGCGGATCCAGGTAGGCAATGGGTGCCCCCCTCCTGACTTACGACCGAAATATTTTGTTAGGACATATTTAAAAATTTGTGTTTCTTAAATATAGGTAAACTCCTTAAAACCACATAATAATTGCCCCCCCCCCCAAATAATATAAGTAAAATTACACAAAAATTGCCTCCTTAAACAATATAGGTAAAATCCAATGGTAAAATCACAAAAATTTACCTCCTCCCCCCTAAACAAAATCCTGTATCCGCGGCTGTTGCTACACGATTCAAATTAGGATTAAGTATTTTTTATTTAAATACAGTTGTTTTGTACTCTTTCAAGCAGTTTGCAACTGCGAGCAATACTTGATGAGTTTTCTATGTACATTCAGCAACGCACAATAATTACCGGTCACTTGCCGTTTTACGTGTTTTTTGACGTAATTATGTTACTTAACATGTGTTGTGTTTGCATTAGTTGCACAATAATGCGCTTAGTACTTGGAAACTTCTTAGTAGATAAAACCTTTTACTATTTTGTTCATAGCGTTTTCATGGCGTTTTTTCTTGTTTTTTTTTTTCAAATCACATTTTATTTGAACACACTCAATACCATAGCTAATGCGTAGAGAGAGATTATATTAGAACGTTAACTTTGTAACCGTGTTTTAAGAACTAATTTAATATAGACTGTATACGTAGATTTGCTGCTTTTTAATTAGTTTTTGACTCGATTTTCTTATTTCTAAAGACATCAAATTGAGAAATACTCATGGCACAACATTAGGGTTTCTAAATAATAAGAAAGAGATAATTAACCAAGAATTTTTGCACTCATTGTACTACCATTCCTTATTAATATTGCATCACATTTTTTCTATTCGTATTTAAAAAACTCAAAGTATATTGTATAAGCCATAAGGTTTTGGTGTAACTAAGTTAAAAAAACCCTTCTTTTCATTTTATAAAAAAAAATTAATGTGATGACTTTCTCTGTCTAATTAGAGTAGACAAAAAGTGTTTTTCATAAATAGACTAGCTTAAATTGGAAATTTTTGTTTGTTAGTCATAACATTAATTAATCGTTACCATAGTCAACAAGTACTGAACCCCTACAGTCAACGTTCTGGTATTTTGTATTGCTGGGGTGCATTTGCAAAAGTTTTTTTAAATTTTGTTCAACCATGCTATTCATAACGAGTGTAAATGTACTTAAATTCAAATGTAGCAAAGTACTAAAATCAAGTTTTCTGCTTTGTTTATTATGCATAAAAGTACTTTAGTGATTATTAAATATTTTCATAACACAATTTTTTTTAAATATTTACTCATTTTTATGCGTTTTAGCTGTAGAGTTATCAAAGCTCGAGAGAAGAAAGTGGCAACCAAAATGGACTCCAATAATAGAAAACACAGAAAGTTCAATTCTGGATTTACCAATGCCTGTAGTCAAAACGCCAGTACTTACTACTCCACAAAAAACTCCTTCAAAAATAAATTTTTTCCATGTATTGGAATTACAAACGGTTCCAGCTCAAATAAGTTACGGTACAGTAAAGCAAAAACTTACACTTAAATCAACATTAACGGTGTATTTTTTTTAGATTACGAAATGGACTGGTTAAAGGTAATAGAAGATAGAATGAAAAGAAATTGTACGTCTGCAATTACTGATTACAGTTTAAAAGCTCACGATACGTTTGTTCAAAGTATAAGTTTGCATGAACAAACTCAAAAAGTTTGTAATCCGATACTTCGGAATAATAATTGCCGAAAACAATATAATAAAAAATACGCAAAGTATGTAACAAAACCTTTAAAAATATATAAAGATGAAACAATAAGGAGAAAACATTTTGAAAATATTACTATACCTGTATTACAAGATAACGTTTTTAATTTAAACAGTAAAAATGTGTTTAATAACAATTTTAAAAGTGAAGAAATATTTAAAGATAAGATTGTGATTCCTACTGTGTATCGTAAGCTACAACATCAAACATTATATCACGATTTAAAAGATAACGAGTTGGGGAAGTGTTATTCTAGTATCGCAGAAGATCGTAGTTACGATCTGTACAAAAAGAGAACTTACAATGAACATCGATTACTTTTAAAAAATTCTAAAACTAACTATAGTATTCCAAAATATTGTGCAACAAATGGAATTTGCTCTGAAGCATTTTCATTTCAGACTTTTAATAAAATGAATAATAATGATGCCAAATGTGAGTTTAAAGATGGATTATTCTTAAAAAATGGTTTACACGAAAATGTGAAGTTAGAAAATGGTTATGATTATAAAAAATACAGTTTACTACAATCCGATAACGTAAAAATTAAATCTACAAATTTATTGCATAATTCGTCAAATAAGGACTTTAAGAGCACCTGTATACAAACAGAATCAAATTATTTATTACCGCTTACAATGATATTAGTTGACAACAGAGCAATTCAACAAGGAACTTTTAATGATCAAGTAAGTAGTTGTACGTTGAAGAACAATATGCAAAGTAAAAGCGTGCAATGTTTAATTCAAGAGGAAGTAGTAAATTCAGTTTCAAACGATGCAAAAAGTACCGGCGTGATTTCATCGTGTCTACTATTAAATAATAGTAAAGATGTTATTAAATGGCCTGGAATACATAAAATTGTAGAATCGTATCACTTATACAGTAAAGGTAGGTAGGACAAGTTTAGAATTATTTATTTTATTGAAAAATACTTCACAATACAATTTAAAAAAAGCGTTTTGGTATGTTAGAAAAAAATGTTTTTTTATACTATATACTATATTAAGGTAATTGGTCTTACATAAGACAAAATAAAGATTTAAGAACAACTTTTTTATTTAATTTTTGTCTAAATTTCGTTGAATCAATTTATTTCATAAAAAGAGTATGTCTTATTATTCGTTTTACTGTTCTGTAGTAAAACATCTAAATACATTACATTTTATTTATTTTTAGAACGTGACACTGAAATAAGATCATTAAAAGAATCTTTGAAGAATTTAAAAGAAGCAATATTCTCAAACCAAACCGAATCCAGAAATTTTGAGCGAGATCGTCGCTTATTGCAATCTGCGTCGCTATTATATGAACAAGATCGGATACAGTTACAAAAAGAACTAGACAATTTTAATATAATCATCAATGCATTCAGATAGCATACAAAACTACGTTTTATTTTTAATACTCTAGCATATTTTTAACTGTGATCAAGATTCGCATGTCTTTACAGAACGCTTTATTTACGTTTAAAACTACATAATATTGGTACTTAGGAGACTGATTTTTTTATTGATGAAGTAAGCTTCTATTAATGGTCTATAATGTCAGATATTTATACCTACTCTCTTTGTATCTTACAAGAAATTGTATTTAAAAGTTAATATACTTTCAGACAGTCCTTAGGATTTGAAAGAACGTTTGTAAGAAAAATATTTCACGTGGAAAATAAACAAACGAAAAATCGTTGTAAATCAAAATTCGTGTGTATGAAAGTAGTGTGTAAACTGTATTTGGTATAGTCAACATTGAATTATGTTATTTTTTATTATCACATGACAAAGCGGTTAATAATAATTCCTCATCAACTGTGATTACTCTTTTGATTCAAATACTGTTTATATTTGTAAACAGTAAAAAACATTGTAAAATAGAGATTCAGTGTGTAAAACAAAATCATTTTATTGTTAAGTTTTATGCTTGTTTATATTATATAATAAAGACAAAGCGATCACTAATTCTGTGATAATCACGAACTTAGTAATCTCAACTCTATTTTTAACATGATTTTATTATATTCAATATATGTTGTTCCAATTAATTTATGTTATAAATTCAATTAATATTAATATTTATTTACGCTAATTTCAAAAGAACGAAAAGAGCGCAAACTAGAGGTACTTTAATACGCACCTTTGCACATGCGGTTTTTAAGATTTATAGATGATTTGTGTAAATTGACAGGAAGTTGTGATAAATAAGGTTTGCAGTCCAATATTTATGAACACTGAGACGAAGAACGATATTATATACAGTATTTATCTGTCAATTAATGTAGTGTACATAATTATCGTAAAATATGTAATGTATATATAATTAAAAATACTTTTTAAAAAATATTTGTCGTTTATCATTTTTTTAAGTTTTTATAATTAAGCATATGATTCAAATACTTACAGTATTAGAGCAAAAACACGTCAAATGAAGTCAGACAGGTTTGATAGTCTAAATATGATGTAAAAGTTTAGTTTTTATTTCTTCAGAAGAAAATGCTACTAATGAGAAAATAATATTGAATGATGAACAAAACAGCAGGTTTGACGAGTAAAGAGAAATTAGTTTTTCTGAGGTAATAGTTTTTTTCAGTTGTTCTAAATTGAAAGCACAAAAGTAAAAAAAAAAACAAAAAATTACGTTTCGGTTGCACTGTTCAAGTCTTTGATGGGCAAAACATTTGTCAATGTTGTGGTTTGTTTTCTTACAGCAGGTACAAAACATATCGTTCCTAGCTCTTTTTGCAGGGTTGGTTAACTCCCTAGTATTCTTATAAACAATTTTACGGGGACAACTAGCTTGTAAAAGTTCAAAAGACCCGCACTTAAAACACGATTTGCGATTATTCGGATTACTGGCTGTACGCATAGAAATATTGCCGTCCGAATTCCGCGTTTTGCAAAAACCGGCTAATAAATCTATTAATTGGTCAATTTTTGTACAACGACTATTCATTACAGCTGTTTTCAGGGTAGGATCTGTAATACAATCGCATACACACTCAATCATAACATGATCTGGCAAAATCCACGATCGGTCGATTCTTGTTAACTTAGCAATATTTGACGACGTATTCATCGTACGTAGCTTCCGATCCAGAAGTATATAAGACAGCTTCTTTTAACAGCTCTCCGGAATTTCGTCGACGCGGAAAAGCTGTTGTGATTGCAGTTTTAAACTCCAATTACGTATTGCAGTTGGTGAGCTCCAAGTGTTGCACCAGCGTTTAGCAGAACCTGTTAAATAACCAGAGTCGTAAACAAGAAGTTTTCGGTCGTCCCAACCCAGTTGAGTACCGACATCCTCTATCCCTTCGATCCACTGATTTACATCATTTACCAACGGATCCAGTGACGGCAACGCCAATTGAGCATGGAAATTTTCAGGAAACATTTTCATTAACATATGCTACGGCTGTCAAAAGGGTTGCAAGCCATGGCGGCGGCTCCGAGTATACAGTACCTGTAGGCGATGGCACAGCTCCGGATTCTGCGCAATTTACATCACTAACATTAAACGGTGGTTCCGCCATATTGTTACACAACACTTCTTTAATTTAACTTTTGCTTTATTAAACTAGTTCAAAAATTCTACTTGAGGGCAAACGCGAGCGAATCCCACTTCTGATGTTATAGTATCGTTAAATAACTTAAAGAACAGCAATATTTTATTATAGTTATTAAAACTTCACATCAAACAAACAAGGTGTTGCCACCTAGGATGTATACAGCTGTATACAGCAGACTGACTTTCTCAGCCCGGTTCCATACACGGTTGCATTCAGAGTTGCATAAGTATCAGGAGTACGAGTATGTAATTATAACATAGTATAACAGCCACTGCCCCCTGTTTATTAGTTTACTGCTGTTAGAGGATTTTTTCCAAAACTTCTAGAACAGTTATTATACTAAAATTTTTAATTTACTGAGTATAAGTGTTTTTGTTAATAAATATGTAAAGACTTTCTAACCTTTTTGGCCAAGCAATTTGTAGCCGTGTAAAACAGCACCATTAATCAATTTTGCAAGTACTAGCTCCTTTTATAAACTCCTCCTCGTTATCCCCCATATTTTTGCAATTTCGCTGATTTACAATTGCACATCCATTAAATGTGAACTGAATGGTTAGAAAACCAATACAATGCTTACGGAATTGTTCATGTTTTCTTCTGTTTGAAGATTCTTTTTTAAAGCGTCAAGTTGTTCTTGAGAGCTTACAGGAAGCTTTAGTTTAGTAATAGAAATGCTCGCATATTGTTTGGCTAAACGATGAAATTTTTGTTAGAATAACTATTAATACGAAAACAATCATAATTACTTACCTATTCCAATGAATATTTTTTCATTCTTTTTTTACGTACGCAACAATCAAGATCACAGCACTAAACGAAACAAAAGAGTGAAACATTAGCTAAAATAGCTAAAAAGCCAGTGAAAGATATTCCACGGATATAGTTTTAATGATCTTTTAGATATATCATTTTTATGATATCTCATGGATATAGTTTTGTCCAAGTAAAATAGAAAAAGGTTGAATATGAGTCGGCAGTACATGTAATTTTAAGTCATCCATCTCGACGTCGTCTAATTTAACTTGTCCGTGTACGAAACCACTTGACGCTTAGTTTCCGTGACACATTAACGATGTATCATGTATCATCCTTTTGGTTTATTACACTGCCAACTTTTGTGTGAAATTTTTACGCAGTTATAACAACGTTTATCTGATGTTGCTTCTACGTTTGTTTCTCGTGATTTCGCCCATTTGGTGTCTCGTTTTTTATCGGGCTTTATTCTTGATAATCTTTCTTCATTTACACTTTAAAAGTCTTGAAGGTTATGTAATAATTCCACTGTACTAGCTTGAAGTCTGTCATCATTTACTTGCCGTATCTTCTCGACCCACAAACATTTTTTTAAATTCAATCACACAATCTTGAAAAGTTTGTAATTTTGCACTGTGTGTTTGATACCAATGATATGCTCCATCCGTTATAGGTGATCGTGCCGTTTCTAATGCAAATTGTTCTGGCCATTTGTGTAAAACATACCTTGTAAACTTGTAATCCATTCGCGTTCATGCGTTTTTGACTCACCATCGTACGTTTCTAGATTCTTCAAGTCGGGCATAATATGATATGCCGCTATTTCTTTGTGTTCTTCGGCTGTTTCTTCACTTCTGCTCTGGTTTTGTGATGTTGTAATTTGTGTAATGGGATTAGCAAACATCTAGTCTCTTCTTCTGTTTTCCTCAATCATTTGCATCATAACATGCACCAGACGATCGTTTTCAGTCACCATAGTTGCGCCCTCTACTTGTTGTAAGCTCCTTTGGAATGTTTCAAACGTGTCAGCACTTCCATTGTTCGCCGCCATGTTTTCCAATAATCACCTTTTCACTTTTCACCTTATCGCCGAACTTTGAGTGTTATATCTCACTTCTGAAATGTTATCGATTTCCGGGTTAATACAATATCACACTGTTGTTTTTCAAAATTTAATTAAGAATATATTTTAACCAAAACTATATTGCGCCAGTTAATACACCGGTCCCGATTTGTCCATTACTACCCCTACTCACTTTTCTTTTTTACTCATTCTTAACACTATTATGGAATTGAAAACATCATTAATATAAAATAAAACAGTGTTCAGTTAATTTAAAATGGAAGCATTCCAGGAACATTTTACTCTTTCATCAATAAATAAAAATAAAAGAAAAATTAACAACCTAAATAGTAATTTACGTAACAAAGCGTTGAAAGTACATCATAGCATAACGAACGTTGCAGGTGAGTGAGTTATGCTATGAAAGTTTCGACTGCCCTCTTCTTAAAACTGTTCTGTCCCAGAACAGGTAAGTGTATGCAGCATCGGTAGAAAGGGCCGTGGCGATAGCGGCAGTTCTCTTAATTTAGGCATCTTCCTTAAGCAACCAGAAGACCCCTGAAAGCTTGTTATAAAGAGCACTTAGCTCATGTCAAATATAAGAAAATAGATAAATCAAGTGATGCCCTACATGTACGAAAATAATCATAATATAATAATATAGTTTGGACATTTGTAAAAATAAATGTTTATTGATGAACAATGATGACTAAATTAGCTTTTGTCATAATTATAGTTTTAGTATTAGCTTGCTGAGGATGACAGCATAGCTGTCGAAACAGGTGTACGACAAGTATTCAATTTATTCTAGTTGTTGGGTTATTGTGTCAAATCGGGTTGGTAGCAAATGTGGACAAAAAGATTTGGTTGTTATCATGAGGTTATTGTTGCTAACAACCCGATTTGACAAATCACTGGAATTCATTATGACCCATCAATCAGAGAGGTCATTGTTGACAACCAATAAAAGTTTTTATTTTTTGAGGGCGATTTAAAATTCATCAGTTTTACCAACCCAAAAATATTAAACCTGAAGTCCAAAAAAACGCTTGAATATGGTCAATTAGTGTTATTAGTATCATCAGCAAATTAATAGTAAATACTAAAAAATTGTAGAAAACAAGAATAAATACACAACAAGAAATCGACAGTAACGAAAATCGAATTTAAGAAAATTTAATTAAAAAACATTGTTATCTTAGAGTTGCTTCAATTTTTTAAGTTCTTCATTGAAAAGAATACTCTCTCTTTCTCCTCTCGCTTTCAATATATATGGCGGATCTTTGCATTTTTTATTCAGTCGAATATTTCCTCGTATCATTTCCATTAAAATGCATTCTTTATACGGTGCGTATTTTAATGATTGTCCAGTATTTGAATTTGCCGCTTGTTTATTCGTCAACAAACCAACATTGTTTGATTATAGATAGCTTCTGTTTATCGTTGCGTTGACGCAGTCGCCACATCACTCCCTTTCCAGTGAAACACTTTCATTTTTCAAAAAGCGTCGAGGTTGACGAACTTGTCTACCTGAACGTGTTTGCTTTGCAGATATTTTGGCAAATACAGTTGTTTTTGACGGCGGTAATGGTTGAAGTTCTAATCCTGTAGCGTTATTGTTTCTAACAGTAGATGGTGTCGCTTCATCAGGCTCTGCAATAAACGCTGGTTTTACGCGATCGATGCTTACGTTACCGCTGCTGTTACGAATTTGAATTTAAAAAATTTTGTTTGTCCGCAAAATAACTTTATAAAGGTCCATTATAAGGTCTTTGCAATGACTGCCGTACTGAGTCGTCGCATAAAAAAACCTATGTAGACGTAGAAAGCGCAAGACGAATAAAAATTTTAGGTACTGCATGATGTTTTGTTGACATAGAACGCAATGCTTGCATGTGTTCTTGCAGTTTGCCGACAAATGAAAATGATGTTGGGTCGACATTCGATTTTGTGTTTACAAAAAATTCACCAGGAAGTCGTAATTGTGTGCCGTATAATAATTCTGCTGCTCTGCATATCTTCTTTAAAAGCGCTTCGTAACCCTAACAATACCATGGGCAAAGCTTCTACCCAGTTTTTCGTATTGTGGCACATTAAGACAGCTTTTAATTAAAGATCGATGCCAACGTTCTACTATGCCATTGCTCTGCGGTCTATACGCTGTAGTGCGATTCCTTTGAATACCTTTTAAATTTGTTAGACCTTGCATTAATTTTGCTTCGAACTGTACCTTGATCCGTTGTTATTGTATGGGGACATCCATAGCGCGCAGTCTATTCTTTAACGAACGTTTCTGCTACTGTTTCAGCGGTTATTTCCGAAATTGGAATGGCTTCTGGCCATTTTGTAAAGCGATCAATTAATGTCAAGCAGTAACTGTAATTTTGTACAATGGGAAGAGGTCCTATAATATCTATATGTACATGCTGTAATCTCTGCTCAGGGAATGGAAATGCTTGAAGTGGGCTCTTAGTATGGCGATGCACTTTTGATTTTTGGCAATCAAGACAGTTACGCGTCCATAATAAAATGTCTTTGTTCATGTTAAACCACACAAACCGGTCACGAATTAATCTGCTCGTTGTACGTCCACTGGGATGCGATTTATTGTGAAACATCTTGAAAATTCGATTCCTTAACGATCTAGGTACGTACGGTCGAATTTTTGAATGAGAAGTATCACATAAGACAGATGTTGCTTCACCAATAAAGGAAAATTTTTCTAATTTTAACGATGTGCTGTCTAAATTCTTGAGCTCTTCGTCCTTGTTTTGTTTTTGTGTAAATTCTTCTGTTGCGATAATGGTAGGAATGGTTATTTCCTCTACGCGTGATAACGCATCGGCTATAACGTTATTATCACCCGCAATGTGTAAAATTAAATCTAGATGACGAAGTTGATGTGGTGTTGCTTTCTCTGATATTTGATAAAAAGCGTAAATGAGCGGTTTGTGATCCGTTAGTATGACTAATTCTCTTCCTTCGATTAGGTATCGAAAGTACTTAATAGAATCCTAACGGTTGCCATAAGTCGTTTATACCTTTCGTCGAATCTTGTTCCTGCTAATAATTTCATTTCCCGCAATAATTGTGATGGGGTTTTATCACCGAGTTCAATTTCAGTTAGCACTTTTCTTAATTGTCTATCTGCAGAGTCCGAAAACCGTAAAATAATTTGTTTTTTTAATGTGTCATACTTTTCTTTTACGGGTGGCGTTGCTATAATGTCAGACACTTCTTGCAGAACTGCACTATCTAACGCACTAATAACCGTATACAACCGTTTAGTATTTAGACGTATCCGCCCGTATTTTATAAGTTTCGAACTGAGCTTCTACTTGCGCAAACCATATAATTGGATTTTTATACCAAAATGGCGGTAAGCGTACCTGCCTCACTTCTTCTAGGTGCTGAATTTGTGTAGCGTGGGTATCTGAAGATTCTTCTGCGTTCATTTTTCTTCGGGGTCACCAATGTAGTTTTATAGGTTTTATTAACAGAATATACAATAACTTATAATTAACGAGAACCAAAGAACTATAAATATTAACACTACTTAACAAAAATTAGAACTCGTTAGTTCCGTCGGTAGCTTTTGGCTGGTTGTTACCGACTGTTGATTTTTTACTTCCGTATGCTACTATAGCTTCTGTTTACCGTTGCCCCGACGCAGTCGCTACACTATGATGCGACGTTTCCTGCGCAAAAGTGTACACTTCTTCAGACAATTACAATTTATTAACGGAAGTATTACACAACCATCAAAACACAATAACAAAAATTAAAATAATTTACAGATGAAAACGACACGTATGTCATTAATGACTCGTGGTTATAATCTACTATAAATTTAGGGTTTACAAAATATAAACAGGGTTCCCAGCAAGTTAATAAAATCAAATTCCCTGACTTTTCCCGGTTTTCCTCTGTAATATGGTAGTTTCAAAATAGCAATGGGAAACTTTTTATTATTAATTTTATTAAATGAACGTACAAAACAATAATAAACAATATAAATTAAATTAGATGCAAAACTATCAAAGAGAAAAAAAGCATTTAGAAACGTTTGATTTTTCGACAATGAACTCTCAAAGTGGTTAAAAATAACTATAACTAAAAAGTTTCTACTATAATCGTATTAGTTATCTTTGGTATTAGTGTCACAAACAAACGATCCGTAGTATTACACAAATTCAGCGACATTTGTGAACATATTTGCTTTGAAATGCATAAAAAAACATGCTTATAAACAGAAAGATGAAACGTACACCAGTCATAAATTCCCATCCCGTCATAATCAAATTAATTTGAGATATAAATAAATACAGAAGTTGATTTTGACTAGCGATCTTCGCGAATGGGACTGTTTATGTGACAAGCAAAATAGAGATGAATACAGCTTTGGTCATAATTATGGAGCACCCTCTAGATTTAAACTTTTATAGAAAGAATATTGAAACGGCGACTTCTAACTAAATATCATCTATATTTAAATCGATGTATAAAAAGTTTATCAGTATTTTGTTGCTCCCCCTCTTGCTCTAATTACTGTAGCGATCCTACGAGGCATACTGTCTATTAAGTATTTACACGTTTTGGGTAAAATATTTTTCCATTCTTCTTTAATTTTTTCAACAAGTTCTGTTTTTGATTTGCATTCATGTGTGGCTATCTTTTTCTTTAAAATCGGCCACAAATGCTCAATAGGATTGAGGTCTGGTGATTGGGGTGGCCAATCCAGAATCTTAAGCCCACTTTCGTCAAACCATGCCCTGGATTGCTTAGATGTATGGCAAGGAGCGTTATCTTGCTGGAACCAAATTTTATTCTGATCTTTGTTCTCGAATAATTGAAGAAAAGATGATTCCAAAACCTCGCTTAACATTGATATGTACGTGCTGGAATTCATTCTTCCTTCGCATATAAACACTTCTCCAACACCTGATGCAGCCATGCACCCCCAGACCATTACACTGCCGCCTCCAAATTTGACAGTAGGAACTAAGCAATCTGGCAGATACTCTTCTCCCGGCCGACGTCTTACGTATTGCGCCCCAGGGGTGCCAAAAAGCTTAAAAAAAAATTTAGATTTGTAAAATTTTATTAAGTGCAAGAATATATCTGTCTAATTGTGCTTTTAAAAGTTATAATGCTGTTATTTTATTTAATAATAGTTATTTTCAACTTTACCTCAATATTTGATTCATCAGACCAAATAACATTGGCCCAATCCTCAGGTTTCCAATCCCTATATTTTTTAGCCCACTCAAATCTACCTTTCGTATTTTTTTCCGAGAGCCATGGCTTTTTCCGGGCTTTGCATCCACGTAAACCAGCTTCCACAAGTCGTCTTCTAATTGTTTTCGTTGAAATTAACTTATTATGTGCAATATTAAACTTTTGTGCCAGTTGAGAAGATGTTAATTTGCGGTTTCTTAGAGACTCTCTCACTAATGATCGGTCTTAACGAACAGAAGTTGTTCGTTTTCGTCCTGATCTTGGTCGGTTCATATGTGTTTTGGTTTCAGCAAACCTCCTTAGTGTTACTTGAACACCTTTACGAGAACATTTCATTTTTTTCGCAATCGCCACCTGACTCAATCCTTGTTCACTTAAAAACACAATGTTTGCACGCTGCACTTCACTTAATAATTTTCTCACTGCCATAGTAACGATGAACATATACAAAATGATAATTAAATTAATTTTCAATAATTACTTTATTAATAACAGGGATTAAAGCAATCAAAAGATCAAACAAATACGGACTAATGTACTTTAAATTATCAGTATTATACGAGCGTTATTTATAACATATTACAATCCTATGGATTAATGTGTTTTAATCTGTCAGTGTTGTTCGAAAATAACGAAAACATCTGCCAAGTATTGTAACAAAACCATAAGGTAGCCTGCTTTATTCAATTGTGTAGAAATATTTTTTATTTTAAATATTTTAAAAAATTTTAGAGGGTGCTCCATAATTATGACCAAGGCTGTATAATGGAGAAAGGAGTCACATCAAATTCGCAAGATTAAAACATTTCCCTGACTTTGTGAAACAATTGCATGTTTTCCCTGACTTTTCCATGATTTCCCTGACTATTTTTTATTCCCCGACATTTCCCGGTTTTCCAGGTCGCTGGGAACCCTGTATAAAAAAAATACCTATATTACGCTACAAATTTACTTCGAAATTTTATTTAATGGATATTTAACTTGGATCGGCTGTTATTGCAACCAAACAGCGCACCTGGTTTCTAGGATTGTAAAATTACCCATAAAAATGAATATAATACATAATATAAATAAGTTTAATTTTAAATTAAACCATGATAATTAGAAATTCTTATAAGCAAGTTATAGACACGTGTTTGTACTAGTGAAATACCAACAAATGCGGATAAAGGTTTACTTGAGTAGGTTGAATTACACTGTGAAGAATAGGAATCGAGCAATTATCTAAATTAACTATTCTTGCTCACCCAAAAACCATAACCCTACAACAGATTTTTTACCTTCAACTAGCATGATAAAGAATCTTCCAAGATAAGTATCTATTGATGATTATTATTCTTTATTTACTTGATCTATTTGAGAGAAAGAGTCAATAAAATAATTAATTAATATAGTGTTTAATTTCTAACGTCATTTGTTAAGCTGTAAATATATATGAGATAATAAAATTTACCGCTTCCTACCGAAGTAAATAGTATAGATATAGACAAATTATACAACGATATACACAAACTTGTATAAAGCTGCACTTCTGATTATGTATTGTGTGGTGATATACATTATAACTAAGTGGTTATAGCGTCGAAAACGTTTATGGTATCAAGTATCCTCCATTATGTTTTGGGAAGATTAGCACATCACATTATTTGGAGTTATAATAGAACTGTTTGATCATCAAATTTTTAATGATAAAAGATTAAGGCCCTAGTGAACTACAATAAATAAAGTAAACACTGATTAAAATTTTATGTAAAACCATATCCATGACAGAGGCAAACGTCAAATCACAATAAATTCCAAAATACAGAAAATCATAGACACTCAAGTGAAAACAGCGTTTAAAGAAAAATAAAAGCAACAAAGGCAAAAACTTGGATTTGAAAATCCAACGATGATGAGAGCACAAGTGCAGAGGTTGTAATAACCCTTACAGTTTAGTATCTTTAAAGTAGTGATGAAGAGTTGCATAGTGAGGCAGTAAATGGTATTTATAGATATAAATCATAGTTTAAAAATATATACATCTCCCAATACATGCATTACTTTAACATTAACAACTTATTAATGTAGATCTATGGCAATTATGTTCAACCACGGTAACCAAAATTAATGCAAAACGCTTTTGGAATAATCTTTAGAATGTTTTTATTACATTTTTCAAAACAAAAATCAAATTTTTCATTAGAAATGAAATATCAATGAATTCACTTAGAACAATCACATTTCACATATTTTACTAATATACATGATAAAACAATTTAAGCAAAACCAATAAATTGATTAATGTCAGAAAATTTAAGATTACAGTAAAGTATATTTAAGTTTGATATAAAGATATTTGCATATCTAGTAATATGCTAATAATCATTTAAGAGCGGATATTTTTAAAATTATATAGGCAATAATTTACCTCTTAAAATATTTCAATGATTTAAATATTTCATAAACATCATCAATTAAAGCTGTTTATTAAGATGACGAAAGCATGCATTTTCAATTTTAAAATAAAAATTTAATTTAGCAGTCTAAGAAGTTGGCGGCCATTAGCAATTCTAAGGCAATTTCAGGAGCAATAGGAAATTCTGGAATTTCTGTAGAGCTGTTAGTGTATCGTACTTTATATGTGAAATACATACACACTTTTTGAAGTACGTGAGATCTAAAACAAAATGGTAATTCCTGAAAAAAAAAAATCAATGCACTTACGGAATTTCTCTAAAATTAACTTCATTTGCTTCATTCTCGGCAAACTGCCCAGGGCCACTTAACATTGCTTTTATAGTACCTGACGTTAATGCATGTTCACGTTTTACAATAAATTCATGACCATCTGAAGATATAAGTTTTACATACATGGCATCAGGACCCTCACAGCCACCATAAACCCGCTCATGTTTTTCATCCACAACTTCCGTCATTGCTAAAGTATATAAAAGAAAGTTATTGTAAAGACAAATCACCATTATTGGAAAAATCCAGTTTATCCGTTTACACTTTATAAAATTGCTGAATTAATTTAACTAGCGATAACTTTACCTGTAGTTTACAAACAGATGTTGTATTTGTGCACTGATACCAAGGACTAGTGTACATTTGCTGATTACAATACAAACTAAAATATTACTGATACAAAACAAAGTTCGAGGTTATACACTCTATGATAAGAATTTGTCCTATATTATAATTATACAACACTTTACTACTCTATCATAAAAATTAGAGTTGAAAATAATCGCTTACCTTAATATTTTGATGTAAATATTTACGTAAAAGAATATATTAAATGGTTTTCTAACCTAAGACGTAAATGTTATAATTTTTTGTTTCTTCGTTACCAACCTAACGAAAAAAATTATGTTTTTTAAGTGGTCAACGAAATTGGTAATGGTTCATATAAACCTGACTTTCATCATTAATAAACTACAGTCACTCTGTGCTACAGTGAACGCAGAATGATTATTACTATTATTAGTGAAGGTGTGCCTACACAATATTTTAAACGTCTTGCAGATGAGCATTTTCAAATCTCATTTGTAGACGTAAAATTAACAGGCCGTAACTTTCTTGAAAAAGGAGACAGCTGCAAAATTCCGAACGCTTTGCTTCTAGTTCTAAGTAACCACATTAACCGTAGCTGTCACTTTAACTGTTTGTATATGGTATGTTGGCGAAAAAGCTTTTTCAACGAAGTTTGAATGCACAATTCTGAATTGGAAGTGGGTTTCTACCCGATAGTCTATTAATAACATTCTAGTAATGTTCTTGTACTATTTTGAAGGTGTGCACGTCTCTTCGTAAATTAACAACACCCGTTTGTGTATATGCTTTAATCTAGTTTTGAACAGTACTTCTTTAATAGTTTTCATTTAATTTCTTAAATACTAGTGCTGTACCTATATTGTCAATGTTTTAAAAATGTTTAAAGAAAAATAGTCAAAATTCAATTTCTTGCTTCATTTTTTGAAATGTCTTAAAGTGGAGGAACGACAAATGTCGATAATTCGTTGCTGGGTTTGTCTTATAAACAATCGCTTTGATGTGGCCTCATAAAAAGAAATCTAGCGGTATCAAATCAAACCATTGTAATAGCCACGCGATTGCTCCTGTAGGACCAGTCTATTTTCCTAGATAATGTTTATCTAGACTGTTCGTGCCGCTGTCTAAACTATAAGCTTAAGTAAAGTAGGATTAGTCTCTTTGTTCAGTATTTCTTTGAATGTGTATTTTTAGTTATTATTTAAGTATTACTCATGCATTTTTATGGTATATACCGGGAAGGAAGGTTGAACACTTTTGTACCTGTAGGGTGTTGGAAAGTTTTTGGTTAGTTTTAAGATACCATGTAAACGTAGAAGCAGTTGTTAGAGATTATTAAATGTTAAATAAGCAATTTATTGTTTTATTCAAAGATGATAATGTGCATTTGCACACCAAGGCGAATTAATTTAATGCCTATTAAAAACATGGTCCTTCGAGCTTCGATTGTTTAAACTGCAAAAATACAAAAATAAGTAAGTGCAACATAAGAATTTTATAAAGATTTTTGTGAGCAAGTGAGTGCGACATCAGCATTGCATCAAAAAAATTGGAACATGATTCGTGAGCTAGTGAGTACGACTTCAGCATCGTATCAAGTTGGGGACGTATCGCAAGAAAGTGCCGTATCGTTTCCCATAAGAATTACTCCGAATAATAATTAAGTAGTAAGTGCATTTCCTTTTCTTATGCATCCTTTGTTTAATATCTACGCTGCTTCAGTTATATTCAGCAGGTAATTTAAAATCCCGTTTAACCAAACTTAATTCATTTTATAAGAAAATCGGCGAGAGTGATTCAAATAACATAAATCAAATAACGGAACTTAAAAATCGCTTAAACGATATTAGAGTAATTAAAGATTTATTTAAAAATTATCTTAGAATTAGATTCTAGCGACGCTTCTGACGAAGACGAGTTAGAAATTTTTGAAAATAACTTTTTTGAAATAACGGTTTTAGCTGAACAGTTTATTCTTAATTATGAATTAAACAAAAATAAGTCAACGTTTGAAAACAATGCAAACATTTCAAGCGAAGGAACAACTTTGCCAATGCCTAATATTCAATTACCGAGTTTTAGCAGAAATTTCGAAGATTGGATTGAGTTTCGAGATGCTTTTGACGGTATGATTAATAAAAATACTAAATTAACAAATATACAACGCTTTTATTATTTAAATAGTGCGTTAAAAGTTGAGGCCGCTCAAAAAATAAAAACTTTAAAAATTTCAGAACAAACTTATGAAAATAAGAAAATGGCTGTTAATAATAACATTAAGGCAATTTTTAGTATAGAATCAATCAAACGCGATAATAATTCTCAATTACAAAATTTCATTGACGAGATATTAAAAATTACGCATGTTCTAAAACAATACGAACAACCAACCGCGGACACTTTGCTGATTTACATAATTAGCTCTAAATTACCTCCAGCTACCCGTCAGGAATGGGAAATTTCAGTTAAAAAAGATTATTTTCCCACATTTCAGGAATTTATGAAATTCTTAGACCAACGTTGTGATTTTTTAAGTTCATTATTAGAATCAAATAAAATTAATATGACCTTAACGTCTAATACTAACAATTTCAATACCCACGGGCAAAAACCAAGTAATTCAAGGGCGTATGTCATTAATGCACCAAAAATTTTGTGTAATTATTGCAAACAAGAATACTATATCTATAACTGTGACAATTTTCTACAATTAGAGGTCAATAAACGCATTGCAGAAATTAAGCGACGGCACCTTTGTTTAAATTGCTTAAAAGGTAATCACAACAATAAAAGCTGTAAATTAAGGGGCTGCAACATATGTCATAGAAAACATAATACATTATTGCATATTAATACTAATAACTTGGAAAAAGTCAAAAGCACCATTGCTTCCGATAAATTAATTGAATTAAATACTAATTACGCCATTGCAGGCACAAGTGGATCAGAATTGAGTCCTGATGCTTCGTTTGTGAGTTCAAATCAAGTGTCATTAAACAAATGTTTAATACAGAATAATACTCAGATTCAAAAATGCTTAAAGAATACGGACATTTTATCGCAAACTCTGTTATCAACCGCGTGTATGCAAATTTTAGACGCCGTAGGTAATAGTCGCGCATTACTTGATGCTGGATCATAGGTAAATTTTATCACCACAAAACTATGCGACAAACTACAATTGCCTGAATTAAAATGCAATTTAAATATTGCTGGAGTTAGCAATCGAACGTCAGTTTTAAAACAAATTTTTTGTTTAAATCGCAAACTACTAATTTTATAACCAATATTTCAAGTTTGGTTTTAGATCAAATAACGGCGAATCTTCCTAACCAATACTTTGAATTAAAAGCATTGCAAATTCCTGCTCATATCCGATTAGCGGATCCCAAACGAAACATTACAGGAGAAGTAGATGTACTATTAGGTGCTAGTATATTTTGGGATTTATTATGCGTAGGACAACACAAATTGGGTAAAAACAAACCAATTTTGCAAAAAAACTAAATTAGGTTCGGTGTTAGGCGGTTCATTGCAAATTAAAAATAAAGAGAGTTTTGATTCAGTATGTCTTAGTGTTTTAGAGCGCGCAAATATTCAAAAACAATTGGAAGCTTTCTAGGAGCTCGAGGAATGTACAAACAGTAATCCTAAGTTTTCGAACGATGAAAAGTATTGCGAAGATAATTTTGTTAAAACGACATTTCGCGACAGCAACGGACGATTTAAAATTAATCTTCCTTTAAAAAATAATGTTTCGGAATTAGGAGAGTCAAGGACAAACGCTTTAAACCGGTTTTATTCTCTAGAGCGTAAACTCGGCCGCAATCCAATTTTAAAAAAATGAATACGTTCGTTTTTTAGAGGAATACAAAAAACTAGGGCATATGACTAAAATTACTAATCCTTATAATTTAAAAGGGCTTATCCATTATTTGCCTCACCATGCCATAACAAAAAGCAGTCAGCTAAAACGTCTTCTAATTTATCGTTTACTGATGTTCAATATACCGGTCCCGTCATACAAGATAGTTTTTCTTTTGCGTTTTCGGAAACACACTTACGTAATAACGGCGGATATTGAAAAAATGTATCGCCAAGTATAGGTCGAGGAAATTCAGCGTAACTTGCAATTAATTCTTTGGCGTACTGATCCCGGTTTGCCCATTGCCGAATATCGACTAAATACTATTACATACATGCCTTAAGCAAATAGCGCTTGATTTTAAAATGAAGTTTCCAATTGCTGCTAGAGTTATTCAGACAGATTTTTACGTTGACGATTTGGTTACCAGTTGTGACTCAAAAGCAGAAATTATTCAGTTAAAATCACATATCACTAAAATACTTAGCACTGCGGGTTTTCATCTTCGCAAGCGGGCTTGTAATCACGATGATATTATGGAAAATAGATCCTTAAGTACCAAAGATGATAAAATACATATGTTTAATAATAATAATCCAAGAACGCTAGATCTGTTATGGAATCCACAAGAAGATGCGCTTCAACACGAAAATCCAAACAAAAAAACCATTACAAAGCGGCACATTTTGTCGGTTACAGGGAAAATATTTGATTCGTTAGGTTTGTTACGGCCAATAATAATACTGTCTAAACTAATTTTACAAAACATATCGCAATTAAATCTAAATTGGGATGAAAGTGTACCCATGAGTTTACACACAAAGTGGATTAAACTTCAGGATCAAATGCCTCACAATTACCTTGCCACGTCTTGAACTTTGCGGAGCGCTAATTCTTGCAAGACTAGTAAATAATGTAAAATCATCATTAAAATTAGAATTTTCAAAAACATTTCTTTGGTGTGATTCTACCATTGCGCTAAGTTGGATACAGTCGGTTTCATCAAAATAGAAAACCTTTATAGCTAATAGAGTATCCAAAATACGAAATTTAAAAATATTGATAGTTGGAAGCATGTTTCAACTAATGATAATCCTGCTGACTTATTGTCTAGGGGCATTCTTCCAAATAAGCGAAAAAATTGCGATTTATGGTGGTATGGTCCACATTGGATGAAAAGCGATGTAACACAGTGGCCACTACAGCATAAATTAGATAAAAACTATTTAGAAGCTGGCATCATTTCGTGCATAGCCAACATTCAAATTTTATGTTCAAAGAACTTTTCAAAATTTTCAACTTTACAAAGGCTATTGCGGGTGGTAGGTTATAGTTACAGGTTTATTAACAATGCGAAAACAAAGCAAGAACATCGGATTTCTGGTTAGGACTTAACCCATTTTTAGATCAGCAGGGTTTATTGCGTATTAGTGGTCGTATTCGTCATTCAAATCAAAATTTTGACAAAAAACATCCTGTGATATTACCAACAGGTCATTGGTTAACTAAATTAATTTGTTACAATGAGCACATTAGGTTGCTGTATTGTGGAGCTAATCAATTACTAGCATCATTAAGAGATAAGTATTGGCCTATATCAGCAAAAGGTACCATACGTAAAATTATGCACGAATGCATTCTATGCTTTCGTGCCAAGCCAAAGTCATTAAATCCCATAATGGGAGACTTGCCAAAAGAGCGTGTATTAAACGCGCCGCCATTTTATAATTGTGGGGTAGATTACGCAGAGCCGGTAATGATAAAATCTAGAAAGGGACGGGGTGGTACGTTGATTAAATCATACATTTGTATTTTTGTATGTTGCTCCACTAAAGCGATTCATCTTGAGCTGGTAACAGATCTTTCCACAACAACATTTTTGGCTGCCTTAAAAAACGCTTTACGCAGGGGACAAGCGCTAAATATTTATTCCATTTAAATGGTTATTAAGGCGTATTAGCCAGCTTCACACAGGAAGCGATGGAATCGCGCGAGTAGTCACACTTCGGACCGCGAGTGGAGCCTCATTCAAACGGGCTGTGTGTAGAATTTGTGTATTACCTAATCAGTGAGTTTAGTGTTTTTTTAAAATTATGTTGAAGACTTTGCTTTCAAGGCGGGCAGTATGTTCGTGACGCTGTCTAAACTATAAGCTTAAGTAATGTAAGATTAGTCTTTTTGTTCAGTATTTTTTTGAATGTGCATTTTTAGATATTATTTAAGTATTACTCATGCATTTTTATGGTATATACCGGGAAGGGGGGTTGAACAGCTGTGTACCTGTAGAGCGTTGGAAAGTTTTTGGTTAGTTTTAAGATACCAGTATCTAAGTTAACGTAGGTAGCAGTTGTTAGAGATTATTAACTATTAAATAAGCAATTTATTGTTTGATTTAAAGACGATAATGTGCATTTGCACACCAAGGCGAATTAATTTAATGCCAATTAAAAACATAGACGTTGTCTAGTTTGCAGGGCGTAATGCGGCGAATCCCCATCCAGTTGAAAATGAAGCAGTTTGGATCTAATCGCGGCTCGTCATCTATTTGATCTTCCAAAGTTTAAACAACCAACGGTTATATTGTTTTTAAGCAAATTTACAAAAATATCGCCTGTAAGATTCTCCTTCCGAAACAAAAGTCCAACAATTTTATCTCCTAGAATGCCAGCTCAAAGATTTAGTTTCTGAGGATATTAGGTGTGACCCTCTCGTACAATACGCGGATTTTCATTAGCCCAATAGCGATAACTTTGTTAGTTGACCTGCCCGTTTAAAAAGATTGTGCACTCATTAGAAAAACAAATTTTTTTACCATGTTAAAATATTGTACAAGTTTTTCAATGATAGTTTTACACAACTTGATTTTGAAGAATGTGCATTTGTAAGGAAAAAAACTTATGTGCTTTTAAGACTTTCTTAGCCAATTTAATTGAGATTCTCGTTAAAACTGCAAATTTTGCGATGCGACGTGGTTGGACATTCGTAAATCTTTGTTGCTTTACGTTAATACTTGCTACAAAACCAGTGGTTTAAAAATTTCGCACAAGAAGTTGCACGTAAACATTGCTGACATTTTTATCCAGATGCCTTGCATTGAAGGCAGTAGCCGCCCGTAGAGCACATCGATTTTCACTTGTGTAAAGATAAATTATTTGAACTCGTTCAGCAAGTGAGTATTTATCATTTTTACAAATTATTTAAAAAAACCAGTTTGTATAAAATTTAACAATGATGCACTTCAAAGTAACAATAAATACTGACGTGTAAATAAATGTAAATAATGAGTGAAAGTCCCAAACAAATACCTTTAATAAAAAAAAATTATCTGCTTCTCCTGATTGTCGTTATTGAGATAATGAAACTCGTAATATACGAGAGTATTACACTCAATATCCTCAAAAATAATTGCTCTGGATATTATAGAAGATCTAACATGTGATACTTATTCCAAAAGCATTACAAATAGTGTAATTTTAAGGGTTGACAGCATCTTCCCAAACTTCATTATTTGCTAATTATTTCAAAACTGTCATGACTTTTTCAACGGCGTATCCTAAGTGAGAGGTTGTATCTTTGAACGCCTACACATATTCAAATAATATTATTTTATTTATTGTTCGCCAGCAATGAGTATCCGAAAAATTGTCTCTTTAGTAGCTTTATTAATATCAAATCTCAATTCACACAAAACAAAAATCCGTGGTTTTTGATTAAAAGTAGTAAATTAAAAAAACGCAAATTATTATTGCTTTATTGGCAAAATGCAAAATTTTTCAATTATTTAAAAAAAAACAAAATGCATTTTTTCGGTTTTCATTAGGGCTGCCATTTATAAAATTAGAAACCAGGACAAATAGGATTCAACATTCGAATTTTTAAACTACAAGCCCGGAAACATTTTTTATTGTCTAATGTGTAATACTTAGTACTTTTGCTTTTATTTCTTTTAAGCAAATAAAATTATAAACGTAAGTTTTTTGAATTCTTTATATTTTTTTGACTTGGATGTTTTTCTTCAACTTGATAATTTAAAATATGTAAAAATTCCTTATAGGAAAGTCGTGCGGTGACCACGCCAGTTTTTTTGTAAATTTAGAATTAAAACAAAATTAACAAAAACAATTTTAACAGAGCTAACGCGTGAAAGGGCTTTTTGCTATTTGTCAACTGCACAGAAAAAAAGTTATCTCGAATTGAAGACTTATATTATCTTGAATCCTTTTACTAGATTCAATTAAAGCTGATCTCAAACTAAGAGACCTAACTTATTTTTTTAAGAATAGCTCTTCCCAGGTAACATTTCGTCACGAAAAAGCGACTGAAAATGAGACGTTTTTATTTTTCGTGAGTTATACGAGATCCCGAATTCGTGACAAAATTCGTGACTAACACGTTATAAAACCGCTCTAAATTTAACTCCCGAATTTGTCACGCTAACGATCCTTTTAAACGTTGAATAGCCGTTACGAAATGTTGACGAAATCTTCGAAAATTCGTGACTTGTATCTGTTAAAAAATCGTGAAGAAACCGTAACCAAATGTGTAACTAAATCTTGAAGATATATATTAGAAAATGTGACGACATCGTGTTAAAAAACGTGACGATATATTGTGTTAAAACAAGATATCGTGTTAAAATACGTGAAGATATAGTGTTAAAATACGTAAAGATAATATAGTGTTAAAAAACGTGAAGCTATTGTGTTAGGAAACATAAAGATATGTGTTAAAAAACGTGAAGGGACGTGAACATATCGTGACTAATAAGTTACGATTTCTTAGATTTCTTCACGATTTTTAACGCGATATTTTGTACGCTTTTAACACGATATCTTCACGTTAACACTATTTATCTGTACGTTTTTAAACACGATATCTTTTACGTTTAGTAGAACCTAATAGTAGTAATAGTGCACAAACACCCTTTAAAACATCATATAAGCGTATTTACCGAGTGCCTAATTAATTAACGTAGCCTCCGTTTTCAAAAGAACTACAGAATAAAAAATATTCGATTCGAGATTGCAAACAAAAATAATATTTTTATCTCTAAAGAAATTTTAATGAAAAGATAAACTTGCAAAAATTCTTTACATAGGTATATGTTAACACACAGTATATAAATATAGTTTGTACTTTTAATTTTTTTCTTACTTCTCTCGTTTGTGCTGCCTAAAACATTTGTATCGACTAAAATGAATCGTAATATAAAATACTAATTCTTACCTTATTCCTGTCATACGTATGTTGGAAAAAGCTTCCATTTCTGCTTTGCTAGCTTTGTATTCTTGGAACACAACTTCAAAAATAATTTCGACCATTTTAATCTATATTTAGCATTTGCCCACGTCTAATTACATTGTTTCCGAGTTTCTATTGTAATAATATTTTTAATATTAGAAAATAATTGTTTAGTATCTTTCCCCGCCCCTATACGTTTTAATCTGTTGATCTAAAAAACATTAACTTAGAACAACTTCTTCCTGGCTATAAAAGTTACAACTTACAAAAAAATAAAGTTTCATTCAAAATTTTTAAATCGTCTACAGACGTGTGGAATTAATTCTTGAAAATATTGCTCCAATTCTTGACTTACTGGTGTGATTATTCGTTGATCAGTATTGTATGTAAGAGACTGTCTTTTACTTTGCATTACAAATCGTTCTGGAAAACAAAATTCATAGTGAATTAAATTTATCTAATTTTAGCAACATATTTTATTACCCATTAAATTTGAATTTTCTTTAACGTCCTTTTTAACCACGTTGATTAAACTTTTGACGCCTAAAACTTCTAAAATCATAATAATTAATGAGTAATTATCACTACAAAAAATTGTCTTACCATCACATTTACTATTGGTTCTAAGACAAGATTATTTTTATTATTAAAGTTATCAGTAGTTCCTTTGATGAACTATTGTCCTTTCTTTTGGTTGTCAGGCTAACAATAACCTTCGGTATAGAACTGACACCGAAGTTCCTCTTGTGATTCTGTCAATGTTTTTTCATCTTCACTGCTGGATGATGATTGTGGGAGATCATCAAATTCAAAACGTGTACTGTTTTTGAAAAACAAATTTGTAGTACATATTTAAAAACAGATTTGTTCTACTATAGGGACATACCTAAATACCTATTTTCACCTAAACAAAGATGCTTTTGTAAACTACTAATATGGAAATCTAAAGTACATAAATAAAGTATGTTTTTGATTCTTCAATCTAAAACTTCATTTACATAATTAATAAGTAGATTCCTATCTTATAATTTCAATTAGAGGTAATTGTCTTCTTTAAGACTGCGCTGGAGTAAGAATAAAATTTTGTTCTCAGTGATAATGCTGATGCAATTTAAATCAATAATTTCGAATTGCAAATTTCAACGTAACAAGCAATATAAAGTGTGTTTTAAATAAACACTATTTAAATCACCATCGCTCGATGCAAAATTACTTATAGATTATAGATATGTACTTACGTTTAGGTAAACACTAAACTGTACCACTGTACGTAATTCGAGTTGAAAAGTTTTATTGTTACTGAGTAAATTAATAAAATACAGAGGTATCACATACTAAGTTATCGTGTTGTCGCGACTTAACGTAAACAAGTCATCATGCTCTCATGCTGTATCATCAATTTGACCGTGCATATTATATTCATTCAATGATTCATTGTATTAGATAAAATCCTCTTACAAGTTATAATATTTACATTCAAGGTTATACAACATTAAAAATAATCTTTTTTTTGTAATACATAATTAAAAAAATTTCATCCTTTTTTGACATATCTGTAACGTAATTTGCCGAAATAATACTAGTTTTTATGATTCCACACCGAATGCGAAACAGTTTATTTTTAATATTTGAATAAAACCGATAAAACAATAACTTCCACTTTAAAAATTACAGTAATGCACCTCATCTTGTTAAAACCTATTTCGTTTAATCATAACAAACGAATTTTACTGGAAAGCAAAATAAGGGCATTTTTTCTAACAAAATTTTATTTAAAATTTTCACAGATTCTTTTAAAACAAGCACAGAAATAACCGAATAATAGGCAATTATTCGAAACCTATTTGTCACGTTTAAACATAAACTATTTTTTGATAACGCTTATTTACGTAAAATCTTATTTACAGATTTAAAAAAAAAAAAAAAATTCAACTGAATATTTTGGAAATTATCGATGACGTATTTGTCACGTTTAAACTTCAACTATTTTCTGACGAAGTTTTAAGTAAAATCTATAGATTTTTTAAAATAAGAATTCAACTGAAAATGTTGGCAATTATTCGTGACGTATTTGTCACGTTTTAACGTCATCTATTTTCTAACGAACTTTTACTTAAAATCTGTATCGTATTTTCACACTACTATTTTTAACGATTTATTTTCATCGTTTTTATAAAGATTTTAAATAAAAACATCTTTATCTCGATAGTTCGTGACGATTTCGTGAAGTCTAAAATTTGGTCGTCACGTAATGTTACCTGGGTTGTTTTAAAGAAATGTCATAGAAATAATGCTATGAGTTCAATGTATAAAACTCTGTTACAAAAATTAAAACCATAGAAACATTGAGGTTCTAAAATAGAGAAATTTATTTTTTTATTTTGAGAATTGTACTTTTAGATAATGCTAAGCATGCAGCTAGGTGACCGCGTTATCATCATTACCTCGAATTGAATGTGTGTATGCATCGTGTGAAAAACATTGATCTAATTTATAGCATTTTTATATTAAGATTGTTGTGATGCGTACTTGTGTACTGTCTATTGTGCAAATTGTGCGGTGTATTTAGAACGTTTGTACACTTTAAAGCATTTATGAAGGCGCAAGTTTTTATTTGCAATGTTGACTCAGAAACTGGCCAACTATAACATTAAGAAGTATCTATTGTTTATCTTTGTACAAAGGTCAGGTAAGCGATAACAATCATCTACACTATATTTTAGCCAATAAAGTTAATTTTCTTAAATCAAAAACGTTTAAACAGTTGACTATTTCTTTTTAAATTCGCAATTTTTGAAAAACGTAAACCCTTATAAAACCCCTTTTTATTTGCTTCTAACTGCATGCTTTAATTGACCATATTCAAGCGGTTTTTTGGACTTCAGGTTTAACATTTTTGGGTTGGTAAAACTGATGAATTTTAAATCGCCCTCAAAAAATTAAAACTTTTATTGGTTGTCAACAACGACCTCTCTGATTGATGGGTCATAATGAATTCCAGTGATTTGTCAAATCGGGTTGGTAGCAACAATAACCTCATGATAACAACCAAATCTTTTTGTCCATATTTGCTACTAACTCGATTTGACAAATCACTGGAATTCATTATGACCCATCAATCAGAGAGGTCGTTGTTGACAACCAATAAAAGTTTTTATTTTTTGAGGGCGATTTAAAATTCATCAGTTTTACCAACCCAAAAATGTTAAACCTGAAGTCCAAAAAAACGCTTGAATATGGTCAATTAAATGTCAATTTCTTATTATGTTAAAATATTTGACTTTGACGATATTTTGGAAAATTATATATTTTAGACGATATCTCATACACTAGGCCGATTGTAATAAAATTTAAAACACCTAACTGTAGAAAAAATATTAACTCCAAAACGGCGGAGTAATAAAATAACGAAGTTAAAACAGGAAAAAAAATTAGAAAACTTGTTTCGTAAGATGTGTTTAAACATTTTTGTTGTATCTGTAGAAATGATTTCGAGGATATTTTTAGTTTTGTAATGGGGATAGTTCAAATTCTATGAAACCGAATTAAAAAGTATAGTTTTGATTAAATCCAATAATGTATAAAACTTTTTAAATAACTATGAGATATCGACTAAAATCCATAATTTTTCAAAATATCGACGAAGTCAAATATTTTAACGTAATAAAAAATTGACATTGAATTAAAGTATGCAGTTAGAAGCAAATACAAAAAGGGTTTTATAAAGGTTTAATTTTTTCAAAAATTGCGAATTTAAAAGAAATAGTCATAAACTGTTTAAACGTTTTCGATTTAATAAAATTAACTTTCTTGGCTAAAATATATATTAAGTGTAGAGTATTATTTCTACAAAGATAAACAATAGATACTCCTTAATGGTATAGTTGGCCCGTTCCTGAGTCAACATTGAAATTAAAAACTAAGAATGTTATAAGAATTGGGGACCCTTCAAAGAAATGATCTAGAACTACCTACTACAAGTAAGTATTGGAATCGCTTTCTTTTTTTTTATTAGTGTAAATTTTACCTATTATTGTAATTTGTAATGGTGTAATGCTAGACTGTCAATTTTTAAAATTTTAATTTTGTATTTTATTTATACAGAATAATTATTATCCTTGTGTGTCGACATTATAGTATCCTGGACTTAATGGTACTGCAATTTCAAAAGACGTATAGAAATTATAAATAGAATTTTACTGATGCTTCTCCAAAAAGACATGTGCAGTTATTTTGGTTAAATTCCAGTGTTGTGACGTATCTAGACACAAGTATCTAGATACAGTATCTAGATACTTTTGGAGTATCTACATATCTAGATATACTGGACAAAATGTAACTGTATCTGTATCTAAATACATTTTTCGTAGTATCTGAGTGGTTTAGATACTTAGATACTTTTTCTTGCTCAAATTGACCATATTCAAGCGTTTTTTTGGACTTCAGGTTTAACATTTTTGTGTTGGTAAAACTGATGAATTTTAAATCGCCCTCAAAAAATAAAAACTTTTATTGGTTGTCAACAAGACCTCTCTGATTGATGGGTCATAATGAATTCCAGTGATTTGTCAAATCGGGTTGGTAGCAAATATGGACAAAAAAATTTGGTTGTTATCATGAGGTTATTGTTGCTACCAACCCGATTTGACAAATCACTGGAATTCATTATGACCCATCAGTCAGAGAGGTCGTTGTTGACAACCAATAAAAGTTTTTATTTTTTGAGGGCGATTTAAAATTCATCAGTTTTACCAACCCAAAAATGTTAAACCTGAAGTCCAAAAAAACGCTTGAATATGGTCAATTGTAAATTATACAAGTTTTTACAATTTTACATTACAATTTGAATTTGGAGATTTTGTATTCGGTGTTTTATGAGTGCAATTCTTTCAGCGTCGCTAATTCTAGTGGAATTCTATCAAATTTGGAGATTTTAAGTAGTAGCATTGAATAATAAATGTAAGAAGAAATGCAACTTAATGGGCGATATCGTATCGACTGATTGGATCGAGATGTAGAGGTCGCCACGTTTGTATTGGATCGAGATTTTTCAGTTCTTGCGTGTCTGTCGACTTGTAAACTTCGGTATTGAATTGAAAGTTTTTCTTGGGTTAACATTGCGATACGATTTTTAAAATTCTGGTAGTAGTAATGTTTGTTTGAACTTTTGTTTAGTTTAAGTGTAAATATATTTTTGATTTATTTTTAAAATGGGAAAAATTACAAATCACGGTTGTGTTTATATTAATTGTGAAAATAATAATACCGAAAACAAAGGTACTAGTTTTCTTAAGTTTTTTATTAGTGATAAGGTGCGTGCTAAAGAATGTTAGAAAAACTGTGGAAATATAAATATTGCCGCAATGGACTTGGAAGATTTAAAACAAAAGAGGATTTGTGAGAAGCATCTTCGGAGATAATGTATAACAACAAAAGGAAATTTTAAACACACTGCAGTTCTTGTTCTACACCTTCAATTAGGTAATTATTTTAAAATTTTTTTTCTACCAAACGTTTAAAAATGGTTTAAATTAGCATTTGAGAATCTCCTTGTCCGGATTCTTCTTCTTCTTGTTGCACTTAATTGTACAATAACTAACAATAATTACTGTAAATCAGTGGCTGAGATCGCTGTTACTTTCCACGATCAATGATTGCAATCATGGTATTTAGAATTAATTAGTAATCGACTGTTGCTAAAAAGTTGCTCGTGTAAAGTTAGTCATAAATCTAGCCATAAACATTCGATTTTCGTTTTCCGGGATACAATAATGTTTGGAGTATTGAAAATCAACAGACTTAAGTATTTTTTAATATTGTTTCTAAACAATAAATAAATTAAAATTTGTTCATAGTTAGATTTAAAAGAAATATTTACAAAAATTCACAGAAAATAGATACTACTGTGATGTTTTTTTTTTCGACATGATGTGCTATTTGAATTCTGATGCAAACTTACGAACAAATAGTTTAAAGCATTAATAAACAACATATTAAAAAATAAGTGTCGTTCTTTCGTAAATTAAATGTTGCTATTTGAAATTAACCCTAAAAAGATTGTTGAGTAATTAGTCATAACTCGTGTTGATATTTGTCTCAAACATAAGAATTATGTATTAAAAATAAATTTGCAATTCTTTTCAAATACGTATTGTCATTTGTAGTTAATGGTTATTGTTTTTAACTTCCTATTTTTATGATTTACCTTGGTGTTTATATAAAGCTAGGTTTTTCCGAAAATGCTGAATGTGTGACACAAATTTTACAAACGTTCTTTCCTAGAAGAGTTTTCTAATTCTTTTTGAAAAGAATGCATTGTTAAATTTCTGTAAACAAAAAAAATATAATTCGATGTTTAAATCCATGTTACTTTTTTATTAAAAAAATTTGTATGTGGTTTAAAATTCTTACGAGGAAAAGAGCAAAAGGGTTATTTACCTACTTACACAAAATTTTACGATTTTCCGTGAACTACCTGTATACTTAAAGTTTATTATACATTTATTAAAGTAAATATTATAGGTAAAATCGTGTTATATTAGTCTTATTTGTTTATGCGATAATTAAAAGTATTAATTTCTTTTCCACAACCGCAATTGTTGTTTTATAAGCGATCAATGATTGCTATCGTTATTGTACAGACGCTCGATATTGCGATCATTATTTTGCATAATGATCGATTCATCGTAATTGAATAATCGTTCTGGCCATTGCTTTAAATGTTTTTTGTTGATGTTGGCATATGTCGAATAAAAATACCGTTTTTGTAAATGTTAGGGTCGCATTTCTTTAGCACTTTGTCTAATAAACACTTAGTTTTTAAAAAAATTATAAACAAAATTCTTTTATGTTTATTTTAGCATGCTGAAAGCACTTCAATACAAATCCAACAATACATAAAATATTTTTAGAATTGTTTAAAAAAGAAACCCCAAAAATTTTGAAAATACTAATACTAATTGCATTTTCAAAACTTTATTTTTAAAATACTAACAACTTAATTTTTTTTTTACTTTTTGGGCTTATTTAGTATAATTTTTTACAGAAGCTGTAATTGTTGATATGAACATCAACCTAAGATACCCAAATGTAGTAGTTTCTCAAACATATGGAAGAAAACGTCGATTGTTATTTATTGATGACGATCGTGAAGACGAATAAATTTATTCTTTCTACAGTTCCAGTTCACTAAACGAAGGTATAAGTAGACAAGCAATAATAAGTAATTTTTTTTAATATATGTTTTATAGTTGAAGATACGTCCTATAATATTTTGAATACACTGGAACGACCACAGTGTGTTCTCAAATTCGTCAAGTCGTTAAGTTTTGACTAAACTACGCAACATAGTGATACAAATGGATTCTCCGTCAAAAAGCCTTTTAAAGGATGAATTGGTCAATTATTCTTTCAGAAATTTAACATTAATTTTAATTTAAAATTATTTAAATTACCAGTCCATTAATAACAAATTCGTTTACATATGTTTCGAGCTTTAAAATAATAATGCTCATCTTCAGAAAAGTCTACAAAAAATATTTACAACTTTTTTAAATACAAAAAATGTCATCAACATATCTTCTCCATAATATTATTTTTTGTAAGAAAATTTGGTGTTCAGAAATATATTTACTTTCTAAATTGTTTAAGAAGATTTCAGTAAAAATAAGTGATAAATTTGATAATCAATTTTTTAAACAAAATCTAGGTCTTTCAATGGGTTCTCCTTTATCACTTTTCTCAATTTTTTAAGAAATTAAGTAAAGGTAACGATTTCAAGATTTCTTTTTCTAATGAAATATTTATTTAATTTTTAAGCTACTTAAAGGTAGTAAAAATAAAGCTATTTAAGCTGTATAGTTGTTTCTGAAAGGTGCGGTTTACGGTTCCTTTAGAGCTTCTTTAAAGCTTTGCTAGTACCACAAAGAGCTGTATAAGCCCGATTTTATTGCATTAAAGGAGCTACCTAACAGCAACATAACTGCGGAATTTTTAGCTACTTAAACGCTTCATGGAGGCTTCAGTTTTTTCACAAGCCACTTAAAAGTGTTCTAAAGAGTAACTTTAAAAGCTAAAGTAGTTATAAAAAAGCCGATTTTAGCTGCAATTTGCTCAATGAGAAATTCTTGAATTACTAGAGTTCATTTATATTAAAATATCAAATACAAATTTTTTGTTGAACGAGCAAACCAAGTTCAATTATGATTTTAAACTTAAATTTTTTTAGATTTGTTTCTAAATTGCACCGTGCATCTTCCTTTTTTAAAATAATTAACATTTAACATTTTGTAAAACTTACATTTTTTTAATTATCTAGTTACAAATTTTCAGATTTGAGATTGTTCGAAAAAATGTAAGTTACAAAACTTTTGTAATCTTAACTTTTTATAAGTTGTAAATATTTTTACTTTTTTGAAGATGAGCTTCATTATTTTAAAGCTCGAAGCATATGTAAAATAGTATATACATTTTGAAAGTTAACGAATTTATTATTGGTGGACTGGTAGTTTGAATAATTTTAAAAATTGACGAATAATAACAATAAATCCCCATAACAATTTTCTTTTAATTTAATTTGCATTGTTTTAGTTATTTCTATGTTTTAGATTTATATTTTACAAAAATAAATAAATATTTGAATATACATAATTTTTTGTTTTCTTAAATATAAAGCATGATATTGTTTAAGTTTATTTGACATTGACTTGTGTCGTAACAATACAAGCTATTGTTTATGATATTAACCTGTTTTGAACAGGTAAACGGTAAAGTAAACACAAATATAAGAAAAGGTTCTAACTCGTACTTCATAACAAATAAGTAAGTTCGCAAAATAAAAACCACGATTTTGCAGATGGCAGCAGGTCTTAGTCTATTAGTTTATGAAAAGAGGGGGTACAGACGGGTAAAAAAAGAGAAACAAGAGAGATAAAACTACAGTACGATTTTTAACACACTATTTGCGCCTCTTCTTAAATTATTACTCAATGGTAGTAGCGAGTATTTTGTGGGTATTATAAACTGTTGTGGAGTTTTGAGGAAAATCGTGTATGAACCTACATTTTATATAATCTAGTATTACTTGAGAAATGTGACGTGTTAGCATTTATGCCAACAAACCAAATTCATAATACTTTAAAAAAAAGAAAACAAATTTCAACTTGGTAGAACTATGAGTACAATTGTGGTCATTGTGGAAATTTTATAGTTTACGCAGAGAATCGCGACAAAGTCAATTGGCAACACTGAATTTCTTCATCAGCTCAAACAGAGCAAAGAAGTGGAGAAACTTTTTAGTGTTAGTAGTTTACTATTAACTCTACGTCGATATATAATGACATTTAACATGCTATTAATTTTAAAACAAAATAAGCTTTATTTGTATATTTGTATTTTTTATGCGACTAAGGTTGATAAGGTAATGTTTTGCTTAACATCCAGGCAGCACACTGACGTCATATGACGACACTGACACGTCTTAATGACGTCTCGTAATTTTGACGTCAATAAGACATCTGGGATACAGTTATTGTGCTTTCAGCTGAACCAAATAGACACTTTGTTTTAAATTTTATTTTGTTAAAAATGTATCTAGCATGTATCTAGATACTCTTTTAAAGTATCTGTAACTGTATCTAGATACTTTTTTTAAAAAAACTATCTTATTTGTATCTAGATACAATTTATGAAAAGTATTTGTATCTGTATCTAGATACTAGAAAAACAGTATCTGTTACAACTTCATATATTTTTTATAAAAATTTATAACTCATAAATGTATATTGTATGTGTTGTTACGCTGGTTTTCTGGTAACAACAAAAAAAAGAGGCAACGGCTAACACAGTTTCCCCGGAGAAGGAATCGCAAGCTTTGTGGTGCTAAATTATAGATTAAGGCTAAAAAAGCGCCAAGACGATGAAGGGTATGGGAGAGATTGTCTAACTCTACCTGTAGCTAGAAAACAAATAACACGACAGAAGTAATAACACAGAATATATATTTATTGTATCACAGAAGTAGTTAAAGACGAAGATAGTATATAAGTATCGTTACATAAACGCTACCAACAATATTACATGGGTTGATATCACCAAATATAAGTTACACCCTTAGTCGGGACAACAACTCGTACATCTACGTGCCCTATTCAATCTAACTTTTAAATTTAACAAAGGAATGACTTCACTTTATTAGGTTTACCTTCGAGAATGCGAAAATCAAAGTATCGAGAATCCAAGCGCATTAAGGTCGAAAATTTAACATATAAAACGCCAACTTCAGTTAAAAAGTAGCTATGAACACACAACATTTTAATTTAGCAGCATCAGTTCATCCATTATAACGCAGATGGCGCTGTAAACAGTCGATAACGCGCCTTGAATATTAAATTTCAGTACTCATCTTTATTAGTAAAAATAAATTTTGATCCGTAGCAGTATATTATTATACAAGAACTCAATTTAGTTTGAGTTTACATTTTTAATAATTTACAATACGTGCATTTAGTAAACACGTCACAATTAAGTTAGGTCAAGATCTTAGTTGCAAATAAAGCTAAATTTCAACGTGATTTTGAAGACATTGATTATAATTTATTTTAAGTTTGCATTTTTAACAATTTTAATTTACGAATTGGTATTTCTGTATAATAGTATAATATAAGAAACCTATTTTTATTTTTGTTAGAAATAAAAGAAAATATAGTGCACCACGCTTATTGGAATTACCAATAATGTTATCAATCGGGTAATGCTATCACGTTATTAAAGAATAGGCCGGACGTATAATACTACATAGAAAAAACATTTTTTATAGTAATCGTAATTTCGGTTAATGTTATCAATTATCTTCTTAGGTTTGTTTCCATCGACCTGGCAACTTCAGAAAGCTACGCTTCCCTCTGGACGAGTAATCTGTATACTTTTGAAATGTGTTTGTTTGTCTCAAACATGTAGAAAAGGAAGTACATTTGTTTATTGTTATGGTACGCACTACTTGTCAATTTATGTTGACATACTTATAAACTCAAATTTTAGAATCGGTTCTAGCAGCATTATTTCAAGTGCGTAGATATTAAAATTAATAGCAGACTTCTTTTTAAATCGGAGAGAGAGGAAAGTTCTACCCTAGCTCTATTTCATTTTAACGGCATTGCAACATCAGTACCTTCAATTACCCTAAACTAACTAGAATTTTTGTAAATGTCCCTAAATAAATGTCATTCTTGACAACAACCTTCAACAAAACAAAACAATAACCTAACTTTTAATTGTTTTACTTTTGAAAAACACTCGAGGTCTGAAAAAAAAACCAAAACAAACTTGAATAAACACAAAATCAAGGGTCACGTTATGGGTCACATGTACAAAGTTATAACTTCCGATTATGACTATAACTAGTGATGGACACAGTTGAATATTTAAATAATTAAATTATCATTGAAAAAATTAAATGTATTTCATAATCATATGCAATATGTATATAATACACTCTGAACTATATAATTAAGCATTACTCAAATAATATACAACAAATTCTTGTTAACTCGGTTAGTAGTAATAATTAAAATAAAATAACTATCACTAGAATTATCGTTAAAATAACAATTATAAAAACTCTATCTCCGAACAATATTAACTGTTCAGATCCATTACGTATTATAAGTTTGCATCGAAAACATAATCGAATTCTTTATTCGAGTGAAATACCAAATTGTTTCGAACATATCTTATTCAATGTTGGTGTAATAAAAACAAAAATGATCAATAGACTTCAATTATTCTAATGAATAGTCACAGCATTTATTAAGAATTCAAATAATAGTAATAATATAATCTATGTAGATAATTTCCATTGGAATTATGCAACTGTATTTTCAATTAAAAGTTAGGTTATTGTCCTCACTGTCCTTGATTTTTTGCAAAGCAGGTACACCACCCCCAACGTTTTTTTAGGGATATGTAAAAAATTCTAGTTGTTTTAGGAACATTGTAGATGTTAACGTGGCAGTGCCGGTAAAATGAAATAGAGCTAGGTTAGAACTTTCCTCTCTCTCCGATTTAAAAAGAAGTCTGCTATTGAATCAAACGTTAAACATGGAATATAAATACAATATATCTTTAGCTTGAAGTAGGAATACGTAAAAGTAAACAAACAAAATTGTCGTTTGACAAGTAGTGCGTACCGTTTGTTGACAAATGCTATTTCTATCTCTTACAATGTTGTGTACACTTTTCAGTCTGCGATTACTTGTCCAGGGGGAAGCATAGCTTTCCGTTGTTGCCAGGTCGATGTTTGTTTCTATACATGAACAATAACCTGTTTTGTATGAGTTTTTTAGCTGAATTTTCGCAATATGCTTTTTACGCTTAAACATCTGAAAACACGTTATCTTCGAGAATTAACTTGGAAAGTTTGTGCGTTCTTAGAATAACATAACTTAAATTAACTACATCTTATGTGATAACGTTAGTATGTATTTATTTTTAGTGTCAGCAAATTTCTAAGAAGTATTGTCTACTTCTTAGAACAGTGAATTAAATATCATAACATTATTTTTGATTTGTTTTTATTATTTGATTTTTTAAACGTTTTATAAAAATTTCACTTTCTAAATTAACAACCTGTTAATCACATACATGGTGTATGTATTTACTGCTTTCTAATAAATAGGTCTTTGTTTTTTTTTCTGAATTTTTAATAATATCATTCTCTTATTGTTATCAAGTTCCGACGTGATTCTATTAAGCGGCGCGCACTGTAGTAACAATGCAAAAGGCACATATGAAATATAAACGACGTTTTTCACATTTTAAATTCTTACGCTATCAGATTTTGAGATTTTCTTAGTTTAAACAGAATTGAATTTTTCTAAATGTCATTATTATGTAACTATTTGTTACACAATGTCAATTTGAAAAATAAAAAAAATATATATGTTAAGTACTGAATCGAATAGATTAATAAATGCATTTACAAGTCTATTGAGCTATTTTTTCCAAATAGCATATTTCTTGATAATTTTCGAAATGGGTTGTTGGTACCAAATACGTTTATTCAAAATTAGTCTTAAATGTTTAATTTTCGATTTCTAGGGAATTTCTAAACTAAGACTACAAACTCAAGAAGTAGTTTTCTTGTGGGGTTAAATGAAAAATTTTATAACGTGACAAAAAATTTAAGATCTTTACAAAATATAGGTGAACAAGTCGATAAATGGAATTCTTTAATCATATATGTTATTGCGAGCAAGCTTGATTCGGTAACGCTCAGAGAATGGGAGGGACCGGATTTCAATAAACAATCTTAATATGACAGACATGAATCTATTTTTAAAAAATAAATGCGAGTTATTGCAGAAATTACAATTTAACAAAAATTACATTGCACACAATAGCAACCCTCAAACAAGTTTTAAGTTTAAGAAACCGGTCCAAGTATTTACGACAATTAAGAAATCTATTTGCAACTATTGTAGGGGTGAACATACGATTTATACCTGCAAAAAATTCTTAGAACTAAGCGTACAGGATCGAAATAAACAAATTCGTCAATTAAAAATATGTTGCAATTGTTTACGCCCTAATCACTCTCAACTAGATTGTAGATTAGGAACTGCAATTATACAAATACAAGACGCTACAGGTAAATTTATTAAATGTCGAGCATTTATTGATAGTGGTGCTCAAAGCAATTTTATAACAACAAAATTATCTAATCAATTAGGACTAAAAAAGATTCCCTCTGAATTTACAATAAGTGGTTTAGGAAAAAATGTAACTAACATTAATACTCTTAATACGACTATTAAATCTTGCTACAACTCTTACGCTGATGAATTAACGTTCTTGATATTGAATAGCATTACCGAAAAATTACCAATTATTTCATTCGACAAAAATGTTTTAGACATTCCATATAATATGCCGTTAGCTGATCCTAACTTTAACATTAGCGCAGATATAGATGCTTTGTTAGGAATGCAGGTGTTTTCTCAAATATTAAAAAATGGAACTATCAATTTAGGTAAACACCATCCTATATTATTTAAAACTAGATTAGGATGGTTAATTAGCGGTACTAAAATCTATCAATGCTTGTATAATTAATTCAAATGATTCTTTAGATCAATTAATAAAAAGATTTAGGACTTTAGAAGAATGCACGAATGATAGGCATTTAACCGAAACGAATCTAGATTTTTGCGAAACTCATTTTTTAGAAAATTATCAACTTAATGCTGAAGGTCGATTTGTTGTAAAAATACCATTTAAAGCAAACAAAGGTCAATTAGGCAAAACAAAACAATTAGCAATTAAACGATTTCAATATTTAGAACAAAAATTAAATAAAAATGCTCAATTAAAGGAAAACTACGTCAACTTCATAAATGAATATATAAAATTAGGACACATGACCGAAACAAACGAAATCGAAAGTTGTCAAAATTTCTATTTGCCCCACCACGCTGTGATTAAGACTACAAGCGTAACAACTAAAGTTAGGGTCGTATTTGATGGATCTATGAAATCAAATAGCGGTTTATCACTGAATGATATACAGCACGTAGGTCCTACAATTCAACAAGATTTATTATCAATTATTCTTAGGCTTAGATTATATAAATATGTTATTACTGGTGACATATCAAAAATGTATCGCCAGGTTTTGATAGACAAAGAAGATAGACCAATGCAAAATTACTCTGGCGTGCTAACCCTGAAGATTCTTTAAAATGTTACGGACTCAATACAGTTACATACGGGACGGCTTCGGCTAGCTTTCTTGCAATTAGGTGTCTTCATAAGTTAGCTCAATATTATAAAAATGAATTTCCTGTACCGAGTGCAGTCATAACCAACGATTTTTACGTAGATGACTTAATTACAGGTTCTGATTCAATAATCGAATTATTAAAATTACAAAGAGAAATTACTCAAATATTAAAGAGCGGTGGATTTGAACTTCGCAAATGGGCCACTAATCGACCTGATTTATTAAATAAATTTCAATTAAATACAAATCTAGATGTACAATTAATTCTAATTGGGGATAAAGACGAAAATCGAACTTTAGGTATTATATGGGATCCGATTCAAGATTATATAAAATATTCTGTTAACAATAACAATAATTCTGAAAATACAAAACGTAGCATCCTAGCTACAATTTTTCAGATATTTGATCCACTGGGCCTATTAGGTCCAGTCATAATAACGGGAAAAATTATTATACAAAAGCTTTGGCAATCGCAAGTAGGGTGAGATGACGAAATTCCAAAAAATATAGAAAACCAGTGGGTTCAGTTTAAAACAGATTTACCTTTTGTAAATAGTATATCTATTCCGCGGCTTATCGCAATCACAAAAACTCGCGTAGAGCTTCATGGATTTTGCGACGCCTCTATTGCGGCATATGGAGCGGTTATCTATATGCGCTGTCAATTAAATGAAAACGAAGCAACTTGTCGATTAGTGTGTGCAAAATCGCGATTTGCACCTTTAAAGCAAATCACTTTGTCGCGTTTAGAGCTGTGCGGTGTGACGTTGTTAGCAAATTTAATGCTAAAGGTTGTTGAATCTATCAATATCGATATAGCCGGCATCTATTACTGGACAGATTCAACAGTTACATTATGCTGGATAAAAGGAAATCCTTCTAAGTGGAAGGTGTTTGTTGCTAATAGGGTTAATGAAATACGAAACTTAACAAACATTGATAAGTGGAATCACGTTCGATCACAAGACAATCCAGCAGATTCGTTATCTCGTGGAATCTGTGTTAAAACCTTAAAAGGTCTACATTTATGGTGGCATGGTCCACCGTGGTTATGTTTTAATGCAAAGCAATGGCCAAAAACAAACGAGTTGACTATTAATGAGCTGCCGGAACAGCGCAAAGTAGTCGCAAGTGTAATAGTTTCAACAAATATAAGTCAAATTTTTGAGAAATTTTTTACTCTTAAACGGTTTCATTACATTAATTACATTTGCTTATGTTTTGCGATTCATAAATAATTGCAGAAGATACAATAAAAAACAGATTGATTCAATAACAGTTTCGGAAGCGCATAATGCTTTGATGTGCTTAATAAAAATCAGTCAATGGGATAGCTTCTCTAGTGAATACAATTAATAACTTAAAGAATAACAAAGAAATTAGTAGCAATATCTCTATTTTATCATTATGCCCATTTATAGACGCAAATCGCTTAATTCGGGTCGGTGGCAGGTTGCAAAAATCTCACTACGATTTTAATAAAAAACACCCAATACTATTATCGCATAAGCACAAGCTTACTATGTTAATAATGCAAAATAACCATATTATTTATTATTTATTGTTAATTGTTTGGCCATTCGGCCTTACAATGAGTTACGTTACAACTTTCTCTTATATGATATAATTTGTACAGAAATTAAAAAAAAAAAAAACTAAAAACAAAAAACTTTCTTCCCTAAAATCTTCCCATCACCATCTTACTATTCTAATACTTTAGATCTAACCCTCCCCTCTTATCCTTCTTTCCTTTACTGATTTCATCCAATAATAACCATATTAGCAGTGGCGGATTTAGCGTACTGCCGCCCCCAGGCATGGCAGGCAATGCAGCCCCATCATCCTCTGCTATATCTTTCCTCTTCCCTTACACTCTTTAATTTCACATAATCTTTTCACCTAGATTAATTGTATATCTTGTTTGCTTTGACCTTAGGTAAAAGTAAAATATATTTTATTAAACATAATTAAGGGAAACATAATCACAAACAATTTTTTGGTGTAAACATTATTTATTAGACGATAAAAAAAATACTGGAGAATTTACAATTTTCTTCGAGATTTTCTTGGGGCAAAAACATCGATTATTTTAGAAAAATCCATTGACTTGAACATGTCACTTTCAATTGACAGTACCGCCAGAGAATTTAAGCGATCCTCATCCATGTTTGTGCGCAGATACGTTTTCACCTTTCCAAGCCATGAAAATGCTCTTTCCGCTGAACAATTAGAGGCAGCCGTACTCACAAACATTCTCAGAGCAATATCTATGTTTGGGTAGACCATCTGAAGGTCATTCTTACGAATGAGGCGGTAAAGCCTGAGAGGTGTTAACCTATTATAGTTCATTGTTGATTGCAGCTGCAGCACATCTGGCATCTTAGTGCCGCTTGTTTTGTTCATTTTTCCTTCTCTTTTATTTATTTTCATTGCTGGACTAAAACGCTCTAATGGAGCTTCTTCCAAAAAGGATCATTTCATCCAAGAAAGAGTTTTCTAAATCAATTGGATATTCTCGAACACGATTGTCGCCTGCTCTCCTTAGCTCTTCATTGTTCAAGACTTTAATTTGAGTTAACACTTGAAACTTTTGGTTTACTTCATCGTAAGCATTTCTTCTTATTTCAAGTTGTGTTTTTAAGTTATCGACAATAACAATGAAAACATTCACCCTCAGGTTTTCACGAGGACTGAACACTGCTTATTCGCTTCCACATAGTTCGTCATGTTGTCTTTTTCTCTTGGTGGTACGTTTTTTCTCGCCATACACTTTTAATTGCGATAGATCCTGGGCTTTTTTTTTCAAAGTAATCGAACTCATTGCGTGTTGATTTCATGAGGTTAATTAATGAGTCGTACAACTGCAGTACGGATGTAAGATCAATGTCCGTGCTCTGCAGTTTTTTATTGGTGTCGTTCAGTCTTTAAAATATAAAACCCCAAAATTCAGTCATAAAAGCAGTCTCTAGACAGTCCATCTTTTTAGCTAAACCACTTGCTTCAGCACGTGTACCTGCCTTTTGTGTTAAATATTCGGAGATGTTCAGCAAAGTTTGATGAACTTGTTGCCAGCTATTTCTAAGAGCTTTGCAGGCGTCATCTCGTGCAGACCATCTAGTAGAACTGAGATTTTTCAGAATAATATGTGAATGGTCGTTCTTGTCAGAAAATGACCTTTGAAGTAAATTCCACCTACTGGTTGATGAACTAAAAAAAGTTGTACAGCTGTTGCAGATAATGAAAGAAGTAGGAAGCTGTATTGCAACTATCAGCTGCATTAGTTCCGACGAGATTCAACGAGTGAGCAGAACAGGGGATAAAATCAGCATGACTATTTAGTTCTTTGATTCGAGCTTGGAGTCCGGAATATACACCAGACATGTTGCTCGCGTTGTCGTAGGACTGTCCTCGACAATTACGAATGTCCAAACCATTGCACTCAAAGAGTTTAATAATAGCATTAAACATTTCTTCAGCTTTGTGGCCAATATTAGGAAGGAATGTCAAAAAACGTTCAATGGGAGAACCATCTTATTTGACATATCTTATTACAATTGCCAGTTGGTCGACATGTGAAAGATCTGGTGTCGAGTCAACTATTAATGAGAAGTATTTGGCTTTTTTTACTTCATTAACTATTTCGTTTGTATGAGCATTAACTAAAATGGTCAGAAATTCTTCTGCAATAGTTGACGATAGATAGGATGTGTTACCGCTACCTGGGTGGCCATATTTAGCTATGTGACATGCTAAAAATAAGTCAAACTCAGCTATAACTTCTAGCAGCATCATATAATTTCCATTTCTGTTGCTTCCTAACTTTTCGTCGTGTCCATGTAATACGAAAAGAATTAATTTATACTACAATTCTGTTTTAACAAAATTTCAAATACAATGTAATTAAATTATTATAGAAATTTTGAATAATTTTCCGTTTTAGGAAATTTCGGTTGAAGTAAAAATGTATTGCAGTTCATATATGTACAGGGTTTTCATTAATGTTTTAACCCGTAATAAAAAAATCAGGCAGGCGTAAGCGAGAGAGAAATGGTGTTTTATGTAAATCAAACTCTTTTATAACAAACCTATGTGTCGATATCAAAGATTAAATATAATTCTAGATCATTTTGTAAAAATGACACATATTTGTGTAAAAAATAACACTTTTTTTTTAAACTATAAACTACTGTTTACAAAGTGGAAATTTTTTACTGTGTATTATCGTGTCATTAAGCTAAAGCTCACATTTTTATTTTCAAAATTTTGCCGCTCCCCATAAATTTGCCGCCCCAGGCAAGTGCCTAATCTGCCTGTGCGTAAATTCGCCACTGCATATTAGTTTAATGCACTGTGGTGCACAACAATTACTAGCGGTTATAAGAGAGCAGTTCTGGCCTACTTGTGGGCGTTGTCTTTCAAAAAAAATTGTTCGCAGCTGTGTTGTCTGTTTCCGTTCTAATGCAAAACCAAATACGTATTTAATGGGAAATTTGCCTAACATTAGAACGCAGCAAGTCATGCCATTCGTAAATACTGGCTTAGATTATGCAGGGCGATTTTTATTAAAGGACCGAACATTACGCGGAGCAAAACTAATTAAATCCTATGTTTGCCTTTTTATTTGTATGGCAACAAAGGCAGTTCACTTAGAACTGGTTCATAATTTGACGACCGAGGCATTTATCTCGGCTATTAAACGCTTTGTTGCAAAAAGGGGAGCACCTTCAAATTTGTATTCAGATAACGCTACGACATTTGTACTGGCAAACAAAAAATTACGAGATTTGTATCAATTGATCTCTAAAAATAATAATTCCATAAATAAAACTCTTATATATGAAAACATTCAATGGCATTTTATACCCCCGCGTTCTCCCAATTTTGGCGGCCTGTGGGAAGCTGGTATTAAAGCTTTTAAGCATCATTTATATAGAGTTGTTGGAAACACTTATTTAACGTTTGAGGCTTTTTATACTGTATTGACGCAAATTGAATGTATTTTAAACTCGAGACCATTAACCCCTTTAACATCCGATCCCAACGATCTTAACCCATTAACGCCAGCTCATCTACTAATTGAAAGACCGCTAACGTCACTTCCGGAAATATCACTACTAGATGTTGAAGAAAATAGGCTGACTATTTATAATAGAATTAAACAAATAATTCAACACTATTGGGATCGGTGGCAGAAAGAATATGTAGGAAAATTGCAAACGCGTACAAAATAGAGACGCAACTCTAGTAATGTCAAACCAGATACAATGGTTCTTCTAAAGGAAGACAATCTACATCCGTTACATTGGAGACTAGGTCGCATAACAGAAGTTCATCCGGGAAGTGATGGAATTGTGAGAGTGGTGACAATAAAAACAGTGTTAGGTGTTGTAAAAGGAAGTGTGACAAAAATATGTGCTTTACTAGTGTCAGAAGAGTAGAAACAAACACAAAGACAATATTTAGATTAAGTCAATTATAGTAATTTAGTAACCTTTGTTTATAATATCTTTATATCGTTATTCATTTATTTTATTCTTTGTTCGTATATGTTTATTAGTTAACCTTAAGAAAGATTGTAAACAATATAATTATTGTATGCTATAAAATTAATCAATTTTGTTGAAATATAGTATTTCAAGGTGGCCGGCATGTTAAGGCTACTATCTTAACGCGCATGCTATAGCGTTTTACCGTTGCAGAAAAAAGAAAACGCTGCAGTTACTTGCAATGTAAGGGTTGGTGCATGAAGACATAGCATTAAAGCAATTTTACAATTAAATTAGTTAGTGCAAACTACTGTGTTTCTTTTAAATCTGATAACTGCACGGAAGAATTACATTCAACCTCAGGTATCCAAAACAATCTTTAAGGAAACGCTTTACTTGTTTTAAGAAAATATGTCTTAGAATTATATGAAAGGCACTATAGGCACTATTTACTCAAAATAAAGTAATTTTTTTTTGTGTGTGTACATAGTTTGTTTAGTCAGGTTTCGTCCTACCATTTTGTTAAGTTAATTTACTCTACAAAGATACCACAATAAGCTTTATGTTAAAGCAATGACGTCTTGGTTATATTACTACCTAGTTTCTGCAGCAGTCAGTTGATGTTCAAATGTTTCCAAACTCTGACAATTTAAAAGTTTTCAAATTCTCGACGTGTTTTAGGATTTGACTGTTAAACCAGACGGCTTGCCGTATTTAACAGTTGTTAAATTATTGGAAATGTTTGTTTGTTGTTGAAGTTTGGTAGCAATGCACAGATGTCTCATTTAAACATAATGTTATTTATTTTAATACAAACCATTATTTATATTATATGATAATAAAAAAGAAGAAGAAGCATTAGAAGAATTTTTGGTGCTATCCGAGTTTAAAATACACTTTCTATTTTAAGTAATATAAGACACTAAATTTTTTGTTAAAATCTAAATTATAAGCTCAATGTTTTTGAAAAAGTAAGTATTTATACAGGGTAATTTTAGAATATTACACATTAATTTAGTTCAAGATCATTTTAAACACAAAACAAACGTAGTTGATCTGTAAGCTGTAATCGCAAAACAGAATGACTTTGATTTGCGACCATTTTACGGCTTGCGTACACGAAAATTATACGTATGTTTTTATATATGTATGTACCTACGTATAAAACATATGCATAACATCGTCACAAATTTATTTGATATTTGCTAAATCTAATTGAGTAGTAAATGTGTTCCACAATTCCATTGCATATTAGTTTATAAAGAATAGCATGTAATTGCGTTTGTCAGTAAATTGTAGTCATATAGTTTCGAACATTATTGTGTATCCAATCTGTTCTAAAAATGAAAGTAAAGAAATTAAAATTATGCGCTCGAAATAGATGTATCTTTATGTTAAGCAGTTTGTCTTAAAATAATAAATGACAAAAATGTTATCAATTTTTTTCACGATTTTAATACATTGCAAGAATTAAAACAACAGTATAGGTACAGCGAACACTTCTCTACATTTGTAATCTATTATTACGCTAAGTTATAACAAATGTCTTAACTTTTATAAATTACATTTACAAACGAACAAAAATATACAAACGACTTTTTTTCATTCCTAAGAATTTTCTTAGAGAAGAGATTTTTTTATTTAATTATTACTAAATAATATAATAAATTTGTCGTATTTAAATTACAAATTCATTGTAAGAAAAATTAATACAAAACTACACAAACATTTGGCACTAAGACTGACTGATAAAAGCTGTTATTTTTATTTGTAAAATAATCGGTTTTCTATTACCAGCCTGCAGTATTTGAAACAAATTTTATTTTTATTTGTGCATTGAAGTGACTGATTCTTTGCTACGTATTTATCAAACTCAAATTACATTTAAATATATATATTGAGTATTTAATTCAAATTTTTAATGTAATTCAATTTTTTACTAATACAAAAGCACACTTATTTCTTGACTTTTTGATATTTTGTAAAATATAGAATTTAAAATTAGCTTTTTTATGGTGGATAGACAGAGTTTAAATCCTACGTGTCGCTACTGTTATGATAGTCACTGTATTACACACTTTTTGTTCCAACGGGTCTTTTTGGTAATAACCATATCACCACGGCTAGCTGAGAGTAGGGGTAGTTGAGAATACTATAATACAAAAGAGAAAAATGTGCGCCACTCTGCTGTAACAGTAAAATTCTTGACTCGGAGGCACCAAAAGTATCTACGAATCCGCTGCTCAACAATCAAGGGTTAAGCAAACAACTATCAATAAGAGAACGAACAACTTTGTTATGTATATTTTTCAACAAAAAACATTTTTGCTTTATCAAAGAGATACAAAAGTAATAAGTTTTAATACTACATAAAATAAAAATTCGATCAAACATTAACTTTTATACATGTACTCGCAAAAAACTATTAGTTCTCGACTTGAGAGGCGTGATTATTAACTTGTTATAAAACGAAAGATTTAGTTTAGTTTTAACTTGTAAAAATTGTTACTTTCGAGAAGTGTAAGCTTACATTCGACGATTTAATTGTAGGTACCACTGCTTTGAATACTAACAAATTACTAAAGTACAACTCAACGTAGCCAATAGTGGACAACTTTAGACTCGACTGAAAATAAAATATTAATAATAATCTTAAAATATACTAAAAGTAACTGAGATTTTAAAACAATTAATAGAGCATAACATAGTTAGAATTGCTTGAGACTTTGTAGATAATAAAAATGTAGATAAATTACACAGTTACAAAAAAATAATATAAAAGAATAGTGTTAAAGCGTAAGACAAGTAAATTATATCAAACGAAACTCGACAATTGCCGCAATAAATCGAGAAACACCTGAGGTCATAAACCTCGCAGTAATTATACGGCATGAGACTAGGTATGAGACATAATAATTTTACCATGAATGAATAGTTAAGTGTGTCGAAAAGACCCCAAGTTTCCGTTAAATTTGCTGTAATTTTTTTTTTACTAAGCAAAAGAAAGATAGGTTTTGGTCGCCATTTACCTGTGAGTATTAAGTAGAAAGAAAATCGTTTTAATTTTATGTATATATATAGAGAGAGTCTTCATTTTATTCAAATGATGACTGTGTGAAATTAAATAAAAATAGTTTTTTTACGATTGAATGGACATGGTTTTTACTAAAACTAAACATCGCATACACTAAATGTCAAACGGGAAATGAAATCGTCGATTGTCGGACACAAAAACTGAATTATACTGTCAGTGACTCGTTCTTACCAGTTCAGTCGTCAAAATACAAATACACACTGCTATTTTATTGTAATTTGATTTATTCATTTATATTATATTATTTATCCTACATTGATATACACTAAAAACTCAAAAAGCGCTACATATAGAAATGCTTTTAACGTAATTGAATTACTTTGATAAGTACGAAAATTTAAAAAATGACAAAGGTTTTTTTTAATTAAATGTAATAATAATTACTAACTAAGACTAAGAAGACCTTAATTTGTAATAGTTTTTGTTAAATATTTTTATAACCTTTTTCTGACAACTAATATCTGTTTTTTTCCATTACTACTTGTACAGGCTTTCATTATTACGTATAATAGCAGGTTGTAAAGTTGCGAAAAACATATTTACATTTTTTGATAATTCTATAACACTTTTAAAGAAAAAAGTTTACAGAACTATCTACCAGGGGCAAGATATTTTATTTAATGCTATTTTAAAAATTTAAATCGTTTAAACAAATTAATTTGATTTTAAAAATGTAAGTTATTTGAAGTTCGCGCTTAACTAAATGTGAATCTTAGCGAATTAAATATATTTTAGATATACTTAATGCTTAACGTAATAATGTGTTTGAACAATTATAGTAACGTTACCAAAAAAAACTTACGCTATCAATTTATTTTTGTATTATATATAACAATTAAGGATTACGTCAAAATTAATTCTATTAAACTAATGACAACTGTCACAATCACTGACTTGATTTTTAATTTGAAATTAATATCTTAAATTTTAGGTTTGATTTAGTACAAGATAGAAGTGATTCAGGATGTAGTGAACTGTAGCGCTGTAATCAGTTTATGTCAAAATGTTGCTATCATTAATCTTACAATTATTCGGCTGCACATTTTTCCTAAATTATTATTGTTTTTGTCGTTGTATTTGTAATTAATAAATATTCATTAATACTTATTTCAATTTAATATATAAATATCTGATTATTTTGAAATTATTAATTTTTTTTGTTGACGTGTTTGTCTTTTAAATGAGCTAACGTTTTTGAGATTCACTTAGGCTTGTCAAATTTTCAATTTTTAGTTTATTAATTCCAATTTTCAACTCAAGGTCACAATTCACGATATAATAAAACGTCTTCTAGAAAGGTTTTAATACTTCAAGCAGCGGAAAAAAATGTATATATACCACGGTTGAGAAGTTGATTATAACCTGCGCGACTTTTACCGCTTAGGTTATAATCATACCCTTCTCAACCTTGATATATATTTTTATACTACTACAATACATTTAAAATATTGTCATAAATGTGTATATTGCAATCTACCTTTTTTAGATCACTTACATGCAACTCAAGCATTTTTATTCCAAATAAAATGTTATAACATAAAAAGTAATAATAAAAGATTAGAAAACAAAGTACTCCCTCTGTCCCATAATACTTGATAGTTTTCGTTTCGCGATTGTGGTTTATCACAAATATATGGCTCTATCTCAATATGTTTTTTATGAGTTTAGTTGATTGATTATTTGATAAAAGGTCAAAAATTCCGAAAATTGCTTGTAATGCTAATGGCCGTTGTTTAAATTCTCATTAAAGAAATCCTATTAGTTGACATTCCTAGGTATCATTAACAACAGATTAGCAAATCTTTTATTAGTTAGTTTGTTTTCAATTGTGATTCTGTCAGGATATCTTGTACAAGAGTTTAAAAGCGAGTGTAGAAATATGAGTTCTATATTGGGAAAAAGTGGCCAAGTATTAAGTGGTCAAACGCGTGAGGTGATATATAATGTGTACAGTACCGTTAACTTCAACCACGTTAGAGGATTGTTAGAAGAAGAATTAGCGGCTGTTATTCAAGAAAACTGGCAAATGTGCTGTAAGAAGGTAATCGACCAGGAAAAAAATATTTAGAGAACGAAATGCTGGTTGACGTACAAGTCGAAAAACTGGTGATAAATTTGGAGGACGATTCAGAAACTGAAAGTGGCTGGTCTAGTGATGAATGATTATGTGACTTATTTGTTAGTAGTATTTAATATTATTATAGTAGGTAATTACCGTCGTTTTAATTTTTTAATTGTAACGCAACATATTGCAGTAAATTTTAAAAAACATCATATAATCTAGATAAATAAAATAAACTTTATTTTCTTACTCAATGTTTTAATAACTTAGATTTAATTTTGAACTATTTGTTTAACAATTAACATCAAATTGGGGTAAATGTAAAAAAGTAATTTTGAATATGGTAGATGCTGATCTCACTACAAGTACCTACTCGACAAATTGTCCAACAAATTGAAGTTTTTCAATATTTTGTTTGAAAAAGTTTACACAACAATGGTTTATACCTGTACCATTTTTAAAAAGTACAGGCAGAATTTCCAAAGCACATATTGCCAACTGATAAATATCTTTTTACACGTGATGGTGCTTCCAACTTCCACCATTACCGCACATGAGCTGAAGAAAACCTACACGGGATTTGTCATATTTATGCCTCACGGCTGTCTTGCACATTTTAGTCTTCGTGTACGAAATCAACTCAATAACGCTTTTCCACAAAGGTGAATTGGTCCGCGCGGATTTATCTTGTGGCCTTCACGTAGTTGAGATCTTAACCCACTTGACTTTTTCTTAGAGGGTTACATGAAAATACTGATTACTGCCACCGAAGTTGATACCATTAAGGAGTTACGTCGTTATATCAATACCGCTGCAGATAATTTACGCCAATAAGTTTCACCATTACCAGAAAACTGGATTCAACGAGTGCAATTGTGCGTTGAAATTCAAGGGTAGCATTTTGGACAATTATTGTAATTTTAATAAATTTTGTAAATTAACTTTTCGTTCATTTTTTTTGTTTATTTGATATTTTATGCATACCTACCGTAAAAATAATACAAAATTAATTCATCAGAGTGTGTGAGAAGTGTTTGTGTTTCTAATCGTAATAAGTCAGCGGCACATTGATCAAAATTTAAAAAAAACAAACTTTGTTTTGATCTCTTCTACTTGCTTTTTCAGTTTTCTTCGTAGGTTAGAAATTGCCCTTCTAAATTAGAGAGAGCTCATGGCAACTCACAAAACCAAATAGGTTCCATAATAATGCTTTTAGAAGCATAGAGGCAGTATTGATATTACTGAAAGCCTTCCTGTAGCAGTAGAATGGTTTATGTTTAGAGATAGGTTTTGACACTCCAGTAGAATGCTGTACAGTTAGTGCTTATAGAGTCCTATTAGACGTTGTACAAAAGCAGGCCAAAGGTAGAAGTTTTCACGTTCCATTAGAATGCTTTAAAATAGTGCCAATGTAGTACTTTCCTATGTTGTAGAATAGCATGACAAAGTTAACGACTAAAAAGTAATTGATTTGCATGCTTTTACAGGGTTTTAATAGCATACCATAAAAAACACAAAAAGCATGAAATGATTAGTTTTAAGTCATTTTTTATTAAGAAATTTGTACAGTATCTTTGTCTAAACTATAATAATTTTTAATCAATGGTTTACGAATTTGTAGTTTGCTGCATCATCCTAATTATTTCATTTTTTAATCTCGCTTTACCATGACGTAGCCATTGGAACACCTTCTCATTAATAACATCTATAGGAACTCCTTTGAATCAACTTTGAGTTAACTCTATAACAAAATTATGCGATTAATTATTTTTTATTATCTATTATCAGTCGCATGCATTTTCACTAGATTCATATCAAAAATATGTTTCTTTTTATGAATAAAATAATTTTTTTATTACAATGCTTTTTAAGTTTAAGTCCGCAGGTTGGCCACCCCTGTTCTAAAAAAATAACTGGATGCCAAGTAAAAAATAAACAATAACAATAAAGCGCTAAAACGTAGATAAGCTGATCGTACAAAAATAGATATATGTTTTCAATTGTTTCTTTTTGTACTTACTTTTACTTAAATCAGCAGAACTTCTAATAGCCTTTTCTTCTTTAATTCAGCACAAAAAAAGAACACATTTACAAATATAGACTAAGCCCGAAGTCGTCTTCCTTTCGTAAACGTGAAACTGCATATACCCGTAACCCTATAAGTACTTACTTAGAAGCGTTTCTGGTGAATCAAATTCGGTAGTCGGTACATATCTCGTCACAATTCTCAGAAATCAAAGTATCTTATCTACATTTACAGTATCAAACGCGAATGCATAAGTCTTTTATTGCATACATATCTTTATCAACAAAATTTAGATGTGGGCGTTTAATCTCTACAGGAAGTTATTTTTGTTTAGGTATTACAATTTAGCAACTTGTACAAACGGTTTTTTCTGATATTAAAAATTATATTTCTTTATCTCAAATAAAGAACGATTAAACCGATTTTAGAGGTACTAAAACACTAAAAGAATGTTATCATGTTAGTCGTAATACTTGAATTTTAATACATTGTCAAGGCTGCTATAAACACTTTATTTTTATATCAATATAGAAGGCCTATAGGAGTGATTTTAAAGGAATCTTTTAGGGTACTTTATTCTCCTTCTATATGCATTGTTATAGAATCAATATGGGAACGCCATTAGAATGCTACATTTCTAATACTTTAGTGATTCCAATCAACTTCCAATTTTAAGGCTGCTATAAGCACTTCTTTCTTAAATTAAATATAGTATTCCTATAGAAGTGTTTTTAAAAGAATCTTTTAGAGTACTTTATTCTTCTTATATAGGCATTGTTATAGAATACGTTTTAAATTAAGTGTGTTATTAGAAGTCCATACACAAACTACTATTGGCATGCTTTAGAAATGAATATTTGGGAATGCTTATCGAACCTACATGGAACTTATGGTTTTGTGGGAAACTTACTAGAAAATAGGAACATTAAATGTTTACAAAGTGGAATATAATTGCTTTTACGGTAGAATCGTTTTAAAACGTATGCCAATTTTTTTAGGAATAGTAGAAGGTTAGTGTACGCAAAAACAAAGCGATGAGTTTAAATATTTGAGAACATTCTATAACAAATAAATACTTACTGAGCCGATCTGGTTATCCAAATCTGTTAAATTTTATATCAACGTGTTTCTTTTGCACGCTCTTCCTTGTTCTTATACTAATAATTATAATAAATTATAACATATAGCGAATAAAAAATAGGTCATTTTTTATTACCTAGTATTGTTTATTATAATTTAGTGGTAACAGATAAAATTGTAATTTATAGTACTATACTCTCATTCTTATATTTATTTTTTGATCGATTTCTTTTTTTGCTAAACAGTTAAGATTCTGGCATGATTATGAATAAAACGAAATGTATAAGTTTTATAGTACTGAAGCAATTTTCTCTTTTAATCTCAATAGGTTTATTCTAAAACCTCATATCTTGTTGAACAATAAATTATTTTTTTAAAATCATATTTCGAACAAGTAATTATAAAAAATAAAGATACATGTGCTACTGTTACTATTTATTTTATTAAATATTTATTTACATTTTATTATTATTAAACATCCCATACATATTGGAGAAGTGATTTATAACGAAGAATCATAAATATTTTCTATTAACTAATGTTAAATTATTATTCTATAGGGTTCAGTTGATTCAACCTATAATTCAGTCCTCCACATACGTATCACTAAAAAGATATAATTACACGATTGTTAATTATAAACAAATAACACCTAAATCGTATTTTTTTCTAAAACAATTTCAATTAATCCTTCCTTTGTGAGCCATATAACCATCAAATTGTCTATTTGTTAAAACTTTATCAAGTGCCGATCGTCGCATTCGCGAACATGTCGCTAGAAGTGCTCCGCTTAAAAGGCACATTATACTAGCACCAAAAGCTAGTAGCGCAGAGAACCATCTTGTTTTTAAACAAACATGATTTGAATCACTGTTTGAAACTAAAATTTTTAACGTTGTAAAGCACAAACTACTGTATTTAGTTTATTGTTTACCTTTTTTAACTAAACCATTTTCATCGTCGTCGTTTTCTCCTTCTTGTAATACTCTTAAAGACTGGAAAAGATTTACATTTTCTGATAGAGGTGGTATAGCAGTACTGTTGTTATCATCGATAGAACGTTTGCTTATACTTTTGTTAACATTTCTCCAGTGACATGGTTGACTCTAAAAAATATTTAGAATCAAGTTGGTCTCTAAAAATGATTCAACGGCTTACTGGACAGCGACCGTGACACATCCTAACGTCGCATTCTATATATAACGCAGGCGATCCCGTAAATCTAAATGTTTTCATGTAAGCAAATACTTGTGTTTCAAAAATACCTGTGTCGGACCAAGAACCTCGAAATCGTGATATCAATTTGTCATCAACGGGGCACCTGCAAAGTTACATAATCAAAGAAACATCAATACTTTTTAATTATTATAGTTCGATTGTTACTATAACGTACAAAATACAGATTAACATTTTAAAGTATTTTGAAAGCAACGTAATAAATGACGCGACGTTTTATACGATATACGAAACATAACGGACTTACATTACGTAAGTCAAAGCTCAACGTAGCGATTATTGCCTCTGTTATATCTTCATATCATTTTATGTTACATTACATTTCATTTACCTTTATGCAAATAATTAAGCTATTAAGAAATACTTTCTGTTTTAATTTCCGTCGGTGTTCAATGTTTACAGAATATCATAAACAACAACTACTATCAATTATTTAAACTGAATAAACGTACCCATATTCATCGATAAGTTGAATTTTCTTATTTGCACCATTATGTGCATAGCAGTCGTTAACTACAATATCAAATCCATCTGTAATAATTTAATTTTTAGTACATATATGTATATATAAACATATTATTAGCATTTACCGTATTTACTACGCATGTAGATTATTAATGTAAGAGGATCTCCAACCCGAACAGGACCAGTAACACGATTACCATTGGTACCGTATCCATACCTAATCTCCATATAACACTCTGGCGGTGTTAAAGTAAACACAACTGGATTTCCTGTTGCAACTCTATAAGAAAAATTATTTACTCTATTAAAACGATTCTGTATAATATACTTACTCCACGTCTAAAAAAGGAAATGTTACGGTTTTCCAAAAATCATACCCATATTCACATGTAACTTTAAAATGCTCGTCGAATTCTTCTTCAATTAAAGGATTATATTGAACGGTAACAGTATTCCACATAAAGTTTTTCTAAAATATAAAACATACATTAACAAGACTGATGCATAATTAAACAATAAACTTTAAGTAAAAATGAGCAATTTTTCAAACAGTGTAATTGTATCAATTTGTTAAAAACAGTTATATTACAGTTATAGCACGTTATAATCTCAAAAAGAATTTGTATTTTGTAGACTTTTGCTTTACGTTATGTTATTTTAAAGTGCTGATTATTAGAAATAAATCTAAAAAAAAAAGTTCGCCCGAGCAGGGACTTGAACCCTGGACCCTTGGATTAAAAGTCCAATGCTCTACCGACTGAGCTACCCGGGCTGCGGACAGAATGTAATTATCAGTCAGAATTTAATACTAACATTTTTTAATATTACTATTTCCATGCCATTTTCAAAATAAAATCCTTATTTAATTAAATAAATAAAAATATATATAATGTTTAAGTAGTAAGTATTAAAATATACCTAAATTGTTATAACTAACGAATTAATTATTGGGAATTAATACCTTCTTATAAAACTTATTATATTTTTCAAGAGTACTAATTTTTGTAAATAAACAATCGCACATTAAAATGTATAATCGTACGCTACTGTAGTCTAATCGCGGCCCATGGGGCGGCATTTTACATAAATAAATTTGGTTATTATTATTATAGTATAACAAATACTGTTAAATTTCCAACTCCAGTTCATGAGCTATAAAATTAAAACGTATATAATGTGGCATGAAAATGAAATTATAAGGGTATTCATTTCACCTTGTACTTTTGTCGTAAATGTCGTAGATTTCATTTTTCGTAAGTTTCGTAGAATGTTTAATACAAATTTTGTTTACGAAATTTACGCAGGCACCATAACAACCAAGACGAAATAAAGTAATTGTAAGCTGATATTTTATCGGCAGCTGTTTTCATGAGTTTTACCCATTAAAAACATCATCATCTTTGATTAAATTCAAAATAATATTAAATGTACGCCAATTTACACGAAACATTTGACGAAATCTATTTTCATCGAAATTAGGTAGCACATTAATCATTACGTCCCTACTTTTAGGTATGGAGCCTCTCTCAAAAGGTACCCCATAACGAAAAAACATAGTAACAAGATAATTCATAAAAAAATCATCCAAAACTTGTCCAATCTTATCTTCAACTTCACCTAAAAAGTGTATTCTAAAAGACATCTATAAAACATAAACAATACAAACATGTTTCCTCTAAAATTAGTATATCAAGAATAGCCCTTTCCACAAGAAAATCTAATAATTTGTGCTTTTCACTTTTATTTGGCATTTTTAAATCATTTATACACACACTTGGGATAAAATGTCAAATAAATATAAATATCAAATAATCTACAAATACAAATATGAAATAGTTGAACAGGGAGTGTGTTCATGTCACATAAGTTTACAAAAACTACGAAGTACGATATCTACGAATATACGAAGTGAAATGAATACCCTTAATATTATTTACGTTTTAAATAATAGTATATTATATATCAAGGTTAAGAAATGTATCATTATAATCCAAGCGACAGATTATATCGCGAGACGCGAAGCGTCGAGGGATATAAATCGCGCAGGTTATAATGAACTTCTCAACCGTGGTATATATACAATTTTTTCCACTACTAGAATTATTAAAACCTTTCTACCCGTTTCTAAATCAAATTTAAAATTTAAGATAACCAGCGGTTAATAATGAAATATTGTTTACCTGTACTTAAAAAAAGTGCTGCTTCACAACCTACTATTATATGTAATAATGAAAGCCTATACAACCAGTAGTGGAAAAATAGCTTTTCCATTTCTAATATTACCATCAATTTTAGTTTTAAATGTTTATTTTCGGAAAACTTATAAAATGCACCAATCATTTTGTATGTATGTTGAAGAACATTGTGGCATACAACAATTATTTTTACTTTTGAACTGTTTTTAATTCATAATTGAAATGTAATACGTTATTTTACTATTATTTATAATTGATTTGTAAGGTTAAAATTATAGTCACCAAAAATTTACTCCAACAATAGTATCTAACTTAAACTTTTATCGCTTGGTGTAGTGCAATGTTTTTGTAACCCGAATAGTTTTTTGATTATAAAAATCCTTAATTAACAACACAAAAAAAAAGATTTTATCTTCTGTCACTCTTTGTGGTTTATTTTTTCTACATTGTAAAACGCTTCAAAATTGCAGTTTACTATAAAACTATAAAAAGGAATTTTACGGATACTTTGATAAACATGTTAATAAGAGCACCAGGTTCTCATAATTACATGACTTAAACTTTGTGTAATATATGAAAGTTTTCTAAAAGTTCATCAAACGTACCAACATGTTCTTATCAATGGAAAATTTATGGTAAATTACTATATACATTAAATTAGAAAAACGTTCCTATTATTTCAATTTATTGTATTTTAATTACCATTTTGCACTAACTAAAATGTATTAATAAGTTTAGAATATAGCATAGTTTGTCAGCGTTTTTTGTCAAAAACAAAGAAAGTTATTACTGTACCAAATGACATTTGGTTTTTTATATAACATTTACCTATTTATTTTTTATCTTACAGATTTCTCAAAACAATAAACTATTCAAAACTCAATTTCAAAGACTAAACAAACTGCTTTATATCATTTTTTTGAAACAATAATATTGTTTTAGATTTATATTAAAATTTGAAGTTCCCACCAAAAAAAACTCTTCCTTTTGTGATTCTCCGACACGAACTCAAACCCCGCAAAAACGAACTAATTTATTATAGTTGAGCTAATATACGAGTCGACTTTCGACATGTTAACCGCAGCTGTTTCAACATTGGCCGATGGCACCATTACTAATTAAAAGCATTTAGGTAGTATGTTTTGATAGTTTTATTATATCTCAAGAATTATTGTGCATGTATGAAAATCACATCTCAAGAAGTATTGTGTATAAGCACCCAGGTTAGTTCGTTCTATTATCCATTGCTAATTTATATTGTGTTATTTATTTGTAGATCAAATATTAATCCGCCTGCCGTTGAATTTATTACGTTGAATTATAGTTTTTTTTTTTAAATAAATATATTACATTAAAATGCAGTTTCTTTATTTTAATTAAATGCTTTATTGCGAGTAGTCCTGGTATAAAGAATGTTCAATATTGTAGCATATCAACATTATCAAGATCAAGCAAACCGAATTCTACATTCATCCTATCTTTAATTGAGATTTGTGAAAGCACAAAACAAGTTTGCTACATAACAGTAACTTCAAATTTCAAACAAATTTTTATAAATGTTTCATAGCATAGATTGTTGAGCTTGTTGAGTTCTTTGTGGTGAAAACAGCAGATGAACCGGTCACATGTTCGGAAAATACATTCGAGCAGTGGCGGCTATTCAGGTGCAGTCACTACAACCCGGCTGTACCTACCAATTATTATGTAATTGTTGTAATCTTTGCTGTTGTAGTATACGTAATTTTGTTATTTATTTTTCTGCATAATTTCTCGAAATTTATTAATTATTGATTTATAATGCAGCCTTTTTAAAATTATAACGTAAGTTTTGGCGAAGTTACTAGCGGCAGCATATTTCTTCTTGGATGTATTCAGTACAGATTCGAAAACAATATAGAATAAATTAATCGACTGTATTTCTGAATATATCACAGATTTTATAAAAAATAAAATGTAAAATAACTCGTTTTACTCTATACTGGTTGACGGCACAACCGATGTTTCATAGAAGTCACAGTGTTCCATAATATTACGCTATGTTACTTTCAAAGCGGCATTGGTTGAACGTTTTCTTGGATTTTACGACTTAAGTTCAGATCGTACTGCAAAAGCAATGCTTGGTTTGCTAGACTCCACTTTATCTAAATTCAACTATAAATTCAAGTTAATTGCCCAATGTTACGAAGGGGTTAGTGTAATGTCTGGGCATTTAAGTGGTCTGCAAGCCAAAATTTTCAAAACGGCACTACAAACAGTGTTGGTACACTGTTTAGTATATCGACTTAATTTAGTTTTAAAGCAAAGTGTAAAGAAGATTTTTTTGTCAGCATTGGTGTCATCTCATTATTTTTGGTGATTCAGCTAAAAGAACTTACGTTGCAGACTCAGTTATTAACAAGAGGATACTAAATCAGTCTAAACACACGATGGTCGTCACATAGAAAACTACTTAAAATTATTTATGAAGAGTCGGATGGTTTAAATTTAAAACATGTATTTGAACACATCATGAACGATCCAAGTGCAGATAAAAAAGCTATTCGACAAGCAAAAGGTTTTTTAAATGAAATGAATAGTTTTTGGTTTTTTTGCTGATTATAATATACAAAGACATTTTTGCAGTCAATGATATTTTATTCGACATGTTGCAGAAAAAATGTCTTCATATAAATTTTTGTTTTTCAAAAATTACCGACACTCGTTGAATACTTTTTTGTGAAAGAAAGGAGGTGATATTCAATGAATATTTTAATGCAGCTCCAAAAAATGCAAAAGTTGAACTCAGAAGGCGAAATATTTCAAAACATAAAAATATTGTTCTCCGAAATTTTCAACACGGTTTCAATGAAAATCGATACTAGATTCCACGATATAAAAAAACTTGATTTTTTTGTCTTGATTCGTCGAAATTTGAGGACTTTTCCAAAAAGTTTCCTTCTCAGGCGCTTGAAAACTTAAATGCCAGTTACCCAAATGTAGTGTGTGATATACATATACCAATAAATAAATTGGAAATAATTTATGGTAATGCACGATATAGAAATGTTAGTGTTAAAAAACTGATCTTTGCGTTAAAAAAAGACGACTTAACTGATGTGTTTATAAAAGCATATAAACTCTGGTGCTTAATTTTAACTATTTATTTAATATAATATTGAAACGTTCGAGAATTTATTTGCAAATGCAAGAGCCTTCTAGAAGCTGTTATCCATCTTCTAGAAGATATACCGAAAAGTAGGGAACGCTCCAGAAGGATTTCCGTATGTGTATATATACCGACGAGACAGATCGTAGGTCAGTTATTGCTGGAATGCGAATACATCAGTGTTAAGAAGATTATCAAGTGGAAATAAATCGTTAGCACGCGTGTGTCTAGATAAATTGACCGAGAATAATCGTGTACGTGATTTTTAGTGTAAACAATTGTGAAGCTACCAGCGGACGTTATCTTATCTGCTTGTAAGTGATATAAATTAGTGTAAGTGTTTTCATTAAATATTATTACATTTAATTAGTTCGGTTAATTTAAAAAGTGTACATATTTCTAGAATAAGTAAACGTATCTTTAGAGGTTTAAATAAATTAGTTTTTAATAAATAAATACGCAACAATATTTTAACTGTTATTCGGCAGAAAGAAGTTTTTCAGATTTGAAAAGAACAAAAAGCAGCTTAAGAAGTTTCTCTGTTTAAGAGAGGCTGTCATTCTTGGCAACTATTTCAGTTGAAAAGAAGTTGATTAATAAACTACAAAATATAACACCCTTCTATGACCCCAGCAAACATAAACTGACGGTAGATTAACAGTCGATTGCCGAAATCATCGGAGAAATGATGGCGTTTAGCAGTACATCAAATTGTCAGTAAATGCCCGTTACTAGAGTTGGTAAGAAAAGAATTGAAAAAGTAATTCAACGTTTGAAGTTAATAAGCCCTTACCGGTATTATACCTTGTTTATATGTTTATTATTTATAACTGTTTACTTGAGCCTAAAAACTTTTACAGTAAAAGATTTTAATGCTTTTTTTTCAATTATTCTGTCAAAGGGTGGTATAAGAAATCGGTTTTAATTATTTTATCGTGTTATTCGAAATATATTAAAAAACATTAGTATATTACGCAGTTCAGTTTACCGGTAAGTCAGATTTCTATTAGTTATGTATGTATACCAAAGAAATAAGAATGTATACTTTAATAAAGTGATATTTGTTTTATTGTTAATTTTTGCCCTTATGTAGTTATGAGAATCATAAGATTTAGAACACTCAAGTGTGTCAAGTAGTTATGTTGATGAACTAGAATCAAGTAAATCAAGAAACAAAAGAATCATTTTCAGACTATGAAAAAAACTTCTTTAGTGAAGGTGATTACATCACCAATACTTACCAATACTTTTTTAAGAAAGGGCGAAATTAAACTTATGTATATATAAAAACCCATTTACAAGATCTTCAACATTAACTTTCAAAATTCTATAAACATTAACTCTAACAAGTACTATTGTTGGTAGATTCAGATGTAAAGGATGCAAATAATAAAAAAAATTCTATACAGTAGTCATTAATAATATTTCTTTATAGGACTCATTCGAGAACTTGTATCAGGCGCGGCTCCAAGGGGGGGGGGGGCCGGGGGGGCTATGGCCCCCCCCGACATTGAAAATAATACTGAAGTTTTTGTCACTTTGTATGTAATACATTCGCTTTTTTTATAGTAGTATAATTTATGATGCTTTATCGCTTGCAAGTAAAAGCTTGGTGCATAACGACGTGTTATTCAATTTTATATTAACGCCATATTCAATACATTATTATTTAAAAATGTGATGAGCACCCCCCCCCCCCCTGCTTTAAACTGATGGAGCCCCCACCGAAATAAACTGCTGGAGCCGCGCCTGACTTGTATACAATGATATCAAGAAATGTTAATTATTTGGGTAACCCAATTAGTTGATGCTTTTGAATTACCAATATACAGAGCAAGATTTTCGTAATAACCGGCAGTTCATAGATTTAACTAAAGATTTTTTTTAAATTTAACAAAAATTTAGTAGGTAAAACTTTTTATAAGTAGTAAAATTTGTAGCAAATAATGAGTACATTTGCAAAATTTTTTGTTGCTATAGGTGGCATCATTTCAAAATGTGAGTAGAAAAAAGAAAACAATATTGTATAAGACTGATCGGAATGATAAAACATTTAGCAATTTCACATTTCAATATAATTAATTTAATGCATGGTAAGTTATGTATTTTTAAACAACACATTACTGCATATTTTTCTTTTAACAGCAGCTGTGAGAAACAATTATAATTCAAGTACTGCAACATTAGCAAATATTCAAAATGTCATCAAAACATGGTTCAGAAATGCACCAGATCAAGAAAGAGGTCGTGCACAAAGACAAAGTAAAAGTTTGTATAAAATGATAAGTTTTTTTTTGTTATTTTTGCAAATGTTTTTTATTCTTTTTTTAAAGTTTTATTCAATTAAGTAAATGAATTCATGGATTTATAGATATATTTAAGTTCATTTAGTTGTAGGTTTCATATGTTTACTTCTATATTTTTAATCAATCATTTAACATGCTTGTTCTTCTGCTTATAGATGATTTTTTTTATATCCAATGAAGGAATACTGTATTTTAAATATTTTTATAAATCTATAAATAAAAATATATGTACATATAAACGGCATATTTGATGGGTCAGCCTCAGCTGTTAAAACAATTTTGTGATTAAAGTATTTAAAGGTTTATTTAAAGTTCCTTTAACTTTGCGAAGTAATAACATTCTGCTGAACTTTCATTGTTTATTATTTTGAAATGAATATTCCTTTAACTTTTATTTAGTGAAATTTGTTATATTAAACCCGTTAAAAATTTTCAGGTCCCCGTTATTGCGTCTCTCGATTTTTCTATAATTTCGACTGTACCTGTGACTTAACTCACGATCCGCCGCTGCAATAGCGAGTTTCTTTTATGATATAATTATCAAAAAACAAGTCCATCATAATAGTAGTTTACGTAACAAGAGTGGAAAGTAAGAAATAGCATAACGAACGTTAATGCAACGCGAGGCCGCACGGCCGAGCGTTGCATGTGAGTGAGTTATGCTATGATTCTTTCGACGAGAGTAATGTACATTATTTTTTGTGTTGCCTTTCATAAAATTACATTCTTTTTTTAAAAAATAAAAAAAAATCAACAGAAATATAATGTTGGTATTACATTTATTACTAAATCTGTCAGATTTGACATTAACTTTAACATCGTTTTTCTTCAATTTTAACTGAATTTTAAGAGTTTTTAAAATGATTTTTCCACCTGTCGCATACTCGGTCTAATATATTAATTGACTTTGAACACTTAATTTTATGTGGATTCGTAGTTTTCATTTTGCCACCCTAGAGCTTTTTTCGTTCATTACGTAACTACACTAACGAACGAATATTGACGTTTGCGATGTTGGCAACACAAAAAAAATGTTTACGATTGCAATATAATGATTATTAAATATTTGAGTTTTTTAATTCGTTTAAAAAATGTGATTAGACATTTGAAATTGTGATGTATTGAAAACCGAATGCTGTCTCAGAATACTTAATTTGATGTGTTATCCTTAACTTTTTTTAGTCGTAGTGTAAAACCGAATCTTTTAATTAAAACTCAAATATTAATTTTTATTATTACGTTTTTTTTTTAAATAAATATGATACAGTAAAGTATAAATATAAAGGCTTTTGCCAACAAACGGATAAACCAACATTATAAAAGTAATCTTATTTTGTATGCGATTCCGTAAGCGCATCATCATTATTCTAGCGTTACTTGCATTTATTTGTTATTCTATAATAACAAATATCGAGCGTTTATTACAGAAGTAAACGATAATCAATTGTTTGTATTTGGTGAAAAAAAAAAGAATTAAAGCAATCACAACAAACTTTGCGACACTCAACACATATCGACAATTATTTGAAAAAGCTTCATATACGCAATATTCACTATTCTTCAAACTAAAACCAAGCTTTGCCCAACCTGTTAAGATGGCAATTGAATTGAATAAAATGCGATTAACATCGATATAGGCAACCAACAATACTATCAATACGTCTATTGTCCTATAGATGTAGTATGTATGTTGCATAGTAATTTCTTGTGTTTAAATTGAGATTTATTTTACGATTTTACGAAATTTTAATTTTGTTTATGTTTATGCTTTGTTTGGAAGCGCCGTAATTACATGTTGAATTTGCAACGACGACACAAGAAACCGGTTTAGTTACAGTTGTTATAAAATAGTTATTTTTTATTTAATTCTTTGGCGTGATAACCAATTTGTTGTATTTATTTAAAGGTCTTCGCTACAAAAAAAAACTTGTCTTAAACGGTTGCAATAAATAGTATAGTTTTAAGTTACATTTGTAGAACTTAGAAAAAATAGTAAAAGATAAAAAAATATTAGTTATAAAAAATTTTTCTTCACGTTTAGCATGAAAACCGTTCGTTGAAAATACTTCAAAACAGCGTTGTTATTCTGAATAATGAAAATGGCATGACGTCTCCATTTTTTGAATATAATGAGAATCAAATATTTTTTTTTAATTATTCCCGCTCAAAATCTGTAAAATACAAATTGAAGTTTTATTCCTTCATTAGTATCCGAACAACATATAACATTACTAAATTTATATTTTTTTATTCAAAGACTGATAAAGAAGCCACCAAGTAACAGATATTTGCTAGTAAATGCAAACAGCACGTGTCAATTTCTTTGCGATTATCTTATCTTAACGCCCACGGTACACCTGCAAGCAGCCGGATACATAAAATCTATTATTTCGATTTTTCATTGCCATTATGATCTCTTTTAGATTTAGGGTCAATTAAAAATCTGAAATAGAGAAGTATGCTATTTTATTGTTTATTGTAATGATGATAAGCCCCTTCATGTTGAAAAAATTACAAAAGACGAAGATTTGTGGAAAAATGAAATAATTCCAACGTTATGTCAATTCTACAGTGCGTATTTTAATGATTGTCCGGTGTTTGAATTTGCCGCGTCGTCATTCTAGTAACTATAATCAAACAATGTTGGTTTGTTGACGAATAAACAAGCGGCAGATTCAAATACTAGACAATCATTAAAATACACACCGTATAAAGAATGCATTTTAATGGAAATCCGCCATATATATTGAAAGCGAGAGAAGAAAGAGAGAGTATTCTTTTAAATGAAGAACTTAAAAAAATTGAAGCAACTCTAAAATAACAATGTTTTTTAATTAAATTTGTGATTATTAAATTCGGTTGGTTGTTTTCATTACTGTCGATTTCTTGTTGTGTATTTATTCTTATTTTCTACAATTTTTTGGTATTTATTATTAATTTGCTGATGATACTGATAACACTAATTATATGCATTTTATAACAGTTTTAACTCTAAAATTACAGTTAGCCTAATTTTTGACTATTTTGTTGCTACTATAGGAAATTCCCATTCGAAGGGTAGCTTATAAATTTTTTTAAAAATCAAAACTTGTTCTTTAGAATATCAAATTCAATTCTGGTATTTTAAATAAATATGTAGATAAAAGTTAATAAAAAAACAAAACAAAACAACTTTTGTTATTCATAATAACCATTAACCGTTCTTTAACTTTGTATAACAAAAATTAGTTTATTACAATTTAACATTCCTCATTAGTCTTGAAGCTTTATGCATTTTTAATATATGGGTTTATTTAAATAACTGTACAAAAACCTCTTACTTCGGACAATTTATCTTCTGATACCCGAAAAGAGTTTCTTGAGAGCTTTTACTGTATTAATGAATACGTATATCATTTGTTTTAATAGGTTTTAAATGCTATAAAATGAAGTGAGGTTTTGATCTTTAAAAGTCAAAACAGCTGAGGAATAGAATACGTAGATATACGTAGACTAAATTGTAGGTTATTACTAAAGATAAATGTATGTATGTGTTATTACTATGTGATTTATCAGTTTCAAAAGTACCAAATATTGTTTATGTGCGTGTGACACCTACAATCAAAATGCCAAACTAAAGTTTTAAAAGAAGCTAGCATAAATTTACAATTCTTTAGAAATATGTCTAGTAACACCTCTAACCAATAGATGTCACCCTAAAAATGATTTTCCTTGATAACTTCAAAATTATTTTTATTTAAATTTAATAAACATAGGTTTAACGTAATCTATGATATACCAAAAAACTATTAAATACAATTTTTTGCATATGACTATTACAATTCTTCACTTTTTTTTGCCATCGAACAATTCGAAAAATGGAGCTCTTTGTGCGCGTTACCCTGATAATCTATTCATACTTTTTTGTTTAAAATTTGTTTTAAACATAACTAAGGACCTTTAACAACAATTTCATTCATTGAAAAATTCATAAAAATGATTATTTATGGAGTTATCTAGGAATTAAAATCATCCATTTTACATCTAAAAAACATCATTTGAAACGCCATCTTAAATGTCAGTGTAATCTCAGTAATTTATATTTAATATTAGTTTTATGTTTCAAACGCATGCGGTTTTTTGTATATCTCAAAACTGTTTGTTTGTATAAATTAAAGAAAATATTACCGAAGGCAATTGTCGATTGTCTTCGTGATGTCCATTCTTTCCGAGTGTTCCACATCTGTTCAATTGAATATAAAATTCGTAGTAGTCTCTTCCTGAACCATTTATATACATGCAGTCTGGGTCATAGGCGTATCCTAAAAAAATGTTGCTTACAATTACAAAACTAATAATATTTATATAACAAAATGCAATTAAAAACAAATAGAAAATAGGTGCAACTGCTAGTACGGGTAAATTATAATTGTTCTTCAATTTTATACTCAATTAGTATTTAACAAAAACAAAACATAGAAACAAAATTAGAGAACATGTATATAGAAAATAGGTTAGTAAGTACAAACCATATAATTATTAAACAAGTGTGGCAATAACAACAAAATTATTTTTATTGTTAACGTCTCCACGGTGTATAAAAGCATAAGTGCCTTATAACAGTTACATTTTTAAAGACAGCTAATCTTTAACATTTTATCGAGTTACTTATACTTCAACAACCGTTAAATAACATAAAATGCCGTAAGAGTAAGTTAACATCCACACAAGTACATATGAATTGAGTTGATGTATTTATTATGTGTTAAACAAAAAAATGTTAAATGTATTTAATTAACGACTAAATCCTTATTAATTTTTTGCATTTTAAATATTTTAATTGTAGTGCAATTTTAAAATCAACGTTGAAATTACAATTTAAAACTACTAAACGAAATTGAATACATTTGTTTACTTATGTGTAAGTGCTTATTTGTTGATATGATTTTGAAGATTTTAAGTTTATAACTTACCTTTTACTAAATATAAATATGTTAAATTAGCTAAATCTACGAATACATAATTATAACTAAAAATCATTCTTGTTTACCATACAGTCTGCATAAGCTTAAGTATATAAATCGGTTTCTACTTTTTGATGCACACTTTCGTTTGTAATCTCGTTTGTAATATTCTTCTTTGCAGTTATACATGTATAATTTTCGTTTTACATTTTTAATAGTGCTTTTTAACATAAACATAAAAAAGTAGCTGTAAACAATGTAAACATAAGTAATGATAAACAAAAGCATTTATTTAGATTAGTGGTTCCAACGGACTTTCAGAGGTCCTCGGGATCATTCATAGGAAATCCGTGGAAAATTAACATTGATCTGATCAATGTTAGAAGATCGGCGTATGGTTTAATACAAAATAAAATAATTGTGACACATTTTTAGTAATATGGAAGTTAAAATAAATAACAATGAATAAGTTATTAGCCATTTTTACGTCCTAAGTAAAATATAAATATAGACAAGTGCATAAAATACAAGTAATAATAAGCATCACGGTGAGTCAAGCCTATTTATACAGGCTTATACAGGAACGCAATAGAGTCGATACCTGCACCAACTAGTCTATATATGAACTATAAAAGAATGGTGCATTCAATGAACAATTTAGTTCTGTGTTATGCGTGATGTAAAGGGCATACAACAAATTTTCCTAGTCTTGGACAAAAAGAAGTATAATTTTTTGTATTCTTACGCAGATACAGTACTTTCGTTACGTAAGTAATCCTTTAACGTTTACTAAAGATTTCCTTTTTTTATGAAAAACTTAAGAAGGGATTGTAAGTTTTTCAAACACAGATGTGTTTCTAAAGAATATATTATTAATGATTCACAGTGACATTTACTCCTCCGATGTCACAGTGACATTTACCACTTCGAAGATGCAAGCTGCAATGTCTTGCAAAACATCTGTTTGTTTGGGTTCACGAACGACAATACGGCAAAGGTCAAGTTCTGCTTCTGAATTCGACTCTTAAGGAGAAACTAGAACCAAGCCTAAATAGCCTGGGTGTTTAATTACGACGCAATCTAAGCCAAAAGTCGCTTATAATCGTAACCAAAGTAACCGCAAAAGCTTAAGATTCTAACTGTGTATTAAACTAACTAAATTACATATTTATCAAAAGATATTAACACATCCCAACATACGATCATTGTCGGAATGCAGTTAAGTGCACTAAGTTTAACACCGATACTTGTTTTCCAGGGACGTAGCTAGAATGTTTACGTAGAGTGGGCCGTCAGTAAGCCCAAGTAGGCCAAGGTATTATTGGGCGAGCCTTAAATCCGATGGTTTTTTTATGACATTCAAAAAGCTTTGGAATTAAATAATTTAAAAAACTTACTTATTGCAAAACAATTCTTCTATTAACGTTTATAGAATCAAATTTCCAAATGATTGCTTCAGGGTACAAACTTTTGCCAAAACTTTTTCAATGTTCAGAATAGCTACGTGTTGCAATCTTTCGTCATTCATTTTATTACGAAGATACGTTTTCAAACGTCTTAAGCAAGAAAATGTACGCTCACAGCCCGCACTAGAAACAGGAATAGCCGTCACTGTAAGTTTATAAGTTTCACTAAACACGTTTTTATAATTTTATAAGCTCGATTAGTTGCATTATATTAGTAATATTTATATTATTTTTGATTTTTGGTTGAGCTTTTAATGTTTTACTATCAACTTTATAATAATCTACTAACGCTTTCAAACAGTCATAATCTAAGAAACCTTTATTTCCCGAATGGAAACCACTGACGCATTAATAATGTTTACGTTGTCCCTGGCAAAACGGTCACCCGGTTCGTTCAAAATTAAATCTAAAGTAGGATAAAATATCGTTTAAATTGATTTTTTTCGGATATTATTTTTTTTAGATTAGTCGTCACAATAAAATTTTCTAGTCCTTAGGGCATTTTCTTTTTTTTTTGTTTCCAATTTTTTGTTTTTCAGTATTTCAATATTATTAGTTTCACTAATTTTGACCGCTTCAGAATACATTTCGAACATACATGTAGTGTCAGATTTCATTTCCGTAAAAACATCTATCAAAGATTTTATTAAAATATTAGCTTCCGCCAAATTGAATGACACTTTTTGAAAAAAGTCACTGGCTGCACTAAATAATTTCAAAATTCTGCAGTACATAAGCAAAGAAAACACGAGTTCAAAATCATTTGGTGTAATATGCAAACGGCTTCCGGTGCACGATCACTTCTTTCGCTGATAATCATATTTAAAAATACTAACATTTCTGTAAATTTTGTCTTAATTGCCATACAAGCGAACACTTGAGTTGTCCACCTTGTGTAACAACTTTTCTTTAGTTTTCTGAAAGATTCAGTTGTCGCTGAACTTCTATAAATGTTTAATGCATTGAGGGACCGGACACAATTACATATAATGTTTCTGAAAGGTCAAAAGAATTATTTCCCTGTGACAAATTCTTGCAAATATAAAGCACAATCAAGTTTAGTCTATGATTATAACAGTATATATAAATCGCTTGAAGAACTTCATGTCTAAACAATGTTTGAACGCCTTTTGAACAGCCACTCATTACATTCGTGCCATCATAGGTCTGTGCAATGCATTTATGCATATCGATTTTACACTCATTAAACAGGTCTTTAACATATGAAAGCAATGCTTTAGTATTTAATTCCTTTGCAGATCGATATCCAATAAATCTCTCATAAATGGTGTCCTGTAAGTAATAACGAATTAGTACCGATGTTTGTTCAGTTTTTGCTATGTCTTTAGTTTTGTCACAAATTACCGCACTGTTAATTTCAGCACCAATTTGATTTAGTACCATTTCAGAGCAAGCGAACAAAATCTCGAAAATCTCGTTTTATATTTTTTTAAGCACAGGAAAACATTTAACATCTCAATAAAATTCCCTCTGTTAGAATTGTCTTGTCGTTCATTACATCCCCTCTGTGAAATGTTTTGTGTTGCAGTAAAAATTAAAATATTAGTAACCACACGTAAATAGTTGTTATTTTCTCCTACAAACGCCAAATGTGCCTCATTGATTTGACTTCTTTATTTTTTACTATACAACGATCATACCACCTAATGTAACATTTTTTATGTTCACTGCCACGTTGATGTTGATTAAATTCTGGCTCTTTTTTTAAGACTTTCTTCCAATTTGTAAAACCGACGCTGACAAACACATCACTGATGTCCCAATTTATCAAAAAGTGTCTGCAAACAAAACAAAAAGCGGCGTCGGAGAACACACTGTATTCTAACCAGTCCGGGTATAATTTGAACCAGCCACTGTTAAACTGTCTTTTTCTATTATTAAATTTTGTTTTTGGATAGAATTTTAGTAGTAGTTGCGTTGGTCCATCTTCATAACTCTGTGAAATATCACCACTGCCCGGCGCTTCTTTTCTGACTTCCGTAAGTTCTTGTTGGGTTTCTTGCTGCTGTTTGGATAACCATTCTTCCAAATCCACTGTTTCCTCAGTATCAGATTCGGTGTCAATTAATTCCAAAGCCAAATCAAAATCTAGGGTGGATTCTACCATGGACGTGGAAATATTTTTTTTTAAAAGTAGAAGCCGCGTTATTGGAAGCCGACCGTGATAAAATTTGTGATTTTAGAGAACCAAAATACTAAAGTTTTTTTGCCACTACCATTTGTTATAAAAATTATTAAGAATTACTAATACTTAAAAAATCAATAATCAACACATAAGAAGCACTGCACGCGATAGCGTTACGTACCATATCTAAAGATCAACTGAATAGAATAAAATAATAAATGACTTTTTATCAAAACTAAAGAAATAATGTAAACCACAAGGGTAATAAATTTTAAAAAATATGATCTTTTGTTTTGTTTGTATGTCTGCATCAACGAGAAAAATCCTAACGTTTAAGATAGGATTGGTACCTAACGCCGCATTTCCGATGAAAACGAAACGGCACTTATAATGTTATATTACCATTATTTATCATTCTGCACATTGTAGGAGCTGTGATATTTAAAATACTTAATAAAATCTTTAGATTTTTTTTGTTTTATTTATCTCTACAGATCTTTGATAAAATTTTGTTGATAAGTCTACTTATTCTCCAGAGTGAGCACGTGGGTGGGCTCAGAAAATATAGAGTGGCCCACTTTAAACAATCACTATTTAATTTATCTTCTGGCAAAGTTCATACACTAACAATTTAAAATGATAACATATTTTGTAGTATATACGTAAGAAGACCATTGTAATTAGTAAATGTAAAATAAACATTACCTGCGGAATAAACTAGTCCTTTGAATGTACCATTAAATCCTACTCGGATCTTCATGTAATCATCTTGACATTCGGCTTCAATATCTGTAACAATAATCACCTTGAGTATCATTTATTCTTCAATGCTGAGAGAAGTATGTATATATGCGTACATGAACAGTACTATGCAAAACAATGCTTTAATAAGTAGGTTAAACAAATTTTATCATCATTAAAATCTAGGCGATCACTTTCAGTATAAACTGACCGGAAACTTATTTACGTAATAACGGAAACACTTTCATTACCTTATAACTTTTATGTATGTGAAGTAAATTGGTACTAAAACTATGAATAATACGTGGAATATTAATAATGTAAATTTGTATTTAAATAAACGTTGAACGATTTTTTTTAATAACTTACAATAACAGTCAATTTTTTGAATAAAATTTAAATTTAATTTCTTATATAATTCGCAAAGTTAATCGACCTTACTGTTTGTAAGCAAAATGTGGTATAACTTACCATGTAGGTAACGAAATATCAGATAAAATAACTATTACGAGTTTCTTTGTTTAAAACACAAACTAATTAATCAATTGTGTAATTTTGTTGTTTATGACATGATGCTATTATGTTAGTCAAAAATATTTCTTGAGAGTTGCATTTAAATGCCATAAACTTAGCGATAATAACACCAACTTCCTGTAGTAGAACACAAAAGGACACAAAACGCTCAACGACATATCACTCCGTAACATTATCTGCAATGTTTCTATCAGTTGTACCTTCAGTCTCTAAACAACAAGGTTAATATAACATCACATTGCTCCTGGTAATTAATTTTTTTATGACTAGTAATGTTGAGGTATTCATTAAGTGTCAAAAACATTTACATTTTGATGTCTTAAAGTTATTAAAGATATAACTGATTTCAATATAATTAAAACCCGTAACTACAAAACACTTTAATTAGTTAATTAATAACTAAATGTAAAAATTTTTAGATTACATATGTAATTAATTATATGCCTTATGTTGAAGAATTTATTATAAATAAATATTCCGTCTAGACTGTAGACATGCGTAAAATGGAAATGAAGAGATAGAGCAATGTAAATTGTACCTAAAGATAAACAAATGACCATCGGTAATTGTAAACTTAATATATTTGTTCTCACAATCCGTTAATATTTAAAAATAATACGTAAACGCGAATTTCATTAGCTTTGGTAATTTTAAAATAAGCAGATTCTCTCAGGATAGCACAAAAACGGTTAAACGTGAATATTTCAATTAAGTTTTGACAAATTACTGAATGAAACTGTAATAACTTACATATAAAAATTATTTTTTTTATTATTTCAGTTCACACGCCAATCTATTAATAAGAAAGTGCTTAGGGGAAACGACTACTGTTAGGCTTCTTAGTAAAAATTTTATTTCAAGCTGCTACTGTTTGCATCAAGCTTTGTTAACTCTGAAATGCTACTTGGGGTACAACTGTACCTTGTTTAAAAATTGTGCCAATCGAAAATAGATGAACTTAGTTTCAGCATATGAGGTGTCAGTTCATATGCGATAATTGTTCACAGTACGTTTTTGATCTCAGAAATATTGGTTCATTGAGGTACAGGTGTATACCAGTGTAGCATATTACGACAATTACTTTTTACAAGCAAAGTTTATTAACTCATTTATTATGTATGTAATTTTCTTTATATCTGCTAGATCTCACATGTAACGGCTCAATCAAATTGTTTTTTTTTATTTTAACGAAACCAGATGATATTCTGAAATATATTATATTCTTTATGATTTGGATTTTGAGGCTACCGAAGACGAAGTTGATGACGACGACATCATCATACCGAATTTTAAAGGAGACTTTGAATAGTCTGAAATTGAAGACAGGCGTAACACTTCTACTTGCACATTTTATTCTCAAACTATTGAAAGCGCCCCGAAAATTGCAGAAGACCAGGTTAAAATTCCTTATCATGCAAATTTGATTCTACAACCGACGTGCAAATGCAAATATAATCAGGAATAGACGCATGAAAACTATGTTTTACCACAGAAAACCTAGATGAAATCTCATAATATACCAACAAAGAATTAAGCTCTCCAAAATTAAAATATGTGAAAAAAAAACAAATAAAGGCGAGACCGACGACATACCGACATCTAAACAACCTTGTTTAATCAAAAATATTGAAAATCAAGCTATTTTTAGTTTATTTGATTATTCCGGTGTAATGAATATGAGAGTAGTATTTCCTAGAAAATTCTTGGATAGAAATACTGCTTTTAGAATTTCTGGAAATTGCCTCCAATTTGACGATAACAAATTCAAAGAAGAAAAAACCACCAACTTGCGTCATTCCGAGAATTGTTTGATAGATTCACAAACAAAATAAGAGATTTACATGTTTCTTCGGAATATACTACAATTAATTAACAATTGGTTGGATTTCGAGGCCGGTATCTGTTCAAAATATATATTTCTTCTAAACCAGATAAGTACGGAATTAAAATTGTGATGTATTGTAATGCTAAAATGGTTTATATACATGCCGCTGAAATTTATACTGACAAAGACTCCACACCTCGTGACGTTCGTGTTGCACGAAACCAACAAAAACTTGACAATTAAAAACTGCGTTACATCTATACAAACCGCAAAAATACTTTAAAAAAAAATTATTGTACGTTGAGAAAAAATAAAGAGGATTCCGTCATTCTTTTTAGATCTGAAGGAGAGCCAGATTAATCCCGCCATGTTTTGCTATAGTAACCAGCTTACATTGTCTACGAAAAATTAAAAAAAAAACTGTTAGTGATGAACCAAATACCATCGACTTACCAGAAATTATAAGATTTTATAATTTAGCTAAGAGAGGAGTACACATTTTGGACCAGTTGTGTCATACCTATTTTACTGGTAGTAAATATTGTGATATACAACTCATTAGTCTTTTTACGTAGTTCTAATGCAATGGATAAAAAAGTCATCAACAGAAGAAGTTATCTTTAAAAATCTTGAGTAAAAACTTTAAAGAATCAAAGAAAACTTTGTGCCAAATATTTATGTATATAATATCTAAAACACATTTTTAGAATTGTAATCTAAGTTGTCTATGTTATTTAAAAAAAAAAAATTCTGCAAAAAATGCCAGATTTTTAAAGTACGTCTGTACCCTAGTGTAGCAGTTAAGTTAAGAAAATAAGTCTAGTATAAAGTATAAAAATATAACTATAAAATGATTAAATAAGCAATAATGGACCAGTAAGGTGGCCACCATGGTCCCCTAATTTAACACCACTTGACTTTTTTTAGGGACACGAATTGAGAGAAAATATTGTACACTGTTTTAATTCCATCTCAAATATTCATATTCACAATGCAGTTAGTGGTGTTACAAAGAGGTGTGATTTGTGTATGTATTCAATTTTATAATTTATTCTAATAATTTCTTGTTCTTAGTTTGTCAAATGATTCATGATTCTTCAAATGTTGTTTCAATCTTCTAAAAATGGATATATGAGGTTGTTTTTTATCTGGGTACAACCAAAATATAATTCCACTGCAGTGTCCGAATAGTAATTACTTTAATTAAAGCATTCTATGATTTCGTATTTTTTATAACTTTAAAAAGCCTTTGCACTTTATACTAACTAACTCTCAATACTAAATGATTTGATTCGTTCACATTTTCAATAACAGAAGCCTACTATGAGAAAACTACAACGGAATACGTGTTTGTTAAAAAACATCGATTTTTTGATGAAATGAGTAAAATATGAAATCATAGAACCCACATCATAAAAATCATAAAAAGAGAGAAAGCAAACGATTTAACTGTATAATAGTCTACTATGATCTGCATTTAAAAAACAAAACTATATGCCATAACTTCAAAATCAAAATTATACAATTCCATTGCATTCTACTCAAAAAAGTGTTTTAAGATCATCTAAACCGTTTTTCTATACTTTGAAAAATAACCGAAATATCGTCATGTGTCGAAAATTGAGAAAATCAAACTTTCGCGTATAAGTCGAAAACCTAAAACAATCGCTGAATTTGGTTTCTACTATCGAGTTTTTCTCGAAAAAAGAGATCGTGAATACGCGGTCCATTTCCTCGTATCTATTACACTGTTAGAAATATTTTGTAAAAACTACTCTTTCTTAACAAAAATTGAAGTGTCATTAATTGTTAGTTAATATTAACAACAATTTTTTATTAAATTTGCATTTTCATAATTATTCTAAGTTGTTAAAATAAAAGTACCTAGTCAATTTTACATTAAAAATATTATACAATCAACACTTTTTTAATTTGATAAGTTTAAAAATAACGTTTACAAAAAGTTAAAGTGATCGTCGCTCAAATTTAAAATCAACTAAATTTAGTATTACGTCATATGCAAATAAAAATAATTTTGACTACATAAAAGTGTAAAATGTATCTGATTTGATGTAAATTAACATTTGGGTTGTATTATTTTACTTCCAAGTGTAGTTAAATTCTGTCGATTTCGTTAAAATCTTTACTGATTGTGAGTTAAGCAGTATGTGACCTTTTTTGCAATTAAGCATTGGTTCCCATGAAAATTTACAAGAAATATTACCCTTACTTATCGTTGAAGAAGATAACGTTATACATACGCGTATAGGCGACTTGCTTGAGTTAGTTCTAAGTTATATCTTTGTGTGGCGATTCTTTCAGTGGTTGTAAGAGCAAAACTATCGAACTTAATTAAACGGACAGAAATATGTTTTTTTTTGTTGCAGACAGAATTTAATGTTGATAACACATATTCGAATCAGTCGCAACCTTCCACATCGGCTACACAAAAAAAATTTTACGTTCGAATTCAATTCAATGAAAGATTAGAATGGACTACTTTAGATTCATGTAGACATATGTGTGAATCCGATATATGGTAAATGTGGTATCATTGACATCAGTCAAACTAAATACTATCGATTATTAAAAGAATTTTTAATTAAATCGAGTGAAACAAAATTAGATGTAATGGTGACACACTCTGTGCATTTATTAGGTTACTTGTTTCAAAAACAAATGTTTATAACTTCTAAAAATAATGGGATAGGATATCCTGTGTTTTCTAAAATACATGAGATTTATATTAATAAAAATCCCTATTTAATTTGTCAAGATTGGCAAACAGTTGCATTTCAAAATCTCTATTAAGCTTATGTTGTAAAATTACCAACGGAATGTGACGACTCATTTCAAGTAGTCGATACCGTATAATGAAAATATAAATATTATTATTCCAAAATATAATATTATACCATGAATTTTTTAATTCTTTTTTTGTGTATTTGTATGCCTTTATGTTATTAAAATTTCTGATTATTTCGACACGATTAAACACATATATTACAACTATATTATACTATGAATTTGTTATTATATTTTTTTTGTATGTACTTTATGCTTTTTATGAATTATTAATAAATATACTAGAATCGCACGATGTTTTTAATTTTGTTTACCTACCAATGAAAATATTTATTTCGATTCGAAAAAAATCACTACGAAATCTAATAAAACTAACAATAATAAATTGTAAATTTAATTTCCTTATGTGTTAAAATTACATTGTTGTTTTATTAATTTAACTATACTTTAGTGACATATCATTTTGAACAATGCGTAAGCAACACAAGATTTAAGTAAAATTAATGTTTAAATTGCGTTTCTACTGCAAATTATGTTTGTTAAAACTAAAAAAGGAAGTGTAGAAATTATGATACAGTTCGTTACGTTAACACTAGTAGAAGTAAAAATTACAATTCTTATGTGTTATTATCAACTAAGAATAAAAGTATAAAGTAATCTGTTTTTATTTCATATTGCATTTGTATTTAGTTAATTATAACAACGTATAAAATGTTGTTACTTACTATATAGCATGTTGTTGATTTAATAAAAAAATGGAGTGGACCTGTGGGAACTAAAATTTGCAGTTAATTTTACTATATATTTCTAACAGTGTATAGTTATCAAAACATCCCAGTATAATAAATTTTGTAACGATGAGACTTGTGACGCTTAATACCCTTACAACAGTTCTTTGAGACAATCCTGTTTCTTTCGCTGCCTGACGAGTTGACATTGTTGGATTTATAGCAAACTGTCCAAATACTTCAATATTGGCGGCTTCATCAAGTAGCCTTGGCTTATCTCATGGTGTAAGTAATTTTCAATAGAATGAAAATTTGATTAGTGACGAATTTGTTTGATGAGGAACTGTAGTTGCTTAATGTGGCCAATAGCTCTTAATAAAAATAACACTCAAATAAACCAGTATTGTTAAAAAAAGAGATAAGCACAACAAAGATCACAATTGTTTTTAATTTTTATCACAGTTTCATAAGTAAGTATTAATACGTAAAGCAAACCTGATATTTCATAAAATTTATTATTTGGATTTTTTTGTGTCAAAAAATTGTTGAAATTAGAAACTAAACATACCGCTGAATGCCTTATTAAAATTCCCCAAAAAAAACGAATCACAAATAGGGTCGTGTCATTTAAAAAAAATTAAGAGTATTTGTTGGCGGTCAAATATCGTCCCCCTCAATATTAAAATTGACCTGTTTCATTTTTTTTATTTTGCGTTTGTTCAAAATTAAAACAATTTGACACCAGTTAGCAAAAACAAGTTACAGTAGGCAACAGTAACTTTAAAGCAATTTCAAAATATTTAACGATTTAATTTTGTTAATAACTGTGTGTACCAATGACGAATCTAATATCAACATCCAGTATTTTACTTCAATATAAATCTTTCAAAAAGAAAGTATAAAATTCTGATGACAATAGTCACCGCAATACGTAACAATTGTTTTCGCAGCCTGTATATTATTAATAAGACAAAATAAGAATATTTACTTAACAAAAGTAAAATTTCAGGATCTCTAAAAAAAACATTTTATAGCTATTGTAAATAAACGATATTATAATATCAACTTTCATTTGTAACTGTGCATAAGCGTAAATTTTATTTAGGAGTGTTTACGTACCAATGCTTGAAAGATTTATTTAACCAAGCCTATTTTTTTATATAAACGGATTGTATGATTATATTATATTTTTAATAAACAAAAAAGAGTTTTTCAACAACATAACTATTGTACACAATAACAAAAATTATACGTATATAGTAGTCTATTTCACTTCTTGACTTTTAAGAGGAAGTATACACAGTTTGGCAAAACGACCTCTTTGAAACTCTTCTTATATGTTACTATAATCAAGAAAAATGGTCTTCTTTGATAAGTACTAGGTCGTTTTTTTTAGCTGCGACTGGTTACAAAGTTATTTAATTTGTTGTTGAAGTTTGAAAACTTATTAAAAACCTTACCGTTTCCATATTTGTTGGTAAACGTACTGCATTTGTTAAAAATTACTGAACCTTGATTCTTGTAAATGAGTATCATCGGGATTTAGTAACGCAGTAAGTTGTCTCCCAATTAAAAAGTAAAACAGGTGTTAAGGATTGTAAATCATTAGAATTGGAAGATAAAGAAAAATGACAAAAGTTCATGGTAGCTTCTACTTGTGCAAGTAAAGTACGCAATTCTTCAAAATATGGAACATCGATTTCTAGTAGACGCTTAATACGCGATTTGCAAGATTTAATTCCTGCTTTCCATAGAACATCTAAACGTGGGCTATGTGCAGGAATTAAATGACAATTTACATTTTTAAAAAATTTTAACAACTGTAAATGCTGCATAGCAAAAAGTTTTTGTAATTCCTGCAACTCAAAGTTAGTGCCAACAAGTTCGTTTTATTATCGGAAAAAATATGCAAACGTTTGCCGCGGCGAGCAACAAAGCGTCTAAATGGTAACAAAAAGCTATTTATAGAAACATTTGTTACTGACTCTAGGTGAAAGGCCTTTCTACAAAAATTGACAAATTAACATAACATTTTGATAATTTTGGGATTACGGCCCTTGCGATCTTCTATGCAAAAAGGACTAGCGTAATCTACCTCACAAAACAAGAGGTGTAAACTCGATTTGACTGGGTGCAAGCTTTTCTAATTTAGACTTTGTAACCTGTGGATCAAACGTGTAGCATCGCAAACAATTATAAACAACTTTTTTTGATCAAATTTTGCCCAGAGATAATCCAGAAACGGTCTCCTAAAAATTCTAATAAAAATTGAAACAGTGGTCTTGCTCTAACTAAAGCTTCCATAATTTAAAAATTCAATAAATAATAAAAGTAAGAGGTATCTAATTACGTAAATGCAAACTAGCTTTACTACATTTGTGTTTTGAATTTCAAACCGTCAACAAAAAATAAGAAAATAGATTATAAACGAATTTGTTTATTAAAAATACATTATGATAATTTCATACAGTTTATTTATATCAAAAACAAGACTTCGTTAAATAAATCCTTCAAGTATTACAGGTCAGAAACGAGGAATCCGTAACATAGTTCTTTTAGTTTATTTTCAGCAAAAATCTTCTTTAAAAATAAAAGAAAAAACTAAAATTCAAAATCAAAAGTGTATAATGTAAATCTAAACGGTTTAATTTTTACTTGACAATGCTTGATGACAGCGTTTTTAATATTTTAACAAAAACAATTCTATTGCACAGTGCTACACATAAAAGCATCATGAATCTAGACAATTTTTTTTGTCTTCCGCAGTGTATTTTGCAAGCAAGTTGGTGTGCTTTGAGAGGAGCTTTTAAAAAGAGACATTAGATCATGTGCAACAACTACTCATCGAGATTGATTGAGTTGAATGGAAAATTAGTAAATGTTGCAGTAATCGCATAACAAGACTTTAGCGTATTTAGTTATTTGATCAATTTTTCTTTGCACGGAAAAAAATTTCTGTTGATGACTGACACAGTTTTATGATGAGACAGTTTTAAACACTTTATTGCCGACAAGATAGTTCCTTACTAATTGCGTATAGTTTTCTCACTTTTGCGATTAACAATGAAATACTACATGAAGCTTGTAGTTGATCATTTCCTTCCTTTGAGAACGTTGCAAAAAGATTTTATTTGTCATGTTATTCAAATAATTTTTGTAGCCCTTGAAAATAAGATACATTATGTACGGTACAAAAAAGTGAAAACTAATAACAAATATGAATATTATAAATTTTTACAAACACAACCGTTCTCTTTAAACACTAAACCCTCATTTGCGTCTAGACCTGCTGCCGCCCCCTGTTGGAATTCTACGGTCTATTGTCAATTCGACTTTGACCTTTTATCTTTACATCACAACTTTTTCATAGTAAAATAATAATATAGATTTTGTTGTTTAATAAAGTAAAATAAAATTTGCAAAAAAAGTAAATGCGTACTAGATAACATTAAAACAATTCAAAATTTGAATTCAAAACGTATTTGATTAGCTGATTGATGATTTCATATAACCATTGATATAACATATGTTTCTAGATGGAGTACATGTTAGATTTAATATAATTAGTTAACCATACAAGTGAAATAACAAAATTAATATCTATTAAATTATTTTAAGCTACAAATTTAAAGGTTATAAATACAATTTAATATACAAATTGTTTAAGTAACACACTGTAAACTTAATTATTTTTAATTCTTTCCAATCTCCAATATTTAAGAAGATAATTTTTTGCATGGCCGCATGGTTAAGCGACAGTTCTTTTTTCGCTCTATATAGTTACTTATACAACAACGTATTAAGTTTAATAAGTCTTTCGTGAGAATAAAGTCAGTCTACTTTTAATTAAACAGTGTACTTTCTTAACGATAACAACTGTAATGTATTTATGATAAATGCTCCATTGGGTAAATTTTGAGGATGCAAAAGTTGTCACCTTTACACTATAAACGCAAGAAAAATTGTCTGCACGTGTTGAAAAACTGCACAAAAAAATTAAAAATATGAATTTGAATATAAAGAACACTATTGTAATTAGATAACTCAAGTAAATCAAACTCACACTGTTAATTCATATTAAATATCGAGGATAAAAATATTGCTGTCTGATATAAGTATGCTTGCAGATTATTTTTTCAAAATGTGCTTCTTGCAAAATATTTTTATGAATGCTCAGTCTACAAATAAAAACAAATTACCCGTAAACAGAATCAGGTATGATTTTATGGCAATTAAGTGTAACTTATCAGTAAGTATAAGCTTAAAATATTGGTACAGACGGTTTTAATTAATAGAATTGTGATTCAAACTTTACTTATTATTAAATTTGTGTTCATATTTCAGTTTTGTTTATCTTTGCTAATTAATAAATCGAAATAAGCATTGAACAAATATTCATCAAACAATTAACAGAAATAAAGAATCAAAACTATTCATTCATATATAATAAATAATATATTTATAAAAGATTATATATTAATTAATAACGGTTAAAAGTAAATATTTGTATATTAATAAATAAGATTTAATTACTTGCTTAAAAAAGTAAAATATCAAAAAAATTAATTTCCACGAAAAAAATTAATATAAATTTTTGTATTCTTTTACTTTACCATAAGTTTGTAATTATCACAGATTTAACTTATAATGATGGTTATATGTTTTCTTCAAACTTTTTTAAAACGTTTTCAATTAAAATCGTATTAAGAAAAAAGAAATTAAAATTGTATATTTACTTTAACATACAAATCAAGTAATTTTCAACAAAATCGCAAATCGCAAATCATAGAAATTCATCATAAACCAAATCGTTTGAAAATTACTCACTTTAAACTATGCAATATAATCTAATAATATAATCATTTCTAATTTTGTTCTTTGTCAAAACCTAATTTGTTTTAATTACTTACATATTGAGATGATGTACGTAAATAATTTGTACTAAAGTAAAAATACGTATTACTTACGTTGCACTTTTGTATTATTCCATCTAAATCTTCGATATTCTCTATCCCATGATTCTACAGGATGCTGCCAGTCTATGTCTTCGTGAGCAGATGGTGGTACATTTCGATGTCGTAAAGCAGGAACGGGCACGTAACCAGAATCGTTGTCGATAAAAATTACCTTAAAAAGAGTAATTTGTTTATAAATTCACGCGAATGTTATTTATACAACTAAATACCGTTTAAAGACAGTAAAAGTGCATAGCATTAACACACCTGTTGTTTTATACAACATCTAGACGCTATTGTGAATGATATGTACATGAACCAAAAAATGCGTTGTTTTCCAAAATATTAACGACTAACAAAAATAAACGTATTATACCAAAATATTAAAAATTAAGTTAGACAATAATAAAATGATACAAGCAATAAGAAAAAGTTGCACTAAAAGAAAGGAGTTGGGAAAGCGTTTCATTTTTCAGTGTTAGTAAAATAATTGATATAATCATTGTTTAATTGAGTAAATTGTTTATTTAACTTTTATCATGCGTAAGTAAATAATTTTTTATTAGTCTAGCTCTACTTCTGACTACACGACGGTTTTTTAAAGTTGTTATATTGTTATCGTGCTTTACTAAACTAATTTTTTTTTCTGTTTTTTTGTTGCTTGTAATACACTTGTACGTTTTAATGCTGCAATACTTGATTTAATAATCTATAACAATTGTATGATTTTATTTATTTGGTATCAAACGTATTTATAAAATATTTTTTTTAAATTCGTTAATGTTGCTATTAATTATTTATTTGATCTACTTACCATATGTTTCAATAAATTAACACTTAATAAGTCTTTATCAAAAAATTAAAATAAAACTTAATACTTTTATTTTATTTTCATATGTATGTAGGTGTATTTTAATTCAAGCGCATTTTTTTATTTTTATTTACTTTTTTTAATTGTTTGTACCTACGTTTATTTATATTATGCATTGCTTCTGTAGGTTTTAATTAAAATTATTCAAAATACTGCTTGTTTTAAAAAAGTAATAAATGAAATTTTAATTAAAAAAAAAACAAATAACATTGCTTATAATTTTTCTTTTAGCTACGTTTTAAAAAATAGAAGTATAAACCTTATTAGTCAATTTATTGTACAAAATAAAATAGTTATTTATTTAACGAGTTTCTGTGTACATGTTTTTTTTAACGCATAATTTAGACAGGAACGAGTTGAATACAACATTTTATTGCTTGAACAGAGACTATTAGGTTTCTAAAGCCTCAAAATTTCTCAAAAATAATTTGACGTTTATGTTGATAAGTGGGTAAAAACTGTCGAAGACAGTTTACAAAAGCAAAAAGTTAAAATCTATGTCAGTTAAGAACAATAAAAACAATAAAATCTTTTGAATAATAGCCAATAGTTGTAAAAAATAGTAGAATGTTACAATTGTTTCGATCTTTAAATATTTAAGATCATCTTCAGACTAAAAGTTACATTACAATGATAAAAAATTGCTATGAAATAATTAACAAGAACTTACCAAAACACTTGTGCGCACTAATTGACATAAATTACATTTAGAAAAGTTGAAATTTTGACCGTTACATAACAATAAACTTAATGATTAGCAATTAATATTTCAATTATTAAAAAAAATATTTACTTAAATTTAAATTAATTCTGACCACCTCACATAGTCGGACTACGAATGGTAATAAAGCAACATGACGGTACAACAAAGTACAAAGTGACGGTCAATAATTAAGAGTATTAAAGAACCAACAGAGACAAGGTTAATATCATATTTTAATAGAAAGCTAAAATTATTTTGATTGGATTCATTTGATTAATAAACTCTCATCAAACTGACTGATATAGCACGTTTCAAAAAACTCTAAATTGTAAGGAATGAATCGAACTGAGTAATTTAATTTGATCAAACTAGTGATTGTTATTGATTATATGTTTTGCAAAAGTGATTTGATTGTTATGCAATTTCAATCTATTACGGTTTTTTTTTAAAAAGAAAGATATTTTTTAAGACGCGTGTTTAACGACCTTTTGGTTTGGCCGATATAAGATTTATTACAAGAGCAAATAAGTTGATTCCATTCCTCGAAAGATAATTAAGTGGATCTATTTTAAGAGAAAAGATGCTGTTTAGATTAGATAAGCTGGTGAAAGATAACTTCACTGCATACATTTACGCGTGTCTACAATATAAACCGCCCATGACGAATATCCTACCTTTCACGACAGAATGCGCGAGAGTGGTTGTTCAACAGTACAGACAAAGATAAACAAGTGTTCATTTTAAATAGAATAAGCAAGTCGGCAAAGGTTTTAAACCTTTTATTAAAAATATTTATGTCGACAAAACGTTTTTGTAAACTTTATTGTTGGTTTTACTTTTTTTAAATGATTAACAGTATTTTCTAAATATATGTTTAACCTTATCCCTAGATTATACATATACCTATTTATGTATGAATACTTTATTGCATTATTAACTTTAGAATTTCTAAGCTAATTACATATACACTTTTGTACACTTCATTCTTGGTTTTATTTACTTCCTGGTGTTATTATCGATTACTTTATCGAAAACAATTAGCTGGGGAATTTCTGAAACAAAATTAGACTTTATATGTGTAACATGTAAATGAATATTTATCCATAAATAAATATATATGTATGTATAATCTAGGGTTAAAGTTAAACTTATATTTAAAAAAACGTTAATATTTTTTAAAGTATTATTTAAATATTTGGTAAGTAAAACCAACAATGAAAACGTTTTGTGTACATAATAGTATATTGAAAAACAAATGTCACAATGAGACTTTTTGCCGCACGAAGACCACGTTTGCAGACCGACTGAAGGGAGGTCTGCAAATGGTCGAGTGCGGCAAAAAGAAGTTGTGACATGTGTTTTTCATACTATTTTTTCTATTTCGCGTGCATTTACTCTAAATTTTTTAATAAATAAAGATCATAATTGTTTGTGATTTTTTTAAAATTATGTTGGTAATTGTGGCATTTGACAATTCAAATTTGAAATTTTTAATTATTTCTGAATTTAATAAAAAGTTGTAAAAATAGAATCTCTAAGTTGTACCTACTCCGCCTGACGTAAAAGAACTAGCTAATAAAGCTTTAGATAACTTGATGCCAACGAAATCCCGTGCAAAATATCAAAAAGAATATAAAAACTTTACAACTTGGTGCGATCAAAACAATGTAAATTCAATTACAGAAAATGTGGCATTGGCGTATTTTCAAAATATAACTTTATAAACTAACCTTTAAATATCGAAATTAACTGTAATTTAAAGCAAAAAACCTTTCATTAATCAGAAAATACATGTGTAATATATTTAGTTAGGTTATGGTTTACAGTCAGATAGGGTTTACAGTATTGCAAACTTAAATTTATTTAATCACTACAGCAGTACGGAAAGAGAGTCTCTTTCCGTATCGTTTACAGTACGGATATAAGGCTATAACCGTCGCGAAATAGAAAAATACTTTTAACACATTGTTAAGGACCTTTGCCGACTTGTTTATTCTATTCAAAAAAGAAACCTGTTTATCTTTGTCTTTGCTGTCCAACAACAACTCTCGTGCACTCCATCGTAAAACGTGAGATATTTGGTATGGGCGGTTTATATTGTAGATGCGTACAATATGTAAGACAAGGGTAGAAACATCTATTTGATGATTTCTTTTTTGACGGGCGTTTAATCTGATATGTTTCATCTGACATGGTAAAGTCTATAGGCAATATTCGTTTGTAGAAATGTAATTTAGAAAACTTTTTCAAGCAGAATCTATAATAAAAAAATAAATGTCTTCCGTGTTTAATTGTTAACCAAAGTTACTTTTTTGTTTTATTAGACGCATACCACATTTATTATGGAAATCAAAACATTAGTGTTTTTCAATGTCCTAACACCAATTTGAAGTCATCAGACAAAATAAAAAAAAAATTAAATAAAATTCCAACACTATTTTTACAAATTGTTTATCAATTTTTTTATTTTTGTAATATATGCCTTTGATATGTATCTCAAAATACGATTGTTGAATATAAAAAAGCATATTTATCTGATGTAGTTGAACATCAGTTTGGTACAAATCTCAAAATGTATTTTGATAACGCTGGTATCTGTTAAATTATATTAATTCTGTTAATATAAAAATTTAAAATTGCACGATAGTTATTAAAATGGTAATAGTTTTAATTGCGATTGGTTTTAAATCTTTTTATTGGTTTTCTTTATATTACTCTTACGTTAAATTACGTTTAAAATTACGACTTTTGATTGTGACCAATCATAATTGCACTTACCAATTGTTATGTTTTTTTGTTATACAAGGTGTACAACAACAAATAAAACAATTTATTAAAAAAATTAACAAATTTTTTGTAAACTTTTCCACATGCAGTCATTTATAGAGAGCAACTTGTACACGCCAGTAATTTCTTTGTAATTTAAAGGATTCAGATCGCAAAAACAAACTTATCATCTGATAGGACCATTTGTATTAATCTAAAGACTATATTACACATTGGCCCAGTCATCGCCAACGCCAACAACGACCACTGCCGATCAACATCTAATATCATTCTAATAATTGTTTTACTATTGTGTAGAAGGTACATTGATAAGTGGCTATAGAGATAGAAAGCTGATTTTATACCCGCGTAATTCACGCATAGCTAATTTATACTATGAGATGGCTTTGCCACTCATGTTAAGGTACATTGGCTTTGGTAAACGTTGGTTAGTGATGAATTTGTCGGTATTTTGTCCATGGTTCAAAGGGGCATTTTTAATCGGTGACATTGACCCATTAAACCTTAATTGCACGCTATCAAAGATCAATAAAACTTTTATTGAAATGTACATAACGATAACATACATAACAAAGCAAAGCAACAATCTTTGAATAAATTTAAATACTTGTATTATTATAATAATATGAATCAATCTATTTGTTCTCTAATATTCTGTACTATACGTTTGTGCTCTATCTCATTATTATTTTTGATTTAACGTCATTTTTTTGATGATCAGTAATAAGAGTTGCGATGATACATGGTCCCATTATCAAAAATTTGCTTATGTCGGACCATATGATACGATTTAGTACAGCTTTGCAAAATGTTAACGTACAAGATTGTATCTTTTGTTTTATCATGAACACAGAATAAATATATTTTTTTCTTACTAGTGACTATCATAACAAAATATTCTTTAAAATTTGATTATTGACATTGTCAGAAATGTATTAATTTCTTACTTCTGCCAACATTTTTGAGTTTGAAACAAGTTATTTATGTCTGCATTATTTGCTTGTGCTATAAAAATATGTAATGGCTAACGAGTACAAAAATATAGTTTTTTTGTCAAATTTTTGTTACGGGTATTTTAAAACAAAGTATTTTAATTACTTTTTATTGTTTGCTTTGTTGCAGTTGATAAGGTTTTTTTACCGAAAAAATAGTTTTTAAGCGACTCTTACAAAAATACTTTTCCTACGTGTTTGTCAACATTTTACCTCTCAGTAGTTTTTACGAGCAGCTAAAAATTAGTCTTACATATCATTATTTTTTAAAACGATTCTTGTTACATTACGAATGATGTAAAAATTTAGTTTTTTAATTTAATTTCTAAATTTCGTACTTGTAAATAATTAAATAAAATAAAAAATATTGCCGAAAAATGGATTTTTTTCTGCAGCGAGTTTTTTAGTTTCTCTTAAATTGTTAGTCTCCGCCACGAACTTTTGACTCAGTTGAAAAATTTCTACTTTACAGCTTTGACTCACAAATATTTATTAACTTTTAGGTTTTGTATAAATCAGTTATTTTATTTTAAAAAAAATATATTGCATTAATAAAAATTAAACATTAAAAAAAAATATTTACTATATGCATACATAAACATGTAAAAAAAATACGTCAAATAATAAAAATTTAAATACTACGAAATTTTTCTTATGTAACTAAAAATCAGTGAGTTGTAAAGCGGCAATTATAAATTTGAATTAAGCAACGTATCATAATCACACCTCCTGGTTTAAATTCTATGCAATTGTAAGATACAGGAAAATAAAGTTACACTCTGTTGAGTAGCATCTTTTATATTGACAAATTAATCATTTTACTCTTACATAGATTGTTCATGTAACACAAGTGCATTTATGTAAATTATGTTCAGCTCTATTTACATAATAAGTCATACTGTTGTGGCCGCATTGTTTTTGTGTCACCGGGGTAAATACAATTTTAAGTAAATTAGTTGTGTTTAACTATGTATGTTAACCAATTTGATTAACTTTCTTTTAAGAGATAATGAAAGCATTTTTAAATTACTCTGTTTAAAAACGTTTAAATTAAATATCTACATGAAATTTTATTCAACTTGTTTGAATCCAATCAAATCATAATAATTACAAAGACATCAGTCTAGCAAACCTAACTTTAATGTATAAACTAAAAAAAAATTATACATTTTTAGTTTTTTTTATTGGTTTCGGAATTAACCACATAATAAATGTAATCAATTTTTTTAATTTTGAAATATCTAATTTTGTGTTTATAAACCTTACAAACTCCCACAAGCTCTAACAAAACTGGTTAAAATTTTATACACTTTTAAGTTATCTTATGCTAGCAGATGCAAAAGATTACAAGGAAATTGCACTCCCATTGAACCCAAATCTTTTACATACGTTATCTATTAATGCATATCTACACAAAAAACCGCAAAATATATAAAATGTTTAGTTCATAAAGTAATTTAACTTAAGAATATGACGTATATAACAGAGGTGACAACACTTTTTTAATATAGAGATTGAACTTTTATATTCAGGTTGAAATAGGAAATTAAACTTTTTATTATTTTTTTTAGATACTGGTTGGTCAACTGTGAAAAGAACTTCAGTTTAGTAAATTTCATCGTTGACTACAATAATACATCATAGATTGATTCAAAAATTGACAACACACACTAAGCTATAGTTTTTAAATTTTTGTATTTAGTTGATACACATTTTCAAAATGTATGCAACTTTATTGATTCTAATTCTTCTACTGTCGTTTCGGGAAGTAAAAATTTATACATTGTAAAACAATCGTTAATAACATCGATTTCAAACGGATTAAATAAAAATGCAATTGCTAGTTTTAATGTTACTAAATTTGCAAATTCTTCGTCAAATTTATTCAACAGGTATTTTAATTTGGCTTGATATTTAATGATTCCTACAGAAGGAAGCAGATTCTAAAAGGTTTTTTAAAGAGACGACAGTGATTGCATGCTTGTTTCATTGCATTGTTTTAGATAAGATGTAGTTTTCTTTTAAAACTAAAAATATTAATAAATTGTGTAATATATTCGTCTTGTGATGGTAGTCTTTCAATGTTCCATTACATCGATGGAAAACAATAAGTCATAAATCTAGTCTTTAACTTTTAATTGCAAATACAATTGGTCTTTTTTTAAATATAGTATTTCATCTTGTTATAATGTTAACTTTTTGTTAGTGGCATAAGGTTACAAACACAATACACAAAACGACCGACGTTTCAAACTGCATTTAAAAGTTGGCCTTTTACACGACGAAAATATTGTATTCTATTTTCTACTTGTATATAATTTTTGTTATTTTAAAAAAAAGTTTACTTTTCTTTACAAAATTACAAAAAGAAGGTTCGTATTCATTTTCGACTACAGGTAGAGAATGTTTTAGGTGTGGCGAGAAAGGACATTTTACAAAAAACTGCAAGAAGCCGATACGAGGAAGTTTCAGTCAAGGTGGTTATTATAGAGGACGTAGTAGAAGTTTTCGTAACTACAGAGGACGATTCAATAGCCGAAGTCATAGAAGAAACACAAGCGGGCATTCAAATTATAGAAGCAACTAGGTACAGCAGGAAGATCAAGAAGTAAATGGTAGTACGAGTACAAGCGAGGACAAAAGCGTATGTTTTATGGGTGAAACAAATGGACAAGACCTGGAAAAAGGAAAAGAGGAGAACATCATAACGTTCTTTGTGGACTCAGGTTGTACAGACCACAAGGTGAGTGAAAAGCTTTATTTCTCTTATTTATTGATGCTGGGTAACCCAATTAAAATAGTTGTGACAAAAATGACAGTTATCTAACAGCAGTTGGTGTTGGAAATTTACAAGTTTTCAGTAATGTAAGTAAAGAAAACATAAAGTGTACGATAAAAAATATTTTTTATGTACCTAAGTTAAGAAAAAAATGATTGTCTGTAAAAAGTTTAGAAATTTCAAATGTGAAGGTAATTTTTAATGATGGAAAAGTTAAATAAAGAGATGTAAACAATAGAGTATTAGGAATAGGTTATAGAAATAATTTGTATGAAATAACATTCAAGGTTGTAACTACAGAATGTTTAAATGTTGAGAGGGTTGACAACGATTTTAAAACATGGCATAGAAAGTACGCTCATGTAAGCTATTCAGGGTTAAAAGAATCGATCAAGAAAAATGTAGTTTTAGGGATCGATTAAAACATTAAATTTCAAGAAGTAGAATTTTGTGAGCTTTGTATAAATGGCAAAATGACTAGATTTCCGTTCGGTCAAAGAACAAAGAGTAAAAGAATGTTAGAAATAATTCACACAGATGTATGCGGTCCGGTTACTCCAGAAACATATGATGGTAACAAATACTTTGTGAGTTTTATAGATAATTTTTCAGATTTTACAGTAATATATTTGATAAAGAAAAAGAGCGATGTATATAGTAAATTTAAAGAATATATTGAAATGGTTGAGACTAAATTTGAAAGAAAAGTTTCAAAACTTCGTTGTGATAATAGAGGTGAATATTCACCTGGTGAGATTATCAATTATTGCAAACTAAAGAGAATAATATTGGATTACACTATTGCATATACACCAGAACAAAACGATAAAGCTGAGAGAAAAAATAGAATTTTAGTTGAAATAGCTAGGACAATATTAGCAGACTCGGGCATGAGTAAAGAGTTTTGGGGTAAAGCTATACTTGCAATTAAGTATGTAATAAATAAGGGCTTATCGATTAATTTAAGTGATGTTACACCAGCAGAACTTTGGTATAAGACTAAGCCGAATGTAAATAATTTTAAGATTTTTGGATGTGCAGCTTATAATCACATACCTAAAGAATTACGTAAGAAGTTTGATTTTAAAACTCAAAGTGTGTGATGTTAGTGTATGCGCCGAATGGCTATAGATTATGGGATTTGGAAAAACAACAGTTATATAGTGATAGGTCGAGATGTAAGATTTGATGAAACTAGCTTTTATTTTAAAAAGAAAACATTGGAAATAAAAAGAAGGGAAGAAAGCGAAAATAAAGATGAAGTTAGTAGTCAGGGACAAGAAAATTTAAATAATGATGAGGAGTTTGAGATTGACAAAGAAATTGAAAATAGAATGAGTTTAGGAAATAGAGAAAATAAAAGAGTTGGTAAAACAGCACAAAAGTTTAATGATTATGAGTTATATATGACTTTTGACGCTTCAAGTTACATTGAAAACGTACCAGGTTCTTACACAGATTTAAAAGATAGGGCAGACAGGAAAAATTGGTTTAAGGCAGTTGATCGAGAACTTAATTCTATTGTTAAAAATGAAACTTGGAAAAAAGTAGACTTACCAAATAACATAAAAATTATAGACACTAAATGGGTGTTTAGTTTCAAAGCTTTAGAAGTAAAACCAGAAGATAAATTTAAAGCGAGATTAGTAGTTAGGGGTTTTGCACAAGGAATAGATGATGGTTTAAGCAAAATTTATTGACCAGTTGCGAAATTAATAACTATTAGGGCGTTGTTAATAATAGGAATTTTACTTTCAACAATTGGACGTAAAATCAGCTGTTTTAAATGGCAAACTAACTGATCATGTATTTATTAATTTTCTAGAAGGCATAAAATATGAGGAAAACAAAATATTGAAATAAAAAGATTTATCTAATTTTGTATGTAGACGACATAATAATAGCGGGTCATGATTTAAGTGAGATTAAGGAAATAAAAAATAAGTTGATAGGAACATTTTTAATGAAAGATAAGGGTCATCTTAAGAATTTTTTGGGGCTAGAAATGTTATACGATAGGGATAAGGAAATCTTGAAGATTCACCAATCTAGATATATTAGAACTATGCTTAAGAGATTTTGTATGGATAATTGTAAAGGTTCAACATTACCCATTGATCCTAAGTTAAAGATTGATTTATGTAACGATCCAAAGAAAAGAATAAAGAATCCAGTTCGAGAACTCGTGGGATGTCTTATGTATTTAATATTAGGCAGCAGACCTGAGATCTGTTTTTCAGTTAACTTTTTTGTCGTTTTCAAGACAAAGCATCTGATAAGGTCTGGAATCATTTAAAGAAGATTTTAAGATATTTGAAAAATACCGTTAATGTAGTTTTAGTATCTGAACGATGTGAAAAGTTTAGTTTATGTTGTTATGTAGACTCAGATTGGGGAAGTGATACTCATGACAGAAAATCCGTCACCGGTTTTGTGTTTAAAGTTTTTGGTAATACTTTGTCGTGGGTGACGAGAAAACAACAATGCCTGTCGCTATCCAGTACCGAGGCTGAATTAGTAGCATTATGTTCAGTAGTATTCAATGGTTTATGGTTAAAGAAATTATTTTTAGATTTTGATATTGATTTTAAAAATATAATGTAGATAATCAAGGCTGTATAGGATTGATAAAGAATCCTACAAACAACCCTCGAGTTAAACATATAGATTTAAAGTATAATTTTGTTCATAATTATTCCAAAAGTTGTATTATAACTTTAGTTTACATAAGTACTGAATGCTAGCAAGCCGACATACTAACCAAAGGTTTGTCGAATGTATCATTTGTAAAGCTTAAGAAGTTGTTAGGTTTAGAAGATTTTACCAAGAGGGAGTGTTAGAATAAATACCTTTTAAGAAGTGCGCTAAAATCATGACTATGTTAAGTTGGCAGTAATGAGTAATGAAGTAAGTAACGAATTATGTTGTTGTATGTAGAAGTTATGTAAAAAGTTATGAATTCATGTTTCCTGTATCATCGTAATAATAAAACACCCCAAAAGTAATTTCAGACTTTAATAACAAGATTAACAATGAAACTCGAGAAAGAAAACTGCAGCAATGAATGTCTCACTGAAACTCCAAAAAGGAATAGTCAGATTCTAATAATAACTTACATTTGTTAAAGAACTAAAGGTTAAAAAAAATTAAGAACGAAACTTTTACATATATTATAAAAAATGATTTGATTAAAAGACAAAACATGAATAATATTAAGAAAATAGTTTTTGAGAATAGTGACACTGAATTAGATAAGAAAAATTATTCTATTAAAAGTTAAGACTCGAAGAAAAACTAAAAGAGAAAAATATTGAAAGTCAAACAAGATCCAAACAAAAAGACAAAAAAGCAAGTACTACAATAAAAAAAATGAAAAGAAAAAAAACATTTTGAAAAATCTTGACGTCCTTTGGTACTGCTTCGTTTGTCAAACGGAAAATATTATGACTGCGTTTTTATCCTTAATTAAAAATAATGTCATATTGATTAACAATAAGTTTGAGCTTGATTAATAATGCCAATTTATTAGAAATAGTTTAAAAAAAACTATGTTTTATTAAAAAGTTTAATATTGTTGTATATCCTGAAACAAATAGAAATTTTCTTAAAATCACGGTTTTCGTGTAACACAAATAAAAATGATATCATATTGATTTATGATAATGAGACTGATCAACGATGCCAATTTATTAGAAATAAGTAAATTGTTAAAAAATAATAACAAAAGTTGATATATTTGATTATTAGAAAGTTTAATATTGTCATCTTCAAACAAGTGTTTGGAAAATTTATTACCTTTTTGCCTTTTCTTTTAAAAAATAGTAATTTCATATTGTGATCCTTAGGTTAATAAATTTGTAATTTAAGTTAAAAATGTTTTTTCTCTTTCCTTAAAATCGAATAGTCAACTTTCCCCAGCCCCCGGTTTAAGTGTTCTTGATGGTGGGGAGACTTTACTCATATCTCATATATTATTAAAATACCTATATCTGTTAAATAATTGTATCTGCTAAAGTGAATTATTGTTAAAAAATATAATCAATTCTATAAAGTTTTTGTAAAAGAAATTATTATTTTTTATGCAAAAGCGCTTCAACTCTCCCGGACTCCTCTATGTAATTATAAGTAAGTTTGATTTTTATCTCAACGTTAATAAATTTATATTTTTATTGTTTTAGTATATAGTTTTTCTAAAAACAATTTTTCCTACTACTAGTTGTATGCGCTTGCATTATTACGTATAATAGTAGGTCGTGAAGTTGTATTTTTTTGACCGCAGGTAAATAATATTTCATTATTAACTAGTAGTTAATAATGAACATATTTAAATTTTCTGATAATACTACAACAGTTTCAAAGAAAAAAGTTTACGAAACTGCGTACCAAGACCAAGAGATTTTATTTAATGCTAATTTAAGTTTTTAAATCGTTCAACTAATAAATTAATTTGATTTTAAAAAGTAAGTTATTTGAAGTTCGCGCTTAATTAAATTTGAACATTATAGAATTAAATATATTTTAGATATAATCAATGCTTAAAATAATAATGTTTTTAAACAATTTAAACAACTTTAGCAATAAAAACTTACGTTTACTGTTTATTTTTGTGTTTTAAATCACAATTAAGAATTACGTCAAAATTAATTCTATTAAACTAATGACAACTGTCAGAAGTATATACTGACTTGATTTTTAATTTAAAATTAATACCTTAAATTTGATTTAGTAACAGGTAGAAAGGTTTTAATAATTCTAGTAGTGGAAAAAATTGTATATATACCACGGTTGAGAAGTTCATTACAACCTGCGCGATTTATATCCCTCGACGCTTTGCGTCTTGCGGTATAATCTATCGCTTAGGTTATAATCATACACTTCTCAACCTTGATATATAATATACTATTAACTTATGTCTTTGTTTTGAAATACTTTTATTTCAGTCTCCTTATGTGTTTTATCTTTTATTTTTAACTAGATTAAATGCAGTATGACAAAAATCGATTGCTAGTTGATATTAATTAGTTAACTAAAATAGACATTAATGCATACAGTTAAATTTGTATTATTTAACGGAGTAATTTTAACAAAAGAATGTAGGTAGTGTAGTTTTATTGGTTGCTAAGTTACTATAGTTTGTATAAGATACGAATGATATTACGTCATATTTAGTAATTTTTTAATGACAGTATATAAATGGGGAATTATTTATTTGGTAGAATATAAAATTACGTTGTTTTAATTCTCGTAAGTTGGCAAAACTTTACACGACTGTCAAACTTCATTAGCACGTTTTGTTCTCGGTTGTCATTTTACTTAAAACATTTCTTTTCAGTATTAAATAATAGTCTTATTATTTGCAAAGTTATTTAAGTTATATTACAATGCCTAAACATTAAGCAAGTTAATGATGATTTTAGAGAAAATATATTGTTGGTTTCCACCGTTTCTAAACACATACAAATATTATATAAATATAAAAAAGTAAGGTTATGACTTTTGACAAAAACAAAGGCAGATGTGGCTACATTGTAAATGATTACTATATGATTCATATCATTCGTAAGCGTTAGTCGTTCTGGCAAAGAAGTAAGAAGTAGTAGGTTTAATAACACTTACCGATTCATGCTCACTAGCAGAAGGATCTAAGTTATCTCTAGAATGGTTTGATGACTGAAAGGTGTTATCAACCAGAGCTGACGCTTCAGTTACTAAACTGTTTCCTACTCTATTTGAACCAATTCCAACACTTGTGCTACTGCTTACACTATATTCTACTTCAGTCGAATCTTCTACTTCAATGGTGTTGTGTTCCTAAAAAAATATGATTAATGTATTTAATTGTAATTACATTTTAGATTTATAAAATATATAATAAAGGTAATTGTTTTGAATATAAGTTTCGATTTCTCTAACAGTACAAGTTTACAATAATTAATTGTTAAATAATTTTTTTTAAATAATTTTTTTATTACAAATTTAATTTAATGCAAGGTTATTATAATAGATCATTTGATCTAAAACTAATAATTGTTTAAACTAAAATTTACAACGTTAGTAGTAACAATCTATTTTATAAATGTTTCCTAAAAATATATTAGAACGTTGTTACAAAAATTTATATGCGAAGAGGCAAATAATCGTTAATATTTTTGTCTAATTTTAATTCGCTATTACAATAATAGAGAATTAGCAATACACAAACTGAGATTTTATTAATTTATTTCTATAACAGTAAAATATTACAATTAATGTATTTAGTAGGTACACTTTTGTAATCACAGAAAAAATATAGTACGTAATATTAATAAACGGTATTTATTGGCCAAATTTTGTTAAATACAATATTTTGTGAACGAATGAATACATGTTTGTAGATCGATTATGCATTTGTTAATTCTACTTTTTATTCGGACAGTGATTTTTTTTACCTATACAATGCGTTTTTTATAGCTGAGATTATTAATTATTTTTGTATTTTAGTTAATATTAGTTCATAAACTAACTTTATAATTATAATAATCACTATTCAGTAAATTTAATAAACAGATTCTCTAATATAATGTACTATCAAGTACATTGTTTTACCTTTTGGAAATTGTCGAGTTAACGTAACTAGTGATGGTGAATTTCGTTACTTTTGAGTAATCGTTATTATTCGTTACTTATACTTTTTGTATTCGTTATTTTAATTCGTTACTTTGATTACTTTGGATACTATGACTACTTTGACAACTGTATGTTTTTGTGGTAATAAATACGGGTACCGGAATATAATTCCTTGAATCGTTTCGCGATAGGGATTTGATTACCTTAGACGTATGTGCATAAATGACTAGAACGTGTTGTAAAATTTTAATTTATGTAAATATTTTTGACAGTAGCTGATACCGAAGAAACTTATCATTTTAAATACAAAACAGAACATATGTACCTACTTTGGATTGTTAGTATTTATTAACGTTTTTAATATTAATTTTAGGAAATGGAAATACGCACAATATATAATATAAAAGCTTTAAAAAATATTCCAAAGTATAAAATTATAAATTTTCGATAATAATCAATTCTGTTTTTTGCTAAAGTTTGAAAAAGATGTTATCCAGAAAATAACAGAATAACATTTGTATATGTATGAATACACTTATACCTCAAAACGTTGATAATTTTGGTTTTATAAATTGCACAATTTAAGGAATTTAATTTAAGAAATCTAAGGCAAGAACAGAGATCACTATTATCCATATAATAATGTGTTTAAAAAGTTAAGGTTGTGCGTTATTTATGCGCTCTGTATTCAATATTGTCCCTACAAAATTACAATTCATAAAACGAGTAATGATGTACTATGTGTACTGAGTACAAACGGGTACTGGAACCGATTTTGCAGATGTGAATACTGTAATCGAATGGTACGAATGTAACTATGTAACCATAGTATGTAACGAATACTTTGCCTATCGAGTAATCGTTACTTCGGATCCTAGCGAGTAACGAATACTCAAGTAACGAATAGTTACTTATTCTCCATCACTAAACGTAACGTATCCATTCCAAAAAAAAATTGTACATTAAACGAATGTAGTAATTAATTCGAATAATAAATTGAGATGTTATCTTGTGCCTTTGTACGTTGTCGTCAAACGCAGGTTGCAGTTTTTTATTTCAGTGGATTTTATTATCTTTATCTCAATTAATGTAGATTACATAGGTACGTAAGATACGTAATGTTTGTGTTTACTTAAATCAAATTAAATTGCATTCAACAAAGATAAAAGATAAAAATTACGATTTTGATACATGGAAAGTAAAGTATGTACACTATTTTTAAGCATGTTTTTGGATATTACACCAAAAATTTACAAAACTGAAAAAACTAGGTCCGTAAATAAATCGACATTAATATTAAGTTTTGGTTAATTATTTAACTTAACTATGAACATCGCATAAAAGAAATTTCGAACAAAGATTTCAAGTTTTGAAAAAAGTTTAATTCTTATTTATAATAAATAAAGTAGAGTAATAAGTTTATCAATATGAATTTTTAACACCAGAAAATGATGCAAATTGATTTATAAAGGCATAAAAGTTTGAAACTTTAAAAAAATTAACTGTATTGTTTTAAATTTTTTAATCATTAATGACTTCTTAATTATTACAGATTGACATAAGGTTTAATCTAGCATTTATGAATGAAATCACTAAATAAATAATTGAGACAAATGCGCGAAGAAACTAATTGCATTCTTAGTGACAAGCATGTTAAAGAAAAAAAGCTTAAATGTTCAACAGATATGTAAAAGCTAATCAATAATTAAAAGTAGTTTATTTATAAACAATATACTTATTACAATGTACAAAATTTATTAAAACGTTATGTTATTAATAGAGAGAGTTATTTTTATGTACTAAGAATTTTTGAAGCAATGTATAAAGTCAAACCAATAACGAATAGTTATTATGGATTTGTTGAAGATTTGCTTGTTATTTAAATAAAGTCAGTTTTGTGAGTGTAATGTACTGGTTGTGTTTCAACAGACTACGGATATTTTTTTTCTGTGATTAAACAAGTGCTTTCATTGTGTTAATTTTCTTAAGCAAATTAATTGACATTAAGAAAATATTTCCCAAATATGTAAATATCTATGTAGATTTTTGAAAAAACATGTATTACTAGACTTTGATTCGCTGACACAAGTTACTCTTTATAACATCTTCAATTATAAAGCAATGCTTTTTCAAAACATTTAGAATAGTTTTATCCTTTTTAGTAATAATAAATGAAACGTTCTCAAAAACATCTTTTAATAAAATTTTTTATTCATCACATAAATCTGTAGGATTACGCTAAGACTTAATTTGTTCAGCCAAATATTGTAGTAATTAATATAATATTAATACAAATCAAGTTAGCGTATTTCTGTTTATTGTCATTTTGTAGAAAATTAAACGATCTAATACAAATATGTTTTTAACAGCTCTATTACAACCTGATTTGCTGCCTCTACTTTTAGATTAATGTCAAGAACTAAAGTTTATTAAGCTTACTTGTTCACGTAAATTACAGTTAAAATGGTTTTTTAATTTATTAAATTTGTGTAGTGCTACTTATGTTTGTTAAGTGACAACCATGTTAAAATAGAAAAAAAGAGGTGTGGCAATAGTACCAAAAAAGGGCGAATGTTTGTGCACGATAAGAATAAATTAACTTTTATTAAAAATCATATTTAAAATTACTCAAATTATAACAAGTTATGGGCTTATGGCAAATTATATAAAAATAAGTACTCTTTTAGAAAGTGATTTTAACAGAAAACATGCAGATAAAAACAAATTGCCGCAGCAGTATAATGTAAAACTTTTTGATGGAACAAATTTTTCAAATTGAGAATTGAAATTGTTATTGAAAAGAAATGAGTTACTGGAAATGTTAACACAGAACCCCCATACTAAACAATCACCATTGGAAAAATACAAAGAAAATTATATTAAAGCACATAACATTACACTACACTGACTTTCAGATAACCTCTTGGAAATAATAAAGTCAAAAGCGAGTGCAAAGAAAATAATAAAAACGTTAAAAGCAATTTAACTTAAAAATAGCATTTTAAATCAGGTACAGACAAACGTTAAATAAATTCATAACTAAATTGGATCAAACATTAAACAGTATGTAGGTTTGAATTTTGCTGTTGCTCCCGAACGTATTCCTAAAGAAGATATTTTATGTGCTGTCTAGTCTTCTTTAAGACGTTTTTCTTGTCACATCACAGATCTCATTTGTATTCACACTGGCAAAATCCTTGAATCATCTAAAATTCTAAAATCTCATATTTCTAAATCGGAAAAGTTATCCCTAAAAAGTCTTCGTAGGACTCCGGATATTATTATTCTTCTAGCCGACAAAGGCAACATTTTGAACCAAATTGATTATACTGCAAAAATACATTCTGTTTTGTCTAAGGAAATGTACGCTCTATTAACTCCTAATTCTTTTTCGACGATTGAACGTGAGGCCAGCTAAATCTTCCAATCTACCTCCACAAACTAAATGTCGACTTACCCCTTCATATTTAAAACCAACTTGTCTATACGGACTTCTCCAAGTTTACAAATAAGGTATTCCGTTTTGACCTATCGTCAGTACCATCCAATCCCTTACCTACAAGCTAGCCAAGTTCTTATTCAACATTCTTTGCTAATTTACAAGTGAAACCTTTTCTCACATTTACAACTATTAGCATTTTATTCAACGTTTACAAACTATAAAGCTTGGGCCGGTTTTTCAAGTGGAAAAAGTTTGAAAATGAGTAAAGGGTTGGCTTATGGTACAAAAACGACGGCTGAAAGAAAATGAGAATCAAAGAACCGAAAATATAATAAAAAGTATCTAGAATCTAGATTATAGATTTACTTGTGTAGAACCGAATAATAAAGAACGCCTGCAATGCGTAATATGTTTGAAGGTTTCAGCATTGGAATGCATGTTGCCAAGCAAACTGAAGTGCCATTTAGAAACGCTTCATTTAACTTACGTTGGTAAACCAATGCAATTCTTTAATAAAAAGCTGCCTGAGTTCCAACAACAACAAAGTACTTTAAAAAGAATTCACAAGTTATTTTTGGATTCTAGGGATAAAATAAATGCATAAGCTACAATAAGATTCCATATGCCTAAAAGCTACCGTTTTTGAGAAACATAAAGATTTTTATAATTGCAGCTCTGTATTAAAAAAAATTATTTTCATCACCTACTAAAAGATGAATAATTTGACCGCAACTAATGTTTAGTTGAGAGATCGCTGTATGAAATAGTATAAATTTTTGTATATAAAATTATATAGGGTGGTTAAAAAAGTACCAGTAATTTTAGCACAAATTTTCACTTAAATCTGTATTATTTCTAATAGCACACCCTGTATGCAATATATATAAAACATATTGTGTTGTAAAATTGTATTACCTTTCAAACGATGTAAGAGTTTCCTATACTAACACTATAATTTCACATTTTTATGGACAAAATTAAATTAAATCTAGAAAATAAATTTATGAGAGTAGGAATATAAATTTTGAAATTTGAAAAGTTTAATGACAGTTTTATAAACAAAAATTAGTAAATAGAAGACAAAATTAAATTATATATATATACACATCAGAACCAATGTGCAAACGGACCGCCATTTTGTTTAATACACAGATGTATTCTCATATTATCTAGAGTTGTCGGAGGTGTATTGTAAACAATGTTTTATATGTACCCACAATAAAAACAATCCAAATATGTTAAGTCTGAGGATTGCGTCGACCAGTTTATTCGACCACCCCGTCCCATTCATTAATTGGGGTACCTTCTGTTTAACTGTTCCCGAACTCTAATTTCAAAATGTGCGGGAGCACAGTCTAATTGTAGCCACATTCACTGTTTAATATCTATCGGAATATTTCCGACGATTTTTGGCAAATCATATCGTAAAAATCTTTAAAAAATACACCGTTTAAATATCCAGCAAAAAAGTACGCCCTGTTACGCGTGTTTCCAAAATTCCGGCTCACAAGTTAATGCTCCAGCTGTGCTGACGATCAACAGTACGAAGAAACTAAGGATTTTTATCACTGTAGTAGTGAAAATTGAGCTTATTTACTAAACCATTATTGTGGAATGTAGACTCCTCTGTGAATAGTACAAAATAAAAAAAAAATCATCTTTACCTGTTTTATCAAGGGCCCATAAGCAAAAGTCACGTCTTTAATAAAAATTAATATCAAGTAGTTCTTGATGTAAGTGAATATGATATAGATAAAATTTTTGTCTTTTAAGTATCCTACGCTTGGTCTGCTAACCCTTTCTTTTCGACTTATCAATTACATGAAACTTGATTTCTTCGTTTTCAGTAGCAGAGCAGGATATTTCTGAGCATAAACTCTTGCAGCAAGGAAACAATTTTCTTTGCATTCTCCAATAACCAGAATCATGTAGCACTGTTTTTTGGATGTTGCCGTGTCACTAAACTATTACTTAACGTTTCGCTGATCATGCTGTCAGATTCTTCAGAAAATTTCTAAAGCTTTTAGAAATCCTCTGATGAAGCTGACAACATGATCAGCAAAACGTTTTTCTAAAGATTTTAGAAATCCTCTGAAGAAGCTGACGGCATGATCAGCCAAACGTTAAGTAAAAGTTTTGTGACGCGGCAACACCCGAAGAACAGTGCTACATTAAACAACGGCCGTGAAATCTTGCATTCCACTAACCAGAATCATATTAATTCGTTCCTGTACAGAATGTTTTCATTTTTATACTTTTGAACACCTTTTTATCAAATAACACCTATACCATTAATATTTTTACACAATAACTTAACCATTCAACAAAATGAACGTCAAACATTAAAATAGTATTAACAGTATTGTAGCCATTTCAAAGCCGCTTTTTTCCAGATTTAGATCTTTAAGTTTATTATTGAAAATTGAAAACAAACAATCTCGCAAACATTATATCGTTTGAAAGGTAACGACCATGTATAATTTTACAAAAAAAAATCTATACCATTTTATGCAGAGATATCTCAACTAAACATTTTTGCGGTCAAATCATTCCTCTTTCAGTAGGCGATAAAAATCAATGTTTTTAATTCAGACTTGCAATTTTAAAAATTAGTTGTGTTTCTCAAAAACGGTAGGTTTTAGGCATATGGAATCCTATTGTAACTTGCACTTAATTTATCCCTAGAATTCAACTAATAATTAAAATACTGGGTGTTCTATTTTTAAAAAAAGATAACTTTGATATAGATTTTTTTATGAACACCCTTTGTAATCAAAAATATTTTAAAATTGTGCTCTCCAGGATTCTGTATGTATCTGTAGAAAAAATTATTTTGTAATTCAAACACGTTCTGGTGTAATGACCGTGGCGTATACGGCGCCTCACTCTTATTTAAGCATGTAAGTAAATAAATATACTTAATAAATTTTATTATTTGTTTGTAGTTAAAAACTAGTCAAACATAGTTAATTTTAATTACCTTTGTAAATCTAGATATAATTGTTAATATTAATTTTTGTGATTTTTAAATCGGTTAAAGAAAAAAGAATTTTGTCAATATTTACTAAGTTTTGGTAAACAGATAAAATTAAAAAACTTTCTTTAAATTTATTAACTGAATTAAACGTAAATAATGTGTAAACAAAATACTTACATAAGTGGTAGTTGTTAATGCTAATAATATCCATATTGAGTGCCACCTGTAACAAATAATCAATGTTAAATGAGAGAAAACAAATAATTTAAACCACAGTAGTATGTTACATTTTTGAATTGCAAATACGTTGTGATTAAAAGCAATCAATTTAAAATTAATACATTTTCTGTATAACTAAAAATTTTTTCAAGTTCAAAGCTATCCAACCATTTAATACATATATAAAATTTTGCATCTGTATGTACCGTCTGTACGTTTGTCTCACTACTTCTCTTATTTGTATGAGTGATATATGTACCTCATTTTCTTCAGTAAGTCAGGGCGTTTTGCGTAGACAAGGTTACATGTTGACCTGACGGTTTACCGCTAAAGACATTTAAAGGAAAGTGTCATTTTCGCTTACTCGATGTATTTCATTAAAAACGATTTTCTCAAAATTCCGATTTTTACAAATGGACTTTAATAGGTACTACTAGTGATTAAAACAAAAACTAGCATTTTAAGTAAACTGATAGTAGAAATTAAAATAGAAATATAAAGCATTTTGGTTAGTTTGTCAATATTTGTATTCATTCAAATGTTTTAGTTAAAAATATTAAGAAGCTTAAAAAATGTTTTAATTTTTTTATTGTCCTAGTGAGTAAAAAAACAAGTTGAAAATTTTAACAATAGATTAATCCAAAATTCTGTTTTATAGTTATTTTAAGTAAATTAAAAAAATACATATTTTCAAAAGCTTCGCACAGAATGTAAAACTATATTAATTAATCTTTTTGCTTCTCTAAATACGTTTAATGTACTTCTAAGTATTTAACATACAATTATTAAAAATGAGGCTATATGAAATGTGCACTATTGTTTATAACGTAATAGTAAATTAAAAAAACATTCTAAAAACTTAAGAATAAAAAAGGAGCGATTTTAATGTTTTTAAAAAGAAATGCTGTAATTAAATTATTACAAAACAACATTTTGAATTACGAATTAATCATAAATTAGAAATAGGTTTTTATTTCCGCCGTATTTAATTTTTAGTACAAAATAAATAATTAAGGTACCGTAATAATAGTAATAGATATTTGTAGCAACGAAAATTATTCAAAAAACGTATTAAAGATGATTTAATAATAATAAGCATACTAGATTATATTTTTTTTTTTATTTAAAAAAGCTGATTTAATTCATAACTATAAAAATAAGTTACTTTGTACTATTTTTAAAAAGTTAATAACATTTTTTATTGCTTTAACTATCAGTAAAGAAGAGTATACTATAATGAATATAATTTTGTACAACTGTCTAAATGTTGTTTTAATAGTTAGACATTTTGCATTTAGAAAATGTTTTCTCACAGACTGTATCGTTTAAAGTCTCTCATAGGTTTAACGCAAGTCAAGTTTTACTATGCTTTGGAACAAATGTACTAAAAATGACACGTAGCGAATAAATAAAACATAAAATGTTAGCAAAAAAATGTAGGAAACGATATTTTAATTGCTACATAATTATTAGTAGATACATTTGTAAATCATTTTTAGCTTTAAAACTACTTTTTTGGTTGGTTTAAGTGGCCAGTATTTTTAAAATTGTGATGTTTATATTACTTTATTATAAACTTGATTTCTATTTAGTTAGGTAAGTAATTTGTAATTTATTGTATAGTTTTATATATCAAATGTGTTTTTAGAGCTAGAGGATGACTGAATATCAGTTGAAATAGCCATAATAAAAAAATCAATAAATTAGATAACCAAAATGGTCTATCAATTGTTTAAACCGATTAACCAATATTCTATTGTATTCATTATAATTGTAATAATAGATATGGCTTAATGTAATACGTGTGAGGTGAAATTACTATGAATTAGTTACTTTACAGCAGCACTATACTTCGGTCTTATTTGAAAATAAATACATTATTTATGAAAATAAGAAATCACATGAACGTTGTTAACTTACAGAAACGTTCTATTATCTTGTAAATCTTTTTAGTTTGATTTTATTCTATGACACTAACAGTCATTGCTTAGTGCTGTTGCTACTTTTATTTTTCTGAATGGTAATTCTAATTTATTTTCATCAGTTTAATCTTTATCTACTTTATGTTATGATATTAACATAAACTTAGTCTTTTTTACAGATTTTTTGATATCGGTGACTAGAAACAGAATGGTGGTGTTTTAAAAGTTGTAGTTGCATATATCTAATAACGTTTTAAATGTTTATCTATACTGGCTGTTCGTTTAGTTTACAATTTTTTTTACTGTTTTCTTTTACCATCTATTACATTACATACTTTTAGCATCTATCTAAGCTAAGTTTCTTCTCTTTCATTTTTATTTACTTTGTTCATCATTTGGTTTGATCAGTTTTCAACCATGCTTTGCATTTTGTTAGTGCAAATATGACTGATGTTGCTTGTAAATTTTAACACAATTATTTTAATATTTACTTGAGTACTTTGATTACTAGGTTTTTAAACTTATACTAACATTTTTTAGAAATTTATCTTTAGTTTCCACATAGACATAACTAATTCTACATCTAGCTAAGTTTTATTTTCTTCGATGATTTTTATCACAAGCAAGGTATCGGATTCAATTTTTGGTGTCGCTGAATAAGCAACAAAAAGAAGTTGCAAACATTTTCTTTAATCAGACTGTTTTAGTTGTACTTGTTTGATGGCTACATGTGCATGTTGAATTATTTTTGTTGATTATTTTTAGTAGCATCGATTGCATCTACAGTGCATATCATTGTATTACCTAAATACATTATAGTTAGTAAACACAGTTATTGTACCAAACAAGTACATTTTTGTTTTAATGTTTATCAATATACATATGTTAGCAGTGTTATGTCTAGTTTTATGTTTTTTAATAAAAAAACGTTGATGTAAGTATATAAAATAGTTACCTATAATTTTATATAAACGATAACATAAAATGTTATTTTTAAAAGAAACTAACAGTTCAATTGTGTTCAAAAACCAAATGCAAATTTTTCTGCGCTGTATTTGTCATTTTAAAACTTTAAGATACACTGAATTTTAAAGTTACATACAAAACCATCTAATTATTTTTGCGCTGAAATATACCGTATACTAAACACGCTGAACCAATGAAAGTAAGATCCTCTCACAATGTTTTTGTAATTGGTTAATTCAAAGTACCCGACAATAGTATATTGTATAATGAGTAAGGAATGGTTGTCATTGCCAACGAGTATAAAAACTTTCAATTCGTACGAGTTGGTAGTACACATTCCTTACGAATTATACACTATACTTTTTCTACGACTCTATATTTAATTAGTAATCAAAGTTAAACAGAATTTTACGGAAAAACAACGCAGAAAATAAATAAACTAATTTAAAAATTTGTATTGGTAATACCTAAACTGACAATTAAAAAAAATTATGTCAAAACTTGTATTTATTTTATGTCAACTTGACAGCGTTTATATTATATCTGTTAATATTATTTAATTCTTGTTTTTTACTCATTTCTAGTTGAAGAAATAGTGAGTATAATTTACTGGCTTTAAATACATGCAATTTTAGTTAACTACAAGTCATTTAGTATTTGAATTTTTTTAATACATTAATTTCAAACATAATCTAATATGAATCAGCTAGATTAGTTTAAAAAATACTAATCATTCAATGACAAGATTTTGCTTTTGCAGCCAGTAATTAAAAGAAATTCTATTCATGTCAAAGCCTAAATCGTTAACAATGTCGTCAAATTCTGACAAATGTTGGTATGTGATAGTTTTTCCTAGAAGCTTGAATCAAATAACATGTAGATGTGACTTACAAAGCAAATAAAGTAAATTTGTAAATGTTTAAAGATAATTTGTAATTAATAGGTGTTATTCTTAAAAATGAAGCTTTTCGAACTAAGAAAATAAGAACATCCTAGTTAAAGAATTGTTAAAATTTCTTGATAGAAAATGCAAGATAGTTAATTATTCTAATGGATTTAATATGCTGCAATAATCTTTACTAAAATATTAGTTTAAATATGAGAAATAAATTGTTAACAAAACACATTGTAGGTAAAAGGAAAGAAATGATTAAGTGCTTTTGCTTATAATTACATCTAAATGTATAATGTTTTCAATGTATAAACCAGTGGTTTGAATTAGTCTTGTAACAATTGATTGTATTTAAGTTATCTTGTGTTATTTATTATAATGTAAGTCCAAAGTATTTGTAATTAAATTTTTAAGAAGGTAGCAATAATGTGCGAATACATTATTTTTACAAGATTATAATATAATATGTAGTAAAAGTATACATAAATACTTATGAAAACTACATTAATATAAAGATAAATAATAACAAACAGATATCAGGCATGTCCGGAACTAACATTGTGATATCGATAAACGCCAAAAAATAATTGGTTACTTCTGAATTGTCATGCAGTTTAAAAAACTGATAAATGTTGTAATAGACACTAACTTCTTTAAGTTAATTTGAGCATGTTATTATAAAATGAGTAATTTTATTTTAAGGATTAGATTACTAAGGTCCGGTTTCACCAACTAAAATTTAACTGTAGATTAACTAACCTACGATTAAATTTAAAATCCTGTCATATCATTGGTTAGTGGTTTTAAGCTAACCAATGATATGACAGGATTTTAAATTTAATCGTAGGTTAGTTAATCTACAGTTAAATTTTAGTTGGTGAAACCGGACCTTAATCTGTTTATAACACTGCAAAAGCCCGATAAATTACTGTTAACATTTGATTCCTATCAAAAGAAAACCCTACAAGAAAACAAGTCTTTATTTATTATAATTACCTTGAACTTCTAAAATATATTTAGAATTTATTACAAGAAACTCACCACTAAACGTCAACGTTTACAAATATAACCTAAAATATGTAATTTAAAAAAACACTTATTTTACGCAATAAAACTAATGCAATACCTTCTATACATATCACTTAATGATTTCGTTCTCAAATTTTATAATTTGTGATGCAAATAATATATGTAAAAGTCTTCTAAATTATGTTATTATAATTCATTATCCTGTACGTTAATAGGCTTGACCTGTACAGAAATGACTTTGACCTGTACGGAAATTAAATTAGACAATCACAATGCACAATGTTGCCTAATCGCAATTAAACATACAATGTATCGTATTATCTGTTAGTCGTAGAAAAAATTACATATCAAGTCTGATTCGCTTTGTGAAATTATTGTGTATTAATAATCTTGGTATTTCAGCGTTTCGTTAATTTTTATCAGTATTTTTGTTTGTACATAATTTATTATTGTAAATAATTTTTTGAAAGACCATCTGATATTTTTGATATCAACGTAAGAAATAATTTCTTTTAAAATATTTACCAACTGATAAAACAACATTTTTATAGGTTATTTAATACATTATTATGAATTATCTTTCGCCAATAAAAAATGTACATTGAAACATTTATCAGTATCTGATAAAGAAAGTATCCTAAATATCTAATAAACTTTTAAACTAACATAAGTCAACCGAGCAGTTTGAAAACGGATAATAGTAAATTTACAGTTACAGCAGCAGGTGACGTCACAATTAATTTTGTTTGTGTTTTTTATATACGTAGATATGAAGATTTATATTAACTTTATTTATTTACATAATTGTTTCTGTATCTACTGTATACAACGTATTAACTGAATATAACATAGATGACATAAACGTACCGTAGGTCAAGGCCAATATTAGATAATGTTACGGATGAAATAAAAAGCGCCCTAAGACTTATTGTGCATTCGTTCTTTTTACGTAATGAACCACCGACAGTACAAAAAGTTATAGCTTGTATTATTAAAGATGAGAATTTGCTAAACTTTAAAGCAACTACGTCACAAGCATTATTGAAAGAAATTAGGTTAGTTAAACGAACAAAAGTGTATTGTATGCTACCTGAAAAAAAAAAGATAGCGTGAAGAAAACGATTTTCTTGGAATAGGAAAGAGAACAAAAAAAAAATTATTTAGACAAAACTTAAAAAAAAAACTTAGCATTATGTCATGTTACTACAAAATTTTGACAAATACAATAATTGAAATAGCACGGTAAGCTTTCATTTCTGGATTATCTATTGGTCATCAAAAACCCTTCTTGTAAAAGCAAACGATTAATTGTGTTGCATATCAGATCAGATACAGGATTTGTTAAAGATAGTTTGCTTATTTTTGAATCAAATGCCAAATCAAAAAATGTTAAGTCTCAAGAACGCGGTGGCCAGTTGACAGGTTCATTTATCAAAATAATCGTTTATCAGATGTTTTTTTTTAGTAAATTAATTGCAATGGTTACATGGTTTCAAACGAAGATTTTTATACAACATCTTCCATAAAGTCTCAATTGTTGTGCACGATGACGAATCAATTCTTTTAGATTCTATTTAATACTACGCACTACAGCTGCCACGGCTTGCTCGATGCGCGCCGGATGGGGTCTTCTACGCCACCTAATATTATTTGGAGTAAATGTGGTGCAAAAACACTGTCTTCAGAAATGATTAATGGGCGTTTAGATTTGGTGCTCATCAGATAATTTTTAAAATTCGTACTAAGTATAACACTTCATAGACGGCGCATAAAATGTTTTAGTAATGTTTAAATTTATGATAAAGTGAACAAGATAAATTTATTTTGTCACTTAATTTACAAGACAGAACACAATTCCAAATTCTTATAAACACGAAGTCCAATAGAAGTTAACGTATAGCGTAATTAACAAATGTAAAAAATTATACAATTAATTTGACACCACCTGTTCAAAATGTTGTCCGTCTGAATTTAAACACAAACTCACTCTTTTTTTAATATTGTTTAAATGTGTAATACTGAAAACAGATTACGTAATCACGTTTTGCATTTCTTCTATAGTAGATGCTGTAAAGTCCAGTGGGGTTAAATCTCGTGATCATGGAGGTCACCTGTTTTTACTTACCAATAAGTCACCGAAGAACTGTCGTAAATAATTTAATGTTATTCTAGCGATGGCCTCATCTTGTTGAAATTGAAATTCACATATCGATTAGGATGAAACCATGCTTTATTACTAAAGAAAGTTACGTCTATCACATTATTGTTTAAAATTATGGTAAACGATTGACAATACTGTATTTGACATGGAAAATCAAGAGGCAGTAACTCTTATGTCACAGTCACTTTTTATAGGTGTTATTGCAAGACTTTCTTGAAAGCTTTCTGACATGCAGCAAGCGATAGATTTGTTTAATGTGACAATTGTGGTAGAGATTTCTTTGGACTCACTTCCATTCTTTGGCAAATATCTTCAACAACGTCTTTCGTTAAAACAGTAGGCCGGCCGGTAGATTCTCCATTTGAAATAGTATTCGTATACGAAACCTTTGGACTATACAATAAACATGTTTTGCAAATGAATCATATCAAAATACTTCATTTGGAAATTGCTCGTAAAACTGTTCGTAGCAATTTGGTAGGAATAATACTAAGTTTCTTGTTTATTGGTTTATCGGTAAAAACCATTCCCAATAATCTAAAAAAGTATGTTATACTTTTGATAAGTAAATTATTATTAACTTACATCAAGTAAAAGCTGCAAATTTAAAAAGTGGCAATAAAGAAAGCCTTTTGGCAATGAAAATTTCAAATACTAGCAAAATCGCAATATAAGCAAGCACACCACTGAACTGTAAATAAACTGTCAAATTGAGAAATCCATAAAAACGGAATCTTTGGCAAATATCTTCAACAACGTCTTTCGTTAAAACAGTAGGCCGGCCGGTAGATTCTCCATTTGAAATAGTATTCGTATACGAAACCTTTGGACTATACAATAAACATGTTTTGCAAATGAATCATATCAAAATACTTCATTTGGAAATTGCTCGTAAAACTGTTCGTAGCAATTTGGTAGGAATAATCCTAAGTTTCTTGTTTATTGGTTTATCGGTAAAAACCATTCCCAATAATCTAAAAAAGTATGTTATACTTTTGATAAGTAAATTATTATTAACTTACATCAAGTAAAAGCTGCAAATTTAAAAAGTGGCAATAAAGAAAGCCTTTTGGCAATGAAAATTTCAAATACTAGCAAAATCGCAATATAAGCAAGCACACCACTGAACTGTAAATAAACTGTCAAATTGAGAAATCCATAAAAACTGAATCAATGCTGCGAAATCAAAGTAACTAGAGTGACGACGTGTCAAATTCAAACACGCGTTAATCATTTCTGAACACAGTGTAATTAATCGAACTAACAGCTCTATTAAACGATTATGTCGACCATAAAATAAACATAGCTCGCGCTGAGTTTCACAAACTATACCACTATTCTAAAACAAATTTGAACAATTTGCAAACGTTTCTCTAACGTCAGTCTACCCTTTATGAAAATGGCAAATTAAACTAATCAAACATCAAATATCAGCTGTTAAATTAGAAGTCCTTAAAAAAATCGTTGCCTACTTAAACTTCTATATCTCGAAATAAAACTGTCTCGTTTGCAAAGTTTTTTATTTTTATAGATTTTTTTGTAAGAATCTGAATCTACGTAGGTTTATTCTTTTAACTGTTAATAGAATGTAATTATTGTTTTTTTACTGTTATTTTTACTGTTTGTATATAAACAACCACTTTTAGCATAATTTAAACTTTATTTAGTTATAGAGAGTTAGGTTAGCATTCGTTATTTACACATAAGATCGCCTCTAAAATAAAATAACATTTATTTCGTGTTAACCTAACGACATTTATAGTTTTATTTTTTTTAACCCAAATTAGAATCTATATAGATACCCAAAAAAACAGTCTTAGTACAAAAAAACAGTACACTTCAAAACTGTATATAAGAACCAATGTTTGCAGCTATTGAATTTTACAAGGTTTGTATAAGTAAAAAAAAAGTAAAATGTTTTATATTTTATTAAGACAAAGTTGCTTTTCTAATTATTCCATAAATTATGTTATCAATCCAGAGTACTAAGCATAGTGATTAGGACAAAAACGACTTTAACTTATTTGGGTAAATTTACGTTTTTTATTAAATATAGATTGGCATTTAGTTACTCTATATTTAAACATTTATTTAAAATAATTCTCTTGCTGGCTGTAATTTTGACATGTGACATTTACAATTATGCTTCTACTAAATTTTTGATTTAGTTGCATATTATTATTATTGTCAATTATCAAAATTCAACTTGGTTACTTCTAATTGAAATAAATAAATAAAAATACAATTCCAAATTACATTTCTAACGGGAAATTATAATGATCCATCAAATCCATTTTTTGTTTAATGTTTTCGCACGAAAATAGTTTCTCGTTTGTGCTATTGTATGTAGGTACTTAAATACGTCCAAACATGAACTACTCGTGTCTTATGTCATTAAGTAACTAAAACAATTATAAAATTTATGAACAAATATTGTCGCTTTAACATTTTTGACGTTGAACTTTACTTTTAAAAAGCTATCAAGCATAAGTAATATGAATAAACACTGTTAAACTTGTTTACTCTGTTATGATAAAAAAGAAACTATAATTGACTGGACAAGTTGAACAGTTTTTGTTTAATTTCAAACGTCAATTAAAAGTTTTTCATATGGATCCATTCGAACATTTGATAACATTATGAACACAAAAATATCGGTTTAATCCAAGTGTACTAAGAAAAATATTAGATTTTGTACACGACTGTAAACGATTTATTGATATATTAAACTAGTTTTATTAAAGCAATAAGTATTTAGATTTTAATATAGTTGCTTATAAGACAACGCGTTGCAAAAACCAACGACCATTTTTTGTGTTCCTTTCTAGAGTTGCAAAGTAGAAAATCAAAATCTACGTAAAATTGTTTTGAAAGTCAATTATTATTGAACTACAAGTGTGTCTATTAGAAAATTTAATTAAGAGTTTTGAAAAAGAGAAAAAAATGTTTTAAAAATTTTATAAATTCAAATATTAGAGTATTATATATTTAACATTTAAATTTCAAACTTGAGAGATTTAGTTAGTTACAAAAGTACTTGTCTTAAATATGTTATCGATGCAGAAAAATCAGCAAAAAAAATTTACAAAGTTATTTAGTTGCAAAGTTACAGATCAATTTAAAGAAAAGTGTGTTAACATTGCCTCAGTTGTTTTTGATTCATGTGGTAGAAGCTAGCTACATTAGATTCTACAACAGGTATCTTAACAATCATTTAATTTTATTCTTATAGTGCAAAAAATACCATTAGCATCACGAACATTAAAAGATCTACCTTTCTTAGACAATATTGTCTTTGACCGGCAAAAAGCCCTTACTGTTCTTAATACTTAATATAGCATTAAATTTCTTTCCGTTTTGAAAGTAATCAAAAATGTGTCTTTGTGAACTTTCTGCAAAAGTAGCGCATCTACTACTGTCTTGTTTGGAATGCAGTGTAGCAAGTTTATTCTGCAATATATCAACTAATTTAGTTATGAAAATAACTAAAATAAACACATAAATAGTTATTTGTATCACTAGTAAAAAAAGTGCTGTTTTGCGAGTATGAGCATATTTGTTGGCCAGGTGAAGCCGAGGCCTACAATCGTGATACACAAATTTTTGTGCTGACCTTTATAGCATACATTTATTAAAAGCAGTTATTTAAATATTGCTTTTTAATCAAATTTAATAACATATGTTGATAAAACTGTAACCTGGAATGACGAAATTCAATTGTTTTTGAAATTAAATTGACAATTATATAGAATTAAATTGTTTAAATAAATTAAACAAAACAAATTTAGTTTTAATTTACATTATAATGTTACTATTTCGTCATAAACTTAGTTTTTAATTGTTATAGTTTAACTGAACTGAATTAGCAAGCATCTACATTCGTTAGATAAACTTTTCTTTTTGACTAAATGTGTAAACAACTGCTTCAATAAATAAATTTTAATTTTTAGAAAAATTATATGTAGCGGCAAGAATGTATCATGTTTTACGGTTTTTCTTTACAAAAAAATTAATTAGTACATTTTTATTGCGTAGTATTACCTGAAATAACAGTTTGAAAATAATATTTTAATAAGAAAATGTACAAAACGGTAAAAAAGGTGTAGTGGTTTTCAAGATCATTAGCGTGTGACAATTAAATGTATTGCTTCTAACATCATACAGATGCCGTTAGAAAAATTCTCTCAACCTTTTGACAAAACCACCCAAGCTATACAACAAAAAAAGTAAAAGTGTAATGAAACTTGAGACAAAGAACAATTCGGTTTTTGAACTTAACATCCAATTGATGAATTAGTAAGATGTCATAGACAGTGCCTAGATTATTTTAGTAATTATAATGATTCATAGAATTACGTTTACTCTTTAACTACCGGAAATTGTTAAATTTTTTGTCTTCAAATGTATGTGCAAATTTTATTTTACATTTGTATGTTTCTAAGTTGACACAATAATATTAAGTGTGAAGCAGTATTATGGTTAGTCCCGTTAATATCTCACGCTATTGCATCGACACGCCGATGAAATCCTCTCTAATTCTTGTGGTTGTTAGCTGTTGGTCCTGCATTTAAAAACGTTATAATTGTAGTTATAATTTTACGCTTACTATATATAGTTAAATTTAATCTTTGTCAGATAAACACTGTAAAATTATGTTTACTTACATAATTAATATAATAAAAGAGATGATATGCGTTAAAGAACTGTAACAAAATCAATAACAAAAGTATGAGCTACTAAACATCAAATCATAATTTTACAATAATAAAATCTTAAGCATAAATATTCTTAAGTTTTTAAGCATACGTCATTTCTAGAGTTGATTATTATTTACTAAAAAAATGAAAACAAAGAAACAACTTAACAACAAACCTAAGACAAATTAGGTAATTAACCTGTTAACGAAACTGAAATCTAAACTAAAGTTTTATAAAAAAGTAGTTTCTGTATATAGAATAGAAGAAAAATCACTAAGGTTAGTTAAGTGCAAATCTAATTGGGGTTTAGTAAAGAATGAACGTGTCTTAGATAGCTGAGTATTGATCAGAAACTAAAGTGAGAATTGTTTAAAAACGTACTTCCGATTAAATTTATTGAGGTGAAAATCTTCTATAACTCTTAGATTTTTCTGTTGAAGAGTAAAAAATTCTCGCAATTTTGTCGTTAAATGTATAATTTATTTGTACGTTGTAAAAAAAACTGTATAAAATTTATAGTTTTGAATTCGTGATTGTAAGTCGACGTTTGGTTTTAGAAATTATATTTAAAAATGTTATGGTTTGACTTACCACACATCGAATAATACATACGCTTTTTCTGAAAAATTTGAATGGGTTCTCTCAACATAGTCAGCTTAGTTTAAAACAACGATAGTAAAAAAACTGGCGTGGTCACTACACGACTTTCCTATAACGAATGATGAAAGAATGCCTACATACTTTTTTAAGGTTATGTTATCATAAAACCACTGTGAAGTGATATGTACACGTTTGTATTGACTTCCTAGTATACCATAATTTTTTTTGAAATTTTTCTCTTCGATATCATTGAGATATAACCGAAACATAGCAAATTGAGCTTATGTTGTCATATCGAGTAAGTCCTATATTTGTGCGCTTCGATGTTAGAATTTTTTTAATTTGATTAAATTGTTAGGAATAATTATCTCTATAAGAAACTGTAAAAATAATTTGAATAATTTACATACGTACAAAGTTATACAAGAAAAACTGTTAAAAATGGTGGACACCCACTTCCGATTTTTTTATTTAAAAGCCAGCTCCATACCAAATTTTACTAGGACTTTTGGTCCGAGAGTTATCGTGGGTACAACGTTACACACACACACACACTCACACACACACACACACAAACATACACACAAAAATTTGTTTGTCAAAAATACATTTTTCTGATTCAGGATACCTTGAAACTTAAAATAATGCAAAAAACATTTCTTGAAAAAAAAATGCGATTGTTATACTTTTATTATAGGAAACTAAAAACGATATAATTGTGATCATCTAAAATTTTTTTGAAAACTAACTTCCGATTTCAAAATGCTGTAGAATTGTTAAGTAATTTAAACGTTTTAGTGCAAATGGAATTTCATTTGTAATTAAGAAATCATTGTACCAAAAAATCATAGAAAAATAAAAATCCGTTTAGCACTGTCAGTACGGAGTAAACGCGTCGAGTTGTGTCGTATGCCTGTGGCTACTAATTAAATTTCATAAATTGACGGCAAATTTGTATCTAGGACAATAAAAAAAATTTTTTTTAAACCTCGTGCACTTTTTATGATTCTTGGCAATTTAACTCTTGCCTTCTTGAGTTGTTTTACTAAACAACAAAAACTGTTAAAATTATAGAATACACTATAAAGCAGAATGATTGGCAACATAATTATTTTATTAAATACTTTGATAACAGTCAATTCATTTTAAAGAGTTACCACATAAAAACAACAACTTACATTCTTGAAAAATTATTATTTGTTGCTTTGGAATACTCATACTGTTTCAAGATCATAATATGATAGACGGTCGCGTCGGTCATTGACATATTGCAACAAAGTTCTAATCCATACATTATTATTGCTTATTGTACAAAAACAACATAGTATAAACGTTGGTAATCGGTAAGTTAAACGTAAACTTTCGTGTATTCTACTGGTCACAAACCCGTCTGTAAAGTTTTCGTTGGGTCACCCTGTATATGTAATATCCAAAATAACTACTAAATTCAGATTGATAACGGTAGGTTCAAATAAATGAGTTAAAATGTGTTTAAAATAATTAGCCAACTTTTATTATGTTTTTTGTAGTTTTTAAAATATACTATATCATTACCTTCTGTATTTTTTTAAATTTACAATTTATATATATAGGTTATTATTTATTGTTTTTGATTTGTCATTATAGCGTTGTATATAAATTTATGCATATGATAGTAGTATACAAGCAAAAAAATTTAACAAAATAGGTTTTGCAAAATAATTTAAAAAAGTGTACTAGGTTATTATTTATTGTTTTTGATTTGTCATTATAGCGTTGTATATAAATTTATGCATATGATAGTAGTATACAAGCAAAAAAATTTAACAAAATAGGTTTTGCAAAATAATTTAAAAAAGTGTACTCCCCGGCGGGGAATCGAACCCCGGTCTCCCGCGTGACAGGCGGGGATACTGACCACTATACTACCGAGGACTTCTATGTACGGAACGTTTCTATGTATTATATACTGTAAATCAATAGACCTTGCACAATTACTAATATTTTATTATATAGTACATTGCAGTAATTGCAATTTTATGAGTATAGTTAATATATATTTTTTAATATTTTATTTTACATTATTTATTGTATAAAAATCAATAAAAATAATTATTAGTTACAAAAAACCATTATATTAAAGATTATAATTATTATACATAAAACTGGTTTACTTATATACAACATAGGTACTACAACTGTTTGTCTGCCTCTTTAGCTCAGTGGCAGAGCACTGGTCTTGTAAACCAGGGGTCGTGAGTTCAATCCTCACAGGAGGCAAGTTAAGTTTTTTAAATTAATTTACCCGTTTTTTTAAACACGCCATGTTATTTTTTTAGATGACTAATGCAATATAGAATTAAAAAACAATAAACATAAAAATTAATTTATGATTCCGGTGTAAGTACGGTAACTAATAACAATCGTAACATTTCTTTCTGGTTAGTTTAACAGAACACCATCAGGTATAGAATTAATAAAAATTTAAAATGTGCACAGTTCTAACTATTACAGCCATGTGCTGTTATGTGTATATTGCTGTTTTTTTCTACACCTAATAATTTAAAAATGAAAGAACGTTAGTTAGCCACATTAAACATTTTTTCATGGTAGGTATATAATAAAAACATTTTTTTAATAATACGAGATCAAGCAACGAATAGTACAAAGATAAATAAATAATACATAATATTAATTTAGTGAAATAAATCTAAAGAACGGTCAAGTTGTTAATTTTTTGTTCATTAATGTTTAAAGTAACTTTTCAAGCGATTAATATAAAATATTTTTTTATAAACAAAGACATACCTAGTAGCAATTAAAAGTATCAACAATTATTGTGCCATTAAAAAAAATCAATAAATACCATATGTAAACAATTTCCATTGCTAGTGACAAAATTAGTTATCAATGGTGTTACGCGGTGTAGTCTACGTATAGTAGTTGTTGTAGCTGTGTCATCTATAATTTTACTTTCTTTCTTTAACGTAATGTCAATTTTTAATTTAATTTTTCGTCTATTTAAAGTAGACATTTAACAGATAGTAGGTTTAAACATTTTCACTTTATTTTCTAAAAAAGTTGTTTAAAACTAAACGATTTGTTGTTGATTTTTTAGTTGTACATGAATCACTTTTATAAATCGTATCTAACGTTTTGAAATTTAGCTGTTTCGATTTCTTTGTAGAGTACGCGTGATTTGAAAAGGACCTGTCACGTTATATGCGCATTCCCCGAAATTAACACGACGAATTCATGCTATTAGAACACCTATCCGTGATTTTCATATTAGGGAAAAGCGAACACCTTCTATGAAAGGTAAACATATTTTAGTGTTTACGTTAAGTAACTGTTTACAACCATTCAAAGACATTTGTTATTCAAGTTCATAACAACAAATCGTAAAGTATTACTTTCCTGACCAATCCGAAAATAGCTCTTGCAGATGTGTTTTCAATTTATTAAGCACAAACAGTATCGTATTTACATAACTGGTTGATTGATTTTAATTAATGTTTATTGTTTATTTTTTTTAGATTTTAACGTTGGGATTGAGTCAACTACTCAAAAATTAGTTAAAGATGTGAGATTAAGTAGGTCCTGTTCTTTGCACAATAGTGTTTATAACTAAAAGGTATGTATCCACAGATGGAAGAAAACTGAGGAAAATCGAAAAATATTGCTAAAATCATATGAAATCAGAATTTAACAATTTTTTATTTATCAAGATCAAGGTCGTCTTTATACGGATGAAAGTTATTTTCAAACCACTCACTTCCCAAATTACTCGTGGACTGACAACAGTACTAAAGGCATCAAGAGATCTGTTGCTAAAGGGCGTCGCTTAACTATGGTTCATGCAGGGAATAAGAATGGGTTTTATCGAAAATAGTCTATTGTTATTTCGATCTGGCTGTAAATCTGAAGACTTTTATAACGACATGAACTTTAAATAATGAATAAAGACTCAGCTATTTCCCAACTTGTCTCCCCATTCGGTAATTGATAGTAGATAATGCATCTGATCACAATACAAGGGCTATAATTAAAGCTACCATGGCTACTAGAAAAACATATATGATTTCGTGGCTAGTAGTACGTAACTTTAATTATGACCCATCTGCAACCAAATCCAAGCTGTATGAAATAATTAAGTAGCATAAATAAAAAACGTGGATATACAAATTGGATTCGTTGCTGTACGAGTATGGACTAGGTTTACCACCATATCATCCAAAATTGAAATATGGGCTCAAGTTAAACGTTGTGTAGCAGTTTATAATATAAGCAGTTAAACATGAATCAAATAATGTCATTAACAAGAAAATTTTTGATGAAGTAAGGAATGAAAACTGAGCTGCAGTATGTGCTCATGTGCGTAAAGTAGAGCATCATTATAGAAACAAAGAACACATTATAGACTACAGTTTAGATACCTTAGTATTCACTGTCAAAATTGGCTTTTCTGGCGGAAAAACTACGTAGAATTAGAAACATCAGATGATGATTTGGATGTTACTCTATTAGCCTAACAATTAATAAATATGTTGTAGTGGTTTCATATGTGATTTTGATTTTTAGGAGAGTGTGTAACTTTATTTCACTTATTAAAGAATGTTGATAAGATTACAACGTTATTACAAAAAATACATAACAGATTAATAGTATTAATCGGAATTTAAACGTTTAACTAATCAGACATTTAACTTTTTGTTTGAAAAGTCTGTTTAATGCACGACGTTTAATGGTCTTTAATGCACAAACTCATGTTTGTATTTCACCTTCTTTGATACCTTTGTTCCATTTCTTTTATGTCCCGATGGAACCTCTTTTCTTGTTCTTTGCTCATTTGTACAAGATTTTCTAGCTAATTTTTAACGATTTTTTTGTAATCTTGTGATTTATGGTTTCTCAAAAAGTTGTTCATTACACTTAAATCGAGTATATTTCTGAAGCATTAAAGTATTTTACAGTTGATAAGATTCTTCTTCCAGAATCTTCTGAAAATTCTATAACTTTCAGTGATGGCTTTACAAAGAGATATTATTATTATTAATAAATGTATTGCTTACCCCAATGTCTTTTTACGTTGTGGTTTTATCTCGACGAATTATTCAATGCTGATTTTGAATTTTGCGGGTGTTAAACTAATTCAACGTGTTTACCGTCGTTTTATAGCTATTTATAGTTAACTTTAGATACATAGTAAAATTACACTATGAGATGGCTCTGCTATCAAACACTTTTAAATGTATTGAGTTTATTGATTATACAATCAGAAATAAATGTCTAAGTAAGCAAACAAAAACTATTTTACTTAAAAATAACTGAACTAACAACTACTAAATTGAATAATAATAAATTTAAAACTAAAGATAGATTAGCAGTTGTTAACAAAGTAATTCTATTTAAAAGACATGAGTTTGAACTGAATTAAACACTTTAATGTTACACTACCTTTTTTGTGGTAATACACAAATTGGGGTTTTACTACGCCAATGTACGTATTTAGAAGGTCGCGCACAAAGGCTCCACCTACAGTTTCTTTCAAACTACGCGTACTCGGACAAAATTTTATATTATTCATATTACAATTTTCGCGACTGTTATAAATTGAAAACGATCTAGAAAGTCATTAATGTTACGTCATTTCGATTTTGAGTATTTATTTTACATTTTTCTTAAATATTTTTTTTCCAATTTTTTTATACCAATTAAATTCTTTGTTCTGTCAATTTTTTTAACAAAAAAGAATTAATTATTTTTAATTAACGATTAACACTTAAGAAAAATGTACAGCAACTAACATTTATAAGCTCTAATCAAAATCAACACATTATGCATGAATGTTACGATGTTAGGATGCTGTTAAAATAAAATATGAACGATGTTTGAACTTTTACTATAATTTGTATATTTGTCTGTCTCAATTCACTCAAAAAGAGTTTGTAAAATATTTGAATCATAACATTTTTGAATTAAATTGTGTTTGTAATATACGCATATTAAAGTTCCTTTATAATTTTTCGCATAGATATGTTAAGTATTAAATGCATCTAACATGTTTTTTTTGGTAGTGTTTTTACTGTTAGCATGTCGCTTAATCCAATATCAATGTTTTATTTAAGATTTTTCAATTTCATTTAACCTCTTAGTGCTTAATTTTTAGTTGTTATTGCTAGCTCTTAGTTGTTATATAAACCCGTTATTTGTTGACATTGAAAATTTTTGTTTGTAAAATTTCTATGTACATTTGCTGAATTTCTTATATTTTTTTAATATAGGGTTATTTACTTTATGCGGCACTGAATATTGTGGCCAAAATACGCGACTTTCAAAACATTTCACTTTTGGGATATATAAATGTCTATTATGATTATTTTGTAAAATTATTTTTATATTATACAGGGTGTTGTAAAAGCCCTAAAAGTATCAAAGTTGTGTTTTTTAAAATAAAACTCTCTGTATATTATTGCATTAGATTTTCTAATCAAAACAAATTTTTTATAACAACGTTTATAATACCTAAAAGTAAAGGTTATTTAAACAATTTGAATTTTGTCAAAATATAATTTAACTTTCATGTTTGAGATATTTAAGAACTATTTAGGTTATGAGAGTAAAACTTACAGTGAAGCCTAATAATAGATCATATTTGATATCACGGCTATAATAAATTTTACATACTCTACAAGGAGTTCAAAAAATTAGATTGTTCAATTTAAACAATTTAAGTGACTCTGACTTGATTAATTTAAACAGAAAGCTATCTTATTTAATGTATCAGAAATATACTTTTTAGTTACCGATCAAATGGTATTAGAATGTTCTATAGCTAAGTCTTCTCGTTTTTACACAATACGTTAAATAATCGGTTTTTGTACCAATTGATGCTTTTTAAATAAAAGTTCTAACAAATCTAGTTCTATTGTATTTAGATATATCAGATAATTCCAAGTATAAGAATAATAATGAAGAATATTGGTATAAAATATTTAAAAACTAGGAAAGTAACTTGTAATCCAATTGGCCATAGCAGCAATAATAGTATTATCCAGACAAAGATTAATATGCACCTGAAAATTTAGAAATATGGGCATATATGTATATAGTATATGCATTAAAAACATTAAACGTATGCACTAAATATGCATAACTTTCATGTAATATATGTACAGTTTTTCCTGGAATGTATGTATTTACAACAAAACTTCTTGCAAAGACTTACCTTAAAATGTTTTTACTAATTAATTCTATTGTTGTTCGATTGTTAATTCTAATGTTTTTCTAAATTACCTAATAAAAAAGACTGTTAAATATTTATATAATTAATGCTAATTTCTTCTTGTGGCAAATACCAAAACAAAAACGATGATAAGAAAAAGCAAAGTAAATTAAGCTTATGTGTAATTGGTTAATTTATTTAGGAATTTAGTTAGTTTTGTATATGGTTTTATTATCACGGTTTTACTTATTTCATGAATATTTAGTCTGGATCACAAGATAAACCTTTTTGCGATTTTGAATTATAGTACCAGAAGCGTTCTTAATTTCCACAACATTCATGCTAATCAAAAAGCGCAATGGTTTTTAATAACTGATCAAATTTTTTTCTTCTCAATTTTTGACTTTTTATCATAAAATTGTAGTATGTTTCGAATTATATGCTATAATAATGCATTTTTTGCTGTCAAACCAATAATATGCTTAAATATGCTCTTGAGAAAATTTTATGCACAAAAGTGTGTTAATATGCATACTATGCAAACATTAATTGGCTTAATTAAACTCAATTTACTTAGATTCGTGCAGATCCAAAAACTCAAAGTTGATAATATTTATTTAAATGAATATGCATTTGCATAAAATCACTGCTTTGCTAATAACATACTAACTATAACATAAAACAAAAGCAAAATATTTATAGCAGATATTTGTATATTCTTTTTTAAGAATCACTGCTAACTCTGAGCAACATTTACTAGACTTCAATTTCAAAAGTGTGGATTATTTATGATTTGTCGTTGGTTTGTTATTACCATTATTACTGTTCTGGTCTGTTAGATTATCAATTATTTTTCTTATAATTGTTAATTATCTGATATTTCAAAGCACAATAGGCTATTCGAACATATTATTAGTCGGTGCGCTTTGGTTCTCTGAATTATAGATATTTGTATGTTCGTGTTATAATTTACAAATGTAATTTATTCTTTTCAGAATGTAAAAGTTAGACCGACAAGTTTAATTTTTCTTGTACGACGTGTTGCCTAACCGAAGGAGTCTAACTTCAACAACTGTTGTCTGTGATATTGATATACGTTCTAGCGTTTGATCGCACCTATGTAAATTTATCTTTTTTTTCTCTAACTTTTCTTTCTGTGATAAAATAAATATACTCGTTGTTACAGCCTATGTTTTGTTATTTGGTTTTTTTTTCAGCTTTGGATAGATTTAAACGGTATCTCCTTTTCTAATCTTTCACCGTTTTGGCGCTTTTTTAAATTGCTTTATAATTAGCACATCAAAACCTACGATCCACTCACCGAATCAAACTGAGTTAGTCGTTAACAATTACGTTACGAGAAAATTCTCATAACAAAATACACTAAGAAAGTATTAATTAGAAATTAAAAGTTAAATAAAAAAAAAATGCTACAGTAAAAAAAATATTGACGAAACGTGGTGATATTGTTGCTTAGCGTTCATGTTATTCACGCAGGTTACGAAAAAATGATGCCTTAGACGAAAACAAAAACCCAATGACGTATTTAGATGAAACATACATTCATCCGACATATGGTGTTAGTAAGTGTTGGCAATCCGAATAAGAGGCTGTTGTTTATCATACCGACCGAGGAGATCAGAGATACAATATTGTACATGCAGGTGGATTATGCGGATTTGTTTTAATTTTTAAATCATTAACTAAGTCTGGTGCTTATCACGATGACATAAATCATGTTAACTTTATGAAATGGATAGAAAAACAATTGATTCTACATTTGCCACTTAATGGTATTGTTGTCATGGATAATACAACTTACCACAGTGTACAAATTAATAGATAAGTCTCTAACTCAAACAAAACAAAAGCATTCCGCAATGGCTCAAAAATAATGGAGTAACAACAAAAAATAAAATGCGTAAATCAGAATTAATAATACTTGAGTTACCGATCAAATTAACGATTCTTTCGTATAGGAGAAAACAAGGAAAAACGAGTCCAGTTAATCTGCAACGTTTCGTACTTATAATTATCACTTCATTAAGCCGCCCCTTATTTGGTAAGAAATGCATAACAGTGAATAAATAACTAATCAATTATTGACTCTTGCTTTATTATTTGTCATAGTGGAAAATGTGTCGCGAGCAAAGAGTTACTAATGGCAATTTGAAGCCGCAGCTACAATAAATAGATACAACAAGCTGAATACGACGTCTGTAATAGTGACTTTACGTAAAGAAACGCTTGGAATTTGCACGTGATATATAAATTATTTTATATATTACTATTATATTATATATTATTTTTGGTAAAGATTCTTTATCCTCCTCTATGTGTTTACTAATTACTTCAATCTTCTTCGTTTAGGAGGGGCACGTTAAACCACTTTAATTTATTTTTGTGGCAACGTTTCGTGCTGAAGGTTAGTACTTCATCAGGCCAAAGAATAAAATCAAGTGGATCAATCCACCGACCAAGGACATTGGCAACTTTACGAGCTAGTAATTATTAATAAATACAACATTAAACATACAATGGTCAATAATTAAAATACGTTATATTATTTTAATTATTGACCATTGTATGTTTAATGTTGTATTTATTATTAATTACTAGCTCGTAAAGTTGCTAATTTCCTTGGTCGGTGGATTGATCCACTTGATTTTATTCTTTGGCCTGATGAAGTGCTAACCTTCAGCAGGAAACGTTGCCACAAAAATAAATTAAAGTGGTTTTACATGCCCCTCCTAAACGAAGAAGATTAAAGTAATTAGTATATTATTTTTGTTTGTTTCTATTAAGTTTTAGCTAGTGATAATTTTTAGTGTAAAATAGTAAAAATAAAAAGAATTTTTTTACATGGTGCCGATTTATATGTAGTACTGGTTATATGAGCACTTGCTGTGTGTACTCTCTTTTCCCAACCGTTCCTCAATCACAAACAGTGGCAACTAGCAACTACAACGTCTAGATGTATTAATTAGTACTGTTTATAATGTTTGTTTTTATTTTTCAGTTTTTTACAATATAAAGATAAAAAAATTGTGTAAGAGTAGATTTACCCTTATAGCTAATTAATTAATAAATTAAATACTCTAGAAACTGTTTTGATCTATATGATAAAAATTGTATGTATTATACATAGGTTAATATACAGTGCTCATCGCTTATTGGAATCACGGATAATGTTATCCGTCGGGAAATTTTTAGGTTTGCTTCTATAGATAAACGACCTGTTTTACATGCATCTTTTAGCTTAATTGAAAAATGTAGAGATTGTACCCTAAAACTATTTAATTTGCGTTTTAGCTTTGTTTTTGCAGTGTCATTTGTTTATTCGAGTATTTTGACTGACATACGTAACATTGCCTCATTTAAACATCTGTAGATGCGATATCTTTGGGTTACTTTGTATTTTCAGTCTACTTTGAAAGAGTGTATAGTTCTTAGACAATTTAACTACACCTTATGTGGTAACATTATTTTGCATTTATTTTTATTTATTATTATTATTATAATATTTATTGTTTTTTCGTGTCACCAAATTACTGAGAAGGAGGGAGGAGAAATTTTGTGTGATTTTACCTATATTTCAAAAACACGCTTAAAGATTTTTTAAATTGCTCAAAATAAAGTGTAATTAAACAGTAATTCGATTTATTTGGCTCAAAATTTAGATTTTTTTAAATGTTTTGTTAGAATTTTATTTTCACATTTTTTGCTTGTATTGATGTTATAATTTCATTCTTTAAATTAATAACCTGTTAATCATATACACACTGTATGTATTTACTGCTTTCTAACCAAAAAACATTTATTTGTTGTTTTTTAAAATATCAGATATTGTTATCATTCGCTTACTGTTATCACAAACCCCAAGTCCCACCGTATTTTTTATAAATTAATAATTAGCTTTCATAATTAATTTACAAAAATGTGTAAATAAAAAATATGCTTAAAAATTGACGCTTTTCGACACTTTAGATGCATCGCTTCAGTAAACTAATTGCTGCTTAAAAACATATTTAGTAGGGCAATAATAAATTATCTTTCAAATGAGACTAAACGTACTTAAGTTAGATGAATAGCTTTTTTTGTTATAGACTCCTAAAGTGAGAGATCAGGAGTTTTCTCTTCGATATTAATATAATAAATATGTTTATTAATTGGATTGAACTTGCTTGTAAATTGTATTAAATAAATATATCATTACCCTAAAAAATGATTAATATGTTTTATGGTGAAACTGTTATGTCTAAAATAAGATGTTTTTTTAGTTTAATTTAGTTTGTTATTTATTCTTTCAAAATAAATACAGTTCTTAATTTAGATTAATATAACCAAAAATTTTAAAATAATAGTCTGATTTAAAAAAAAAACAATTTTATTGTAAAATCAATTTTACATACTTTTTGAAAATAATTAAAATTGACAAAATTTCTTGCAATTAATAAATTATGTATATATATTTTTAAAAAATCCTTAGAATTTATGGTATTTGTAAAAAAATTAATATGTTTTATCTCTTTTAAATTACTCTTCAATTTTTAGAAACTTTTATTCTGTTTTGTGTTTGAATGTAATTTATTGTTTAATAAAAATATTAGGCAAGGTTTAAAAATAAATTTCTAATAAAGTTTTACAACTCTGAACTGCATTCATAACGTAATTTTTGTTTATTGTTTTTTACATCACTGATTTTATAATTAATGCATTTATTATTAACGTTGTTATTTCAGTCGGTGTAAATATATCGAGTTTTAAATAATAGTAATTTAAATGTAAAACATTACAACATTAAAACACTTACTTTCCCTAGAAATTACAATAATTAAAAAAAATTAATTCAGTAAAAGTGAAAAAGTACCTTCTAGATGCATCCATCGTTACAAATTAATTCCACTGTCGTATTACCAGCACTTCATTGGCTAATTTAAAAATATGTTATTGTATTTTTAACAAGGTTTTTTGCTAAATATCCTTTATTTCCAAAATAAACCACTACACGCACTTCACTGAATTTTGAATATTTAATCACACTTCTGAAGACAAGTGTCAATATTAAAAATGTTTTTGAACTTAAAAAAAAATGTCTTTTTAAATTAATTTCATTTTACTCGTGCACTATTTATTCTTGTCAAGTGAAGAACTAAAAGACCACCTAACACCGATGCGTTAAAGAATGAACTGTACCGCAAAATATTTGTTCTTTAGATGTACTCATCGTTTAAATTGCACTACAATAGTATATACCCCTCTCTTCTAAATCAACACCATACCATCATCATTGTTCTATTTGAGGCATTTAAAAAAACCATCTTAAACTACTGGATAACACACTTTACTTTTTTAAACTCTTATTTTTTATATTTTTATAACTATTGAATAACGTTGTTATAAATTGAGCGTACAGTTATTTTACAATTATTGTTCTTATGCGGTTCTAAATTTGTTTGCACATTGTAATTCTTAATTTGACGCCAATAAAACTTAAAATCGATGATAATTAAATTAAACTAAAGTTGTTGTTTGCAAAAATGTTTAGTAATTATTCATTTTATTATTAGTGTATCTTATTGTTCAATCTCTTATTAATTTTAGTACCGCAATAATTTCTTATAGAAAAGTACTTAATTATATATTTCTGTAAACTATTTAAACTTCAAGTACAAAAAAAATTGATATTATATAAATAAATATTGTATGAAATCTAAAAAAAACTAAAATCGGCTTAGAGAGTTTGTGTTTTATAATATTCTCAACAAATAAAACTGAAACTTGCCGTTAAAGTGTTACTAGCTAATGTAACTCTGAATTACTAATTATTTGGCAAATGCGTTTACTGTCTATTAGGATCTCTCAAAACGCAGATCAGGCAATTTAGATTAAATTTTAATATTAAAAACGATCATATAATGTTGCGTTTAAACTAGTTAAAAAGCCGGAAGTGTTGAATCTGTTTTTAGTACATATTCTTTATCTTTTTTATAAATATCGGTAATAAATAAAAATATCTGACAAAAACAAGTAGGGTTTTGTACGATTTATTTTTTCACTGTTTTTGTTATATTAAGAAAATTAGTTATACTAATTAATGGTTTTATTGTATTTTTGAACACAATGATATTTTATAATCGTCAGATTTTTTGTGTAAATAACATATATAAAACTATTTGCAAAATCTTACCGTTACCGACAAAATCATTATTTTTGAGAAATTATCTAATAAATGCACGTTCCAACGTATACTTAACCAAATCTATTAGTAATGACTTAAATAACTTTAAGGTAATGTTAATGTGCTACTAATGATCTACTAAATTGCATAAACAATTATTGTTTGAGAAAATTTGTTTAGTTATAAATTTGGTTTGAAGAAAAGTAGAATTGAATTAAAAACAAATTCATTGCTATACAGCAATATAAGACATATTCATATGTCCTGAATAGTAGATAATTGTGTAGAAATGTGCTGTAAAATGACAAGTGAGAAGAACTATATCTACTTGTGTCAATCGCTTATGAAATTCTACGATTATTGCATACATCTATTGCTAATTGATTATCTTCAAATATCGTTAGACATATATCTTGACTTTTAATTCAATTCAAGTAATTCAATAAGTGTCTTAACCATCAAGCCTCACTGACTGCCAAACTTAAAGTTATATATTTAGCTTTGGCGGATACTAACGCTACTGTTGATTGCAAAATGCCCATGACACTGTGTTGCCAAAAATTTCAAATATACATCTGGCAGTTGACTTTTTATCAAACCCATTACCAGCCCAATCCAAATCTACATATTCTACAATAACATATTTTGCTACATTACTGCTATTAAACATTAAAGATAAACCACAGATCTTTATTAGCACACGTTTGGTAACGACTTAAAATGCTTGATAATAATATACCGGGTGGGCAAATAAGAATGGTTTAGGAAAGCGGTCCTAAAAAATTGCTGTAAAATGTTTTCGAGCTCATAAGATTACCGCCAAGGGGCGTAGTGGTCATGCTTAAATAGAAAGTTGGGATTTTTTCCGTAATCAACTTATTTAGGGGATATTCAAAATACATGAGGTATGATTCTTAAATAATTTAAAAACTTTTTTAATAGAAAATTTTTAATGTAATTTTAAAAATAAAGTAATATATATTATATCTAAATGTCAATTGTAATTATTTCTCCGGTTATTTTTAACGGCATTTAACAAACTTGTGGTCGTTAGAAAGTGTATTGTCTATCGATAGCATTTTATACATTTTATATTTGAATAAGAATGAACCCTCTTTAGCACTTTATCTAAAATGTAAACCAATATCGTGATTTTTCTTAAAAAAATTAAATAGAATATTATGTTTTTTATACAGTGAATTAGAGAATTAAATACTTAGGGTTTTATTAAAAACCGCAATTAGATAACTTTTGTCTAACAGAAGTTATTAGAAAACAAAGTTGAAATTATAATTTTCTCATCTTGGAGACAAAATTTACAAAGTAGCCGCAAAAACAGGTCACCTGTGAAAATGCAGAATCAACATAATATGTCAAAAATTTTTAACTTGTCATTGCTGTTATTGTGTTTAGTGCCCACTACTGTTTTAGTCGAATTGGTTTTTTAGTTTTTATATTAATTGTTAAAAGTATTTTTTATAATGATTTTTACAAATGAAGAAGCATTTGACATGTTAGCGGTTTACTTTAAAAACATAAGAAATACAACAGTTGCTAGCAGAGTGTATGCAGTGCAATTTCCTGAAAGACGTTACCACTCTAGAAAAGTTTTTTTTCGAGTGGCTCATCATTTACGGACGACTAAAAATATGCATCTTTTTGTTTACCGTAGACAACGTAGAAGTCGTACTAAAGAAAATGTAATAAACGTATTAGCATATGTTGAATTCAATCGTCATATAAGTACTAAAGTAATATCTAGAGATTTGGAAATATGTCGAAATACCATTAGAAATATGATAGATCATAGGCAAGTTACTTACTATATATAAGTGGATCTCATTAGGTGCTGCATTATAATAATGAAAAATGTAGTAAAAGACGGTTTATACCAAGCAAAAATTAATGTTAAAGAGAAAAGCTTATTTTTAATGTGTTTAAAATGAATGTTAATGTAACTCATGTAAAATATTCGTTTGATTTTAGGTTGCATCCATATCACATAGTCGTGCATCAAAGTTTAAATGCTGTTGATTTCGATCCACGATTAAATTATTGTAATTGTCTGTTTGCGAATTTTGTTGTCAGATTACATTGCATAGTGATAGTAATGGAATTATGCATTATTGGTCTAAAACAAATTCTTACTAAATTCATTTTTATTTTAACAAACCTCTAAACGGAGAACGATCTACAATTTTTAAGAAATGAATTGCCACTTCTTTTAGAAGACATATCTCTTGCAATTTGCCGTTAAAGTGTTTATAAACCATTATAAATGCCAGGTGCATTTTTCTATAAACGTTTGAGAGTATTTAGACCAAAAATATCCAGATAGATGGAAAGGCCGTGGAAACTATCTATTTTATTGGCCAGCCAGGTCCCCAGACCTACCCAATCAGCAAGAAAACGTTTTTTTCATGTTTTAAAAACGTTACAACGTTTTAAAATAGTCGAAATAAAAAATGTTTTTCAAAAAAATATTTATGTTGCGTTTTAAAAATATTTCATTTAAACATTGATATTGAAATATTTTAAAAATGTTTTCTAAAACATTTTTTAGTAACATAAAAAACGTTTTTACTTTATTAGAAATCATACTTTTGTTTGCTTTCACCTATACATTTGTTTCTTTTATATTGTAACAAAAACACAATTATATAAAATTTTGTTACATATTATTAATAAATACATATTAAACCTTTTCGTTTTTTTAAAAACTTTCTTGCAAATTTGAATTAAGTACTTAATAACCGCGTTTGCGCAAAGTACCAGTATCTGCGTGAAAAGATGGCGATTTTGTATATTATAATTGCATTATATTTTAAGCTTCAACGAATCAACAATTTCCATGGTATTACTCGCTATGCTGTGTAATGTATTGTTAGCGTCAGTTTAATCGTTCTAATTTGCGTGTACAATAAAACGTTCATTCTATGTACTTCATGATTTCCATTCTATGTGATGTTTTAAGGTTATCAAATTGATATGATGTTAGCCAAATGGGAGATTTGAACGTGCTCAATAACCAATTAATCTTGGTATGTAATTTTTTCAGCATTGACTACGTTTACACGAAAAAATAACATAGGTTTTAACAACATCGGTTTTATTAATAACGGTTTCCAACGGCTATTTACACGAACAAAACAAAGTGGCGTTATTAACACCGGTTTAAAGTCTGTGACGTAAAACGGCGTTATAAACACATAAAACTACTACCAATAGTAAATAACGAAATTTACCATCGATATTTTAGTTTGTTGTTGCTGCAATTCGTTTTTTTAGAGTGCCCAGTTTCATCCATGTACCACGATTCACGCTTACTACTCATTTTTACAAAAATAAACCAAATATACAAAATAAAAGCAATAACAATTCCGTTGGTATGGCGATTAAAGCCGATGTTATATCAAAGAGTGTTTACACGTTTTCTAACATAGGCTTTAGTAACGCTACGCTGTTGTTCAACAGGCGTAGCTTTACTAAAACCTGTTTTAATAAAACCAGTGTTAGCCTCGTTTACACGTTACTTTACACAGGCTTTAATAACAACGGTCTTATTAAAACCTGTGTTATGTGGTTGTGTAAACTTACTCATTATTTTGTGAGTACAAAGTTTCAAAATCTTGGATTGTTAGTTGTTCTGGTTTCCGTTTTTACACAAAGAGGTAGTCAAAAGTTTTCTTATTTTATAGATAATATCCTTCAATGTGGAGGAACGGCAACAATAAAAACAACCTTTATTGTTCAGGCCTTAACAACAGATAATGGTTGTTTTTATTGTTGTCGTTTTTCGACTCTGAAGGATCCTATCCATAAAATAGAAAAATTTTTAATTAATTGGAAGTTTTTGTGAGGATTATTATAATTATTTCAATTAATATAAAGTAATTACATGAATAATGTTTGTTTTACTTTTATGTTAATGTGTTAATTTTTGTTATAGGTACCAAATGCGTTTACAGCCACATGAAATTGAAGTATTTAGACTACACGAAGATTGTATTATTTATCTTTTGTAAGCATTTTAGGGCTGGTTCTATAATAATGGTATAAATGTCAGTTAAGTTATACTTAATTTGATTGTAAAATGCTGTCGTTATTGGTTAGTATAAATAAAACTAACAGCCAAATATGTCAGTATTTTAAAATTAAAGCAAGTATAAGTAAACTTACATTTATACCATGATTGTAAAACTGCCCTTAAGTATATTGCAATATTAAAAAAAAAACGTTGATTATACATTTTTTATACATTAATGTAACATTTGTAAAATATTATAAATATATATAAATAATATTATAAATAATGTTTTTTAAACATTTTTAGAATGTTTTTCTAATATTGACTTTGCAACTTAATTCTGGCCATTAAGACGTTTTTGCAATGTTTTTAAAAATGTAAATATATCTTTTGTAAAATGTTGAAAAAAACATTTCAAAAATGTTTCCTTGTTGATTGGGTAACTTGTCTAGATTTTTATTTATGGAGACGAGTAAAAGACTTTGTTTTTATCAACAGACCAACTACAAGAAACAATATAATCAAGAAGCTAAGAAATGCTATCTAAACCATTTCAATGGCAGAAATTGAGACATTTGTTCAATCCACTCGTCAGAGAATGTTTTCTTGTATAGAAAATGATAGAACACATTTTAAACATCTGAGGCGACACTAACTATTAGTAATTTATAAAAATGTATGAGTTTTAACTTTTTTTCTTAATAACTTCTGTTAGAAAAAAACAATGAGGTATAATATAATGACAAACGCTACCTAATTGTGGTTTTCAATAAAACCTGAAGTTTTTAACCCTCTAATTGTCTAACATGTCAAATGGTTTTCTATTTGTAAAAATCATATAAAATATACTTTTAACGATTAACATAAAAACTAAAAAACCAATTCGACTAAAACAGTAGTAGGTAAACTCGTAATTACGAGAGATGTTTTGTAAGTTATACTTGACTGAATAAAAATTAAAATAATATTATATACTTATTTCACTTATTTTTTGCAGTTAAAGAAAGATAACTAATCTTTAAAAAATCTGTAATACTAATCTCAATAACGTAGGTTATTTATAACGCCAACGTACGCCAATCAACGTTTTATTAGTTTATGTGCCAGTTGTATTCAAACTGAATTAAATTAACTGTTAATCAAACACAAACTTGTTTTTAAAACAAAGAATCGTAATATTATGTGTTATAGTTGTTCATTTTAAATATTAAAATACTTTTTAGTTTTATTCTGTAATACAAACAGTAGTATAATTGTATAATTATCTACATTTCAATCCTAGGTTTAGACTTAAAAAGTGCACATAATGGAACCACAGTACATTAATTTCAGATCATCCATTTAGTATATAGCCATGGTCTTTCATTGGATCAAGTCACATACTACCAGTATATCTACAAAATAAATGTTTTAAAACACTATTTCACTAATACTAAATATAACTACTCGTACTGTGTCATTCTTATGGTACAAATTCAAATTAATTTTTCTTTTCTGTCCAATCGCGTTGTTAAGTTTTCACTTCACACGTGCAATTACTTAACAAAAAAATACAAATCATTAATGACTATTAAGTAACGATGTACCACCTCTTTTGGAAACATATTTTATTTTATCTTAAAACTTTGTTTCTAGTTCACTAAACTAGTCTCTTGCTACATACGTTGACAACTTATTGTGCGCGTGCTAGTCAATAAAGACATACGTTTTAAAAATCTAAAACCTTACGTTGCCTACCGATAAGTCATAAGACACCTCTCGCGATTACGATTACGATGAAAAGATAGATCTGATAAAGATACCGGAAGTAGGTGTATCCGCCATTTTTAACAATTTTTCTTATATAATTTTGTACGAATGTAAATTATTCGAATTATTTTTATAGTTTCTTATCGAGACAATACTTCCTAACAATTTTTTCAAAAAAAATTTTTTTCTACCATTAACAGTTTATTAGATATTTAATTTACAATTTAAAGTGAATTTCATTATATGATCTAGGTTCGAATCCTGCCTGCGACAATTTAAAAAAAAAATATTTTTTTTGCATAAGTTTACGTTCCAAGATCTCCTAAGTCAGAAAAAAATATGTTTGACAAAAAAATTTGAGTGTCTGTGTTTGTGTCTGTCTGTGTGTAACGATGCACCCACGATAACTCTCGAACCAAAAGTCCTAATAACTTGAAATTTGGTATAGAGCTAAATTTTCATATTCTCTCGGTTTTATCAAAGGATAGATCTTATAAAGATACCGGAAGTAGGTGTATCCGCCTTTTGTACGAATGTAAATTATTGGAATTATTTTTACAGTTTCTTATAAAGATAATTCTTCCTAACAATTTATTCAAATAAATTTTTTTCTAACATTAACAGTTTATTAGATATTTAATTTATAATTTAAAGTGATTTCCATTATATAATCTAGGTTCGAATCCTGCCTGCAACGTTTTTTTTTAGAAAAAATAAATAGCCGGTTGCACAAAAGTCTGGTTAATTGGCGATTCACTAATCGTTTTTAATACAAACATATCACTTCAAAGTGGTTTTATGACAACATAACCTTATAAAAATACATTTCGTCATCATTCCTTATAGGAAAGTCGTGTGGTGGCCACACCAGTTGATTTTGTTACTTTTTGAGTACAAAACATGATTTATACGAGTCTTCAATGCCAGTTATCCACACTTTCAACTTGTAAAACATTTTCAATACTTCTCTAACTTGTACTTTGCTTGAATATCATTTTATATAACTTGCCGTTTCTTTTAACCGTTGCTTTAATTTTACTATCTTTATCTATCAACTTGCATTCACAACTTGTTGTCTTAATATTAAGTCTTTATCTAAAGCTTTTCCTACGGAGAAAAAAATTACTTGCAAGTTGGGAACATATAAAACATTTAAAAGTTTAGTTGTCACCTATTTTTAACCATTCTACGTTTTGACTATTACGGTTCTTTCTCCTTTGACATTCAAGAAATTTTCATTCTCAATTTTCACTTGTTTACCGGTAAGATTTGTATGCATTTTTTTAAATGTTTCTTTTTCTTTACACATGTGTTCAGTAGATTAATGCAGCTCAAGGACATTTACCACTCTGAAGATGCAAGTTGCAATGTCTTGCGAAACGTCAGTTTTCTTGCTACATGGTCTTGTTTATTGCAGTAAAAACACTTTGTGATATCTTTTTTTTTCTGTATTTGTGTGTTTTACTGATAATGCTAACGCCGTTGGGTTTGCACTCGTATTTAATTTTTCTTCTTATATTCGCACTTTGCTTATAAATTGATGATGGAAATGATATTCTTTCAAAGTTTACTGACTCCTACGCTCTGACAAAATGCTTATATGGAGTTGGTAACTTCATTAAAATCCTTGTTCATCATATTGTCTGTAATTTCTTAGCCCGCTTGTTTTAATCTTATTCTTATTTCTTCATTATATTACGATGCTTAGGTCGTTTGAAAAGTACTTTTGTTTGACTAACCCTTTGTCATATAATGAACACAGATTGTTCTACATTTTATGCGTCGTTTCACAAACCAGAACATGCGTTCTTTCATTCTTTTTTATTCTTGCGGCACTCATTTTTTGTGCTTCACCATCTAGTTTATCCCATTCTTCTTGATTTTTTCCAGTAGGTCTCTTTATTATAGCACACACGATATCATACAGACTCCTGGGGTTTACGGTCAAGATTAATAGAAATTTCCATACTACTCAGTTTGTTCCGTTTTGTTTCATAAATTGCGTTTGTGTTTCTATTTTTCCGACCTGTTTTGTCCTATTTTTTATTATCTTAATCAAGGTTTTCTTCCGAAACCGTATTTACAATAATATACACCAGGTGTGACAGTTATTTAAAAAAATAACGTTTGGTTATTTGTAAATTAGGCTCATAATTTGTAGGTCATATTTTATGTAGATGTAGGAAAAAAAACGTTCCTAAACATATTATATATATGTATATCTGTATATATAAAAATGTTATGTTGGTTTGTGTACGCTTCAAAAACTCAAAAAGTTCTGCACCGATTGAGTTGAAATTTTAACATGATATAAAATCCGCATCAAGGATTGTTTTTATCTATTTTTTGCATCAGTCAAATATATTACATTGTTTATTTACAAAAAAATTTGCATCTGATTCTGATTATTATACAATCTGAATTAAATATTCACTTAAATCAAGAATTTTTGGTGTGATAGTGTTGTGATCGAACTGCGCCTTTCACCAAATCGTAAGTAGAGGTTATATTTTATATCAAAGATGGACAGTAAAAATATTATTAACTGACAGGCAAAATAAAAGGACTTATTATCATTCAAGTGAATTTCTAACAGAAGTGAGTGGTTATATCTTTTTTATTACATCTAACACGTGGACGTAATTATATTATTTAGTAATTATATTATTTATTTTGGATTAACCTCACTTTTAATGTATATAAATATAATTACATTAAATGTCAACCATTCAATCACAATGTGCCACTGCGAAGCGTGGCAGGGTACAGCTAGTATATATATTTTTTAGTTATTATAAGTTTGTCTTAATTGAAAATATTTTTGCTTAAACTAACTTGACGACTTAAGTGAAAACAAAAATGTGTCAAAACCAGAAATAAATACAACTACAACACAGCTGAAAAAAATAAAAATAAATAAATAAATAAATAGAATGTAAATGTAAATGTAAATATAGAATGTAGGTTGTAAAGGTAGCACGAACTAATTTGTAAGCCAAAGGCAACAAATAAAGTTAAACTTATATACAACACAGCTGATTTCAAGTTCGATAATTTTTATATTTATTATTAAACTTGTATTTTATCTGTTATTTTGGTAAAAAATATTGCAATGCTTTGAAGTTTTTGAAGAGGAAGATGTGGAAGAATTTTTTGGTATTAGTAAATACAATAACATCGAAAATTAATTGAATAAAGTAAATAGTTATTGAGATTTATAAATAAATTAAAAATCTCATTATTTAAAAACCTATTCAAGAAAAGAATGTTTTGAAAATTTAGATTAACAAAAAGCAGTACCCAAGAAGTTTTTTTACAGGTAGAAGAGTGCTGTAGGATAAACGCAAATGAAAAGACAAGATGGCTACTCTTCGAACATATAATCTGACAATAATGCACGTGTATTAAAATTATGTATTTATGTTAATAAACGTCTTGTGTAATGTAATAGTGAATACTTAGTCTGTTGAGACACGACACAGCATATTTGGCGACGAGAAACGGGAATTGCTATAAGCATGGCTGCTTTAATTGATTCCGACATCAGTACGTATGTCGAACGCATGAAACAACTATTCATATGTAATGAAGTGGAAGAAAGTCGTAAAGTACCCTTGTTATTAACATTATTGGTCCAGAAAGTTATATGTTATTGAAAAATCTGTGTGCACCTGAAACCGTAACCTCACAAACCTACGACACGCTAAAGTCAAAGTTGGTGCAACATTTCAATCCGGAGAAAATCGTGATAGCAAAAAGGTTTAAATTTTATAATTGTTGTCAGTCTCAAACAGAAAGTATTCCAGAATTTATTGTAAAATTAAAGGATTTGTCAATGTCATGTAAATTCGGAACATTCCTGAGCAGAGCATTACGGGATCGGTTCGTGTGTGGATTGCAAACGGAACAAATTCAGTCACGGTTATTATCAGAAAAGGAATTAACCTTTGATAAAGCATGGCAGTCAGCGATCGATTGGGAAATGTCACATAACCAAGCAAAAGCGTTTAAGCCACAGGGAGACACGAATAAAATACAAGTAAACGTACCTGGTTACCAACGTCGTCACGGTCAAGTCAGTCAAAAAGTCAACAAAACGTCAAGCAAGAGTCAGGAAGTCAAAGTCGTCAGTCATCGTATAGTACGAATAGTCACACAAGTCGGAGGTCATGTCATCGATGTGGAAGTATGAACAATCCAGCAACCTGTCCAGCAAAGCAATGGCAGTGTTACAACTGCTCTAAGCATGGTCACACGTCAACAGGAGAATCGGATGAGTCACTCGTACTGGGCCACATAGGGCAATTAGACTGGAACAAGAAAGAAGATGCGTATCAAGTAGAGGTTCGCATAGAAGGTCAGCAAGCCAGAATGGAAGTCGATTCAGAAGCGTGCAGGTCAGTAATGCACAAATCAGATTTTGTCAAATTGAGCTGTAACAAGTTACAACCAGATCGATTTAAGTTAAATGTTATTACAGGACATAATGTCAATATAGAAGGTCAGTCCTTAGTAAATGTAGAATTTATGGTTAGACCCGAACATCTACCAATTGTCATATTAAATTCAATTAATAAATTCGCTCCATTAATGAGCAGAGATTGGATTACAAAATTTATTCCGTCATGGAAAAATGCATTGTTGAAAGTCAATAATGTTAAACAGTCTCCGAAAGTTAATGTTGTAGAATTAGTCAAAGCAAACGAACTTACTGCTTAGCTTAAGAGTGATTTTAAATGTATATTTGAGGGAGATAGGTCCTCAACCATCAAAAACTTTAAGGCAAATTTAGTATTGAAGTACAATGTCACTCCTATTTTTCATCAATCTTACCGTGTCCCATATACCATAAAAGAAGCCGTAGAAACAGAACTGAGATCTATGGAAAAGTCAGGAATATCGAAATCTGTCAAATATTCAGAATGGGCAAGTCCAATAGTAGTAGTCCCAAGAAAGTCGTCGAAACAAGTCAGAATCTGTGCAGATTTTAAAGTTACAATTAACCCTAATCTGAAAACAAAGCATTATCTTTTACCCACATGTGAAGATATTTTTAATGCACTATCGGGAGGGAAATATTTTACAACTCTAGACTTATCAAATACCTATGGTAGTCAAGAATTACTCACAATTAACACACATTTGGGGTTATTCCAATTTACAAGGTCACCCTTTAGAATAACATCCGCGCCAGCAATTTCCCAGTCAACAATCGACAAGATATTGAGCGGAGTACCGTCATGCGCATGTTACATTGACGATATTATCATAGCGGGGAAAAATTTAGAAGAATGTGAGAAAAATGTCAGAAACGTGTTAGATCGATTAAAGAAAAATAATGTTTTCGTCAATGCAGATAAATGTGTTTTCTTTAGAAAAAGTATACAATGTCTAGGTCACATACTAGATGGTCATGGTATTAAACCAATTCCATCAAAATTGGAACAAATTGGAAACTCAAAACCATCAGAAAATTTAAGCCAGTTGAGATTGTTTTTAGGAATAATTAATTATTATCATAAGCTTTTACCCATCGCTTCATCACACTTGAAAGTTTTGTACGATTTAGAACGCAAGGATTTAGGTTTGATTTGATCAAATGAATGTCAAAAAACTTTCGAAAACTACAAGCGGATGGTAATTGAGAGCCCAGCATTAGTACGCTATGATGCTAGCAAGCCTATTGTAATTGCAGCAGATGCATCACTCTATGGTATGGGAGCAGTTATGAGCCATATCATAAACGACACAGAACACCCAGTAATGTTTGTATCGAGCACACTTGCATCAAGTGAAAGGAATTATCCACACATACATAAGGAAGCACTAGCAATAATGTTTGCTGTGAGACAATTCCACAGGTATATATATGGAATAAAATTTGCTTTAATTACCGACCACCAACCACTTAAGTCTATACTTCACCCGAAGACAAATATTCCAACATTAGCAGCAACGCGATTACAACGATAGACGCTTGAATTATCAACCTAGAATTATGACATTCAGTACAGGAAGGGTCGAAATTATGCAGATTGCATGAGTCGAACGCCTTCGAAGAAAATATTAGCAGATCCAATATATTCTTTTGCAGAGCATAACGAAGTACTAATAAATGTATCAGACATAGCTAAGAGTTCAAAAAGAGATAAAGCTATCGTAAAAGCAATGGAGCTTACTAAAATTGGTTGGCGAGATAAAACAACAGACGATGGCCTTAAACCATACTACACTAAGCGTTTTAAACTTTCATTAGATAATGATTGTCTTTGGTGGGGAAATTGTTTAATAATACCATTCGAGGTAAAAAAAATTATAATTAATACATGATCAGCATATCGGAGTTGTTAGGATGAAATTAATAGCACGAAGTAAACTCTAGTGGCCAAACATAGATGCTGATATCGAACAATTTATGGAGAGATGCAAACCCTGTCAACTACATCAAAATAAACCATTATCCGTGCCATATACTCCATGGTCAAAAACTTCTCGAAGTTGGAAAAGAGTACATATAGATTTTTTGCAATTCAAGGAACATTATTTATTACTACTTGTTGATAGTCATAGCAAATGGTTAGTAGTGTATATTATGCGTAACGGAACAGAGGCGAGTAAAACAATTGAAAAACTACGTCAAAGTTTTGCATACTTTGGTTTCCCGGAAGAAGTAGTGTCCGACAACGGTCCTCTCTTCTTTGGAACTGAGTACCAACAATTCTGCAAGTCAAATGAAATCAAATGTACATTTTTACCACCATTGCACTCATGCTCAAATGGAATGGCTGAAAAGCAAGTACAATCCATAAAGAAGTGTTTAACAAAGGAGGTACACGAAATGCAAAAGAAAAATACTCATAAGAGTTTACAGCTGTTGATCGACAATTTCCTATTAATAGTGAATACTTAATCTGTTGAGACACGACACAACAAAGAGCAATTGCGTTTTTTCAGTAAAAGGTAAAAGAACTGAGCGTAAAGTAATATAGAGTATGCATATTAATAATTGGAATATTTTTATTTCTATCAGAAGCCAAAGCATAAGTTCGATGAACGAATTTATGATATGCTTAAGAGTATATGCTACAGGACATTTTGGCCCAAAAAGTCTTCACTCTGTAAAATTTTCAAGTAGGTTACACGTACCCCCTTAATAGAAGCCGTTATTTGCAGCTACCAAACAACAAGTGCGAGAAGAACAAAATAAATGGTTTCGCATGAGAACCTTATATATAATTATTGTGACAATGTAGGTCAACGGCTTGGATCGGTGTACGGTTAAACTATTTTTAACAATTCGTAAATCCAATAAAAATTTATAAGAGGAGATTTTAGTGATGCAATCACAAAGGGTACGCATGTATCACCTTTTTACTAACTGCTATTAGAGAAACCCAATCTGCTGTATAACGGCGATTGATGCACACATAGAGTCGAGGGTCAAAGTGGAACAACTGTTTGGGGTATGGAAACAAAGATTTTCCATTTTAGCCTACGAAGCCCGTTTATGTTTGCAAACTGTAGTAGTAATCGTTTTTGCTTTCGTGGTTTTGCACAATGTAGCAAAAAGGGAAAGTTAACCAGATGTCAACTAAGAGTAAGATAATAATGAGAAACCTCAGACACCAGTTCTAGACAACAGACGGGGGTGTAACGATTTTTGCAGATTTCTTATTGAAAATTATTTTTTCTAAAAAAACTAAAAAAATAATAATTTTTTTGTTAACACAATTTTTGTGTTTTAGAAACCACTTTCAGTTCTAGTAGATTCAGTTCTACTATAGAGAATCATCAGCACTATTCATAAGTATTCATGATTCTACAACTAATAACAATCTTGTTAGAAAAAATACGCGTCTTACTTTTCATAAAACACCACTTAAAAACGTCGATTGCAACTGTCAAACAACTTAAAAATTCTCATAATTTTTAAATTTCAGTTCTAAAAACTTAAGTTTTGTCTTAGATAACTTAAGTAAAAACTAGTTTGGTGGAACCAAATTTGAACCAAGCAAAATTCTTGTCTAAATAAAAGTTTTTACTTAGTTTATGTTAGTAGAACCGGACGTAGCAAATAAAAACTTACACCCGTTTTCACAAGAAAACTAAAAAAAAGGAAGTTTTACTTAGAAAAAAATTTTGCTTAGTTTTTATTCAAATACATGTTTAATAACAGATACAAACATAAGTAAACTTGAAATTAGCTGTGTTAAAAAGTAGCCGACTTAAGTTTAAGCAAAAATATTTATACTTTAGACAAGATTTCATGTTGGTGGAACGCAACTCTATGAGGTGTTAGTGAAAATTACAACTTAAGCCGAAGTTTTTATTGAAGTGAGGTTGGTGGAACTGGGTGTTCATCGTTCCATTTTTTAGGCGATAATTTATTATATACACAAAAAATAATAAGTTACCAGATTTCACATTGCATTTTACATTTAAATATTAATTTTTCACAAACAAAAAATCTCTTGCAGTTTGTAAACATGTGTTTATTATGCAATCCTCGTATAATTTAAAATATTTGTATTGCAATACTTATAGTTAGTCAAAAAAAGTGTAAATTAATAAAAAAAAATTAATAAAATAATCAAAACCCACAAAGTGTAAAAAGATTATGCATTACAAACAGCTTATTTAGTTTTAAAATACAATCTAAAACTTCTTATAGTTCTCAATGATGTAAACTTAAAGTTTTTTATCAACATCTATTTAAACTCTTAAACGTAGTAAGATAATAAGTTTTTGAAGTATTTTGATATAAAGAAACTTTAGATTTCAGAGTTTGTTTGCAATTTTGAATTTGCAAGGATTTTCTTGAAAACAAAATCGGTATCTATAATTTAGTAAACAGATGATTACTGCATTTATTTAAAACTTTTGTGTACCTAATGTAAATAAAAAAAACTGAAACAAGGAAAGTAATAATTAAAAATTATATTTAAATACGTTTGTAAGAAAATAAAATTGCAGTAAAAACGTAATATTGATTACTTAATCTATAAGTGCTAGAACTAATAAACTCTACAACAAAAAACAATTTAATTTTTAATAAAGCATAAAATAATTTCATTATTCTGCTCTAATCTAAATGTTTTGCAATGTATTTGTTTAATCGTTTTTACTAATTGTAATTAATAAATTCAAAAATTTTAAAAAATATTTGTTTATTAAATAAATTATTTTTAAAAAAATGATACTATCAAAATAAATTTTACAAATTAACTAAAGTATTTCGTTTAAATTAATGTTTGCGTTTTATACCTTTTTTTGTAACGATCTACAATTTAGTTATTGCTATGCGTTGTTTATGCTTTAAATTTAATTTAACTGTATTATCAATTGCATTGGTATGCTCCATTTATTACTAATAGGTTTTACTGTAAGCAAAACATCTAACAAATATTTTCTCAAGATTATATTTTTGTAAGTAGAACAGCTTTATACTTACGAAGTACAAGGTTGTTAAGGTAGTTAGTAAAGTACGAATAAACCACTCAAATCTCAATTATTGTAAGAACTAAAGCATTGAACTTAAACCTTGATTTTTGTGATAAAAATATTCAATAACTGTACTTGGTTAGAATAAAGTGGGGTTTTGTTGATACAATAAAACCATTGATTAACATTAAATTTACCTTGTGACGTGTAATTCAATAAGAAAAATAAGAACGCACTACTACAGTTCAACCACGTACAGTCAGAAAACGTTAGATTTTGTTTCTAAAATTACAGCACAGAAAAGAATTTTGTTAAATAAATAACTAAAACTGAATTAAAAAAATTGCTTACTGGCATTTTATCATTTTACTTACATTAACGACATTTTATACTATAGCTTCCAATAAAATATCAAATACACGCTGGACCTAGAGAACAAGTCTTGATAATTGTAAGTTAAGTAGGTGAATTGCTAATTTTTACTTTGTGTTTAAATGTTTAAATTTTGTACAAACAGATTACTGAATCCACATCCAAACAATTATGCGTGTGAAGAACTAACTTTGAAGTCCCAAAGAAAGAATATATTCTCTTGTTAAAAAAAGTATATATACTTTATTTTGAGCGTCAAATCGGTGGTCAAGACAAATCGTAGATCCATCATATTTGTTGTGCGTTTTATGTAACGTTACTTAGTTGGACCAATAAGGTCATTAAATATACGAACGTCTAATCCCAGCAACACCGAAATTTAAAGTTTACATTTAAAAAACGATATTAAAGGTCCAAATTTTGTTGCAACGTCTACAGAACCTCATAGAATCCAACCAAATAATCTAGTTCGTGATCTAAACTTGTCAAAGAATCAGACAGAATTGTTAGTCTAGATTAAAAGATTCGAATCTCTCTGAGAAAAAAACTATAATTCTTCTTATCGTCGACAGGAAAAAGACTACCAACGCTTGTTTTTTGTAGAAGAGAAAGTGTATTGTTTTCATGTGATTTATCATTGAGTGAGTGAGGAGACCGTCATAATCCTTACAAATTTAGGTTGTTTATTCTTTTAGAGCATTCTTGAAATTCTTGGGAATTTAAAAGTTATATCACTTTTATGAGGTATTAGGTCTCCAACTATTATTTTTTATTTGAGTGGAATAGCAAAGATCACAAAAATCATTTGGTCAAAAAGTAATGGTCTAAACAAAACAAAAACCGTAACTTACCAATTACTTATAATTCCTAACCACGTAATATCTTTCACCTTTGCACATTAAACTTGACTTAATAAAAAAAATTCTTAAAACATAAAATTCAATAAACACCATTCAGGTTTTTTATACTTTAAGAACAAGTTCTCTAAGATCAGAGAGGCTAAAATAAAAAAAGGTGTAGTTGTAGGTTCACAAATAAACGAGTTTATAAAGGATTATTAGCTTACGAAAAATCTAAATTCCCAATAAACTACATTTAGCAAATATCACATCAATTTTTGACTGTAGTGTGCATATGTTTTATAATTACGTACGTATAAAACATATTGTAGCGATTATTGAGACTAATTTATTTATACTACAAATATATACACGTTTATAACTAACCGAACTAATTAAAATCTAAGGATAATTAATACACCCTTACGCTAATTTTATATATACACTCACCTAAAGATCAAGTCCGCGGATAACTTCTATTTATCTAAATACTTACACTTGTTTACATTAAAGTCACGTACAAGGTTATCCTCCGTATATTTATCTCTACCACGCGTTAGTTACTTATTTATTTAAACTTGAATAATCTTCTTGACACTGCTGACTTCGAATTATTAAAATAACTCCCCTATGGTTTATTTGTGTCGTTTTTATATAATTTGGCCATCTGTCAAGAACCTTCTATATTCTTTCGTGAACGTTCTAGACGTAGATAGTAGCTTCGTAAATGCTCTCGAAGCTAAACTTTTCGTGGCAAAATAGGCACAAATCAAAGTTCTTCTCTTTTGCGATTACAGCTTACACATCAACCACGCTTGTTTTGTGCTTATTCTAGCGGTAACAAAATTATTATTGTTATATACTTATTGTGTAAGTACCTTTTGCTTTAAGTAAATGACATACTTTTTATTAATGACCACGATGTATCATAGGTAAGTGCTACGCCAAATAATATTATTTATCAGAAGGTGTTATGGAAACGAAATCACTAAATGCAATAAATCAATTGAAGGGTTTGGTGCAAAAAGAGAACAAGTGATTTTTTTACATTTTTGATTCAAACGCATATATGTCAAGTTAAACCTACCCTCTGTTAGTACAAAAAAGATACAAGTGCATTTTGATATTAGCAGTGACATTTTTAGAGAAGTAGCATAACACACTAAACTAAAACCTCACAATGGTTTTTGCAATAACGATAATAAAGGCACTAACTCAAATTGTCAACTTATACACTTATACCCTTTTTGCACCAAACCCTTCAATTAGTACATTCAAATATACTCTGTGAAATAAAAAATGCAACACCAAGAAGGCTTTGAAATTGTTGGACCAAACTTTGCAAAAATTTCATTCAAATTAATCCAGTAGCTATGAAAAATTTGACATTTTACTTGTTGTTACAATCGAGTTGATTTCGGTATTGTTTTTAGTGGCAATTCTTTTGTTTTTGTGTTTTGTTTTGCGTGTTGAGGCTGTGATTATGCCTAAAGTGCGGCAATGTAAAAGTATCGACAACTGAGTGAATTCGATAAAGGAGAGGAGAGAATTTGCTAACCGTTTTATCAAGTATGGTATAAAAAAGGCTTAGAACGTCGTAGACGGCCAAGACAGACATATGTAGTCTAGCACCGCCATCTTCAATTAATGGCATTAACAGACCGATTCTTGAGTACATGATCAATAGACAATCAATGCTTTTGAAACGAAGGACGTCTTGTAACCATTCGTACAGTTTACCGTCAAATTAGAGCTTTTGGATTGCAATTCTATCGATCACATATTATGTTTTCGCTGATGGCTCATTATTGATAGCAACGTTTAGAGTGGTGTGCCTTGGTACTGGATTAGGACGTGGAATGGCATAGAATGGTCTTCAGTTACAAATTCCGACTCTGCGTGGAGAATGTCCCAATGTGCAGTTTGCTGTTGAGCGGCACGTTCGCCCTTCTGTGGGAGTTATGATATGGAGTACTATTGTTTATGGAAGCAAGTTGCAGTTGGTATTTATCCAAGGCAATACGAATGCCCACCAATATGTTGATGATGTGGTAGAACTCCGTATTCTTCCGTTCCTCCAGGAGCTAGAGAACTTGATTTTCCAACAGAATCATGCTCGTCCCTACATTGTAAAACATTTTATGGAGCGTTTCAAAGCGGCTAACGTCAATATCTTGCCGTGACCACTCAGATCTCTCAACTTTTTGCCTATCGAACATGTGTATGAGTAGAAGACTCAAGCAATTAGCCAATCCTCTACAGACACTAGAAGTTCTCGGACATGAATTACAGATTGCCTGGGATGCAATACCTCAGGGAAAAATCTTTGTGGGATCCATGCCAAGAAGGGTGCGCGAGTGTGAAACTAATAATATTAGTCTAGCACATTATTAATAAAAAATACCTTCATTTTTTGTTTATTTTTTTTAAATTTTCATTAATTACTACCTTTGACTAGTTAAACATTTTTGCAAAGTTTGACTCAAAAGTTCTATCACCTCTTTGGTGTTGCATTTTTTATGTTACAGAGTATAGTTTAATGTTATTTAAGCAAGTATCCTCAGATGTTTCTACTCGATCTTTTTCTTCTTCATTATCATACAATAAGTAATAGCATGTATGTAAATAACATTGCCAGTTTTAACATTTTATTTTCGTTTCATTATTAGTAATGCAAATGAAATAAAAACGAACCGTTAAAAAAACAATACTTTTTTTTTCAAATTATCGTTTTTTATTAATTTAAAAGGTTTATTGAAATTAATGATACGTGGCCGAATATGTATCTGCTATTTTTTCAATAAAACAGTGGTTTGATGAGAAAAAGCCTGGTACCTACCCAAACAACACATTGGTACAAAAAACGTCTAAATGTCCGTCTAATAAACGTTAATAACGCGTTTAAAAACGTTTTAATGTCTAATAAACGTCTGTTAGCAGGACATTTAGACGTTTTTTATACCAATGTGTTGCTTGGGTATAAGAGTACACTGTACGTTGTTTATCATTAATTTCTGACAAAAACAAAAACGCACAATTTGTTTAGAAAGTTAAATTTTTACCATACAATTTTGATACTATTGAATACTCGATTGTTTGAAAGCAACTATCGATAATTATCGACGGTGTCAACTATTGATATTTCTCCACTACTACCAGCGACGGTGTTAAGTTTTTTATTTGGATGGTCACAAATAAGCACAATGTTCTTGGGTTAGGCACATTGATTTGCGTAAAACCTTTTTTAATGAAAATTTTAAAAAATAATTGAATTATATAATTTTCCCAATCGAATTAGTTTCATTCAATAATTGCTTTTTTTACCCAGGTTTTCTTCCTGGCGCCGTTGCTGACCACTACTTACAAGCATCTGAGCGTATTTAATAATCACAAAAGTGCGATAGGATGTATTTAAGTGTAATATATACAAAATCTTATTTAGGTACTACCATTCAAAGAAAAAAAGTTATCTTCAGTGTTTATAAAATAATCAATAATAAAACGTGTCGAACAGACAAAATTATAGTCATGATTTATATTTTCACTGGCATTACTTAGCGTCTTAAAAACTTTCAGTTTACTAAACTAAATGAAAAATTACAGTTATGCCAAAGCGTAACTAATCCTAGAATTAGTGTTAAACCAATTTTTTTTCGAAAAAATATTGTATTATTTTTGTTTCACATTATAAATGTTTTTCTGCACACAGCAAATTAATAAAAGAGAGAAAATCGGATAAGCTATTTTTATATTACAATTGAAAATATGTGCACTATATTATTGCAAGCATCTGAAAGCGAGTTCTGTAACCAGACAAGAACAATAATGTATGTTTTTTCCACGTGCAATATATACAATATGTTGTCTAGCACTATTCTGTAAAGAAAAACAATTAATGCTAAAATGTGACAATCAGATAATTAAAATTACTCTAGGCATGGCTTACATTTTTTCTGTTTTCAACTTTGTTACCGCATTACTGTCCTAATAACATTTAATTACATTTTTCTATTTTGGTACTCTAACAAGTACTTTAAAGAACTCGTGTGAGTTGTCTAAAGTAACACTTTATAGCACCAGCACTGTGGTTTTGTTAGATTGGCAATACTGATATTTGATAATTAAAATACAGCAATCCAACTATCCATGTCAAATTTGAAAAGTTGCTATTTTATTATTATTGAAAAAAAAAATTTTCTAGTCACTAAAATAAAAGTAAATATGTAACTTAAATTTATTTTTACATATAATTTCCAAAATAGAAAAAATAGTATAAAGCATACTCTCGAACCAAAAGTCCTAGTAACTTGAAATTTGGTACGGAGCTGGCTTTTTTTTTATTCCCTCAGTTTCATCAAAAGGCGGGTCTGATAAAGAAATCGAAAATGGGTGTATCCGCCATTTTTAACAATTTTTTTTAAATAATTTTGTACGTATGTAAATTATTCGAATTATTTTGACAGTTTCTTATAGAGATAATTCTTTCTAACAATTTATTCCCATAAAAATTTTTTCTAACATTAACAGTTTATTAGATATTTGATTTATAATTTAAAGTGAATTTAATATATAATCTAGGTTCAAATCCTGCATGAGATGATTTATTTTAGAAATAAATTGCATATCTTAAAGGGAAAGCAAGATACGTTAAAAATAACAATTTTTTTCTATATTTTTTTGACTTGTTTATACACGGAGTGACGCATATTTTTTATCTTTGGATGTACTTACGATAACTCTCGAACCAAAACTTCTTATAGCTCTTATATAATTTTGTACGTATATACTTATTTATTCAAAGAAAAAAAAATTTAACATTACCAGTTTATTACATATTTTATTTATAATTTAAAATAAATTTACAAATATAATCTAAGTTCGAATCCTGCCTGTGACGATTTATTTAAGAAAAAATTCCGTATCCTGAAGGGAAAGCAAGAAAAGTTAAAAACAATAATTTTTACTGATTTACTAAAGAGGAAAGCTATATCGAAGCGCACAAATATAAGGGTTATAAGCTCAATATGCAATATTTCGTATATATTTTAATGAAATCGAAAAGAAAAATTTCAAAAAATGATAGTATGCTAGGAAGTAAATGCAAACGTGTACATATCACTTTAAAGTGGTTTTATGACAACATAACCTTAAAAAATATGTAGCCATTTTTTCATCATTCTTTATAAGAAAGTCGTGTGGTGACGACACCATTTTTTATGTAGAAAACAATATTAAGTGTAACTTATACAAGCTGTGTTACGCTAGCGTATTTTCTTAATAACTCCACTTTCTATGAATTGTGACAACATATTTTTTGCAAAATATGCTTCTATTTACAAATGAGATGCCATAAAATTATTTTGAAAGATGGTCGATTTTGAGTATGCTAGAAATTGATACTAATTTTATTATATACAAAACACAACTTTTTGTAAATGTTACGTAACTATACATAGGTTATTCACTTGTATGGAATGCCGTTTGCAAGCAAACTTTAAATTTTATTGATTCTTCTGCCAATCTATTTACATCAGTAAATTAAAACTGTTTGCTAAAAAATTGGACAAATTTAAATTGTTAGATAAAAACGCGCTTAGATATTTTGCTTAAAAAAATAATCATATAAAAAGTTTTAATTTGTACTGAGAAATACAGTACTATATGAACAAACATATGAACTGATGTAACATTCTTTACTGAACAAACAAAAAAGATAATACATTAAATAAATAAATTAAAATTTATGTCGAATTAAATTGTTACATTAATTAAAATGCTTGTTGACTGATAATTCTTATTCTTCAATTTTATTTCGTTGCTGTGCTCGGTGACAGCTTTTAAAACTACGTCCGTATAAGAAAATACATAAATTACGCCACCGATTAAAACTAGGAATTAAAATTATCAACAACATTGTTGATAATTTCAACTTCTTATTTGAAATTAAAAACTAACAATTAAAAACAAACATTTTAATGAATGTAACAATTTAATTTGACATAAGTTTTAGTTCTTTAATTTAAATGGTTGTTATTTTTTGTTTGTTAAATAAAAAATGTTACATGGATTAATTCCCGAAGTATTTAAAAAACGGTAGTCGAAAAAGATGGAATGTTCTAGATTCAGATAACGTAATAATATAAAAAGTGTCCGAAGGAAGTTGGAGTTAGTCTAATCGAATCTAATTAGATGTCGGAAGCGTAAAAAGTCGATCTAAATTACTAGTGTCCAATACGCGTAGTCAGTAAAAATAAATATCAGTTAAAGATAAACCAAAGTGCAACAATGTTGATAAATATCGAGTGTTAGTCATATATAAACTATTTGTAAATTGTTTTTTTTAGATTTAATTAATATATGTTTTTTAATTAATATATGTTTTATTAATTTTTGACAAATTTTAAATTTTGGTTTAAAAAACTTGATAATTTTAACTGCTGGTTGATTTAAAATGTTAGTCGAATGAAAATTAGACGTTGAAAATACAATAAGTAAATTAATTATTTTATATTATTATTAAATAATTTTTAGAAACTCACATTTTAAATGATAGAATTAGAATGTTAATTGATATTTTTAATTTTTTTTTGACACAGAATCGCTATTATTTGATTATTTATTATTAATGTTAGTAGTAAACTGTTCAAATTAGTTTTATTTGATACTTAAAACCAATCAAGAATTATTTAGCAATTAAATGATATGGCAATAACTATGCCATTTTTAAGTTTTGAGCATATTCTTAGTTCTGTGTCTAATTTATCCTACTTTTCATGTTTTACATTCTACGAAACAGTGAAAAACTAAAGAAAGTATGCTTGTTTGTAAGTAACTAATCTTTAATCTTAAGCGGAAATGCTTTTATAATGACTGACAACGGTACCTACATTTTATATAATAGAGTTTTTCTTATAGTAAACTTGATATCTTCTTTATTTGACATTATTTATGTTTAAAATTTTATAAGTTAATAATAGTATAATAAGTTAATTATCATAAACTAAAGTGCAATACTATATAGTAAAAGTGTTAGTCATTTTATGAAACACTAATAAAACTTTTTCTCTATTTCGATATAAAAATTAGCAAATTCTTGCACAAAAATTATTAAATTTTTACACAAATTTTAGTAATGTTAGTTTTTTCAAAGTTAGTATCTCTGCATCGCAAGTTGACGTTACATGAAAAATATATCAAAATTATTGTAATTGTGAAATTACAATGTTGATGCCAAGATAATATAAAGAAGTTTTATTAATTTAAAGTTACTTACTTATAAAGGTATAAACAGATCATTTTGTATGAGATTTTAGGTTAACACATCAATTTCAATATGTCAAAGTGTAAGTGTTGACAATTCAATATAATTCAAAAGTTTCCCAATATTGTTTTAAAATTAAAATTACACGGAAAAGATTAAAATTGAATCAAAATAGAGAAAACAGTATAAAACACACACACCCGGTTACATAAACTCAGTTCGATTATGCAACCCGTGATTGAAGCGCGTTCATTCTGTTTTTCGTTTTAATATACTAATTTCTATTTTGACATAAAAATTAGCGATTCTTACACTAAAACCCATGGAATAAATTTTTACACGAATTTTAGTAATGTTAGTTTTTTCAAAGTTGGTATCCCACATCGTAAGTTGACGTTACAGAAAAAAGCAATCAAAATTATTGTAACTTAACAATTGAAATTCAAATGTTGATGCAAAGATTAAATAAAAACGTTCTATTAATTCAAACTTATTTAGTTATAAAGGTATCAAGAGTTCATTTCGTATGAGATTTTAGGCTAACACATAAATTTCAATATGTTAACGTGTAAGTGTTGCCAATTCAATAAAATACAAAAGTTTCTCAATGTTGTTTTAATATTAAAATTATACGGAAAATACTAAAATTGAATCAAAATTGAGAAAATAGTATAAAACACACGTCATAGAATACGTTTCAATCACTCTACCGTTTCATAAACTCGCCGCGGCGCGGCTTGTGTATGAAACTCGGTCTCGTGATTAAATCGCGTTCATTCTGTAACTTATGTTTTAATATACTACTTTCTATTTTGACATAAGAATTAACGATTCTTACACTAAAATCTGTGTAAAAATTTGCAAATTCTTACACGAATTTTAGTAATGTTAATTTTTTCAAAGTTGGTATCTCCGCATAGTAATTTAATTGACGTTAGATGAAAAAAAAATCAAAATTATTGTAACTTAACAATTGAAAATTAAATACTAACGCCAAGATAAAATAAAGATGTCTTATTAATCCAAACTTATTTATAATAATAATAATAATATTTATTCATGCTAAGATACAATAACGTATTTACAATTGTCAAAAAAATGTAAAATTTAAAAGTTTTACCATAAAACCACAGAAAAATATTAAAATCTAAAATGATGTATAATTAATTATATAACATTTAACTATATAAAACATACGCAGTCAACGTTCATTATTACTGCAATATAACACATATTTAAACCACAGTTAAATTTCAGATTTTATGTCGCAGCTTAAAAAGTCATCATACGAAAAAAAAAGCTTTTTTTAGTAGAATTTGTTTTATTTTACTTTTAAATAGTTTAATATCTAAAGATTTTATATCATCTGGCAGTTTATTGAAATATTTAGGTGCTAAAAAGTTCGTTGATTTCTAGGATTTAGTCAGTCTACAAGCTGGCAACTGTAGATCGTTTTTATTTCTAGTATCATAAGAATGTTTAGATTTGTTGTAATTATACTTTATTAGATTTATTTTTGTATATACTAAAATTTCATAAATATAAATACATGGAAAGGTTAATATAAAACTTTGACTTACAGTTTTCTCTATACTGTAAACTACTTATGATCCGTACAGCTTTGCGTTGCAATGCAAACAATCGTTACCAGTCTGCACCCTGAGCCCAGACTAAAATTGAGTAAGAGCGCAAAGAGTGACATAGAGCAAAATAAGCTGTTTTAAGAACTGGCAATGATACAGAATTAGCTAAATTTCTAAAAAGATATATGTTTTTTATTAGTTTTTTGGCCATGCTGTCAATATGAATATCCCATTTTAAAGTTTTGTCAATAATAACGCCCAAGAATCGAGTGTGATCATCAAACGTTGTATTATCAATGTTGCAATTACTGACAGAAAAAAGTACATGAACTGTTTTTGTTTGGTTTAACGTTAGCTTGTGATTAGAAAACAATTTTTGCACTTTTATTTGTGCACTAGATGACGATGCTGCCTGATTTTTTCCATTAATAGTGATAGTAGTGTCATAAGCAAAGAGTATGTAATCAGCAAAAGGATTTATTTGTGGTAAATCGTTGATATAAATTAAAAATAAAAGTGGGCCTAAAACAGATCCTTGTGGAATCCCATAACTAATCCTACCCCTTTCAGATAACTTCCCATTTAGTTTTAGTTGTTGTGTTCGGTTTCGTAAATATGATGCGATCATGAGTGTGGCATTATTTGTGAAATTATATGATTTAAGCTTATCTAACAGCTCATCATGTTGTACACAGTCAAAGGCTTTTGACACATCGCAAAATACTGCAATTAGATGCTCTTGTTTATCAAAACTTTCAATAATTTTTTCAATTAAAGTTATTAAAGCCAAAGTTGTATTTTTGTTTTTTCTAAAACCAAACTGATTTTTGTAAAACAAATTATTTTTTTCAAAATAATTTTTGATTTGTGCAGCTAGAACCTTTTCAAAAACCTTTGATATTATAGGCAGGAGCGATATAGGTCTGCCTTTTCTTATGAAAGTATAAAAAAATATCATTTCATATAAGAATTTAGGTTAACATACTCAAATTCAATTAAGTTTCCCAATGTTGTTTTAAAATTAAAATTATACGGAAGTTAACTGGATCGAAATAAAAAAAATAGTATAAACCACACGTCGCAGAATACGTTCAATTACGCTACTGTTTTGTAAACTCGCCGTTGCGCGACTCAAGCACAGCATAAATAACAAACAGCAGGGTAACTCTGAATAGCGAGAAGGATTGGCGCATATTCTTGCGCACACGCTATTTTACCCAATCAACAAGGAAACATTTTTGAAATGTTTTTTTAACGTTTTACAAAAGATATATTTACATTTTTGAAAACATTACAAAAACGTCTTAATGGCCAGAATTACGTTGCAAAATCAATATTAGAAAAACATTCGAAAAATGTTTAAAAAACATTATTTATAATATTATTTATATATATTTGTAATATTTTACAAATGTTACATTAATGTATAATCAAAGCGCTTTTTTTTAATATTGCAATATGCTTAAGGGCAGTTCTACAATCACGGTATAAATGTAAGTTTAGTTATACTTGCTTTAATTTTAAAATACTGACATATTTGGATGTTAGTTTTAGTTGTACTAACCAATAACACAGCCAATAACGACATCATTTTACAATAAAACTAAGTATATCTTAACTGACATTTATACCATTATTATAGAACCAGCCCTAACATGCTTATAAAAGATAAATAATACAATCTTCGTATACTCTAAATACTTCAATTTCATGTGGCTGTAAACGCATTTGGTGCCTGTACCAAAAATTAACACATTAACATAAAGTAAAACAAATGTTATTTATGTAATTACTTTATATTAATTAAATTAATTATAATAATCCTCACAAGTTTCCAATTAATCAAAAATGTTTCTATTTTATGGATAGGATCCTTCGGAGTGGAAGAACGACAACAATAAAAACAACCTTTATCTGTTGTTAAGGCCTGAACAATAAAGGTTGTTTTTATTGTTGCCGTTCCTCCACATCGTAGGATCCTATTCATAAAATAAGAAAACTTGATTAATTATGCATGTACCTCTATGTGTATAAACAAAAAGCAGAACAACTAACAATCCAAGATTTTGGTTATTGTGCACATTTAAATCTCCCATTTGGTCAATATCATATCAATTTGATAACCTTAAAACATCAGAAAGAATAGAAATCATAAAGTACATAGAATAAGAGTTTTAGTGTACCACTTCTGTAACAAATAACATAATACTTCAGCAAAATTTCTTGCAACAAAAACCAAAGAAAAACGCACCATCATAATAAATGCTGACAATAAAAATGTCTATTTGAGTTAATACATAGCGAGTAATACCATGGAAATTGTTTCGCTGAAGCTTAAAATATAATGCAATTATAATACACAAAATCTTATCACGCAGATACTGGTACTTTGCGCAAACGCGGTTATTAAGTACTTAATTCAAATTTGCAAGAAAATTTTTAGAAAAACGAACAGTTTTAACATGTATTTATTAATAATATGTAACAAAATTTTATATAATTGTGTTTTTGTTACAATATATAAAAGAAAAAAATGTATAGCTGAAAGCAAGCAAAAGTATAATTTCTAATAAAGTAAAAACGTTTTTTATGTTACTAAAAAATGTTTTAGAAAACGTTTTTAAAATATTTCAATTTCAACGTTTAAATGAAATATTTTTAAAACGCAACAAAAATATTTTTTGTTTCGACTATTTTAAAACGTTGTAACGTTTTTAAAACGTGAAAAAACTGTTTCCTAGCTGATTGGGTAGTCTAAAAGTTAAGCAAATAGTTCTTACGATTTGTTATTATTATTTACCACCATAAATGTGTGTCGATTCGTATTAACTATTTAATAACAATTATATTCTATTATTTACTTTACTTGAATTGATTCCACCAAATTTTTTTTGTTATAAGTAGTTATATTATATTAAGAAATTTCGGTATTGAGCTAATTACATATTTTGAACAATAATTTGGTACCAGTATCTCAATTTAATCTTATACAAAAAAAATTAAGTTTAAATTTACGCATTAGTTACGTCATCACACAACTTTGCAAAATGAATTAAGCATATTCTGCATAAAAAAATAAGTCTATTAATTGTTTTGTCTTCTCAATTAGTTAATATATTTTAAGTTATCTATTGTGACGTTAAAATTTTGGTATAACTACATTTTTTGAATTGTAGTTTGATAATGTAACCAAAGAAACGTGCTCCAAAAAAATAAAGTCGGACACGTATACGTTCTTGATTTCTATACCCGAATGGCGTCTACAAATTCAACAATTTTAAGTCTCCCACTTCATAGGTGCCGCCTGGGAGTTGCACTGCTGTTTGTTATTTATGCTGTGACTCAAGTATGATACCCGATATTGTGATTAAAACGTGTTCATTCTGTAAGTTGTGTTTTAACATACTATTTAATAATAATAATACAGTAATCTAAAGTTTTAAGCTTTGGAATACTAAAAAATATAAAAACATTTAAGAATGAGGTAAACTATAACCTCAAACTTTCAAAAATTAATTTGAAAACTAGAAATATGTAACACAAAGACAATGATCGAATATTGAAAGTAAACATTTGAAATTGTGTGATATATTAAAACGGTGGCTATGTTTAGTTATAGTAGGGACTTCATTGAAACCTATTTCCCACGTGACCTATGAGTTGAGCATCAACATTAGCTGCTTTCGAATTACATGTTAGAGTGCTCTGAAGTGCCTCAGAGTTAGTTACTTCGCGTTCGAATTACAACATAATTTTTGTAGTAAATAACGCTCGTCTTCTTTCCCCTGCCCCCTTATGCACCACGAAAAATTTTGGTGCAACAAGCATGACATGCGCTGTAGTGTTATTCTGGCATAACCTCACTTATTAATCGTTATCGTTCTTTGGTTATCGTTTCTTGTTTGGGTGATTTAGTGTATTAATAACAAAATGGACAATCCAGAATCAGGACAATCCAGTACTTTAATATTAACCGATCCAGAAACCAACCAGTCTTACTCTCTCTATTTAAATAAAGAGGACTACGATAGAGCATTGGAAGGTTTGTAATATTTACTTTCGTTTATAGGTTTCTTATTCTTTGCATTAATATAGATGATGGGTATGCCGCATCACTTCTACACCATGTAACGCAATCAGCTGAAAGAACAGTTACAGAAGAGACAGAAACACAAGATTCAGTTTTATTTTTAAATACTGAAAGCGAATCTCAAGAATCAAAATGGACATATGATGCTACAAACGCATTAATTGCGAGTATGCATAATTATATGGAAGACTTTGGACATCCAAAGAAAAGAAAACTCATTTTCAGTAACCTTAGTAATGATTTACTAAGTCAGGGATTTGCATATAGTGAACAGTCTTGTAGAAACAAGTTTAAAAGTTTAGAAAGGACTTACAAATCTAATAAAGATAAAAACCTAAAATCAGGAAGAGGAGCGAGTAGGTTCTTTTTTTATGATAAAATGGAAGAACTTTTGGGGAACAAACCAGCAAATAAAAATGATCATACATTGGAGTCTTCTGTCCCTTCTCCGCTTAGCTTAGATACCAATTCAAATTCTACGCTATCCGAAACACCACCGCTTTTGAGTCCAAATCCAGATGAATCTGTAAAAAGGGGAATAAAACGTAAATCAGAAAAAGAAACAGAAAAACAGAAACGACATGAAGAGAGAATGAATATAAAAAAAGAAAAACTACAAGTTGAGAAAGACAAAATTCGCATTTTACAACAATTGTTGGATAAATTGAATTGATTTGTGCTGTTTATATATTTTTTGTATTAATTAGTATAAAGTATCTAGTTTGATTCGTTACATAAAATATTTAAAATTTTTATTTACAGTACTTTCTTGTGTGTAGCAACGTAGACTGAATTTGAGTTTATAGTGTTTTTAGGATTATTATAAATAAACGCAATTTTTCTGTAGGTACTCCGTATATTTAATGTACTTACACGGTACTTATTTATATAGTTATACTATTCATGCTTTTTTTTAAATTACACTGAATCTTCTTCGATTCATAATATTTCAATATTTGTATTGTCCTTTTCCTTAATACACAGGTTGTGTAGAATACAACTTGCCATCACAATTTTTACACACAGTTTAATGTCATAATTATTTATGTACAATAATCGGCGAAATCTTGACTTCAGTAATCCAAATGAATGTTCAATACTTATTCTAACTGAAGAATGATTAAAATTGAACTGTTTTTGTTCTTGAGTTAATGTTCCAGTATCTTTTTATGGTGTAACCAACCAAGGTAATCTAGGGTAAGCTGAATCACCCAGAAGACTGTAGTTTTCAAAATAATTGGGGTTTTGGGCCATAGCATACAAATTTGACCTTCGTAACACACGAGCGTCATGTAATGATCCCGGTTCGCCACAAAATACGTCTGTTAACATCTTGTCTGCGTCACAAATAGCTTGCAAAATGATACTTGGAAAACCTTTCCTATTTACATAATTATCCCCTTGCTCAATGGGTTTCTTTATTTTTATGTGGCAGCAATCTATAACTCCGATTACATTGTCAAACTGTCCCTTCTTCCTTTTTTTTTAAATATTGCTGCACATTTCTGCTTCATTTCATTGGTACTAGGCCAAACAATATACTCTGACTTTAGTGTTAATAAAAAATTAAGCACTCTTGTTAAAACACAGTGAGCAGAACTAAGGCTTACGCAGAATCTATCAGATATTTGACGAAATGTTTCATTGTTACTTAAATACCACAATGTTAACAACACAGATTTTTCACTTGAAATTTTTTTAACGCCATAATCGTGTATTGGGATTACATGGCTTGAGTCAAGACGACCCAACAGCATTTCCACAGTCTTTCTGCTTATTCTAAAATGTGATTCAAATGTTTTGTTACTATAATGGGGCACGATTTGATCAACAAATTCCTCAATTTTCTTGATTTTTAACCGCGGACCTTCTTCTCTGTACGAGTCTGAGTCTGATGAATCAGAAGTACTCCAGCATGGTATCAGTTAAATGTACTGTAATAAAACAAAAAGTAAATTTATGTTTTAGTTTTTAATTATCTTATTATACTTACAAATAACTTGTTGTAAATACATTTTGAGGGTTTAAATTAGTTTCATAGGTTAGGTGTCTCAAGCAGAAATGTCATATCATAAGTCATATGTTTACTTTGTTTGAATTACAAAGCAACTCGCACCAGAGTGATTCACACCAGTGTAAATTGCACAGCGTTAGTTGCACGCTAATTCGAAAGCAGCTATTGTTTTAGATTGGTACCGTTTAGTAACATTATTTGACATTCCCGTTTGACGTTTTGTTTACAATTCTAAATCGAGTATTTTTTTGTCGTTTCTTTTATTTTCAATTTTTATATTTTAAAACAGTTAATATCAAAACTATTTAGCATTATTTGTCTTTTTTATGAGTAAGTACTAAATAACAAATGTAATTTTGAAGTTGTGTAATGGCATTTCAGGATGTTTACACTTGAATAGAACAGCGCTATTGTAATGGCGCATTTTTGAATAGACTTAAAATCCCGATGGAACTTGGTTGTATTCTGTTCAAAGTTGAGTCGATCAATTCAACCAACATTTACCAGAACCAAACTACTTACGATACTTTCCGACAACGTAAACAATTCTTAATTAATCGATTTTTAAATTAGAATTGCGTTTGCAACGAGAAACCTACAGGAAAGATTACTGTACTTACTGTACTTGTTGTCAAATACATTTGCAATCGCATAGAACAAAGTTTAAATAAATCGGTGGCAAAATTATCTGCAACAACAAGTATAAAATCATTTACATTTTCAATAATAAGTAAATTCATGCATAGTAAATTTATACTATGAGATAGCTCTGCCATCGTATTTTACTCATGTTATTCCATTTTTCAATTACAAGCATTTAATTTTTAGGATTGTCAATAGGTCATTCCCTGTCAAATCAACATAAGACCTAATTTCGCAAATTTAAATTTTGTTAAAACTGTATTTGTTTATACTCTCTGGCGTCCTGAAGTCAAATATAATTTTCAAAAATTTTTAGTTATAAATTTACTGAAAGCTAAAATATGCTCTTATTCGAGTTTTATAAGTCCTAAAGAGTTAAGTGATAGCACATTTCAAAGAGGATTTAATGAGGTTTAATTTGATACTAAACTAAAAATTTTGAGACTCAAATAATTAATTTTAAAAATTTTTAAAATGGTTTTTTTTTTAATAACTTTAATAATTTATGTATTTTTTTAGTGAAGTGTTTGTAAAAATTTTAAAATGGGACTATGGGATCAGGCGTTATGATAAAAATATATCACTGTTGTCAAGCGTGACCAACATAGCATACAGGCAACTTAACATATACCTTCTAAAACTTTTATTTAAAAATAAACATAGAAAACAAATTAAAGTATTTTTGTATATTGTTTTTTAAATTAATACTGCTGTTTTTTCAATGCTTTACTGTATAAGAAGCCCTGGATGTGGCTAACAGAACCATAATTAAATTTTTATTTACTCAACTTGTACATATGTCGTTTATAAAAAAAATTTGCAGAACCGAGTATACTAAAAATTATTTAACATTATTTGAAAGAATCAGTTTCCTTTTTTAGGCTTTAATAGCTAAAAAACTGAAATTTCAGGTAAAGTCCATCTACTGATATACTAAAAAAAGCTCTGTTTATGTTTATGCTTAATTTGATCAATGGCAATTAATAACAAAAAAAGTTAACACAATTAAAAATTGACAGTTTTTGTCATCACATGAAGCAGTAAAATACTAACGACAAAAATTTTTTTTAAGTAAATATGTACTGTTTAGAAATATGCTTTAAAACGTTTATACATACTTTAAATGCTAATTTTTGTAGATTTGCATTTTTAATCTTAAAAGCTGGCAAGTAAGTACGTACAAGATACGTATATCTATTAAACAAACTTAGTAAACTCGTTAATATTTTTTTCCGGATATCGTTTTGAAAACAACATTTTCCTGATTATTAACGCACAGGAAAATTGAATTTTCCGAACTAGTACTGTGCAAAATAAAAAAACATATGCATAAATTTTAAAATGCACTACCCTGTATATTGATTGAATTAAAGTTACTTTTCTATTTCTCGACGCCATTTATCGAGCATCGTTGGTCCTTTCCGACTGAGTAAACGACAAGTGGTCATTTTTACTTTGACATCGTTTGCTACATAACTTGATGCCTGCGTAAATTAAAATTAATTTCTTAAAACATCCACGTGTTGTGACACAATGTATAATAAAAATATCTAACTAATTAATTTATTCAACGCAGAGTAAGTGTTTTCTATTCGTTTTTTGGATTAAAGATAATTTTCATGTCTTTTCATTAGTGCCATGTGCTACCTCCCAAATCTAGGTTTTATTGTCTGTACAAGTTTAAAATCTACGTTGGAAAAGTTCTAATAGGGAGCATTGGACCTATGAACTCTGCATGAACAAAGGCATACAATTGAATTTCTATTCGGACACAATTGACGATTAAATAACACCACCTTGTACAAAAGTGCATATGTACCAAATAATATTACTATTTCCATTCGGAGGCAAATGATAGCTAATACCATCTTGGTCGAAAGGGCATGTGTAATAGCATACGATACGTTTCGGTTCTCTTACCTTTTGTAAATGTTTCTTTTTACCTGTTGTAGACTTTGTGAGTCACCAGGTAGACACAATGGTTGATTACAGGAAGCCAGTAGGAAAACGTTTTCTGAAAGTACACCTGAATCTTGGTAAGTCAATTTTTGATTTTAACTATTGGTTGTCGCTACGGTGCCGCTCATAAATTATGTTTATTAATTTTAATTATAAACGATGAATTACATCAATTAAACAACAAGAATTCAGCATAACAATTTAATTAAATTTTGTTTAAATTAGAACAGGCTTAGTTTTTTTGTACTATGTTTATTAATCGTATCGAAACGTTGAAAATGATTTGCTTCTTATTACTATTACTCAATTAGTTTAAGTTAAATTGTGATCGCATGCTGATTACATCAACTGTCAATTACTATTATTATTAATGTAATTTACTTACAAAGATTTTTGTATGTCCTGGTTGTTACACTTAGGATTTAAGTGTCTTGTAAGGTGCCGATACTACTAGTGCTTTAGTACCTACGTATATTTTTAGTCGAACTAAATTTACTTACTGTGATGCTATAAAATTATCTCTAAGTGTTATTGATTTAAATTTTAATCTAAGTTATTCTTCTAACATTATTTAAAGTACAATTGTGGTTAACAATTTGGTTTCTTTCTTTGTTTCCTCCAGCTTTACGAACCTTAAAATTTTATACAAGCTTCTAGCCTGATCTCGCAAGAGCTATATCTGCAAAAAAAGATCTTAAAATAAAATTACTTGAATCTCCCCTTTCTCCGATAGGTATTGTTTCAATCCTACAGCGTCTTGGCCGTGCAGGGTTCGTAAATTACTAGAAGCTTGAAACACATTCCTTAAGAAAGAACAATTTATTCAAAACTATTAATTAGAAATGGTATAAATGCTGCACAGATTTTTTTTTCTCGACGCCAATCTTTGAATATTTGGAATGCCCTTTTATAACACTCTTTTGATTTACCCGGTAATACATCGTCATTAACAGCAGCCGCAGCTTCACTCACATCAAAGGGAGTGCCCTCGCAATGATTTTCGTCTTATTTTATCATTGTTTATGAATTAATACTGTCTTCACAACACACGCACCAAATTGATGAAATTTTTTTGATGTTTACATTGTAACTACAGTTGCTAATACCTATAGTTGGCAAACTTGATTTTTGTGGGATTTCTAAAATTTGTAAATTTTGTCTTTTTTTAAGATTTTCGGAAAAATTTAATACAAAACACGTCAGTAAAATCTCTTATTTGATTCGAAACTTTAAAATACTCGGCACGAAGTGTCTCGTATTTTCATTTAACTTATTTAAACTAAAAATGCATATAATTAAAAATAAAAATGTATTTTTAAATACAATAAATTTAGTTAACTTAAATCAACTTCTTAAATGTAATGGAACTTTTTTTTCAATCGAAATTCAAACTATATATATATAGTAATTATTTAAACAACTAATTTTCCACACATGCGATAATTTTTAAATGGCATTCTACTTATTATTACTTTTTTTACGGTGGCCGCAAGATTATTTCTTTTCCGTTTATAAAATAAACTTTTTTATTATAGATAAGTTAAGATTATTAAATATATTATTAAATGCACTTTAAGCAACTAAAATTGACAAAACTAAAATTGTCGAATATAATTCAAACGCTACAAAACGCTAACTATAAACGATAGTTTGCTTTCTTGCCCGGATGAAGTGGAGAAACACGAAATAAAACCAGACCGTTGACTACCAGACCGAATTTGTAACCATATTAGCATACGATATGGTGCCTCCAGTAGTTATTATATTATAAGTCATTGCATATTATAGGTACTGTCTCCATAGTTGTTATTTGACTGATAACAGCGATGGCCGTTAAAATTTAACAGCCGTGGACGATATTTTTTAACAACAATACTATCTACAAAAATGTTTTTTATAAATTCTTATTTATTTTAATAACAGATTGTAATATAATATTTGAAAAAATTATAATTAATACGTACAGTACAATTAGCACTTCCTGAAATAACGATTTTTCTACCACAATTTTGTCCTAGATCTTCCCGTTTGTCATTATTTGCACAATAAGTAATTTCTGATTTTTGTGATTCTGCATGAAAACGTTGTTTAGAAATTTTTATTTTCTTATATTTGTTTTATTTTACTTACTAACTGATTTTTCCACATTATTGTTCGGCTACGGATAAAAGCTTCCAACAACCCCCAAATTGCTTCAATGTGAGGAGATCACCACTGTTATTTGCTATCACTCGATCTTTGAAATGTATGTCCTGTAAAAAGACTTTCCAACTTTAAGAATTACTGCACTAATTCTGAAGTATAATGTACAATTTATGTTAAAAATTGTTTTATCAAAAACGCTATATTAATATTTTTGTATTTGAATTTTTCTGATATAAAGTGTTAAAAAGTTAGTCTGGTCGCGCTTTTTCTCGATGCGCTGTAACATAATCACGATAACATATACCTTATATGAAATATTTGTAGGTCTACTCAAATAAAAGTTTAAAATATTTTTTTAACACCAAAAATAATAAATCACTCACATTGAAGTTAAAGTAAGCAACAGCAACTTTTATTAAATACTATATAAAATCTCACTTGCAGCAATATTTTGTAAAATGAATTACTATCATCTAAAATTTATTGCATCCATCTGTAATAAATCATAAAGGTTTTATTTTTTCAATCTATCTAAATTCTTTGCTTTGTTGCTTATTAGTATCTTAGTACGCAAGTATATTTGTTCGTTTGTATGACACTTCCGACTAATATATACCTTTAACAGGTGTTAGCTTATGAGAAGATTTGCAAAATATGTTATGTACGTACAAAATGAATTTCTTCACGATAATGTATTAATAATGCGACTCAATTTTACGCGCTTACTTTGGATTTAGTCAGTAACAACTAGGTTAAGGTTCTATGACGCAAAAGGAAATTCTAGCTGTTACTAATACTTTATTGTATGTAGTACGTATTTCACAGTTACATATCAAGATCGTAAGCATACTTTTGCAATTAACGCAACGTAGGTTTTGGCAATTTTTAGTTGAAATTTAAATCTTTAATGGAATTAGAGAAATTGTAATGACTTAATAGTATACTTTTGAAACTTTGACTGACATTTATATGTATTTACGTTAGTTGAATTAAATTTATATAATTACATAAAAAGTTTACTAAGCTATTTCCTTTTCTACAATTAACGTACTATTACACGCATAGATTAAAGTTGATTTTAAAGTTTTGTTGCTTAATTTACATAACCAAGTTCAACACATACACTTTTTATTTATTTATCTGAATAGATTGAAATCGGTATATGTTAACACTCGATAGCAAATCAATGATGTTTATCATCTGTTTCATCTTTTGTTCCATACATCAACTGAAGTTTATATTTAAAAAAATATAATTTACATTACGCAACCTAAAATGTCATTTTTTTAAAAAATATTTAAGTTGTTAAAATGCAATCTTAAACTTTAATGACAAATGATGTTACGGTTAAATATTTTTTTTATTTATTTTATTATTCTTATAAATATGTTTCATAGTTTAGTTGTTTTTAAGCGTTATTGTAAACCGTGCTGAAGCACGTGTGTAAGCTTAGGTTTGAACTTTACAATGCTAAAAATATATTTTTAAATATGTAACTTTAGTTATTTATTGAATAAATGACTAATGCTATACTTGGAACATGAACTGATTTTACAACAAATACTAGGTTTGCAGAACATTTGTAGAACATTAATATAAATTTTGTAAATATCTTTGTACTCTAAAAATTAGATTATGTGACTTTTTAATTTTCTCACGGTGATTTAATTTGCGCTAAATACACTATTGATCGTATCTTATTTTTTAATGCGGCCTAAAAGCCCGCATTTTTTAGATAAACTGTTATCATTTGTTGACTTAAAAAAATTTACCGCAAGCTTCAAAGTTAACATGACGCAATTTTTAGCGGCTCAATTGAAATGTGTTTCTACATACATACATATACATATTAAAACGTTCTCGAATTTATTGTCAACTTCGAGAACGTTTACCGAATGACGTAGAAAATTCTCGACATAGATAACAGAAATATATAAAACGCATTCAAAAGAAGCTGAAGTCGGTTTTTTCAAAGTCGGAAGCTAAGAATACTGCCGGTGTAAATAAATAAGTAATTAAGGTGTGTGCTAAGGTAAATAGATAAAGTGTCTGTGTCAGTAAAAAATAAATATAATGACGTATAAACGTACGTGTTTTTAATGTAAACAAATAGCGGTTTAGATAAACAGAAGTTATCTGCGGACATTATTTTTTGAGTGATAGTAGGTATTATATAAATTACTGTAAGTGTTTTTTCTTAAATATCATTAGATTTAATTAATTACGTGTAGTTCTAATCGTGTAAATATATGTTTATAATTAAAATAGCGTTAAAAATCGTTACAATATCAAAATGTTAAAGTTTCGCCTGGTCGGTTGGGCATAACACCGGTTTTTAACTTTCGAATTAAAGTCAAAGCTCGACTCGTATTGGCTCAATTTCATTTTAAATTATTAAATTTGTAGATTGACAATGACAAAACTTTCCAATGTCGGAAATGTATACAAAGATAATATTCTCAAAATATTTTTTTTAAAACTAGTAATGATAAATGCTAAACTGGCCGTTGAACAATATAATCAAATAAAAATAATTTACTTTTTGTGGGTTAAAATGTATGTGTGTGACAAACTAAATATCTTCTACAAGTTTGCATTGCTTTAAAAGTTTATATAAAATCCTTTTTCTTAATAATAAAATGTTATTATTTTTTCAATAAGGTATATGATTATTGTACCTCTAATAATTTGTGCAAGAATTTATTTTGTATTTGATATAAATTCTAGAATGGTTCTCAACGGTGAACTGTGATTTTTAAGAGAAACAGCGGTTTTTATAAAAGACTATAAAATTTTTAATTTAACATTACAATTACTTTTTTATTTCTACTTACCTTGTACAGAGATCGAGCCGGTGCAACTTCTAAATAAAATAACTTATTATTATTACATTCGCTCAGTGAACATAAACATAAAACATAGATATAGGCCTAATCACTGCATGTAATTTGATAATAAAATAGCTATTTATTTAACGAATTCCTGTGTAAACTTGTCACTTTTATCCACGAGTGGGCATTTTTAAAACAGACTGAAAAGTTTTAAAAGTACCTACACGACGGGATAAAAACAACCGATTTAGACAGCAACGAGTTGAATACAACATTTTATTGTTTGAACACAGACTACAAGGCTCTCAAAGTTTTAAAACCTCTCAAAAATAGTTTGACGTTTATGTTGACAAGCGCGCAATTAAAGAATTAGAATTTAACAAGAACAATAAACACTGTTTAACTTCTTAGAATCAAAAATATAAAATTTTGTCTAAATATTTATTTTGCAAATACTGTTGTTATTTTCAAAACAAAATATAAAATTTTTATCTATTTCTCTTACCTTAACTTTGTTTATTTTGGAATATGTTTCAATATTATAATTTGGTCTTTTTTTCTTTTAGTATCGTCTTTTTTAAGAAAACTTATTTTTCACCTGTCGTATTTATGTCAAATCAGTAAAATAAAAAAAAACCTGTAATATAATGGCTCAGTTAGATCATCTAATAAGTCAACTTATTATATTGTTTATAATTATTTTTAGGTGTTAGTCAGTTTTTGGTATCCAATAAATGCGTTTGGAAGAAATACCGATTTACTGGTGTAAGAGCAGTTTGAAATCTAGCGTGAAAAAGTCTAATATTCATTTGAGCGGCGAAAATCATAAAACGCCGAAGACTCTCATTTACATCATACATGTTAAACTTAGTCAATTATTGCGTTACGTTATTGAAACGTTCGCGAAGTTATTGTCAATTTCCAAAACGTTCACGAACTTATTGTTAGCTTCCAGAACGTTTACTGAAGGATGTAGAAAATTATCGAGAAGATAACAGGAATATATAAAAACGGGTTAAAGGAATCTTAAGTGAGCTTTTCAAAGTCAGAAGTACTAAAAAGATGTTTAAATAAATAAGTGATTAACGCGTGTGTTCAAGATAAATATAACGGAATTCAAACGAACGGGCCTTTAATGTAAACTAGTATCAGTTTTAGATAAACAAAAGTTATCCGCGGACATTATTTTTCGAGTGATAGTAATATATAAATTAGTGTAAGTGTTTTTCTTAAAGTTGGCTTCTTCGTATACTTCGTAATTGTAAACTCCGTTTCAAGTTTTCAGCAATACTGAACGGATTTAAATTTTTCAGAATAAAGGATTACATAACTCTTTATGGTCTGAATCAATTTTATTGATAACAAATAATTGTCGCAGTTAATTAGAAAAATACATTGCTTTACAAAAAGGTTCAGTTTGTAAGTTACATTATACAAATGAGGCATAATATACTAACTGGAGAAACCATTTCGTACATAAAAACGAGTCGTCGATATCCCCACTGGTTTCGGGCAAAAACGCATAAGGTCGACCACGTTGGAAATGTAGAAGTAAAATTAAACTTTGTATGAAATAAATTGGCATGTTTCTTACACTAAAAATACATACCTATAATTAAAAATAAAATACAAAATTATGTATTTTTAAATTTAGTTAACGTAAATCAATTTCTTAAATGTAATGGAACTAATACCTTAAAATAACATTTATGGTTTTGCAGTAAGTTTTCAATCGAAATGTATACTATAGTAATTATTTAAACAACTAATTTTCCACACCTTCGACGCGCTTCTAAACGTCTTTACAATTGGGTGAATATAATATTTAAATGGCATTTTACTTATTATTACTTTTTTACGATGGCCGCAAGATTCTTTTTTACCTCTTTTCGTTTACAAAATAAACCTTTTTATTATAGATAAGTTAAGATTATTAGATTTATTATTAAATGCACTTTAAGCAACTAAAATTGACAAAACTAAAATTGTCGAATGTAATTCAAACGCTACAATAGTTTGCTTTCTTGTCCGGATGAAGTGAGGAAACACGAAATAAAACCGGACCGAATTCGTAACCATACTAGCATACGAAGTAGTGCCTCCAGTAGTTATTATATTATACCTCATTGCTTTATACACATTGGAATGGCCAAAACAAAAAATTATTTTGAACTTTAAGTTTTCTTGAAATCTTGAAACGCAATTTGATGATTTTGAAAGAACTCGCAAACTCAGCCTTCTCTAAGAAGTGATATGCATTCAGACCAATCAAGTATAGTGACATTAACATTTAGATAAGATTTCGATTGAAGAGCAAGCCCATTCCAAGGAATATAAATGGTAGACGATTGTAGGTGATCTAAATAAAGGTACGACTAAATTCTTATAATTTGTTGCGTGAATACCAAAAATAACGTTGATCCATACTAAAAGCATGGTGTACCTGATTGTGTTTTATACCTTCTTACCAGGCGCGGCTCCGGCAGTTTATTTCGGTGGGGGCTCCATCAGTTTAAAGTGGGGAGGGGGGTGCTCATCACATTTTTAAATAATAATGTATTGAATATGGCGTTAATATAAAATTGAATAACACTTCGTTATGCACCAAGCTTTTACTTGCAAGCGATAAAGCATCATAAATCATACTACTATAAAAAAAAGCGAATGTATTACATACAAAATGAGAAAAACTTCAGTATTATTTTCAATGTCAGGGGGGGGAGGGCTATAGCCCCCCCGCCTCACTCCCCTCTGAAGCCGCGACTGCTTCTTACACGTAAGTTATTATTTCAAGTTATGCGCTAACCTCCATAAAACCTTTGGTAACTTCCTTCATATTAAATAAAATCTTAATTTAAGACATATAATCTGCACATAATCGGAATCATTTTGAATCGAATTTTAAATATATGCGTTGAATGAGTATTTATAGAATGAAATACAAGTATAAACAAATAAATTAAATTTTTAAAGAAAAAATGTTTTTGTTCCAAAAACCGTTATTGTCTGTTTTTTTATCGTTAGTAAATTGTAAAGTTGAATACTCTAAAAGCTTGGTGTCGACCTAAAAACCTTTATATGTTCACCAGCTTATTTCGTTATATATTTAGTGATCGCTAATCAGTAAGCTCAGTCAAGTTAGCCCCCCACTTTCATTTTTTAAAGAATATTCTAGTGTAATAAATTGTGCTCGTTTTGTGCTAAATTGTGCTAATAATATTTTTAATTGTGTTTAATTTTAAATTAAATAAACAAATCAAAACAAATCCGTGACTAAATCGAACGCTAATCTCCCGTTTTTTTTTTCACTATTTTACAATTTTGTTTGCCGATTTAATTGTGATTGTTCCGTTAAACTCAATTAAACTTATTTTAAAAACGATAAAACAATTTCAATAAAATCTAGAGGTTTACATGTCTACCAACCCACTATTTTTAAATTATACACATTATTTCTTATTTATTTATTTGTGCTAAATTGTGGTAATACGATTTCTTACTGTGTTTTATTCTATTTTGTACATTTATGCATTTAGAACAAAACAAATTCAAAATAGGCGATTCAAACTGCCGTATGGCACAGTTGTAAAAAAAATCACCCTTTTGTGCCCATTTGGAGTCTCGCCAAATAAACATGTTCTAAAAAAACACATATTACTAACTTTTAAATTAAAAAATAGTATATTATATATCAAGGTTGAGAAGTGCATCATTATAACCTAAGCGATAGATTATATCGCGAGACGCGAAGCGTCGAGGGATATAAATCGCGCAGGTTATAATGAACTTCTCAACCGTGTTATATATACAATTTTTTCCACTACTAGAATTATTAAAACCTTTCTACCTGTTACTAAATCAAATTTAAAATTTAAGATATTAATTTTAAATTAAAAATCAAGTCAGTAATTCTGACAGTTGTCATTAGTTTAATAGAATTAATTTTGACGTAATTCTTAATTGCGATTTAAAACACAAAAATAAACAGATAACGTAAGTTTTTATTGCTAAAGTTGTTTAAATTGTTTAAAAACATTATTATTTTAAGCATTGATTATATCTAAAACATATTTAACTCAATAATATTCACATTTAATTAAGCGCGAACTTCAAATAACTTACTTTTTAAAATCAAATTAATTTATTAATTGAGCGATTTGAAAACTTAAATTAGCATTAAATAAAATCTCTTGCTCTTGGTACGCAGTTTGGTAAACTTTTTTTCTTTGAAACTGTTGTAGTATTATCAGAAAATGTAAATATGTTCATTATTAACTACTAGTTAATAATGAAATATTATTTACCTGCGCTTAAAAAAGTACAACTTCACGGCCTTCTATTATACGTAATAATGCAAGCGTATACAACTAGTAGTGGAAAAAAAATATTGTGGCTGATGGAGCAACCGTTTTTGTTTTGGAATTGTGGCAATCAACGTTTTAAATGTAAATGGAGTTTTAATTAAGAACAAGGCAAAATAAGTTTGACGCAAACTTTTCGTGTGTGACTAAAGCTTCTTCTTCTTGGTGCAAGCTTGAATTAACTTATTCTGCTATCTGAGAACTTGATTTAGCATTTTTAAATTTATAGAGTAAGAAATGTACTGATAGATAATAGAAAAAGTACTCATAGCTATCAACCACTTAGTTGACAAGACTCTTTTTTCGTAATACTTTTCGTCATTTATCGTCCTTTTTTTTCAGATCTTTTAACGGAAACTCGTTACAGATTTTATAATTTTTGTATTCAACCGGTGCTAATATGTCTTATAAATTAGTGTTTACAAAAGTTTTTTTTGTTGCATCTTTCTAAAATTGTCATCTCGTTTAGGACATGGCAAAAATAGAGAATAACTTATAACGTTAAATATATTTTTTCAAATAATCGTTCAGAAATATTTTTGATGCGAAGCAATTTGGTAATAAAATATGCCACACTTACTAATAATTTCACAAAAATTCATTAAAAGTGACCTGAAGTCCTGAAGTGATCTTTTGTGTTAAAAAAGTGACTTCAAGTTACTTGTAAATAATAAAGTGGCGGCAGTTACTTTAAATGTCCTTAGTTGAAACGAACGGTATATTAATTACGGAAAATAATACAATAATCTGAAAAAGATTGAAAATAAATTGTATGAAATTGGAGCTAATGCAAAAATATATAAGCTTATTATGGTTCATAATTTACTTAAAAATATTTTGGGTCTGTTATATTTCATCGTAAAAAGATGCCATAACCCCAATTCGTTCAAATTTAAGTTTAAATGCTATCCGACCTGCTGAGAAAACAAAACAATTCTAATAAGGCGGAGCGTATTATTTTCAAGTTTAAGAGCGATACTGTTTTCATCTAGCGGATTTCATTCAACACAGAGCCGTAGGAGGCTAACTTTAAATATCATTCGATTTAATTAGATACGTGTAGTTAAAAAAACGTGTAAATATTTCGTTATAAATAAATTAGATTTAAAATTCGATACATTATTATAACAGTAACAAGTAACTGCCAATTTTTCAGTTGGAGTAAAGAGCCATATGGTAATTGGTGTTTTGTCTTTGCAACCGGCTGAATTTTTTTAAGAATATATTTCAAAGTATTCTCGCTCATATGAAAATAACTATAAATACATTTTCAGTCCGCTTGTAATTATGCAAATAAATAATTAAATTTTCTATACTATACCCAAAATAATAAATTACGCGTGTCCGTTACTTTTATTTGGTTTAAGAGGGGGCTCCACAGCACGAATTCCTCGAGATGGCGCCACTAGTGAAATCAAATGTGATTTTAAATCATATTTTTTAGCCTTATAACGCAAAATTTTCATAAAAACTAAAGCTTACTTTAAAGACTGTTCTTAGCTTTTGGGGCTAACACTGTTTTTATAGAAATAGTATTTAGAATAAGACCACAATAAATTATTAAATATTGAAAATTTCGAATTTTTTTTTACTTTACGTAATTTAAAATTGTATCATCCCCTGCCAAATTTAGCGGTTTGTAACATATTTCAAGCTACAATGCTAATTTTGCTTATTAACGCTACAAATCAAAATAAACTAGTTAAATTCATTGCAGAGCAAACCTAGCGGTATATTTGTAGAAGTAAAGCTGTATAAAAGTTCAACTACTTCTCGAAGGGAGCGCTGTAAATTGGATGTACGTACGTACGTATCTATATTTTATTTGATGATTTTTACTGCATCAACTTCCGCTCCTTAGTGATAAACAATGTATTATTGAGATAGTATTACTATGTATTATGTTTCATTTGTTTGTAGAAGTGTAGATATATGAGAAATAATTCAAATTTAAATTTACGGCCTACAAACTAGTAATGACATTAAAATTAAACTTCATTATTGCCAAAATGCTTTTAAGAAAATATAAACAAGTTTTGTAAAACATTGCAGCCTCTTCAAAAAACCGATCGCAATCACAATCGTGGATCATAAAAAATTGTCAAAATCATCGATTGCCTATAAAATAACTATCGTAAACATCGCTCGCTTATAAAGTAACAGTAGCGATTGTGGAAAAAAAGCAATACTCATTGCTCTTAGTCATAAAAATTAAAACAAACTAGCGCGAAATGACCTTAGGAGTGACACACAGATGTTCATTAGTAAGAATACTAGAAAAGAAATAATATTTTCTGACTACTTTAAAAACGGATTACTTCTCTCATTTACAAAAAGTAATATGGTTTTACCTAAAATATTTACTTTTACTTTAATGAAATGTATAATAAGGTAATTCCTTTTTAGTACGTTTAGTATTGACAATATCATAGAACTTTCTTTTTAAAAGCCAGTGAGCATTAAAAATTTTTGTGAGCGTGTACTGTATTCTTGCATAATTTATAATCAAAGTCATGTGTCATATCGTATTCTACTACTATGCATAAGATAAACAGGTGGTAGTAGTAACATTCCGGTGTAATCAAAAACAATTTTTATTTGTTATCTAAGTTGATCCTCAAACAATTTGTGAGCGTGTACTGTATTCTTGCATAATTTATAAACGATTTGCTAACGATAGAAGTAAGATTTAGACAATAGAAACAAATTTTGATTTGTTGTTTTTTTAAACATAGTGCGGTAATTACGTAATTAAAGTTTAGGATACCAATAGTATGCATAGGCGTTATACATTTCCAAATTTAAACATTTTGGCAGAGTGGCAAAATTCTTGAAAAAATTTGATACAAAGAAATTTTGTAGAACATTTTATAAGAAAATTTAAAAGTTGTAAGACTCAACGGCCAATTATGGTGTCGAGCGATCAAAACATAAAAATTTGCAAATTAACGTAGTTTTTATTTATTTTTTTAATTTTAATGCTTTAGTATAAGTAAATATAACGGCCGTTGCCGATGGAGCGTGATCGAAACGGTCCTATAAGACAAAATATGTTGCTTCTTCTGGTGTGGCATGTATTGTTGGTGCCAACACTGGTAAATTATTATTTGTCGCCGTTAGAAACAAATGTTGCCTTGTGTGGGAAAGGGCAAAACCAAGAAATACATATTACAGTGGGCGAACACAAATGTTACAAAAACTGATCAAGAACATCTAGGGCAATGGAATTTGACATCATATTAGAGGGTTTTAAGCGTACTGTGGAAATAGTAGTGTCTGCAAAAACTTGTGTGCAGATAAACCATGCGTGAATGACATTTTAATTAAAAAAATTTAATACAAGAATCATCTTTCCAATTCTACAATTGTAAAAACGATTTCTGCTACGGACACAAAACCTTAAGAATGTTTGCTGTAATAAAAATCCCTTGATAGAAGCATTTAACTTGCTAACTGATATAACTATCGCAAAAATGATAGTCGTGCGATAACGAACATTCTCAAGAGAATAATCGCAATTACTCCCACCACTAAACTTTTATAATTTTTGCGCCACCTGGCTTATAATAGTGTAACTTCTTTATTCGTAAAAAATTGCAGCTTTTACACATTTTATAATATTTTTTGTTGCGCTATCTGGCTCACAGTAGTATAACTTTTTAATTTTAATAACTTCCCCGTTAAAGCAGCACCTACTAGAGATTACACTCTAAGTGTAAGTATGGCCGACGAGACCCCGCTCTTAACATCAAAATTGTAATATCAATCTGCTCCGACTCAGTATAGGAACCGCTGTGCTCGGTCTTGCTCGAATCGCCATTCTATATGAACGTTTCCTACACTAATCATATTGATTTGGTCTAAGGTTAAGGTAACTCTAAAACTTAGCCCTGAATTCTTCTTGTAGCTCCGGATGTAATTTAACGATCTAGCAAAAGATGCTGTATGTAGAAGTGGTTGCGTTTGTGTTGTGCAACGCTTTGGCTATGAATAATAATAATATGTCAGTAAAGCGCCAAATAATTTATTAATATAAGTAGATGAATCCCACGTGACATGTGACTTAAAAAGCATACCACACTAAACAGTTTAAGAATGTGTTTATTTTCGCATGAATTTTAAGAAAGAGGTTGGTATTACAACACGAACAAATCGAATGATTGAAATATTAATTAGACCAATTATAAAGTACAAATTTGGGTTTACCTAGAGATTTTTCTTAAACAAGCGTCTAATAAAATTATTCAAAAGAATGTAAAACATAACCTATTTTAAATTAACTTTAATCCGATAAACAAACGCAAAATGTCAATATAACAACTGACATCATTACTTATCCTGACGTCATAAATTTGAAGTCACGTGGCATTTATCTACTTTAGAGATTATTACATAATATTGTTATATATATCTTAACCCTTAGAAAACATTAAGTTTTCGGCATTGTAAAATAATGGTTTCTGAATTACAAATGAATATTAAATAATTAATACTCTAAATTACAATTAACCAATCTGAAATATAATTAAACTACAATAATTGTAAATAATTCAATGCCTTTCCAATATATTTCTTTTTTATTTATTAAATAATTAATAAATATATAAGATAGGCATTGAATTATTTACAATTATAATTAAACTCCTATTTTGTGTTAAAAGCTTTATAATGGATAATATACAATCTTCAATTAAACTACGATTAAAAAAGGTGAAATTGTAAAACCAATCATAGTGTTAAAGTTATGTCACATAAGTATCAGATATGTTTGAATTTTTACACGGAGAGAAATATTATGCTGAATTTAATCATTACAATTTCATATTTAAAGCATTTGCTTTTTTTCTAAAATTGATTCACATTCAAATAAAATTAAACCTACATGTTCTAAAACTTAAATTAAATTTCTTATTGCAATCCAAACATGTTTTTATTAAATCATTCATAATTATAATGATACAAGTAAAAAGTTTTTGTTAAAATTAAGCCTACAAATTGATCAAATTCAACTAATTATTATAAGAAATCATATCAGCGATTAAAGTACGTAATAAATTACTACGAAACCACTAAGTAGGCATTTCAAGTAAGCATTTATGTTATCACTATTTGTTTCACGCTGGTCTAAAATAAGGTATCAGCAATTTAAGTTACGTTAAGGTTGGCAATATGTGCTAAACTTTTTGCTAAAGCTGTGGCAAAGATAAATTAACGTGTACCGTGACTCCGACAGTTTTTTGTTTGGAAGAATACGACATGGATTCATCATTTTATAAGAAGTTGCTTGCAGCGTATAATCTATAATTCACTACATCAATTAGTGAATGATTGGAAATTATCAGAAACTTACAAGTAAGTATTGACTCTGATTTTGAATATTGTTCACTGTCGTTATACGTTAGAATTATGTCGCAAAGCTTGCACATTTTTTGGCATGTATGACTTAGTTTTTTGCAATGAAATGAAATTATCGTGCATTTGCTTTTCTTTTAGAACAAGAAATTGATGTTACATCCCTTGTGTGCCTAACGGAAAATAATTTGGACATATTGAAGGAAGGTGAATTTGGGTTGATTGTAAAGTTTAGTAGTTGGAGAACCCTTTGACAGAAAAAAATAACTTTCCAAAAGTTACAAGAAGATTATTTAACTCGGATGGTGTAGATTCGACTAATATTCTAAGTGTAACATACTATTAATGCTGATGCGTGTACATATTGATGTCAAGGACAGTATTATTTGGATCGGTAATATTATCTACCAATAATTATAAATTTTAATGTAAACTAGGATTAAACCATAAGCTGTAGTGATGATAAAAATATAACACATTTATTTTGAATTTAGCAAATAAATACGTTTAAACTATGTGTATATTTACTGAAATCATTCATACCCTGAAGGTGCACAAAAGCAAACATTATGACACTGCGTGCTTAAATTAATACGAAGTGTTATTACTATTAAACCTATTTATGATAAAACGCAACAATCAACAGAGATAAGAAAAAGCAGTACTTGTCATAACTATGGTTCTTCTCTACGATCACATTAAGCAACTTTTGAATAATAAAAGAAAACGATGTTTTCTTAAATTGATATATTATAAAATCTATACAATTCTTTTTCAAAATATTTGTTGTAATAAAATGAAAGCTTTGTTTAAGCGTACATCGGCTTGACTCAAAACCAACAGCCCATTTGCATGAAATATAGCTGTTTTTGCTTTATTACAGTAAACTTTTCTCTCCGTGTAAGCATAATTTAAATAAAGCTTTTCCGGCACATTCAAAATCCGACAACACTTACTAGCGTGTTAGTTATCAAAAAGAAATATGTTTTGTATAGTTTAAGAAGAGTTCAGATCTTAAATATTTATAAAAACTAAAAATTGTTTTCAATATTTACTGTTAGATAACAACATTGTATAAACTAAGATTTAGATTTGAGAATCGGTATCATTTAAAACGTTCTTTAAGAATTTTAAATATACAAATTCACATACATACAATATATCACAAATCAAAATAAAAGGATATTGTAATTTAATTAAGTTACTTGCTATACAAAAACATTATCAAAAACAACAATATAAAAAGATCATGCTTTTCCAAAACTGTACTTGAAACCACAATTAAATACGTTTAATAAAGACTATAAAAATACCGTTTTATGTTCGACACAATTTTAGATTCCTCCATTACAAAGAAGTAATTATTTATCAATTAAAATAAATCTTAGACACAAATACAACTGAGAACATTGTTGTAAAAATAACGGAATATCAAACTTTCTTAAGTTTTTTTATGTACCTACAATCTTTAATACTGCTGAGTAAAGTATGTATTAGTATAAAGTATACGAAGTGTAATAGTTTTTAACAAATATTAACATTGTCAAACTTAAAATTAATACATTTTTACTTTAAAATTAGCGATTATTTGTAGGCGACAAAAATTGCTATTGTTTTAATGACATTTTACATCCGGAATACTGTACATCCTAGGAATGTTAATAACACAGCCGTAACTTTTTTATTTATTTTAACATTAAAAAAACAATAAAGGTGTGCGTTTTAGTGTTTGCAAGTATTCAGTAGCATTCATTCAGTCTTTGATGCGATGGCATGCTTAGGTAGTGCAGTAAAATAAATCGATTATTAGTTTTTTTTTGTATCAAAATAAACTAAAACATAAACAGTTATATATTTTTGTACATTTCATATTAGTTGTTCATAATAACATACAAACTATCATATGTAATATTATAAGTGTGTGTAAAATTATCGATAATGAGACACCTTATTGACGGAAACGAAAAATGTGTTGCCTAGTTTTGGCAACACATTTTGAGTTCTGTTCAGGTGTCGAATTTTAGATAATTTTACAAAGACGAATGAAATTCAAATGACTATTACTCGAAAAAAACAAAAAAATTATTTATTGTCATAATAATTATTAGTGACGTTACAAAATAAGTCGAGCCAAAACGTGACATGGTTGACGTTTATGAATTTTTGAGTTTAGAGCGTTTTCATGGTTACTTATCAACAGGCATACTTATCGCTGTAATTGTATCTCTTCCGGTTGTGTTATCGCTTATATCGCTCGTTTAATTGAAAAACGTGATTGAAATAGTGTAATATGATTGGTTAATTTTAAATGAAGGTAATAATCTAAATGAGTATTTTTCAGTTGCATTATAATACTAGCAATTGTTTGAGCTATATTAAAAAGCTGTATTTTAATAATATTTATACTAAAAGCGTAAGTTTAAATTAGAAAACGTTTTGGGGTTGCTAAAAATTTGCTTTAATTATGAAAAAAAAAACTATTACTGCTCTATATTTCTTTTTCGAACTTGGAGCTTGCAATCTGTGATAATATATTAAAATTATCATTTAACATTCTTAAATATTTAAAAAGTTTTTTTTTTATCAGGGCATTTCTTCTAATAAATTTTTTTATGATTCAAGATTCCTAAAAATGTTGTAAATTTAATCATTTATGTGATCTTTTTACTTTTTTCAATCTAATTAAACAGAACGATACCAATAACCGTATTGTATTAGCATTTCTTATGTAACATTGTAATAATTAAACTTGCACTATGCATCGTATCTACACGTTTATTAATTCTTAGAAAAGTGAGGTTAAAATACGTTCGATGTCGAAAAAATTTAACTTTATTTAGCGTCGAACAAAATATTCGGAAAGATTTAACCGAAAATAGACCAATGAGAACATGTTTCGAGCCGTCGGATGTCGAACATCAGATACATAAGAATCCGTTGTATGTATTTGAAGAAATATACCTAATCTATCAAATTAATGCAATATGCAGTAATTTCTAATTTATATTTATACTCAGTGTTGTAAATTATCTATATAAATTTATATAGATAAATTAATCTAGATACATATTTTTTATCTATTTATATGTATCTAGATACAATCAAAAATATATAAGTTATATGTATCTGTATATATATAATTTTTTATTTAAACTATTTAAATAACATTTATAAAAAATCTAGTGTCTCGTAAAATTCCAGTTACAATATGTGTTTTTCTGCAGTAATTTTCCGCATTCTATATAGTTCTTCAAATGAACTCCATCTATCTATATTACTAACTAGATTATTTCATCTATTATCTGTTATCTATATAAAGTTTGAATAGTTTATCTATTATCTAATACTAGATAATTCTTGCAAGAAAAAAAAATTATCTGTATCTATATAATTTAAAAATTATCTATTTACAACACTGTATACTTCTACTTTTCAAGTTCAGAAGCTATATATGTATGTAGTACTTTTTAGCTTATAAAAGATTATGATGCTATTCCTATGATGCAAATACCATATTTTTATGTCGATACTTGTTGGAGTACGCGGTGTCTGTAGTAAGACTTTCGGCAAGACTAAGCTTGAAATAAACCAGTTACCAAAACTACAAGCAACAAGTGGATTCTGTCATGTTATGTTAATCTGAATGATAGTCAGTGAATGAATTAAACAATAAAAATTTGTTTGATAATAAAACCTGAATACATACCTCATATCAAAAAGCAAAAAAATTATGTCCTTAGTTATTTCAATATTAATTTGTTTAGCCAGTCTTTTTCAATTAGCTACGACTGATAAAAATTATAAAAAGAAGTCTGATAAGTGAACGGTATTAATTAAATTAATAAAAAGATTCGCATTCTGAACAATGGTTATCTCAAAAATAATTAATACAATAAATTAAAAAGTAGATAGAATATGTGTCTTTTATAACAGAAAATTTATAAAAAGATTTTTAGATGTTTCAATTAATTCATCAAGATCTGAGAAGAACTCATAGCAACGTTTCAACAAAATAAACCTACTAGCAACACTTCATTTTGTCAATCTTGCTATAAAATGAACAAAAATCAATAACCATTAAGTATAATAAGAGCAAGATAAACGAATTTTTTTCTATTAGGTCGCAAACCTGTTTCATCCAATTCTATTGTTACATGTGACGCAAAAAACCAGCTATTATTTAATTTTTTTGGTAATCTTTCAAGTAAATGTGTTGTTCCTGGTTTATGGACACTAGCAATTATTGATAGTCTATCGTTAGGTATTTTTAATACGCATTCTATCCACTCTCCGCAATGTCTTTTTATTCATCATTTTTTTGTTTAGTATTTTATAGAAGAGTGCCTGTTCTGGTACGAATGTTACAATTTTATTTTTCGTGTTACGAAGTGGTGTGCGGTATCTGTTCTTTACGGTATAAGTTATTAGAAAAGTGTTTTTTTATATCATGTTTTTAGGCATCCTGTTTTATTGTATTAATATTTTACTTTTGTATTTAGGTTTCTGCCGTTTGATATTTATAAAAAATCAATCCGATATCTGGTTAATTAATTACATTTTTTAATAATAACAATAGTACTTTGTTATACACCAAGCTTTTACTAGCAGGCTATAAACTATTACATACAAATACTAAATAAAGCATATTTATTAATCAAAATGTAAGAAAACTTCCAGTATCATTTTCAGTCTTTGGGAAATAGACTGTTACTAGCGGATAGATTCTACCCAAAATTTAAATTATAATGAATACTATTATTTAAATATTTTAGTATTATATTGTTGAATATATGTAGTAATGTACTTTCATATGTTTATTTTTTATTACGAGAAACTTTTTAATATTGAGTTCAGCTTACGCTGATTAAGTGTACACCTGTTTCGGTACCACAGCATAAACCAAGAATCACCTTTACCAATAGAATTTAAAGTAAAGTTTTTACAAGTTCTAAAATACTATACTGATTAAAATAAAAATTTTTAAATATTAGTTGCATAGGTTTTCATGATTACCTACGTATAATAGCAGGTTGTAAAGTAGTAGTTTTTTAATCGCAGAAAATAATACGTTTTATAACCAATCAGGAATGGTAGTCATTGCCAACGAAGATGAAACTTTTAGCCGAGCCGAAAGCGAAGCTACAATTTATAAAAGTTGGCACATTCCTCACGACTTATACACTATACTTTTTTTACGACTGCCTATTTAATTATTTATCAAAATCCAATATAAAACCCTTTTTTTTTGTTGCAGCAAATAAATAACCCAAATTTATAAATTTGTAATCGTAAAAATCATAATTAAAAAGTTATATGATAAAACTTTGTTATAAGTGTGTTACTATTATCAAATTTTTAGTTCGATTTTTGCCGACAAATACGATGTTGGTATCTGAACGTTAAAAAATAATTTGTAATTAATAGGTGATATTCTTAGAAATAGAACTTTACGAACAAAGAAAGTAATATGAAGATTTTAATACCATTGTTTTCAACCAAAAACTGTATTAATTTTTTTATAATAAAGCTTTACGTATAGAAATAAAGTTAATTAACCCAATGAACCTAATATGCTACAACAATCTTTAATGCAAAAAACGTTTAAATATAAGAAGCATTGCGATAAAAAGAAACAAAACAAATATTTTGCAGCTTAAAAAAGGAAATAAGAAGTTAATTACAGAGATGAAAATTATTGTAATTATTAAGTGGTTTTGCTTATAAATACTTTTAAATATGTAATTTTTTTAATGTACAAACGAAAGCTTTGCACTAGCGTTGTAACACATTGACATCATAACAATTTATATTTTTTGTAATATGTATCTTGTGTTATTTATTATAACGTAAGTACAGTCTAAAGTGTTTTTGATTGCGCTAAATTGCAAGCAGGCAAATGCGTAGCTTACTACTGAATGGTTCAACTTAAATTAGTATTTCTTTGAAAACCTATAATAAAACCATATTATAAAAAATAAAGATAAACAGTTATATTTATCTACATTCTTTCAAAATACCTTCAAATTATAAATAATACATTTTGTTAAAGAATTTTTTTTTTACTTACTTTTTCCTTATAAATTTTAATGGTTTATTTATTATTTTATTAAATTTATTAATTTACCATTGATTAGCTTTCACAAAAGGCACTTTAAAACCTATTGACAATAATGAATTTTTATTGTAATGTCTAATTTGTGCTGAGTTGTTAATTTGTAATTTGAAAAATGAAAATTTAGGTTATAGTGACTTTTAAAAAAGCTGCTTATGAAAGCCGCCGTTAGTATGGTAAAAGCTATTATGCTTTGACTAAAATTATGTCAGAAAACATACTTTTGTTTTGGCAATGTAAAGGGTACTATTGTTTGAAAAATGAGATCAGAACTTTTATTATGTATACTGTATAGTGTCACACGCTTTTTAAACTACATTTTAAGTAGGTTTTAACATGTGTAATTTTAAAATCTATTTAATAAACTTACACTATACGTGTAACTTTTAAAAAAAATCCTAATTACAAAAAACTCTTTCCGGTACATCAAATATTTTAGAAATCTCGGTTGAAGTATTTCCAGCTTCACTTAGCCCTACTGCTCGTCCCCTAAACTCGATTAGGAAACCACGTCTGTTCATTTCTTGTACAACGGTTTAGGTCAAGCACTGATTAAAAACTGTATTGGAACTGCTACTTTTGAGGAAAAAATCCCGATAAAATGTGTATAATGGATATTTTATGACAGATTTTAAATGTATGAATGTTACATGTCCACAAATTAGCGCAATCAAAAACGCTTTAAACTGTACAAACTACTACGTACGAGTAGTACGAGTACGAGTTAATCCACATGTAAGAAAAAGTGTGGTCGTTGTAGTCACGACCACAATGACGACCGTGACTATAAGGGCCACCTACAAACTTTAGCCACAACGGCCACCTATTCTGTAGACCACAACGGCCACTTTCATTTTTGACCATACCAGCCACCGTGACAACAACAGCCAACTATCTTCATGACCGCAATAGCCATCGCAACTACAACGTCCACCAACGGCCGTTGTGGTTAAAGTTGGTAGATGGCCGTTATGGTCACAGTAGCCGTTGTGGTCGTGACTACATTAAAATAACACTAAAGTTACATAGCTTAATATCTAATATTTTCAGTATTCTTAATAATTTTAAAGAAAATTTTAAAATTACTAACTTACTTTTTGTACAACAGAAGAGCCCAGGTTACAAACCTATGAGTATACAAATGACTTATGTGTATTTCATATTCTTGCGTTTCACGTAAAATAGACAAAAATACAAAACAATGTTGTAAAACTGCTGGAAACTAAAATAGAAATACTTCATTTCTTGTTTAAAAGTTTTAACAACTGATTTATAAAAAAAGTTTGTGTATGTAAAAAGCCTGTAGTGTAGTAATATTGCAGTAATAGTATTAACACTAAAGAATAGTTATAAAGAACTACTGAATGTTGGTAAACGTTAATAAAAAGTTTCCATGTTTATTAAAAATGTGATAAGTATTTGTGCTATTACTGTTTTTTAAAACATAAAGTTTATTAAAAACAAAATATAATTATGTTCTTAAGATTGCATTAAAAAAGCGTTCCTAATTATCACAAAATAGTTATAAACAAGTGATCATATTAAATACAAAGTTTTCGCTAATGTTACAAACAACATGTACTTTATAATAAGCAATGACAATAATTAGATTTTCTTTTCTAGAAAATAAACATACACACTTTAAATAATGGTTAATAACATGGTTTATGAGTTTGTTTTATCACACGTTAGTATACCAGGTCGCAATTCAAAATGCGGTCTCAGTCAAAAAACTTAGAAAAACGCTAGCCAGAGTCATTATAGTTTTTATAAAACACTTTAAATACATAAAGCAAAGTAGAACCTAATGCTTTCTAATTTTGCTTATTACATGATCAAGTAATTCAACGGTAAACGAGTTTCCTCAATTTCTTTCAAAATAAAATTTACGTAAAACAAGTGTATATATAAAAACATAAAACACCTTAACATCAATATCTGTATTGTGTTCAAGTATGCTTGTTAATTTTTACAGATTACAAGCCTTTTTACATACACGTACATACCTACTGTAATTGAAATAAATCATATACTTTGCAGTCTACGTATTTCATAACGGAAATTTATTTTTCGGTACGATTACAACTATTATTGGTTTACAAAAATAAATACTTTAAAAATAATCTGGCATAATAAAAACGTACAGTTATTTCAGTAATGCTATTTACTATTATTTAATATAGTAAAAATTAAATAGGTTTGGTTTGGCATTACCGTTGATTCGATTTGCACGAACGAATATACATAACAGATTTTATAAAATAAATTGTTTCTATTCTCATCCTAAAAATTTTTAAAATGCTATGGTATAGCAGTAAATATTTAGTTCACGTTTGAAAAAAAATATATAAAAATGTGTAAACATAAAACGGTGCAGAAATTTTAGATTAATAAGTTTTAAGGTAACTGTGCGTAAAGTTTGTATAAAAAAATCTATAACAGTTTGGTTTTAAATTGTTTAATACGCTTATTGTAAAAAGTGCTTTTTGTTACAATTACGCTATTAGGTTAGTCGACTACAAAAATAGCATAATCCATTCAAAATTACAACCACAAAAAAAAGTATAAAAGTGTTGGCCTAATAACTGCACATTATTATACAATCACAGCGTAAGTTTTTTTTATTAATGTGCACTAACATAAATTTATAAAAACTTTTAGTATTTTTGGTAGAGAAAATTTGAAGGCTTTGCACTAAACTCAAAAAGGACATTTTTTTAGATAATACCTTTAAATGAGTCTATACAAAAAAACATTTAAGTTAATATATTTTGCAAATTTTTCAAAAAATATATATAAGGATATAAGAATGCTTTTATCAAAATATAAGACATGAATCTATTTGCCAACATGATGCTGAAAACGCATTAAATCTAACTAAAAAAATCTTAAAATAATAATCCAAAAACTGTTAATTTATATGTCAGTTAAAAGATTTGCTGTTGAATTTTTAATTCAAATTTTATATTTTTTAAACTTAGTTTAAAAATTTTAATATCAATTTGTAACTAATTCACCTGAGCAATGTGTAAATTGGTGTAAATGCAAGCCTGTTTTTACAAAGAAAAAAAAAAGCCAATAACATGTTATATTAAATTGATGTACGTTTATTTATTAGTTAATAAATTAGTTTGTTAAAACATAACCGCTACATTGTACCAAGGAAACCGTCTTCGTTAACAACAATAAACAAAGTTTTTATAAAAATTCGTCTTCAAAAGAGTTTCTAATTTTTTTATATCGCTTAGATAATATTGGGCGCATATTATACCATAGATACGTTACGTTAATGCTATAAACTACCAACATTAAAACAATGTACTTGCTAGGTATATTGCATTAAATACCATGTTTATTGAAACTACTATACTGATCATCAAATGATGCAGATAGTTTTATTAATTAATGTTCTTGTAGGCGAACGTAACGAAAATAATTAGTAATCTCAGTTATGAAAAACTGATAAACGTTTTCATTAAATGAATAAAACAGCTCATTGTGTAGGTAAAAATAATGATTGTCCTAATAAACAATAAATATTGATGTATTTCATGAATGCTAAAACGTAGATCCAACAAATGCATAATCGATCTATGAACATGTATTCGTTAATGAATGAATAAAATAATATATTTAATAAGGTATTGGTCAATAAATACCGTTCATTAATATTACCTACCAAACTTTTTTCTATGTATATTTGTGAAAATATTGACACGTTTTCGATGTTATTGTCAACTTCGGGTCAATGACCGAAGGATGTTGAACATTCTAGACACAGATAACAGAAATATATAAAAACTATTTGTCGGTTTAAATAAATTCAGCGTTTAACGCGTGTGCCAAGATAAATATAACGGCGTGTAAAAGTGTACGTGCTTTTGATATAAACAAATATCGGTCTGGATAAACAAAAGTGTTAGTTAAAAGTAATAATAATAAATCTTGTCAATATTTAATTTATAAATAATTTAATTTTCAAATTCGTAACACTGGTAATACATATGTGCGCTAATCGAAACCCGTTGATAAAACGCTTATATCGTGTAAATAAACAACTGTTTAGTTCGCGCTTTGCGCGTGTTTGTTTATAGAGAGTGTCGATACTTAAGCGTTTTTAAGTATAATAAAATGAATATTATAAATACACACTTTATTCAATAAAAATCAACGTGTTGCATATAGCTGAACGCGCATTTTAAGACTGCATCTTACATTTTCTTTACAAAAAAGAAACCGTAAATTTTAAGTAGCAGGGGTCAAACACCCTTTTTATTTACCTAACAACTACCAATAACAAGTTTCCTGTCCTTTAGGATGAGTATTATAATACTTTACAAAATGCTTTGAAATGACCATAAATCCTTGTCAATGTTAATTGCTTATATCTACGTTTCCACGAATTTGTAGTTTTAAATCCTTTAAACTTCTTACTTAACTAACATTAGGTCTTAACATTCCGCCCGCCTTGAAAGGCTATACTTTCAATACGCTAAATATAAATAACACAAATAGTTCACTGCACTGAAACCTAATCACTAACACTATAAACTAAACACCAAAACACTAAAACACTAAACACCTAATCATTGATTAATAGAAAGGCTAAATTTCGCATAGCAATTTTAAATGTCCCTCTTGCTGTGCGAACTGACGCTACCCTGGCCACGCTGTCGTCTCCATGGTGAAGCGTTGTGATTCTTCCTAGTCTCCAGTTGAGCGGAGGAAGGTTGTCATCTTTAATGATTACCATAGCTCCTATCTTAATGTTGGTTGGATCTTGACTCTTCCATTTGACACGCTGTTGAAGTTGTGATAAATACTCTCTAGACCAACGATTCCAGAATCCTTGAAACATGTATTGGACTCGTTTCCAATGTGATAATCGATTTACATTTACTACTGAAATGTTTGGTTCCGTAGGAGCCTTCAGCGAATCACCAATTAAGAAGTGAGCAGGAGTTAGGGCGATATAATCATTTGGATCATTGGAGATTGGGGTTAAAGGACGTGAATTCAAACATGCCTCTATTTGTATGATTAATGTAGACATTTCTTCGTAAGTAAGAACATTAATTCCAACTACTCGTCTTAAATGATGTTTTGTGGTTTTAACAGCTGCCTCCCAAAGTCCTCCAAAATGTGGCGCTCGAGGTGGTATGAAGTGCCATTTTGTATTGCACTCAATCAATAATCGTTGAAATTTTTCCTTATAATCGGGCGATTTTAACTGATTTGTAATTTTTTCCCATTCATTTTTTGCGCCAACAAAGTTTGTAGCATTATCCGAATAAAGGTTGGCTACGTTTCCCCGCCTAGATATAAAACGTTTGTAAGCATTCAAAAAACTTTCAGTACTTAAGTCTAATATTAATTCTAAATGACTTGCTTTCGTCGTAAAGCACACGAACACCGCGACGTATCCTTTCTGTGGTACAATTCCTCGTGCACGTTTGTGGTATAATTTAAATGGACCACAGTAATCAACCCCACAATTTGTAAATGGACGAGTTATCTGAACTCGATTTGTAGGTAGGTTGCCCATTATATGTTCAAGTAGTCGTGGTTGTGACCTGCAGCATCGTATGCATTTTCTTAATACTCCCTTTATCGTGTTGCGACCGCCAATTGGCCAAAATTGCAATCGTATTGCTGCTAAGATAAATTGCACTCCACCATGAAGATGCCGTAGATGTTCATAATTTATAATCTGTGATGTAAGAACATGGTTGCTTGGTAAGATTATTGGATGACGTTGTTGAAATGGTACATCAGCTTCTTTTATACGTCCACCGACGCGAATTAATCCATTATCATCGATGAAAGGGTTTAATGAAAGTAATTTACTTTTTTTACTGATTTGATTTCCTTTAGATAGTGCATTTAATTCTTGCTTAAATTCGTCTTGTTGGCATAATTTTAAGATTTTTACCGTTGCTTCTTGTATTTCTTCTACTAATAATTGCCCATAAATTCGCATTTCTCTTTGTCGCTTACAATTGTGTATAAAACGTAAGCAGTATGCTGTTACTCGCTTTAGCATAACTAACGAAGAGAATTTTTGCAGTAATTTAAATGATTCTAAAGTTGTTGTTGTTAAAGATATTTCTGATCTTCTTTCTTGTGTAACTTCTGGAAGTCTTAATTGCTGTGGCCATTGTGATGATTCGTAATTTAAGAAATCTGGACCATGCCACCAAAGCGCTAAATTGCGTAATGCTTCTGGCGTTGACTCTCTGGATATGATGTCGGCAGGGTTGTTGTTTGTGCCAACATGTCTCCAGGCAGAAACTTCTGTAAGTTGCTGAATCTGACTTACTCTATTTGCCACAAATGTTTTCCACGATTTTGATGGCGCAGTAATCCAACATAAAGATATTGTAGAATCGGTCCAAAAGTATTCCCGATTAAATCGAATAGATACAGCTTGCTTAACCTTGTGTTGTAATTCAGCTAAGAGTAATGCACTACAAAGTTCTAATCGTGGTAACGATGTGGCTTTTAACGGCGCTACTCTTGATTTTGAGCATAGTAATTGTGATCCGTAATTATTTTTGCCATCTGTAGTTCGAATATAAATACAACAACCATAAGCAGCTTCAGAAGCATCGCAAAAGCCGTGTAGTTCTATTTCATAATAGTTTTTGTGTTTCAAGACATTGCGATGTAATTTTAAATCACTTAATAAATGTAATTGATTGTAGTATTCTACCCAAGCTGAAAATATGTTCATTGGCACTGATTCGTCCCAATTTAACTTTAATTGCCACAACCTTTGCATTAATATTTTTGCCTTAACAATGACAGGTCCGATTATTCCCAACGGATCATAAAGTTGTGAAATTGCAGACAATATGCTTCGTTTCGTGACTTTCATATTTGTTATAATATTTGTTGAATATTGCAAGCAATCATCTGTAGGATTCCATAATAATCCCAGCGTTTTTGTAGTTTCATCATTGTCGAAATTCATTATTGTTTCTGATTTATTCGAGTGGCGGATTAGATTTGTCATTTCTTTGTTGTTTGTTCTCCATTTTCTAAGTTCAAAACCACCTTGCAATAAAATGTTGGTAATGTTTTTGTATATGTCTAATAACTCTTCCTTTGTTTGAGCTCCTGTAATTAAGTCGTCAACGTAGAAGTCTCGTTGAATTATTGTGGCTTCGCGTGGATTTGTTTCCATTGCTTGATTACCAAGTTCGTTTAGACATCTAACTGCCAAAAATGGCGCTGACGCAGTTCCATATGTCACCGTGTTTAACGTGTAACATCTGATTGGATCGTTGCTGTCATACCTCCACCAGATCTTCTGATACTTTCTGTCCTCCTTTGCGATCAAAATCTGTCTGTACATTTTCGTGATATCTGCAGTAATTACATATGCGTGCATTCTAAATCTTAACATAATAGAAACAAGGTCACTCTGTATTGTCGGACCTACTAGTAGAGTATCGTTTAACGATAGATTCGTTGTTGTCTTGGAGGACCCATCAAACACTACACGCAGTCTTGTTGTTTTGCTACTTTCCTTTATGACGCAATGATGTGGTAAAAAATAACCGTCTGTGATTTCATAATTCTCTTCAACTTCTGTCATGTGGCCTAGTTCTTCGTACTCCTTCATGAAGTCCTTGTACTGTTGTTTTAAGTTTATGTCTTTGTTCAATCGTTTTTCTAATAAATGAAATCTGTTTAATGCCATGGATTCGGATTGTCCTAATTGTTCGATACATTTCTTGAATGGCAATTTAACAATGAATCGTCCATACTCATCTCTCGTTGTATTTTTACTGAAATGTCGTTCGCAACTTCGTTCTTCTTGTGTTAACATTTGATCTCTTTGTGTTGGTTCCTCAAGTTCCCAAAACCTTTTCATTGTTGTGTTTAAATTGTCTTCGAGGCAACTCAAATACGTATGAGTAGGCTTGATTTGATTTGATATTAAATTATTCAATTGACCTGCTACAATCCAACCAAATTGGGTTTTCTGTAATTGCAGGTTAGAATGAAATGGTAATTTGATCTGTCCAACGCAAAGTAATTGCCAAAATAATTCTGCTCCTATTAAACCGTCAATTGGTGATGATTTACTGAAATTTGGATCCGCCAGTTTAATATTTGCAGGTATTTGTATGCTGTTTGACGACACATCGATTGCTGGCAATTGCTGTGTAATGATTGGTATTACAAGAAATTGCAGTTCAACAACAAAATTATTTATGCGTGATTTAATGGTTGCCTTAACCCTTTTTCTGATTTTCGTATTACAATGTCCGATTCCTATTAATGGTATGTTCACCTTTTCTGTCGCAATATTCAATTTTTTAATTAATGATTCCGTTATAAAATTAGATTGCGAACCGCTATCTAATAGTACGCGAAATTGCATTGTACTTCCCCGACTATCTACGATATCAATGACGGCGGTTGACAGCAGCACTTGACCACCGCATTGTGAACATATTTGTGCCGAATAACTACTGATGGGGGTTGCTTCCGTTTCCAAGTTTGCTGTTGATGCTTCGTTTATGCTGTTTACCGTTTCAGCATGATTTTGCACTACGTTTGCCGTTATTTGATTTGTATGTGCAGGTTTTCTGTGTAAAAGCGTGTTATGTCTACCATTACAATTTCTACATCCTCCAGTTCTACAAAATCGTGCTTGATGATTAGTTCTAAGGCAATTTAAACACAATTTCAATTCATTTACGATTTTATACCTAGCATCAACATTTGACTCTAGAAAATGTTTACATTGATATAAATGATGTTGTTCTTTGCAATGAGGGCAAATTTGTTGAGAAATTGTGTAAGATTTAATTGTATTTGGTACAGTTCCGCTGTTTTTCATCTTCCACGGTTGACTAACTTGTGTTTTGCTTTGAATTTGTGGTTCTTTGTGTACGCGAGATTCTAAGACTTTACACCGTTCTTGTAGGAATTCTGTAAGATAATGCACGGTAGGAAAATCTATATTTACAGTCCTTTCTTCCTATTTATCCCGAGTGATGCTATCCAATTTTGATACCGCTATAAAAATTAATAAATCATCGATTGTAGGATGTCCTAGTACTTCCAATGCTTGCACATTATTTATAAACTTGTCAAGATGACTTCTAAGTGATAGGTTTGAATGCTTTTGAACATGAGGTAACGCGAACAACGTTTTCAAATGATTTTCTACTATTGATTTCTTATCGTAATACCGTTTACATAATCTTTCCCACGCAATTAAATAATTCGATGAGCTAATCGATAATGAACTTATGGTTTCCGCTGCGGACTTTATTAAGCTACTTCGCAAATATTGAAATTTCTGAACATCGCTGAGTGTGTCATTTTTATGTACCACAGAATCAAATGTGTCATGAAATTTCATCCACTGATCGAATGAACCATCGAATGTCGGAAGTTGAATTGTCGGCAATTTAATGTGCGATGAAATTTGATTAAGAGATGCGTTTGATTCTGATCTAGATGAAGACGCGATTTCTCTAGTGTGCTGTTGAATTAATATTTCTGATTCAGCTACTGTTTCGAAATAGAACTCTTCAAATTCGTCACCCTGAATTGTTTGATATTCGCTATCGTCTAATAACTCGATTTCTTCTTGAATTATATTAAAATCAGCGAAAGTTTTATTACATACTTCAGCCCGTGTTTTCAATTGTACTATGTTTTTGTCGGTTAATAATGGTTCAGATTTAATTTTTGTTAGAAACGTGTTAAATTTTGTGATTATTGCTTTACAACGTCCGCGTTTCGTTACTAAATGTTTTAATTTTGTTGCATGTTCATCGACAGTCGATGTTTGAGGCATGTTTGTTGGGAATAATAGAAAATGCGTAATAAGGAAATGTGATTCACTTACCGGTGATGTTTTAAATCCGTTGAATGCAGTTTTGTGAATTTCTTGTTACTTTGGTTGTTATCGAGAACATATATCTTGCGATAACCGTACGTCGAATACTGGCAGCGTGGTGGTTGTTACCGAGAAATTAGATCTTGCGATAAACCGTTACACTTCACCTCTACCGAAACTGTATGTAAAATTATTGTATAGAATCCGGCTTCCGAAGGACCAATGTCGATACTTAAGCGTTTTTAAGTATAATAAAATGAATATTATAAATACACACTTTATTCAATAAAAATCAACGTGTTGCATATAGCTGAACGCGCATTTTAAGACTGCATCTTACATTTTCTTTACAAAAAAGAAACCGTAAATTTTAAGTAGCAGGGGTCAAACACCCTTTTTATTTACCTAACAACTACCAATAACAAGTTTCCTGTCCTTTAGGATGAGTATTATAATACTTTACAAAATGCTTTCAAATGACCATAAATCCTTGTCAATGTTAATTGCTTATATCTACGTTTCCACGAATTTGTAGTTTTAAATCCTTTAAACTTCTTACTTAACTAACATTAGGTCTTAACAGAGAGTAATTATAGTTTGTTAAGCATGTGTATTTTAAGTAAGTAAGTAAGCATTGAAGTAAGTAAGTGTTTATTTAGTAAAGATATACTAATTTAACATAAATCGTAACATATTTCTATTAATACTTGCTTAAAATTTATTCTTAACATAATCACTCAGACCTTTTTTAAATTTATAAATATTTTGCTCGTGCTTAATTTCATCTGGTAAGTCATTATATAATTTCAGACCTTTGTACATAAGAGAATTTTGTGACTTTGATTTTGAAAATTTTGGCAATCTGAAATCACATCGACTTCTCGTGTTATATGAATGTATTTCATAGTTACGTATCACTAATTTTGACATGTAGTTTGGAAGCAAATCATTAATTATTTTGTATACCAACATTAATGAATTGAAATATATCCGCTGTTTCACACTTAACCATTGTAAACAATCTAACATTACTGTGATTTTGGTATATTTTGAACAATGTAATATAATCCGCATAGCTCTATTTTGTTGTTTCTGTAACCGTTTTAAGTCGACTTCGTAACACATTAAAAATATACTACTGCAAAAATCAAAATATGGTGCAATAATTGTTTTATAAACAGTAATTCTTGCATTAATCGTCAATTTATTAGATATTCTTCCTAATAGGCTAATCTTATTTGCTACTTTTTTTATTACATAATTTACGTGGCTTCTAAAATTTAGATTCTGATCAATCACAATTCCTAAATATTTAATTTGTTCAACCTGTTCTAATTCTATATTTTCAATTTTTATTTTTGTTGTGTCAACATTAATATTTGATATTACCATTGTCTTACTTTTTAGCACATTTAATTTTAATTTGTTTGTTTGTAACCAATTTGCAATAATTTCTAATTCTGAGTTTAGCTTTATAATAGCTGAATGTACATTTTTATCAGTAATTGATACCAGGGTATCGTCCGCAAACAAATTAATATTACAGCACTTAAGGTTAAGTTCTAAATCATTAATATAAATTAAGAAAAGCAATGGGCCTAAGACTGATCCTTGAGGTACACCTAAATTATTTTGAATTGGAATAGATTCGTAATTTTGGTACGTAGTGGTCTGAGTACGAGATTCCAAGTAAGTTTCGAACCATTGAAGTTCGGTGCTTCTTATTCCATATTGGTAAAGTTTATTTATAAGTCTTCCTCTGTCGATAGTTTCAAAGGCTCTTTTATAGTCTAAAAACACTGCTACTACACTATTACCCTCGTCGATTTCGGATTTCCATTTTGTCAGCACGAGATTTAATGCTGTTTCACACGAGTGTTTACTTCGAAAACCCGATTGATTTTCACTAATTATATTATTTTGTTCTAGAAAGCACTGTAATTGTTCCTTAACAACTGATTCTAGTATTTGTTCGTACACTGGTAAAATATTGATAGGTCGAAATTCTTCGCATCTTTTTGTATTTTTAATTTTAGGCGTTGGTATGACTTTGGATTGCTTCCAACAATTTTCCACTTATTAAAGATTTGTTTATTAGGTCTACCATTGCATTACCAATTTCTGGCAATGCATCTGTAATAACTTGTTTTGTAATGTGATCCGTTCCTCCTTTTCTCTTAATATTACTTATGATTTTCTTCAGATCCGATAAATTAATTTGCTTAAATTTGAAATTAATGATTGGTTTTAATATTGGGGCCTCTTTGAAGTTTGCTGGGGGCTGGATTATACTATTATTTATCTGCATAATGCTGCTTACAAAATATTCGTTAAATTTATTTGATATTTCTTCTAAGTTATCAATTTCTACTTCGTCAAATATTATATTTTTTGGTTCATTTTTTTTCCATTGATTAAATGTTTAATGATTCTCCACATATTTTGAGGTTGTCCGCTATTTTGCTGTATTTTATTTACGTAATATTTATTTTTGCTTATCTTAATTTTGTTACTAAAATTATTTTTTGTGTTTTTGTAAAGCATCCAGTCATTTTCATTTCCCGTTAATTTAGCAATTTTATAAAGCCTGTCCCTTTCGTTTTGGAGATTACGTAAGTCCATTGTAAACCAAGTGTTATTCGTTCGTGTTTTTATAGTTTTCTTTATAATTAGGTCATTTACTGCATAACAAAGTGTTTGAACTATGTCATTTGCTATTTGATCCATCTGTCGATTTTGCATATTCCAATTGTGATGGCTCAGTACATTAAGTAGGTTTTGTTTTGAATATTTTTTATAGCAATTTATTGTTTTTATTTTGTAATCCATCTTATTATGCAATGTACCTAAATTTATTTCTATTATATCATGGTCAGTTATTTTTGGTTCATTTAATACAACAGATCTTAATTCATTTACATTTGTAATTACTAGGTCAACTATTGTACGGCTATTTTCTGTTGTACGCGTAAATTCGTCTACAATTTGTTTCATCCCTAAGCTTCTAATAACTTGTATTAATTTCGACCCATAAAAACTTTGTTTGGATACATCTATGTTAAAATCCCCTATAATTATATGTCGACTGTTATCCGGAATTGTATCTTCACACCACTTTTCAAAATGTTCTATAAAAGTAGCATTACTTGCACTTGGCGAGTGATAAACCACTGTATAGTATCCTGTTTGAAATCCTCCTATTATTTTGATACATATTAACCAATAGTTATTTTCTAATGCAAAATTAGAGATTACAGTATATCGGATTTTTTTGCTTATATCTATTACAACCCCTCCAGTTCTTCTCGTTTGTGAATTACACCGAATTAATACATATTCTGAAAAATTAATTTCACAGTCTTGTATGTCTTCAGTTACACGAGTTTCACTTAATAATAACAAACTTGGTTTCCTATCTTGAATTAAGATTTCTAGTTCTTGGAAATGTTTTAGCATGCTTTGTGCATTCAAATATAATATGTTCGCACCTTGTTTACTTATTCTAAAAAATCAATCTTCTTTCTTTCCATTTCCATTTTTCGTTTAAATACTGCACATTCTTGACTCCAGACAGGATGGTTAATGTCCAGTTTCATTTTTAATTTTTCGGCCATTTGAATACAATTCGAACATTTGTGATTTTCTTCTCCATCAACAGTACATTCTTGCAACCCATGTGAGCCAGCATAATAAAGGATAGGGCGTTATTTAAATTTAGTGTTATTAAACCTTTTTTTTGTGTTATAATTTATGCCGAAAAGAAATTGTTGGATAATTTTAAAAGTTTAAAAAAAATACGAACCAGCATTGAAAACCAAATAAACACTATCGAGCAGCAAATACAAATTAGTATAGAAGAACAAATTAAAATTGTTTAAGAGGAAAGCCAAGCAGATATCTTAAATTTAAAAGAAGAAATTTGCAAATCTATCAATGAAAAAATAGAAGCAGTAGGAGATAGAATGAAATTGTTTGAAGAAAGAATGGACCTAATGAATTGCCATGGTAAAGAAAGCGTCATAAACGAAGATTTAATAATGGACTCACGGGAAAAAAACACTAGCAAGTTTAAAGTTGTACCTCCAAATTTTGAAAATAAAGTTTTATGGTCAACCTACCCCAAACAGTTTGAAGCCACATCTACAGCTACGAACCTTTTATTTCCCGTTTAGAAATGAGATTTAAAGATGCATCATTTTTAACAGGTGTACCAAGCCCAAATAAAAAGTCGTGTTCAGAAAACTGCCGAAAATTTTCAAGTTCTTGAGGCTGACATTGCCAGGTTGACACAGCTTGCATGTACTACAGCACCAGATACCTTTCTGGAGCAATTGGCTATTCAAACCTTCGTGAACGGTTTTTAAGACAGTGAAACGCAACAAACGCTCCGGTTAGCTAAACCGAAAAAGTTGGAAGACGTTTAAACCTATGCTTAGAGTTTGAATCGGAGAAAAACAAGCGTTGCACCAAAACAACCGCGAGCTTCGCTGTGGTGCACAAATACTCTCGCAAACACAAGAAAGCTTTAAAAAATAGTGCGACCTGTATTTCGCGAACAAGCTGTGGTGCACAAATACTCTCGCACCCACATGAAAGCATTAAAAAAATAGTGCGACTTGTATTCCGCAAACAAGTAGGTCGAGGAAAAGAAGTGACGTGCTGGAACCGTGGGGAAGTGGCCCACGTACGACGACGCTGTACTAAGCCCAAAAGAAGACCAGAAGAGCATCCGTAAAACTAGAACAGGTCGACCAAATGGAGCGAAAGTCGACCTCAACAAATCATGCCCCGGAAATTATCATTCAAATGGTATTGCCGATGGAGTAATTGCACAGTATTTACCTCGATGGCAAGATCACTGGAAAAAGTATTCAGTTACTCGTTAACACAAGAGCAACGATGACTTCCATTTGTCTGTATGTGATTAGTAACAGTACGACTTTGAACGGCGGGGAAGAAGAAATACCTACTCAAGTAGAAGTGACCAATGGCTTGAGAAATGAAGTACTCGACCATCAAGTACTGGTGGCCGACATCACGGAAGAAGTTATCTTGGGAATAGACGTTTTAAAGATGTATTGGTTTCATTTTACAATTAAAACTGATTTTTAGCAGTTTACTGTGATGCCTTTCAGCCTGTGTAACGTTTCTACGACGTTCGAGAGTTTAATATAGACTATCTTGCGCGGACTGTCTTGGACGACGTGCCTGGTTTATCTAAACGACGCGATCGTGGTTGGAAAGTCGTTTAAAGAACATTTGAACAACATGAAGGAAGTGTTCCAACGATTACGTGAGGCAAATTGAAAACTAAATTTAAATGGGATATAAATTGCGAAAACAATTTTCATCGCCTAAAACAAGCCTTAGTCGCATCGCCAATTTTAAATTATCCAAAAAAAGATGTAAAATATGTTTCGGATACCGATGCAAGTAATCTGGTCATAGATGCAGTCCACATTGCGCGTTTTAGTAAAATTTTGTTCAGGAGAAAAACGAATTATTGCCTGATTAACAGAAAGCTGTTAGCAGTCGTCCAGTACATAAAATACTTCTAAAATATTTGTATGGACAAACATTTTTACTAAGGACGGACCACGCCATAATAAAATGGATATTGCAGTTGCGTAATCTGGAAAGACAAGTAGCAAGATAGATCGAGAGACTGCAAAAGTATGACTACGACACAGAACACCGTGCAGAAGTAGGCATCGGAACCCTTTGTCTAGAAGACCATGTTCGGCGGATTGTAGTCATTCTTCGAAATTACAGAAAAGATCGAATGTTTCCAAAGAACTGCTATGATTGATGACGAGAGAAAACCAGAGCAGTTGCGTCGCAAAGAATGGTATGCGCATCAGAAAATGATCCAGCAACAATAGAATACACCTTGGTGACGATGGATTATTTCACAGAACGGACGAAGGCTAACGCCAAACCCAATCAAGAAGAAGTTCCGAATTACATTCCCACCAAGGCCGTAACTTTGAGTCTGCGCTGTTTCAAGAAATTTTTCGAATTAAGAAAACGCCTCTCCATTCTCAATTTCATGGCATGGTTGAACGAATAAATCGAACAATAAGAAAGTACTTAGCCAAAGTAGTATACGAACACCAAAGAAACTGGGATCAGTACTTGCACCTTTTCCTAATAGCATACCAATCATGTGTTTACAAAAGCACAAGCCAAACACTATCCTATGTCATGCTCAGTTGCAAAATACAACTGCCATGCGACCTCCAATTTGGACGAAAACCGGCAAAAGAAGTTGCTGGAAAAGGCTACGTCAACAAACTCATAAAGAGGCTAGATATAAGGCGGTCCGTAAAAACACACACATTGCCAGCGATAGAACAAAGACCTGATATGACGTCAAGGCTCAAAACGATTAGTTTTAATTTGGCGACATGGTGTGGTTGTATAATCTCTAAAAGAAACGTGTGTTGTCGCCGAAACTGCAGAGGCAATGGGTAGGCCATTCTGAAGTCGTGCAGCGTATTAATTACGTCATATATCGCATTCAAAAACTACCCAAAGGCAAACCAGAAATGGTTCAAATCGATCGTCTAGCCCTGTTTGCTGGCGATAACAACGTTACGCAAGCCCAGGTTCAAACCAGGGTAATTTATGAGCATGTACGGAGATTGTGGAAAGGCGAAATGAATTTGAAATGTCAAGCGGGGTTGCAGTCGTGTAAAATAAGAAGTTTGGACGGTTAGATGAACTACGAAAACAGTAATCGGCTGTCGGAAAAGTTTTAAAACTACGTGATGAGCAACGTTTTATTTTCTATCTGGTCACCAAGATATACTCACTCAAGCTTGGTTGTGGTTTAGATCAATTGAATTGGAAGACGGTTCGTCTTCCAAGAAACAGATATTTCAGTGTTGGTCTGCAGTTACCATCCAAGTAGAATATCGGGTCAGAAACAGTTTTCCGCTATCGCCACGATCTTTCCTACCGGTGTCGCATCTAATGTCTTGTTCTGGGACCGAACAGTCTTAAGAAGGAGGTAGTAAGACGTTCTCAAAGTTATTGTTAGCTTTGAAACAATGATCGAAGGATGTTGAACATTCTAGACACAGATAACGGAAATATATAAAAATTATTCAAAAGAAGCTAAGGTTAGTTTTTCGAATTAAATCGCAAGAAGACTGTGTCGGTTTAAACAAGATAAATATACCGGCGAATAAAAGTATACGTGATTTTAATACACCAAATACCGGTTTAGATAAACAGAAGTTATCCGCGGACATATTTTGCGAGTGATAGTAATATTTAGATTAATATGTTTTTTTTTAAATACCATTGATTTTGTATTAGTGTTAGTTAATAGTAATTATAATAAAATGTGTAAATATTTAGTTTATAAATAAATTAATTTTAAAATTCGTAACATTTTTTATTGTAATATTCACTGAAGCGGTCTTGCAAATATTTCTTCAAACGATTTTAATTTTAACAGCATAAAAAGGTTCTCACAGGTGTAAAACTTTTCTGGTTGGTTTTTACGCTTTTTTTCAATTTGTAAAACTTAATGAAGCAAACAACATCAGCAGGTGTATAATACCAATTTTATTGTTTCTTATTTGCTGTTTGCACAAACTAGTTGTAGTTGAATTATTTTATTCTGCATCATTAATTATTTGCCACAAAATAGATTCGTAATGTATGCATGATACTCGATTGAACACTTCAAAGTCATTTTCTGAATCGTAATTTACTGTCGATGCACTATTGGTCAGTTACAATAAAAACAATCATCCAAATAAAAATTTGCTTGAGTTTTTTACTAAAAAGTTTAAACGCTTAGTAAAAATTACAAAAGTACGTTTTTTTCTATTCTTAAATGTAATATCTTTGAAGTATTAGTTTTAGTCAACAATTTGACAACATTGATATGAGATAATTTAAACAGAGACCAATATTTTCACATCTAGTACGTTAACAATAGTGGTAATACGAGCTTCATCATGCGACTACATACACAAAAGTAAAATCTAATTAATTAAAAAAACTCAAGTAGAGTTGTTCACTGACTCAGTCGTTGAATAAATTTAAATCAATAAATTGAAACCGCTTTAATGTGATTAATATTAATATTAGCCTAGTAACGAGCATTGATTTATAATACGTTTGTTTGTATTGAGTTTTAATCGGTTAATTTAATCTCAACTTTATCTTTGATCTGTGTTTACGTAACGACTTTCCATTTTTGTTAAATCTAAAGACTCACAGCTTACAAAACGTAGATTAAACAAAGTTTGTGTAATTTTTATGTCTTTTCTAAATCGATTGTGGCTTGTATTAACGTTTCAGTGCTGACGATTTTCAAAAGAATTAGACACAATTGGTGACAATTTGCTGATATTGTTATCAAAACGGATAGTAAAGACAGCATAACTAAGAAAATACTTCTTAAGTGGATTCATCATTTTGCAAAATTCAATCTGGACGTATTTTGTTAATTTTTGATGGTGCCTCTGGTCATATTGATTTAGCAGAAAGCTATAAAATATCTATTTTGTGTTTACCTTCCAAGACCACCCATGAGCTTCAACTTTTTGATAAAGCGGTGATTAAAATATTGGCAGCAACATTATTCTGCCAATAGATGGTTTACAAAAAATCATTTTAGAAAAGTTTTTCAACCGGTTTGGCAACAAGCTTTAACCATTGCCAATATTCAGAAGCACCTCAAAGCGTAATCAGTGATCTTGCCATCGAGGTAAATACTGTGCAATTACTCCATCGGCAATACCATTTGAATGATAATTTCTGGGGCATGGTTTGTTGAGGTCGACTTTCGCCCCATTTGGTCGACCTGTCTTAGTTTTACGGACGCTCTTCTGGTCTTCTTTTGGGCTTAGTACGCGTCGTCGTACGTGGACCACTTCCCCACGGTTCCAGCACGTCACTTCTTTTCCTCGACCTACTTGTTCGCGGAATACAAGTCGCACTATTTTTTTAATGCTTTCTTGTGGGTGCGAGAGTATTTGTGCACCACAGCGAAGCTTACGGCTGTTTTGGTGCAACGCTTGTTTTTCTCCGCTTCAAACTCTAAGCATGGGTTAAAGCGTCTTCCAACGTTTTCGGTTGAGCTAACCGGAGCGTTTGTTGCGTTTCACTGTCTTAAAAGCCGTTTACGAACGTTTGAATAGCCAATTGCTCCAGAAAGGTATCTGGTGCTGTAGTACATGCAAGCTGTGTCAACCTGGCAATGTCAGCCTCAAGCTCTTGAAAACTTTCGGCAGTTTTCGGAACACGACTTTTTATTTGGGTTTGGTACACCTGTTAAAAATGATGCATCTCTAAATCTCATTTCTAAACGGGAAATAAAAAGTTCATAGCTGTAGATGTGGCTTCAAACTGTTTGGGGTAGGTTGACCATAAAACTTTATCTTCAAAATTTGGACGTACAACTTTAAACTTGCTAGTGGCTCCTGTGAGTCCATTATTAAATCTTCGCTTATGACGCTTTCTTTATCATGGCAATTCATTCGGTTTATTCTTTCTTCAAACAATTTTATTCTCTCTCCTTCTGCTTCTATTTTTCCATTGAGAGATTCGCAAATTTCTTCTTTTAAATTTAAGATATCTGCTTGGCTTTCCTCTTGAACAATTCGTCAATGTCACTGTGACATTTACCACTCTGAAGATGCAAGCTGCAATGTCTTGCAAAACGTCAGTTTGTTTGGGTTCACGAACGACAATACGGCAAAGACTACTTTTTGTTTTGACTCTCAAGAAGAGACCAAAAGGACCAAGCCTAAGTCTGGGTGTTTAACTACGACGCGGTCTAAGCCGAAAGTCGCTTATAATCATGAAAGTCAAGGTTGAAATTTTTTTTAATGTATATTTGATTAGTAACGAAAAATTAAGTTACTTTAATAAAAAGTAAAAAATTCTGTCTAACCCAAATAAATTATAATAGACACGACATGTTTCGTTTTTTTTTAATACTTAAGCGATCTACGAGTACAATTGCATCTGTAAATGGCTTAAGCATTATAATTTTTATTATTAAAGATGAATATAGATTAGACAAAGTTTTTTACTTTGCATTAATCTACTAAACCTGCAATAAGAACCATAATACAGAATATTAAGTTACTTTATTCTTAATTTTAATAACGATCTAACAAGATTTAATTTGATTTTATACTCAATAAACTATCAAAATACAAATACATAAATACGTAAGCAAATGTTAATTAATTTTAATTCTTAATTTTGAAGGACCTTAAAATTGTATATACCTATATTTTTTATTCAATGGCTAAATTTAGTTGTCATAAACTGATAATATATACACCCCCACAAATATTAAATAATAAGCACTATTGCATTTGCAATGCGTCCGTTGTATTTTATAATAGATGTACTTTTAAGCTTTGAGAATTCAGTTGTTGTGAAAAAAACAACGCCTCAATATGTTTGAGAGATTTGCATAAGTATTACAGGCGCCGTGCCGGTTTAAAATCCTTCGTAGGTGCCTTTATTGTAAACTAAGTAAAACGTGCTTTTTGGTACAATTTTAGAATTAAGAATTTGGTACTTTCCCACAAGTTGTTATTTTACAAATTAATTTATTACTTGTATATACTTCTATTAGATGATAGAAATGTGAAGAGTTTATATTCGATGAACTCAAAAAAAATATTAAATTAATTCAAATAACAGCGTCTTACAACACTTTAGTAATCGATGAGAATTAATATTTTATTGGTACCTACCTACCTATATGGTTTCTATTCATATGTGACAAAAAATATTATTATTTAAAATTTAGTATATCGTTTTGTTTAAATACAAATTTACTGTAAACTTTCTTTTTCTGGAAAACTAAATTTGTTTTATTGTACACCCTAATTATAAAATGCTTTCTTGTGGGGACTTATTAGTTATAATTTTATTTTTCAAACAAACATCATTTTATTAAAGTCGAAACAATCCATTTTTAAAAAACTTTTTACTTTCACGTATACATACAATAATTTTTTTGGGAAAACAAGACTCTTGCAAGATAGTCTTGTTTTTGCCGATATATTGCAGAGCTAGTTTTTGCAACCTTGAGTCTTAGTCTTGGTCTTGCTAATGGCGTTGTTATCTTGCTCTTTGTCTTGGTCTTGCAAATCTTGCGAGATCAAGACAAGACTGCAAGGCCGATTTTGGCGATCACTATGTCCTACAAATATATGTACAATATTTATTAAATGTTTTAAGCATATACACAATTAGTGAATGTCATTCGTATATTTACATAATGTCCATTTGTAATATTTACCGAATATGCGCTAGTGGGACATTTAATGTTCAAAAAACATTCATATAACATTATTTGTAGAAACCTGTATATTTTACCAATATTCAGTATGTTTTCCTAAATATTCAGTGAATATTCACCGAATGTGTTTTTGTTGTGTTGGTAAATGGCAATTTTAGAAATAATTAAATAGAAATCAATTCCAATTCGATGAGGTTAGCAGTTAGCACCAAGTTTTTTTGAAATGACACCATTAAATTTTTTTGGAAATTCTCTTATAAAAAATTTATATAAACATAAAAATAACAACATCATAAACTACGACAAAACTTAAGAGAATATGTTAATTCAATATTAAAATATCCACATACACAATGCAATTCAGAGTGTTACAAAGGGTGTACTAAAACTGTTGTGGCACTAGCAATGAGCAATTCATACTAATTAATTATGACGTTATCAGGCGTTTCATGTAGTAGAATTAATAAATTCTTTACCAGTGCTGTTTTTTACTTTTAAGATATTAATAGTGAAGGAGTTATAGGATCTTACACTCTTTACATATTTAGCTTTTTGTCTTCTTTTATTTTTGATAAAATAAAAATAAAAACTGAAATGACGGATCCTATATATAATTGAAAAGAAAATTTAAACAACTCTTGTTTAAAATACCGTATTTATCTAATGCTCTCTTAGACAAATCGATTTTTTAGTTTTTTGATACTCTTTATTTTTTAAATAATTTACACCTATATACATAAACTACTTAAGAAAACTGATGAAGACACAATATTTAAATAAACATTAATTCATCAACTAAAAAAAAAGGTAAACTCATATAATGTCTAATAAGTAAAAATTAATTATTTTAATATAATAATTATTACAAAATATTGAAATAAACGCATTAATTCTATAAACAAAACATGTAACAGCCGCCATCTCGTAGTCTAATCTTGCTACTTATTAAATAGTTAACTGTAAGTTGCTATAGAAATAATAATATAAATATATAAACTACGCGGGTATAAAATCAACAATAATGTTATTATTCATTCATCTAATAAATTCTGTTTTGCCAATTATATATCAGAATATAACTACTCTTTTAATTGTAAAACTATAACTATAAAAATCTTTATATTTGTTATAAAAGCTTTAAATAAAATTTTTAAAGATAAAAAAAATTATTCATATTTTCTGTTTCTTAATTAGCATTTTTTATTTTGTTTTTAAAATTTTGTTTTTTTTTAAATTACTTTTATTTCCCTTGTTATTGTTATTATTATTTTAATCTTTTATACCAACTTTCGTAAAAAAATTTTTTTAATTTATATTGCCATTTTGATTGGTTGAAACATGTAATAAGTGTAATTAATATATAACGCTACATATGTGTATGAGAAAGGCTTAAATTTAATTATAACAAATAATACATTATAAATCTCTATAGCAACTTACTGTTAAACGCAAATGAATGAACATAATTATATTTATAGAACTACAAAACAAATATGTATTAAAATTTAAAAAAAAAATTACAATAAAACATAATCCAATACAATATGCTTGAATGTAATAATTATTATTTAAAAATGTAAAGATCCTGTGGCTTGATTTTTACTTCAAATACCTAAATGCTGTAAATTGTTATAAATTATAAGAAAACAAGATTTTTAGGGCTTTAGAAATGAATAATCTTAGCTTTTATGCACCATAAAAGTCAAAACAAACCTTTTAAGGTTCTGTCTGATGCATTTACTTACTGTATTTAAAAGAAACACAGAATTTCACATTGTAAGTCAAAAAAGTGAAGTAGGTAAGTGTTATATTTTATGTCTGACTTAAAAGCAACCGAGATATCAATTATTAAAAATTTACAAAAATATTTGCTTGTAGCTTGAAAACAAAAAGATAGACAATTTCAATTTTTTATATTTGGTTTCTTTCTCTCATAGCTAACTATCAAGTTGCCTATAAGAACCGCCAAAATTGACCCACTCTACTCTATAATTTTTGTTTTTATGGTAGTCAGTACTAAACGTTGCTTTTTTTATATTATTTCGCTCAATATTATGTTGCTCATAGATTACTTTGTCTTCAAAAATAAACTGTTCTTTTAGTTTAAATAATTTAAAATTAAATTTGCTTAGATTATTTACCTTTGCAGTAACTTAATGTTTTGAAAATCAATTTATATGTATCGTTAGTACACGGAGAGAAAAGTTTACTGTAATAAAGCAAAAACAGCTATATTTCATGCAAATAGGCTGTTGGTTTTGAGTCAAGCCGATGTACGCCTAAATTAAGCTTTCATTTTATTGCAACAAATATTTTGAAAAAGAATTGTAATCATTTTATAATATATCAATTTAAGAAAACATCGTATTTAAAAATAATTCAAAAACTTTCTTACTAAACATCTCTAATCATTGAACGCGCTTATTCAAACGTTTTTGTTACAATACTATGGTATTTACAGATTTTGTATTATAATTTAAAACTTACGTTGTACAATGGCAAAGTTATTTGTACACTTTAGCTTGCAAGTTTATAAAATATGAATGTTTAAAGCAACAAATATATAATTTAAAGACTGGAACGTGTTATTTCAGTAGTTAAAATATAAAAAAAGATGCTATAAAACTACAAGAAATTAAATGTATAAAAGTGTGTTAGCGATGCAGTTAATAACGATGAATTTAACGAAACCAAAACCAAGCAATATATTGTTACAATAAGGAATGCTTTTAACAAAGACAATTATCTAATTGAATTTAAAGTTATTTAAATAAAATTATTATTTACCATTATATTCAGAAAACCAAAGGTACATTATTTTATAGAAACGTATCTATAAGAAATAAAAAAAAGTAAAATTTGATATAAACTATCAGCAATAAAGATTTTTTAACAAAAATTACTAATTGCCGCGTGATAATATAATTAATAACAAAATTTTTAAGATGTCAACAAGTTTGATGGATACAACTTCTTTTATATATTTTTTTTCTAAAAACACAATTTAAAAAAGTGTTTGTATGTCAGTTAATTCAAAAGCTACTGTTAAAAATTAATACACCTCACTATAAACTGAAGAAATAAAAAAACAGTTTGCCGAACAACACGTGTACGTTTGATTATGTCAATATTATTCTTGGCGTATAACACAGATCAATGAATAATGTTATATCAATTTTTATCAACTTAATAACGCGTTCTTTTATGAAAATGATTAAGACTAACTCAAAATGAACCGAAAACAATAAAAATCTGTCAACACCTTTAAATGCATTTTTATGTTTATAAAGACACGTTGTTTGTCGTAAAATTCATGTCACATAAAATGATCTAAATTCTTAGGTAAAAGCTTTCATTGCAGTACAGTTTTTTATTGAACAGTCCAATATCACTCAACTGAAACATCTTTGGCACTTTTAACAACTGCTAAGAAGCCACGTCTTTAATATGTTGATAAAGTTGGCAAACCGTAGAAAGTATTAAGTTAAGCAATAGCCCCACAACACCGGTATCAGGCAATTCTAAAAATACGAGTATGTCGAATAGGTAAAGGTATATTTTTAAAAATTTTTTAAGTACATTATAGTGTTTTACATCCGTGGCATATAAAATTGTGTCACAGAATGGTTGACGATGACACCTGCCTGGGCGGAGGAACCAGTTCATGTATTTCCAAGAGTTCGGAAGATTATATGACAGATACACCTACTTCTAGTTTAGTTATGGTAAATAAAAGCGGTTAGATGACAGCAGAGTTACTTTTAATCGTTTTAGAGCATATTGTAAAACAGACTCTTTGCAGTGCGGTTTTTCCATTATTATTGGTTGTTGACAATCACCAATCTCATGTAAATATTAAAAGCGTCCTTTTAAGTATACCACCACACACGTCACACAAATTACCATCCCTCGGTGTAGATATATTTGACCTTTTTAGGTAAAACTGTGCCACTGTTTTTAATAATTGGTTGACTTTCCACCAGGAAAAAACATTGTCTATTCAAAATATTCTAGAGTTAACCAAGCGCACATATCTACAAGTCTTCACAACAAGCAACATAGTGAGCAGTTTTCAAAAGCCTGGCATTTGACAGTTGAATAGATTAGTGTTTGATGATTGCAAAAATTAGCTTTGACCCACCGAAGAATATTGAAACAACGTAGAATAATACATCAACAGTGACAGAAAAATAAACAAAAGATAACAGTGAGGCTGGTTGTAAACATACTAACGAAACAACAACTAATGATGTTAAGAACGTGTTACTACTGGTCGGGTAGAAACACAGAACTTGCCAACTAACTCGTCGTGAGGGTGTGGATAAATACAATGTTTTGTTTTTTTTTCTTTGGGCGCCAGGTTCAATAATAGTAAGAGAGACTTTCTGCACTAAAAGTTTACAAGCTTTGGCGAACCAACAAAGCTGTCATGACCAGCAGAGGATAACAACAAAAAAAAGGGATAACAAAAAAAAGAAAGAAAAAAATATTACGATCATGTAATAAATTTCACCAAAAGATAAACATACAGTCTTTTAATACAACAACATAACAGTAAGTAGTAGTGCGGTAACTTTAAAAGTACAATAACATGTTACCTAAATCAATAAATTGGAGAAACAAATTGTAATAATTATAATGTATAAATAGTGCATAAAAAAATTACTAAAAAGCGCACAAACGGTAAAATTAGATAAGCATGCACCAAAAAGAATAACCGATTAAAGTTTAATATCACGATAAAGGTTGACGCGGGCGAGCGCTCGTTTTACGGACCTTTACGTAAAAATCAGAAATTCATACGAAACAAAAAAAAATCTAAACGACTTACTTGTTTGCTCTTTTTACAAAATTAAATATGCAAATCTAAATAGATAAAATTTGGAAACAGTAATTACTTAAAAAAAAAAGATCAAACTTTGCACAAAATTATAAGACAATTAATAACGTATTTTAGATAATTCTCATTCGATTATGTTTAATAGATAAATATGTAAACAAAATAATTTGTGTAGAATTGGAATCTCGAACAAAAATTTCACTAGGAACGAACGTAACACCTGTCTTTCTTAATAATCTCGAGTATGGGCAAAGCGATAAATAAGACTAAACTTCAAACCTTGAGTTGCGAAGTAAACCAATATCTCGAAGATGGTAAGTGATCTGGCGATTTTGGTGCTCCCAAACCTGAATGGATGATTTGGCGATACAAGTGGCCGCAAGCTGTTTGATGGACCAACGGTGAACGAAGTACAGTTGACGGGCCGCAACAACAATTTCTTTAAATCTGCTTTAAATGCGAAAGCTCCTGGATAGCTAATACGACACTGACTAATTCCCAGTGAGCAGCGTGACATGGGAACCGAAATCCGCTAACTACCGCGTGTATCTTTAAATAATACCAGTGGTTAACCCAAAAATCACAAAAATTTATGCGACACCGAACTAACTTTCGAGCAAAACGCCAATTCTTAACGCCGTCAAAAATGCAATGTCCTATTCGATTGGAAACGCGCAACATTCAAGTTTTATCACCCAAAACCGGACGGGGTCATACATTGAACTTGACTGCAATTACACGTATAAAATAACAATTCTTCAAATGCTAAACTAACTAAACGCAATTAATATCAATTAAAACTCTCAACAGAAATTGTATTAAATTAATAAATTAAAATGAAAATAATTCGTAACAAACGATTTAGCAATAAAGACCGCAGATGTCGTAATAGAATCTGAGATCAAAAAAGTTTTAGTTGTATCAAAAAGTACAATCACTATACCGTCATGCAGTGGTAATAAGAAGAATATTCTAAAAATGATAACACTGATACTTATTAGTTATTGCTTATATAATCAGGTGGATCCAAAGTATCTCCAGAAAAAAATCGCTTAGAAGAAATTGTTACAAGGGTTTTCTCGCAACTTAAATTGCTAGCGATTAACAGTTGGGTTCGGGGATTTGGGTAGTAAGCTTTGTGCTGCTAAATTATTAAACATGTTAAAAAGGCGTCAAAACGATTAAAAACTAGAATGATAGACACCGTTTAAATCTATCCAACACTAAAATAGAGTAAATGACAAAACACTGGTTATAACATCAAATATATTATATTATTTTATTATAAATAGAAAAAATAAACTTTAACAAATATATTTATTTTTCAATAATGAGAGAAGAAGAGGTTATAAGAATTACGTAAGCAAGGCAGAATTAGGTACCTACATATACAGTAGCAAAAAATTATTTTCTTCTTCTTAATTAAGCAATAGCATAATTACAGTCTTTGTTTAGAAATATTAGTATGCTATTTGGTCTGAATAAAACTATAAACTTTCGTTATGATTTATTGTCGGTTGTTTGAATTTTTCTTTTTTATATTGTTCGAGTCTATCTTTGTGTAGGTAATTGTGTTTTTAAGTGCTGGGAAATATCGTATTTTTTTACTCACTGTATCTACAAATTAAATGTTTATTAAATAACGCATATAAATATAAAAAACTACGGAAAACTTACAGTTTTTACGCATGCTTGACAAAAGATCTTTTTATTTTAATTTTTTAATTCTGGATGGTCTCGAATCCAATCTACAGAGTGACATGTTTTAGGCATTATATATATTTTTGTTAATAAAAACTACCGATGGATAAGCAATAACGCACAAGATGGAATACAATCACAGCTACAACTAACTAGAAGCAGGATCGGTAGATTGTTTCAACGTCAGACAGCATGACGGCGGGTTTTCACAAATTTCAAGGTAATGCAAGTGCAGTCCCATTTACTTGGATATAACTGATAAAATGACAAGAAATAGCACGGATAAGCACTAAAATAAAAAATAAGCATAAGAATGACAAATAAGCAAAAAAAGCATAGACAAATATGTTTCAAACTATTAATTTTTATGTAATTCGTGCAAATTTCGATATAATTTGTAGCTGCTTTTAAAATTGAACGTAAGCAAACAAGTTTAAAATCCGGTCACTAATGATTAGGTTTATAATTACGTTAGAAGAGTATGTTAATGGTATTATTTGTGCACGAATAATCAGTTGATCGGAAAATATGCTTAACTTCTATTCGGTATCTATTCAGATAAAATTGATGTTTTGACTTAAAAACAGTTTCTGTTTGATTAAGGCCACAGTCACACTGCAGCCACAACCACCCACTACCACCGTCAACTATCCACCATAATCAACTAAAATATTTGTATTCCGTCACACTACACCAACTAGTAGCCACCGATATGGTATGATATTTTAAGTTTGGCGCTTACTCATCTATATAGTACCATTTATTATTCAATGATAGTATCTAATAAATGAAAGTGTCTATTTTCTACAGGAGACGATGAGTATAATTTTTCACTAATTTGACAGGCTAATAAATAACCACTACAATAAAACTAAATAGAAAAACCGTTAAAACGTAAGCATGATAACATCAGATGTTCACCGGCAGATTGAAAACTTCAAACTGGTGGCCATCGTTTGATGGTAGTGGATGGTTAGCAGCGGCTTATTGTGATCAGCGCCATTTGTTTATAAACGTTTGAAACTTATTGTTAATGGTCGTGAGTCGTTACCGGTGGTGCAGTGTGACTGCGGCCTAACAGTTAATTTAATTCAACGTGAATTAAACTGACAGAACGTTGTTTACGTTATCGGCGTACGCTGGCGCTGAAGAATAAATAAAATAAAGAATAGCCACTGATCTTTATAATATTATAGAAAGCTGATAGTGTAAACGGCTATTGACATCTTTAAAGAAATCGTCAGCGCCACTCGTTACTGAGACAGGAACTAAAATGTAGCGCTTTCTGCAACATTCGTAAAAACAGCTGGTGCAAATAATAGTAGATTACATACCGATTGGGGAAAAGCTTCATTACAGTGGAGGGCTAAGTTGACCGACCGAGAGCGAAGCTCGAGGTCGGCAATATGCCCGACACTGGAATGAAGCTTTTTTCCGAGGTATGTATACTATTTTATTTACAATCAGTGCATTATCATTCAAATTAACACAAATTATTCGAGCTGAAAGTCAATATCTGTGAAATTGTTTTTAATCTAACAGGCGGGGAAAACAAACGCGTTTTGTGTCAAACGTTTTATAATTTAATTTTCATAGTTATCATTCGTGTCCTAATGTCTGATAGTGAATTTGAAAGCACTCCTCCAGAACTGAGAGATGCTGCAAAGAAGGCAGCTAATGACTTACTACCGACAAAAAGTAGAGGTCGATATGAAAAGTGCTACGAAATTTATCAAAACTTTTGCCTTGCTAAAGGGGTTAAAAACATTGGTTCTGAAAGCGTGCTCATTGCATATTTCAATCAATTGGCTGAAACAAAAAAAGCTTCAACTCTGTGGGCTACATATTCAATGCTTCGTGCAACGTTAAGTATTAAAAACTGTATTGATATTTCAAAACATTCAAGCTTAATAGCATACCTTAAAAAACAAAATATTGGCTACAAGCCGAAGAAATCCACAGTTTTTAGTCGAGATCAAATTGACAAATTTTTGAAAGATGCCCCACAAGAGTTTCTACCTCACAAAGTAAGAAATTTACTTTTACTTTATTCTGTACTTTTCATTATAATATGATTTAATTTTGTAGACTGCTTTAATAATCGGGATTTCTGGTGCTTGCCGCACAGACGAATTATACCAAATGAAAGTAAGCGACGTAGAATCCTTAAACAATAAAATTAGTATAGTAATTCCTAATACAAAAACTTACCATCCTCGATCATTTCTTATAACAGATGTCCAATGGATAAATATAGTAGCTGAATATATAAATCTCCGAAAACATGTTGAAGGCGAGAAATTCTTTCAGCAGCTGAGATTTGGAAAAATTACCAAACAGTCTTTTGGCCACAATACTATTGCTCAGTTTCCCAAGAAAATAGCAACGTTTTTGGGACTGAATAATGCAGATAGCTTTACTGGCCATTGCTTCAGGCGGACTTCTGCGACTTTATTGGCAAATCGAGGAGGAGATGTCCTACAATTAAAAAGATTAGGAGGTTGGAAGTCTAGTTCAGTGGCAGAAGGTTACGTGGAGAATTCTTCAGAAGGCCAAGAAAAAGTTGCACAGTTATTGTCTTCTGCAAAGACGAAGATTCAACAGGAAGCTATACCTTCAACATCTCATGATCCTGCAAACATTGTAACTGCTAGTACGTCAAAGCACGAATTCATTTTTTCGAAAGATGATAAATATGGGATAAACTTAACATTCAATACGTATGATAGCTCTAATGTTGTAATTAATATAAATAAACCAACATAACCTAATTATTTCTGTGTTGAATGTAAATAATTGTTCATTCGTGTGAAGTAAATCCTATAGAAAAGAATTCCTACCTTTTCATATAAGCTTTCATGTTTGTTTTTTTTTTTTTGAAACTATTTTCTATCTTTACAAATTCATGTACAGCTGCGATGACCACATTTTGCTTCGTCCTATAACATACCTACATTTTAGTAACGTCATCATTGCTAGCATTGATAATACATACTTTCGTGTCACAATGTGACTGTCTAAAAACGTTATTCGTTTTTACAGCTTCTAATCTTTGTTGCTGCGACTCCCCCATAGAATAGTTTCCATTTTTTTTAGTTCGACATCTTATCTTGCACACAACACATTGAACCGCTATTCACAAGCATTACCTTAAAGAATACTATAATTGGATAACCATTAACACACACCATTGTATATTGTACATTTATCTTTACCTCGGGTTCCTAACACCTGTCTATCGTATTCCGCGCATTTACGCGGATACCTACGTTTATTTTTAAAGTCAACTTGGCGTTTATTACAGAGTACATCAAATTGATGCACCAGGTCAACTAAATGCCTATCGTCAACAATCATTTATAGATTTATAAGAAAAAAACACGTGTTCAACAACTTTAATAACTTTAGTTTTAGCGCACATACTACGAATTGCTTGTAAGTATGCGCAGTCATGCGCAGTATCGCAGTGTGCATTTATCATTTTATTTAAGTAGATAAAACTTAAACCAATTCTTAAATAAATGAAATTTTTAAATGGGGTAATTAGAAATCCGTAGTTCAACTGCTTAAAAGTTAAATGTCCCTAGTAGCACAAAATATATGTACGATATTCTAATGATCTTGGTACAATATTTAAAGTCGGCTAAATATTGCTTGCTGTAATAGATATATTTTTGATATTGTTAAAGTGTATAATACTAATATCCTAAAAATATTTATGTTTAATCAGTATCTAACTTTTTATGCTTATTTTTTAACTGTACTTTTAAATTTATGTATTTATAGTTGTTAAACGTTTTTCTTAAACTTTTTTTTCATTTTTGCTAAAAACCCTAACACAATTTTCTCATAATTTAAATATGCTTATTTTAAAAATTATCTTTATATGCGTATATTTTAATAAAAAGTAATCCAATATCATAGTATGTAATCTGCTAAAAATTTTGTAAGCAACGCAATTTAATTATTAAAAAAATTACACAAGGACTATATAAAATTGAGACATCTGCGTTTGAATTGAATGGAAAAACCAATTGCATTATAACTAGAACTATAGTAATTTTACAATAATAAACTACATTTGCTGCAATGAAATTTTAGACAAGGTATTTTAATTCTGCTGTAAAATTACTAGTAATGCTAGCAAGTATTTATGATTTTGAAGGTCATCTTTTCCAAATACTTTTGTGGCATTAAAAACGGGTATATAGGTACTACAAGTACCTTTTAGGTGCTTTTAATAAATTTCTTAGAATCCTTTGCAACATTGAAAAAATGTATTATTTACCTGCTTTTGGGTACTGAGGTCAAAAACCGTTATATAGACCCTGAACAAGAATAAGGAAAGTTTTCTTTACTAATATGCATTTGGGTTTCGTGTTTGCAGTTTGCGAAGTTTAAATTTTTATATCGAGTTTCAGTGCAACGTAATTGTATAATCAGGTAAGTGCCTATTAATTTTTAAATTTTTTATTTTTGCATCATGTTTTCTAACTACAGAAAAGCAAAAAGTCATTTTGTAAATAATTTATTTTAACGCAGCTTAGTTGGCTGTTCAACGTTGACAGAACATTCAGCGGTCATTACTAATAAGAAACCTAAATTAGAGAAATGCTTTTATTTACGTAACTATAATCAATAATTAATAAACAACAAATTTACCTTATTTTTTGAATAGCAATCCCAAGAAAATGCTTTTGTGCACTTTTAAAACTAATCTAAAATAATAACTAAATTAATAATGCTGTTGATATTTCTGTAAACCAAATTTTAAAAAAAATATATGTCTTGATAGAGTTTCTTTATTGAAAAATTCAAACTAAAACCATTTGTCTGTATATTTTATAACAACTAAAATAATTTTAATGCATTTTATAATTATTATTATAAAATGTAGATTTTTTAATACAACTTTGTAGAGTAAATCTTAATTGTGTGTTTTTTCAGATGCCATCACAAGACGACATCCTAATGTTGCGTTATATTTGGCAAGATTTAAAACATTTATGTACTACCTATGTAATATGTGATGATATTAATAAGTAATTTTAAGATACAATTTTTTTTGTGTATTTATTTTTTAAAGATGTTTAAAATGTATACAGATTTTATATTTATATTTTATTCATTTGTAATTTTGTTTTGTTAGTGTAATTTTTATAAATAAACGTGTTGCTACAGAATATCTGCAGTGTTTCAATACGGTTTAATAAAAACTGTACAATGCGTATCAAAAAAGAACCAGATTAAATATCATTTACAAACATACACATATGTAGTAGGTATATATTTTACAAATATCTCACAAATAATAGTGAGATACATCTAGAACAGATTAAAAAGATATATTTCCCATATATTGGAAACAAATATTGAGACGACATCTACATCTAATGTCTACCATATATCGAAAACATATATTTAGAATATATTTATTTTATATAAATTATTGATATAGCATTACAATAAATGGCCAATATAAAAAAGTGTGACATTTAAATATTTACCAGATGTTATTTACTAATATATTACGTATATTTTGTGCTACTAGGGGTAAATGACAAATGTTAAATAGGTCTGCATAAATCCACCTTTAACCTGTATAAAGTCATTGTATACTGTCAATTTATGGTCTGCTTTGCGCCATCTAACGCTCTAACGGTACACTAACGACATAGTATGTAATGATATTTCTATGGTAACGACCTTCTATTACATACCATCTAATGTGGTATGTAATGGAATCGAGTTTTTAATGATCCACTTCCCAAATTTTTCTTGGGTATTTAATTATCATATTATAAACTGATTGTAAATAAACAAATTTTATTTACACTCAGTAAGTAACGTACAGTTTTCCGAACCTCTTAAAGGTTGGTAAGTGAGCGGTTTCCATGGTTAAAAAAACGAGTATGTAATGAAACCTCACGGTCAGTAATGTACACTTTCTGAACCTGTAATTAGTGTGTGTTATGTTTTAACTAATTTGATAAAATGACAATCATAAATTAAATACGTATATGTCAATTGTGAAGTGCCTACTATGTGTTAATATTTTACCGAAATAAACGATAATATTTTGGAAGTAGGTTTTCATTCATTTTTTATTAGTTTTATGTTATTTATTTTATTTAATGGCTGATTGTGAATAAAATTGTATACAAACCTTGGCAAAAGTGTTCCATTTGTCTCGAGAACTATATAGTTCTCTCGACAGAAATGGAATACTTTCCGCCTCGGTATGTAATCTACTATTTTGTGACAGTTTGTGTTAGTGAATTGTCATAAATATTGATATTTTTAAAATAAATTAGTATGTCTAAAAACTTTTATCTAAAACTCCTTCAATTTAGTCCTGATCTCAGTATTGTGAGGCGAAGACTTCGACGCAGTCTAATTTCATATTTTAAAATTTTTCTCATAAGTGTATCAGCTTTCCTTATATAAAAATAAGTGAAGTAAGGATACTACACTATTTTAATTTTCTATTCGGTCAAGTATGAGTCATAAAACACCTATTGTGATTACGACTATAATTTGCGTTTGTCTCAGGTGCTTAATTCATTCTTGTAAGAAAGTTTTTAGTAAAACGAAAAATCTTAATACATGTATTCATTAATAATACATAACAAAGCTTTAAATAATGTACATGTAATGATATAAATGAAAAAAGGTACAGGTGAAACCAAGCAAAAGTACACATTTAGAAAACAATATTAAAATATTTCAATTTCAATGTTTAAATGAGATTTTTAAAATGTAGCATTGCATTTTTAAAACATGAAAACAACATTTCGTTGCTGATTGGGTATTTACGGTCTTTGTTGCAAACAGCGTGTTGCGTTTACGTTTATGATTTGAAAACAAAAATCACAAACACAATATAGTTTTCTATATTATCATACGTGGTATTTTTACTACAGGATGGCGTTCCAAAAACATTTTAAACAATTTCTTTAGTTAAAATATTTTAACTTTTACACTTTCTACTAAATTTTGTAAATATAAGAAGTAGATATTATTTTCAATAGTTAAAAATGCTGTTTGTGGTAATAAAATTATTCATGAATTTAATAGTTTGATTTTATTCTGTACGGTGACAAAAAGCTACAATAATATCAGTACATCAAATTAAAATTAAATGTAACAAGAATCATGACGAAAAAAGAAAGCAAAATAAATAAAATCTTACGTTGATTATAAGCAGTCAATGAGGTATAATCATTAATCAATGGTATAATATAATTATATCTCATTGTAATCAGTACGTAAAAATTACGTTAGTTAAAATTCTTATGAATTTTGTTAGTCCAATCCTAGAAAAGAATTTTTAAAATCATACGATTAGTGTTGTCAATATACATATTGTCGTGATATTACCAATTTTTTTAATGTTCACTATCTTTAGTGTTTTCAACGGTGCAATACAGCCACAGATATACAAACGGATATATGTTTTTAAATATCATAAGTTCGATTTTGTAGTGGCGAACCTGTTAGTGTTAGTTTTATATTTTGTTATATTGGTTCCATTTTGACAGTTCATGATATTTGATTGACTGGATTGATTTGAGTCAGATTTGACTGCTAGTTTTCAGTTTAAGATTGCCGGCATTTATTATTAACATAACTAAGATCATTATAAATTATTATATTTATTATTTAAGTAATCCTACAAGAAAAAAATATATTTATATATAATATATAAATATGACAGCATTTGAAGGTAGAGAAACTTTATAACCTTACAAATTTACCAATATCAATTTGTATTTTAGAGTTTGGGGTTTTGCCCGAAATAGCTAAAGCTATTGATGAAATGGAGTGGACGTAAGTAGGACGTTTTAATTTTTCCGTAACCAAATAATGGTGTGACTTGTTTCTCTATTGGTGTAACTGAGGAAACAATTTCTTAATGAACACATCAGTTTTGTAGTGTAGGATTCTTGTTTTGTTTATTTTTTCTAATATGTTATTTTTACTTATATTACATATAATCAGTCTGTATTATATGTGTTTAATTTAAAGTTTCTTTAGTAAATGTCCCATGCAAATAGTTTCTTATGAATACACAATTATTATTTAATTTATACTTATCTTACTAGCATATATAGTTTCTTTTACTTGTAGCAATGTATAATTTGTTTTGTTGTCAAATCTAAAGTTTTTAAGGCTAAACCATTGTTGATAATAGTCACAGAATTTGATAGTAGTGAATTGCAAAACAATACATTATGCAATAACCAATATATTACATATGGTACTATATATAGTAGAAATCGATTAAGTAGTAGTACATACCATCAATAAACCTTGTGAAAGGTTTAGCCACTGACGAGTATTTTTTCTGTATCGTTGTGTTTCTAAAATTGTTTATTGTTTTTTTTAAATGCCTTATGTTTTGTCGATGGTGATCCTGGTACAGTCTTTTTTTGTATGGTTTGACTTACATATCTTTACATCTATTGTTTCTTATACTAAGATAAGAATGTCTTCCGGGTTTGGACCGCATCAATGTTGTAACCGAATTTGCCAACGTTGGCAACTTCGGTTACAACATTGACACGGTCCAAACCCGGAAAACGTTTTTATCTTAGTATAGACTCTGGCTGTGGAAGCCTTCGCTATTACACTGTTGTTTCCTGCTTTTAACACAAATAATAAATATTTTGAAAATAGAACATTATTAAATAGCAGAAAATTGATAAAAGGTATTCACTATTTATTACGTACAAATTGATTTAATATTTCAATGTCTGACAGCACAAAATCAACTTGATTAATTTTATCCTCTCGCACCTTTAGTAAAATAAAATATTAGTTTACTATTATATATTTTTGTACTATTTTTTGTAATTATTTCTAGTTTCACCGAATTTACTTTTTACAAATATTCAATTCAGAACTTCACTGTGAGAGTTTACATTCCAGGCTGTTACTTGCATTTTTTTTGTTATTCTTAACCCCTTGTCTTATTTGTGGTTGTTTAATCTTCCAGTTGATTTTTGTGAAGTTTATGAATAAATTAAAAATTCCCTCGCAGCGTTACGAGCATCAAGTAGACCGTGTAATTTTTCAGGTTACCGTTCGGCTCGTGAGTTGCTTATTATTTGATTAGATCAGCTGCTGCGAGATATGTGTTACCATATTTCCCCCAAAGAGCCAACGCAATTAGTCGGGTGGGACGGGATATCTATAAGATTTAACGCTAAATAAGTGAACGTATTATATTGAATAGTATTTCTAAGAGTTCTTCTAATTGTTTGCATGTGATGTTTACTCTTTTAAATAATATAAATAATTTATAGTATCTTTTCTAGAGACATTTACTTGCCACATTGAGCGTTAATTTAAATCTTTCAGTTTGAGTTCATTATACAGTCTGTATACAAAAATGTAAAATTAAAAAAAAATTAATATTTCTATGTAAATTCTGTTTCATTTGTTTAAATTTGTATTTATGTTTCAAGAAATTGTTGTACTTCAGACTTCCAACTGATATACAAGCAGAGGGAGTTCCATTGGTCCTAGGTGGCGGTGACGTGTTAATGGCTGCTGAAACAGGTAGCGGTAAAACAGCTGCATTTTGTTTACCTATTATACAAATTGTTTGGGAAACATTAAAAGATCTTGAATCTGGGAAAGCTGCCAAAGTTTCATCGACAAACTGTAAGTTGATATTTACTGTATCCTGATACTCATACGCATTGTTTAGCAACACCTTGGACGATCTCTTTCTTGGATCGTGGAAATGCGTTAGCTGTAGATCCTAGTGGGTTAAGAGTTCAGTCTCGAGAACAAAAAGAATGGCACGGTGGCCGTTGCACTAGAGGAGTGCAAGGTGGAAAGTGGGGTTATGAAGCAATAGTAACAGATGAAGGCTTGTGTAGAGTTGGTTGGTCAACGTTACAAGCAAATCTTGATCTTGGCACTGATCGGTTTGTTGTATTGTATAAGGTACAATTTGGAAATAACTATTGTACGTTTCTCATAGGTTTGGATTTGGTTTTGGAGGTACCGGTAAAAAATCAAATAACCGCCAGTTTGATGATTATGGTGAAGCTTTTGGTAAAAATGATGTTATAACTTGTTTAATAGATTTAGACAAAGGTGAAGTTAAATTCCTAAAGAATGGAGAAAATTTGGGTACCGCGTTTGTAATAAATAAACAACTTGCCAGTTCTGCTTTTTTCCCTGCTGTTGTTTTAAAGGTGATAATTATTTTCTGGGTTTAATTATTTTATTTTTTTTTTTAATTATAGAACGCAGAAATGGCGTTTAATTTTGGTGCTAATCCATTTAAATATAACTTACCAGACGGTTATAAACCTATTAATTCCGTATCAAAAAACAAAGAGATTGTGAATACAAATGGGCAATCAACTGCCGATGACACACCACAAAAACGAGTTAACAACGCTCCTCAAGCCATCATTATCGAGGTATTACTTTATTTCTATTAATATAAAAAAATCGATTTGAATTATTTTACAGCCTTCTCGAGAATTGGCTGAGCAAACGTATGAACAAATACGAAAGTTTAAAAAATATTTGGAGGCTCCAAAAATAAGAGAATTATTGGTTATCGGTGGCGTTAACGTTAAAGATCAAATATCCGCATTACAAAATGATGGAGTAGATATTATTGTTGGCACACCTGGTAGATTAGAAGATCTCATTCAGTCTGGTAAAATTTAAAATTACTTTATGTAATTTATTCTTGCTTTTATTCTTTGGTCTTTTGTTTCTTTTTTTTTTATTTTATCCGTTCGTATATGGATTTTTTGGCTGTCATGCTAGTAGTAGCGGAGGGAATTACTGACAATCAGTTAAAGATTTTGTGCGCCATTTTAATTCAAATTTAGAAATTTTTCTCTTATAGTTCTTATTTATACTAAAAACTTCAAGACAGTACAACTTTTTGTAGTGTTTTATATGTTAGAAAAATAACCAGCTACGAAAGATTGACGCTTCATTAGTATACAAGGTAAAAATTGAAATTATTTTGTAGGTTATTTATCTTTGACAAAGTGTCGATTTTTTGTATTGGACGAAGCAGATGGTTTGCTTAAATCCGGATATACTCAATTAATAGAAAGGTTACATCAGCAGATGCCAAAAATCACATCTGATGGACGCAGACTGCAAATGATTGTTTGCAGTGCTACACTCCATGCATTCGAAGTGAAAAAATTGGCTGTACGTTAAACCACACCTATTAACAATTATTTACGAACATTATTTTAGGAAAAATTAATGTATTTTCCTACATGGGTAGACTTAAAAGGTGAAGACGCTGTTCCGGAAACAGTACATCATGTCGTAGTCAACGTAGATCCTCAAAAAGATAAAAGTTGGTGTAATTTAAAAAGGCACATTCTTACAGATGGAGTATGAACAATTTATTTTATTTCTTATTGCGACTATATAGATAAATTTAGGTGCATGCGCAAGATAACGTAAAACCTGGTATGAACACAGCGGAAGCATTAAGCGAAGCTGTCAAGTTACTAAAAGGAGAATATTGTATTCGTGCTATTGATGAACATAAAATGGATCGTGCCATAATCTTTTGTAGAACAAAACTAGATTGTGATAATCTAGAAAAATATTTTAGGCAAATAAATTCTAAACAATATTCTTGTGTATGTTTACACGGTGACCGTAAACCACACGAACGAAAGGCTAATTTAGAATCTTTTAAACGAGCTGAAGTCAAATTTCTTATTTGTACTGATGTTGCTGCTAGAGGTATTGATATTAGCGGGTTACCGTTCAGTAAGTGCACGGTGCTACAATGATTTTTTAAAAATATGCTTTTTAATTTTAGTGATTAATGTTACATTACCTGATGAAAAATCTAATTACGTACACAGAATTGGAAGAGTGGGACGAGCGGAACGCATGGGGCTTGCAATAAGTTTAGTTAGTACAGTACCTGAAAAAGTATGGTATCATGGAGAATGGTGTAAAACTAGAGGTCGTAATTGTTGGAATACTAACTTAACCAACGTAAAGGGATGTTGTGTTTGGTATAACGAACCACAGGTAATTTAATATATAAAACAACATATTCTTGATTAACCAATCGATATAATGTTAGTATTTGGCTGATATTGAAGATCACCTCAACATTACAATACAACAGGTTGAAAGTGATATGAAAGTACCTAGCGACGAGTTTGACGGAAAAGTAACTTACGGTCAGAAACGCAAACAAGTCGGTACAGGCTATCAAACTCATACTGCACAAATGGTACCCATTGTAAAAGACCTGTCAAAACTTGAAAGTCAAGCACAACTTATTTATATCAATAATCATTTAAAAAAGTATAAGAAATAATTGTAAATGTATTTATTTTATCAATAATTATAACAAATTTATAAATAAATATTTAAGAATTTCACTATAGTCACTTTCCAAATCTTTAAATTAGCGTGATTAAATGCTCAAGATTTGAGAAATAATAGTTATGCAATGATTAATAAATATTTCTTTCACTGTTAAATTTCACCAATATGCAATATGTTTTTAAAAGAGTTGAAGTTTGTAATTGAAAAACCGGCTCTGTCTACGTAATTAGTTTAGAATTAAGAAAAGTACTGCCTACCTTTTTTATTATAGTGACACACTAACAAGCTACAAAAATATCCAGTACACATAATACAAAAAAAAATTAATTTGTGAAAAAACGTTTAATGAAACCTGAAGAACTATCGCAAAACAACCAATCTGTATGATTATGAACTACTGCCACTAATGTCAGTTATAGGTGGTTATAGCAAGTTACACCGTTTGCGTCCTTAGGTACAATTCGCCGATTTTAAATAAAATAAGCATACAAGTCAGTCTGACTTGGATAACACTACAAAGGTGATCTTGTCAAGCTTTATTCCGTAGTATTAGCGACTGCCGTCGATCGTTTACCATCGAGTAAATCTCAAACGTGTTGAATGCAATCGAGCGCACCAGCTTTGTAATAGTTTTTGGTATTTATAACATTCAGCTACGTAATAAAGTAGTTCACAACTAAATGTGATATATGTACTCACGGTCACTCGATGCTAGTCGGTCATAGAGACATGTTGGTTTTTTAAACGACACTATTGAGTCCATATTATACTACTTAACATTAATCGTGCTACCTTACAATTTATTGAATGCATTCTAGCAATGGAACAAACGTCAGTATTTTACAACCAGTTCTCTTGATAACACGTTTTTTGAAATAAGAACTGCTTTAAAATAAGTAATATATTCATAAACAGAGCTGGGCAGTAGTTAAGCTACTCTACTTTATTGTTGACGATAGTTGTATTCTATATATTCAAGTTACTTTAATTTAATGATGTAACTGTAGTTGGAATAAATTACTTTTTTCGTGTAATCGTATTTAAAAAATAGTTAGCTACTCTATTTTAACTACAAAAATAGTTAAACTATTTTGTTAATAGCTTAACTACTTTACTAATAATTAAACTACTCTATTAGCGGCTTCAATTACATGCAATGGCTACAAGTATTCAGCTTGCATTTCAGTTTCGCAGGTTAAAACGTGTCCACGATGAAGGTAACGTAGAAGTAAACATGAATGTAGACTATTCAAAAAAATTTTATAAATGCAGCAAACCTAATTTGTTTTGAAATGTTAAATGCCACTAATCTAAACGTAAACAAAGTATTACTTCAACAGAATGAAGATTTTTTTGATTTTGATGAACCTGGTTTGTCTAAAAAGTTACACATTTCTTCTGATACTGTGAATGAACATGCTCACAAAACCAGAAGAATAGAACTAGAATTGTTAAAACTCCTGGAAGATAACAGAATTCATATATCTATGTAAGATAATTATAACTTTAAAAAAACTTCGCTGCTGTCGAGCGATTATTTTCGTTTTTCACTCATAAATTCGCTCAACAGAAATGCATTGGCTGATGCTCTTTTTGAAAACTTACTTTTATGAAAATGAAATGGATATTGAATACCAGAATAAGTTTATTACTTTAAGTTTTGTTTTTAAAGGTTTGTTTTTTTTTTTTGAGAATTTGTAATAAAATAGATATACATGATAATAGAATAATAGTACTTACGTTAAAATTGTTTTACTGTTTTCGTGTAAGCGTGATTGATTTACTTTGTCTTCTTTAGTGTAATAATAATTCAGTGTCTATGTACTTATTTTTATATGACTGAAAGTGGTATAACATAAATCGTCTCGGAACTACTTTTTCTACAAGTAGTTGAAAAAAAAAGCTTATATTTTAGAATACAACTGTTGAGTAGTTAGCAACTACTTTTGGATTTACGGTAGTTAGTAACTAACACTACTTTTAAAAAGTAGTAACTTTAGTTAGTAGTTAACTACTTTTACAAAGTAACTTGCCCAGCTCTGTTCATAAATCATGAACATACCAAAAAATGAAACAGAGTATTAATAAAGCTAAGCTAGGGCATCTACCAACGCTAATATACGGTTTTAATAATGGATAAACAATAGTTTAGATCAATTTTTGGTTGGTTGAATTTCTAAATACCATATTTTGACGGGTAAAAACAACGATTTCAGTTTATATACAGTAACACCCATCAAATCAGAACCTGTACAAATTAACTATTTGTATAAAAAAAGGTCACTCGAGTGGCTTTAATTCAATAATTTATTGAACTATATAAATATATTTTATCACCGTACAATAATAACATTAACAAATACATAAAAATTCAGTAACAGTATATTTTCATAAGTAAAATTTTAAGCTATCCATACTTATAGATATGATGGGCGAGTGATTTTATATCGAAACTTTATATAAACATTTGATACAAAATACTTCCATCGTCTTTACAAGTTTTCATCAATAAAATGAAACTATGTACAATATATTCTGAAAAATAAACACCAACGGACTTGTTTCATTCAATAGTTGTGTATAAAAAAAATATGTACATACAAATATTGATAAAAAAAACTAAAATCTAAATGCAAAATGCTAAACCAACAAAGCCGCTGTTTTACTAGTATTAAAAATTATACTGCCTCAAATATTGTTATTTATTACTACATCATTTAGAACCAAAAAAAAAACGTTTGGATAAGTAGTTGCTAAGAAACCCATTATTTTAATTAAAAAATAAAAACAAAGCATACGTTATAATACCTTTTAATTTTCAACTAAACACATTTTCACTACACAGTACTTATTTATCAACGTCAGTTATTTTTTCCCAATCACCATCTGAACTACTGTTGCTACTTTTAGTCTCCAAATCCAAACTGTTATTCGAGCCTGCTTTTTTCACTTTTAATTCGCTAATTTTTTTAACCGGTTCGGTAAAGTAATCATCTTTTCGTTCTGAAGATATTTTATCATTTTCATCTATTCTTTCTTTATTTTTATCTTTTGTTAAATCTTGTGTTTTATTATCTAAATTTTTTTCATTTTCCATATTTACTTTAACGGTTTCGTTTGTGTTAGCCTTTTCTTTAATCGATTTGGTAACTAGATTTTTTTCAAATAATATGTTCTCTCCTATTAATTCTTTGTCAGAGGATTTTCGTTTATCCTGGTTTTTTTGTTTCGTTTCTTCTTCGTATTGTTGTAATAGTCGTATTTGTTCTTCTTCAGATAACTCTATGTCTGCTGCAAAATCTTCTGCAAAAAATGCGGGCATTACAAAGTAAATAAATATTAAAAGATAATTCCTCTGTTCTTTAAAATTAATTAAAAACGCACAGAATTACCTTGGTCCCATTGTACATGTTCTTCGGTAATTAATTGCTTTTCTTTGAGCATTTTCTTTTCTACAGCTTCCTCTCGTGCTAATTCATCCTCAACTAAAGCCTTTCGAAACAGATATCTAAAAACAATGATGAGTAAAAAAGAAAGAATGAATCGTTATCACCTTTTCCAAAACTCTTCATGTGATACTCGATCAGGCACAAGTTTACGATACTGGTTGTTAAGGATAGTTGAATTAGTAAGATGTTTAATTAAACGATCTTCATCAAGCTGACTTTCTATGATTTCTAACCAACATTGGTATTGTTTATCAAGGGAGGGATCAGGGTCTTCTAAAAAGGTTTTTTCATTTTTTTGTAGCTCGTATATTATTTGCTAAAATCAATGACTATATTAGAGCATGGAAATAAACTAGTATTTACTTGTAGTTTTGTTAATGTGATTGCTTCTGATCCTTCAGTAATTAAAATCGCTTCGGTATCTGAATCGTCAGGGCTTGGATTGAGAACGTTGTTCATTTGACCTAAAATGTAAGTTAACAGTTATGTAAAATGTAAGGATAGAAAAGAGTAAAACTAAAAAAAGTTTATTTGTAGCATTTTTCCCTCATTCAGAAGAAAATGTACTACAAATTTCAGTTGTAAACGTTTTAACAAATATTTTTTAATGTTTAAAATGCGTGGCAATGCAATTTTTTTTTAATTTTTGAAAGTTTAAAGGTGTAATTAGGAGTTTACATACCAAGAAGGAAAATAAAACATTAATTTGCCATATTCACTGGTCAAATGATTCATTGTTATGTGGTGTGTAAGCTTGTATTATTATTATAATTAATATTTTTAACATAGCCGAAAAGTAGGTTTTCTTGCGGCAAAATAATCCGATGTCTTTACATTGAAGATAATATAGGTCTACATACATATATAAATACAGTTCATTATCAAAAATATAATAATAGTAGTCGCGTAATGGATTCATAGTTCACACTTAAGTGTATGTGCGACTTATGTTTTTCTTAAAGTGGTGCTAAGTTCCACTTAGATCTGTATTCATAGTGTGCTCTTAAATGTGAGCGTAAGTCTAAGTGCGACTTACTACTATATAATAAGTACATAATTTTAAGTCACACTTACCACTCACACTTTAATTACTTCGTTCTATTTTACTTAAAGAATGTTTACCAACTCTCTGCCAGCAAATATTTATTTACTCATTTCAACATTCTCGATCTTGGATACAACTACTTTTTTGGTCTTAATATGAGATGTTAAACACTTCTCTTTTCACCAGTAACCTAGAACCGGTATTCATGCCTTTCCAAATTTTAAACTATCGACATCTTCATGCTGCGTTTTACCAGTGATCTCCCGATCAATTGAATCTGGTGTACTTTGACTCAAAAACTTTTTCCATAGCTATTCGGTATATATGAAAAATACGATCTAACCAGTTTTTTTTGTATATTCGCGTTCAATACGATTGTGTTAGGATCTTACAAACATTTATACAAACAGTTATTACTTGTTCCTTTAGGCGGTCAGATAGACACTCACGTTTTTACTGTTTCTCGTGTGCCATGTTTTCAGCGCTTAGGATAGAATAGGCACAATTTTTGCATAGACTCCCGTTCAAATTTTCCTTCCAACTGTGTAACAAGTTTAACTAGCTCGTCATCTTATAATTTCATTCGATTTTTTGCGGATCATTTTATTATTATATATATTAAGCACATTTCTTAGTTTCGTTATTCCCTTAAGCACAATTAGCATATCTAGAGTAGACTTTTACAAAATCCTACTTAAAACGTGTGTAACGTTATGTCCTAAACGTTACATAATCTTTTTTTGGTACCATCTGAAATTTACCATTAGACGATTAAGGATCCTTGTCTCGTCTTTCTACCCTTTGTTTTTATCGGATCGGCTTTTTTCAGTTTTTAACTGACAAACTCTTATTCTTTTTCTCATTTTTCTTGTAAATGATGATGGTAGATTAGATATCATTAATATAGCAATCTAGTATATATATAAGAATATTTACCGATCGTGTCAAACTATTCATGTATACAAAATATAAATAAAATGACAAACAATAAACGCATAGTATACTTATAATTGATAATAGAGAAATTCGAAGTTACAGAAGTACAGTAAAGGTTTTGTTAGGCATATTTAATAAGCTCCTATAAAAAAAAGAGCCAAAAATACTATGCGATCTACTTCTACAAATAATAATAATAAATAGATACAAATCATAAATAAAACGCGTTTAAAATAATAAAAACAATCTCTAGCACATAACACAAGCATACTATCTTATCTATTATATACAAATAGTTTCAAAGGTAAAACACCTTATTTACTATTTGAATCACTGCAGTACATATTTCACACTGGAAACTATAATAAAAATATTTACCTAAAAATGAACTGAAGCTTCGTTTCATTGAACTCGCAGTCGATTCGGGTTCATTTAACTAAAACAAATTAGAAATTAATCAGTACTTGAGGTTTTTGTTCGTCATTTTTACAGCTTAACTACACTCCTATTGTAGTTGTACGAAACACCAAAGTATTTTTTAAGCAGATTTAACTACTTTAACCGCTTTTGAGTAATATTAAATCAAGCTAATGCAGTAAATACTTTAGAATAATTCAACAGAGTAGTAAAAGTTATTGCAACCTTAAAACCGTTAATGTAATAGAAAGTTCTTAAAAGTTCAGGTATGTGAATCGAAGGTTAATTTTTAAAACAATACAAAATAAGGATGATAAGCATAGAATATCACCAACTAGCAAGTTATTTGTCATGGAATCAGAATAGAATTTAATTAATATTAAATAAGCACTAACAAAACTATTAGTTGATATATTTTTTACATTTAATTATATATGTATATTTAAAAATGATTTTTATAAATAATAAATTACTAGGACTTATATAATAGCATATAACTGCAATGAAAATAGCTCGGAAAATAGTAAAACATGATATCAAAGTTTACAAAAAATTTATGAATTTAGATCATTTCTTCATTCCTTATGCATAGTCTCTAATTCCAAGACATAACTCTTTGTGTGTGACCATATTACAAAATAAATTACTATAAAATGCATTGAAAGCAAACGTAAAACTATCAACATTTTCATTTATTTCACTGATAATTAACATCATTTTTCAACTTAATAAATTTAGGTGAAATATTTGTACATCAAACTGCTAAACTTTCAACAAGTAGCCAAATTAGCTATATTCAAGATTGCAGTTACTAACCTATTTCATTACTTTTTTTATTACCTTAAATAGGTATATATCTTCCCTAACTATGTTTTACAAATTTTAAATATTTATTTGTCTAAATTAAGACTTATTTTGATATTTAATTTTTTATCATTTGCTGAGTGTAACCAACCATCACGACTGGTTCAACAACCGACTTCTCTATTATAGCAAATTTTAATTCATCATTCCCACAGCACATGAATGTAATACAGACAAAGTATAAAAGCTGATAAAACTACAAAGTAATTTTTATCGTACATTCATAAAGTAAATTTGATAGTTATGCAACTTACCTTTAAAGTTTTTTCAATTGCGTTACCAGTTGATGAAACAACACTACTAGCTTCTTGCTTAACAGCATTGCCAAATTCTTCCAGATCTTTTTTAACGAATTCGAGCACTTCGTTACTCTGTAAACAGACATTAAATGAAACAGAACGAGATTATACGGCCTGAAGGTTACTTACTTTAGTCTTTGCTGCACTTAACCAAGAAGAGAGCCAATTATTTTCTTTGCTAAAATATTAATAAAGTATAGTACAAAGAAAACATGTATCAAAATATTAAGAACCAAAGCCTTGCATATGGAATAATCATTATTCAATAAAGTATTCAGTACTCACCTTTGTGCCATATCTATTTAGTAAAAAAAATAATTAAATAACGTCTATTTTGAAAATAAGAGCTGACAAATAATTTTAAAATTGGTGACACTAGAAAAATTTTGACATTTGATTCTGATGTTTTGTATTTACATCAGTTGCCATTTTTATTAGCAATAAACTGTACCTATTATCCTATTATAAAAACATACGCTAAAGGACAGATTACATCGTATACAGTTTATTTTCCTAAAGCACGGTGTTCCACATTGTAATATTCTATGTTTATGTGTTCTACAATCAGTATACTGGAAAGGACCTTGACGTGTTTCTTATGGAAACTTCCTAGTTAAATTTAAAATTACAGGTTTTTTATTACAGTTTTAAAATTATTGGTTTTTGATTGCAGTTTTTACAAAAATATATTTATTATATTTGTAAAAAAATATGTTTTACTTGTGGAGCGTGCTGAATGCGTTTGTTTTTTATGTTACACTTTTATTTGTCGTGACTATAAACTCCAATTTTACAATTTAATACAGGAACGAATAGACAATATAAACTTTTTAGTTGTCCTGTCTGTCTGTCTTTGGCATGGACTTTAAAAAATAATTTTATGTAAATAAATATTTTGAGATGAGTTTATTAGTCATATGTATTTTGTTTTGTCAGTTTTTTTATTAGAAAAAAATTTTTTTTGTGGTTAACAATAGTAACAATAATTATAATGAAAAAAAAATATTTTTTGCAAAACCGGTTCAGTAAAGATTGGTATAAAAGGCAAGGTTTTCTCTTCGCCAAAGATTTTATCGAATTGACTGAGCAGTTTTTGGTTTAACCTCATTAGTTATTGCATCGTCACTGAAAACCTTGAAAATGTAATACATTGTTCAAGAGAATATCACGTCGATATAAATTTACGAGTTTGACAATCTTCTTATAGATCTAGTATTACAATTAACTATACAGTTTATAAGTTTGAAAACTTTCGGTATTATGCCATGTATTGTCCCACACAACACACTTCTATCCTAATGATATCCTACTGGTATCTCATACTAGATATGCGTATATCCGAGGGATATCGATTTCATCGCCGACCAATATCCTATGGACATCTTGATGGGAAAAGCAGAATGACACAGAATTGGATATCCTACAGACAACTACCCGTATAACATATCTCTATAGATTCTATACAGTACCTTTACGCCTATCTGTACTTCTGTACAGGCAATCTGTATTAATCGATATCGGGTCGATAGTATTTACGTATCGCTGGAGTACAGGTATCTGTATACAATCTTTACCGTACAGTTACTAAATATATACTAATAAATATCGTTATAATACAGATTTAATAAAGATAGAATAAAGTACGCAATTTTTTGCAAAATAGTGTTTTTACGACTGTTTTTATATAAAATTAAATTGTAATTTAAACAGTTATTATCTTATAGGCGTCGTCTATATCACAATTGTCGTGTGTATACAAGTCTGTTTTCATATGATAAATTTCTTTGTGGGTATGGTTTTAATAAATGGCTTGATAAAGGGAAAGCCTCATCTGCTACAATAACATACGGGAAATTATTGCCGCCCTCATGTAGTGGTCTTGATGCAGGTATATTGAGCGAATTATTTGTCAAGCATTTAAATAAATTACTTTCCCGAAACACACCTCCACGATCGTTTACCCCCACATTTACATATATAAATTTATAATGTGCATCAGCCATTGCTAACAAAACTATAGAATGTCCGCCTTTATAATTATAATAGAAGGACTCAGCAGAACGAGGAGGTCTAAAGAGAACGTGCTTTCCAAGTGCACCTAGGCAATGTGGAAATTGCCACAAATTATAGAATCCTTCGGCAATCTGTTCCCAATCACCAGAACTTGTAGGTGTCTAAAATAATTACTATATTAGTAGATATATACTGGCAATCAATTTTATTACTTTTAAGTATTTGTCCTTTAATGCATTTACAAGAGCAGTGCACACCTCTGGAATGAATTTAGAAATAGTGCTTTCATGTATTCTAGATGAATACTTTAATGATCTATAGGATTCGCCAGTTGCCAAAAAGCGTAATGTGATTTCTAAGCTATAAGTAAAATTTTGTAAGTACATCACAATAGTAGGTAATACATTGAATAAATAACAAACCGTGCTTTTGCCGGAACACACTCACAAAATGATGTATCCTACCTACGAATAGCTGGCTCAATTAGCGATAGTAAATGCTGAAACTGAGTAGTATCAACACGTAAAAAATTTTTGTATGCATTAGGGTCTTCAAACAGTAGTTCTGTATTTAGCATATTTAATACACCTTTGCCCATATAGCGCCTCTCATGCCACTTTGTCATCCATGTCGATCTCTTCCGTTTTTGTTTATTTTTTAAATAAATAGCAATGGTTTGAATGGTTAGTAAACCAAGAGTACTTAATAATAATAAATTACAATTACAACCAGAAATTGGAAAATTATATAGTTTTCAACGCAAAATTAATTGTCACAAAAATATGTTTATAAAAAAAATTGTTTAGGTTATAAAATACCGGGATATTATTGTCAGTACGTAGCTGGTATTTGAATTGCGCATGAGTACAGCCTAATTTTTTTGTGGTGATGTAATACAGAAAGAAAATATGTTTATAAAAACGATACATATAATTTTGCACATAATTATTGTCAATATTTTTAACACATCATTATGTGTAATGTCAAACCGGCTTTACAGTATGTGGTGTAGACAATCCTACGAATTACCTCTTAGACACATTTGTCTGTAGTTGATTTAGTCTTCGGCTTGTCAATGTGTTTTCGTGGACAACCAAACCTGTATCCTAATAATCACAATATAACAACAATGAATATTAAGGAATCCTGCAAATAACTCCTTGTTAGAAATAAATAATGTAAAAATTCAATTCAAAAATTGTCATTTTATCACTTAAAGTTCAATAACCTCGCAGTTTAATATGAATTCGTGCACCTGATTAAAGTAACTATTAATTGTACGTACTTACTTGAAAATAATATTCACAATTTAAATTGTTTAATTGATTAAAGTGTCACAGTTGATTACCGAACGCCATCGACCGAACGCATTTTTGTACACTGCGCAATGTGACGTCATGTTCATAACAAAACAAGTATAGGTGAAATATAGAACCTGTAAAGATTTGATAAAGAAAAATGTATAGAATGTATTTACCGTATCTATACAGGCTAATTAAAGATTCACAATTGGCGATTCAGTATAGACCAAATAAAGAAACGATACGTTTTCTGTACATTTTAAAACAGTATCGATTGAATACATCATTGTATACCGAATCGCTATAGACATTTCGTTACTGTATCGATGTGTTATACGGGTTCTTACCTGCAACTATGTATCTAAATTGTACTCGTAAGTTTTAAATTCTTCTTCGCAGAGTTTGTTATTTATTTATGTTCTCTGCTTAAGTAATTAAAAAAATTTGAATTTTTATTTATAATAAACTAAGTCCCATCTATAGCTCGAATAATGATAAACTGTATGTTCAAATGTAACTGTAATGTAACTACTCTAGAAATTAGCCTAAAAGTCTTAATATATCTGGATTAAATTAAAGTCAACATTCCGATTTGCAAAGGAAATATTATCACCATTAAAACGTAATTAGTGGTCGAACAACTGCAGTATAAATTCCCATTACTTTTTTTAATTTGCCCGTATGAAAAATTAAAAAACTAAACAAAAAACTATTAATCGGATTAAAAATCATCAATATTCCAACAAACATGTAAGTATTGGCCGACTGGCGGTATTATGCTGGTAATGCTGGTAAAACGTTGGATGCAGAAAGCTAATGCTATGCCAATGCTGTACCAATACATGCTAAACTATACAAAATTTGATGTGCCGCTTGGTTGCTAGCCCATTAACGTTTATCCAGAATTTCGGCTGGTTGCCTAATTTATAGTTTGCAATGAATCACTGAATGCGCTGTTAGTAACTTTCTTGGCATAGTATTAGTGAAATAAAATGTTGGCGTCTTGTGGTCTTGTTTTACTAAACGCCGGTTGGCAGATTATCCCGCAATATTCATGTTTTTCGTGCATTTACCTGATCTAACCTCAAAATTTGAGTTGTTAAAACAAATCATAAAACAAAAGTAAGTGTTAAAACAAATAATTGTTTGTGTGTAATTGTGTGAAAGAAGCAATAAATCATTTATATTAAGTTCGGTGATTATGGACAACTTACCAAAGTTAGTAATTAGATAAGTTCCATTATTCGTATAACTATTTATTTGAACTTTGCAAGTCAATAACTATAGTAAAACATACTGGTGCTAAAAACAATAATAGCAAACAGGATAACATGCTTTAAAAATAAAAGCGAGTGAACTGTTAATCATCACCTTAAGCGCAATGTAGAAAATATAATCAGAGTAAGATTTCAATGTAAGCAAATTCATAAAAGTACCGATCAGTCTTTTTGGTCTATATTGTGCAGAATACAAAACTATTTAGAAAAACAGTCATTTTTAATGTTGGATGATAAGTATATGATTAAGATAGTTCGTTACTCATTATTTTAACTTTATCTATGTTTACAATACTAGAAAAAAAGATTAAATTTTCAAATAATTTCAATAAACAAAACATATCTTTATAATTGTTAGCAATTGGGTTTGAATTAAGCAAAGCACTCAATTAATTAATACATTTAATTATTAATTATAAAACAAAAAATGTAATCGTGTTACAACAACATTCATTTCAACGATGGGGATGCAGAATGATCCTCCACCACGCAATACACAAAAAAAGAAGGGGTAGTCCATAGTTATGGTTGTATCGCACAGATGGCAATACTCGTACACAAAAAAAATATAATATTAGCACATACAAGTGTAAACAATAATGGTACACATAATACATTTTCAGTATAGAAAAATTAATACATTTTTGATTTTTAGTGTACAACATTTCAAGTAATAGGTAGAAGGGACACGGAGAGAAATGTTTTCAGATATCATTCGTAAGACGCACAACTTATGCGTAATTTAAGCATAAAAAACAACTACTACTAGCTATTCATAAATTTATAAACCATCGGTATAATTTGTGAATAGTCATGTTAGCATCGATGATGATTATAATTCATAAGTTATGAAGTAAACGATTTCGTTATATATGCGTAATAATCATATCTTTATGAATAATACTCACAAACTGATCATATTAAGAATAAAATTTTAACCAGGTTTTTGTAGTATGTGATTTAAGTCACATCTATTATGATTATAATTCACATCCAGTAACGAAGTATTTTCATTATGTATGCTTAATAATCACATTTTTTTTATGATTAATATTCATAAACTCTAATTAAATAAAGAATAACTTTTTAAGCAGCCAATCATAATATGTGATAAATAAAGTATTGTTTATTAAATGATATTCAGAATAGTGTATTAACAATTATGAATATTAATCATAATTTCGGAGTTAATTTTACTCTTCTTATACGAAATAATCACAAGATATTTCTCATATATATTTTATAAATTAGTAAAACATATATTTCGCGTTTCAAAAAATGTTTATTTTTTTTACGATGATTACACAACTTTAATGCAGCTATAAGTAAACCACCATACTTTTACAACTAAATAATTTAAATAGAACACATAACACAAGAACTAATACATAACTAGTAACACATAATATCATTATATAATAGTACAGATTATTATAAAAAATAAAACATTCAAATAAATAAAACGTAAATAATATAAACAAAACTGAAACAGAACTGCTAACCACAAACCTTTTCTTCTATTGCAGTCAAGATAATTTAACAAAAACGATTTTTAATATTAAAGTTGAAGAACATGAATACAAAAAATTTTTGTAATAGGTTTACTTATCATATAGGCAGCAACGTTTATCAATACTAAGATAAGAACGTCTTCCGGGTTTGGACCGTGTCAATGTTTTAACCGAAGTCGCCAACGTTTCGCCCACTTTCGTAAGGGGCTTCATCAGGGTGTGAGAGAAATCGAAGAACTCAAACAAGCAACCGAAATCTAACTAAAAGTTAGGTAATCAACTTGTAAACCAAGCTAGATTCTAAACTCAGAAAAGGTAAGAAAGAAAACGATAAACTTGGAAAAGCAAACGAAAATCTAACAAAGAACCACTACAGAGTTAGGATTCTAGAATCTGGCTTGGTTCACAAGTTCATTACCTAACTCTGTAGTGGTTCTTTGTTAGATTTTCGTTTGCTTTTTCAAGTTTATCGTTTTCTTTCTTACCTTTTCTTAGTTTAGAATCTGGCTTAGTTCACAAGTTGATTACCTAACTTTTGAGAAGTGTTTAGTTAGATTTCGGTTGCTTCTTTGAGTTCTTCGATTTCTCTGACGCCCTGATGAAGCCCCTTACGAAAGTGGGCGAAACGTTGGCAACTTCGGTTACAACATTGACACGGTCCAAACCCGGAAGATGTTCTTATCTTAGTATAGACTCCGGCCGTGGAAGCCGTTATTACAACGTTTATCAAATCCATTATTTTAAAGTAGGCATCAAAAGTATATAGAAAATTATTGTATAAATGCGTAATATTATCCGTTACCAAAGCAAACTAGATTATCGTCATCCTTACTACACATATCTGTCACTGTTCTCACTTCAGAACTAAAAAACTTCCATGTATCTCCAATGCTAACTTTCCATACCTTATTGTCTGTTTTCTTACGGCCTTTAGGTTTTACAACTCTTTGCAATACTTTAGTTAAATTATAGCGACGCAAATCTAGAAATAAGAAGTATGTGTATTAGAAAATGTAAATAAACAGAAAGTGATCAAAAGTGTTTCAACTTTCAATTTAATCTAATTCGTAGCTTTTAATATTAATCAAAATAGCAATAATAAACAGATAACTTTGAACATCTTGTATATCTAATTCTAATTCAAGTTAAAGTGATGGTGAATTTCGTTACTTTTGAGTAATCGTTACTATTCCTTACTTACACTTTTTGTATTCGTTACTTTAACTCGTTACTTTGATTACTTTGGATACTATGACTACTTTGACAACTGTATGTTTTTGTGGTAATAAATACGGGTACTGGAATATAATTCCTTGAATCGTTTCGCGATAAGGATTTGATTACCCTAGACGTATGTGCATAAATGACTAAAACGTGTTGTAAAATTCTAATTTATGTAAACATTTTTGACAGTAGCTGATACCGGAGAAACTTATCATTTCAAATACAAAACAGAACATATGTACCTACTTTGGATTGTTAGTATTTATTAACGTTTTTAATATTAATTTTAAGAAATGGAAATACGCACAATATATAATGTAAAATTGAGATTAACGGCAAATTAATTTGGTACACCTCATACAAATACATACTTTATAATGTAATATGTTTTCGTTACCTACTAGTTTACGCAAGAATTATAAATTTGTATGTGAATGTGTTATAAGTACTAATATTTGTATCTTATGTATATTCGTAGAAAATAATTAATATACAAACATTAGAACTCAAAAAAACAGAAATATATGACAATTTTATTACATTTTGCTTACCTTTTGATCAGTTGATAAAATCACTTTTCTAGATGATGCAATGCACACACTATCTGCGTGTGAAACGTTCTGCTCGTTTCGCTGATGTATCATAATATAAGAAGGTTTGTTCATAACTTAAGATAAAATTATAACTATAGTGATAACTAGTAAAATATGAAAACAATTCATAACTTTATTACATTTATAAACCATAATCATAATACATGAATATACGTAACTCATACAAATTGCACTCTTAGGAATGTTGTATGCGTATTACGCATAACATCATAATATAATTCATATTTTATAAATTTTATTAAATGTGTAATTTATGAACATACTATTCATAACTAGTGATTGCAGATTTCTCTCCGTGGATGTCATCGACAATACCCGATGAACTTTAACTAGGATAATGATCCATCAAGTAACCATTGAAATAAATTCGTCAGGACCAAAAGCAAAACATGGGTTTTAACAATATAAAAATATTTTAAAATTGATAATTGGTAAGGGTAGCATTTGCAATACTAACTTGAGAATTCAGAAATTGCTATGTGTATAATTTTAGTTGCTCAATAATCATTTCATGCTTTTATTTCAGTTGCTGTAAGAAGAAACCCATTAACCTAAAATGTTACACAGCAAGAAGTGGAGAGTATAATTAAATTATGGCTTACAAATGGGAGGGGGGGGGGTCAAGATGGTAAAAGATTGCGTAGGATGAACAAGGTATTTATTCTTATAATTTTCAGCTTAGATCCAATTAACAATAAAACACTTATTAAAGAATAATGCTGCCCAATTAACCGAAGATTTACTTAATTGATTCGAATTAATAGATACATTGTTTTTTATTTAGTTTTATATTATTTTATATATTAAACAATGAATAAGAAGTCAATTTTTGTAACACTATTTTAACTGTTCACTTATTCAATTTCTCAATTTTTAGTCCAATCGCGAAGTACTTTCTTTTAAATTCGGTGTATAGGAAGACTTTAGTAGCATCGCCCCAAGTGCTGGGTCATTTATGTTTATATTCTGTTATCGATGCTGGTAAACTGCCGAAGTAATGTTGGGCCACCGTTACTCCCCGTGCTGTAACCGCACGACGGCCGTTGTGACACTGGCGCACAGGACCTGTGCAGATATCATGCATTTTGGGCCAGCACTCCATATAATTAAATCAAGCGTCGTTATCCCGCCGGCCCGTTGCTGCAGTGTTTGTTGGGATGATTGCAAAACCAAAAAGCAGAATTGGCTCTTGCTTTGCATCATAATAACACTGGCCACAATTTCGATTTTAGATGCGGAACCCAAATACAATAAAAGGTTAATATCTGAGATGATTTTTATCACTAGACATAACAACAATGTGAGTTTTAATACAGATACTAATAATCTTAGTACTGTATACAATAATCTTATCAATAAAATGTCATGACCTCGAACTCTTAACCGTTACCTGTTCAGTGCCAACATTTTTGATTAGCTGGTTTTTGGTCTTTGTAATGTTCGTGAGTTTGTTGTAACTATGTTTGTTTTTTAAATCATTTACAATTTAATGTTTTTTGTTATTTATTATTTTTACCAATTGACTACATTTAGCGAATCGTCGCTACTTGTTTTTAGTTTTTTGTAGGTTGAATTGAATTAAAGTAAGTTTTTTTATTATGAATTTGCAGTTAATACTTGTATACTTGCAGAAAGTTTATAATCTTAATTTGTGGATTGCAGCTGTAGTTAATTCACAACGTAATTTATGTATAACTTGCAAAAAGTTTACATTCTGAAATTTTGCAAAAGTAAGTGTTATGCGTGGCCCTTTTAGGCTTTCAGTAAATTTGCATTAAAATATACTATATGTATTTTACATCATAACTTACATTCTTTAATGTGAATTCACAGTAAGTTAAATAAATACAAGCTTAGTTTTCTTAGTGGGGAATACATTTTGCAAAATTATTTGTTATTGTAGATGGCATCATTTCAAAATGTGAGTAGAAATGATAAAACAATATTGCATAAGACTGATCAGAATGATAAAACATTCAGTAATTTCACATTTCAATATAATTAATTTAATACATGGTAAGTTATGTATTTTTGAACAACACATTAGTGCATATTTATCTTTTAACAGTAGCTGAGAGAAACAATTATAATTCAAGTATATATCAATCATTTAAAATGTTTGTTCTTATGATTATAGATGCTTTTTCATTTATATACAATTAAGGAATACTGTATTTTTAATATTATAAATATATAAATAAAAATATATGTACATATAAAATATTGTATTATTTCTAGCACGTACCTTCAATGGATCATGAACGGTATATTTAGTGGTTTAGTAAAGTTGCCATTGCATCCCCAGAACGTTTTATTAATGGCGCGATAGAATCGGGTGATTAACGGCCGGATGGACATTGACATTGCTACCTTACAATGTTTATACGTTGTAATTTTAGCCCGCCGTTTATTCAAAACTTATATGAATTAGCAGGTATAAAATCAGCTTTCAACGTTGCTATCTCTATATACCCACCTGAATGCAGCCGGTTGGAGTACAAATATTTTGTGCAGAAATTATAAATAAATCAATTTTATATAACGCATTTCTAACTTTATTGTTTGTTAAGTTTTCAAAAAGAATTAACGATGTTTCTACAAGATTTCTATAATGAATTACGTTGCCTTTTAGAGTGTCTTTTTTAACATCGCTTTATTTATTTGCGATTGCAATGTTGAATAAAAGTTTTTTTTTATAATCGTAATACAAAAACCTACAAAATAATATCAATGAACTTTTGATAATTGATATAAAGGTGAAAACGTTGACGAGCTGATTTTTAAAAATATAAAACAATATCAATAAGCGCCTGTATTATAGAAATAATAAATTATTCTACCATGACACTATTTTTGCTAAATTAAAAAAATTGTATTTATTGTTAACCGAATACTAGTAAATACTTTTTGGTGAATTAAAACTTTTCAAAATTAATGTTTTGCAATTTGTCAAAATACTAGTAAGACTTTAAAATACCAAAAATTAAACGTTGCATTGTATAGACATCTATCTTCAGTTGCTTATACTATAGCGTGTAGTAAACATTTTATCTCTTTTTGTGTGCAATATTTACTCACTTCAAATTGTAGATGGCAACACTGATTTATTTTAAACCCGTTTTAAGCAAAGTTTAAGGAAACTAGTGAAACTTAAAAACCAAAAGGCAGTGTATAACACAAATTAATCCTACGTAATTGTTTTTTTAATACCTAGTTATTATCAACATTTTCTACAAATAGTAATTTTGACACATTGACTATTAATTTGTAGAAATCATTGATGATATTGCAAAACGAATTTTTTGTACAATTATAAATTGAGTTTTCCTGGCCAATGCATTTTGACTAAACTTTAAGATGCAAACTCAGTAGTATGTACTTAACATTCATTGTTCTTAGATTTAAACAAAATAACACTATTTTTTAACAAAAATAAAAATATAGGCAAATGGCAAAAAATTATATGAGTATACCTAAATACTACAATTTAGTTTGAATCAAAAATGTTTTAGTTTGATTTGTTTTATTGATATTTAAGTTACGGTAAAAAATTGAAAAAAGAAAGAAATAAAAACAAATAGACCGTTTACTTATTATATATTCTGTATAAATTACATTAAATATTAAAACCTTTTGTTCGTATTGTCGGTATCAGTTTGCAATTACTTGTTAAATTCACTATAATAACATATTGACATCTACCAATAAATATTTATAAACTTCAGTTTATTTATGATTATTTTTTAATTTTTTTGTATTGTTTAATACAGTAAAATATTTTAATAAAGAAAGAAATGTGAAAAATTTAAATAAAAGTATAGGACTCAAAAAGTATTTTGGACAATCTAAACTTAAACAAGTAGATTATTATTATTACAGAGTAGTACAAGATGACAGAATAGTGATTTACGACGTTTAAATGAAAAGTGCATTTTATGCAAGAAGACATGATATTTTATTACATTATTGTTAAAGATGACGAAAACGTTGCTTCGTGACATTTAAACTTGTGAACTTTGTTTTATTTTGTTAATAGTATTTTTCATTGTCTTTTAAAAAACTAGTTGTCAAAAATTTTATTAAAATATATCAATATATTCCTAAATCGATTTTTTAGGTATTTACGTGTAAACTTTGGGTTTTTCTCGTTTCGTTTTTTTGTCATTTTTTTGCTTTGCCATAAATTATCGTACTCTCGCAAATTCGTGTCGACGATATTTCCAAACAATTTCTACTCTGCTTCTTTGTAAATATTCTCATGCTTGTTAACAATGGCAGAATATCTTCTTTTCCTTATTAATCAAAAGACAGTCATTCATTTTGTTGATAATTTTTTTGAAGATGTATCTACTTGCAAACGTCGTATTTGCTTTTCGAGTAGGAATATGAGCAAAACATTTTTTTTTGGTTTGTCACTCTTGCATTCAACTGTTTGCAGAAAAGTTTTACAAAATATTGAACAATTTACTGTTAAACAATGAACAGAAAAAACAACTGGAACAATCACCGAGCATTCCAAAATCTTATGTTAGCACACCAAGTCGATTAATTTCTTACCAAAATTTCTTGTTAAGTAATTTTTTATATAATTTTATTTGGATTTTAAAAGAAGTTTATTCTCATTCAAATTTAAATATTCAGCGGTTTTGAAATTGAATAAAACATTAATAATTATAATATAGTTAGAACATTTTAATTAAGTAAAAGAAAAAGTCAATCTTTTTTGCTACTTCTACTTCAAGTAACTAAAAATAGAAAAAACTCTGACTTTTTGGATTTGATTTCTTAGCTTAAATTTTAATTTCGGCACGGCAACTGTGGTTTTATATGTATATTTTACTCTACGACTATTAACAAAATTAATTCTTCTAAAATCATTTTTAATAAAAGAACTTAAACATTCTTAATGACTAGATTGTAGAAAGTTCTTCACTAGGAGGGGCAAATTAAACCACTTAAAATTTTATTATGGCGACGTTTCGTGCAACCATGCGTGCACTTCTTCAGGCCACTGAAATATATTGTGAGTAAGCTAACTATTAACTAATATCAATTTAGGTACAAACAACGTAGAAACTTACACTAAAAGATTAGGGTCGAAAAGTCCTTAACTCCAAACGACATGAAACTATTACACAATATAAATTACAGTTAACATGAAAAATTGTAAAAATATTTTTAAAAAGTCAAATAAATTAAAATAGTTGTAAAAGAACAATTAACTGAGAATGACAAACAATTGACACGACATGTATAATCAAAAATTCTATTTCTAATGTCAAGGTAATCAAGAAGATAAGAACGAAAAATACCGCGAATTTAATAGACCTATTTTAAGCTAATAAGTAATCTTAGATATTAAATTGTTGTAAACATTACTTAAATTGTTAGTGTTTGTATTGAAGTTAATGTTGTTTTTGTAAACGTTGATGAATATCATCTCTGAAACTAATCGCTTTTTATAGTTACAATCTCTGTCTAAAATTGTGGGGTTGTTGAAGTCAAAATTATGTCCCGTATTGATATGATGTAACGCTAACGCAGTTTCACCTTTTTTATTATTACAATCATACATGTGATTATTAATCCGATTTTTTATTTTCTGTTTCGTTTGTCCTATGTAACACGCTTGGCATCCCATACAATCTTAGCTTGTACACTACATCATGTTTTTTAGTTATATTAGTTTTATCTTTAGTTCTACTGTACAGCATGTTATAAATAGCATTAGTGTTATAAGTTGTTGTTAATTTGTAAATAATGCGCATTGCCAACTCGTATTAATTGCAGCCTCACATATTTTTAATTCGTTATATTTTGTATTCATTAAAAAAACTTTCTAAATTAAAATTAATGACCCTTCAATCTAAGGACGCTACTGATTCTTTTTATAAGTAGGAATAAACGGTATATTGCTGAAACGTTCATTTCATATTTTGTTCGTAAATCAAATAAAGAGAAAGTAACGAACGTTACTATTGGCGTCAAAGAATTAACTCGGTTGGGTAAGTTTTTGTGCTTTTATTTTGTTTTCCAACTCAGTATCATAATTGTCGATTATCGACTCGTTTCGCGACTTCAGAGTACAGTCCGTCATTTATGATTTTTGGTTAGTAATTGCATATAATTAGTGGTAAGGTGTGATGCCTAATTGATAGGATTTTCACCTATATTATATCTGTGATATTAATTGCCGAATCTATTGTTTCATAATTTGTTATGGGTCTTTCTTTTATTTTAACGTCTATCTTCTGTTGTTAGAAATAAATATATTGTTGTTAGAAATGGTATTTTTCCTTTGCAGCGATCGACAGATTTAAACAAGGTCGGTATTAGGTGATATTTATTTGTTTTGGAGCATTTTAAATTTAGTATAGGATTAGCACACCGAGGCTTACGACCTGCTTGCCGATACAACTCGCCAGCAATAAAGTTGCAAAAAAATCTTGTAACAAAGTATTACCTGCACGACAATTATAAAATTATAAACGAAATCACTTAGGATCTTGTGCTGTTTGATTAGATTTGACGGTACGTATAGAGTAAAAAAACTTTGGTTTGTAAATTAAACGTTTTAGGTTATATTTGGTGTTTAGTAGTAGTATTATCAGACACAACAAGTTCTTGCCGAAGTAAAAAATACTACGAAAACTAAAGAAACGGAAATAACGGGCACCGATCTAACGATGATCGCGTTAAAGAAAAAAAAATTATTTCTTTAACTGACGTGTTGATAAAGCAAAAGGAACTCAACTACAATTTGGATTTTAAAATTAACGAAATGGAATGTCGTTTAAGAATTGAGAAAACAACACTTGACGACTATGTTCAAGTGCTTCTGTACAAAATTGCTGAATTAGAGAAGCAATTTGCAGATGAAAATGAATTAAAAGGTATGATCCAAAAACAAATAGTTAATATAGAAGAGGAAATGCGTCGTTTGACTGCTGCAATCGACTCTGATAATACCCAAATGGAAACTTTAAAAAATAAATTACAAAACGAAGTGTTAGCTTGCGAAGATAGTATAAAACAAAAACAAAAGAAGCCAAGCAACGACTGCAACATAAACAAGTTAGTGAAAACGTCTTGAGATTGCGGGTTAATCAATTAGAAAATGTAATGAAACGCGAAGAAATCTCCATATACAGTATGCAAAAGTTTCGATTAGAATTGGAAACGGCAATGAGAGAGCGACAGACTGTAAATATATAAATACGTTTCAGAGTATAAGGTAATTAGAATCTTGTAAATGATTAATCTTGTTTAATCTGATCTAGCTTATTCATCTTAAGTTTGACTTAAAATTATTGTATTAAAAAAATAAATAGTAAATGATTTGAGGTTAACTAAAGTTGCATGTATTTAAAACATGTAAATTATACTCACGATTTTTGTAAATGAAAAGAATAACTTAAAGTCAAGAATTAATTAATTATCATTTTAGGTATTAAGACCAAGACCAATGTAAGTTGTTTATTTTCTGCGCCATAAGTTAATAACATTAATGCACACTTTATGTATTTGATATGACAATGTAAGCTAAGTAAACAATAATTGTTATAAATATAAACGTTTCGTCTACGTTACAAGACAAACTATCTCATAACGTTATAAACTGTACGCGAATACCTACTTATAATTATATAGTATAAATTTTATATCTGTTATAAAAATTGACAAACCATAACTTTCACTTTGTGTTTAGATTATGAGACGTCTTAAAACACTGATTAACCTAAAGATAAAGATTTCCGGTGGAACCAAGATGGTGTCTTATTACGAGTAATGGTTGGCTGGTTTTTAGAGCATATGCAAATTTAAATTGTAATTTGTTTGTGTGTTTTAAAATATCTAATTTTCCACTTAAAACATTATAGTAGGTACACTGAGTAAACTAAATATTTAATAATACGAGATTAATTAATATGCATTTATTCACTCCATTATAGTTTTTTGTATTATAAGAGTTTAACGAAATCAACTATTATAAGACTGACACTGTATAATTAAATGTTGTACATTTTTGTTATTACTAGCACTGAACACTGTTGTAGTAAAACTAACATATTCGGAAAAAAATAAGATATAGTTAGAGAACATGTAAAACATAACAAAGTATTAATGTAAACCTTATTTTTAATAAAAGTTTACAATTATTTCGTATAGAAAACATAGCAACTACATATATTTTTTTACATTTATCATTCTACGAAAAATTTTAGACTAAAAAAAAATAATTATTCTTAATTACAGATGTTTAAATAACATTGCTTTGTTTTGAATCTTTAACACATTGAATACTAAGAAATAAAAATTTTGCAAAAGTTAAAAAAAAAATCTGATAATTAAAACCCGGAATTTTTCATTCTTTTGGTATTCTATATAAAAGTTTGTATAAAGCAACATGGATAATTTTTTTTTCAAAAACGGTTAGAATTTGTCTTTTTTTTCTAATTGTGGAATAAATGTTTTGCTGTATTATACCTTTTATGGCAAACACTTGTTTTAGTTCAATTTTCTTGAATGCTAAACCTCTCTTAACAAAAGTTTTACAAGATAACATGATAGACATGAGCCGCGTAATTCAAATAAGTTTTGAATAAACTGCAGGTTAAAACCTCAACATATAAACATTGTAAGGTAACAATGTAAATGTGAAAATGCCACCAGAGTGAACCACTGGACGGCCGTTTTGCTATTTTGAGGTTTTTTAGCAGTGATAGAACACTCTGGTGGCATTTTGATGTTTGCATTGACATTGTTAACTTACAATGTTTATACGTTGTGACTTTAACCCACGGTTTATTTAAAACTTGGGTGAATTACGGGGCTATAACGTTTCCATCTCTATAGCCATTTACATACTATCTTTTAAAATTATACTATGATATGGCTCTGCCATTGTATTCATTCATGTTATTTACATCAATTATTAATATATAAGCTATAGTATTGTAAATGCATTTGTGGAAGTACAGTAGAGTGTTCTCCCACTGCTGAAGAGTCTTAAAAGTGCAAAACGGCGGTCTAGTGGTTTACTCTGGTGGCATTTTTACATTTGCATTGACGTTGTTAATAAAATTTGCCCATCCTAATAAGTTCGGGAATATTGTCACTCACAACTTGCCTGTCAAAGTACCCTGCTTTCACTTTGTGCATTTTCACATTGGCATTAACATTGTTACTTTACAATGTTTATATGTTATGGTTGTAGCCCGCGATTTATTTAAAACTTATTTGAACTACGCGAGTATAAAATCAGCTTGTAACGTTTCCATTTCTATAGCCATTTACATAATAACATGAAAGCTGCCGTGCATTAGAACGTTAAAATAGAAAAGAATAACATGTTACACAGCTACATCATAAGAACGATTATGCACACCCTCTAACAGAAAGTGTACAACACAGATTATATCGCATTTTTGCGACAATAGTCACAACTCTAAAAATCTAGTTTTGAGAAAATGGCGATTAAAGTATTTTGTTCATATTTTATGAATGAATACAGATTTGTTGGTTAGCCTATGAAACAGGTTGAACTTCACATTCGGCGATTATATCTTCTAAGACCAATAAAATCAGTCTAAGTCAGTCTTCTTGCAATAAAAACTATCAATTACTAAGATACGACAGTGTTGATGCAAATTATCTGTTCTGTAAATTGTAAACAGTATTCCCGCAAAATGCAATAAAATAAGGAATACAAAATTTTTTAGTTTTTAGTAAGAAAACTTATTTAAACACATTAAAGATAAAACTAAAAAGACACAAATAATTTTTTTTTCTATTTTTACAGTAAAATAGATTTTAACGGCCTCTTTTTTGTTTTTTAATTAAGGAATGCCTTATGTCTCTCTCATTTTGTGTGTGCCCTAAAGTTAAAAAATTAAGAGTAATAGCTTAAGTATGCAATTTCAACACTGAATTCATAAGAACCGAAACCATAAATTTGTTCTTATTTTGCTCGGAACAATTGTCGCAGTGGTAGATAACTAGTTTTTTTATCCCATTGTTTCTAAATAGTTTAAAACAAATGTTTCGATTTTATTTACATCCCTGCTTCCTTCTCCTTTATGCCAAGTGAAGTGGCCTTTAGCATTACCAATACTATCAATAGTTAGATTGTACGTTGCCAATTTTGATTTGTAATAAAAATTATTTATTTTATCACAAGGTGTAGGTAAAACATCCTCCAGATTAAAACATGCCAGAATCAGTTTGCCTTCATAAGCTTTTTTTTATCGTTTTCATTTTTTTGCCTTTATAACATTTTTTCGCTGATGTGACGTGTGTATTGATTCTTTATTTTTTTTTCTTATCTATACTACGGTCTTTCCCTTTTCTATGAATCCTCTTGATTTCAGCGCTCGAAGGTGATGCGACTCCATTCTAGGAATGCTGTTGGTGTGTTCAAATTGCCTTATCTACTGCCGTGTGTTTATTATGTTCCCCTCTTTTATCTTCTTCCAAAATCTCATCTTTAACTGTTTCTAAAACTGTCCTCACATTTCTATTTGATATACCTAAAATAGCAAAAAAAAAATTGTTAGCAGACTTTTCCATTTATTTTGAGATAATATGCATTATTTGGTTTCCAACGCCCATCTTAACGTTACTTCTTTGAGTTAATTTAGACAGTTTAGTAGATAATGCCTTTGTTCTTGCAATTTACCCAACTTCTAGTAATTATAAAGTCAATATTTTCTCATTCCTTTTCTTACTTTTACAGTGCAGGTATAGATACATTTTCACCGCAAGTTCCGGAAATAATTCTTTTATTCACGTGATTACTTCTTGAACTTTGCTTTGGCTTCTTTTCCTTTCAATTGGTTTTTCTTTCAGTTTCCTGAATCTAGTTTTCTTTTCTTCCCTTTATTTCGGATTTGATCGCTCTCATAAGCAGTATTTTCCACACGTTTTTTTGTTATTGTTTGCCTATGAATTAATAACAGCGATTATAAAATATTTTCTTGACTTCATTTATTTTTAATTTATAACAAAAAATAAAGTCAATAAAATAATTTATAATCGCTGTTATTAATTCATGGGTAAACAATAACAAGTTATCGGCCCAGTTAGTGCAGTGTTGCAATTATAGAAATAGCCTTACATAAGAAAAAGATTCAAGACAAAATCAGAACTAGTGATCGCAATGAACTGGACAACTGCAATTACTTTAAGTACACTTTCTTTTAGAAAGCTAATAAGTACGGAAAATTACCAGAATTGGAAATTTGCAATGAAAATGCAGTAAGCTCAGGATACACTGTAGAGATGAAATCCATAGATTTAGAATTAGTAAAGATTTGTAAAGCAAGAATCTGTCTTATGGTAAAAGGTTGCTGCAAAAGGCGTTTGCTCAAAAAAGCTTGGCCAGAAGACTGGGGTTTTTGAAATTTCTATTAGGATTGAGTTTGACCAATTTGAAACTATGAAAACTTATGTAAATAAAGCGATGGGATTGGCTCAACATTTAAGCGATATAAGTAATCCAATAAAAGAGGAATTTCTGGCTGTAATTTAATTAAGTGGTCTACCGTCAGTATATGATTTATTGGTAATGGTATTAGAAAGTTCAGAGACAGAATTGACTTCAAACTTTGTAAAAGAAAAGTTATTACATGAAAGCATAAAGTCAGAACTTGTGTCAAGTAACAAATTTTTTACCAAAGAAAGTCAACAGTCGCTAAAAGAAAAGGAGTCAAGCTATAAATGCTATAGATGTCATTTCAAAGCTGACTGTAAGATTATGCTTGGAAGTTCTTCACAGGCCAATAAGAAAGTTTCTAAAGTGCATAGATCACAAGAAAGTGCTGCAAAAGACAATATAAAAAGTGCCCAGGTTACATTACTTACAGTTTTGGGTGTTGATGTAGAGTGTATAAGAAACTGGTTTGTTATTTCAACAGTTACCAATCACATGACAAAGTATAAGGTTTAGATGGTAAATTTCAAGGGTTGTCAATCGGCTCTTAAAATTACATGTACAAATGATAAATCACTTACAACAAATGGTACAGGTAACATTGTGATTGAGACACTTGATGACGTTAACTTACTTGAAATGAAAAATGTCATTTATGTTCCGGGTCTATCAGTAAATTTGCTATGTGTATCTCAAATGGTTGATAATGATTTGGATGTGGTTCGTTGTATTTTATAATAGATATACTTTTAAGTTTTGAAAATTCAATTGTTTTTAAAAACGAACAACGCTTCGGCATGTTTAAAGAATTTGCATAAATATTACAGTCTTTGTATGTGCCTTTATTGCAAAGTAAGTAAAACGTGCTTTTTGGTAGAAATTTAAAATCAAGAATCTGAGACTTTCCTACAAGTTGTTATTTTACGAGTTATTCTATTACTTGTATATAATTTTATTAGATTATAGAAATGTGAGTTTATTTTCGATCAAAAAAATATTAAATTAATTCAAATAAGGTAATGTTGCTAAAATTCGTAACAGCGTCTTTCAACACTTTAGGAATCGATGAGAATTAATATTTTATTGGTACCTATCTACTTATATGGTTTCTATTCATATGTGACAAAAAAATATGTTTTATTTGAAATTTAGAATACTGTTTTGTTTAAATACAAATTTACTATAAACTTTCTTTTTCCGGAAAACAAAATTTGTTATATTGTTCAGCCTAGTCATAAAATGCTTTTTTGACCTAATTTATTTGAATTAAATTACATCTTGTAGAGCTAGTCTTGCATCCAATCTTGGTCTTGTAACCTTGAGTCTTAGCCTTGGTCTTGCTAATAGCGTTGTTATCTTGGTCTTGGTCTTGGTCTTGCAAATCTTGCGAGACCAAGACAAGACTGCAGGAACCAGACAGAGTTTGGCCATCATTATTTACAGTAAGTGGAGAAGCAATACCGTTTTCTATCTGCTCATAATTACCTAAGAAATTGTTGAAACTATTTCTTTTCATAAACATTCTAGTTTCGTTTACAGATTCAACATTTTCTGTTAACTGATTAATGGCTCGAAGAATTCTGTCACATTCTTCATCAATAATTATTTTTGTTTGGGAGTTTTCTTTATACGATTCATGTGACAATAATAATTATAAAATAATTGTTTATCCCAACACAAATATTATTGTCTAGAATAAAAAGTAGATTATTTATTTATTCTATACATTCTAATAGTAATTATACATCAATACCTCGATAGGTAAGCGAAGTTGTTAGATATTAAAACAAAAATATACCTTTAAAATAATAATAATATCGAAAATATTATATGCTTACACGTTTTACACTAATTTTCTGTTGGTTTTCCACTAGTTTTAAAACATTAATTTTGCTCTAGAACCCATCACTACTCAAGCCTTGTAACACGTGTGCATATGTTACGCCCAAACATCGAAAACGCTCAGTGAGCAAAAAAATCGACCAAACACCGAAATAAGATACTTCTTCGGTGTGTGGTTGTACTTATTAGACCACAACGCGTTATGTGCAATTGCGAAACGACCACGACGCGTTTTGGACAATGTAGGACAATCATAACCCGAAATGATAAGCGTAACTTAAAAATCTTAAATAACTTTAAAAGGGTATGAATAATATTTAAAATTATTAATTTATTAATCAAAAATACAGAAAGAAACAGGAAAAATAAAATTAATGTACCTTAAAAATAGACAAAGATAATGAAAGAAGAAAGCATTTGTTTTTGCAGGCATTTTGAATTGCACAGCACCTCTTTGGACCGACAATTGCATCTTTTTGTGTTACAATAACGCTTGCAATGGCAGATCACAAATCCTTGTTTTGATCCAGATGAGAGAGCTGAAGCTTTTCTCAGAGTTAATGATGAGCTGGAAATATCCGATTCAGCAATAAAATTGAAATCAACGAGGGTAAATTCATTTCGACTGTAAATTCTTTCCAGGACGCCTTCTTTAGTTTCCAGTTTATATAAACCAGATTATATATAAACACGTTTCTGGGAGCAAGTCGCCCTCTATCTACGTCTGGAACGTTAACTACGACATTTTGGCTCACCTTAATAGGAGGCAAGTTTTGCTGTGACAAAGCTAACATTTTCGCAGCTTGTTTTTCCAACCCCGTTTTAGCGCTTTCGCGTTGACCTCTAATTGAGTCAGTCCTGCTGCAAAGGCTACATATGACTTGATCTTCAATTTCTATTCCACACTTTGTGTGTATCCTTACGCTGCATTTTCCGCATGGCTGGACAATACCGTAATCTTCGCATATGGCACATAGAGCTGTACTATTTACATCTTCTTCCGCCTCACGATCTGGTTCGGGTATACTGAGCCCACGCAAAATCTATTCTAAATCTTCTTTCGTTTCCAAAGATTCGTACGTTTCCTTTTCCAACGTAGAATCTGCCAATCCGACTCTTTGCGTGCTACCAAACATGGCTTCGTAAGGACTTTTTTTAATTCCTTCATGTAGCGAGCAGTTCTTTTTGCTTTGAATAAACCTTAATCCCTCTGACTATTGTTTAGCCTGGTTATCTAACATCCATGCTACCAACATATCTCTTACATCCTGATTTGAGCGTTCTACCGAACCTTGACTTTGCGAATGCCTTGGCTTTTCGTGTACCAGTTTCAAGCCTGGCCACATGTCCGTTAAACTTTCAATTATTTTGTTAGCAATTTCTGTCCCATTATCACTTTGGAGAATAAATGGGGCTTCAAAAATACAAAAGATACCCATCAATTGATATGCAACTTCCTCAGTCGTTTTAGTTTTTAGTGGTTTGAATATTGTAAATTTAGTTAAATGGTCTTGATAGTTGAAAATAAAGCGATAATCACCGTCTGCTTCACTTTGCATATCTATTAAATCCACCTGACATCTCGAATTCATATGGCTTGACAAGATCGGCACAACAACTAATCCTTTCGTCTTAATTTTCTTCTTTCCTTGGCACTGTTCGCAAAGCGACAAATACATCTGAATAGCTGTTCGAGTAATATTGCAGTATTTTTTCTTTATTTCGGTCTCCATAACTAAAATGAAACGAAGAAAAAAAATTTTTGCACTACCTGTCATATAAGTAAACTTTTTTCCCCTAACTGCATAATGTGTAAGTGGCACTTACACATCTAGAGCAAAGAAGTAAAACAATTTTAGTCGTTGGTGTAACTCTTATAAAATTCTAAGTTTTTATCCCTGTCCTGCTCTCCCCTATTTAATTTTCATAAGTTCATCCTATTTAATGAGAAAAACGCTTACATCTTGTTCTTTTATGTCCAGTTGCCATATGAGCAGTTTCAATGATATTAAACGTATCCTCCGTTTTGCAGTAATATCGAAAGTTACCACTCTGTATTTCCACGGTTTTTTCAATTAATTTTTTAATTCCCCCAATTGTTATAATGTCGTATCTCTTCTGCCTTCTGTATTGTTTAGATGACAACAGAATCTTACTCTGTTTTAAACGTTTAGCTTCTTCCACCTCATGTACGATTTGGCTGTACCGCTCACTTGTAAAATAATCACTCCGATCATTGCTATTTTTAACAACATATTTAAGTTTTTCGTTAAACGCCTCTTTCATGTTTTTATTTTCTGCCGATGGCAACGATCCGGTCTGTATAACGCTCATAGTTAAACTGCACGTTACGCAGACCACATTCGGATAGTTTTAACTCGCTGATGCAATAGGATCACATGCATATCACCGACAATATGACGCCGTATTGGGGTACTAAATTGTCCAAATCGCTTTGTGGCCGTTTCGCAATTGCACGTAACGCGTTGTAGTCTAATAAGTACAACCACACACCGAAGAAGTATCTTATTTTGATGTTTGGTCGTTCAACATCGTCCACAACTCGTTGTGGTCGATTTTTTCGCTCACTGAGCGTTTTCGATGTTTGGGCGTAACACATACACCACTAGGTTATGTAACACTGACTTGTAGCGCGCTGCAATACAGTTACAACATAATTATAACACTATTCATGCAAGAATATTGTTAAATATAAACATGTTTTTATACAAAAATAGCTTTGGTTAATATTTTGCTCATATTATTACTTGATGTTACTTCAAAAATGGCACAATAGTTTACAACTGTATTGCAGCAAAAGTGTCCTCAAGTTTTATTTCGTCTAAACAGTTATATTTATTTTTATCACGAAAATTAAGCCCAATCTGTTATGGCACTGTTCTAGCAAAAAGGACTTCATAAATCGCTGTAGTACCAACTTCGATTGTAAAATAAAGAATTCTAGATTTGTAACACTCGCAAGCGTGCGATATGTTAAGCAATATTAGACTAAGCAGTCTTGTTAGCATGCTTCATTGTCTCTAAAAATAAAACGCAAAGCAAAAAATGCCCACATTTTGTATAACATTTTTAATTAATTACCTATGTATGTTATGTCAGTAATTAAGAAAAGTGTCTGAGAGAAAAGTCAACAAATTATTTTTACACTAATTACTTGCTATTCTATAAATAAAAATTGTCTAACAATAATAATGATAAAAAAAACTTTTTAACTTAAATTATGTTATTTGACAATTTTAATAATATTAAAAAGAACTTTAAAGACTTAGAAACATGATAAAAGAAAGTGGTACAAGTTTTTTTAATTATTGCGCGGTGCATAATTATCAACTATTTCACATTGGTTGTCTATGTAAAAAGACATCGAAAAATATAATTAACTATGATTGAAAAGTAAAAATTAATTGTAGAAAGATCTGGCGGTTGGTAATAGTTTAGTCACTTGAAGTGTTTTCTACGCATTGTCTAATTCGCTTGAGCGCTCGTGCATAAGTAAAAATGTATGTAATTAATAAAATTATAACTGCTAACACTCAAAACGGCTGTACGTTATTAATTTTTCTTGTTCTTACTTGTCTCGTAAAATTAATAGAATTCATTTATATTATTTTCAAACGTCATCTTAGTTTCAAAATCAAGATTAGCGATGCAGGAATGTAATTCATTACAGTCATGAAAGAAACATTAAATTTACTACCGTATCTTAAAAAATCTAAGCTACTGTTTGCACCTAAATTAAAACTAAACTAGAATTCAGTGTTCCTTAAATGTTTACGAAAAAAAAAATTTTAATTTTGAAACGGTTTACATTATAATACGTAATTTCTATTCAAGAACTGATAGAGAGTTTGTGCAAGAGGATTTTCTTTATAGTAGTTATAACTCTAAAACAAAATTAGTATAATTATAGAAAGAGATACATTTGTTGTTGATTGCACATTAGCATTTTAAGTTAAGTTAAGTATATTTTTGATATCTGGCAGAACAAAACGTCTAGTTCAAACGTAAACCGACTTGTAAACACTATCAGAACTTCAAAATTGTGCTTAACGTAATAGTATAAAGGATGAAATGCGGCCATGTTCTCTACCCTTTATGCGTCGCATGTAAAATGTTACGTATTAAGGTAGTCGCCGAATAAGAACATTCTTTAATCGTATACTGTAGAACTGATATAGTCATCGACCTGGCAACAATTGAAAGCAACGCTTCCCTCTAGACGAATAATCTGTATATTTTCGAAATGTGTTTGTTTGTCTGTAAAAAAGGAAGTACATACATTTGTTTATGCTTACGGTACGCACTAGTTGTTAATTTATGTTGACATACTTCAAATTTTAGAATTCTAGCAGCATTATTTGAAGTACGTTTCCTCTAAATTCTTAAAGCTCTTTATACACTACATAAAAAATTCCCAAAAAACTCATTCAGGTGAGGCTCTCGTATGAAAGCAGGTAGTACAAGTTAATACACATGCAAAAAACTATGAAGCTGTTAGTTAGATACTAAATATTACAACCGTAATTTAAAAAAAAATGTATTTGAATTATACGCGGCATAATATATAATATAAAATAGAACGATTCAACTGTCCACTGGTCTTTAATGATGGTTTCTGCAATTATATAAACAAATTTTTGCACGTGCGTAGTATAGTTGGGAATCTTAGAATTTTGTTTATATTTATATTTTCTTTTCTTTTTCCTGAAGAGAATCGAATAAAAATACGACCTATGTTAACTCATCAATAAGTTCAGCGCTAACTCTATTGAAAGTATTTTATAGTTTTGTATCGGTTCTCTTTCATATTTTTCTGGATCCGTTACTGCTCGAACTCTAAAACCGTTGAACAATCTACTACCTAAGTTATTGCACAACAAATATGAGCAACCAAATTTTTTATATATCGGTTTGAAAAAGTTGATGTTTTATTGAGATTGGTAAACCCTTTATGTTAGGAGTGGCTATAAAAACTACTTGAAGAGTTTTCTTATGGCGACGTTTCGTGGAACGGTTGTGTCCACTTCTTCAGGCCAACTGAATTTATTAAAAAGAAAAGATAACAACATAAGTAAAAACGACAGTTACAATCCGGTGAGAGCTACAAACTATTATTCTACTTATTATAAATGCTATTTTTTTATAAATATAGATGATTACTTACGGAAAACAAATAAAAAGTAGACTGGTCCGCAAACAACATCATAAATGTAAAATTAATAAATAACAAAAAACAATTAATATAAATTACACGAAAGCTGTACAAACTAAATCACTAACAAACAATTAATGGTCGTGTGATATAAAATATGAGCAATAAAAGATAACCCAAAACATACCCAAGGTCTAGGAAATTTTAGAGATAAGGTTATTATAAACTGTACTAAGGTTGTTAGTATCAGTGTTGAAATTAACATTATTCTTATGTTTTGTGATAAATATCATTTCTGCAACTAATCTTTTTACAAAATTTCGGCTCCACATCTAAAATAGAAGGATTATTAAAATCAAAATTATGTTGTAAATTAATATGGTGGAGAGCAAGAGCTGATTCTGCCTTTTTATTTTGCAATCATATTGGTGGTTCTTAATTCTGTTAATAGTTTTTTGTTTTGTTTGACCAATATAACATTTATTGCAATCCATACAATCGATTTTATATACAACATTGTGTTTGTCTAATAACTTGGTCTTATCTTTAATGTTGGAATAAATAATGTTGTAAATAGTATTGTTATTATAAGTTGTTATTTTAAGGTCCGACGTTGTTAAAATAGGAATCAGCTGCTTAGTAAGGCCAGGAACGTTAATGATTTTAGAAAATTTACAGATAGAATTATTTTGAATAGATGGTGATGGAGTACCGTTGTTGGTGTTAGTGTGAAACAAAATTCTATTAATCAGGTTATTAGGATAATTGTTGTTTTTGAGTAATTTTTTAAGTATATTAAGGTTTTTTATATGGAATTTGGAATTACTTAATCTTATTATTTTGTTTTTAATAGACTTTATAATGTTTATTTTTTGATGGTGAGCATGTTTAGAAAAGTAGTTTATAGTACGATTGGAGGCTATCGGTTTAGTAAACCAATCGGTTATTAACGTGTTGTCATGCTTAATTATCCTAATATCTAAAAACGGTAGAGAGCCTTCAATTTCAACTTCATGAGTAAAAAAGAGATGTGAATCGTAACTGTTAAAAATATTTAAAGTGTTTAAAACCTCATGTTCAGGAATGCAAGTAATGACATCGTCCACATAACATAACAAAAATATGGGATGAAATGATAGTTTACTTAATACAAAGTCAAGTAAATCATGCATAACCAAACTAGCTAGAACTGGGGATGCTGGGTTACCCATTGCAGTGCCAGATTTTTGTAAATAAATATCATCTTTAAATATAAAATAACTAGAGTCAAACAAGAAATTAATAATGTCAGTAAAGTCTGACAACTCAATAGTGGTATGATTTTGAAGATACCTCCAATATTTATGTATTAATTTTAAAACGAGCTCTTTAGTGATGTTAGTAAACAATGATGTAACATCAAAAGAGACTATAACGTGATTAGATGGAATGATACTGTTATTAATTTTATCAACTAGTTCGTAAGAGTTAGAAATATTAAACTTAAATAAGTAAGAGATGTTATTAACAATACTTGTAATGAACTTAGATAAAAAATAACTTGGTGCACCTATGCACGATACAATAGGTCTAACTGGATAATCGTCTTTATGTATTTTAATTAAACCATAAAGTTTAGGAGATATGCTGGTATAAGTGACTAATTTTTTATATGTCATTAAATCAATGTGTCCATTATTAAACAATTTTTTAGCTAATTGATTATTTTTATATTGAAATTTAGTTGTCGGATCTACACAAATTTTTTTATAGGTGTTTACGTCGTTAAGTAAGTTATAAATTTTGTCCTCGTATTCATCTTTTTGTATAATAACCGTAGCGTTACCTTTATCCGATTTAAGTATCAATAAATCATTATGAGCTTTTCGAAAACGTTTTGTGGAATTTATCAAAGTTTGAATAAATAAATCTTCCGCATTTAAATTAATGTTGTTATTGTTGGTAAAATTCGTAATAACGTTAACTATTTTCCCTCTTAACCTATCTTGGTCTTCTTCTTTATGGTAACTGAGTATATCCTCAGTGTCTTTTATGAGGTTGACAATAGGTAGTTCCTTATTATTAGAGTAGTTTAACATAAACTTAGGGGTTAACGCTAGGCATTGAGCCACATCCTCGGGTAAGCTCACATCTGTCAAATTGTAAATGCAACCTACTTTAGACACATAAAGTTATAACGTTGTTTCATTAAATAACTTTTCAAATTTTTTAATTAATCTAATTTTGGTTTTGTAAATTCTCTTTTATATTTATTGTCAAGTGTGTTAGTAAGGATTCGGAAATCTACGTTGTTGAGTGTGATACTTAAACTATTTTTAAACTACTAATAACTTTTAAGGTTATGAAATTTCAATACGAAATCTTCACTTCTATTTTAAGGATCGATTTTGAAATTTCTGTGTTGCTTGTCCAGTTTTTTATTAAATGGAGTGTGTTCCGCTTGGATAAAGGTAAAGACATTTAAAATATTGCTGTATATGTGTGGGTGTTAAGTAGTTGTTTTGCATCGTTTGGTATACAATACGGTTGTGTAATGCAGCTAGTTGTTTAGTAGAATTTTCTAATTTAGTGATAAGTTTACATGTATCCTGATTGTAGATTCTTGGATTGTCTTGTGCCATGTTGTTTTGTGTATGCGATGGTGGTTCGGACAGAGATGCCATTCTCGAAAGGAATCAAATTATTAAGAAAAGTGTTTTATACACTCCTAATGCGTAGTTCAACTGAGATTGGTAAACCCTTTATGTTAGGGTGGCTATAAAAACTACTTGAAGAGATTTTCTTATGGCTTGACGTTTCGTGGGCAGTTGTGTCCACTTCTTCAGGCCAACTGAATTTATTAAAAGAAAAGATAACAACATAAGTAAAAACGACAGTTACAATCCGATTGAGAGCTACAAACTATTATTCTACTTATTATAAATGCTATTTTTATAAATATAGATGATTACTTACGGAAAACAAATAAAAAGTAGACTGGTCCGCAAACAACATCATAAATGTAAAATTAATAAATAACAAAAACAATTAATATAAATTACGAAAGCTGTACAAACTAAATCACTAACAAACAATTAATAATAGTGTGATATAAAATATGAGCAATAAAGATAACCCAAAAAACATACCCAAGGTCTAGGAAATTTTAGAGATAAGGTTATTATAAACTGTACTAAGGTTGTTAGTATCAGTGTTGAAATTAACATTATTCTTATGTTTTGTGATAAATATCATTATTAATATATATAATTAATATTAATTTACAACATAATTTTGATTTTAATAATCCTTCTATTTTAGATGTGGAGCCGAAATTTTGTAAAAGATTAGTTGCAGAAATGATATTTATCACAAAACATAAGAATAATGTTAATTTCAACACTGATACTAACAACCTTAGTACAGTTTATAATAACCTTATCTCTAAAATTTCCTAGACCTTGGGTATGTTTTTGGGTTATCTTTATTGCTCATATTTTATATCACACGACCATTAATTGTTTGTTAGTGATTTAGTTTGTACAGCTTTAGTGTAATTTATATTAATTGTTTTTGTTATTTATTAATTTTACATTTATGATGTTGTTTATGACCAGTCTACTTTATTTGTTTTCCGTAGTAATCATCTATATTTATAAAAAATAGCATTTATAATAAGTAGAATAATAGTTTGTAGCTCTCACCGGATTGTAACTGTTTTTACTTATGTTGTTATCTTTTCTTTAATAAATTCAGTTGGCCTGAAGAAGTGGACACAACCGTTCCACGAACGTCGCCATAACTCTTCAGAGCAGTTTTTATAGCCATCTCTAACATAAGGGTTTACCAATCTCAGTTGAACTACGCATTAGAGGTATAAAACACTTTTCTTAATAATTTGATTCCTTTCGATAATGGCATCTCTGTCCAACCACCATGTATACACACAACAACATGGCACAAGACAATCCAAGAATCTACAATCAGGATACATGTAAACTTATCACTAAATTAGAAAATTCTACTAAACAACTGAGCTGCATTACAACCTGTATTGTATACCTAAAAGCGATGCAAAACAACTACTTAACACCCACGCATATACTGGCAGCAATATTTTAAATGTCTTTACCTTATCAGGTGGAACACTCCGACAATAAAGGCTGGACAAAGCAACACGAAATTTCAAAAATCGATCCTTAAAATAGAAGTGAAGATTTCGTATTGAAAATTTCATAACCTTAAAAGTTATTAGTAGTTTAAAAAATAGTCACGCAGCTCAACAACGTAGATTTCCGAATACTTACTAACACACTTGACAATAAATATAAAGAGAATTTACAAAGCAAAATTAGATTAATTAAAAAATTTGAAAAGTTATTTGTGAAACAACGTTATAATTTAAGTGTGTCTAAAGTAGGTTGCATTTACAATTTGACAGATGTGAGCTTACCCGAGGATGTGGCTCAATGCCTAGCGTTAACCCCTAAGTTTATGTTAAACTACTCTAATAATAAGGAACTACCAGTGTTGTGACAGGTACTCATTTTTTGGTACCTAGGTACAGGTACAGGTACATTTATTTAAAAGTACCTAAGTACAGGTCCAGGTACAGATTTGGCAAACGTACCTAGGTACAGGTACAGGTACAAAAAAAATGTACCTTAGAATTTCAGGTACTTTTTAGGTACTTATTTATGATCATAGAAAATACAAATTTAGTAAGCCAACTCTTATTTGTGCGATCTCATTGAAAAACAATAGAAATAATTACAGCTATAAAATGCATGAAGTGATTGAAATCAATCAACGACGCTACTATATTAATCACTGTTGATGACACACACAGTAGCTGATGGTGTGAATCTCAGTAAAGATATTAAAATTTATACAACTTTTGTAATTGCAGTTTATTGAGCAATGCTATTGTTTTGTTTATTGTATGAAGTGCATTATTTATTAATAAAAATAGGATTACTTCTTCTTAAATGTTTTTCGATCATTTGTACTTATCCGAGAAGACTTGCTATTCGACATATACGACACCTTAATTTTCGTTGAGGTCGTGCTTACAGCATTTATGTTATACCGTTGGTTATACCCGTTATACTTATGTTCTCGGCTATGTTTATGTAATTTAGTATAATACAAACTCAAATATGTCATTTTTAGAATAAGTCATTAAGCACGTATTGTTTATATAAGCAGAAATACGATTCGTAATAAATTTTATTATAATGTCATTGTGTTATATAATCAGTAATTGTTTGCTTTTTCCTAAAACTCCACAACTCTTTTCTCTAAAAATCATCTTCTATTTTATACAAATTATTACGTTTCGAAATTTATCGCATTCGGTTTGATACCCTGGCTACTCATGTTAACAGTCCGATTGCATTGTAAATGATTCATCTGAGGGTTGTCTTTAAGTGTGCTGTCACTGATGCCTACAATTGCACTTTTAACAAGGAACTTTTATACACATTAGCGGTACCCTTCGGGTATCATTAAGGAAAAATTGCGTAGGTCATGTACTATTTTTGGAAGATTTTAGTAATTTCAAATGTGATTAAATCCGAAACAAATATATAAACTGTACAATACATGTACGCTTAAAAGTACCTATTTTATTAGGTCCTTAGGTACAAAAGGAGTACTTTCTAAAAGTACCTAGGTACAGGTAAAGGTACATAAATTAAAAAGTACCTTTCTAGGTACTTAGGTACACAAAAACTACCTAGGTACTTGTACCTAGGTACATTTACCTAGGTACATCCCAACACTGGGAACTACCTATTGTCAACCTCATAAAAGACACTGAGGATATACTCAGTTACCATAAAGAAGAAGACCAAGATAGGTTAAGAAGGAAAATAGTTAACGTTATTACGAATTTTACCAACAATAACAACATTAATTTAAATGCGGAAGATTTATTTATTCAAACTTTGATAAATTCCACAAAACGTTTTCGAAAAGCTCATAATGATTTATTGATACTTAAATCGGATAAAGGTAACGCTACGGTTATTATACAAAAAGATGAATACGAGGACAAAATTTATAACTTACTTAACGACGTAAACACCTATAAAAAAATTTGTGTAGATCCGACAACTAAATTTCAATATAAAAATAATCAATTAGCTAAAAAATTGTTTAATAATGGACACATTGATTTAATGACATATAAAAAATTAGTCACTTATACCAGCATACCTCCTAAACTTTATGGTTTAATTAAAATACATAAAGACGATTATCCAGTTAGACTATTGTATCGTGCATAGGTGCACCAAGTTATTTTATCTAAGTTCATTACAAGTATTGTTAATAACATCTCTTACTTATTTAAGTTTAATATTTCTAACTCTTACGAACTGGTTGATAAAATTAATAACAGTATCATTCCATCTAATCACGTTATAGTCTCTTTGATGTTACATCATTGTTTACTAACATCACTAAAGAGCTTGTTTTAAAATTAATACATAAATATTGGAGGTATCTTAAAAGTCATACCACTATTGAGTTGTCAGACTTTACTGACATTATTAATTTCTTGTTTGACTCTAGTTATTTTATATTTAAAGTATTTATTTACAAAATCTGGCACTGCAATGGGTAACCCAGCATCCCCAGTTCTAGCTAGTGATTTACTTGACTTTGTATTAAGTAAACTATCATTTCATCCCATATTTTTGTTATGTTATGTGGACAATGTCATTACTTGCATTCCTGAACATGAGGTTTTAAACACTTTAAATGTTTTTAACAGTTACGATTCACATCTATCTTTTACTTATGAAGTTGAAATTGAAGGCTCTCTACTGTTTTTAGATATTAGGATAATTAAGCATGACAACACGTTAATAACCGATTGGTTTACTAAACCGATAGCCTCCAATCGTACTATAAACTACTTTTCTAAACATGCATAAAACAAAATAATAAGATTAAGTAATTCCAAATTCCATATAAAAAACCTTAATATACTTAAAAATTTACTCAAAAACAACAATTATCCTAATAACCTGATTAACAGAATTTTGTTTCACGCTAACACCAACAACGGTATTTCATCACCATCTATTCAAAATAATTCTATCTGTAAATTTTCTAAAATCATTAACGTTCCTGGTCTTACTAAGAAGCTGATTCCTATTTTAACAACGTCGGACCTTAAAATAACAACTTATAATAACAATACTATTTACAACATTATTTATTCCAACATTAAAGATAAGACCAAGTTATTAGACAAACACAATGTTGTATATAAAATCGATTGTATGGATTGCAATAAATGTTATATTGGTCAAACAAAACAAAAAACTATTAACAGAATTAAGAACCACCAATATGATTGCAAAAATAAAAGGCAGAATCAGCTCTTGCTCTCCACCATATTAATTTACAACATAATTTTGATTTTAATAATCCTTCTATTTTAGATGTGGAGCCGAAATTTTGTAAGATTAGTTGCAGAAATGATATTTATCACAAAACATAAGAATAATGTTAATTTCAACACTGATACTAACAACCTTAGTACAGTTTATAATAACCTTATCTCTAAAATTTCCTAGACCTTGGGTATGTTTTGGGTTATCTTTTATTGCTCATATTTTATATCACACGACCATTAATTGTTTGTTAGTGATTTAGTTTGTACAGCTTTCGTGTAATTTATATTAATTGTTTTTTGTTATTTATTAATTTTACATTTATGATGTTGTTTGCGGACCAGTCTACTTTTTATTTGTTTTCCGTAAGTAATCATCTATATTTATAAAAATAGCATTTATAATAAGTAGAATAATAGTTTGTAGCTCTCACCGGATTGTAACTGTCGTTTTTACTTATGTTGTTATCTTTTCTTTTTAATAAATTCAGTTGGCCTGAAGAAGTGGACACAACCGTTCCACGAAACGTCGCCATAAGAAAACTCTTCAAGTAGTTTTTATAGCCACTCCTAACATAAAGGGTTTACCAATCTCAGTTGAACTACGCATTAGGAGGTATAAAACACTTTTCTTGATGTTTTATGTTAAGAATAGAAAAAGATTTTGTTCACCTCTTTGACTCATTTCCTATCGTAATAGGTTATTGATGAGACTTTGGAATGCAGTATTCGTTGAGCAAACTGTTAAAAAACATTACTAACTAAGTATACAAAAATTGCTGAATTTTGGCAAAAAAAATGTTTTGCACAGAAGTTTCTTGTGAAACTTGCTAGAATGGTAGTTTTAAAAGGTAAAATTATTACACATTCAGTATCATGGTAAAATTGTTTCTAACAAATAATAGATAAAACGTCAAATCATTTATTATTATAGAAAACTAGTTATAATTGTAGATTTAGTAAAAGAAACTAAAATAGTTGTCTGTTCTTAGTTTTTATATTATAGGAAACAAAAAATAAAATCTTGTATGTAACATACAATCCTCAGACTAAAAGCACTCGGACTGTGTTACGTTACTGTCTTGGCGTAATCATCGTAATAACGCCCTTGCTGCATAAATTTTTTTAAATTTTATAACTTCGAAGTAGGTAAGCAATTTAATTTTTTACTTCGTTATAACTTACTAATATTGCCTACAATACGAGATACGTGAACCTATACATAACAACCAGAAGCTAATGGAACGTCGTTATGGGTTCATTACGCTCGCTCATTATGCGCTTAAAAATTATTTAGATGGTAACAAGTTTTCTATTTTTTTGCGCATTTTTTCTACATATTTGCGTAACAATTGTGATAAAATTTGACAAATAATTAATGCTACTAAATATACTTGTAAGTTTAGTAAAACAGAAACTAAAGTAATTGTTACTTTTTAGTATTTATATTATATAAAGAAAAATAAAATCTTCCATGCACTACTGGCGTTACTAGATGATTACGTCCGGAGAGCAACGTGATACAGCTCAAGAGCTCTTGGCTGTAATTATTGTAATAACTAAAATGGGTTTTACAATGTGACATTTAAATACGGAGTTATGGTATACATAAGGGAAATTGTAGCAAACGTTTTATAAGTTTTAGCTTATATTGAAAATAATTGTATGCTTTGGTTTGCTTGACTATAAATTACCTAAGCTGACAGCGACGTTTCCAATTACAGATTAACGCTCTAGTGCCGTGTTTATTTTTTTGAGATAGATTTGATTCTGCGTCGGCACCTAATGCAACTCATGTTTAACTGCTTATAATAAAGTATCAAAATAATTGAAATAATTTGATTCCTTTTTTCTGTGTTATTTATTAAAATATGTTGAATAACGTAAAATTTAATAGTAGTGTTCTGTATTTTACAATGTCATTAAACAGCCTATATTGGGAATATTTTGAAAACATTGATAATTTATTAGCAAAATGTCGCACATGCTTAAAAAATTAAAAAACTTTGCATCATTGGAAATAACTATATTTTAAGGACTTTCCCAAATCTCATTGCATTTTGTTAAAAGTAGTTCTGCTCCAGCAAGTCAAAAGTTATTTCAACCAGAATTAAATTCAAGTTTTAGAAGTATTACTGAATTTTTCAAAAAATGTGTTAAAAGTATTCGATTATCTAATGCAATCTTGGATATGATTTGTAAAAAACACAACAATTACAAATTGTTAAAAATAAAAGTTTATTTTAATTTGATGAAAATAGCTTCATCTTTATACAAAGTACCATCAAATTTTTTTTAAGATAATGTATAAGATTAGATTTAAAGTGACTTAAAACTATTTTAAAGACAAGAATAAATTATTTACTTTTACGACTGATAATTTGACTGACACAATGCAAACCAAAAATTTTCTTAAAGTTACTATTCATTTTCTAGATGTTGGCAAAATGAAATTAGCAACTCTAGGTGTTTGTCAATTATCAGAATCTCATACCGGCAAATACATTGCAATTGTAAGTTTTAATAGCAATTGCAGATTTGTGATGAATGGGATATAGCAACCAATAAAATACTGGGAGTGATGACTGATGTTGGAGCTAATATAGATAAAGTAGTTAAAATAGCCTCTGTCAAAAAATGTCATACACTGTACTTTTCCCACAAGTTGAATTTAATTGCAAAATTTCTTTGGTAATCGTAACGTGGTTTAAACAATGTGTGGTAGCAAGCAATGAATAATAAAAAAAATTAAATTTAAGCTTATCCAAGACGTGTTCGTTCGTTGGAGCTCAATATTTTATATAATGGGAAGAATTTTGAAAATGCGTCTAGCTATTAATAAGATAATAAACTGCTATGCTAGTGCACCTCTAACGGTAACTGCAAAAGATATAGTAATCTTGATTGACATTTGCATTTGTAAAGTATGTAGTGAAAAGTATGTTACTATAATTGAAATATTCAACAAATAAAGCTAAGCTACCTGACACAAATTAATTGGACGTTTTATTGAGAAACAAGATTTACATACAACAACGTGTCGAAGTTAAAAAACTTGTGATGCCTTTTCTAATCGAGTGTAAAATGCACACAACAACAGTATATTTTTAACATAATTTCAAGTTCTAAACTTATTTCTTAATTGCACAAATTTAAATAAAAAGAGTTAAGGATCTATTGTATCGGCATAAAAATTTGTGAAAGTATAAAAATTTGTGCAAGTATAAAAATTTGTGCAAGTATAAAAATTGTAATAAAAACGAAAAGAAATTGAAAACACAAGTAATACATAACCTTACAAAACCAAACGTCAGAAAACAATAAAGTGAACGCAACTGTATAACACAGTAAAAATAGATATTTGACTAGTGCTAGGCTTATAAGCTTTGATTTTGCGCTTAATTTAATTTATCCAAACATATAGTTTCTATGAAACAAAGTAATTTAGCTTTATCTTTTGAGCATTTGAATTATAGCTGTAAAATTAATCTTCTGACTCGAATATTGAAGTTAAAAATTGTTATGTTAAAAGTGTTCTGATATAGATTTCGTGCTTTTTAAGTTTCGTCCCGGATCGCCGTTTGCTATCTCTAAAGTGTTGGCTGTCATTTTGTTGTTTTTTTAGACGAGTGATATTATTCAAGGAAAAAAATTTATTCTCGGTGACTTCGAACGGATTGTACATGGTCATCTAACGTGCGCGCCTAGTGAAGCTTTTAGTTCTAAATATTTGCATTCAACTACTTTATAATAGGTGTATTAGTTTTGTTTCATAGGCAAAGGTTTTTCTGAGGTAAGAATTGATTTCTATTTTTGTGACTTAATTTGATTTTCTCATAATTGTGGTTTGAGATACCGCTACGTGTTTGCTATTTTGGAATGGTACATGTCAATTAATTACCTTTCGCGGGAAACGATAATTAGAAGCACGTACTAATGAAGATATTGATTAATTACATCACCTTCAAAACGTAATCTGGAGACTAGTGGTTGACGTACTTTGGGTGATGGACTAATAGATTTCAAGGCACACCTGCGATAGGAATAGTGAAAGTCACTCGGAAGTTTGAGGAATTCGGTTACAACGATTTATTGGTTTACTTACGAGTAACTTATTTGTGATATCATCTTATACCTAATTACTTCTTTTAGTAATTTTCAGGGAGGATTCAAGCATGCCGATAGCTATTAGCATGACTGGACAATCGTAAGTACAAGTTCTTTAATTTCTATTAATTTGTCTAATTGTCCAACGTAAGTACGTGCGACGTAGGTATAGATGTTATCACGATTAACAAATGCAAATTTGGTTCTATACTTACGGTTTGAATTTATTCTAAGTGCGATTTGCTTCTGGTTGCAAAGTCACTAGCTTCGCATCAAATCAAAGTTTACCTTTTTGATTACATATTAACTTGTATTGTTATATTGTACTACTATGACTTCATGTATGGAGTGTTACTGACCTACCAGGGCTTATATTAACGTTATTATCTGTGATATTATGTGGTATACGAACTTTTAATTGTTACTATATATGTAATTCTGTTTTGCTTATTTTAACCTCTCTTTCTTTTGTTGTTAAAAATAAATATATTCGTTGTTATAAACCGAGTTTTGTTATTTAATTTTCTTTTAGTGTTAGATAGATTTAAACGGTGTCTTCCATTACTAGTTTATAACCGTATTGGCGCCTTTTTAATTTATTGTAAGATTATACCACACGAAGACTTGTGACTCGCTTGCCAAATCATATTGAGGTAGCCGCCAGCAATTAAGTTACAAGAAAATTCTTGTAACAAAATATCTGCCTTTTACCCTAAACAGGTCATTGTAGAAAATCTGAAACAACATATATCCAAATTAAAAAAAAAATGCTTGTTGTTATTAGAATTCGTAGAAATTCTTACTATTTCTACGGTATTAGACTCGATATTTAAAACCACTGCAACAAAAAAAAGATAGTCTGAAAGCGAAACTACTGCAAGTGTGAAACAACGTTATTGGCACTACTTAGCCAAATATTGTTTTCTAAAGCTGAGTTTGTTCTATTCCAACAGTTTAATAGACTAAAAAGGAATTTTTTTTAAAAATATTGTTTTTACAGTAAGTTTTTTTCTATTTTATTAACTCTTTTTAAAGAATAAAACTTTAAACTGAAAGTTCGTTCTTGTTTTATTGATTATTATAATCACATACGGTAAAACATTTATTTTACCAAATATCTATGTATTCAGTTTGATAACAATCAGTTATCGATTTTAGCAAGCGACGTCAACAGCGATGCTGGTATCTAATAAAATGTTTATAATAAATTTTTTTTAATACATATAAATTATTTGATTCAAACTGATATTTTATTTATTAAACATATTTAAATAAACTTTAGTTTAAAACAAGTTAAATGTGGAGTCTATCTATCAATCTCTAAAATATATAATGGTTACACGAATATATAGAAAGTGGCAACAAAAGTGCAAACAATATTCTCAAAACTTGAAAAACCTTGACTATCTTTGACATCTTTTCGATCTCATAATATGTATATGATTTCTTATATCTCTAAAAATTTGTTTCCAAAATTACCTAAGTAAAAAGTAAATAAAAAAGAATAGTCATTTACGTGACAAGCGTCTAAACTGACACATATCATAACAAACGTAAATGCAACGTGAGGTCACAAACCAAATGCTATATGATACATGATGATAGTGTTTCTCTATAGTTTGATATGAGTTTGACAAAAATTATACTGCTTTCGCCACGTTTGTACATTTCTCATACATTAATAAAATTAATGAAGCTACAACCATTTGTATAATAACTTTTTTTGGAGCCTTTCTCTTGTTTCTTGTTATTTTTCTTATAAATAATTTTTGTAATAAAACAACTTATAATTAAAATTTGTATTACTTTTAATTTTTGTTTTTAATTTATTTGGTATAGTACTATTGGTTGTTACGTTTTTAAACATAATTTTTTATTTACTATTATTGATGTATTTATTTATTATAGTATTGCTTTTTTAACCGTTTATTTTTGTCGTTTGGTATATAACGTAATGTTTTGAGTTGAGCTTTATTTATTATCAGCATTATTAATTCTTATTGATTCTAATTTTTCTAAATTTTTATATATTTTTTTAAATAAATGTTTTTAATAAAGTGTTTTATAAATCGCTGTTACACTTTAATGATTGGTTGCATTTTAAGAAATGCAATGGAATAATTTCTTTAGTAGTTAGTTGATACAGTAAAAAATTATCACAGAAAGCAGTAACTATTTTTTGATCCGATTATTAGCAGTACATTGAAAGAAGCAGTCTACGAGCGGTTTTGAATAATTATTCCTTGATAAATAAATTAAAAAAAATAAAATTTATTTTAAACAAGAAGAAACGGTTTAAAAAGAAATCAAAGTTGCAGTTCTACTAAGGAAAATAGTGTTACTTATAGTATATACTACTTATCCTGCACAAGTATGCACAAATGTAGCATTTGAACATTTTTTGTAAGTTTAGAATTTAATGATAAAATTGTAAAAGTAAAAGTAAAAATAAATTTTATCAATTAGAAAACAATCTACATTGTTTTTCAAAAATTTATCTAAATTAAAAGTACCCGAAAATTATAATTTGATTTACTTTACTGGTACCTAAATGTTGATTCATATTAGCTTTAAGTTGCTAATTTTAGTTTTTTTAGGTGTTGGTAAGAAATGATTTTGAAAGGAGTTTTTTGAAGATATTATTATTACATTTTTCTCTACTTTTATTTATATTTGTCAAATTAACTCATTTAGTATACTAATACAAAGAGAAAAAAATGTTAAAAATATACTGTCATAACTAAAATCGATTTTTATTACCAGTTAGAATTTTACTTTATCCTTAAAAAGATGAGTTATTGGTTCTTATAATATTTTAACCTAATATATTCAGAAAGAGGAATGTGTAGCTTTATTATTATTTTTTTAGTAAACTAAAATAAAACAAATATATTTTTTAAAATGGAATAACGTATATTTCCCAATTGGCAAAAATTCTACAATTGTAGGTTTATGCCTAACCTAAAAAATTACAATTATAATAATTATAATACAATTTTTACAAACTTTGGTTTTAATAAAAATTTTAACAGGAATTGATATTCAACAGCATAAAAATACAAATTTTGTATACATCTATTTACAAAATATAAAATATTTTTTAATCTGCACATATTGTCTTAATTACTACAATTTTATTGTCAAAAAGTAGCTAAGAACGATTCTTAAGTATCTAATATAGTTTTAATAGTATCAACTATAACTATTAAAACATTCATGCAAAAAAAATTCATGCATGTATGAATATCATACGTAAACTAAAACAGTTTAACTTAATAGTCTGAAAAGAAAAGAAACTTTCTCTTATTACAATGCAAATAGTCCGCTACATTCTAAAATAATCTAAATTTATATAATCTCTTAAAGTTGTAGAATGAATAATAGATCTGTTACGAGTATTCAGATGTTTTGAGCAAAATGCATTTATATCGTGAGTGTGGATATAATTAGAGTATTATAAATTCTTTTGTTTATCTTCGTTAAAAAATAAAATAAAATGCGTTGCGTACATGTATTTTTTTGTGTTATGGAAATACAAAAAAACAGAGGATCTTACGCAACAAATAAAATTAAAATGAAAAGCTTGTAAATTGCACAAAAAACATTAAATGCGTGTTTCAATTTATATTAAATGTTGTATGGTAATTGACATTGACGTTTGATGCCATTGGTAAGACACTATATAAGGCACTAATTGCATTGCTTGGTACATAAAGATTTGCATTACATACAACACACGTTTCTCTTTTTGACTTATTGCACTCTTGCTGATATTTACAAATTTTTCACACTAACAGAATGTATAATGTATTAATTGCTGTAACAAGTTTTTCTTACATCTGCTAAAATTTCGCTAAAGTCATCATCATTTTTTTGAACACCATTTGGTATTACTTCATGATTATTATAAATATCTGGATAATGAGTCATCAATGGTTCCGGTTTAACGTTAGTGTTAGGCAAGATCACAGATGTATGTTGAGTTTGAAAATTATAAGTAATATTAGTTGATATGTTATCATGTCTATGATAATTATGATTTGAATCAATCATAGCTGAATCGTTGTTAATTAACTTTAAGTATTTATCAAATTCTCTTGTGTCTACATCACTATCGGCGTCGCTCCTTTCTTCGTTAGGAGGAATATAAGTTTGTACCATACCGCCACCGTAAGGTGATGAATAAGGATCTTGCACGCCTGATTTATAAGTGAGATCATATTCTTGCTTTTCTAAAACATCGTTTTTAATACTCGAATTATAATTTAAATAATCGGGTTTCGATTCTTGATCATTCATCATCGGTATACCTTCTTTATAATAGTCTTTATTAGGGTAATACTGATGAATATTTGACGAATAATAGTGTATAGTGTTGGAACTACTAGCTATAGTATTATTAGTTAACGAATTTTGGGGTTGATTTGCACCTAGTAATTGTTGATCTTGAGATGTCGCTACTGGAGGATAAAAAGTACCGGTTACTACATGACCTTGTTCAACCGAACTTTTATTAGTACACATTACATACATGCCATTAGCCATAGGTACCGAAGTAATAGGTTGAGAATCTGTATAGTTAACCGCATTTGTTTGGCGAAAATTTTGTACTCTTGTTGTATAACCTTGATGAGTGGGACTTGCGTTAACGTTTGAATTTAAATTTGAGTTAGTTACGTTACTTGTATGTTGTATATTAGAAATGCGTTGTTTATCGTCAATGTAATTGTAATCTTTTTCTTGTTCTAACGGCGATAATTCCGGCGTTGGAAGCGCAGATGTTGACTCTTCTTTACCTTCGTCATTAGACGACTGCGGACTTTTCGGTTGTTTTAATAAATGTTTTGGTTCAGGACTGTGTGTAGGTGAAGCATCAGGAGTATGCATCGTGTAAGAATTCTTTTGTGAGTAATTTTGCTGGTAACTAACATAATTATATTGACCGTATTTTTGTTGAAAATTGACAGGGCTGTACCGTTTATCAACGGATTGTTGAGAATAATCTGATACGTTTTGTGAATTAGTAAAATCCATCGTGTTAAAGTTATTCTGTTGCACTCCTGGCGATAGACTGGCGTTTGGAATGTATCCAGTGTAACGAGGTGACATATTAGGGAGATTTGGGCTAGGTAATGACGACCCTACGCGTGGACCCGTAGCGGAAGTTGCTCTTTGCTTGTTATGTTTCCGGCGTCTTGGTCGGTATTTGTAGTTAGGGTGTTCGGTCATGTGTATTACTCTTAACCTCTCGGCCTCTTCTACATACGGTCTTCGGTCTTGCGGTGTCAGTGAACGCCATTTCTTTCCTGCAACAAAGAAAGTAGTATAAAATATTTTTAAATAAGTGAATTTAATTTACAAGATAATTTGTTACAAATTATAATAATTATGAAAATTTAAGGTTAAAGAGTGTTTTAAATTCAATAGTTCAATTTAAAAATGTTAATAACATTTATATTTTTATTTGATTCTTTGAAACAATTTGTTTAAATAAATTTTACAGAAAGTTTGTATCTTAACAAAGTAATATATTATACACGTAATTAAACGAAACCTGTCATTTATTTCTATACAGCATTTTAATTTAGGTAGGAGTTTAATCATACGTCAAAATTTTGTTCGTGTTTTATTTTCATTACTTCTTGTAATTATTAAACAATTAGAAATTGTTAATGTGTGTATATGTACTAGTAAATAAGTTTTTTATTAATAATTAATTCTGTTATTTTAAATACAAAGTTTTTTTTATTTTTATTATATATTTATTGTTGTCTCAGATTTTTTAAATTGAAAATAATAAATTAGGTTTTTTTTATACATAATATATAATATAAATTAGAAAACAATTAAATCATTATTTTTTGAATAAGTAAAACTGTAGAAAAAGTGTTATGCAAAAATGATCAAAGTTGTAGGCCTATATAAGTCTGAAGCTTACAAAACTTTATTTTTATTTTTAGCAATAATTGTTTGATAGATATAAGCACATTTATTCTATTTGTTTAAAAAAAATGTTGGTGTTATTTTACATAATAACACAGATGGACTAATTAATCTGACCCAAAGACAGATGGCGCGAGATGTCAATAATTAGTATTAGTTGTTTCTAGTTGTAAAAGACTACTAAACTACCGCCCTAGCCCAGAAGAATGTTTCGGACTAATTAAGTTCCTTGTAAAGTACACCAAAACAAACGGAAGCACAAAAAATACTTTTAATTTAATAAATAATTTCAAAAAGTGTTTTTTGAAATGAGACAAACATATCTACTTCGCTGTATAGAGTGTAATAAATTATATTTTTAAAAACGAAAGATATAAGTAAACAGGATATTATTATACAAGCAATTACGAATGTCCACAATACAGAAAATCAAAAAAATGTAATATGATAATTTAAAGAGAGAAGCAAAAATAAATCATTTTAATGACAAATATATAAATACAATGTATACCAGTTCTGTAACTTAATTAGTTTTTAGAGTAGCTTTGATATAAAAAAGACAGTATCATTTGAGTTATTATGTAAACTAGTAAATATCAACAGCTTTTGATGTCAAGAATTTAAAATTATTAGATATTTATTTAACTGAAATCTTTATATTGTTGATTATTTGTGTCTAATTGTTAGTTAACACTGCATATAGAGATTTAGAATTCACAAAAATTAAAATTACTTGCAAATTAATATAAATTTAAAGAATAATAGTACGATTTGATTTATTATTTATAAATTTTATTTATTAGCATATAAAAAGCTATGATTTCAAATGATAAACTTTACAGTTATAATTAGTCATTAGTTAAATATTTTGTTTCTTAATCTAAAATTAGATTTTACTACCTAGTCTATTAGAAACACTTATTCTAATTACTTATTTCTAATAATAATACTTTTTTTTAGAATAAAAGTTAATTTTTAAATAAAATAAACAAAAAAAATAAACGTGTTATGTATATTTTAATTGTTAAAAATAACATATTAAGCTAAATCAAGAATTAGTAGCGACGTAACATACTTAAGTATGCTTCAAGTATTTAAAATAAAAACAGGCTTGTTTAACACGCCCACAAAAATACCAATTCTGTTGAAAGATACACTTTAGTGTATGACTTCCCTGCAATTAAAGTATGACTTTAACAAAAAATTATATAATATTTTAAAGCAATTTATTTTGTAAATAAAATCGGTTTTTGATAACTGGTATTACTATTTTTATTTATCCAAACAAAAAAAATCTAAATGCTTAAACTTTTTTATATACTAGATAAACTAAACTGTTTTTAAAATACCGTATAATTATTTAAAACTAGAATATGTATCTATACTATTCTTAATTTGGTTTTCATCAACTAGATTAAGGATCAAATTACACATATTAAATAAGAGACGTATACGTAACATTAATTAAAACCATATAATGTTTTTATAATTAACTCCACTTTTATTTGAACGTTTAGCTTTAGTTTTTTGCAAACCCTAAACATTAAAACCAACAAATTCTTTGTAAGTACTTCTTACTTTAATATCATTTACTGTGTAAACATTTTTTAATAAAAACTACTTTGCTGTAATTATTGGCAGTTTTTTAGTATTGTTATCAAAAAATTACAATCTATATTATTTTAGAAACTGACTACTAGAAAATACAAAATTTTAAATTAACAACTAGTATTTAAAACAATTGGAAATATAATGTCAATAACCTTTAAAAATGAATCACTTAAATTATTTTTTTCATTTTGCAACATCATCTAATACCACTGCTGTACGGCACACCTACTAAACACAACACCAAAGAAAACTCCAGATAAACCAGATGCTTTGAACACAAAACCTATATCATTTAAAAATCGATTAATCATTCTTTTAACTTATAATATTTTCTCATTTACAAGAATCGTTTATTATTTATTAGGTCTGACACCCTTATTTCGTATCGTATTTTGTACCATGTTTTCACTAATGTCCGACGATCCACACCTACGGTTTCCAAATGTATTTAATTTGAATATATTATGACACTGAAGTAATATATTTGTTTTTATTGGAGATTTTATTAGCGAATGTCACCACATTGTGTAAAGATTACAATTTATAATAACTTTTTTTTATTAAATTGATGTATTAAAGTATGCGTGGTAACTTCATTCATACTTCATTTCTGGTCAATGAATTTGAAAAGCTGGTCTTTACAAAATTATAACACGTGTTTTCTGTCATATACGTACAATGGTTATTTATTAAACTATTAACAATTCTAAATCCACTTCAAAAAACATGTTGCTTGTCACTACCAACAAAAGATTTTGATAATTTAGGATGTTTATAATTCCTGTACGGTATTCCTATGACTTTTAATCCTAGTTATTATTTATAATGCAATCATTTTACTAAAGTAGTATCAAACGAGTTTTGTGTGTTTTAAATGTTAACATTTTATTTTTAAAGGGTCAGTAGAAGCACATCTAATAATAGCAAAAAATATATCCAACAAATACTCATTATGGATTGGTATGTAATTTTGTACTTGACAAAGATATACAACAGTCGTATACGAAGAGTAATGGGACTTGATTATAAGACATTTGGAAAAATGAGATTTTTAATTATGATAAAGCAATAATTTACATTCGTTTTCTTGTTATATGACATCTATCAATCACAAAAACTGGTTTTACCAAAAACCTATTTTTTGAGGCCTTTATTTCTTCAAAAAAATATATAGATAGCTGACAATTTTAAATTCTTTTTTGTTATATTAAATAAAATGAATATAATCTTGCTTAAATTCTACAAATTGATTTTTAGCTTAACAATTAACAATACATAAAAATGTAATACTTCTTTTACTTATAAAATCTATAATTAATAATTTATATTTTTTTTAAATTGGCACAATTATGTAATTATAGATCTTCAAAGAAAAATTAGGTTTATAGAAACAAACGAACATATAATCAGAATAAAAAATATAGAAGCAAAAAAACCTCAATACTAACGCAGAAAGTAAATTTCAGTCAGTAGAAATTTGAATACAACAACAATTTAGCAAGTTGAAAGTAACAAAAATAAGTTAACATTATTTAAATCATTTTTAAGTTAAATATTAGAATAAGATAAGAAAGATAAGAATTTCACATAATTGGAACGACTAACGAAATTGATTATCGGGACAAAAAACAAATGCATATACAGAGTTTTTTACATAACCCGTTCGTTAAAAGTTTTTGTACTTCCAATAATAATTGAATTTTGATTTTTTTAAATCTAGGTAAATGGTTATTAGCTTTATAATTAAAATATATTCAAGAACGAGTCACTTCCGATTATGCCGAAAGTGACATCAACTTTTTTATTTCGCATCGAATGCCATATTTTTTATTAACTTTTTTAATTTTTTGTGTAATTATAAAGCTATTTTGTTTATAGCTCATTATCCCAAAAGTTAATGGTTTTTGAGATATTTAGATGTTTTTGAGAATTTTCACATTTGTAACAACTTTAAAACTATTAGTAAGTACAAATTTCAATTAAAACGCCCTCTAGTGGCAACATGTTAAATCGCTATCTCTACAATTTATTTAGAGTTAGTTTCTTAAAGAATGTTCTTTTCAACAATACTAAGTTTATTGAAACCATTTGAACTGTTTCAAAGTTTAGACTCTTTTTTGGAAAAACCTTTGAACACTTCTCGCCACTTTATTTTCGGAGGTAGGGCAAAAATATTTGACGAAAAATACTTGATTTTGTTTTACCTGTAGAAAGCATTTATCTATATAAAACAGCGGTTACGCCCCCCTGGTGGTCATTTTACAAACTTAAAAATTATTTCCATGATTTTTTTTGGCTACTATAGATATACAATTTTTTACAGCAAATTTACAATGAATGATTTTAATTAAAATTTTTACTAATAATAACTTATTAACGGTTAAAGATAAGTATAGGGCACCATCATTCTAAGCCGTTCTGCATAATTGTTAGAATTAGATTGTATCAAACAATAATGTGTATTGATCATATGTATTACTTAGCCTACTACCTGGAATACTGCATTTTAATTGACATTTCTACTAATATCAAACAATTCTTTATAACTCATTAACGGGTAAAAACGGGTATATCAATGTATGCAGAATTTTATTGTGTTTTTAAGCATCCTAATATTTATGCCGTTCCATTAAAAAATTGAGTTTTACGCATCTAAAAGTTGTTAACTTTGGAATTATATTTTGAACACTCTATATGTGTGTTGAACCTGTACAAAAAGTCGTTTATAAGATGATAATTTATGTTAATAGTGATACAAATATCGCAGCTTAAACTTCATAATTTGATAAGACGTGAATTTTTCAAGTTGGTGTTACAGATGTGAAAATTCGCAAAAACATCTAAATATCTCCAAAAACCATTGATTTTTGGAATAATGAGGTATGAACAAAATAATTTTAAAATAACATGTAAAATTAATAAAAAGTCTAACATTTTATTTGAAATAAAAAAAGTTGATGTCACTTCCGGTATACCAATTTGTATACTATTTCCATTTGAAAATGTGCAAATAATCAAAGCAAATGGCGATATAACTCAGGCAGCACACAATATCTTAAAAACGTTTGTTTTATGCTTGTTTCATGTCTAAATGTCTGTGGCTTTAAAAAAATGTCTTAAGGATATCTACTGTAAGGCATTTTAAAGACGTCTGACTTAAGACGGTTTACAGATATTTGTTTTAAAATTCTTTAAAATATTCTTCATAACTGACGCAGTTGTAGTAATAAGCATAGTTATAGTCTTTGTCAGTAGGTGTATTATATTATTTTAACGTTTGACAAAAAATAATTTTAAGTGTTTTTAAAATGCACTACGGGAATTTTTAGAATTTAGTATGACGTACAATATAAAAGTGTTTTATTCTCGATATCTCCAAATAAAAACATTGTAACTAACAAATTTGAGTATTTGGTTGTTTTTCATTTTTAATTTCTTTTAGACGTAAATTTTGTTTATTGAAACTCAAACTTTTAATATGTAGTTTACAAAGCCCAGAAAAAAATACTTGTTTATAATTGTATCTAACAGAAATAGTACTTTCAACTATAAACAGATTGCGTTTACAATATTAGTTCAAACAATTCGTAAAACGTCAAAAAGTTCACTACAAATATTGTAAAGGTCTTCATTGTGGTACTGCCGAGAGAATATTTTTAAATCAACAATCGTAAGGACAGTTACTGTTCTTTTACTCGGAATTATATTATTTCTTTAATTTTTTTAATCGGAGAGCAGTCGCACGTAAGACACTTACAATATTCATAATTAAGGTTATTGCGTTTATGTTTTGAAGCTACTATGTCAAATAGAGGCTTAAATATTTTAAAAATGGTTAGTAGTGCACAAGGTAAGTTAGTTTACTATTATGTATCCTTTGTTGTTCAAATCACTGTAACACACTGTTAAATTTACACACAAAATTAATAGGTTTGTTAAACGCAATATCTAACGTAAAGCATTTATTATATGTCAACAAGTAAACTTTTTTATTATACAGACCTTACAGATGAGATAAAGCTACAATAATTATTCATTATATATTCCAGCTTTAACTTTCATTTTACTACATTTTTGAATTATACAGTTAGTTAATGCTTTAAGTCAAATCTTGCACCTAATAAAACATGTCTACTACTTAAATTTAAACGTAGATACATTACATTGATATCGTCATTGTAAATATCTGTAATTTCAGAAAAGAAATCGAAACTGAAAGAGGAAAACAATACTTCCTTAATTGTTTCGATAGGCATTCCTATACTGTTAAATACTTTCTTATAACGGGAAAAGGTACCAGTATAGCACCACAATAAAAAGGTAACAACGATGCAGCTGAAGACGTGTATGTTTCTGAGTTTGTGTTGTTTGTCAGTCTAGTGTAGCAGATAGATGGAAAATTAAAAAAAAATTAAAGTCAGGACAAAATATAGATGATCGTTGTTTACCTTCCATTGTGCTATACTGGTAACGTTTTTCTGCTATAAACTTTTCACCACGTGTCATTTTCACCTGTCTTATAGCATCTAATCATTATTTTCAGATAATATTTAAAAGTTAACCTTTATGCTAGCAGATCTTGTTAACCATTCGCAAACTGACTCTGATTACGTAATTTTTAATTTGTCACAGAACATAGATATTCAAAGTCAAAACGAAACAGAAATTGAATTTAAAGAAACAGAAAATGATAAACAGACATTAATCACCAAAACGCAAAATAAAGAAATAACAAAATTAGAAATGCATTTAGTAAAAAATAGAAAGAGATCTTGAAACACTGCTCAATGGCAAGCAATTGTAATAAAGAAAAAAGTTCGATCCGGAGAAGAACATATAAGTAAAAATAAAAGTGTTATAAAAGAAAGAAATGAAATTTGGATGCACAAATCTTTGCAGAAAGAGTTGACGGACTGAATTAAGCCAAGAAACAAGGCAGGAAATTTTCAAAAAATTTTGAGCGATGCCTGACTATAATAGGCAACTCTCATTTATAGGAAGTCCCACTAAAGTCAAACGAAAACGTAGAAGTATGCAAGAAAATGTTTCTTAATACCCTTTCAAAGAACTGTGACTGTGAATCCAGACAAAAGAGGAAAACATACTAATCGACCATTTGTAATTTTGGACAGTTTAAAACAAGTTAGAGAGCATATAAATGTTTCCAAAGGTTCTTTTATATTATTGTAGAGAAAGGCCAATAAATTGTATGTTGAAGATGGATTAACAATATCCAAGATTTATCGCCTTTATACAACGTGGGCTAACGAAAAACAACTGATATCGTTAGCCACAGAGAAACAGTATAGGGATATCGTCAACACCAAATTTAATATTGGATTTTTTAAGCCTAAAAAGGATAGATGCGACATATATGCTGATTTTAAACTTAAACTGCAGGTATTATTGAATTCCAGAACAAGCATCTCTTACGAAAAGAACAGGTAAGGGAATTAAAGAAAACTGATAAGATAAGATCTAAAACTAATTCAAAACTATCTGTCTCTGCTTTGACCTTCAAAAAATTATTCAAATACCACAGTCAAAAACTTTTGTATTTTATTATAAATGTAAGGTCTCGATGTTCAACTTTACAGTTTTTGAGTTATCTAACAACAAGGGACATTGCTATATTTAGCACAATCAAATTGGAAAACGTGGTGTTAATGAATTATCTAGTTGTTTATATGACTTTCTTCTCCATCAGATTCGTGCTGGTAAAAAACAATTTATATTATACTCTGATAATTGCATAGGCCAAAACAAAAATAAAATACTATGTTTTTTCACTTTGCGAAAACACAAAGTTTCCATTTGCCATCGGTTCTTGAAGCCCGGGAATACCCAAAATGAAAATGAAAGTGTTCACGCACTTATTGAAAAAAATGTTAGAAATTCAGATCTTAATGCACCCGATTAATTTATAACGTTAGTTAAGCTGACTATAATAAGTGAAAAGCCCTATTTGCGATTTAATCAGAAGCTTTTCAAAAGATACCAACAACAAAAAAAATATTTGGAATAAACTTAGAGAAATAAACATTGAGCAAAATCCAGATATTAGTTCTGTGAGATACAACTTCGACCATGAATCATTCCATTAACAAAGAAAAAATATCAGCATTTACAATATTTGAAGTAAAAGGTTCCGGAAACATACAGATGGTTTTACGATTCTTTAACTTTTGATAGTAACAGTAAATTTTTTGATACAGAATGTATTTTTTGAAGACAATTCAACAATTGTAAAATCATTTACAATGTTTTTATTTGGAAATATTGTAAAATCAACCAAATGGTAATAACCGTTACAATTTGTGACCTAAAACGATTTCCAAAAAATAACATAGTATATGTCAATACGATTTCTTTACCGTAAATGTCATCGTTTCAGGAAACAGTAACCAAAAAAAAAATATAAAAAAATTGAAATTGCGGTTTATTAAAAATTGTATTTAAATACTACAAACTCAAAACTATTAATATTTAAAAACATAATTTAAATTGCATAAATACTTTTTGTCACTTACAATGTTTTCATTCGGAGGTATCGTTGTTAGTGTTTTATTCTTAGTGTTTTACTGCATGTGCAGTTTTACCTAAAATATTTTTGTTCTAAACGTGTTCTGAGGAGATATCCTAAAGATGTAAAAGTAAGATGTCTTCAATATCTTATAATAAATTGTATAGGAAAACTAAATATCAGTCTATTACAAACATTTAAAAATATAGAAATGTGACGGGGTTACGATAGGACATTTGAACGTAGCAGATACATGCAACGCGTTGAAAAAACAAAGTAAAAACATTACAATTCATTTATATTTGTACTATCTATGGTCCCACTATACGTAATAATTAGTAAGAGATTTATTTTATGAAAAAACTCTGACAATCAATAAAGTTATTTTTTAGAAAAAAACTAGAGTGCATAATGTAGAAATAAATAAATCGTTTTAGTCATTAAAATAAACATTAAGGACTGTAAGATTTGTCTAGAATGTAAAATGAGCTTGTTGTTTGTTTCGGATATAATTGGAAAAAACTTTAATGGTTTTCAAAAAACAGAAAAAATTGCAATTTAAACATTTTTTTTTAATTTGTTCTTTTGAATTAAAAATCTTAATGCCGAATGAAAAACCAATTCAGTAAAAAAAAGGAAATAAAAAACTGATTAAAACAAAAAAAACTATTTAAATTCTTATAATTGCATTAAATAAAATGTCGGTAGACAATTTTGTCTTACCTTCGTAGACAATTTTGTATTCTTTAAAATTGTTATAGAGTTATCAGAAAACGTAAATGTGTTTATTACAAAGTGGTAGTTATTAATGAAATATTATTTACCTATGGTTAAAAAAGTGCTACTTCACAACCTACTATTATATGTAATAATGAAAGCGTATACAAGCAGCAGTGGAAAAATTGTATAAGCGTCGAGGGATAAAAGTAACTTTCTCAACCGTGGTCTATATCCTATTTTTTCCACTACTAGCATTATTAAAACCTTTTTAGCTGTTTAAGATTTATGAAATTCATTTCAAATTAAAAATTAAGTGAGCATTTTCTTTTATGACTGTGACAGTTATCATTAGTTTAATACAATTAATTTTAACATAATAGTAATTTACAACACAAAAATAAATAGATAACGTACGTTCTTTTTTAAAACTACTAAAATTGTTTAAAAACATTATTATTTTAAGCACTTATTATATCTAAAATATCTTTAGTTTAGTAATATTCATATTTAGTTAAACGCAAATTTCCAATTACATTTTTAAAATGAAGTAAATTTATTTAATCAACAATTTAAGATTCTAAAATAACATTAAAAAAATTTTTGTAAATTTTTTCTATTTAAAACTGTTATAAAGTTATTAGAAAATGTAATTAACTAGTAGTTAATAATGAAATATTATTTACCTGTAGTTAAAAAAATGCTACTTCACAACCTACTATTATATGTGATAGTGGAAAAAATCTCTTATCGATAGCATACGCTAAATTTAGTCAGTTCTTTACAAAATCATCTTAAAGGTTTGCTCAAAGAATGTTAAACCGGTCTAAACAAGAATAGAAGCAAGAAAAACCCTAAAACAAAAAGAAAAAACCAAAGAAAACGATTTTATTTGTTAAATATTTTATACTACAACTGAATTTTTTTATATCAAATAGTAAAATACATTTATTATCAAAAAAGATATAGTTTAGTAAGCTTAATTCTGTAATCATCTTAAGCATTTTGGACATCTTCTCAGCGAACAAAATCTCGTAGACAATCGTTACAATTGGTTTTTATAAAATACTTTTCACTTAACTAGTACAACTTGGGTAAAACATATCTAATAAAAATTAAGTAACTATTTTGTGAATTTAAATATTTTAATTTGCATTGTCTTGAAACCTTACATTAGTTTTAATTTATAGCTGATATTAAAAGTTTAATGATTTCGCACCGTTGGCTTTAAAACAAAAAAACTCAACAGCTTATAATCCAAGTTGCAAATTATATTGTCCTACTACTTTAAACAAGATTAAATAAATATTAAAAAATATGTGTTAATTGGCCATAATAACCACCAATATTACTAATAATAAAGTTTCCCCTGTTATTCATTTGCATACATTTCAATGTAAATTTTCCAAAACTATTCAATGCTACAGGAAACTTACCGGTTCAACCTTTACTAAACGCTGTAATTGCAGTATAATATGAAATCAATGTAAGTACAACTAAATTAATAATTATTTCTGATTTCTTCCAGATAAACTACACCAACGTAGACTAAATATGACGTAAAATAACTTAATAGAATTTCATTTTGTATATACGTATAGTTTTTTAGCAGTAACAAAAAACAAACACCAAAAACAAAAGCCGAAACTATATTACACTTTAATATGTGACATTGTTATTACCTACATTTAATTTTAGAAATTTTTTACTGAGTTAAAGTCGAAAGTAGGTGAACAAAATTTCACAACAATTTAAAAATTAATAATTATTTCATGACGGTGCGATGGGCGCAAACAATTGCTTTAGCCATATTTAATTGTTGAAAACAGTAGGCGTTTTATAAACATTTGCAACAACTTAATTTAATTTAACTTAATCACTTTGAAACAACATAAACGCAAGACTCAATTATTAAATTTAGTAATTCGCTGCGTTTACAACGTAATTATATTTAAAATGTCATTTATTGTCGGTATTGCATTATGTTTAAAATTGTATAAAATAGTAAATACCAAAACCTATCTAGTCTTGTATGGTTCTAGGGCCACCCGCAGAGTCACAATCGCTCTGTCAATCATTGATCACGCCCCTCAATAATTAATCATGCTCGACCAAAGTTATATCAAGTTATTTATACTCGTTAATTCCGTTTACAGAATGTTTAGTTGCATATCTTTGAAGATATCTTTCATATCCATCAGAAAAGAGTTTATCATTTTTCAGATACTACCTCAACGTTCATCGTCGAACTTTGCCTACCATTTTTCTAAACCTCTTGTCATGTGTACTAACTTTTTCTATTCCACAAATCAATCTAATACCGTATATTTAAATGTTTTAAACCACAATATCATTAACTAATTTTTACCTAGATACCTGTAACATAGTGCTTTATATTAATTAATAAACGTTTCTACATTTAATCAAAATTTTAAGAAATACTAATAAAAAATAAATGCAGGTTATATAAGGTTATAGTAAATAATAGCGCACGATCCCAAAATTAAACTTAAAGTGAAAGTATCTATTTAAATATTTTGAAAGATTTTTTTTTAGTTTTTAATAATCGTTTTAATTAATTAAAAAGTAGGTTAAGTTAATACTAATTAATAAAATGTTAGTCTAAAGATAAAATTTTAAAAAAAAACACGCATAATTACATTTTTTTTTGGTAAGAACAGATTTTTGTATTTGTCGTGGTGAAAGTACTATCAGATAAGTGAGGTATATACATTTTAGACCACCTTGAAACTAGTCAAATATTTATATATTAATAAAACAAAAATAAGTCTATGTTAATAAGACATTAAAACATTAAATTTAAATATCTAATGGTTTTAAAAAAATCAAAAAACTATTTAAAAAAATTTTGATTATAATTTGTATGGTATTTAATGAAGATTCAATAAAACCATGATAAATAAGTATGTTATGCTTTTAAGCTGTTGTAATCTACATACGTTATTAGGGTTATTACCTTATTTTCTAGAAAAACTTTTGTTTATAAAAATTTATTAAAACATTAATTTACAACATTAAAAACTAAAATCACAAAAAAACGTGCATAAAAGTAAATGTTAAAATGTAATCAAGATAAGTCTTTTTAAAACGTTTTTAACTCGCCTAAACACCTACTATATGCTTAAACTTCATAATTAAAAATGCCCAACTGAAGTACTTAAGTACAAAAGTTTTATTTGTCAACAGCAACAAAATTTATTTAGTTATTTACGTTTCTTAAAGCTGTTGGTATGCTGTAAAAATTAAAAATACTTTTTATTGCTATAAATTCTAATTTTTCGCTTTTGTAAACCGTCTTTGGCGGTTTTTGTGCACTTGTCAAGATAAACGTTAAACTATTTTTGCGATTTGAGAGATTTTGAGACTTTGGAGGTCTCTTTGTTCGAGCAATAAAATGTTATATTTAACTCGTTCCCGTCTTAATTGGTTGTTTTTTTCCCCCGTGGATCTTCAAAACCTTTGTTTTAGAAACAAATAACCGACCAATTTACGCAAGAATTAAGTAAGTAACAAGAAAAAAGTAAATACGAAAATTTTAAGTGCTTATTTAACATTTACGTGACGTCAAACTGATTCTAGCGGCAACCATTTTTGTGTAAACATTTGATAAGTTTAGTGACTTTTCTAAATATTAAAGTTTCAGATTAAATGTGATACAAAAAATGTGATGTGGTAAACTTTTAGATGATACCTATCTAATATAATAATTTTGATGCATTTTAACAAGTAGAAAACAAACCTTTTCGAGTTCTTTTATATAACAAAATCTTGAACACTGAAAACTAGCTAGAATTGTTCAGTATAACGTGCTAACGTAACATATGACACCTATATGTAATGGCGAATGTGCCAAGTTGTGCTAATGCGAGTGTCGCGTGTAAACAGTGTAAATCAAAGCTTGTTACAGGAATAAAATGCATACATTGTGATGATACATTTTACGTAAGTTGTGCTAAATTAGTAAAAAGCATAAAATTTATAAATGATGATTTAATTACTTGCTGCAGTGAAGTAGGTAGTAATGGTTTTATGGATGCAATATCCAAAATGACCGACAATAAAAATAAAATCGATGTTCGTATTTTTAATTCTTCTTCTTCTAGTACCTTATCCGTTTCGGACGTTGGCGATCAACATAGCTATTTTTATTTTGTTCACTGCTGTTCTAAACAGTTGTATAGATGTTAGGCCGTACCATTGGCGCAGGTTGTGTAGCCACGAGTGTCTTCTTCTGCGGGCCCTCTTTTGCTGTCCGTCTTGCCCTGCAGAATGAGTTGAAGGAGTCGGTACTTGTCATTGCGCATTACGTGTCCGAAGTATTCTAGTTTTCGTTTTTTTATTGTGTAAGATATTTCTTTCTGTTTGCCTAACCTGCGCAAGACTTCTTCGTTGGTTATGTGGTCAACCCAGGATATGCAAGGAATGCATCGATACACTCATATTTCAAAGGCCTCAAGTCTTCGCATCATCGGTTCTGTAATGGTCCATGCCTACATCCCATATAAAAGAATCGAGAATATGTAGCATTTAATTAATCTGTTTTTGAGGGTTAGTAATACATCTCTGCTGGTGAATAATGGTCTCATGTTATTGAAAGCAGTTCTTGCTTTCTCAATTCTGGATTTTATCTCCATAGATTGGTCCCACTGTGCATTGACCCACGATCCAAGATAGCAGTATTTCTCTACTCGCTCTATGATCTGACTGCGTAGCGTAATCTGACTTTCCTGTTGTTGTCGTTTATTGATGACCATCCATTTGGTTTTTAGAAAATTTAGTTTTAAACCATATCGTTTGCTGACCTCTTGAATTTTTTGTAGGAGTCGTTGTAGTTCTTCGGTGTCATTGGCAAGTATCACTGTGTCGTCAGCGTATCTTATGTTATTAATTAGTTCCCCATTCATTTTGATGCCCTCCGTAGTATTTTTAATTACGTTATTGATTTAAAAGATTGAATAATTTCTGCATTACGTAAACAAATTGCTTTATTGCAACAGAATAATTCGAAACACACGATGAAAACACGAGATCGAATATTATCAAATAATGCAAATACTGATATAGATTCAATAAAAATGAATCAAAATAATAAAGAGGTATTACAAAGCGTTCAAACTGGTAATCTTACTACGGATAATAATAAATGAGGTACCTAATTTTCTATTGGCTGATATGTCTAATGTGGATAAAAATAATTCAATTGAACTAAATACTATAGCTATGAATAGTAAGGAATAGGCCACGGTTACAAAAAACGATGTGAACAAAAGTTTGATTCTTCTGTGATTGAGGGATCTTGTGAAAATGCCTCCATAATAGCCGCTGAATCATTTAATCATTTTCACGTCTACACGCTAGATGTGAATTGCACTGTAGAATTATTTAAGGAATATTTACATTCAAAACATATAACAAAAGCAAAATGTTGAAAACTAGATGCAAAATATCTAGATCTGTATTCGTCTTTTAAGGGATCGGTAAATCGAAATAATCTGGACCTAATTAAGAACTCGAGTTTGTGGCCAAAAGGAGTATTACTAAATCGTTTTTTATTCCTCCGTCCGAAAAAAAAACATAACGACCTAATTAATAATGAGTTTAATGATTTGTCTTAAATATTCAATGTCTTCGAAATATAGCGGACGTGTTGAAAGTTTTTTCTTCAGGATAAACATTTCAATGTGGTGTGTATAAGTGAACACTGGTTAATGAGAACTGATTTAAATTTAAATGAAATAGTGAATCTTGGAGAATGGTATTTACCATCTGCGTATGGAAGAAAACATAAACCAAATGGAAAGGTTTTAATATTAGCTAAACTGAAGAATACAAGTTCTGAGTCGCTTTCACATATTATTGATCTGTCCATCGAAGTACGTTTTGAAATCTGCGCAGTTGAGTGTAAAAAATTAAATATTGTAATCATTGCATTATACAGATCGCCCAACGGAGACTTTGAAACATTTATCTTAAATTTAGAAGGTATGTTACTACAAGTATCAAGATTTTCGAAGGTCCTTATAGCGGGAGACTTCCATGTGCATTTTAACACCAGTGATTCTAATTCTAAGCAACTATGTTATCTGTTCAAATCATTTGGTTTTGTTCAAGCCATATTACATCCGACTAGGAAAGGCAACTGTTTGGATAATATATTTATTAACTTTTCATTTAACAATTATTCGTCAAGTGTGTTGAACCCAGGATTATCCGATCATAGTGGTATTATAGTAACGGTTCACTTAGATATCAGTTGTGATGTCAGCGGTTCATTTAACTACAGTGTTGGAAGACCAATAACAGCAAGTGGACGTAACATTCTATTTAAAATTCTAAGTGCTACAGTACATGAATATTTAAAAGCAAGAGACACAAATACAAACACTAAATTTTTTTTTGTTAACATTTTTTATAATGCGTTTTTAATTACATTTCCAGAAAAATTATGTAAATAATCCAAAAATTGTAAATATAATACTGAATGGTTCGCTGATGAACTAAAAATAATGCGTAACAATTAGCAATCTGTATCTTAGATGTACAAACAATTTAAATCACAGAATCTTGTTAATATCAAAAAAAAATTTTATTATTCCAATAAAAATGCTTTAAACAGGCAAAAGTTGCTTTTAACAACTTTATGATTAAAACGTCTTTCAATTCAATAAAAACCATGTGAAACATTGTTATCTGCCATAGAAAAACAAAAAAAGAAATTACAAAAATATAACAGTAGATGAGTTTAACGATCATTTTTCTAACGCGCATAACGTATTATTTGACAAAAATTTACCTGCAAATAAATTAAACGCAATTAGTTTGTGTAAAATTGAAATTAGTCAAATATTAAAATTTACGTAACTATAACATATGAGGTTGAACTAAAAGACATAATAAAAAATCTAAAAAACAGTAATACACGTGACATATATGGCATCAGTGTAAATTTAATTAAATCAAAAATCAGTTTGTACATTGAGCCTCTTACAAGGTTAATCAATGAAGCTTTCGCAGAAGGTGTATTTCCCGACGCTTTAAAACAACAATTTTACTATTCCGCAAAAGAAGAGATAAAAATGACGTAAAAAACTATAGACTAAAATCTATATTGCCAACTTTTTCTAAAATTTTTGAGAAGGCTGTTTTGTTGCGTCTAATTAATTATTTTGAAAACAATAACATTTTCGATGAAAACGAATTTTATGAGTTTTGTTAACAAAACAATGTGTTTTGAGGAAAGTGGTCACTGTATGACAACATTTATAGACTTAACCTCGGCCTTTAATTGTGTTTTACATAGTTTGCTACTAGGAAAATTAAAGTTTCTATATCACATTGACCAACAAGTAATAATTGGTTGCCTAACCTAAATGGAAATCATATGTATTACTTTTGTATTTGTGACTTTATGTGTACGTAAAATATTTTTATATGCTAATGTATAACAAAGTTTTTTTTTATATATTCCACTCATTTAAATTTTTGAGTTGTATAATTATTTTAACACATACTTTATTGTTTACACTAGCGTTCAAGATTTCTCACCCAATTTCACCGATGACGTTTTATGGGAAAACGCATCGATCATCAAATATAATATACTTAATAATTTGATTGATCCAAATTATTCAGATGATACAGATGGTATTAAAATAATAGATTCAGACGGTGAACATACGAAGGAAGAATCAGTTTCTGAAAACGACGGATTTGATAGTGAAGATGAGTTGCTGTTCATCAAAATTAAACAAGGTATTTTAGATCAGCAACAACAACAGAGAAAAATGTGCTATGTTGAAAAAGATAATAATTTTTTGGGCGATGCGCCACCGCTTCTCTCAGCTCATAGAATCAATATACACAGTGATACACCCCTTGCATATTTTAGGGAGTTATTCCCAGAAAATCTCTTCACGATATAAAATTATTAAGTACGTTATACAATCGGGTAAAGAAATTAAACTAACAATAGCAGAAATTAAAAAGTTTTTTGCAATAATTATAGTTATGACGTACATAAAGTATCCTTCTTGTAGAATGTATTGGTCAACAAATAAGGGCTTACGGTTGTATCTTATAGCAGAAAGTATGTCACTCAAAAGGTATAAGAAAATAAAAAAATTCTTGCACTTCATAAATAATTATAACATACCAGGTGATAATAAAGATTCTTTTATAGAAGTTAGACCATTACTGGATACATTTGAAAATATATTTGCAGAAGTCCGCCTACCAACTGGGTATTTGGCTATAGATGAAATGATTATTTCCATCAAGGAGAGAAGCAGATGTAAACAATATATAAAATCTAAGCCACACAAATAGAGATTTAAAGTTTGGGTGCGATGGTTATCTCTCAAAATTTGAAATGTATCACAGTTCCAAAAATGACAAAACTGAACTGAGTATCATAGATGACACAGTAGTCAGACTATGTTCCCACATCGAAGAGCAAAACCATAAACTATTTTTAGACAACCGTGTCACATCTCTGAACACTATGTCATATTTGCAAAAGGAAATAATATATGTCGTAGGAACTATACGATCATATAGAATTGGTGGTGCTATTGAAAAATTGGTGTCCAAAAAAAAGTATAAAAATCGCGGTAATCACTTCATCAAACAATATTATTATTATTTGATGAATAGATAATACTGCTGTTTATATGATCTCTTCTTTCACTTGTAAAGAACCACAGGATAAAGTTAGAAGATATCCCCAGTCTAAAAAATGCCATATTGAAGTTTCACGGTCAGATGCTGTAAAACAATATAATCGTTTCATGGGTAGTGTTGATATGGCAGAACGAATGGTTGCTCATTATCCACACGCTGTGAAAAACGGCAAATTTTACATAAAAATTGCATTTTATTTTATAAACGTAGCAATCGAGTAATCGAGATACTAAGCAAGTAAAAAGGTTGGAACAAAACTATTCCCGAAATTCGTCATGACGGAACTGGCTACTTCCCAGAAAAAACGGGAGTTAAAGAATCCACCAAGATGTAATTACAAGAATTGTGTAAGACGCACACGATATGCGTGCAAAAAGTGTAAGAAGCCAATCTGCCCAGAATGTATAGAGGATTTACATGTGAGCCCTCAATGTGTCTTGTAGACAAATGTGGACTTATCTTTTTTGTCATTTATATAAATGAAAAAGTTGTAAATGTTAAAAATACACAATTTATATAATAACACATAAAAAAATTTTCTTTTCTTACATGTTAAAATTTTTGATCCTGAAGAGGTTAAGTTTGTTTGTGTCTTTTCAATCCTATATACAGTATGTTATTAAATAAACCAAAATCATCTGTTTTATTATTATTTATTTCTCTACTTCTATCTGTAATGATTTTTTTAAGAGAGTCAAATTGTAAATAATATTTAGTTTTTAGAAGTTTTAAGATCAAGTTGTTAGTAATAACACTTAAAAAAATGTGAAAATGTCAGTAGAGTGAACCACTGGACGACTGTTTCGCCTTTTTAGAGCTCTTCAGCAATAGAAGAACACTCTACTGTACTTCTACAAATGCATTAATAAATGATGTTAGTAACAGCGCTTACATGTTTTCTATATTTTGTTCGTAGTATAAGCATTTTTGATGATTAAAAAAGTAAATACATCTAATACTCTGTGAGATTAAAACTGCAACAACAATAAGAGATGGGGATTTTGTCACCAAATTTGGAAAGAAGCTTTAGCTACTATAAAGTAGTATATGACTTTATTCAAATTATTCAAGTATAATCGAGTACACAAAGTACATTTTGTTAAGTTAGGTCAGTGTAAATACAAAGAAATAAAGATTGGTATTTGCTGCAATTATTGCATGACCACGGATCTCACAGCATTTAGCACATGGTTAAAATTAAAAGTTAATAGAACGGTTCGCCTCCTGTTAAACGATTAATTTTAAAGTTTAGCCAAATTAATGACCCCTTCTTTTAGGAGGTAGGATGAAAGCAACTACTTCAGTAATTTGCGACGTTTCGTGTTCAGGATCAACACTTCATCAGGCTCGCTCACTTTATTGTAAGAAACAAACATTTTTAATATATTTTATAACATAAAATCAAAAATGTGTAAAAACATAATTAACAAACAAGACAGCACTTTAGAAATTTGATTGTTTTGAAATAACTAACATTATTAATTGTAAAATTGTTAATTCTAATAAAACGTTAGCTCTTCTTCTAGTATGTAACTAACCAATAAATATTTATAAATTAAAATATAATAAAGTTAAAGGGTTTACTTAACACTGAGTCAAGTATTTTTTTTTGATATAATTAAAATAAAAAATAAACACATTTAATTAAAAACATAATGTTTTACGTACATCGTGCAATTTTAAAAACGTACGAACGATATTAATTTTTGGTAATGTTGTATGGACAAGGTGAAAGGTTATTGATAGAAAAGGAATTTTTGTTTGGTAACGGTGGATAATAGTAAATTAAGCAATTATTAAATGACTACACTAATTATACATTTTTATTTTACAGGTGTTATCAGCGGAACGATTCTTAGTTTTAGTTTTAATTTAAGTTAATTAATTAAGAAAGTAGTTAAGTTGCTTAAGATTAGAACATAAGTTAGTAAATAAGTTAGATAAGTTGTATATATTAGTTTTGTTTGTTTTTTGTGTTTGTTTTTTTATTTTCTTAATTAAGTTATTATATACTGTAGTGAGGTTTTGAGAGTCCGTTCTAAAATTGACGTTGTTTTTGTATACATTAATAAAGATCATTTCTGCAACAAGTATTTTGTTAACATTGGTTTCAAAATCTAATATCGTAGCGTTATTAAAATTAAAATTATGTTGTAACTGGGTACGATGTAAAAACAACGCGGTTTTTGTTTTGGTCTTGGAAACATTAGTTTTTTTTACAGTTATATATGTGATTTTGAATACGTTTTTTAATTTTTGTTTCGTTTGACCAATATAACATTTGTCGCAATCACTGTAGTCAATTTTATAGATGAGGCAAGATTTCTCTAGATCAATGGTTTTATCTTTTAGTTTAGTGTAAAATTTGTCGTATAGTGTGTTGTTATTATATAAAGCTATATTAATGGTGTTGTTTTTTTAGTGTTTTTATGATTTGGTGACTCAAACCCGGAACGTTAATTAAGCTACCATAACCCTTATTATCAATGTTGGTCGTACTTAACACAGTAGTCGTCGGTAGAGTATCGAAATTTGGCGTTGGAGTGTTACTGGTGAGTAAACGTTTAATTACATAGGAAGGATAATTATTATTATGTAGGATTTGTTGTAGGATTTTTACGTTTTGGAACTGAGGACTGTTTAATGTCAGAATTTTGTTTTTAATCAAATTAATTATGTTTATTTTTTGCTTATGGGGATGTTTTGAAAGGAAATTAATGATTCTATTTAATGCCGTGGTTTTTGAGTACCAATTTATTAAGATGTTGTTAGAATTTTTAATCAGCAGGATGTCTAAAAAAGGAATTTGATTGTCGTTTTCTATGGAAAATTGTAAGGACGAATTATAGTTCTTAAATATGGAAAGGGTGTAGTCAATTTGGCTTTTAGGAATACATGTTATTATGTCATTTACATACGAATATATTAAAATGTTTGTTTCTTACAATAAAGTGAGCGAGCCTGATAAAGTGTTCATCCTGAACACGAAACGTCGCAAATTACTAAAGTAGTCGCTTTCATCCAACCTCCTAAAAAAAGGGGTCATTAATTTGGCCAAACTTTAAAATCAAAAGTTAATCTTCACTTATTTAAATAGACAAAATTGCAAGTATAGCTTTAGACCAAATCAGAAAAAAATTTCCCTTTCTTGATGTTGAAATTTCAATCTCACAGTATAGAGTATAGAATTAAGCTCGTAAAAATTTATTTAAAATGAAATGGCAAAAATATAAATAAATCAACAAGGATAGGTCATATGATAAAACATATTTTACTAACTAGAAATTGTTAAATAAAACCTTAAAAAAACACATACATATATTAAAATATGCTAAAAAAATATTTGAAAAAATGACAATAATAACAACGTGTGAATAGAGAAACAACACAAATTATAAAAAAATAGGAGCAGCAATTAAATTTATTATGCAAATAAATTTGAAAACATTGCAATAATTAAACGTTGTTTAAACCTATTAGAAAAACTTTTTCAATTAAGAATTATATATTTTGAAACACAAGTTTTTGCTAATGTTAATAAGCAGAAAACACTTAATAACAACGTAAAAAACTACTTTAAATAATTTATTTCCTGACATTCTTACAATATAAATATGTCAAAAACAATTTTTAAGATAAGTGTTCTAAAGCAAATAGAAACACAAAACCTTTAAATACGTTTGAAACTACCATTCAATTACTTAATTACATACAGATTAATAAGATAGCCATGACTAATGCTGTCTGAGGTACCTACGATTATTAACTAGTCGAATAAAAACTATTTGGTATTTAGAATTCAGAACAACTTAAAATTACACAAACAGGAAACAACAATAAATTCTCAATTTTTAATAACTTATTCGTGTTTTGTAAATTTAAACTAGCAAGAGTTCAATTGATTGATGCATACCGGCAGGTGGGCCAGTTAATGCTTCGAACGCTGTAAGGAGCCCCTTTAGTTAGGTAGCTTAACTGCAGGATATCACACTAACATACGCCACACTGAGACTAAAAAGTAAATTTTATTGGCACACGAATAACTTTCGTTTTAAACTGTAACACTTATTTTCAGTTGACGGTGTTATAGTTACTATTATTTAGTAAGTAATTATAAACTTGGTTAACGGAAAATAAATTCAGTTTAAAAAAATATTCCACCAACACTATATAAAAACATGAATTATTAATGTACATCATGGTACTTCGCCCGTCATTGCTTGTCTAGATGACAATGTTTTGCTTAGGGTGCGGCACGTGTTCTTATAATTATGACTTGAAAATTTGGTGTTCTCTTTATAGCTTCTATCAAGGAAATAGTTAGCAACAAAATAACTCATCGATTGAAATATTGTTCTTTTATGTTCATCCAATTAAGTTAGGTTAAAAGAAAAATAATATTAAACACCTTACGTACTTTACCTACTGATATATTAGACTAGAATCTATGTTTAAAAAAATATCAGATTAAAAACAAAGTATAAAGATTAACTTGCTTATAAAATTTGACTAAACATGTTAATTTTATTATTGTGATAATGCTTTTAATATTTAAATTAAGACGACCAAAATATTTTTGCTCTTGGTTCATAGTTACAAAATTAAAAACTTCTCACGCTTATGGAAACTTTACTTTTTATTTAAGTAATTAGAGAGTTTATCATTGTCTTAAAATATTTTTTTCTGAAATAATTTAATTATAATGCGTGACGTCAGAAATGTGAACAGGGCCGCCCGCGAGCATTGTGATGCAGAGCGGGTCTGTTAGCGCGTGTCGGCCCGCCTTGGTTAGGTGCGGCCGTCTATAAGTACTTCACTAATACCTTACATCGCTCGTTTAACCAACGTTTATGAATTTATATGTACCTCTTCAAGTTATTCGATGACTTTCAGATATTACTTTTAGTTTTTACTTTGTTTCAAATCATATCCGTTAAAACAAAAAATAATTTTTTTTTGAAGTAGATAGGTTTTTTTATTGGCACTAGTGATATAATTAGTACGTGGAATAAATATAAAAATCAACCCTAAAAAAAACTCACTAAAAAAATGTGGACAAAAAATTACGATATCAGATTAAAATTTCACGCCGAGCATTTAGTTGAATTTGTTAATAATTTAGATGAGATATAGAACAGCTTTTATTAATTATTAATAGTATAGCAACTAGTCTTTAATTATGTTACAACAGAAAATTATAGGTTTTTCACTATTTGGAAGTACACAACATGTCTTATGCATTACGCTGTGAAAAAGATGTTAATTATTGGTTTTTATAAATTATCTGTAGAAATTTATAAAGAGCACGTTTATGTAGATACAAGCTTTCTGATTATTTTTTTGATATTTGCTATGTGTGCATGGTAAAAACAAGGTATTTACTTCTAGAAATTACATAAACTACAGCTGTTTTTAAATCTGTATTGGCTGAGCAAAAACCCTCCAAATAATATTTCTAAATATGTGAAAAGCATTAGAAATTGTAAACATTAAGAAAATAATAAGAGTTGCTATTCGTTTTTTACCTCAAAAAACGTTTGAGAACAACGCAAATCACGTGCTGTTTTAAATAGCATAGTCACATCATAAGCAAAGAACAAACATAATAAAGTTACGCATGTATGGTTGAGAACTAAGAACTATTACGTCAATCGAAACTGATCTAAGTTGAATCTTTAGTTTCAACAAACAACACAATGTTTCTTCTAAATCTAAAAAAGTATAAAAAAACACGTGATATGAAATTGGGATAATGATCTATGTTTGACTATTACAAAGCCACAAAAAATAATAGAGGATTAAGAGTCAAAATTAGTAGCCGAAACTGCTTCTGCAAAAACAAACATAAGTTTATTTCAAAGACAACACGTTTAAAAAAAATTGTAAAAAAGATTAAATGGTGCAAACAGAAGAAAATGTTTAAACATCACAAATACTTCTGAAAGCTAGAGAAACAAAAAATAAAAAAAAAATTGTGTTAAAACATCTGAAAGAAAAAACTTAAAATAATTAAAATTCTGTTACTGATTCTAACACGGTTATTTTTTATTTTTCTGAATTATAAATCTACCTCTTAGTCTTAAAGAACAAATAGAATAGACTTATTTTTATGAAAAAAAATGACAAAAATAAATGTTACAAAAATGGTTTGTTTAAATAATTTGTGGAAGAAAATATTGTTTTAGAGCCGGTTCTACAATACACGCATAAACGTTAGTTTAATTTAATTAAGTTTAACTAAATTTAGTTTAATTTTCAAATTCTGCCAAAATATTACACTATTAATGATTTTAACAATAGTTAGAATTTGATATTACGCTTATCATTGTTTATTTTGTACTATAGCCTTCTATATCAAGAACGATGTTGATAAAATTAACATTTACGAAAATAATATTAAGGATTTCATTATAATTTACATTTTTACAGTGTTTATGCATATACAGTTTTACAATAGTGTAAATTAAAATAAATAAAATATATACTTTTTTAAGTATAAATCAAAAAATAATTTTTACTACCAAAAGTAAAAAATTTAAAACAAAAACAAATCATGTCTAAAGAAAGTCAACGCTACCAAACGAAAAACTAAACTGGTAAACAATATATAATGATTTAGCTGTTTTTTTATGTTATCAATTTACTCGAGGTCTGTAAATATTGAATAGTGTATTTAAACAACTAAAATGTCATGGTTAAATAAATTCAATTTAGAATAGCTAAATTTAAAAAGAAATCCGTTACGTTTAAAGCTTAAGATATAAAACTTATAAAAGTAAATATAACAAAAAGAATAAATAAAAATTAACGAAACGTAAAATTGAAGAAATTTATAAAAATACTTTGAAGAGTTGGCGGTTTAGAATATGATGAGAACTATTTCCGTATTTAATATTCTAAATGAATGAGAGGCGTGGATAAACACGATAAGCAGTAGAGGTTTCTTCATTAAACGGTTCATGAAAGAATATAAAAACATAGTTTTTAATAGAATATATATTACAAAGTCTAATGCTAATAGTTTACAACCAAACTCAACGTTAAAGAACATGACTTTAGAAAATGCTTTAGCATCATAGATTAATCATCATTACTTCAAATATTATTACTTAATGACACAGTTCACATGATGATCTATTACTACCATTAGAAACTAAAAACTGAATGTGGTTTATAAATTTTTGTGTTTAATGAGTATAAGATATTGCAAACTTATATTTAATAATTATTATCAATAACCAACCAATTCTTCGAATTTTTGGAAAAGTAAACAACTTATGAAGTATGTAAAAATAAATACATATGTTATATGTTAAGTCAAATTTCTATAAAACTAAAAAACCTATTTTTTTAAACTTTTTTTTTTATATCTGTTTAACATTAGTTGATCTAATAGTATATTATTATACAAATTTAATCAAAGTGCTACAATTCCTTTTATTAAACATGTGTAATATATTATTTTTTCTACATTGCATTGAAAAATACGAAATTCTTTCTAGAAATCTGTCCTTTTGACATGTAGGAACTTTTAGTAATCATAATATGTGACAAATCTAAAAATTTAACTGTTTTTGTTTTAAACAAGTGACGTGAAGGAAATTATTTAAAACTGTTTAGAACTAGTTTAACTTACAAGTTAACAACAAGAAAATCAGTGTTGTAAATTATCTATATAAATTTATATAGAGAAATTAATCTAGATTCATATTTTTTATCTATCTATCTGTATCTACATACTATCTAAAATATATAAGTTATATGTATCTGTATATATATAATTTTTTATTTAAATTATTTAAATAAAATTTATAAAAATCTAGTGTTCCGTAAAATTCAAGTTACAATATGTATGTTTTTCTTCAGTAATTTCCCACATTCCATAGTAGTTCTTCAAATGAACTCCATCTATCGCTATTACTAACTAGATTATTTCATCTATTATCTGTTATCTATATAAAGTTTAAATAGTTTATCTATTATCTAATACTAGACAATTCTTGCAAGAAAAAAAATTTATCTGTATCTATATAAATTAAAAATTATCTATTTACAACACTAAAGAAAATATTTCGTGCACATCTTCAGAAATTAGAACCGCAGCTGCTGATGCTGTTAATAAACTTTTTCCAGCAAAATCAAAATCAATTTATCATAAAGAATATAACACGTTCAATTCATGGAGCCTGGAAAAGTGTGTTAAAACTATTAACGAAAATCTAATATTCTTCAAAAGTGCGGAAATAGATCGTTTCATAAAAGAAGCAGATGACTTCCCTTATTTCGCAATTAAGGTGATTCTAGTTCTCATATGTAAAATCTTTTGTGTACTTGTATACATTTTCAGGTTATGTTGATAATATGATATGTTGGTGCATACCGTAGAGATGAACTGTTAAACATGACTGTTAATGTTGTAAAATTTAGAGACGAAATTATGATTGTTAATATTTCTAAAACAAAAAACTATTCACCAATAATGTTTGTAATTAGCGAGATACAGTGGATTAATTTAATAGAAAAATATTTAAATCTTCGACTGCTACCACAAAAAGATTTTTTTTAACATACCGTAATGGATGTTGCTTACCAAGTTCAATTAGTATTAATAAAATTAGGCAAGTTCTAAAAACTATAGCATGTCTGTGAAAAAACAGCGACTTTCGTTACGCCTTATCAGAGCTTATGTTTACTCAGTTGAGCTGTACGTCAATTAAGAATTGCAGGTCAAATCAATTTTTAAATTTTGAATTACATATATCCATAAATAAAGTAAATAAGTTTTTATATGTTTTACAGAAATCCGTTAGGAATTTTTAATTTATTAATAAAAACTTATAATGAAGATAATATTCGTTTCTATTGAAATTGTTTTGTTACTCTAAGCGATAAATTTAGAGACACTATAATGTTACAAACCCATGAGAATGCCATGGTTCATAAAATTGTTAAATAATAAATTAAAAATTTATTGAAATAAGTGCAATCGATTGTTCGCCATCTATAATTTTTATTAGAACATCAATATTTATATTTTTGGTTACTTACTGTCCCCTTCAAACTAAAATGTTTAAATAAAGTGTGTTTTAGGTCGGCGGAACTACAGAACATCGGTAAATTTAGCTAGAAAATGTACTGTTATAGTTTTTGTTATAGAATCTGATATCAGATCTAACAGCACCGACTAATAAAAAATTGCAAATTTTTATTACAAGCGTTACCTAATAGATACAACATCGCAATACTGCATACATATATGTACATATTGAGAAAAATTAATGTTACAAAGAAGTTTAACACCCTAATAGCAATTTCTTGTAATGCTCTTTTCAAGTTTATGTTATTGTAAAAGCATCATAAAGCTCAAAAGGCCTGATTTACAGTATGTTATTTATGCCTTACCACGGTTAAATTCTAATAACCTTCTTAGACCAGCTAACGTTCGTAAATTTTAAAACCAATTTAATTAAATATCCATTAACTAAATGTAACAGTATGACGACAATCGGTAAGTATAATTAAATTACAATTATTTATATTTCGCGTTGTAACCAAAGCTTACCGTTCGTTACAAACATTAGCGATTTAAACATTGAGTTTTATTTTATGTATTGCTGTTCTTGTTTTTGTAGAAAAGAGGATAAAAGAAAGACAAAGAAAAAATGCTAGTTTGGTTTGCACTTTTAATGGTAGCTGTTAAGAACTCAGTCATAGTATGTTCGGTCGTAAATTTTACGCTTTATGAATTGCAATGTTTACAGCTTATTTTAAGAGAGTATGGTCGAAGAAAACTACAACGCGATACAAAATTTAAACACGTTTTTCAATTCTAAAACTGAACTTTGTAATTTATTAAACAAAATGTAACATTGGATTTTCAATTATTAAATTGTTAAAAAAATATACAGTTATAAATACTCGATAAAATATGTGTGGCGAATGAGCACATATTTTTTTGCGGTTAAGGTTAAAGACATCTGTAAAGCTGACAGACACATGTAATAAATAATACCATCCATCATTCGTTGAATATTATTAGTATTTTGCGTTTGTAGTACATTCAACAGAATATGTTTAATGACAAGTGAAAAATTATCACAGTTTTCACCTCACTTGTAGTATTTTTTGTCTTGCTTACAAAAGTGTTTATTAAAAAACTTCTTACATTTTAAATGTAGATTTCTAAATTTTAAATTAAAGTACATCTAAACAAAAAATATTTTCTCACAATAAAAATTTGTTTTCTTAGAGATAAATAACATCCATTGTTTGCATAAAAAACATTGTTTATTCTGTTTTAATATTAAATATTTTAAAAATGAAAATTAGAAAATGGCATTAATGTACTAATTTAATTAAAAAAAATATAAATACTAATAAGTTCATGGCTTTCATTTTTTAGAAATAAAATTACACAATACAATTTTTTACAAATTGTAATTTGCATTTGTTGAAAATCAAAGGCTTATATTTTATGTTAATATTGCATGTAACAGTCAGCGTGTTAATAACTTTGTATTTAATTGGCAATTGTAATCAGAATTTGTATAAATTTGTACTTATGAAACACCCACTCTTTTAAGCTTTATTTTAATTTTGTCGAAGAAAACATTTATTGCCAAGTTTATTTGATAAGGTTATTTTATTAAATTCAGTAATGTTTTTTTAATTGCATGTTTACGTTGATAAACTTTTACATTTATAAATGTTTTATCGTACTTGACACAATTTTTATATTCTAATACAAGTAAATTTACCAAAATTTGTATATGTATAACACTTTAAGTTATAAAGGCTTTTGTTAACAACAAAAGTGTAAAAAATCAAATCAAATTGTTTTGTCTTAGACAGCAAATTGTACAAGTGCATTTTTGCGACATAATAACTCCGTAAAATTGGTGGTACAATTATTTGAATTAATCGTTAGTGACAAGTATATGTACCGGATATATGATGTCATAGGAAGCTCAGAAGTTATGCACACTCATTGCTTCGGACACTCCTTTTCACGGTATAGTTAATGTCTTTTTTTACGTCACGTACAGTTTTCAAAATTACTGTAGTAGCAAAATTTGATTAAAACCCAATTCAATTGGAATATTTCAAAATACTGTAATTATTCAACCTCTTTTCTTAACAACAGAATTGTACAAAAACAACAACAAATTATTTAAAAACGGAGTTTACATATAATGTAAACACAAGTACTTACTTATGTTAAAATAATACGTTTTTGTTTCCAAAGCTATTTTGAAATTGTATTAATAATGATATAAATTTAAACTACTTTTGAATACATAAAGTTTTGTTGTCAAGGATCCAAACACAGAAAATTTGATTAAATACTGTGATAACAAACGGATTCTGATTTAACAAGTAGTTTAACTATTTAAAACACTTTACGTGACAACAAAGCATGGAAGCATAACTATATCTACGCAGAAATACATTACAGCTTAGTCGACAAAAATTTCACAGTTTTACAGGTAATATGATATAAAAGTTAGTCAAATAATCTAATTAATTATTTATGAAACCATATTATGAGATCAAAGTGTTTGTTCAACAATAAATGTTTTAAAAGTATAGCAAACGTTAAACTTATTTGTTCAAGTTACGCTTCAACTATAACTATACTAAAAACAACAAATACATTAAACTGCTAAAAAATGATTTTTTGTATGGTTTATGTAATACATTTGGAATATTTTATATCATTTGCTTTTGTTATACAAGAACTGTAAACACATAGATAAAAATGTAACGTTAATACTGTACCAAGTTATGTAAGTAAATAAGTAACCAAAAGATTAAAAGTGAAAATAACTGCAAAAAACAAATACTAATTAAAACTTCAATGTAAAATATAATTTATTTTTCTATCCTATAAGAGTATTTTTAACTGTAGTTGTAATAACATTTTTCTAAATATTTTACAATAAAAGGTATCGCATTGCATAACGCAAACTTTAATTTTTACAGTGAATGTACTTCAAAACCAACATTAAAACATTAAATAAAAGTAGTAACAAGTGTTACTTGTAGAAAATATATTTGCAAGAATTTACGACATTTCCAACATCTTGTACAGTTTACACGAATCCTGGATTGGAGTACGTGACATAAAAATAACATAAATATAAGTGGTAAAGCTATAACAACGAGAAATATTTACAAGTTATGCTTTCTAATACTAAATGTAATAATAGTTTTATATACCTATCGATAAATAAGTATATACGTTTAACATGTAGTACCGGGAACGAGATTGTATGTAGAAAAACACTTTTATTTCTTTAGCAATATCATGAATTAAAAAGTAGATTACTATAAGATTAATTTATACTTGACAACTAGAATTAAACAAATTTATACGTGATTTGGTTATAGAATTGTGTTGTCAAAAATGTTTCTAAGTACTTTACAACGACGATAGGCAAACATCGTGGGCATATTAATTAAAATAGACTTTAAAAGTACCTACATTGAATCATAAAAAATATATTATTTTACAATGAAGATTAGACATATAAAAATTATCTTAAACTTTAATCTACTTTTTAATGTAATTGTAATTAATTTTCTTTTTACGAATTAATAAACTTAGTATGTATATCAAATATCAACTGTACCAATAAATTATGTGGAAATTGTATCTACTAGATTTAAAGCAATGTTATACAGCATTTTAAAAATTTTAATAATATTTTATTGAGAATTACATTAGATACATAAAAGCTTTAACACGTATGCTTAATTTTTAATGATTTATAAAATATAATATTTAAAACATTTTAATATTTTTATAAATTACCAATCTTAAAGAAAGCTGAACAACAGCATCTGAGTTATTTAAATTCAATTTACAAAAAAGTTCTATAGATTTGATTGCAGGTAATGTAATTTTAAAATATAGTAAGTTTATAGCAATCCAAAAATAAGTTTTTATTTGAATACATTCATTTGGGTTTCACTAACGCTCGATTACACCGCATTTTTTAAGTTATACTTAATGTAAAGTAACACTTAATTACTATAGAAACATTTGTTATAACAATAATTTCCACGATAATTAATCGTTACTTAGTACTAAGTATAATTTAAAAAATACGGTGCAATTGAGCATAAGTAGCAAATTTAAATATTATCTACAGTCGCATAGCTAATACACAAATATTTATAAATAAAAATGTACATTTTTTCTATAAATAAAAACTAAAATACAAATTACTCTGTACTTTTGTAAACTTGTTCTCGTGGGCTAAGATTGTCTTTTTTGAAACTAGTTCTTTAATGTACGTACTATAAAATAATGTCTTCGATGTCTATTATCTATGTTTTGACAATAATAATCGTAAAACTGTAATATCTTTATTATTATATATTATATGTTTTAAGATGATGAAAAAATTATATTGTGTTAAAATGAATTAATCTACCAGTAATCATATTTTATGTAAAGAAACATTGAATATTACTTAGTGTTTTATTTTTTTTATATCATTCATTATATAACTAGACGTCAGTAATTAGTGGGCGTTGATTAATATGAAATTTTTGCATATATGCGATAACTTGTTTTGAGATAAGCCAGAACATCGACTTATACAATTTTTACTTTAATAACAAATACTAAAAAAATTTTAAGATAATTTTGTTTAAAGTATGCATAAACGTTAAAAATTCTTCAAGGAGATTCGTAGACCTTCATTACCTACGTTATATGAGAAAGTAACCAATAACTTATTTGCATTAAACGAAAAAGATAAATTAACTGTGTATAAATTAATAACAAATGACGACTTTGTGGGATTACGTCAGTTTTGACTCCGCTAATTTACGTTAAGAAATCTTGATAACTTTTCATTTTGTATAATATTAATCGCAACATTTAATATTATATATTTATTTATGTAGGATTTGATTGATTAGTTGCATATGTTGACGTTTAAGCTGCATACAATTTTTTTCACGCTTACAAGATACATTTATCGTATTTAACAGTTTGTGATCGACGTATATTAATAATGATATCGAGTCTTGGACACCGACATAGTATGTCCAGACAACTGATGAATGCGGTGTCAAGTACTGCCGACAGGTACATATCGTTCATATACTACCCTAGAACCCTGCTGATGTGTTCAAAGTCTTCTTTTGACGTTTCTACACTGCCCTAACAACCTTAATGATTTTACTTTGACGATGACTAATTAGAACAAAAATTTTATTTTTTAAGCTTAAAGGTTAAAATTCTTTTAGTCTGTGTAGTCAGATTCTGTTGCAACACGTTGAGACAATACTATATACGAGTATTTAACTGCAATTGACATTGGGATGATAATCTATTTGCTGTGCATTGTTATTATTTAACAACTAGCTTGTAATTACAGAAACTGAATATGAGAAAATTTGTTCCACGCGTTAAAAGACATCGAGCGTGAATCTTTCGGTTATATCTATTGCTTTATATATTTACTGTATAAAACAAATAGATATAATTTCTAACAAACCGTGCAAAATAGAAAATAAGACAGTAATGAAATTATACAATTATGTACGCAATAAAAAACGTTTAAGATTACAAGCAAAAATCAATAATTTCATAAAAGGTTGTACTTATAATCAATTTTTAATATAGACTCTGAATAATTTTAAGTTTAAAAATAATACAGAAAGCAAAAGAAAAAAAATGATTGAATTTAAATGAGTAAGTATATTATTACAACTTTCTTTATTAAGATTAGGGTTAAACAGAAGCTTATCTGCAGGTTTTTTTTTAATCTCTAAATTCTGTTAACGTATTTTAGTTTTAACTACAGATGTATTAAGTTATTTGCATGTTAGACTTTGGTGCTTTAAAAATACAAGTCTGTATGTAGCATGAAATGCCTAAATGAGCTTTCAATTGCCAAACTGCACTTTCTGTATTTGACCTTTATAAGTACAAAATATATTCATAAATTATCAGTTAAGTAGAAAGTTTTCTGTTGCGTAATTTTTAAAGAAGACGACATTGTTTTATGTATGACAAAAGTATTTTTTACCTTTGCCTTTGTTCACAAAATATCGAGAATTGAGAAACTTAAGTATATAAAGTGTACATTTATCTAGTAATTTTAGTTTTTAAATAAAATTTTATCATAGAGTACAAATTTTTCATTTACTTTAACAATTAATTTTTTTAATTATTGTTTGTTACATATTATTAAAAAAATCTATTAATTATATTACATTTTGTCTTTTTATTAATTAAATAAAAATTAATTATTACTAGTAATTTGAAAATTTAATAAACAAAAAACAAGAAGAAATAACTCTAAAACGTTACTAATAAATATATTTAAAGTTGAAGAGTACAAAAAGAGTAGAAGGAATTAAATAATTCTATAAAAATGACTAGAAGTAAAAAACCGAAAACAAATCAAATTTTTTGTAATAATTTAAAAATGCTATAACAAAATAGATAGTAGTTTTATTTATTTACATCAATAAATAGAAGATTTAAGAAAAAATAAAAAATCAAAAAATAAAACAAAAAAAATGCTGCAAAAAGGATAAAAAGAAATTACCAACAACGTAAAACAGATATATACATATACAAGTTAAACGTTTGCTTACATTAAAAAAACCATTTTTTAAAGTTTTGTTGAATATAATAAATGGTTCATGAAAATAACTTTTACGTAATGAGTATGTTGTAAACAATAATAGAAACAATAAAAACCCGTAAAATAAAGACAGACAATAATTTAACGTTTGTGTTGTTCATATGTTAGATATTTTAACAAAACATAGTTTAAAGAAAATGTTTCATTTATTTGATTATTTTGTCATGACGAATTTCACGTTGGTTTGACTTATCACCTAATGTACGTCATTATGTATTAATTTAATATCGTTTAAAATGCCAATATTAAATATAAAGATAAAATTATAATATTAATTTGTTTGAATTACACAAAAGACTTCAAATAAAAAAAATAATTTAACTTTTTTTTATACAACCCCATGAAAATCAAATTTTATTTGATACCTTTATGTCACGTACATTTTGTGTATCAGTAATCGGTATCAAGTTGACTTTTTACTTTCCCATAAGAAAAGTATAACGATCGAAATTTTTTTGCAAAACATTTTTTTTGCAAAATGATATTAATGCACCAAAATAATTCATTATTTTAAGAAAATTACCTACGTTCGCAAAACGAACAGCTTTACAACATTTGGAAATTATTGGAGAATGAAAAAGTAAGTGCCATTAACAGGGCCGACCTTCTCCAAATTCAATTAAACAAAATACATAATATGTATGAAGAGCTGAGTTAGAAAAACAATATTGCCTAACAACACTAAAAAGGAGAAAAAAGAGGAACTAGTCTGTGAGACAGAGTATATTTTTATAAAAAATAAGAAGAAAAGGAAAATAAATACTACACAACAACAAAAACAAGAAGAGGCTAATAACACTAACAATGTAAAAGCTAAAAAAACAAAAACAACCCCACTTATCTTAGTGGATGACATTAAGAACTTTAACAAACTTCATGTTATAATGAATCAGATTCCCAATGCACAGATTAAAGTCATTAATGATAAAACTATTTAAAAAAATATAGAGAATGGCACTGATTTTAAAACGTTTTCTGCAGCATTAAACAAAGAGGAATATTTTTAACATTGTTATGGGAACAGAACCGACCAACAAAAGTTATGGCCAATAAGTTACACCACTCCATAAAATCGGGACACATTTTTTAGGAAATCAGAAAACGTGGGTATAAACTTTTTAAAAACGATAAGATATACGAAATTACCGATGCGTTAGATATATTGGTAAACATTTAACAGTGGACTGTGATAAACTTAAAATTGCTTAGCCTAAGTGTGGTTATTGCAAAGAAGGGCATCCAGCAAATTACAGGATATGCACTATAGCAAAAAAAAATACACAAACGTAGTAAAAAAACTGTTTTGCCCACACAAGCTTAAATAATTAATCAACAGGCTGGATCAGACAAAGCGAACGAAGGGGAAATTACATATAACCAAGTTGTTTCTAAAAATAATGAAACTAAAACCAGTAACAAAGTACAAAGCACATCTATTGAACAGACTCTTCAACAAATTCTGAAGAAACAAACTACAATGGATGAGCGTATGTTAAGGTTAGCAAAACATCATCAAGAATTGCAAACAGTCAGTGACACAAAAAAACACCGATATATGTCTCATTTACCAATGTAAAGTATGATACACTTTATATCCCATTTATTAGATTTAAGGGATATAAAGTGTATCATACTTTACACTGTGCAAACGCATGCAAGGGATGTAGTGCAGTTATAATAAAAAAATCAAGCACTTTCAAGAAATAGGGTATAAAGCAGAGGAAATCCCAGCAACTGCCGTTAACGTTAAAACTAGGACATATGAGTTTGTAGTTTCAGCAGTATATGGTCCTCCACGGCATACACTAAAAAAGGTCAGTATCTTGATTTTTTGAATAGCCATGGTTAAAGATTCATCATAGAAGGCGACTATAATGCTAAAAACACCTATTGGGATCTAGGTTAACAAATACAAAGAGAAAAAAACTTCTGGAAGCCGTTAAACAGTTAAAATGAAAAGTAAAAGTGTTCACTGGGAAGCCGATGTACTGGCCTACAGATCATCAGAAAATCCCAGGCTTGATTAATTATTTTATTATTTAAAATCTATTTTTAAACTATATACACGTTGAAGAGGCATGAGACATGAACTCTGAACATTTCTCTATTCTTCTTACACTCAATAACAGCATTATGCATAAAGAGTTTTGTCCTAGATTAGTTAATAAATTAACTGATTGGTATAGCTTAAACTCTAACTTCAAGAAAGTATTAGTTTGTTAATATCTTTAAGAAATGAAGGACTTGATAATGAAACTAAAACTTTTGTCAAGGACATACAAAAAGCTTCATAGGATAACACCCCTACCACCACATCAAACACCAAAGGTAACAACTATTCAAGAAATATAAAAGAGCTTGTCTTTGAAAAGAGAAGACTCAAAAGAACCTGGCATTTATCTCGAGCTCCAAAAAATAAGATTATTCCTTGTACGGCGAAAAAATAGGGTTAAGCCCCTCCTTCAATTTTGTATGATAATTTAAACCAATTTATGAAGAGACAAGTTTACATGGCTCAAATTAGTAAAAGCGCAAAAATTCAAAAATTATGTATATGTATAATATAGTATATATTATATAGGCATTAAAGATTAAATTGCATAGGAAAACGTATAATTTTCAATAAATGTACAAAATTAAAAATTTCTACTTATAACAAATAAATACGTTTACAACTTTATTTATTAATTTAGTTACACGATTTATTTTAAAAATTTATCAAATAACACTTGGATTAACAAATTTGACAAACTAAAATTATGACATATTTTATGGGAGTTTAAATAACATGTATAAAAAAAAACATTTAGGATGATTCAGATAAAGAAGTCATCCTCCACACGAATATGCACAAATGTCTTCCAAAGTATTAAAAAATTCTATTTTGTCAAATAAATGGAAATAACAAAAATTTAAAACTGCGAATAAATTAATCAAAATGTCGAACGTTAAACTCAGGTCAAACTGAAGTGTGTCATTCAATACTGGTGTTTGTTGTAATACTGACTTGAAAATTTTAACCAATAAAAAAATGTATTCAAATTTAGCGCGTATTTGATGGGAGGGATTTAGCTCTATCTTTTCGCCGTACAGAGACTAATGCTACCCAACAACTTAAAAGAGAAGTTCAAAAATTTAAAAATGAAACAGCCAGTGAATGCTTAAATGAACTAACAAATGAAAATAAAATTTATTATTTACTCTGTAGAGCTTTGAAAAGGTTAAAAAACCTGCAGAATCCAACAATAAAAAATGCAGATAGGATAGGGCAAAAAGTAACCACCAGAAAGCTACTAGATTTGCTGAACACCTTTCAACATATTTCAACCAAATTAAGGTGAAGATACGTTAGATTAAGAAAACTTTAACCAAAAAGAAACTGAAATCAGACACACAATATTCTAAAAAAAAAATGCAGTTGAAATTAAAAGCATTAATTAAACCAAACTTAAGGTTTTGATTTAATTACTGGGGAAATTCTCAAACAACTTCTAAGAAAAGTTATAGTCAAACTTACCCACCTTATCAATGGCTCATATAAACTAAGATATGTACCTCAGATATGAAAGGTAGCTGAGATAATGATGATCCCTAAATTTAGAAACCTAATCCCAGCACATCAGTTTATCTTTAAAAAAAGTCATTCTATTATACATCAAGTTTACAGAATAACGGATACAATTGAAATCCTCTAGAGGAAATAAAAGTCTGTTCTGCTACCTTCCTTAATGCAGCACAGGCTTTCGACAAAGTCTGGCACGAGAGACTTAAGCATAAAAAATTCAGATCATATGCTTAGCTATTAGAATCATATATTTCAGATAGAGTTTTCAGAATTAAGCAAAATGATGCATACTCTCATGTAAAAGAAATTAAAGCAGAAGTGCCACAGGGCAGTGTATTGAGACTTTTGCTTTATTTCCTTTACACTAGTGATATTCTTGATTTAAGATACGACACAATACCTACCTTTGTAGACGATACAGCCATCTTAGCTGTAAACAAAGATCACGAAAAATCAAGAAGAAATCTGCAAATATCTGTTAATAAGATAAACGACTAGACTAAACGCTGGTGAATTAAATTGAATGAAACTAAATTGGTCCATGTGAATATTACAAATAAACAGGATCAACATATCTCTATTAGAATAAACGGTACACAAATACCATATGCTAACACAGCTAAATATCTAGATATTACGTTGGACGCTAGGCTGCGCTGAAAAGCCTATGTTAAAAAAAACGTAAAGAACCTAAACTTAAGTAGAGCAAAATGTCTTGTCTCTTGGGTAGACATTTTACTCTGTTAATCTTTAACAAAATCCTATTGTATAAACAGATATTTAAGCCCATATAGACATATGGCATACAGCTGTGGGGTTGTGCCAATACTGACATCATTCAGCGCTTTCAGAATAAAGTACTGAAAAATATTGCTAACTTTCTTTGGTACTTTAGAAACTATGACCTCCATAGAGACCTAGAAATGGATACAATTATCAAGACTATTACAAAATACGCCAGAAGTCATGAACAGCGACTACTTCATCATGTCAACGTAGAAGCTATTCAGCTCCTCGACAATGCGTTGTTGGTTAGACAGCTCAAGAGGACCAAACCTTTTGAGTTGGTTTAAGTGTTAGTTAAAAAGCTGCGTAAAGTGCGGCGTACACGTTCAATAAGTGTAATTAAGTAATTAGGGTCTTCGAACTGCTAATGAGTAGATTCCTAGTTTTAAGTTGTAGTAGTAATTTAAGTATAAACAAAATTACTTGTTGATAAACCTGTGATCAGATTGTAATAAAATAAATAGTAAAAAGATATGTTTAGTAGAAAATAGATTTTTTTAATAAATAAATATTACTTTACAGTTTTCAATATATTTGACGATATAAATATACAAAAACAGGAAAGTAGTTTAGATATATATCTCTTGACAGCGATATCAATGTTGACTTTAGTTTGCTATTGACGTCTAGCTTGTTTTCAACTATCTTAGATTGTACATATTTAAATGTGCGATATTTAACTCTTTCAGGTATGTTAGAAGAAAATGTATTCCAACTAATTTCAGAAGTTATATATATATATGTTGGGACACATTTTGTGCCACGGTTTTTAGATAAACCTACCTTAACGTCCATGGGTTTATTAAACGTTGCAACACACTACATTTTATGTATTAGCTCTAATTTATCAAGTTAAAGCTTAACTTCAAATTTTATCATGCTACTTTTATTTTTATGGTGTTAGTAGTCAGCTGCAGAGGAGCGAGTAACTTTAAGTGGTTCTGTTTAGTATACTAAGTAACAACTACTTATCATTTAAACAAAATGGTATCTGGAATTGTTTTAAATACAACTAAAGTATACAGTAAATGCAAAGCTTCACAAAAAAATAACTTACAATACTACCTTGCTAAATATTCTGTTAATGTATAAAATTTGACCCACCGTACTTCAAAAGACGACGACTGATAAACTACCATTTAAATTAATAGGCATAATTGTTGAGAACTTAATGAAGGAATTTATAAAGTTGACTCAGTGTGTGCTTTTCTACCATTTGATTGTAATTCCAACAACGACAGCAATACAAATCTAACAATTGGCGATTCTGCAACAAATAAGGATTCTGAAAGTTCTGAAAGTGAGTAGGAGTTTAAAGATCTTGTTTTGCTGGCAAATGTTGTTCTCACTCTCCCAAAAGGAACATTATTATAACTTGCCTCTACTTCAACAATTTGAAAGTGATGGTAGCGTACCAGAGTTCAGAAAAAGTCTTAATAAAGACAGTCTCACTCTCTATTCAAACTGCTACTGTCTGATGATATTCTTAATCACATGGTATTTCACGTTAATTTGTATGCCCAACAAAAAAATTTGAAAACAGGAAAAGGTTATGCAGCAACCCACATACAAAAGATAAAAATATGTATTGCTATAAATCTGCTTATATAAGAATCACACATTAACGAATTTGCACGATCTATTTATTTCAAAATGAATGACTATACACAGATGACTCTTCAGTAACACAATACTATTATGCCGCCACTAGGTCATAATAAATACGACAAACTCTACAAAGTAATAATATAATAATAGATATGTTGAAGACAAATTTTAAGAAATGTTTGAATCTTTACCAAAACGTTGCCATCGACGAGTCGATGATAAATTCAAAAGAAAGTCAACACTAAAAGACTATATACAAAAAAAATGATCAAGAGAGGCTAAGGTATAGGTGTTGGTTGACCAAAGCGGATATTGCTGAGATTTTCACATTTGCACAGGTCGCACTAGAATTAAAATAAATAGAAATAAATAAAAACCACCACTTTGATAACTTTTTCTGTTCTGTGAAGTTAATGAATATGAAATAAGATCTACGTTTGTAATACTATTAATAATACGAGAGGAAACCTACGAACTTTTGCAGGTGAGAAAACTAGAACGCGGTGTTTAAAAAAACAAAAGTTTTTTTTCAAAACTATCACCTTAAATAAAATCGCCTTTAATTATGGTGGTATATATTATATACCCTACTATTTTTTTTTATATTAATGGTATGCTTTTTTGTAACATTACTTTTTGTGTTTATTTAAGTATTGTATTGATTGTAAAACGTATATTTATTAGACAAAATAAATCTTGTACTTTAACAGCTACTTCTGGATCAGATTTCCTGGACCTGAAAGAGCTAAAGATATACTTTTTTAATTACTTTTTTTATTATTAGTGATCACTTAAACAAATTGTAATAGATACTTAAAAAAAGTTACAGTTGTCGAACTGCAGTAATTGTAATTATGTACATATATTACAAACACAAAAAAATACACGTAAGTGGCAATCATTTTTTTAAATTTATTTATTTATTTAAATGATGATCGACAAAAATTAAACAAAAGTCTTGTGTATTTTGTATTCTAACAAAGTTATTTTCAGTCAATTCTATAAATTCTTTTATCAATAAATTTTAAAAAGCATATTTAGTCGACCACTTAGCGGTTGAATATGGTAATAAAATTTTGATACTTAATTTTGACTTAAATGACCTCATAGAAAAGTGGCCACTAAATAAAGTTATTTTTAACTCGAAAAAATGATTTGTCGCTACTAGAGAACGCTAACAGTCTATTTTTGACGTGGCGACTATTACGAACATTCGTTGATTAGACCACCCTATAATAGATTCCTTATATTAGCATTATTATAAAGCATTATGCAGCAAAATAACTATTTTTAATGCTAGTGGTTAAAATATACAGTCAGTTATTCTGTGATATCTCAAAAAGTGTGAAAGCAAATTTTTATATTGAGGCACGAATATTAATGGTGTGTTACTACAAAGTCAATTTAAAGACCAAACGAGTTTTAAGTTTGAGTAGCAGCATATGTAGTACGTGCTAAGAACTAAGGTCCTGAAGTTTATTTATTGTTAAAAAATACTTGTGTAAATAAATCAAAACAGTAAACTTTATGTTTCAATTAGTCTCCTCGTTTTAATTATTACTTCTAATAAATTGTTTATAAATCATAATTAAGTTATAAACCCAATATTACGTCATTACCTTCAGGCAGTGCAAAGAGCAAAAAGAGGAGAAAACTCCAACATCAAGAAACAACGGTTTCTTTACATGCTGAGAACGACTTGTCATTGAATAAAAATGTTTAAAAAAATAGATACAACGGTGCCAACCAAATTAAAAAAAAATTATTCGATATGAATAACGTTTAAAAATAAAACAAACGCAATTTCTCTAGACCTATGGCCTTTAAAACTCAATAAAAGTAAAAAATAATATTAGATTGCAACATGTTTAGATTATTAACACGTTAACTTTTTTACAAAGGTATTACGACAATTAAAACAAAAGTAGGTCGTGTTTAAAATTTATTTACAGTAAGGTTTATAAATTTACAGAAAAGAAGTTGGTTTGGTTACTAACTAAACAAACATAAGTTATTGTACTTTACTTGCACAATTTTGAGGCTAGAGTTTTTGATTAAGCTTTTTGAAAGAGAATTAAAGATTAGACTTGATGATGAACTTTTTAAAGAAAAAGAGTCAACAACATAGGATGTACAGGACAAAGCTACAATAATGGTAATAACATGAGTGACAAACACAATAGTTTACAAACCAAACTAAAAAAAAGTTTGTTGTCCTTAACTGTCGTAAATTAAAATCTTTTGTTTTTGTAAACTGCCTTTGACAGTTTTTGAGCACTGGTCAACATAAACTTCAAACTGTTTTTGAGAGATTTTGAGACTGGGGGTTTTTCTTTAAGCAATAAAATGTTGTATTCAACTTGTTCTTGTCTTGACTTTTAAAATCTTCGATTGACTTGGGTTTATGAATGATAACTCGTGAAAAAAAAACCCTTAATTTACACAGGAACTCGTTAAATATACAACTATTTTTAAATGCATTTCTTGTTTTGCACATTCTCTAGATAAAGTTAAAAAAGATGTACGGAATGTTGTTCAAAAGCAGTTATCTTTTTTTAATATTTATTAAAAATGTGTATTACACATTTTGATGACTGTAACAATCATTGTCAAAATGTGAATCTTGACAGACTCTGTTTAAAATAATTTCTGAAACGGAGTTTCAAATTCAAAAGAAAAAAGAAATAAATAGGAATGACATAAGATCTGAAATGAAATGCTTTTTATGAGCAGTAAACACGAATTTTTCTTCCCCGGTTGCATAAAGTAAAGTTATTAGCTCAAACCGTTGTTAACTAAAACGTAAGTATTGGTTTGACGACACTTAACAACAACTGTTTTATGCTTAAAATGTACTGAATTAAAATGTGTAGAGGTGTTTCATTATGTCAAAAGCTGTGACCTTGAGTTAAAAATCGGAATTAACAAACTAGAAATTAAAAATTTGACAAGACTAAGTGAAACTCAAAAACGTCAGTCTATTTAAAAGACAAACACGTCAACAAAAATTTAATTAGTAGTAATGAAAGCTTTTTAATTACAAATACAACAAAAAAAGCAATAATAGGTTAAGAAAAATGTACCGCCGAATATTTGTAAGACGGATGATGATTATAGCGCCACAGTTCACGAGATCCTGAAAGACTTTTAAGTATTTTTATTAAATAATACCAAAAGTTTTTTCGATTGGAAAGTTGTAGTACTGAGCAATTGTTATTGAAATAAAATAATTAAAGTGTTTTCTTAAATCTTTATATAGAACTGCATCTATAAATTACGAAACTAAGAAAACGTTGAAGGACTATCACATATGAGCATATAAGCATTGCAAGGTTTCGCATTTGTAACATTGTAAATAATTTTAATGTAAAACAAACTTTTTTAGATAACAATTTTATATTTTTAACATATTTAAACCAAAATTAGAATATTGAACTTGGAATTTGTCTATTTTATTTGCACAAAGTAAATAACGACTAACAACAATGTATTTAGTTAAAAAGCACATACGTTATCAAAAATTTAGGTTATGTTTATAAAATTATATAATTCTTAAATTATTAGATCAAGGTTTCTTTTGTTTAAGTCGAAAATGAATATAATTTAATAATTAAGGATTACACAGTGACACATTTTCTACATCTATTACACGGTTTTGATACGGTATGAAGTTTTATTTTCGTACTTTTACAATTAATGTATTTGCTTGTAGTGCTTGGGAGTAAACTTAATTTAAAAAAAAAACGACACTTTGTTATTTAATTAAAGTCTTGTATAGCTGTTTATCAATTTGGTTACAATTTTATTGTTTTCAGACGTATATTATTATAGATAGGAAATAAAAACCATCTTATGGTTTTGTGTCCTACACAAACATTTATTGTCGCTATGGTTTAACATTTTATATTATGTGACATCTTCGTATGTTTAGGATAACTTGCGGTTCTAGTTGTCTCAATAAAATAATGCGATGTTGCAAGTACTAACGTAGTACAATTCGAAATACAAAATTAAAAACTATTGTCAATAATGTGGTAGGTTATAATCGAGTTCATACAATTTTTCTGCAATAACTTCGTTTGCAATCAGGTAAAACCGATCAATATAATTTATTGCAAGGGTTTACGATATGACGTCAGTTTATGCTTTTCTCGGCGTGCTTCTATTACAAACACCATCGCACATGAATAAGTTTTAGGCATCAAAGCTTCTATAAACCATTCAATAAGTATGAAAGAGGTTGAAGTACTGTACAATATTAAGTTCGAAAATAAAATATTGCGCAATTTACTTCTTGTAAATTCTCAGAAATATTTCTAACTTAAGTTTAGTATTTCATTACAAAGTATTTGCAAGACCATTACTTATTCGTCGCTAACGAAATTTTAACTATAGCAATTTTTACCTGGTCACGTAGCTATCATTTAGATATATATTAATCTTGATTTCGCTGGTAAGTCATGTACCTTTCAAGATGTGGGCGTCCGAAGGAGATATTAAAATAATTGTTGTCATTTTAATTCTAGTAATCTTCGATTCTGAAGATCATACGTGGAAACGTCTATTATACAAAAATTTAGTATAATTTAAGAACATGCTAATCTTATTCGAGAATATATAATTATTTATTATTTTTTGACGGGCCTTTACCTTTTTGGACTTTGTAAAAGCATTGTCACTTTTTTAAAAAATACACGTAAACTTTAATTAACAAACGAAAAAACGATTTTGTTTGCGCAATTTTTTGACCATGTTATTATTTACGACCTCCAAATAAAGTAAACATGTCAAATGGTCTATGTAATTTAATGCAAGTTAAATTAGACCATTTTAGGTACATTAAAACATATTATATAATTTAAAAAAATGACTACATTTTGACTGAAGATATCGGTACGATTTAATAAAGATAAAATAATTAATGTATAAAATATAAAACATCTAAAAAAAGGAAAGGAAATTCTTAATTATATATTTGTGTTATTAGTTTAATTAATGTCTCTCGCTAATTTATATGCTAATAATAAACAATAATAGAATAAAATATACCGTACCTACATAATTTATTTCTATTGCGAGAGATTTCGTGAAAGAACATTGCTAATGTCCTTCGCGTATCATCATGAAATACTTTTTTTCGTTATTAACTGGTTGTAATTACAGGACTGATTTAACGTAAATGCAAATGTGGATAAAATACGTTTCTTTTTAACAAATAATATTTAACATGATTCTTTCGAAAATGTAAGTATGTAGGCATATTGCAGATTAAACAAAAGCTTTAGCGTAACACGCGTACGTAAGTTATTTTTATTACTAAAAACATTTTTGTTTTGTAGGTGCTGTAAAAATGTTTTATGTATTAAATAATAAATGAGCACTAATTAAAAACGCATTGAGTGTAAAATGATATCAGTTTTTAATATCAAATCAAGGTAACATTTTTATTATAAACTGTGGTGATTAGATTGACATACTTTAGCATTACGTTTGTTGCCATAAGGCATACCACCTTTATGGACGGCGGTGCGGCCCGTGCGGTGTGAGGCCACAGTGCAATACCAACACCGGCCGCAAGACTTATTAATATGCCGCTCTGTTATTAAGTTCCGCCAGCCTGCCCATTGACCATATATCACCGTATACACTCAATGATTGTAGGATGTAAACTTTGTCATTTGATTTCTCTCAATTTTATACTCGCTTAAACAGACGTAACGGTATTAAACATTTAAGGTTTACGTCTGGTGTGAACATGCACTTTATAATGCATAAATATAATTACCTATTAAAACAACAATAAAAAAGTGAAAATAAAGTAATTATTTTTTTTTGGAAATACTATGTACCAATACGTACAACGTTTTGTATTCGCCGGTACTACCAAGCGCTTAATTGTTATTAATTTAGGATTATTACAATTGTACACACGTAAAGATAAAAACAAATGTAATAGTGTTATTTATACGCAATATAAAATTATACATTTTTTTACGAATTCAATGAATCGATGACACCGTCGTGGGCACATAAATTATAAGAATTTAATTGTTTAACTTTGTTTTTTTGTATTATATATGTATTATATTATTTTATGTTTGTAGTGCTGTTTTATACGAGGACTATAAAGAAAAATAAAAAAAAAAGAAATAAATACGTAAAAGCAAGAATATTTAAATCAGAAAGAATATAGATAAGTTTAAAAAATAAATACAATTACTGTTATACGGGGTGTTCAAAATCTGTTCTCTATTGCTAAGTTTCTTTATTTTGTTGTCAAACAATCTATCGCTGTTTTACAGAAAATGAACATTGGTAACTTGATTACATAATCGTTAAACATCAAAACTTTAGACGCTTCTTATTTGTTTATCCTTAAATTTAAAGTAGTAGTCACTGATCTCTATAATAATATGGATAGCTGATACTTATGAGAAAAATATTTAAATATGGGATCAGAATGTGTAGAAGACAGCGCCACACAATACTGAGATTAGAACTAAATTAAACCAATTTTACTTATCAACAGTACCGCTGCTTTTCAAAAAAATTTATAATCATTTTGTTGAAATTGCATAACAATTTACGGAATTGCATAAAACTGTAAAATTTTGTGAAATTTAATGACTAATCAAATTTTAGATAGTTTCAAAAGATTATACAAAAAAAAACACAGTTAAAGTCATTTTAACTCTAAGAATTAATCACACATGCTTAACACACTTGTAGGTTTAACGATCGAATGCATGACAGAATTGCAAAAAAAACAAAAAATTAAAGAACATAACATACATATTGAAAAACGAATCCAAAGCACAAGCTATTACACTGATGTGCCCAAACAATTTTCAAAATACTTTTAAACATTTTAGAAAATATCTTACAAAAATATTAATATTTATGACAATTGCACTGACAATTAAACTGTCACAAAAAAGTGTGGTTAGCGCTACATTTTAGTTCCCGTCTCAGTAATGAGTGGCACTGATGATTTCTCTAAAGGTGTCAATGTCAGACTACAGTATCAGCTATCCATGTTATTATAGAGATCAGTGGTAGTAGTGCATAAGACATTTGTTATTCAAAATTTGTTTTTTTTAAACACCTATTTTTTTTCTTATACTATCGTAATTCACGTGAAAATGTTTCAACTTTGCTTTACTAATAAAAAAGATAGCAACAATGAACAGATAATTTTAGACACCTTCAATATTAACAAGATAAAATTAGCGAAAAGTTGTGAAGGAAAAGCAATGGTAGATAAAGTCGAAATTCACAAAGAATCGATATGTATATGATAAAATAATGCAAGCAAGTTTATAAAAGAACAAAATAAAAAACAAATACAATTTTAAATAAGGAACGTATTAACGTATTGGTAACAGACGAGTAGAGATGCAGTAGTTCACAAATGCTGCACATTTTAAATGTTTGTGCTATTTATTTTTATACTTATCTCCTGCTTTGTTGTGTTCTATAGGTTTGTATTTGTAAATGTTTTTTTGATTAAGTTAACTTGTTTTGATAATTTTTAGTTATTATTACGTAAAACCAATAAAAAAAATGTTTATTAATATTTGTGGCAAAAAAAACAAAAGTTGTAATGCATAAAATTTATTTTCTTCTATTTTTTTATAGTACTTTTGTATATATTGTCGCTTTTCTGTCTCCTTTGGTATATAAATTTCTTCTAATTTTTTAATTTCAAAAAATATTTTTTATTTGTTAATCGTTTATTACGCAAAATTGTTTTACACTTCGATTTTGATTTTGGTGTCTTCTTTTCGATGTCCTCAGATATAGCTTACCACTTTATTTATATTTTTCTTATACGTTTATTCTGGTTCTCTAATATTAAATACTGTTTGTCTTTTCGTGTTTTTTCTATTTGTTTTTGCAGTGTTTGTTATAACGTTTAACATATTTTGTTGTATTTATCTATAGACACGATACGTTTAAAATGTGATCAAATGAACAAACCCTTATTATTAAACAACCATCAAAATATTCATTTAAAGTTTACCAAGTGACACTTTTCATTTATTAATCAAATCAAGAGCTTAGTACTTTAATTGAAAAATTAACGTATTAGTATTTGTTATGTTAGCTGAGCCAATGTATCGATTAGACTAATTAAGTACAATTTTAAAATAAATAGTAAACGTAAATTCAATTTTGTTAGTTCGTTTTATGTAGTTTGTTAAATTTGTTTTTTACTAGTCTGAGGATGATCTCTGTGTAATTAATGAACCGAAACATGTAACATTTTATTAATTAATATCAAATGTAACATTATATATTCGATTAAGACATTGTTCCATTTATTTTATATAAAAATAATTTCGATACTGAAAGCCTCTACTTTAAACTAAACTATTACTGCTATTACTCAAGTAATTAGTAAGTACCTCTTGTTTTACCAAAATATAGATTAAAATGTATTATAACAGTATTATAAGGTTTAATTATTTGTTTGTATTTTATTGTTGCCAATAACAATAAAAAACACATTTAATGAAATAAATTGAAATGAAGTAAAAATGTACGATAATAAAAAAGAGACACCGAAAAACGTATACTTGTAGTTTTCTATTAGAAATTCAAATTTTATATTTTTATACAAACTAAAGCAATTTAAATGCAAAACAAATTCAAATATAATAAAATTATGTTTTAAAAAGGACACACCCGCTAAGCAACGAAATGGGCTAAAAGGCTATAGAGACTCCGGAACACCCATCCTGTCTGGGGTGCGCCGGTTCTACACAACTTAATACTGTGAAGCATCGAACCGAAACTTAAATACAGTTACATTTACCTATCTTAATGCATAATACTTATTTTGACTAAAGTAATTACTAAACTATAATCATTTCTTAATAATGATCGTTAATTGATAACCTTGTTTAATTTTGAAAAACTCAAATCGTCAATTATTTGCACGCTAGCAATTGTAATTTATTACTTCATATTTGCCTTAGTTTTAGAAAATCTGTGTATAAGTAAAGCATATGGTGTTCAAATTGTGATTTCTCAACTTCCTGCCTCAATTACTGGGTAATTAGCAAAACCCCCCTGCACCAAGAACATCGCCCCGGTAGCACAATGATGGGAACGCCCTAGTGAGAGGTCGTCAGGTCATATTCCCATCAGAATACTCCCACACTTTATATTATAGTCATATCTATGTGGAGTAACTTAGTATACGCAATCTAACCATTTGCCAATGGTGATAGCTTTGCATGTGTTTTGCCACGCGATGTGTTCGTCAGTATTCTTGTTACTTATTGACAAAACATCACAATTAACTATTTTGTAATTCTGAATAATAACAATATGATGCAAATATTCAATTTGTTATATATGTTATGACAACTTATTAAACTGATACGAAAGCTAAAGAAACATTTCAATTATTTTTTTATTATTTGCAATAGCGTATTTTCACAATATAGAAAAAAAATAAGAAGATGATTTACAAAATCGGGTAACACGCAGTCAGTACTTTTTTGCATTCTTTTGTTACTGTTGCATTTTTATCCGTAATTATTCGATTTCTGTTTTGCCATTGTACTAAAGCGGATCTTTTATGTTGGTAAATTTTGTACTTTTACTTTATTGTTAATGCTTCTAGAAAACGTGACGTCACAGAACCAAGACAACAACTTCTTATTTCAAGTACATAAGTATTTTTATAATTAGTTTAAAGTATGTAGCATTTTTAAATCCGCGCTTATTTAATAAAAATACAATTATAAACGCCGCGCCGTCTTATCGATTTATTACTTAATAATAATAAAAGCATAAAATTTACCGCAGTTGTATTTCAAATTCGTTTAATTATACAGTATACAAATGTGTTTCTTATCTTTAATATCGATTATCCAAGTAATAGTTTGTATTTTGTTAATATTATTTTACTTTATTTTACCTACCTATTTCAGTAGTTATATTTTGTTTATCGCTCTACGGTAGTAAAATATTTATATTGCGGTCTACCTACATTATTTTTTGCACAAAAAGATTTAGTTATTTGATTTCCTAAAAAATCATGTCAAATAAATTAAAAACTTCTTGTTTTATTTGTAAATAGCTATAAAGGTTTTAACTTTACTTTAAATGTATCGAATTAGATACTACTATTTTAAGTTCATTAATTACTGATAAGTAAAATAAGCTAAAATTATTGTAGCAGCGCATTACTTACTGAAAACAATTTAAGAGTAGACAAACTTATCTAAAAATTGTAAGCCAGGTATGAAAATATGTGTCTACGTTCTCAGAAACAACACATAAAAGAAATGATTTTTTTTTGTTTACAGGATGTATGTAAACTCGCATTTTTGATAAAACTATAGATGGTCGTGGCATTATGAAAAATCAGTCGCAATAAACAAATTAATGCGACATTGACAAAAAAATGCATGAATTTCTACTAGTCTTTTAAAAAGAATTGAAGGTTTAACATCAAACCCGCGCAAGTTAAAATTAAAGTAGAATATAAAAATGTGTAATGTAAAACAAATACAAACATCAACTTTTTTTTACTATTAAGTTTATTTCTGGTGCACCTGTCAAAATTTTCAAAAATTATAGTAAAATGGATAATACAATCTTCATCCTAAAATTTAGGTTTTTATGGAATGCACTTTTATTACAATTTTCTATTCTAGACAAATCAAGTTTGTTAAATTATTCACAATAGATGTTACAGTGAACATCTTTAGACGTCACAGTGAACATCTTTAGAGTCTACAAGTTTAATTCAGGTTCTAAAGATGTCTACTGCGACGTGCGACGAAAGTTAAGCTTGTGAACAATTTAACTAACGGAATTTATCTAGAATAGAAAATCGTGACTTTTATTAAAGTTTATTAATTGTATATATATTGTTGTTTATTTCATAAATGTAACAAAATACTCCTAAAACATCGACTTTGCAAAACCTTGTTTTTTAAATTAATTTGATAATAATCGGATATGGATGTTTAGATATACTGATGCACCAATGCTAATATTGATGTTTTTTTAATATCGATCATCTTTAGTACAAACTATCAGATGTTTTTAAATAACTATTACCAGTAGGTAGCGCATTATTATTTTCAAAAGATGTTCAGAAATATTCAACTAAGATCTAGATCAGTTATCATAGTAATATATGTTTTTGGTGCAATGTCAATAACGTTGTTTAAACTTTGGCTACAGTTCGGTAGTGATTATGTGATGTAAAAAAATAAATTTCTCCACGAGCATTACTAAATGTGAAACGTAAACATTATTGTACTCTTTCTACTACAATATTTATTCTAAAAAACGTTGATGTTATTTACATACATTTTTATTCTATAGCAAGTGATAGAATGAATATTCTAACACTGGACAAACAAAATTAAATACCTATGGATATCACAACTGCCAAATATAAATTAAAAATCTTAATTATGACGTATGTGGTTTATGATTAACCTATAATATAAAAATTTACAAAAAAATGTAATACACTATTCTTTTATTTCATTAATTGTACAAACGGTGTAATCGAATAAAATACAATGCAAGTAATGTTTTTGTTTAAGTGACAATATAAATAATTCATATTTGCTTAAATTTTATCTTAGATTTAGCTCATACTAGTGATAGGCGAAATATCGTTACCGGTGACTTTGTCGCTGTTACTTGTTACTACTACTAAAATATCAGCGACTAATAAAAATTACAAAACGAGTTACCAGTAACTCCGTAACTACTGCGCGGTTATTGGTAAAATTATTAACTTTTTCATTGTCTGAGTTGTCAAAATTTTTGCGAGCTTTTTTTAGTCGCCAATTTACCGGTGACCAAAAAGTAACCGGTAAGCCCATCACTAACTCATACCCTCTGGTCTGGACGGTAGAACTAAATAGACTTTTTTTAACAGTACCCCAGGCAACTCAAAATGTGATAGGACACCATTGTGCATAAAGATTGTCACTGCTCTTACGTTTAATGACACATCGTTTAAAAATATCGGCCAGATATTATGTAGGAACTTCAAATACGCAACGCTATATCTTTTCGGTTATGTCACATGGAAAAGCCAATAATAAATATGTCAACAATTCTAGCCCAGATATTTATGCTGTATTTAAGTGAATCTTGAATGAAATTGTTTATAAACCATTGACAATATTCTCGTCTAAGTAGTCTATCTGTCAATAGAAGTTCTTAAACTTTCTGGATGTGATACAGTTTTAACATTTGTTAGGTAAGTGTTCGGCAAACAACATTTACGGAGTATGTAAGATTAAGAAAGGAAACTAAAATAATTAACCGCAATGCAAAAAAAAACTGGTTGGAAAGTGAGATAAAACAAATTGAAAAGGACAGTAGAAAAGGAAATGTGAAAAAATATTATAAGAGAATAAACGAACAAAGCAAAACATGCAAAGGTAAAAGTAATGGAATTAAAGATAAAAATGGAAACCTGACTAAAAACGACGAGCAATAAATACATGAAGACGTGAATGAAATAATTTAAGGAATTACTAATACAAACAGAAGCGGATAAAACTGAATAGCAAAAAATAGAAACACCAAAACAAGATAGGACAAGTGAAACACTGTCGAAAGTAGAAATAATAGAAATTATTAATAAAATCCAAAACGGTAAAACCAGAGGAAAGGATAGAATAAACGCAGAGCTCATAAAGTACGGTGGAGGAGAATTGCCTGAAAAAATATATAGAATGATGGAAAGAATAAGGAAAGAGGAAAAGATGCCGGTAGAATGGGAATCCGGACAAATGATTACAAAACACAAAAAGAGGGACCAACAACAATGTAAAAACTACAGAGGACTGAGATTACTCAATACCACATACAAAATCATGTCAACCCTAATACAAATGAGATTAATGAACATCGCGGGGAAATTAATAAGGCAACAGCAATCTGGTTTTTTTAAAGGAAGATCAACGACAGACGCAATACATATAATAAGACAGATAATAGAAAAAGCACATGCGTATCAAATGGAAATGGAACTCTTATTTACAGATTTCAAACACGCCTTTGAATCAATCCGAAAAAACCAGTTAATGAAAGCATTAAACGATACGGAAATAAGTACTAAAATAAAAAGGCTGATAAAAATTGACAATGGAAAGAACAAAAATAAGTGTAAAAACTCAAAGGGGCGAAACAGAAGAATTCAACAAATAACGGGGTACGAGAAGGAGATTTATTATCTGCTGTACTATTTAACTTTGCATTGCAACACGTACTCAGATAAATAAATAAGACACAGTAAGAACACATGAAAGGCAAATTATAGCATGAGCGGATGACGTAGTATTAGTAGCAAAAAATCGAGCAATAATGAAAAAAATGTTAAAAAAAATTAATGCAGAAAAGAGTAAAGATAGGGTTGAGAATATGGAAAAAACAAAAATAATGAAAATAAGTAAGCAAACACAAAAAGAAAACCAAAACATTATAATAGAGGGGCTTGAAATCGAAGTTGTAAATAAATTTAAATACTTAGGGGTTAAATCCTCTACGGTGCGGTAAAATGAGCACAAAATTCCAAGCTTTAAGAAATATCTAAAAAGTGTGTTAATTAGATAATTGTAAACTTTATACAAATAAATGTTATTTTACAATATATTAAATGATATAAATATACAAAAACTTAAAGATTTTTGAATTTCATTTTAATTTGTGAAATGCGTCATTTTATGACAACTATATCAATTATGATTGCAGTTTGCTATTGACAGCTGTCAAGTTACCGATTATTTTACATTCTACATTTAAAATTGCATTTGATTTGACTTTTTATGTAAGAAAAATGGTTATCTAAGAAAATTGTAATTGTAATAGTCAAAAAATGAAATTTGAAATTTATCAAATTGCAGTGATTGTAGTTATGTAAGCGGGTACCAATAATTTCAACATAAAAAATACACGTAATTGTTGATAATTTTTAATTTACATTATTGTCGACCAAAAAATTTATACAAATTTTGTGCGTTTAGGTAAATAAAAACCTCGTCCGCTAAGCTTAGTTTTTAGACAAAGCTGTTGCGCTGTAAAATATCGCTTACAAGCACTCAATTGTAAATCTGCAACTTTAGATTGTCATATGTTTCTTTTAAGTAAACTAAATGAGTAACTGGCACAGATGCGTACTTATCTCTATTATACAATAAAAAAGCTTTTACCGGAATCTATAAAAAGTTTTTATTCACTAAGAATATATGCTGGAGCACCAAAACGTGTATTAAGCTGAAGATAGAGAAGACAAGAGGACCTTTTTTAAATAATACTGTAGAAGCGTTCACGATTTCTGTACCATGTAAACGATTTATCTGAACTAAGATTAGAACGTCTTGCGGGTTTGAAGCGTATTGATGCTGCAACCGAAGTTGCCAACATTACACACCAGCAGTCTAATGCCACTCTATGGCTAAACACTAAAGTTCATCTCAAAAAGTTTCAATTGTTAGAATCCAAAAATCATAAAATTTCTACAATTAGTACCTTCGTGAAAACGGTAGTCAATCTATCTAGTTTAAATCTTATTTTATAACAGGAATCGGTTGCTCCCAAACGCATTCCTAAAGAAGACATTTGACGTGCCGTTGCGTCTTCTATGAAATATCTTCCCTGTAATATCTCAGATCCTATTTGTAATCAAACTTGAATTCTTGAATCATCTTAAGTTTCTAAATCCAACATTTAGAGTTAACTTTGAAAAGTCTTGGTAGAAACCGCGTTATTATCGTTTTCCAGCCGACAATGGCAACGCCATTTTAAAAGTTTACGTTCAAAAAATACATTCTATTCTGTCAGAAGATACGTACACTCTTTAACTCAACATCATCAGATCTTCCAATTTACTTCCTAAAACCAAACGTACGCTTATTCTAAACCACTTTGTCTATAGGACTTCTTAAAACCCACAAAGAAGGTATACTTTCCGACTTACTAGCTAACCAAATTCTTGACCAACATTTTTTCCAAATTTACAGGTAAAACCTTTCATTCACAGCTTAAACCCCAGTACCATCTCGTGAGTTTTGATGTCACTTGTAACTAGAAACTAAATTATTTTGTAAAAAACTGCTTGTTTAAAAAAATGACTCTTAATGGAAGCAAAAGTGGTAAGATGGGGTTGATATGTACTTGAAAATATTTCTAAATATCTCTTTGCTGCAGCTCGAGAATTACCTCTACATTTGCCAAATACAAACTGATATCAGTTAATTTTGAATGCGAGTAATGCTTGATACCGAATAACAATCATATAAACAAGAACACGCTTTACTTATGTAGATAAAAACTTTAGGCAACTACCTATGTATTTTATTTTGCTTTGAAAACGCAGCCTACTACTCTTGTTTATATATATTATAGTTAGATAATGAGATAGCTTTATATGGAAACAGATTTTTTATTCATGTTAGTTGGCAGGTAATAATTAAATGCAAAGCCTCAAACCGTTTTTGGTTATTAAAAGATTGCAAATGATGGCGGCACACGTAAGTTACACACGCTATTAGTTTCGACATACGTGCAAAGCAATGTTTTACCAGTTAACTTGCTTTGATTTTTAAAACTCTGAGTTTGCAAAAATAATTCGTACACTTTAAACTCTGCTTGTAAACAAAATATAGAATGAATAAAATCCTACAAACGTTTCTATAAAATTATAATCGGTTGAGTGGTTTGTTTCATTTACTTTGTTTAATTTTTTTTTCAAGCCGGAAGCCAACGAAGATGTGCTAATTTATTGTTTTTTAAATTTTACTCCAAAGGCACATGAAATATAAATATACAAGCTTATTAGCACTTTAGATGTATTTTTAGCAATAAATACAGGGCGATGCTTCAAAGATTCGGACTTCAGAACCAAATTAATGATTTCAATATCACATTACTAAAGTAACAATCCGGACGCATGCTACTACATAGAAAAAATGCCGCTTATAGTAATCATAATTTCGGTTTATGTTATCAATTTATTCTCAGGTTTCTGAGAAGAGTTGTGTAGTTCTTAGAACAGCGAATGAAGCATCATAACGTTGTTTTTGATTTCTTTGTTGGCTCAAAATGCTGCTTTTTTTAAACGTTTTATAATTTTTATTTGCTTGTATTGACGCATTAATTTCTCCTTCTAAATTAACAACCTGTTAACTACATACACGCTGTATATATTTACAACATTTTTTTCTTAATTTCGGATACTGTTATCATTCGGTTATTGTTATCAAAAACCTCAAGTCTCAACGTGATTCTATTAAGCGGCGTGCACTGCATAGTTAAAAACGCAGGCATTCGGCCAGAAATGATACCAACATTGCCTACTATATACTAGACCCCAGATGTGTTTTTATTATGTCCGTAAACAGAAAGATGTAGAATATTTCTGTTTATTGACATAAAAGGATTATCCTTAGCTAAACATGCCTGCCCACTCAAATTCATAAACCTTTTTAGTCATTTCGTTATTAATATATTTTTTATAATTTTTTATCGGTATTCATTAACTAGTTAACTTTAATTTAATTTATATCAAATTTGAGTAGAAATTTTGTAAATTTTGTAGTTTATTTTATTGTTTTGATCGCTCGAATACTATAGAAAAATATATACAAATTCGAAGCTGTACGTTCAATTATAAAATTGTCTTCTATTAGGGGAATGATTATGTTTCTCAGAATACCAGTTGTTTACGTAGACCGAATTTCATAACATAAGAGTTATCGTGCATAGATATAATTTTCTGTCAAAGTTATTTGAGATGTAATAAAAAGAACGTATGTCTTTTCCAAATCTCTGGAATTATATCTTTATAGATATGTCAATTTTGCGTTTACATCCAAAACTACTAGCGTTTTGCATCCAAATGATTGTTTCCAATTTTAGCGCAGTCATTATCTAACTATAATGCATAGAAGCAAGGCTACTACTAAATGAATAAGTTAAACAGAACAAAAATTTTCTCCAGATCTCTTGATGTTAAAAAAACAATTATTTTTTTTTAAATATGTACATATTAGTATAATAAAACAAAAACGTTTTAATTTATTTTACAAAACAATGTTGATAGCGTATAACTTTTTAGAAGTGTGTTTTAGGATATAATTTTAAGAGAATGTTTTAATTTGGTTTAGAATCTTGTCAGGGACACCCTGTATAATTATATACCAGTGTAAATTCTCAGCACTCAATAATAGTGTAACCCGCACAAATAAAAAAAGAACCAAAAATTTAAAATTTATAGAAACTCTTTATTTTTTATATTATTATTATTAATATTCTATAAGAATTTATTAAAAACAGCGGACATAAAATCATTTACATGAATTATAAAAAACATTTTAAATATGTTCTCATTGCATTTCAGTTATAGTAAGAATAAAACACCAAAGAAATGAAGAAACTTTTACATCCAATATCAAACGATAAAATCCTAAATATATGCCTGAACAAAAAGTTGAGAAAAGTTTATACGACATGTAGTACAAACCTTAACACGAAAAGCTTTGTAAAATTCTTCTAAAATAAAAATAACTGGAAACAGTTAGTTACTACGAGTGATCTACTTGCTAATATTTTTTAGTACTTCTGGTTTCCATATATTTAGTTGTAATACAGGAAGTACCTGCATGCAATGATTGGTGTGTTGTAATTTACTTTTCCAATTACTTTTATAGCATTCACCGCACACTCTATGTACGGTTAGCATTCGACAAATGTGAAATAGCAAGAGGCTGATAAAACCATTGGTATACAGTATGCAATGCTTCGTGCATATGTACTTAAACATTTCATCTTATCGCTATCATATAACATTTATTACTTGTCACGGATAGCGATATACTGATGCTGATATAGCTTATCACATGTATAAAGACTTGCATACGCAATCAATTTCTTTGCTCCTGTCGATCGGATATAGAAACATTTCCGACTAAAATGAACAGTTCTCTAACTCACTTATGTTTAGTTTAAGATATGAAAGTTGTGTTACTATTTGCTAATTGTTAAGCAAACTTTTGATAAATCTTACGAGTTATACATGCGTTATTGTATGTATGTATGAATTTCTCATTTATCCCACATAACCATTTTAGCATTGTATTTTACTGCTTGAACTACTTAGCATTTAAGTATTCACCAATTTAAAGTGTAACGGAAATATTAATCCACATATGAAAAGATTTTATGTGCAAATTGGCAAAAGAAATGCTTTTTGATAGTTTTTTTATTCATTACAATTACAATATAATACTGAAATTTTATTTTTGTTATTACATTACAGTGTCAACATAAAAAAAACAATCAACGTTAATCTTTTTCAGTGCGCTCGTTATTTATTTCACGTACATTATAACATTAATTTAAAATTTGTTGAAGTGAGTTTTTATAGCTTTAAATATTTATGTGCATGTGATAATTTGCTTAACTAGCAATTTAATATATCCAAAAATAAAATTCGTTATACAAAATTTTATATAAATGTATTTTTGTATACATCAATTTTTATTTAAATAGTCTATAATAATTAAAATTTTGGTTAGAAGACATAAAAAATAAAATGAAGTAAAACATACAATAAAAGTTCTACAAAAGCAAGTAAAACGTTGAACAAAAGTAAAACGTACGTTTTAACGGTGTGTTACATATACACCAAAAGTTGCATGCTACTTATTTGAAAAAGACTATAATTTTTTTTACAATATGCTGTAGATTGCGGTAAAAATGCTTTTTGGTCATCAAATTTTAACAAAAACTAAAGATTTTGTAACATCTTAAGGTAAAACTTATGTGCCAAAAAAAATCCGCTTTTTTTAAATCGCAATAAAACATTTAGTGTATCGTAAGGAAATTTTAATGAAAATTATTTTTTATATTGCGATTCATTACACAGAAGTGCGTGTTATCTGTTTTAAAAACATTAGAGACCGATTTGATCAATCTATAGTATTTATACGAATAAAGTTATTTGATAAAAAACATAATAAAGTTAATAATAACTATTAAATTTACTCTTTAATTAAACATATACCAAACAAATTAAAAATATGGCGCATACGGTAGCAACCACAAAACAATAACGTAATGCAAACGTTAAAACACAAATAACAGTAAAAAACATTTTAATTAATAATAATAATAATAATAATAATAATAATAATAATAATAATAATAATAATAATAATAATGATAATAATAATAATAATAATAATAATAATAATAATAATAATAATAATAATAATAATAATAATAATAATAATAATAATAATAATAATAATAATAATAAAGCAGTAACAAGGTATATATAAACGAAGTTTTTGTTTTTGTAGAATACTAAAAAATAAGTCATCAAATTTGTTTAAATTTTAAACAAAAATATAGTAGGGGCACTTAAAAAACGTCGTCACTAAATTTGCTACTACGTACTACAACATAACCAATTCAAACATATAAAAAAGTAAAAATTTAGATAATTTACATAGAAAACTGAAAGTCGTAAATATTGTGAATTGTCCTGCACATATTTTCTAATATTCGTTTTAATTGCAAATGAAATCTTGCAATTATGTACATCTTGTTACTTAAACTAATTAGAATCATAAGCATAAAATTAGAAAGTTTTTAATTTTAAAAAAATCAGTAATGTGTAGATGTAAAAATAACAAAACAAAGATACATATGTAATTGAAAATATAATAAAATTTTTCAGTCGAGTATCAATGTACCTATGCATATCTCATTAGAGATATTTTTGACACTTTTCTCAACATCCTGTATTATTATAGGATAAACCTTTCACTTAATTACCGATTGTAGCAATCGTCGAAGTGGAATAATTACAATAGGTTTAACAATGCAAAAAGATGTAGTAAGAAATTTTGATTTCGTTGCAGATTTATGTTTTGGCATTTGTTCGAAATCTTTAGAAAGAATAAAGTCTAACAATACGACGAAAACATATTCATTAAGTGTAAACTGATTAGATTTAATTTAAAAATTGAGTTGTTATTATCAAGTCAAGATAATTTAATAAGACTATTCACGGCCAAACAATGTTTGTAATATTTAAAATATTTCTATATTTTCAAAGGTCATTAAAAATAATTTATGAGTTTGCGTTACGTATTAGGTCAATGGTGATAATCGTTGATAATCTTAATGTTATAAAGTTGTTCTAGACGTAGGAAGATTTCAATTAAACAATAGAAAGTAACTGTCCAAAAAGTTTTATAAATCGTAAATAAGAAATTAACTAAAGAGAATCGATTTACTACAATGTCACTTATCCTGAACGTATATCATTATGATAGCTGTTCTACACTCAACATAATTTTCTATTTATTAGACTGTACATTAAACTGTTTAACAAAACGCGTATACTATTACATTTTGTTTATCGGAATAAAACCTACTCAAATAATTTAAAATTAAAAATTACTTCATTTTTTAATAGTAGGTACACTATTATAAGGTTGGAACTAATATTTAATAATATTAATTTGTGTTTAGATTAAAATGTAGAAGTTTATTTGTCAATTTTATTTAAATGTATGTGTCTTTAATATACGTAAATTTTAAAAACACAGTTGCATTTTTACTTTTGAATTTTTATAGCACTTTTTATTCGAGTATGAATACACTTATGGTTATTATTTTTGGTATGTTTACATTTTGCTTTCCTTTGTGTAGGTTTAACCACTACAGAGAAAACTTAACATCTTTAAAAATGTTGTTAAATGACCGGTAAAAGTTTAGAGTTTTGTTAATACTATTCCTTGTAGTCATTTAGTGTAAACTAATATTACAAATGTATTTTTTGATGCATAGAGCTAAATGTATAATCTAAATTTATTACCCGTGATTTCAAAATAGCTTTTACACATATTAGCATATATTACCATTTAGTTCAGAATTACGTTTAGAGATAACTGACAAAGATAATTAAAAGAACATGTAGTTCTTTATGTAATTAGACTCTTATAACTAAAGTTACTAATACTTTTTTACGGAAACGCTTATCAATTTTTTTATTTAAAATAAAAACAAATACATCAAGTTAATAAATGTATTGTAGGCGGCGTAAATAGTTTAAATTAAATATTTAAGTTAATGCAGAACATTTTAAAGCTTGTTATAAAAAAATTAAAAAATTTGAAATAATGTTTTTTTAAATTACGTTTTAATCGTATTTTTTCTATAACCGTTTAAAGTTAGTTTAATTAATAAATGAAAGAGAAACTAATAGGTACTATTTATAATGAATGTAAGAAATAACATTAAAAACATTGTGTTTTAATATACCTTATTTGATTTTTATTTTGATTGATTTGATTATATAACAGAAACAATTAATTTCTTAATAAATTTATGAATTTGTAAGCATTATTCAAAAAAACAATTTTTTTTAATACATACAAAAAGTTTTGTTATATAATCAGGTAAAAGTATAGCATCTATAGTAGCATTCAAACGTAAGATATTTTATAACCGAAAGCAAATCTGTTGTTTTTATTTATTTTTAATTTGAAACATTATCTATGATTACTATTTTATAAGGTTAATTTTAACAAAATCTATATAACATTTAAAAAAATGTGTCGCGTGTATATACATTTTTTGGTGTCTTCCAGAACGTTGATCAACATATATACTGACAACTAAACATAAATATTGTTAAAAAATTTTAACAATTGTAAATTCTGTTATTTAATTAAAAGCAATTGGAAGTAAATACAAAACAAATACCGTCTTTAGGAGTTATTAATTAAACCGTTTGATGTTTAAATTAAAAACTGTCAATAAATATATTGATGCATCGACAACTTCCTTATTGGACTATAAAAACTGTGAAAATACAAAATAATTGTTCAGTGTCTATGGTCTAGTAAAAGTACGTCCTACATAGGAACAGTGAGATAAGCACGCAACCAAGGAGTTAAATTAAAATGTTCATTACATTCGCAATTTCATTATCAATCTGTAGTCGTAAAATCAATCGTCTCAACGTCGTAAAAACAGAGAGAACATGGAAATAAATTACGCTTACGAGACATCTCGTTGCTAGAACTGGCGCGCGGGGTTAAAATAGTCACTTGCCAATAGAGAAAATTCCAATCAACCTGTAGCGTAACCTATTTCTGACAAAGTTTCATAAATAACATTAACAAACGTAAATTAAATATTATATTTAAAATCTTATTACTAAAAACTACTTCCTACTTTACCTATACTGAAAGATAGTATTGCGGTTTTTAATAGCAGCTTTTAAAAAGCATTGTAGGCGACAAAAATTAATAACGTAAAAGCCTTATATAGTATAACGACACTGAATAATTTTGATTTTGCAAAAAAACTGCCTTGTAGTTGACTAATTAATAAATTAAATTTTTCTTTAACTTTGTTTGCCCCTACACAAAAACATAAAACAAAGATGATTTCAGTAGGTTTTAAGATAGATGTAGGTTGGTCATGTTTCACATAAATGTGTGACTGCGTGGTGACATTACTTTGAAAACTACCGTGTATTTCATTCTGTAATTATTAACGGTTGCCTTTTTGGTAGGCTCTACCAGAACGTACTCGTAATTCATTTACATGCGAGTTCATATATTTTATTGGTGTTAATGTGATGCTGAGTCTGTCATATAGATTTTTTAAAAAATATATTATCTGTACAATCTTATATAATTTATTTAATAAAACCTTGTTTTAATTACGATACACAAATCATAAATCGTAATAATTTATTGCAATGCAAATGTTAATTAAAGTTGTTGAAAACGTTTTTCGAGATTATATTTCAAATTATATAAAATCTCAATTGAATTAGTAGGTACATATTAAATAAAAGTTATCAAATTTAAATTCAAACGATTGCGGATTTTACAATTTTTTTCAGTTATGTTAAAACTAAAATTTGTTAAAATAGTGTTTCTATATAAATAAACAAGCGTAAAATGGTGGCAATTACTCACGTGGATCAAGTTTCCACTACCAGCGAGCGAGTTTTGAAATCATATTAAGTGAATAATAGCCATTCTAGGCAAACAGAAGGCTATATTTTCTTTACGACTATGCAACTTATGTAAAAAATTATAAACCTAAATCATAGTTTTTAATACAAATCTTTAATTAACACATAAAATATAGACTTAAAAAAGTGATTTATTAAGAGATTGCTAAGATACTCTCGGTTAATTATTTTTGAATCAATTTTTCATATCAACGTATATTCTTAAAAATTCAGAGATGTGATTGATTAATCTAGAGTGATTTCTTTGTAAGAAATCACAATGTATGAAATGTATGTTATTCTTCAATTTAATATGTAACAAGAATTATTTAAATACTTAAGCGTCGCAAAAAATTTTTATTTTTTTGAATATTATTTTACTTGCCAAAAACTAAATAATTAAGTTTTTTAGTTTTGAAATTCACGTTTGAGATCATAGTTTATATACTTTTAAAAACAGTAGTTTTAATTCCTTTGAAAAATGAACAAAATTTAATTTGCATCAAGTTTTCTATTCTTTCTATATTAGTATTTACTGAAGTAATATACAAAACCTTATCAGAACTTTGTGTCAACAAAACACAAAATTTGTAAATTTTATTCTTATCGTGTTATATTGCTTTCGTTTATTTTGCGAATGATTGTCTCAAGTCAAGAATAGATTACTGGTTACTTTTGACAGCTAGAATTTTTCAACGGAAGAAAAACTATTTTTTCTGTGTCTGTGGTACACAGCACTTGTTTTAATGTAAGCGCTCAGCGACGTTTTCACTTCTAAAAGTTTCACAAGCATCTGTGTTATGAATGGGTGTATTATCGCTACTTTTGTAAAAATTTCTTGCGGTAAGGAATAACACGTCTTTTTGTGATTTACGTTGAGTTTTCCGTAATTGTCTTACGATAACACTACGTGTTGCGCATAGTTGACAGGGTCCATTACTTTTCAGTAGAAGCTATACTCAGAAGCATGTACAAAAAGGGGCTCTCAATCAATTAGGCCATTTTCGATAGAAAACCTACCTGCATTTAAAAAATTGAAAATCACTTAAATGCTCGACGCATTCAATTCGAATTCATTGCTTGTCGATAAGCAACTTAATTGTGATACAATCCTATATCAAATCCTTTCTTCATTTATTTAGAGATTTTAGGGGATGGTTAGAGTGTGCGATAGCTATTTGCATGGACGACCGTAAGTAATTCTTTTTTTCTTTTACTTGTCAGTAATTTGTATTTTTGTCAAAAGTGAAATACGTACAAATTATATATAGTTATTATCACAACGCATCTAAATTTTTGTTTCGATCATTTCAATTTACGCTAAATGCGATTTGCAACGACTGTAACGTCACTAGTTATACCTTAAATCAACGATCGACTCTAAAATTAGGTATTATTTAACTTTATTATGTTATATATGTACTTCGATAATTGTATGTTTGGAGTGTTGCCTACTCTTCAGGACTTGTATCAACGCGATAACTGTGATATTTATAGAATTATTGTTTGTCGTTATATATGTACATAATTCTGCCTTGTTTACGTAATACCTTTTTTTAACCTCTTCTTCTCTTGTTATTAGGAAAAAAATATGTAGTTGTCGTTATAATCAGTGTCTATTATTTTAGCTTCTAATTGTTTTGGCGCCTTTTTAAATTATTTTATAATTTAGCACACGAAGCTTACGACCGAAATTTCTGAATTTAACTGAGTTAGTCGCTAACAACTTTTGTTGCAAAAAAACTTTCATAACAAATCATCACTCAAAGATATCAGGTAGATAATAAGATGGTAGTTTATATTATAGTGTCAATTTTCTTACGACTAAATTAGTACATTTGATGCTTTAAATCAGGGGCCGGCTTAAACATGATGCTGATGATGCACAGCATCTGGGCGCTAAGAGCGCCGAATAGGAAGCACTGTATCGCAAAATTTTTGGAACTGAGTTGGACGCTATGGCGCGGCGGTTACATGGGGTCGGAGCAGTAGCGGATTTAGCGTACTGCCGCCCCCAGGCATGGCAGGCAATGCCGCCCCATCATCCTCTGCTATATCTTTCCTCTTCTCTTACACTCTTTAATTTCACATAATCTTTTTACCTAGATTAATTGTATATCTTGTTTGCTTTGACCTTAGGTAAAAGTAAAATATATTTTATTAAACATAATTAAGGGAAACATAATCACAAACAATTTTTTGGTGTAAACATTATTTATTATACGATAAAAAGAATACTGGAGAATTTACAATTTTCTTCGAGATTTTCTTGGGGCAAAAACATCGATTATTTTAGAAAAATCCATTGACTTTATGTCACTTTCAATTGACAATACCGCCAGAGAATTTAAGCGATCCTCACCCATGTTTGTGCGCAGATACGTTTTCACCTTTCTAAGTCATGAAAATGCTCTTTCCGCTGAACAATTAGAGGCAGCCGTACTCACAAACATTCTCAGAGCAATATCTATGTTTGGGTAGACCATCTGAAGGTCATTCTTACGAATGAGGCGGCAAAACCTGAGAGGTGTTAACCTATTATAGTCCATTGTTGATTGCAGCTGCAGCACATCTGGCATCTTAGTGCCGCTTGTTTTGTTCATTTTTCTTTCCCATTTATTTATTTTCATTGCTGGACTAAAACGCTCTAATGGAGCTTCTTCCAAAAAGGATAATTTCATCCAAGAAAGAGTTTTCTAAATCACTTGGATATTCTCGAACAAGATTGTCGCCTGCTCTCCTTAGCTCTTCATTGTTCAAGACTTTAATTTGAGTTAACACTTGAAACTTTTGGTTTACTTCATCGTAAGCATTTCTTCTTATTTCAAGTTGTGTTTTTAAGTTGTCGATAATAACAATGAAAACATTCACCCTCAGGTTTTCACGAGGACTGAACACTGCTTCTTCGCTTCCACATAGTTCGTCATGTTGTCTTTTTCTCTTGGTGGTACGTTTTTTCTTGCCATACACTTTGAATTGCGATAAATCCTGGGCTTTTTTTTCAAAGTAATCGAACTCATTGCGTGTTGATTTCATGAGGTTAATTAATGAGTCGTACAACTGCAGTACGGATGTAAGATCAATGTCCGTGCTCTGCAGTTTTTTATTGGTGTCGTTCAGTCTTTGAAATATAAAACCCCAAAATTCAGTCATAAAAGCAGTCTCTAGACAGTCCATCTTTTTAGCTAAACCACTTGCTTCAGCACGTGTACCTGCCTTTTGTGTTAAATATTCGGAAATGTTCAGCAAAGTTTGATGAATTTGTTGCCAGCTATTTCTAAGAGCTTTACAGGCGTCATCTCGTGCAGACCATCTAGTAGAACTCAGATTTTTCAGAATAATATGTGAATGGTCGTTCTTGTCAGAAAATGACCTTTGAAGTAAATTCCACCTACTGGTTGATGAACTAAAAAAAGTTGTACAGCTGTTGCAGATAATGACAGAAGTAGGAAGCTGTATTGCAACTATCAGCTGCATTAGTTCCGACGAGATTCAACGAGTGAGCAGAACAGGGGATAAAATCAGCATGACTATTTAGTTCTTTGATTCGAGCTTGGAGTCCGGAATATACACCAGACATGTTGCTCGCGTTGTCGTAGGACTGTCCTCGACAATTACGAATGTCCAAACCATTGCACTCAACGAGTTTGATAATAGCATTAAACATTTCTTCAGCTTTGTGGCCAATATTAGGAAGGAATGTCAAAAAACGTTCAATGGGACATATCTTATTACAATTGCCAGTTGGTCGACATGTGAAAGATCTGGTGTCGAGTCAACTAATAATGAGAAGTATTTGGCTTTCTTTACTTCATTAACTATTTCGTTTGTATGAGCATTACCTAAAATGGTCAGAAATTCTTCTGCAATAGTTGACGATAAATAGGATGTGTTACCGCTACCTGGATGGCCATATTTAGCTATGTGACATGCTAAAAATATGTCAAACTCAGCTATAACTTCTAGCAGCATCATATAATTTCCATTTCTGTTGCTTCCTAACTTTTCGTCGTGTCCACGTAATACGAAAAGAATTAATTTATACTACAATTCTGTTTTAACAAAATTTCAAATACAATGTAATTAAATTATTATAGAAATTTTGAATAATTCTCCGTTTTAGGAAATTTCGGTTGAAGTAAAAATGTATTGCAGTTCATATACAGGGTTTTCATTAATGTTTTAAACCGAAATAAAAAAATCAGGCAGGCGTAACCGAGAGAGAAATGGTGTTTTATGTGAATCAAACTCTTTTATAACAAACCTATGTGTCGATATCAAAGATTAAATATAATTCTAGATCATTTTGTAAAAATGACACATATTTGTGTAAAAAATAACACTTTTTTTTTTAAAAACTACAAACTACTGTTTACAAAGTGGAAATTTTTTACTATGTATTATCGTGTCATTAAGCTAAAGCTCACATTTTTATTTTCAAAATTTTGCCGCTCCCCATAAATTTGCCGCCCCAGGCAAGTGCCTAGTCTGCCTGTGCGTAAATTCGCCACTGGGTCGGAGCGTATTTTATAAGAATTGTGAATTAACAAGTGTCGTTTTTCAGCGCATTATTTTCAGCAAAAAATGAATAGTCAATCACTTATCTCATTTAGTAAAACGTGTAGCAATACAGTAAACCTCAAATCATTTGTGTTCTTCAACAAAAACATGTCGGGTTTTATACAAGGTAAAACATTACGCTCTCAGTCTCGCCAAATGGTGGTTAATTTACTTGCATACTTTCAACAAGAAAACGATAATGGGGGTCCTTTGATCCCATTAACGTCTGTTCAAGAGGTAAGCTAAAGAAAGAAATGATTAACTTGCATTACAATAAATTATTTACAGAGAGTTTCAACTGCATTAGGCGTAAGCTTAGTTTCTGTTAAGCGGATAAAGTCTGAACACAAATTGAATCCAGTGTTATCAAGTCCTGGAAAGAGAAGATCACGAAGGAAGTCAAAAACTGTAGACTTGCCAGAATCTTCAAAAATGACTATAAGAAACACGTTGTATACGATGTACACAAACAGTAAGTTCCGATGAGAGCAACCTTCATAATCTTTCTAAAAACTAACTTTTTCTAGAACAACATGTGACTGTGAATTCCCTAAACAGCGAACTCAAACATAAACATGTTTTGTTAAGTGATCGCACTTTAAATAGAACTCTGCATGAAATTGGCTTTAAATTCAAGAAAGACGATCACCGAGACTTCACGTATAGCCCTTATGAGGATTAAATTTCTAAAACGTTACATAGAAAATCTAAACTCAGAATTTCCACGTGAAGTAGTTTTATGGATGAAACTTGGATATTTGCTAAAGGAAGTATGGGGAGATCGTGGCAAGATGATAATTTAAAAAGTGTACGTAAACCTGAGGGCTACGATGGTAAACGATTTATTGTCGTACATGCCGGTACAAAATCTGGATTTGTAAAGAATGCTTCGTTATTGTTTTCATCTAAATCTCAGCATGAAGATTATCATGGAGATATGAATGGTGAAACGTTTAAAAAATGGATTGTGGAACGTTTACTTAATAATTTGAAAGAATCATCAATTATACTGTTGGATAATGCATCATATCATTCAATGTTACTAGAAAAAATGCCTTCGTCAAGTTGGAACAAATCTGATTTAATTTCTTGGCTAAACAAAAACAATATTTCGTATGATGCTAACATGTTCAAAAGTGAATTACTTGACATAGCTAAACAGCACAAGAAAGAAAAGAAATATGAAGTGGACGAATTGTTACAACAACACGGACATGAAGTGCTACGACCACCACCCTATCATTGCGAGTTTAATCCAATCGAACTAATATGGGCCCATGCAAAGTCATATTACAATAAACACATTGGTAGGGATGGGTATGGAGATGAAAAAGTAAGTATGGGAAAAGTGTGTGATTCATACAGAAAAACTAATACAAGAGTGGTATAATCGAGAAAAGTTTTTAGACACTACAGTGGAACCTTTAATTATTAATGTTGGTTTAAACGATTCAAGTTCATCGGAATCTTCAGATAGTGATGATTAAAATAAATGAGATTCATAGTGTTTTTAAAACTGAACATTTTTATAAAACCAATTGTTACTCAAGATGTTGCTCATTTCGTTGTTTTATGTATTAAAATTACGTTTAATCTGTATTATACACGACTTCACTGTGCTTAAAGATTTTTTTTATTTTAAAAGGCTTCAATAACTGGATTTTACAAAAAATGTAATACTTACATATGTTTAAATCTAAATTTCACTTTAATAAATATAATTAATCAAACATAAACAAATTGCAGTCATTTTTATTAATATTTATTTTAATATTAGTAATCTCAAATTAAGCGAAAATTAATTTTGAAGGTTAAACGTGTTGTGACAGCTAAATTAAAATTCTTATAGGTACTATCCAGGATAGCCAACACTGAATTTTTAATTGTAACTAATAAACTAACACTTAATTTGACTAGTGCGTTAATCTTGATTCATATGAATACGATGATGACGTAGGGCTCTTCTCTTATGGCAAGAACTTTATTCTTACGTATTGTTTTTTTTAATTTACATGATTTCTACTAAAACATCTTAAATCTAAAAATAACTAATACATTTAAGTAATTCAAAAACCTATTATTCAAATTGACAGTTGTTTCATAAGTCATTTATTCCCAAAAAACCATTAGGTAATTGAAACTTAGTGTATTTACCGAAACTTAAATGTAATCACTTATTGATAACTGTCACCTTTGTAATCTCTTTTAAAACTTATTTATAGAGAGGAATATGCAAGTGCAAATATTTTGTGACTGTTATCAAATATGGAATGTTTGTGTTTAACCAACGCTTAAACAGGCAGTAGCAATATAACAATCAGATGTAATCAATATGGAAAACGGCCTTCATAAATATTTGTATCTCACGTGACATTTATATTAAGCAACACACATTGCTAGGATTGGTATCAAGTAAAATAAAAATGACTGAATTTTAAATTTGATTTATAACCTTTAAATTAAGGTAATTAATTAGTAAAAACTGGCAATACCATGTATTTAAAATTTCTAACCCATGTTCAATATGTCCTCCAGTTGCGATACATGCGTTAACTCTTCTCTTTAAATTAATTGTGGAAAACATTACGAAGCTCATCAACTTCAATACGTTGAATAGCATCAGTACGTTCCAAGTCTTCAATATTATGTAGCTGATTCTTGTATACTGTGTTTTTAAATGTACGTAAAGCTAAAAATCTGGAGATCGTGAAAAATATACCTAACCCTTGGATTATTATTATTATAGAATTGTTGAATAAATTTAATTGTAGCTCGAGTAGTATAAGCCGTTTCTCCGTATATTGCTAAAAGTAAACAAATTGATTGAGTCAACACATTACGGTAACGTTTTGCATTTACAGTATTGTAAAAAAAAATTAAATAATATCTTTCTTCTTCCAATCCGTATACCAACTTTTCAAGAATGCGATGTTGTTTCTATGAATGTGTGTAGATTTTCTGCTGTGCAAGTACGATAATTTTAGCTATTTACATATTCACGTAAATGAAACCAAGTTTCGTCCATAAAAATACTTACCCCTTGGGTTATCGTTATTTAAATGTTCATTAAATCATTCACAAAATTGTACACGTTGCAAGAAGTCGGGAGCACGTAATTCTTGATAAACTGTAACCTTGTACAAAATTACCAAAAGAATTTTTTTAATACTTTGTAACAAGTTCCAACTGACAATCCTAAAAATTAAATGTGTAATTTAAATATAGAATTTAAAATGACTTTATACTTGTCGCCGCAGAATATTTTTTCCACCGATTTATTTGAACTTTGTTCCATGCGATTGGGAACGTTTACGAGAAGAGGCGTAGTGAGTACAGTAGGCTTCTCATTACAAATACAAGAATTTACAAGATTAAAAAATCGATTAGTTAAAACTTGTCAGAAAGTATCGTAACTAAAGTTTGCGTCTGGAAAATGTTCGTTGAATTGATCGATGCAACGTTGAAGAGAATATGATCAAGTTCTATCAGGATTACGCCCAAGCAACACATTGGTATAAAAAACGTTTATATGTCCGACTGATAAAAGTGTACTAAACATTAAAACGTTGTTAAACTGTAATCAGTTTATCAGAAAAACATGTGAACGTTTTTTATCTCAAGGTGTGGCTTGGACGAGTACCATTTTGAAAATGCGCTATTACAATAACCGTGTTTTGTTCAAAAGTAAACACTGTTATATAAAACTACAAAAATATAAAAATAGAGAATAAGGAAAACGACAAAAATAATACTCGATGTAAACAAAACCTCAAACGAGAATGTCAAAAGAGATGTTATTAAACGGTAACAACGTATAACACTATCGACCTAAAATAATGTTGATGCTCAACTCATAGGTCATGTGGGTAATGAGTTTTAATGAAGTTCTTATAAAATTCATAGCACTTGAGAATCTTAATATCGCATTGACCTTTGTGCTATAATTGATTGAATAAAGTTTCATTATGTGAGAATAACTAAAAACTAATATTATTATTTTTTTTAATTAGTCTAAAATTCTATGAAAAAATTTAAATAAATTTTACAAAAGAAATTTTGAAGCGGAGTATCAAAAACGGAAAGCAAAAAAAGAAATTGAGTTAAAAAAATTACAAGGGACATTAAGTGATTTCTTAAAGAAATCAAAGTTGAGTGACGATGAAACACCAAGTGCATCAAACCTTTTATATTCTTCTATAACAGCCATCTTAAGTAGCCACATTGCTGGTGATCACAAAACAACCACGTTCAAAAAGTACTGTATTTCTTTAGAACTACTGGAAAACATCAAAAGTGTCTCACTTGCAAAAACATCACCAGAACCAGTGCAGTGTTTGTCTAAAGTACTCTAGTGTTGAAAGCAATGAAAATTTAAATCTGCAAATTGGTCACATATTATAACCACTAAAATTAGAAAATTAATTGTTGTACAAGAACCATCGCAAGCAAGAAATAGTTAGTACCTTTATGATGACAACAGAAGAAACTTCTCAAATGTTTATTATAAGCGAAAGCTGTCAAATAACGAAGCTGTTCACAGATTAAAGCTTATTTATTTAGTCATTACAAACTGTGTGTTTTGCTTTTGTGGTAAGCTTTTTATAAATTATGACTATTTTTTGAGTGTTAAAGGTCATTGTAATTGGCAAAGTTTGACAAGAACACTCAAATTCTATAAAATTATAGTAACACAGTATTTATCAAATGGCACCAATTCAAAAAATCTTAAAATTTTTTTACATAGATTGACTCTGAAATAGAAAAGGTATACATTATAAAGAAACAACACTATAAGTTTTGGATTGTAATCTTATTGGCCACATCTTGTGCTACCACTAACAGTTCAACACCAACATTAACTTTTGGAATGGTGTAAGTTGCGACTCCAGTAAAATATGGAATGATATAGTGTAGTCTTCAGTGCACCACACTGTGGGGATTATGGTTTTATAAGAGATAGTTTTGTTTGTTATTCATCCGAGGCAATATGATCGCCCAACTATGTGTTAACGAAGTATACTCTTCCATTTCTTCAGAAGTTAGAAAATCTACTTTTTAATCAGGATAATGCTCGTCCTTACATAGCAAGTGTATGAACCGATTCAAAGAAGCCAATGTTAATTTCTTATCATGACCACTAAGATCTCTCGATTTTTCGCCTATTGAACACGTGTAGGATATTATGAGTAGAATACCGACGAACTTAGCGCATCCTCCACAGTCACAGAAAGCTTTCTAGCATAAATCGCTTGAAATACAATAACGCAAGTAGGAATCGATCACCTGCTGGAATCGATACAACAAAGAGTAAGAGAGTGTGAAGCTAATAGGGGATACCAAAACATTATTAAGTAAAAATTGTGATCATCTTTGTTCATTTTCTTTGCAAATCTAATCATTTACTACCTCTCAGTAGCTAAACCTTTGTGCCAAATTTGCTCACAAAAGTTAAATCTAAATCTTGTGCGAAGATTCTTGTTTACGGCCAAACTTAATATTTCAATCTGTTTTCTATAATACCAGCCACTATTTAAATTAATGTTTAAATAGTTTAATTTGCATATAGTTACAGAACAATGGCAAGTACCGAGAACTACATCAAATGATCAAATTAGCGCTATAAAATAATAAAAAAAGATTTATTAACCCAGTTATTGGTCGTTTTCAGAATAATTTGTTAGTTGAACATGAAGATATATTGGCTGAACATGTTAAAGGCTTGGCATATACGCTATGCCTTTAAAATGACAAAAATTTCTTTTCCAAAAGTTTAATTATGGGCCTTATAATATATGAAATTGCCACAAGCTAGCGTCAGCATTGTTTACAATCATATTAAGTTTTAGCTACTAAAAACCAAAAACAAGTCGGAAAAAAACGTGGTTGTGCTGGAAATAAGCGCTGGGTGTCAATTGATACCCCTATTTTTCGTGTTTTTACGGTTCTGCATGAATGAGAGGCTAATGATAAATGCTCGATATGCGAGTGTTAGTGAGCCTAATGGTTGGGTAAACGCTGATTTATTTTTAAAATAGTTGCGTTGTTTTACTAAACTTTCAAATTTTACCGAACAGAACTTACGTAGTTCTATTAATTCTTGATGGATACGCTAGTTATAAAGACTTGGATGTCATTGAGTTTGCGGGAACAAATCATAATGTTAAGCAACTTACTTTATACGGCTAGCAAGTTACAGCTACTTGACCAAATGATTGGAAAATCTTTTAAAATTGCTTACAATGGTACGCGTGTGAGTACAAGATTGCAGGGTTTGTTTCTTTTCCTTTTAATTGACTTTTTCCAATTGATATTGGCATTCATGGATTTTGCTGCATCGGTATTTGTTCTTTATTTGTTTAGATTTTATTGTTTTAGATGAAACCAATGTTACAGTAAGTCAGTTAGTGTCAGAACCGTCAGTTCTATTCTATAAAAGCTCAGAACCTACAATTTCAACTTCTGAACAGCCAGAACTGTTAAATTCGGCTTTTAAACATTTACAAATAACACTTTTTACTCATCGACAACTTGAATCTCAAACTGTCACTTTTCAACAATCTGAATTTGTAAGTGCTACGTTAACAACGAACCTCAAATTGCAACTTCTCAACAGTCTCACTCTTAAACTACCACTGAGATTTACTAATCTGTTTAAAGCAATACTTACAGAATTGTCACTAGTTCTTGATGCTTTGAAAAGAAAAAGAGCTACTGTACGATGTCGTAAAGAAGTGAAATCGGCTCAAATTCTTTATAGAAAAAGATGCTGGTACCACGAACACGTAAGACTGTTGAATCAATTAAGCGAGGCAAAGTTATGTTCGTTTTCAAGACAAGATGTCAACAAGACAAACAAGAGTTTGATTTTAGAAAAAATGGTAACAAAAAAAACAAAAAAATAAAAATAATGAAAGTTTTCGGAAAGACACAATTTGCCCTTTGTGTTTTGAATCTCATAAAGAAGATTGGATACAATGTAGAAATTTTGAGTATTGGGTCTATAAACTTGTGCAAACCTCTCGGAGTTGTCAAATCAATAATTTGCAATTATTGCCATGTATAAATACTCATGTTTTGCAGGTTGGCACAGAAAACAAATAATTTTGTTTGATTTGTCTTTGCCTCAAAGTTTTATAAATATTTTTAAATATATCTATATTATATTATTATTATTAACAGTACATGCGTTCCATTACATATATCAACAAGTTTTAAACATGTAACCTACGGGATTTAACTTATATTTTAAATAAACCTTAAAGTGATGGTACTGCCGGACTCTCCTCTACATGATAATAATTGCAATACAATATAAAATTTAACTATTTATTAAAGTTTTCCAGCACCTTTAAAGTCAGTATACGCATATCAACAACTAAGCGATAAGCATTTTTTAAAATATAATTCTAAATATATAATTACAGAAGCAGTTTTATTCAGAGTATATTATGAAGGTTGTGCTGTCTTGCAGAAGAATATTTCTGAATTAATTATAACCATAGAGTTTTATTTATTCGTATTATACAATTTTAAAATTAAACAAAACCTTGCAACACCTTTAGTTATCGTAGCAATTAGAGAATGTTTCATACAATAGATTTTTTATGCAAATTTTTCTTAAGCATGTACGTGGAATTATTATTTTTGTTTTGCTGCAATAATTATTGTCCGTAAAACGACCAATTAAAATTAAAATACGTATATCCTTCAATTTAAATTACTACGTGCTAAACGATGTTACTTAATTAACAATAAAAAATATATTTGAATAATTTTTGTTTTTCCAACATTTATTAAAATCTATAATCCTTAACCGTACTGATTACAAAACGAATTATACGGTTTGTTATACCTAACAACTAAAAATATTAGTAGCTTGATTAAAAATTAAACCATACCTATTCTGTTTTAAAATAATTTTTAATTATTTAATCTAATACAAACAAACTTGATTGATTTCACGTATTTAAAACTACTTTTAAATACTGCTTATTAAAACAAACTTGTGTTACTGCTAACACTAGCGGAAAATTGATATTTTCCAAATTCAGCATTGATTTATTAGATCTTTTCGTTTTTTATCAAAGTCATAATTTGATGTACTTAACTAGCACATGGAATGGTTTTATTAAGTGTTTTATAAATTGTTTACTTGTGTATACTAAGTATATGATTTGAAAAACTATTACGCCATAAGCCCAAACTTAAAATTTAAAATGTTATAATTTTGTTAGACTATCGTGAGTATGCTTAGTATAATTGTCACCACGAGAGTTCACGTTTACGTCATAGTTTCTGAATTTACGATATACAAACTCTATTGCTAAACAGAAAAATTACATTTAACTGATACTAGAAAAATATTAATACATACTACATGTAGTATTAATGTAGACGCCAGCAACTACACTTATTATTAATTACAACTACAAAATATTACTTACGTAGCGTATAGCATATTAGTGAGACATGTTTTAGATACTACTACGTCGTTGTTATTAATACCACTGCAAGATTTGTGTTATATAAACTTTACCACTTGTATTGGTACTATCTCCTGGTTGTTACTATGTAAAATCATGTAGTCATAATTGGTATATCATACGTGGATATAAAATAGGGATTGTAGTGGTAATACATAATACTTACTGTATGTTTAATTCAAATTTTTACTATAAGTAAAAAAAAATAACTGAAATAATTTTATTTATTTACTTTTAACGATATATATAATTTTAAAGTTAAAAAAATTAAAAAATAGTTTTTTACATTATAAATTGTTTTCATATTTTGAATATCTAAAAGTGTAACTACATACTTAGTTCTGTAAGTAAAGACGAAAGTTTACATTATGAAAATTCTCGAAGAAAAACAGATGATTGTACAAACAATATACTGCACAAATATTTTAAATCTACTTAAATAATAATAATGCGATAAAAGATTTATTACCAAGTTCTTCCAATGTCGGATTATTTTTTTTCGTATTCCCGATCTTGGAAGAAGTTGATTAAAATCCTCTTTTTGGCAAATTTTAAAATCTTCAATGTGTCCAGTTTTCTATAGAAAAGAAACACAGTGGATGTTCATCGTAGAAAAATGCAAAACTTATGATGTTTTCTTAATGCATTATAGGTATGCATTTCAAAGGTTACACATTAACACAATCATTAAGTACATCGACATACTTACTTTTGAAAGTGTCGATTACTTGGGATAGATTTAGCTCTTGCAAATGTTCAGTTTTATTCATCATTTCTTTGAAGATAAGGTGAAGAAGATCCATTTAATTAATAGTAATGAGTAACTTACACAGTTATTTACAGTACCGCGACGACGAGAACATTGAAACTGTTTGAAACGTACCGTGTGAAACTATAAAGTCGTACGTGCTAAAACCAACAACACAGCAGAATCTCTATTTATCACTTTTATACGAATAACGACATTTAAGTTAACATTTTGCCAAGATATAATAATGCTTGCGAAGGTCTACGTCATTTACGTCGATTAATTAATATGAGATAACTACTACATGCTCTTTACATTTAATAGTTGTATTGTATGTTACATGTTGTAACTTTTTATTCAATACTCCGTTTTTAAAAAATAACAAACTGATTTTACGAGTAAGTAGTAGTACTTAATAATTCGATACATGTAAATAGGTAAATATACAAGGAGTAACGAATACCGAAATTAGAAATTTTTATACAGTATCATAGTAACAACTACGTAGGATTATATAGATCGTATTGCATTTCTCTCAGTGTATTTTTATCATAAACATGTATTAAACTTTAATAAAGCTTTAAAAAATCTCATAAGTTGATTCAGAAATTTATGACATAAACGTCAACTCTAGTGGTTACAATTATAGTTGTAATGTTTGTGGTGCACTTATGTTATATGAATAAAATTTGTTTATATTGTACACTTCTATTAAAATACCTAAATGTTTATTATCTTAAGAAACAAATACCAGACTTGCACAGTGAAACAAATGGAATGGTATGACCAGTAGCAACCAAAGACGGAAGACATTCTAATGTTAGTACGATTACTTAAAGTTAGTTTATGATTACTGGTAACAGTTGATAAATATATTTATATTCGATGTGTGCTTATAATCATGGTTTGTTAAAAGCTGGCTTGCACAATCTTAGTTTGCAATTATTAAGACGCCAAAAGTTACTTGGTAATTTTGCAAATTTTAATAAACAACTCATGGAGCTAAAGTTATAGTCATCAGATTAACTAAATTATCTGAAGTTATAATTACTAGAACCAAAACATTGATTACGAAACCAAGAGACTAACACATTTTAAAATATGTTAAGAAGTACCCCAAAGCTAAAGTCTTTGACAGAGTTTCATAACACCCTTGTATAATACATATCAAATATTTTTCCAAAGATATTTCAATGTAATTTAAACTTATTTGCGTTTTTACAGGTAGTATAATTATGTCGTCACTTCTAGGTAAGTAATACGTGACGTATGTAGGATGACCACAAAGTTTTCTGTTATCTCGGTGAGTTAACTATTGCTTGAATTGTTGACAAATAAATGTATTTTAATCACTCTTTGCAATTATCAAAACCAATTTTTCAAGTTAATATATGGTAACAAAAAATAAACTACTTTAACCGGCATGTGACTAAAGTTTATCAATCTATTTGATTTAGTTGGGTGGTTCTAAAACTCGCACTTTAACTAAACAGTCAACATCTACACTTAACGTAGCTCAAAGATCTATAACGAGAGTAAAGTTAGGAGTTATAGAAAAGATAAAATACGCAACGTCACAATCAGACAAAGAACGAAAGTAACTGAACTAATCTAACACATGGCAAATACTAAAAACTAAAGATGCATGTGATCTAAAAGACCGATAGAATAGAGACCAAGAGAGAACAAGAGAAACAAAAGCAGACCACCAACTAAATGAAGCGATAATATACCGAGAATTGCAACAAATTGGAATAACAGAACTCAAAACAGACAAGAATAGAAGATATTGGAGGAGGCTTATATTCAACAGTGAATGTGAGTAGGCTAATAGATAAAAAGTAAGATAAATAAATAAAGTATTAACCAAGTAGAAAATCTATACACACGCTAGATTTCTAAATGAATTAATCCTAGTGCAATCTAAAGACACGAAGTACAAAAAGTAACTTAAAAAGTAGCGGTGACCGTTTCACTATATACATACACGAAACTCAAAATTTCATAAACTCTAAACTCAGATACATAATTAAACATAATAGTTGTTAACAATTAGCAGCTAATTAGTTTTGCGATTATATTTTATTAGATCAAAAACCGCAATCGAATTAATACAGTATGAGGACACACTTCACGCACAATAGTAAATAACATTAATACGTTATTAGTCCCTAAAAAAATTAAACAAGTAACTACAGTTTTGGCTTCTTTTTAATACGTTATTAAATTGTTAGTAAAAGCTAAACGCTTAAACATGCAGCAATTTATAAAAAATAACAAAAACTTACAAATAAAAGGTTTATTTATAAATAATATATTTTTAGATAAAGTTGAAACATAAAATGAAAGTTTTTTTTTGTTTAATAGAGATGATTTGATTATATAATGATTTATGCATAAACGGTTAACATTTTTTGTAATGTTGTATAGGAACGTATTTTGTTAGTAATAATACGACGGGCACGTGTCTAAAACAATTACAATTTTTAAAGCACAATGTTCAAATAAATCTGTCAGATGTCCGTCTGTGAACCGTTAGAACAAATGAATGAACTTTATGAATGAACGTGAGGTACACGGTTGAACAATGAATGCTAAGATCAGAATTGTTTTACTTACAACCTATTAACTGTTAACTCACACCTGAGCATACTTTTTTTATCCCACAATTTTCCACACGTAATTGCTACTGAATTAAATTGCATTTCCATTTTAATTCTTACAATGACAACAATAAATGTAATATTTAGTTGTAACTATTTGTTATAGTATTTATGTTTGTCCATATATATTTTTATAATTGAAACAAAAATATAATTAAAACTTGATGACGCGTTAGAATTATTCCAGTGAGTAATCGATTTATAAAAATCGATGCCATCGCATGAATACATAATAGACAAACGTCGGTACTATACCACAACAACAAAGAAATAATTCTTTAAGCAGATTATTCTTTATAATTTAATTATAATTCAAAATAACGGACAAATTTAGGTGTGGTATACAATTGTAACCAGATTATATAACGAAAATTTTAAATTATCTTTAAGTATTTGCATTGCTTTTAAATTTTTACAAAGAAGATTCTTAAATAAATTTAGATGCCGTTAAGCTTGTTTCTTTTGTTAATTTCGACAATATGTAAATTAAATATTTATTTTATATATGTCAGTCTTGCCTAAAAATAAAGATCCATAATTTTATAGCATTTCCGTTATTATAAGTCAGTGTGTCGCCCATAACGGATGTGGCAACACGTGACTTGGCGTTAGGGTTCGTGTCTTGATTCACCGATGGAATCTCCAAGCCCCTGACCGGTTATGATGTGCTTTTTTGAACTTTTGTCAATTTTAACTGCAAATTAAAGTTTTTACTTAATTTTGAAGAGAAATCTTACAAAGAGTGATTGTAAAAGAATGAAAGCAAGTAATACAAATTGTCATGCGATACGATTTTAAAACACATTTTAACTGTTAGTAATGATTTAATAGAAAACAAATATTTAAGTGATATGTAAAATTTGATATCTACAATCAAGCTAGCACTGTAACATCTACTATTACTCCTATACACATTACACAAACTGAATTGACGTAGTCAAGATTATTTTCGGCATTGAAGTACACATTGGAACCTTACCTTAAAAGTATGAAAATTCACAAATGTGTATTTAGTATCTTAAAAAATATTAATTTTTTAATGGAGTTATTTGCGCATACGTACTTTTTAGTTGTTCTAAACATAAAGTTATTCATGCGCGCAGGCTGCTTTATTACATCCCCATGTAAATTTTGCATATTTTATTTAAAATAAATTTACTTGAGTTGCTTTTTATCTTAAATCAGTTAATTAAAACAATGCACATGTTACTCTAAGCAATGCAAAAAATGCCAATATTTATTCCATATTAAATGATTTTAATTGTAATTTATATATCAATATTGTAGTACGCGGTGCACCGATAACAGTCAGTCAACATACTCAACATCGATAATGCCTTTGAATATATGTATATCAAGATATAACGTTCTATAAACTAAAAGTTTCTATACATCAAAAAAAAGTATTATAATAATAGGTTTAAAACTGTATTCTTAATAAAAGAAATTTTTAAAACAATTTAAAACCCAAAGTGTTACTGGCAGATTGAATTTTATAAACAATAGGACTAAATTGTAAAAACTTAATTTTTATGACCGTATTTAATTGTGAAAATGAAATTTAACTAAATATATATTTTAAAATAGTAAATAAAACATCAATGATAGTGAAATAAATTTCTAGCACAGCTACTCTTGCGTGTATTATTTCAAAATGAAGATATTTCATTTGTCATAAGTATGTAAGAGAAGGTTCCTTTATTTAAATTGCCACCTAAGTTGAACTAAACAATTAAATTTCTATTGACAGACATTTTTGTCATCTGATACCAAAATATTTAAGTTTGTGATTTCTATAAAAATGCAGTATCATAAACAAATGGTCACAAAACTGGTGTTTTTTGAAAATTTAAATAAATGAAAGTCAGAAGTGTTTAAACAATTTAATAGATTTTTTTAATTTGCTATACTTATTTTGTACACAGTAAAAAATATTTTGTTAATTTCACTTTTATTTAACAACATTTTAATAGTTACTTAGTTAGAGTAAATAGCAACTGTATTTTTTAGTTACTTTTACTGATGGGATAATGCTAGTTAAATTTTACAAAATACGTTGTAGAAATAACTCATATAATGTCAATTATTGCAGTTTTAGATAATCATGTATCAAAATGTTGTTGTTGTTACAATTAATGTAGTACAGTTTGACAGTTATGCTGTTGTTGAAGTTGGTTCCATAGGTTTTGATAAATTTACTAAAAATAGGAGTGGACCTGCTGGAACTAAAAATTGTAGTTAATTTAACTATATATTTTTTACTGTGTATGAGCGCTAATTTTCAAATTTTTCAAATTGCTGAAACTCATTTTTTTAAATGGCACCCTCGATTGCTTTCAAATGTTTTTAATACAATTTTTAATTCTCTATCGATTTGCACTAGTGCTTTTTTCTCCTAACATCTCAGTTATAGAAATATTCATACATTTTTAATTAAATCACAACTAGCATTATTTTAATCAGCAGGTTTATTCTAGTAAGCTTTGTTATTATTAAACAAAAGACATGAAAAGCGATACCATTTAAAAAACAACAAAAATTAATTCAACAAGTGTTTAACAATTTAGCCCATTTTGTTGTAGGTACGTTTAAGTCTGCCGTAAAGATTCACGCACATTTTGTAACATCTCGTGTGTAACGTTAGAAAATGCGGTTGTTATTCTGTTTTTTTATTGCCTCTTGCGTAGTAGGACCTTCTTGAAATACATACTTTTTTATAAATCCCTATAGGCAATCCTTCCTAAGCAATACGCTATCGGGTGGCGTTTTTCATAAACAGAAATAATGACATACGAACACATTTTAAATTTTAATAAAAATTACTCTGTAACGGTTTTTAATTACTGCTTCCATGGAAGATAAATGATAACTTCATCGTTGTCATCGATTGATTGAATTATTTAACATTAAATTACATGTTACGTCTTAGTAATTCATTTTTTTGTAAAATTTGAAGTTGCTACAACATGACAAATACTGCAATAATCGTTTACTTATTGTTGTCGTTGTTGTCTTACAGCGAGAAGTGAGAATAATAATAGTTGATTGCACATTTGCACTAGACCGTGTACATTTTAAATCAGTTTACGGTATAACTAATCCAAATGATTTATATTGCTCCTGAAACAAACAACAACCCTTTTGATCCTGATATGTGATAAAGATGATATTTATGGCTTTTTAGTATTTTTCTCACTAAAGTAGCGCTAATTGTACCAAGTTCTTCACTGATATGTTTAGTAAATTCATCCTCTTCACATTCACCCAAAATAAACACCACGTTAAAAGAAAAAAGTACTAGTGGAAATCGATAGAGAATTAATTACTACATTAAAAACAATTAAAAGAAATTGAGTGTCATTTAAAAAAATGAGTTTTAGCAATTTAAAAAATTTGAAAATAAGTATGGCAAATTAAAAAAAAAATTTAGTTTATTAAAAAACTTTTGATTTTCACGTACGAATTTACAAAAACAAATTCTAAATTTTCAGAAAACACCAGTCTGGTGGTCATTTCTTTCTGATGCTGCATTTTGCTCTAAATGGCAACCCCACAATCAAATAAAAAATATTTTTTATCTATATTAAGCTTTTATCAAAATGCATTAAAAAAATACTTAGAACACATACATTAATAAATCCTAAAAATTTTAACTTCACAATGAGTAGAATCTGACAGAATATTCTTTTTGTAAAAAACCTAAAAATGTAGGACAAATGAGATCATTAAGTCATTGAAACAAACTTGTACTATAGAATTATTGTTATCTTCTTCATTTATTATTACCACTTTCGACAATCATTTACTACGTTTTTTAAACTGCTCTGTAATTTTCTAGGCTGTTAATTGCAGAATTTGTGAGTCTGTTCTTAGTATTGTTCAAATTATTTTTTTTTAATAACGAATTCAATGTTTTCAAACGAGATTTTATCATCTTTTGCATGTGTCCTACATGCACCAATTTAATAATATTTACATTATTCAATTATATGCTGTGCACTTACCATTCAATTGAAGCAACAAATGATTATTTAAAAAATAAAACAAAATAGATGTAGTCAAGATATTAATACAATTCAAACGCTATTTTAAGCAGAAAATTTTAGAAATTGAGAAACACGAATACTTATCTATTCCGTTTTTCTTTAATTTTATATTTTAAATCTGATAGAATTAATTGATCGTTAAAATAACATTTGTTAAATGATTTTTTTGATGAAATATACACAAACGTGTGTATTAAAGAAAACTGCCAAATTATCCGAAATCAAAGCGTTTATGCAATCGAAATATGGTCTGATCCTCTCTATAGTACAGACATCAAATCAAAGCATATAATATATACTTATTCAGATTTTTTTAAACGTACCGTGGTTTCAAAAGAATGGCCATTTTTGTAAAAGTAAATTTTGCAAATTATAAATTCTTGAGTGCTGTAGTACCTAAGTTTTTCTACATTTGGTAAATATCTACCTCTATCTGGTACAACATAAAACCTGATCTATTGTTTAGTTAAAGTTTATTTATATATTATATATAATTGACTTGATATATATTATAAATAATTGACTATATGTATAAGCACAAGAAGTAAACAACTTAGCTTTCTGAAGAAAAGAATTGGGACGTCTTCTAGACCAACGTTTCTTAAACTTTTTGATTTCGCGGCTCTCTTAAAATATTTTTTTTTAATTTTCGACTTTTTTTTATTTTATTTTAAAAACCCAGTTAAATTTAACACAAACATTATCTGTATCTAGCTTTTTATAACAGGTAAGTATAATTTAAATACTCTCATCCGCAATAATCTATGTTTGATGAAAAACAATATTTATGTAGAACTGGAACTAAATAAATTGCGTACCATTTTTAAATGCTTGATAATTAAACACAATAATATTTAAAATTGAATGACGAATTAAAATTATATACCTTGCACATAGTAGTAGATATAAATAGAAATAATATTTTAATTTTGCGTTATATTTGAAATTGCTATAAGTATATGTACTTAAATTATTCTTTAAAGATGTATTAATGGTCATAATTTATAGTTATTTTTTATTAGCTATTATTAAAACTAAAATCGATGAATTTGTGTAGTTTCAAAAAGAACCAAAAATGTAATGTTTATGTTTTTTGTTAATAGGTATTTTGATTCTCACTATCTAAAATTCTGAAACAACACTACTAGAAAATTTTAGTTTAAATGTGGAATCTGATATCGCATAAATTATTTCTTATTGTAGGTAATACTAGATAAGATGACGAAATTACTAACTACTACTAAATGTTTTTATCAAGTCTTGTTATATTTGTCAAAAAAATTAATTGATTCTGTGAGATAGTAAAAAATATTTTTTTTCTTGAGAGCACATCATTTTTGTTAGTAGGTAGTATGAGTATTATATATATGTACTTTATTTCTAAAAAAATGTTAATTTTTTTTAAACCTAGAAGATAAATAAGACATATCAAACTTTGATTATAAAAATGAACTATTACATTAAGTTACTCCTAAACAAACACAATTCATCTATAAATGTTTATAATAGTCATCTTGCTTTTGTTTGATACAATAGACTTTCATCATTAGCTCCAATTTCGTCTTGTAAAATCAGAAATCTAGATCCCTAGATAAACATTTTGAAATTAGAAATATAGGATGGCAATGACACTAATAGGATGTTTTTGATGCGTAATAAATACAGTAGGACACTTCCTTACATAATTTAGCACAGTAAATTTAGCTACAGCGTTAACCAGGTCTAAAATTTAATTTTTATAAATATTTTGTCGATTTATAGAATATAACTTTCTTATTTTTTTTTTATTTTTAGACAAACCATTATAATAAAAAAATATTTTTTTGGTATAAATTGTTTCGTGAACAAAATACGGTTATCTAGCTGTAATTGCCGACATGAATGATATTTAGTTATTTAGTAAACTATAGTTGATATTCATATAAAATGTTTTCTAGTTGTATGATTTAATAAAATTAAATTTTGCAGTTGATTATTTCATATATGTACCTATGTTTTTGTTCTCACTTAGGAAGTCAAACTTTTTAGTCGGTAGGTAAGTAATTCTTATTTAAATAATGATTACTAAAAGTATGTTCTTGTTTTTTGTATCTTTTTGGTTAATTTTTGAATAAACCTTGTTCTCTACATATTTAGGCACAAGGAAGTCGTTTGTCGGCCACGTTAATTTTTGAACTTGAATTTGACAGATTTAATATTCCGTGCGTATCTTATTTTATTTTATGTTTGGAATAATAATTTTTCATATTTTTTTTTGTAAAATTGGTTTTAAATTACAGGTAGTGTACTGAAACCAAAACCTTTTAAAATATAATATAGGTAAATCTCAAAGTTTTTTTAATGAACTTATTAAGATATTTTTCTTTTGTGATATAATTTTACATTAGCTAAAACATTAACAAACAATAAGATCAAATTGAATTAACAAAACAAAAATGATAACATAAAATAAGATAAAAAACTTTTAGAACCTACCATACTAAAAACAAGCAAGGATAAATCAATCAAGTAAAATGAATTGATTGTAATTAAAATACAGCTGCATTTTTTATAATAATTTAAAAGTCAATGCAGTATTTGCTATAAATAAACAACGATTTTTGATGTAAACGTTAATACATAATGACGAAGATAATTTAATTTTTATATAGAAAACAATTAACTTAGAAAATGTTAATATCGGTTAATTAAGGTTGAAATAGATTTTTTAAATAAATTTTGATTCAATAACAAACTAAAATAAAAAAAAATATTCACGTGCTGACACATTAAATTATAAAAGAGAATGGGGCACTGGTAACTGGATGTACATCGAGGTATAATTACCGTAGTTTGTTATATACAATTATGTAATGCGTATTTTGTAAGATACTGCAAAAAATCAACGCATCCACCTACATTAGAAATTCCATCATCAAACATACATAAATCCCACACCTTGTTAGGAAACTGCTGTACTATTAGACCATACACGGTAGTCGAAAGCCAGAAAACATGAAATTCAGCCTCTCGGTTCGATAAAGTTGCAATGCTCGACTAGATCGGTGCTTTAGAGCAACTATATAAAGTAAACAAGTCAATTCGGCCATTTTATATGCCAGTTGGCCTTAAAACAAAATACACGGAAATAATTGGAGGTCAACGTGGATTGGCTAACCAGCCACACTCTCGCCAATGAGAGAAGAGCGCAGGCCGACCACTACAGAGAAGTAAAGGTCCATTAATCCGTGACTAATGAGATGCACAAATCTTGTCCCATTGAAATTATCATATGTCCCTCGCATTGCATCTCCCTACTTACCGACTACGTTCTCGTCCCAATACTTCGTACACAACTTTTAATTCTTTTAAACGATCGCCGATAACGTGATTTGTTTATTTATGTTGCTTAAATTTATGATAATTTATTACCTTCATATTCAAAAAGCGATACTAAGTAAATGTTTATATTTTTTGCATTTTTCCATCAGCGTTCGGCATTTTCCATGAATTTTTACTATTCGGAAATACCTGCTAATTAATATTCAGATAAAAATTAGACGTACCTACTTATGAATTCAATACTTCATAACATTAAATCAAGTTTGTTTACGTAATTTGCTCGAAGTAAAGCTAGTGTGCAAATTTGATAAAAAAAAAGTTTAATTATTAAAAACTTTTAAATCAAAATAAGCTAAGATTAATTTAATTGCAGAAGTGTTTCATTAAACTTCATACATATTCATTAAAACATTAAAAATAGGTACCTACATAATAAATCACAAACAAATTTACCTACTTAATAAATACTTTTAAAATTCATTCGTGTATTTAGGTACATTAACACATCGGTTTTATTTAATTCGATTCTTTCGGGGTTAAAATACCTTGAATACACAAAATAGTAAATACATAGTAGGTATAAGTAAATGAAATAAGTCACTTGACGATATGTGATACGTTAGTCATCTATAAATACTAGCAGTTTTTTAACAACCAGTTAAATAATTTTTCTGTTTTTCAGAATTATTTTATCGCTTCAGTGAATATGATACCAAGAATATGACGAATTTAGTATTGACCTTGATTAATTCTATTTTTAAATTTGCGTAATTGGTACAATGTAAACTTTTTCTAAAGATCCAAGCAAATTAAACTATTCGTTTTTAAAAGTTTAGTTTTTTACTATCTCGTCTATAAATGAATACCTAAACAATAACAAATTATTAGTTAATGAAAAAAGTCACTTAACACAATAACCAATTCTAAGTACTTTGATAAATTAAAACAAAATTTAGGTACAAGTTAAAAAGTTTACTGTTTATAAAAGAGATAAGACCGTTTATAGTTGCAGTTTGATATATGTTTTTAGTTTTTAGGTTTTTGTCACTAAAGTTATATATTCTATTTAACTAGCAACAATGAATCTATCTCCATACTTACTTAAATTTTGGTGTTAAATTTGCATAAACTTATGTAGGTATAACAATTTTACGATTGCGTTATTTTGTAATAATCTCTGCATTTTTGTTTTTGTTTTAATAAATTGAAGAAAGTGTATTTAACTATATACAGCATGCAGTTGATAGATGTACGTGCCACGTAAAGTATTGTCAGAATTATATTAGTTATGTGTTTTGATTTTTTTTTCCAAAAAATATGGAAAAGCAGTTTACAATTAACAGTTTCAGCTATATGAAATTAAAGTTCACTTTTCAAGAATTTTAAGATTTTTATTCAACGACAATACTCAAAAAAACTTACGTTTAATTAAAAATTAGTTGGTTAGTATAATAGGTATAAACCACACAATAAACATTGTTTAAATGTTATAAACGTCATTACTTTTCAGATCTGTTAATGCGTAACTATATATTTAAAATATAAATAGGTATTGAAAGGAAACATTTCTAAAGAAACAAATCAGAATCAGGAGAAAGAGAACACAGAAAAAAGGTTGTCTCTGTATATACTTTTCTTCCAATAAAAATAAGTGGTCGCCTAGAGGACTAACGCAATTTTAAAGGAATTTACTTTCTTTACGACTGTCGTATATCTGCATTAGTTTTGTTAATTTTACTACGGTTGATATTTTAGATCTTTATAAAACAAATTGTAATGTAATTAAAGGCATATTATTATTATTGTATACATAATAAACGTATGCCACATTATATACGAAAAAATAAATGTTATATTTTATTAACCAATTAACGCAATACAAAAAATTATATTTTAAAAATAAATGCATTTTAAGAAAGAAAAAAGTCATAAATCGAGTTATAATTGTAAAAACACGTTGCAAAATTAATATAGGTGTAATTAGTTTTAATAGTTACGAGCTCTTAATTTTTTATCGAAATACTCCTAAGTACAATTACCTAATATATTTAAATTAAGCATTTTTTTTAAATTAAAATATAATTGCTTTAATTTTCTTTTTGTCTTAATTAAAAGATTAGATAACTTTTGGCTTATTTTTAAAATATACCATTTAAAATAGCTTGTACAATTGCAGTAGTTAACTTGGCATAGATTTTTAAAGTTATTAAATTTTTAACTACAATCATTACTTATGTTTTGTTGACGTTAATGGCCAGGTGTGCATAAAATAGTCAATTACCATGTCTGGAATTGTAATTACTCGTGTTTTATTTAATATTGTAAAAGTAATTTATTATATTTTATTAAGTTTATACTAATGTTAATATATTTAAACATGATGTTAAATAAAGTCACAAAAAAAGTTTATACAAAAGCACAGACAAAGTAACCTATTGACCTCGATGATTGACAGGACACACCTAAACACTCCTAAAATCTGATCGAGCCAAACCCTGAACTGGACCGTCCGCTTCTATACATTTTTAAATTATCAGGATGTTCCTTATTTACATTTGCAATGGAATTTAATCTACATATTATATGTAGGTATGCAGAATGAAAATACATGTAATGCTTGTTTTAACTATTTTAAGTCTTTAATACATGTAATTGTTGCATTGTTTTTTACCTTTTGAAGGCATGCGGCATTTCCGAAGGAAATTATATGGACGTTATTGAAATTAATTACATAGAGTACATAATAACTTCTAAGCCAAAGATTTTGAAAACAGTGAGTGTAATTAATGTTTCCAATAACTGTCAAATATTAAAACATGATTACGATATGTTAACAAATTTATTGAGATATCCAAAATTAATAATTAAAAAAAAACTTCTAAGTTAAAATAAATGATCAAAGGCCATTAAGTAGATATACGTATATATACTTGTAGTTTAATTACATGTAACATTTTTTCAATGAAATACTCTCATATACATTATATCTCAAACGTACATACATCTGATAAGCACATTATTAATGCAAAATAAACATAGATCTATCTAACTCTAATTGCAATTGTGCAATAAATTTTATCCACATGTGTATGTAGATTAATACCATCAAGATAAATAAATATTGCAATAGTAAAGAATTGCGAAAGTTCTAATTTCAACTAAAGATTGTTAAATCTGACTTTCATAGAATTATCATTTAGCATGTAAAACTAACGACAGATGGCATAATGCTGTTTATGCAACGTCAACAAGTTGTTATTACAATTATTGAAAACCATCGTTATTACAAAGTTAAGAACCGGACAAAAAATATTTGCAATTAATCATTAACTGATTACCGTATTTATTATTATAAAAAATTAGGGTTTGTTATTTTGAGAAAAACTTGACAAAGAACTTTGTTCAGGGTTACACATGAAAAACAAGTAATTAAATATTAATAGATTCAAAAATTAATTTTAAAATTCACATAAACAACGTCAAATTTTAATCGAATGTGAGAAAGCACTTACCCAACATTTTACTAAGATCGGCGTTATGAAGGTCAGGATTTTCGTCGGCTAACTTTTTTCTTTCGACTTTTGCCCAAACCATAAACGCATTCATTGGTCTTCGTATTCTTGCTTCTTTAGGAACTTTCTGTGATTGTCCACCGATTTTAGGAACAAAATTAGTGTTTCTTGTTTGTGCAAAAACTGGCATTGCGTCAGAGTAGCTTGGTCGTATATATTCACTTTGAAATCTGCCGTTATCGTAAGCACGATAATCTGCATATATATTTTGGCTCATATCCCACATATCTTGAGTTTTTGGAAGCACTTGTGGCAAAACTTGTGACGCTGGTATCATATCTGTTTCGTAATCGTACCTTGGCGTCATATGCATAGAATATTGTTGTGACAGTAGAGGTGACGTAGAATTTGATGGTGATAGACAGTTTGAATAAGGATTTGCCGCTGTTGGAGATGGCGTAGCGTCCTCCATGACTCTGTAAAAATACAGTGTTTTAGACGTACAAATTAAAATAAAATTATTAAAAAAATTGTGATTTACAAAAGAATTAATTATTTTTACTGCAAATACCTATTTGTTTTTTTAATAAAAAATGGAAAATAAACGATTAAATAATATTTTTTAAAATTAATACGCATTAAAACGTTTATTTGTAAAAATAATAGCAAACACTTAATATTTTTTTTAATAAAAAGCTGTTTAGTAGAACCCATATCGCCTCTTACAATTTGTTTACCTACGACTAGTATTTTATTTAAACTTACATTGTAAATAATTTTCTTAAGCGTAAAGGTACGTTTGGTTACTCCTTGTCAGTATTTCACTTCTTATTATTATACCAGTAACAAGTATTTTACAAGAACTTTCTTGAATTACGTAGTTTTTGTTTGATACGGACATATTTCACTGCCATACTGTCGAGAATAATCGTTATCTATTGCTAATTATCTACTGTTATCTATGGCTTTCAGTTCATTCTAAGTTTTCTTTTTTTAAATAGTATGATTGTCTTTGTACATTTTAATTACAGTTTTTGTTATTTTGTCACAATAAACAATTATACTTAGTATTACTATTACATTTATTTTTATTGCACATTTTGGAAGTAGTATTAGATATACAAAAAGTGACCAATAATTTTCATAGTAAAATTCCCTACTAAATGAAATATTACATTATATTTGTTATAAATACATGAGTAAAAAAACATTACACATGTAATTTTTACATGCATACTTAGGTAATTTTGCAATTATCGTTAAATACTACTGCAAAAAACGTAGATAAAAAAATTAGTTATATAAAAATACACACATTTTTTTCAGTGTACTAAAATTTTACAAACTATTTCTTTATTGTTTATTAAAAATAAAATTAATTTTTATTAAATCAAAATTTTCACATTAAATTTTATAAAACTGTGATTAAAAAATCGCAGTTTATTGAAGTTATTGTGATTATTTTTTTTTCTTTCCTTGAATATGATTTTTTAATTTTTAGTTTAGTTTGTGCATACTATATCTAATGCTGTTCATCTAATATTAGTTACCTTTTTCACTTATCTAAAATAAAACAACTTTTTTATTTGGTATTCTAGAACATATGTAAATTAATGTGCTATCTCTGTTATTCAAACATCGCGCAAACAAAAAGGAATTATAAGGACAGGGTCCGGAATACTACCTACGTATAAAGTATAACTTTGTTTGTAATTTTTATCTTATCTAATTGTTTATATTCAATAAGTTTCGTATTTTTTTTATAAAAACGTTTTGATTTAAACTAGAGTATATTTTTAAATAGATTTTAGTGTACTATTTGGTTTTGAAAGGTTTTTTTTAATGTATTTTTTGGATTGCATTTATTTTTTTCTGTGTTTTTGTTGTATTTTTAGTAAGTTGTAATGCTTATAAAATATGTAGCAATATTAAAATATTAAATTAAAAATGAAGGTGTTACACATGTACACCAGGTTTTCATTTTATATCAAAATTTCATTAATGTCTTTTTAGATATAAAGTTTATGCATTGTATATGTATATTAAAACGCACAAATACTATTAACGGTTATGGTATTCTCTTAAAAAAATAAAAAGTAAATAACATAATTAACTTTTTAAAATAGTAGACAAAAAATGAGAATCAACAGATTATTTTTTTATTACGAATTTTAAAACATTTAGAAAGTAATATACAGATTTGTTAATAATAAAAACAACACAAAAACTGAATGCTGTAATCCAATCCAGTATAAACATTGTTGTACACGTATAAGTATCTATTAATTAGGCCAGTGCTTGCTTTGGAAATAAAGTATGTGAATTTTTGTGTTTTGTGTGATATTTAATGTGTGGTATAAAAAAAATATTTGTTTGGAAATCACAAAATAAAGACATATTTGGTCTAAAAAGCGTTTTATATTCTCAGGTATAAATGTAATAAGTTACACAATTATATACTATTATAATGTCAAATTTAGTCTTATATAAATCTTAAGTTGAAACGTCCGGAGTAATATAACAGCATCTAATTAACTCTTTCAGTGTTCAATTTATTGAATAAAAACAATGTAAGCCGTGAAATTATACCGGAAAGAAGCAGGTAAGTTTAAACATAATAATTAATACGTTTTGAGTTGCCGCAGGGTGATTTAAATTTGATACTACTTTGTAAAGCAAAACTGTTGATAGATTGTTAATCATATTTACAATTCTTGTTTAATTTACATTTAGCTACTGTTGTAGAGACGTAATAGAAGAAAAGAAAACGGAATGTAATCATATTCTATTGCTTTATGTCATACTACTTATAATTATAAAAATACAGAAATATTTAAAATTGCATACATCAGATATAATACTACTTTTGGTTCAGGTTCTGTCGATAAAGATCAAATATATGTATGTATAAAAAGTCTGGTTAAATTCTTGTAATACAACGGGAAATATTAGAAAATCTTCTTTTAAATATTGAAAAAATCACTATTTTGCATTGAGCGAGATTAGTTAAAAATTTTTTATTTAAAAATAGTGTTGATTTAAGATTATTTCCAAAGATAAAATAATATACATTTTTCTAGACTATATGTATTGTAATTCAAAACACCAATTGACAATTTTAATATATACAAATTATACAAAAAATTGCACATAAAAAATGTCTAGATTCCCTACCACTAACAACAAAAAAATAAGAATATGTTACAAAACTTAAAAAAAATTCAAAACAGATTATAGTATATTATTATACAAGTTACATAAGGAAGGCTATTATTGCATGAGTAGTTTAGAGCACGACGAGCGAAGCGAGGAGTGCTCTAATTGTACGAATGCAATAATAGCCTCTTATGTAACGTGTGTAATATACTATTTTTTCGACTTTACATTTTAAATTAATTAATAAAATAAATCCAGGTTTGAATCTTGACATTTAAGAATTTTTTTTTACAATTGGTATTACTGATAGATTGACATTAATTTTCAAAAATTGAAATTTAAAAGTTTGAATTTTCAATTGAAAGTAAAAACTAAGAATGGAAAATGAAATTAATTGTACTCCTCCTGAAGTACGGGAAGTCGCAGAGGATGCCACAAAGAATTTATTGCCTGTTAAATCAAAAGCAGTGTACGAAAAAGAATATGTTCGTTTTAACAAGTGGTGCAAGAATAGTTCGGTTCGAACAATTACAGAAAATTCTTTGTTAGCGCACTTTGTTGAAATGCAGAAGACAAAAAAACCTACATCAATGTGGACAGGTTATAGTATGCTACGCACTTGTCTAAATTTAAATAAAGATGTTGATATTTCCAAATATCATAAATTACAAGCATTTTTGAAACGTAATTCTACTGGTTAGCAAACGAAAAAATCAAAAATACTAGATGATTCCCAAATAAATAAGTTTTTAAATGAAGCAAATAACCAATGCTATTTAGGAATCAAAGTATGTAATAAAAATAAAAATTATAATTTTCACTCTCATTTGCCTTAGGTTATTTTAATAATGGGATATTCTAGTGCCATGCGACGTGATGAGTTAACTCAAATGGTAATAGATGATATTCAGTTTAACAAATACCTAAAACCAAAAATAACGTCTCTCGTCTTTTCGTAATTACAAAGCAAACCTGGATTTCAATTATACAAAAATATGTTGCACTTCGCCGTTTTAACGTGTCTTCCAAACGGTTTTTCTTGACATATCGAAATGGACGTTGTATCACAAGTCCCATTGGAATGAATAAAATCGGTCAAGTGCCACGGGTAATTGCTCAATTTCTGCAGTTGCCTAATCCAAGCCTATATACTGGCCACTGTTTTCGACGATCCAGCACCACACATTTAGCTGACTGTGGTGGAGATCTATTAACGATTAAAAGTCGCAGAAGGTTACGTGGAAACAAGTCTGTTTAATAAAGTTGCGGTTTCGAATCTCTTGTCTTCCAACTCTACTGTGACAGGACCACATACTTCGGCTACAGCAACTGTAACAAGTACGTCATCAAATGTGTCGATGAATGAGAATTTACAACACACTGTTGTAAATGAGACAATCCCAGGTAAATTAAGATTACCTTTTTTCATATAAATACTTTTCTTTAATTTAAATCAAAATAAATCCGTTTTTCTCTAATTACTTTTTCAATTCAAAGATGCAAACAAAAATAGCATAAAATGTCTGGTTATGATGTTAAGAATGTAGACACAAAGTTCATTCAAATACCAACTTGAAAATACATAACAGTATCGTTATATACTTTTAGTGACTTTATAACGATATGGTATTGGTGTCGTTATAGACTTATTACGGTTGTAAAGTCGAAAAATTAACTTTAGATTGCTTAGTTACACACGTTACTTAATGAAAAACTTAAACTTTGTTTTACTTTTAGCGTTAAAAAGCATTTATTTTAAGTTATTTATACTGCATTAACAAATTTTTGACAAAATCCTTGCAAGTATGTTCATAAATCTGTTAGCAGTAGCTACGTCTACAAATGTAATTTTTCATATACTTTCTGTTCTTACATGCATTTATCACATTATAAAGATGTTATAAGTTCTTTGAATAACTCATTGCCCACGTAAAATTTACTTGTGTGTGAACTGAACATGGATTAAGCTATCTTGGATTTTCAAAACAAACTAAATATGTATAGTAATACAGTAAATATGTAAACTACGAGTAATAAGAAAAGTTTAAAAATTGATTGATTATATATTAACTACTTTTGTTTCAAAACGAAAACTAACCATGCTCCGTATAAATTTATTCTCTAAGTGAATATTTATCAAAAGGAAAAAACAGTGTAACCTTGTTATTTTTTTTAATGTAATCAAAAATCTTAAAAGCAAATGTATAATTTTGTTTTTTGTAAATATTTGTATAAAATTGATGAATTTTATTACTTTTATGGGTAAATTTTTCAACGACACAAAAAATAAATTTAATGATAAGTGCTTAAATCTGAGATACAATAAATCATGAGAATTATAATGAAACAGTCAAAAAATTATTGTATTAAAACCTTGAACTTTCCATGTCTACACACACATAAAATAAAAAACCAAATCAGCTTTATATAAAAAACCACATCAAACTTAATGATGATTCATGCAACAATTATCGATACTTTTATTTGTCAATTAACAATTAATATGAAGTTATGATTAGGTAATTGAGTTGATTATCAAATTTATCGTGTTTTCAAATACTCGAGATAAAACATGTGAGTTACGAAAATAAACAGAGCTATTGAAGTTTTATACGCAATTGTGTAGGACTAATTTAGTCAGATTCAAGATTAACAAAAAATAAATACTTTCATTAGTAAAACCTGATTGTCGTATAAACGCACACTTACACGTTTTTTTATATACCTATAGTGCAATCATATTAACTTTATAAAAATAAATTAAATTGAACTATCTTATACATTGTAAAAATTATATGAATTATTTTAGGCATTGATGCGTTTGTTAGGTTTTACTTTAAACACTAATTCGCAATACATCAAAATAAATTAATAATTAATAATATTTGATCTTCTTAAGTTAGTCATTACGATTCCTAATTTTGTTACAGCTTTGTTTTATTATTAAGCTTTATTTTTGATTTACAACGTACGTAGAAATTTTAATAGCAATACTTAATTATGTCAGATACATATAAAGCTGAGGTACCTAATTGTACATACTTACATAATTATTATGTGTGAATATAAATAAAATAATCTAATCTTGAATTTTTAAATAATCATTTCTTAAAAAGTGGTGGTGTCAGTACTAACTACGCTACGTTTGTAAGAAATAAACTTTTTCAAAGTAATTATTTCAGTAAAAATAAGATCTTCTACAATTGTATAAACTAACATCTAATAATAAAACAGAGACATACATAAAATTGTTATTTAAATGACAACTAATTTTAGAATACATTTTTAATGTAATGGTAAATAAATATTTGATCATTCTTATCGGGATATAGATAATATTACTCAATTTAGTAGCATCCCATTGTAATGCAAATACTAATATAAGTAGAAGAAGAAACGTTTTTTTAGTATGTTTTATTTTTGATTTTTATGAAATTAACATGAAAAGATTAAAAAAAACTTTACAAGAAGTATTTGCATTGTATTTTTTTTATTTGTACAAAATTAAATACTTTTTTCGTATCTACCTTTTTTAAATAACGTATTTTTCTTAGAATGCAATAAACAAAAAGTTCAAATAACACGTAAATTGTAAAAAATGCGAATACAAAACAAAAGAAAATATTAAATTTATGTAAAATTATATAACTACTGTGTGATTTCAAGTTAACAAGAAATGTTTTACTCAAGAAATCGTTTAGATAAATAGATTAATTTAAATAATAATTAAATACTTTATAATGCAATACATTTTTTTAACAATTAAAATTACTATTTACTTCATACCAAATTATATAGAAAAAAGTCAATATTTTTAAGTTTATATACTTAATTATAGTAATTTACAATAAATATTAAAAACATTATTAATAAGAAAGTAAACATTTGTAAGTAAGTTAATATTAATATCAATTTAGATGTGCAATAAGTTGTAAAAAAAATAACTAATATCTTGCAAATACTAATAGAACTATTAAATTAATAGATATTAGATGCCAGAAAACCTATCAGTTTTAATAACAAAAACAAATTAAATAACTGCTATAATTATTAAATATAAAACTATATCTATACCAACTTAAAATTTAAATTAAAAAAAAAAACTTACTCTTTTACTGTATTTGGATTACCGAATTAAGGGTATTTATGTTTTCTATATTGTCGTGCTCTCTAAAAACTTCATTTGCTAATGTTTTATAGGTAAATCTGAACGAAATATGAATTCCTGGAACTATTCATTTGATTATAAGAATTTCTTTGTTGATATTAGTATTCATAACTGCAGTAAATGAACTGTGTGTCGTGGTGTGATAAGCATCCAGTTTATGACAAATTAAAACGTAAGCACTTAGATGTATGAGAAGTAATTAAATGTTGATTTGAAAAAAAGGTGTTTTAAACAGTCTCAAAATATTTGTCGCGGAATATTCAAAGATAGAACAACTATCTAAGCTATAATTAATTAATATATTGTTATTGTAGAAAAAAACATATCGGAAAAAATAATAAAAACTGGACTTGTTAAAAAAACCATTAAAAAAATATATTTTGCAACAATATATAGATAAATCAATTTATGTTTCAAATATCTACAATACATCAACATAATGATGTAACTAGAAATTATAAATGCCAATTCCTCAAATATACTTTTTAATGTCTTCATGCATGTCACTAATTTGATTAGATGTCTCTGATTTATAAGAAATATCAGTTTATATGGAATGATCATATTTCTTCCACACTTCTTTGGTTCTTATGAAAAAAAAAACAAATGATACTTATTCCTTATTAAAACTTGCTTGTCGTTTATCATAGTTTTTAACGCAATAAGTAGAGACATAAACACAATTTAATCGTTTTTATTAAGATCGATTTCAAAATAAATCCGAACGTTTATAAAATAATACAAATATTTTAGAAAAACGGTTCTCTTAAGCAGTTACCATTAACATAGTTGCTCCTTGATTTAAACGTGATATCGTGTAGCAAATGTCTTAATTATTAGCCAATGCGACGGCGCGAATTTAAACAGTCTACTAAGACCTTTTGAGGAGATCCAACTTAGCCAAGTTTTATACAAAAACAGAACAGTCTTGAATACTGAACGTGAGCAGATTGTTGAACACACATTTCAGTCGTGAATTATTTCCAACGAAAAACTCCCTGTTTATAGTGACTTCCAGTTTTTAACAAGAGAAATTTAGTGTTGTGGAATTTTTGGACGTTTCTTAGCTTTTTGTTGTATTTAATACTGACCAGACGGGTAAACCTAGACGAGCCAAGAAAAATAAATTTGTTTACCTTTTTTCTCTAAAAGCGCCGACTTTTAATTCTTTACCGATGGAAAATCTTTTTTTTTTAAGTAGTTAATTTTATAATTCGTTAGTTATCTGTCTGTGCATCTAAACGTATCATCGTATTTATTGTATACACTCACTTTTGGCGTAATTACAAAAATTCTAGAATATTTTTTGTAAGCGAAAAATATTTCGTTTTTCAACTGGGATTCCGCAAATATTATGTTAAAATACCCAAATTTATTCCGATTTTAAAAAAGCAGATGCGCTATTGGTTGTCAACTGGTATATTTATGTTTCTGTATAGTTATTTATGTTAAACAGACATTTGCTTAATAATGAAACAGCAATATTTATGAATATTAATTAAGTTAAAGATATGAATTGAAATAATTACATCAACTCGTCTCTCGTAGTTGTTTTTTATAAAACTTTCTTAAAAACAATAGTAAGTTAAATCCAATTGTAGTTGATTGTGTTAAAAACCTGATGTGAATGAAGGTGTATTAACAATAGAATGACGTATGTGCTTTTTTAAATGCAATTAAATCTACTGTACTTGTGTCTAAAGAATCACATCAGTACAAACAAATATAAAAAGCATATTTTTTCTACACATAACAAAATTTATTAATTAAGATTGTTATTACAACATGGTGTAATAATATTGCCTTATAACGTATATAAAACTTTTAAAAGATATCGTTTGATGTATTATTTATTACATCTTAATAACAAAATTTTCAATTTTGTAAATATGAAAGTGAAAAACTACTTTACTGAACGTTTTTTACAAATATATTTACAGAATGTAAGAAGTAAGCAAAATTACAAAACAAAAAATGTACTACTATGAATTTTATAACGAAATTTTTGTACGAATTTGATAACGTATTTGTAATTTATGTGTTATTTTGTGCTAGAAATGCTTTAAAATTAAAATTGTTCTAGAAAACAATAAAATAATTAGGAGTAAATAAAGTAAAAAATCTAACTTATTAAAAATAATATTTAAAACATTTTTACTAAAAAAGATTTAACAATTTGTTTATTATTTCTAAACAAGAATTAAATTTTTTGGGTTTAGTACTTACGGATAAGTGTAAGTAGTGTTACAATCCTCGTCGGAAGCCATAGCAATCGCACAATTAAGTCACTGATTGAATTTTTTTTACAAAAAAACGTCAAGCGCTTTTTCTTCTATATTCATTATGTTTAATTTGTTTTTGATTTTGTTTAAAGTTAAGTGTATATTGCGCTTGTATGTAAAATAATTTGCCGGTGCAAACTTTTTCACAGTAAGAAATTTTGTTTACACTTGTTGCACGATTAATACACATAAATAAAGGCAATAAAAGGGCACTTAAATTCAATAATTTCCAATTAAAAGGAACACTTTTTTAAGGCACAAATTACAAAGAGCATTACGCCGATGTGGGTGACCGTTAATGTCTTAACGTAAACATATGCACATACGAACACTTGTTGAACCGTCGGATGGAAGCAAATACAGGTGCACACGCGGTGCTACTCAAAGCTCGTGTTTTAGAATACTGTACTGAATCTTTTGAATTGTAGGTTGGGAGCGAACGATACCTGCCTTGCTTGTACCTTGCTTACCTGTGGTGCTAGCGCGCACCTCTACACGTGGCCGGATTTTGTACTAAAAACTAAATAAATCAAAGAATCTGTCTCATTTAAATCTCTCTTTAATTTTGTCTCGTTAAAAAATTAACATACGCCGATGTAATCTCCAGCGCGCTACAAGATTAAAACACCTTAACAATTATTCATACAAAAATTCATTAATATCGACATAACAATACTATTTTGCTATTTGCAGTATTACACAAAAATTACTTTCTCTAATACTTTCTGAAATACCATAACCGCCGCAGATTCAATTCTATATGTAATTACTCAATTTTAATCAAACTAACAAATATTGCACTTATCGTTCGTAATTATCCTTTTTAAGGGTTTATTTAATTTTTTAAATGTTTTGTTTGAATACAACATGAAACATCGTTTTAAGCATATTAAATTAATACAACGTCAATAACATTTTCTGCCCCAGCATTTTTGCATTTTGTTCTGACGCATTTTCTACCGGAATAAGAACCGCAAGAATGTTATTGTTATTAACGTGTTATATTTGTTTTAGATCCACGTGTATATGATTAGATCCTTAATTAACATCGAAAGAATGACACCCAAAAATATAATAACAGAAACGTAAGAAATAAATTGTGCATTGTTAAAGTAACTTGATTAACAAAACAGTTTTGTCTTCATCAGTTGAATTGTAATTCTCTAAGACATTTATATAAATAATAATTACTCAAACTCTACATAGTACAATTTTGCTTAACAGTTTATTTTTAATTGCTTATCTAAAATTAAATATAAAAATCAAGAATTACTCAAATATGTAGTACGTATTTTGACTATCAAAATTTCTCAAATGTTGAAAAAAAATGAGGCGTTTCTCAATTCGTCGGAATGTTTATTTAATGTATGTTGAGCGATCATTCTTTCTATCCACGAAAAAATGATCAAACTCTTAAATTTCTATCGACATGAAATTCTCTTGAAGAGTTGAACGATGTCTATTTTCAAGGTTTCGACAACACATTGCTAACATCACTGAAACGAGAAAAATTTAATTTTTTTAATAAAAAAAGAACTGACTGCAAAAAATTCAGTAAAACTTAATGAAATTACTTTTTAAAGTCGATGCCAAACACATTTGACTTATACCTATTTGTACTGCCAAAGTTAATATTAAGAATTAAACACAATCTTATGTCATTGTCATTCGTAGCATCGACTGCAAAAAGTAAGTTTATGTAAATTGTAACTAAACTCAATGTTATTTTTTTTTACTTTTTAGTGCATTTTATTTGATACATTTTTTTGAAATAGTTTATTTTTTTGTAAACAATTAACATCATAAAATACATCACAGAAATGCGACCTATTTTGTTAAACATAAAGTAAAAATAAGAAAGTAATAAGAAATATACTAAAATTATTATTAAAATTGTTTTATGCACTAAAGCATCCAGTTATGCACAAACCGTAAAAATTAATTTTTTTGAAATTGAATGTTTTATTATTTTCTGTAATTTTAAATAATATGTCGAATATTGTACCACAATTTAATTTATTTAATTTAATTACTAATAATGGTTTATTTGTTATAACTAAAGTTACTAAAGTTACTACGTAAATAAGTTATAACGGCGGTAAACGTGGTAAGTTGATTTTACACCCGCGTATTTCAAAATAGTTTTGAATAAAACTGCGAGATAAAACCACAACGTAAAAGACATTGGGGGTAAAGCAATATCAATGCAATTGTGCAAATGCCATCAGAGTGAATTACTGGACGGCCGTTTCGCCCTCTTGGGGCTCATCAGCAGTAGGAAAACGTTCATATGTAATTTCCACAATTGAATCGACAACCCTATAGCTTTATATTTAAGTATGAATCAGGTAACCATTAACAACGTTTGATGACAGAGCTATCTTATAATATAAGTTGCTATATATAAAAGATAACGGTAAATAAGCTATAAATTTGCACAATTGCATTGAAATTGCTTAACCCCCAATGTATTTTTACGTTGTGGTTTTATCCAGCAGTTTTATTCAAAACTATTTTGAAATACGCGAGTGTAAAATTAACTTTACTGCCGTTATAGGTTAGTTACAGTCATTGATGTACTGTAAGACTTTTTATTTTTATTCACTTGACAACGTAATTTTTCTAGGAATATTTTTTAAGTTTTATTCTAAATTATTCAATAAGAACACAATAGTGTTTATTTTTATGAACGAATGCGCTATTAAGAACATATGCAAATACTAGTCCTAGTCTATTTAATGACTGGATTTAATCAGTACTCTCTTATAGTATAAACTATCAATTTGACTATGCTGTCAGACTGAAGATGATGCGGCATCTCATTGTAATTTCAAACAGTTGGCAAACGTTGAAACTGAGCAGACCAAAAGTATCAACGTTAGGACGATCTGGTGAGATCAATCGCTACTCTCTATAAAGAAGATTCTAGGATATGTAATTTAATGGATACTTGGAGTTTTTTCACGGCTCCATTTTTTGACGCGCTAAACCATGCATTTACGGTACTACTTCATTACGTCCTATTTGCAGTTTACTCAGTACAATCTTCTCAAAGCTTTTTTTATGCCAAAATGTTCTTCGACAAATTATCATGTAAATCTTGCAACACCTCTAACATTTGGTTTTTAATGTTTTTTGACACCTCAAAAACTATATTTTACTCTTGAAAGACAAAAGGTATTGTTCTTCTCAACAAAGCATTAGCGTTGCAGTGACTATTTTTAACATGCTGTTCTGTGTTGAGAAACAACATGAGAAACAAAACAAAGCATTTATTGTATCACATCTACATACCTACTTATTTTTTAACCGACTTCAAAAAAAAGAGGCGGTTCTTAATTTGTCGGAATTTTTTTTAAATACATGCTATGTTTAATTATTCTTTTTTTATCAAAAATAAAGTAACTTAGTAGTGGCTCCATTTTAATTTGGTCAAATTCTGATGATGGAATCCATGAAAAAATAATAAAACTCGGCATAAAATTCTTTTGAACACGAGAAATTCAAAGTTTTTAGTGACTATAACTACTATTGTTAACATCACTAAAAAAATAAAAACATTTTTAACAAACAAAAAGAATAGATTTCAAAACGCATCAAATAAAATGCACTAAAAAGTAAAAAATAATGATTTAATTTCCTTACAATTAAACGAAAAAATTTGTATTCACATGAAATTATTTTTTCAAGTTGATGCCAAACAGATTCAAGTATTACAACTGCCAAAGATAGTTAGGTTTAGTTGAGAATTAAACTTAATCCTATGCTAATGTCATACATGGCATTGACTTCAAAAAGTAATTTTATGTAAAGAAAGGTTTCGTCGTTTAATGGTAACTAAATTAAATTATTTTTTGCGTTTTAGTTATTTTTTTGAAATTGATGTTCTTTTAACTTTTTTAATTATAGTACACTAGAAAAATGCTGTGTACAAATTACGTTTCGCAGTTTTATCTGCTTGATTTAGTTCTAAATTTTGAGTAAAGCTTTTGAAAGATTTTATTTTAACCTTTTCTTTTGCATTTTTCAAAAATGACGTACGACAAATATGCTGTTACATTTACAACACGTCGTACACATTGTATCGAGCAATCACTACTGAACCGCGGGTTATAACAGCGCGAGCCTTTTCAGACCTTGCTACATATCAAGCATGGACTCAAATAATTGTATTTCAAACATAAAAAAATAATGTACGCTTTGAACGACGACCATATTAAATTGCTTAGAGTAATAAAAAGTAGATGATTGTTATATCCTATAAATATGTTTAAATATTTTAAGTCATAATAAGTTGTACCGTTTTTTTGTTTTAACAAATCTCTGAGGATTCGCGCCCTAGAGCCCTTATAAACCATCCGGTAATGCTTTTATTTTTAATTTAGTGTTTTACCAAATCTTTACTTAGTACCATTTTTAGCATAAACACGGCTTAATATTGTTTGACTAACATTTTAACTATCGTCAGCGGATCTTAGCAAAAAATTTGTCACTTAGAAGTGAGTATGTCTAATTAGTGTTATAGACATTTTTTTGATAATTTATCATATTACAAATTAGAATACTGGTGTACATCGGCTTGCTACAGTCTAAAAATTATTACTTCTGTGTTATTTATACTATACGTACTTGTAATTGTGAGTTTCATTTTATTGTCATATTATCTTTGATATTTATTTACTTTATTTGAATTAACTTGTATGTTTAAAATTTATATATTTTTAAATCGATTAACTTTTTATCATTTTGGAGGTCTAAAGACGACATATTGTCAAAACATGTCGCTTTTATTAATTTAAATAAGTAATAATATATTGTGGGGAAAACTTTGTGTATATTTTAAAATATAGTTAATAACATTAAGTCCTATTTAAAGATTTTTAATTAATATTTATAACGGATTTAATAGAAATTTACGTATAATTAAAATTAATGCAATTTCGTTAATAGAAGCTTTTATATATGCAAATAGATATCAGCATTTTTAATTTATCATTCATTTTTAATAGAATGTATTTAACTATTATAAAATATTGCTTGGCTTGTTGTTGTTTTAAAAATTAAAAATGACAATTAAAAAAAAATAATTATGTCTAAAATTATCAATTCTGTGAAACACAATTGTAGACGATATCAAAAACAAAAGTTTAGCAAAATTAAATAGCTAAAAAAAGTCAAAAACAAATATCACAAAATATAAAAATATTATTAAACTATCAATTTTCCATTTCAGTAAGGTTTATAGTAACATAAATTTTTGAATTATTAATTAATTTTTCTATTTGAAAAATAGCATATTTGAATTTTCTAACATTTCTGTAACTATTAAAAAAAAGAATGTACAAAACGATCTACCAGGCTCAAGAGGTTTTTTAAATATTATTTTAAGAATTTCAAATTATTAATTGAACAAATTTGATTTTAAAAAATGTTGTAGTTTGCTTCTAACTAAAAATGTAAAATAAAATATATTTTAGATATAATTAATGTTTAATCGTATAATAATGTTTTTAAATAACTTGAGTATTTTAGCAAAAAAAAACTTACGTTATTTAAGTAATTATTTTTTCTGTTTTAAACTACATTAATGTCAAAAATAATTAATATCAAAACTGTTGATCACTGTCACGCTTACCACATAAAATACTGGTAATTAACTTCTAATTAAAAATTATTATTTTAAATTAAAAATTTTGTTTAACTGTCGGAAGTATAAGAAAATTAATATTTTTAACAGTGGAAAACAATTGTACCTAAGCCACGATTAAAAAGATTAGTACAACTTTTTCCGATTGGCAATATAATTTTGTTGCCAGGGCTATAGTAATATACTTTTCAACTTTGGCATATAATATACTAATTTCTTCGTATTCGTTCAAATAATGTCTTCAGCATGTTAAAATATCAAAAATAAGTTTTGTGCATAAAGTATTTTTGACTGGCAATTGTAATTTAATTTACGTTATACAACCTTGTTTAAATAAATGCAAACACACCTTACTGCTTTTTTGATTTTGTAGAAGTTCCACTCAAGAGATTATAAATAGTATAAATTTAGTGTGACATCTAGAGCGTGTGACGAGTTCACGCACACGTTTATAAACTTTCCCCTAATCATAAATAATATTATCGTTTTGTTTTTAGAGAGTATACAAAATTTTGATTATTATTTACGTTAGTTGATTTTGGTTTTAATTTTGTGTTTGGCATTGTTGTAGCGAGATAAAGTTAAGTAGAGTTTATAAATGCATAAAATCTACAACGTTTATTTTTGTTTTAAAAGTAACATCAATATTAGGTTACAACTTTTAGTTTATTATTTTTTTAATATAAAACTATATTTAATTGTAATGTAATTTATGTCTACTTCTATAAAATAAAACAGTTTTTTTTTATTAAATTAGTAGCAGCATTCATTTTGACTTTTTTGAGTTTGTATATGCTATTAAATTTCTATGTACAGTAACGAATTACCTTCTTAAACTTTACGTACAACATATTGCGTTTATTGAATCTTATACACCTGTTTTAGTATCGTTTTTTACTATTAACACATTATTTTAATTTGCTTTAAGAAGTCAACTAGAGGTATTCGTATTCGACAGCAAAGGCAATTTTGTTCAAATAATTTTTCAAAAAATTGCATAAATTACTACGACATTATTGATGTTATAATAACATTTGTTTTGTTATTGTGTTAAATAATTCTAACCCATTAATAAATTATCAAGTTTTACTACAAGAACTGATAATAACATTTCAATATTACAAAATAGCATCGATTTTACAAATTATCATGTAAAAAAAGAACTTTAATTTTACAAATCAAAATAACCTTTTAACAAGTAGTCAGAATCATCCACGGAATCATCTGTATAATAATCAAAATTTTAACTAATTATTTTAAATCGTTAGAATAATTTAGTAACTGATTTTAACATTAAATAATATTTACATAAAAGTACAAACAAATGTAAAATAAGCTTTTAAAATTAAGATTATGTAAAAGTCTTGTAGTTTTGTGGTAACGTAGATAACATAAACGACACTATATTTTGAAATTGATTATGTTCGAATAATAGTATATTCCATAACAAGGTTGGAATAAAAATTCGATACGAGTGAAAAATTCCGAGCGCGACCGTATGCAAGCGTGAGAACCCATGAGTATCGACTTTTTATTCCTACAGACTAACAGACCATACATTCTAAAAAAAATGTATGTAAAGTACATACGATGCAAGTGTTTTACAATAAATATTCTAACACAACCAGTAAGAATGCTTATGTTTTGTTATTAAAAATGATTTCAGAAAAATTACATTCCGCAATGGTCGTGAAAAAAATATATATATATTAGTCATTATTAATATCATTGCATAATGAATGTAATGTTTATTTATTGAAAAAGTCTTCGTATTTGAGTTGCACCACTTGCATGAAATGGCTATTTTTGTCTGAATTGAATTTACGATACAAACCACAATCGCAATACATTAAGTATTTCTTCACTCAACGATTAAATGCTTATTAAATAATATTTTTAGCTACAGATGCTGATATCTTTTTAATTTTTAGTCTTAAATCGTCACCGTCGTAGTAGTATTAATCTTTATTTTTATAATATTTATAATACTTGTTTTTTAGAGTGTATAATTAATATACTTTACGAATAAATCATTTATTTAGTAATTTTCACATTAATCGATTGATGGAGATTAAAAAACGCTTTAAAGTAGTTACTCGAACCTAACTTGTGTTAGGAGAATCAAATCAAATTGTCTTTTTTGATAAACCTTTTTTCAGGTTCTGCTTTTAGGAGGGTCAATCAAACAACTTCTTGTAGTTTTAAGGCGACGTTTTGTGCTACTAATGTGTGCACTCTATCAGGCCACTATTTATTAAAATTACATAAGAAATGGTATAACATTTTTCATTGAAAATTTACAAAACAAAAACAACTTAATTTTGCATGTACTTACACTTAACTAACAAGGTGGACGTTCCAAAAATACGTTCAACAACTAATATTTACATTAAATATTAATCATAATATGTTAAATAATTAAAATGTAAATATTGTTAGATAATAAAATTTTAATTCAGTGTTTGTAAGAATATAATGTTTGTCTTTTACCTTTCAATTACATAACGTATTATGATTATTGTTTAATGTAAATGTTGGTTGTTGAGTATACTTTTAGAACATTCACTTCGTTAATTAAGTGTAAGTACATGCAAAGTTAACATTTTACCGTTCAAATATTTCATTTGCAGAGTAAATTCTAGTAAGTTTATTATCAATATTTGTTAATAACTTGTTACATGTCGTTATATTTGTATTTTTAAAAAATATTTATTCTAAATAAAAATCAACGACTGCACTGTTTATACGCTGTTACTGACGGTCAAATCTCCTTTATGGGTGGAAATAAGCGCAATATCGCTGTCAAACGGCCAATACTTTTTCTTTACAAGATATGACTCACCCCTTTGTTTGAAGTCTTAGGATGGTATACTTTTAATTAGTTAATCAGTTTCATGCACCTTTCTTATCATAGAATATTTTGTAATTGTGGTACATTTGTTAATTAATTATGTCTGCTTTATGCGTATTTTTTTACTTAATTGTATTAATTTTATCAGTTAACGGTCAGTCTTAAGCAAAACAGTTATTACATGTAGGTAATCCTAACGTAGATTACACTGTATCAATTTTACTTTCAATCGCAAATTTTGAATCATTTTTAACTTTTGTGTTGTCGTATGAGTACATTGACGTAACAAAGCCAAATATAGCATAAAATAGATACGTCGTACACAAGCTTATATACTACGCATATTTTGTTTGCAAATCAAATAAAATAAAAGTAACAAACGTTACTACTCAATATCATAATTGTCGACTACCGACTCGTTTTGTGACTGCATGGTAGCAAAAGTTATTCTTTGAATCCTAGTTAACCTTGAATAAAATCAATCACTTAGAATTTTTGTTAGTAATTGAATATACTTAGTGGTAAAGTGTAATTCTATCGATATTATGATTGTGACATTAATTGACGAATCTACTCTTGTTATTTAATTTATTATTCGTCTACTTTTTTCTCTTTTATTTAAACGCCTATCCTCTCTTGTTAGAAATAAATAATTGAATTTGTGTTTTGCCAATTTGTTTCTTTAAGTAATCGACAGATTTAAACAAGATCTGTATTGGGTGACATTTACTTGTTTTTTCGTTTTTTTAACTTAGGTTAGGATTAACACACCGAGACTTGCGACCCGCTGACCGATTCAACTGAGTTAGTCGCTTGCATTTAAGTTACGAAAAAAATCTTGTAACAAACTATTTTCATTTTCTTATATTATGATTTAACATATGTATATTTATTTTTTTACATTTTGATGTAAGTTATTCTTTAAGATAAGGTTTAATTTTTTGTAAATAATTAGTTATACTGCGCATGCTCTGTCATGCCATGTAAAAAAAGAAGTGTTTAAATTTTTAATGTGTTTGTTGAAGTTCTTTTGGAATATTTTGGTTTTCTCGTCTGGTACGTATACAAATAAGTCAGACGGTTTTCTAACGCGTGAGCAGTAGTCTATGTAAAAAACATAATTTTTTCAAATTTAGTTTACACACTTGCAGTGATTGTCCTTATGCTTTGTTGATAGTCTCACTTGATATAAATATATATATATATATATATATATATATATGCATTTAGTACTCATACACCTCCGAATGCTATATGAAAAGATCGATTTCGCCTCCGTTTTTACGTGTTTGCCTCCGTTTTCGGAGCCGAAGACGTTTTTCCTATTTTTCATCTGTATTATCTTTCTTGGAGACACTCTCTATCGTTTGACGATTTTTTTGCCGGAGAGTGAAAACGATCTAAATATCCATACAAAAATACAATATAGTTCTACTACTTATTCACTAGGGCGCTGCTGTTTTATATTCATGATGTGTTTAGTTCCAAACCACCTCCTTATGCTAATAGTACGTATTTGCCTCATCATATTGGCAACAACGCTAGAGGCAAAAACGATACAAAGATATATGTACATGACGTATATGGATATAATTACTTTTCTGGATTTAGTCGTACCTACATACCTCGTATTTTCTTCCAGTCAATTTTTGTTTAATTTGCTTATATTACAGATTAGTAAGGTAAGTATGATATTGATATGAACTAATATAAAACAAGTCATTATACATATATACAGTATTTAACCATTTAATTTTACGAAAAAGTTTACTGTGACACCTAGAAAAAAATAAAAAAGTTTAAATGAAGAAATACAGAATAAAATCTTTATGCAAATATAAATAATATTAATTAATTGTTAGATCTGGGACACTGTTTTGGACTTTGAACGAAACGTTGGCAACTTTGGTTTCTACTTTAAAACGGTTTAAACCCAAAAAAACGTTTTCACTTTACTTCGGTCATGGAAGCCTCTGATCTTATATTTAAATTCATTATATTTTGTAGAAATGTTATTATAAAAAAAAATTTTGTTTTTAGGTAGCTGTTTAGTTACAATTAAATAAATAACACGCAGTTATAAAGTTTATTTAACAAAGATTATAAAAGTAATAAAATGAAAACAATACAATACAAATAATAAAATAATGACATTATGTCAAAATGACTACGTATTTTTATTTTTCTGCTGTTGTGTATATATTATAAACAAAAGTCTTCACTTTCTGTTGGTTTATAGGCTCATACACCCAAGCATTTTTAGAGCTTACTTCTTTTTAGTATGCTGTTTAAAGTGACGACACCATTTTTTTCTGTTTCTCTGTTCTTCTAACTATTCTGCTTCTTTTCTATTTTTGCAACATTTTTAGAACTTGATAAACTGCAACTTTTTTCTCATGCACAGTCTTTTGTAGTCGAAGGTTTGTTTTTTTGTACGGGTGCCAGTGGTGAGTTCGGTAGCATGCCCTCTTCATCAGAATTAATATTAATGACAGTTAATGCCTTCTTTTTGGATTCAATTTGGTCCCTTTTGTCAAATAACGTTAACAATGTTGCAACCTTAACCGTTTAGTACGCTTTTTAACTTATTTCGTAAAATTTATGGTAAGTTTTTACTGTGTGACCCATGAATTTGGCAAATTGGGCACTTTGATTTTTACTAACTGCATCAGAGTTGCAAATAAACAAATATTTGTTTTTGCGGCATCATTTCACTTCTTAATTCAAGTAACAAGTCTATAAATTCTTGTACATTTGGCGGAAACAAAGAGTTATAAGTCTAAAAAAGCATCTACTTATGAAGCCAGTAGTGGACGACATCAAAATGCTGATAGCGTGATTTTAAATGTAAACAGCACCACTCTGTCCTTAGCAAATTTGTAGGTAGTAAAAAACAATTTTTTAAATCTATTTTCCAATATTTATAGTTAAAAACAAACCATACTATGAATTTTACTTTGCTATAAATTTACATTTTTTAAACTACAACTTTAAAAAAATAAAAATAACTGCTGCACGACACAGATAATGTTAGTTATGTTTTGGCCAATTAATCAAGCTTTAATTTAAAAAAATAAAAACGACACTAGACTTGTTTTAGCATTAGCTACTATAAGAGAAAAAATATTGGAAATTTTTACAAACCGTGAGAACAAAGCTATAAACTAAATGAGCGACGTGAGAGAACTACCTTAATTCTCTTTTTAGGTATGAGGAATGTGTTTTTAGCTTGGAGTAGTAATTTTACAACAATGCACTTTGTTCAAAAAACAAGAAAAAATTTAAAATGCACTTTTCCGTTCTTTAGTAATAATGCTTAATTGGTTGGTCTATTCACTTAGAAAGGGCTATTTTATCTGCAACATTGTTTGCTTTTAAAGAAAAAAAATTTTAACAGTAGATTATTCACTAAAGTTAGTTTTAAGCGCAACTTTTCTGAATGAAAGGTCGGATCTTCATCGGAGTTGTGGCTGCAGTAAAACGGATCTAACGATTCATAGCCGGTAGAGAGTAGAGAGAATAAAAAAAGAAAACAAATAGTCAAACACATTATTATTAAGTATTAAGTACGCAACTTCAGATTTTTCAAATTTCTTGAGAATTTTGCTTTCGCTGATTACATTTGATAGCCAATTTTAGAAGTATTTTTGCACTTAAACAAAAAATCTTAAGCTTTCGCGGTTGTTATGATTATAAGCGACTTTCGGCTTAGACCGCGTCGTAGTTAAACACCCAAACTTAGGCTTGGTCCTAGGCTCTTCTTGACAGCCAAAACAAGAAGTAGAACTTGGCCTTTGCAGTATTGTCGTTCGTGAACCCAAACAAACTGACGTTTCGCAAGACATTCCAGCTTGCATCTTCAGAGTAGTAAATGTCACTGAAAGAAAAAGTGTAAATGACAATATTTACACCAATAGCGATTAGCGTGATTAACGGATCTTATCTTTCCGTTACCGCTTGAACATTTGTTATTATTACTTGAAGTAAGTGTTTGTGTCCTTTCCAAGAAGGTTGATCTTTGTTTTAGATGATATAATACTGGTAGCCAAGATTTGCTTAGTCTTAAACCGTCTTCTCGATTCATATTACATGGATGTTTTACTATTTCGACGACTTCGCGCATTAGTCTGGAAAGGTAGAAAGAAGTTCTAGCCAACACTTTAGTTTGGTCGAAGTTCAGCGTGTGTCCTTGGTTCCTTACGTGCTCTGCAACTGCTGATTTAGTAACTTTGCGGTGTTTGCAGTCAGCCATATGTTCTTTTACTCCAACTTCAATAGAGCGTCCCGTTTATCCTATATAACTTGATCCACAGAAACAAGGAATTTTGTAAACTCCGGCATGTTTTAGAGCCCCTTGTTTGTCTTTAGCAAATGTAAACCAGGTGTTCAGGATATCCTTAGTCGTAAAACACTTTTAATATTATATTTCTTTAGCACCCTGTTTATTTTGCCTGTTGAACCTATACAGTAAGGTAAATAAGCGGTGCTAGTAGGAGGTGATAAGTCTTTTTTGACTTTTAGATTTATTGCTCTTTTCCATGCGTTTTGGATATCTTTAAACCCGTATTCATTTTGTTCTAGGGATTCCAACAGTGTTACTTTTTCTTTTGGTAGATTTTCATTATCTGACACACGTATAGCTCTTTTGGCCTAAAGTATGCAAAACAGAGTCTCTGCGTTTAAGTATCTATTATTGTGCGTTTTCTTTCTATAAACTGAATGCCCCAATTTTCCGTTATTTTACCTTCTCACCAGTACATCAAGAAAGATTAGGCTGTTGTTGTGTTCTAAATCCATAATAAATTTAATGCTGTTATGTGCAGAGTTTAGATGTTGAAAGAACTGATTTAGTTTATCTTTGCTATAAGGCCATACAACAAACGTATCATCAACATATCTAAACCAAGTTTTTGGTTTTAACTCAACATTTTTCATAATATCAGTTACAAAATATTCCATGTAAATTGGCTATAACTGGAGAGAGCGGTGAACGCAAGGCCGCTCCTTCTACTTGTTTGAACACGTTGGTTTATAACTGAAATACATGTAAAGTAAAAGAACATATGGCTGACTGCAAACACCGCAGAGTTACTAAATCAGCAGTGGCAGAACAGGTATGTAACTACGGACACACGCTAAACTTTGACTAAACTAAAGTGTTAGCTAGAACTTTTTTCTGCTTTCCCAGACTAATCCATGAAGCTGTGGAAATAGAAAAACATCTATATAATACGAAGCAGAAGACAGGTTTAAGACTCAGCAAATCTTGGCTACACTTTTTCTTTCAGTGACATTTACCACTATAATCTATAATCATAAAAATAATACAAAATAAAAAATGAATTTGGCGATAAAACATTTAAACGTTGTCAAGAATTTTGTACACCACAGTAATTGAAAAAACGTACCTAAGCAGTTATTAGAATATTTTGAGTTCTCAGCAATACGCCAATACATCTATTTTGTAATAAAACCAACTTTTACTTACTGCGAACAAGTATTTATTGCAGCAGTCTGCTTTAACTGCACAATACTCAAAAACAATGTTAATACACTGTCTGCACACAATAATTAAAAATTAAGTTGTACCACTGTAAAAACTAAATCAAAAGTACAAAATATGATGCTGTATTATCACAGCGTGCATAAGCTGTTTTGTCAAATGCGTTGAAAATATTTTTAAATTTTGGCAGCGCCGCTGGAGGTGAACTCAACCGTAGCATTTTACAATTATATATATAAGGAGGCGAAAACGTCATAATCCCATATGGAGATAGGGTAGTACTAAATACAGATTTGTATTTTGTATGAAAAAAACATGTGATATCATTACCCCTCTACCTTTGCCTGTAAAATGGTGTAACACCTGACCCCTTAAATACGGAAAAAACTTGTGTAACATAATTTGTTCTACCGGATGGATGGGCGTCCTAAAGATATGCGGAGACGAAGAGGATACAAATGCATATATATATATATATATATATAGTTATAAACCGCACGCAATTGAGCCCGATATGTAAACAGGTGCCCGATGAGCCCGGGCGGTAACGCCTTTCTACACGACGTTATTAGCGCGCTGTTAAGCCCGACTGCGTTGCCAATATTATACACGCTCTAAACGTAGTTATTAAGCAACATTTGACAATGATTTGAAATTTTAATATTTGCGTTTAGTCTTTGCAGATAACTCTCTTAAACATCTTCCGATCTAATAGTTTTTTTTAAATTTAACTTGATTAATATTGACGTAACAAATAAACTTTCTGTAGATTTAAAATAAAAACTGTATTCAAGCATTAAACTCTTTTTATGATTGGTGCAAAGTTTGTTTTATTTGTAAATATAATTCAAAATTGTAAGCTATAACTTGTGTGTATTAGCAAATTCTTATCTGAAAAAAAAACATACTCAAAACGGCAGCAAATTAAATAATTTTCTTTAAAATTCCGCATGTAACTCTGTTTTTGACAACTTTTTTAAAGAAATGTTAAATTTAACCGTTGCCGCAAGTTGCACGACTAACGTAGAGTGTGTTATTTATCATCATTTGACACAAATTAATTTTTAAAATCAAACTTACAATATACCGCATAATAAAAAAAATAATGATTCTACAATCGTATTTTGATGACATACGCATATATACAGAGATGCGCCTAAAACTGGGATATATAACGGTTCTTCGGGCTAGAGAACGTAGCGTTTATATGTTCTACGGGCTCAACAACAACCTGTTTACATGTTTGTACCTACATATTCTTATTTACGCACACAAAGTTTTTTTAATAAATCGGAAATAAATTGAAAGGTTAGTTTTGGGCATACAGTATGTCATACAACATTATCATGAAATTTTAGTTGAAATTAAAATATGTATGTGATAGTATTTAGAATACTCTGTTTCAAATAACGAAATTGAGGAATTCTAATAAGTAGACTGAAACATTTTCACTCAATTTATTTGTTCCTTAATGTGGACGATTAAAGTAACAGATTTATCATTAATCGGACCGTCACAAATTATTAAAAAAAGCTTAGAACGAACTACAGATCATCATATAGTAACTCCAGAAACAATGTTCGATTTCTGCTCTAATGAAATTTTTGGCATAAAAATTAGTTTTTTGTATCGAGTGTGAATGTTCAAGCTGCTGTAACATATGTATTAATAAGATAATAACATAAAAAGGTACAATAATTTAATATAGTTTAGGTTTCTCACGGTCACAGCTAGTTGATACCGTAAAGGTATTCAGTTTTCTATAATTGTGATGCCGTCAATATCGTTAAGCCAATAAGCTAAGCCTTCTAAGAAAATATAATGTTTTATTTCAAAAAAATTAATATTCCATCATATGTTATATTTACGTAATAAATCTCACTTACAATACACACAATTTCAATGAAAATGAAAACATAATATCACGTTTAAAAAACATTCAACCTACTTGCTATAATATAAGATACAAACAAAGTAAATAAAACTACACTAAATATCTAGAAAACAAACATGTAGTGTTTTATGAATTTTCACATAAAAAAGTAACCAATTGCAAATAATATTTTTAACCTAATAAAATTACTTAGACTTTAAAAAACCAAGTGTATAGGCACTAAGAATGTGACAACAAGACGACCAATGTAGCCTGAAAAACGCGATTTCATCGAATTTCAAGTTTTTTTTTTGGACAAAAAGTGGGTTTTTTGATCAGTTGTGGGGTTTATTCTTTTTAGGATATGTAAACTTAATTTCTTAATAACATTAGGTGCTTACATTAAACGACCAAGACACTAAAGTCAGTTAAAAAGCACTGAAAATAAGTTGAAAAACGTATTTTTAGCAGCGCGTCATTGTTGATCGGTATTGAATAAATTTTTGTTGTGCACTCAAAAAAAGCATAAAAATTATGTTTTTCAATTTGGTCAGGTGAAAACGGGCGTTCATCAAAACTAAATGTGCGTAGATTTCTTTTTTAGGACTCTAAAATAAGTCAGCTTTTACTTTTAGACGATTTCATATGAAATGACTCAAACTTTAAAAAAATATCTTATTTCTTGTAAGAAGTGGATTAACTGTTTGTCTTAATTATTATTTTGCTAACTTTTAAGTAAATTGTCATCACAATTACTTAAAAACTCTGTGTCGATTTTAAAATTCATGACTGTAAGTTTTGTTTCTTTCTGCTAGCACAATTCTTTTTTTTTCAATTTTGTTTGTAAAAGCTTTGTGTTGGTAAAACCAAATTTAATTTTTTTAATTGTACAGTGTTATCTGCAAAATTATCATAACTTTCCATAATTATTTCACGAGAAGTAATATTTTCCAATTGATTCTACAAAACTCTTTCAGAATACTAAAAAATGTTCATGCTTCTAAGAATTTTTTCACTACAAAACGAGATTCCTACATTGTTTTTAAAGATTTTTAGTAAAAGAAAAAAAACTATATGAGAAATGCTAATATCATATCCTAAGACATATCTTTTTCGTTATAACGTTTTTATTAAATGTATGTATTTATGTTTCAAATTATTTTATAGGTATCACATCATGAATGAACCAACAAATCATTCTTATAACTTTAAAGTTTCTTAGCTACCTATATTGTACTTTTGATCCAAATCTCTTTAGAGGTTTTCAAATAATTTTTTCAATACTTTAATTTTAATTTAATTTAATAGTTATAAAGTACCACATTCTACATATGTACGTACAAGCATCACGTAGAAATTTCAAACGTTTTTAAAAATCAACTTCCGATTTTTGACTAAAACCGTTTGTATTGTTATTAATGAAAAATTATTAAAACGTGATGATACTCAAAAAGTGCATAAAATTTATACTAAAGTAAAATACACTTAGAGTATACGTTTACTGCTTGTTATTAAGCCCATCCAACGTTGTCGCATGTTGGGCTACACAACGTACCGTCCGTGTCTGTAAACAGTTTGTATATAAAAGCGACCTCTGCAGCGACTAACTCTGAACTATTTTATATATAATGCAGATATAAACGGTACAATATGAAGCCCGGCCAAATTTTTGGATTACACGTTTTGATGCTTATATAATCGTATTTTTGATTATATACACATGGATACGTAGATGAGGCGAAACCGGGCTTAATAGCGTTTCTTCGGGCTAAAGAGCGTAGCGTTTATATATTCTACGGGCTCAACAGCAACCGGTTTATATGTCTATATATATATATATATATATATTATATATACATAAATCTATATTCTCTATGCGTTCCTGTATCATTCATATTTGATTACAATGGTATTTTCAGACATTTTTTTTGCGTATGGTCGTAAAGTTTTCCGATTATTATTTTTATAAATAACCTATACCTATAACAGTTTTTTTAAAACTAATTATTATTTTGTTTTTTATTTTTGAGTGATCACAAACCTTCACGGACATACGTAGAATAACATCTTAAAATTACATCGTGATCGAATGAATGATATAGAAACGCATAGAAGATAAACATACAAACATTAACTTATATATATATATATACAGAGTGTATCTGATTAACGGGATTGTTATTTTAGCAGGTGAAATTATAGCATAAATACTAGCAAACTATGCCTTCACTTTATAGTCGTATTTCAGATACACCCTACGCATTTTCTGTTTATCAAGAACGAAGTTACAATGTGTTTACAATAAAAGAATTTTATTTTCAACATTATTATTATTGTAATGTATGTCGAATAAAAGTTAATACTTATAGAATTAAAATTAATAAATGAGCTTTTGTCTTATTAATTTCTTAAAGTATATAATTTATAAAAGAGCTATCGAACAATTAGTCCTTCCAGTCGGATTGAAAAAGTAGTGGGTTTTCTGTTTACCATAATTTGTTTACGTGTTGGGTGAAATTTCAGTATCTATAATTGCATTTAGATTTAATTTAAATATTTTAAGTTATTAAATTCAATGTGCTTAATGAGGTTACGTGGAAATAGAAAGTTATAATAAATAATTATAAATTGCAATTGACAAAATTTGATGCGTTAGTATTTAAATTATTTCATTAAGTAGTATAAACTTCAAGGTAGACTTGATATACTTGCGCGTTAACTTACATACATATTTGCGAGTGAGAGTGTGCAAAAAAGAATTAAAAATTTTAATACATAACGAGGTTGCATAAAAGGGATGATTACTGAATTTTTAAGATTGGTCCAGGAAAATTGCCATAATTTAAAAAGTTCAAATATTGAATCGAGGTTACCAAAAGTCGAGAGTAGTTTTGACGAATTTTATAATTTACAATCTGAAATTGAAGTTACAGACGAGGATAACGATCATAGTGCAGTTTTGGATGAATTTGAAGATAATTATTTTAAAGCGGTCTGTTTATCACGTGAAATTATTGCAAAGCTTGCCGGTAAAGCAATATTCGCAAATGCCTCGGCTTCTACGTCTAAGATGGAACACGATTCCGTAGAAGACAACAGCAAAAAAGTTTCGTTAGCTAGTGCAGTCCGTTTACCTATATTAGAGTTACTATCATTTTCTGGAGAATATGAAACCTGGTTTTGTTTTAAAGATACCTTTATTGCGCTAATTCATACAAATTTAAAATTAAATGGCATACAAAAATAGTAGTATTTAAATTCGTGTTTGAAACGTTCGGTAAGTCAAGTCATTTTGTCGTTAGAAATTAGTCAAAAAAATTATGAGGTTGCTTGGAAATTACTGACTCAACGTTTTGAAAATAAAAAGTTTATTATCAATTCACATATTACAGCAATATTTGATTTACTGATTGTTAATAAGGAGAATTATGTAGCTTTAAGAGAATTATAAGATAAGTTTGTCAAATATAAAGGTGCGTTAGAAGCGTTAAGCCAACCTGTGGAACATTGAGATGCTTTGCTAGTACATATCGTAATAAATAAATTAGATAGCGCAACGCGTGCGAGTTGGAAGAAATAATAAATGTAGGATTTTGGAAACCATGTCAAAAAAAAAAATGGTTTGCGATCCAATCAAAACCAAAATTAGCCATGTTGCAACGACAAATAATGAATGCGTTGTGTGCAAAGAGAACCATTTAACCAAACCAACGAAAAATTACTAATGTTGTAACTACACATTGTCAAACGTGTGAAACTTTAGTTGTGACAACAGCCGTTATTGGATTAAAAAACTATAAGGGTAATTCTGTATCAGTTAGAGTATTATTAGATGCTGGTTCTTATGCTAATTTTATTACTGCTGAAACTTTTAATAAATTAGGAATAAAGTATATAAAACTCATCAAACATTCCTATCACAGGTATAGGATACAAAGTATTGCAAACTAAAGAACAGGTGCAGTTAGAAATAAAATCACATAATAGTTTAGAAAACAATAAAATTTTATAATTATGAAATAACGGCAAAATGCTTGTAGTCAAAATAAATACAAACGGCTTTGAAATTCCAAATCGTATTATTCTAGCTGACCCGAGTTATAATATACCAGGAAAAATAAATTTACTAATAGGCGCTAAAATATTTTATGGATTGTTAATGATAGGACAATAAGATTAGGTACGGGAAAACTGAACTCTAAGAAAATCACTGTTAGGGTGGTTAGTAACTAGTAGTGTTATGTTTGACAAAAATAAAGACCGAGTTATTAGTAATTTAAGTGTTTTAACAAATTTTGGAAACAATATACAAAATACTTTAGAAAAATGTTGCTTAGTTGCGGAAATAAAACCAAAATGTAGTTTAGTTAAACGGGAAGAGTTGTAGTGTGAAAATGAATTTAAACAATCTACATTTCGAGATGATGATGGGAAATTCGTTATTAATTTGTCAATCAAAAATGAAGTTTTGGGTAAAAATAAACAAGCGAATTTAAGAAGACTTTATAAAACATTGAGAAAAAACTAAAAAATAATGAAGAGTTAAGGAAGGAGTACGTTTATGAGAGAGTATGATGAATTAGATCGCATGAACTTACTAAGAAATAATAATAAGCGTACGACAAGTTCTTGTGGGTATTATATTTCGCATGATTCTGTTATTAAAACTAGTATCAATCAACTAAAGTACGTGTTATGTTTGATGCGTTAGCAAAAACTGATAATGGTAAATTTTTAAATAACATATTAAAGGTAGGACCTGTTGCACAAAGCGATTTATTAACTATTTTATTACGATTCAGGCAACAAATATTGTTTTAGTAAGAAATATAGAAACAATATATAGACAAATATGAATTAATAAAAAATTTTGGGACTTTCATTAAATTTTTTGGCGGAAAAGTGAAGATAAACCGTTGTTAGAATCCAACTTGAGAACGGTAACTTACGGTACATCACCTGCATTGTTTTTGACAACGCGTTGTCTTAATGAGTAAAGTATTAGTAACAAAAACAAAAGAAAATTTTTAAACGCAACTGAGGCGATCGAATATGACTTTTATATGGATGATCTTATTACGAGAGGATCAAATGAAAAAAACGTGACTAAATTCAAAGAAGATATAATTACAGTACTCATGTCTGCAAGATTTAATTTAAGAAAACTCGGTTACAATAGTAAACGCTTGTTGAGTGAAAATTGTAATATAAATAAAGATCAACATTTGCTAAAAAATGAAAACGACAAAACTGTAGGTATCATTTGGCAAATTGATGAAGATGTATTAAAATTTAACGTAGAAATAGAGATTAAAAAAATTATTACTAAGCGAGTTGTATTAAGTACTTTATCGCAAATTTAGTACCTCCTGTAGTGTTATTAACTAAAATATTTTTACAGGATTTATGGTTACAAAATATGATTTGGGATCATGAATTACCATTAAACTTAAAGAACAAATGGCCACAAATAGTAAAAGAAATTACTTAATTAAATAAATTAAAGATTGATAGACACGTTTTGTTAAAAAACTACAATATTCTTGAATTACATGCATTTTCAGATGCGTTCGAAAAAGCGTATGGTATGTTAAATCAAGAAACAAAAGTGCTAATGTAAAAATCGCGTTGCTAGAGCAAATGCGTTATTTGATGATCCTTGCGCATATCTCAAAATTCGTACGTGCAAGTGCGATAGATAGAGATTTTATGCGATGAAACGATTTATAAATCGAACCTATGGATCGAACTAAAAACGTCGAGCAGTAATCGCCATTTTAATTGTTTTGATTGCTTTTTTCCGTTTACTTATTTGTCCTTATTATCGTTTCTCAAGTCTATTAATAACACCACAACCAGTTTTTTTTCAAAACTCCGCTGTCTGTATTATTGTGTTACAAATAAGTAAAATATTTTTTGTGATCGATTTTGTTGCGATTCAAGTTTGATTACAGGATGTCTGATGATCGCGAAATTAGTGCTGTTGCATCTTCGGCTACAAAAAAAGGCACATATCCTAAAGAATCCAGGACAATAGTATGGAATGTTTTTTCGTATTTTAAAGAAAGAAATGAAAAAGGTAATTGTTAGGTTATGCATTACATACATTTAATAATTTACTTTTATTTTGTAAAGGCAATATTATCGAAACGGTTGTTCAAGCAACAGGAGTTTCACGAGCTACTGTAGTACGTATTGTGCGAGAAGCCAAGTTAATTGAAACTGACGGACAAATTACATTTAAATCGCCGAGAAAAGAATTTCATAAGACATCTCTTAAATGAACCGTAGACAATTGTGGTGAACAAATTATACGAAGAATTGTTAACAATTTCCATCTTACTGATGGACGAACGTCTACTTTGAAGGCTATTTACGAGAAAATCAAGGATGACGATACCATTGGCTTTTCTGGCTAAGAAACCTTATTAAGAAAAATTTTGAAAAAATTAGGATTCAGGTGTAATAATTACATTCTTTAATTTACTCGATGTTCTACTTTTACTGAAACAAATATATTTGATTATGTTTTGTAAAAAAATCGTAATATTTGAACTTGAATTGAAGGTTAAATATATATTTCTTTTAGATGGCAAAAATTCATTGATAATCGTCCTATGTTGATGGAACGTCATGGTGTGCAAAATTTACGAATCTCATACAAATTCTTACCAATGGACTGATAAATCAAATTACGAGCTGGAATGCCCAATATCTAAGGGTAAACCGTATTAATTATGGTACATGCTAATGGTAATAATGGATTTGTTAATAATGCGCTATTGATATTTAAATCTGGTCAGAAAAGTAGAGACTACCATGACGAAATGAATTTTAACAATTATAATCGTTGGCGTTGGTTGGAACATTAATTAATTTCCAATCTTCCCAAAAATTCTGTAGTAGTTATGGATAATGCCAGTTACCATAATGTTTTGGTAGTTAAAACTCCCAATTTTAATAATAGAAAAGCAGACATGAAATTGTGGCTAAATGGACGTGGTATTGTGTACGAAGATAAATTTACAAAAGCAGAACTGTATAATTTAATACTAATAAATAAGCCGATCAATAAGCAATACTCCGTTAATTCATTATTTGCTAAACATGGACATACTGTATGTCGATTACCACTTTATCACCCAGAATTAAACCCTATAGAAAAAATTTGGGATATTATTAAGAACTGAGTTGGAACTAAAAAACATCACGTTTAAGTTAAATGAGATGGAGTCTTTGGTAAAAGAGAAAATTGCAAATGTAGGTGTAAAGGAATGGTCACAAGTATGTTGGCACGTCCAAGAAATTGAAGAAGAGTATATAGAAAAAGAACATATAATAGACACTTATTGCGAATCGTTAACCTTTAATGTCAACGACTCATCAGATTAGGACTCATGTGGCTTGTCTGATGAAGATGAGGAAAAGCAAGATTAATATCATTCACATATTTACTGTGCATTTCACAAGTCATTACCGAAATAAAGTAGGGCCATTATTAGATCGAATTAAATAAATAAATATAAAATTATGCGATGTATTTGGTTTAAAATGTTTTATTTATTTTATTATTACCTATAGGTATATAAATGATATAAGTTTGTTCAATAAGATGTTAGCTTTTGCTTTGAAAATTTATCTTATTCGCAGTTTATGATACTTTTTATTTTTTTTTTTCAATTTTAAATTTAGTTGAAATATATTTATCTGCATTATTATTTTTTTATGGTGTATGAATGATTAAGTCTTGAAGTATAGGATTTTTGCTTATTTCTTCAAAATTAAAAAAAAGACTTGCATGATAAAACTTTTAAATTTATTCTTTCCTTCCATTTGGCATAGTCACACAAGTAAGCATCCTTTTAATCAACCAATTAATGAGTTCGTAGTAACTGCATTCATTTGTTCAAAATCTTATTAAGATGACGAGCTTTTAATTGTTCAATTCTAAGTTTTGGTTTCATTAAAAAAAAGCACTGTTTTCTGCGTTCTTTAATATGTATAGGTTTTTTTGTAACTTAAAAGTTGATTCAAGCATTGAGTACTTTGTCCACAATGTCGATGCAACTGGTTCATGGCAAACGCAAAAACCAAGTTTGGAGCTTTCATTCATATTTTTCACTTATTTGGACTTAATTTTTGTTGGTGTAATATAAATAACGAAGTATTAACACAAGTACAAATTAAAATTACATTTATTTTAGTTACCTTGTATAAATTATAGCATACACGCACCATGTTTAAAAGTAGACTAACTTTTTCATAGTGGATTGTAGCAAGTCAGCTGATCGTTCTCCCGCAGCTTGGGATCAAATAATAACGCGTTCACTCTATCAAGAGTGGGTCCATTAGAAAAGCAAACCTTGCTACGTTTGGAGCTTTGTTGTGCGTTATGGGTATGTAAGCTGGTTCGCGTAATCAAAAAAAAGTTGTGGTTAAATTTTCACAAAATACGTTAGTATACTGATTGAACTATTGTAAGGAATTAAATAAACCCTGATTCAAGTTGATGGACAACGTTTGTTGGAGATCGCGTCAAGAAAATTAGATCAATGACGCAACCTGAACAATGGCTGCATTTTACAGGTAGCGAAAATCTAGCTGACATTCTTTCACGCGGTACACGGTTAGATAATTCAATTTTTAGAATTTGGTTTTTAGGACAAAAGTGATTATATAATAAATCGAGTAAATTTGTAACTCAATATAAAGTAATTTAGAAAACGTGGAAATTTAAGAGAAAAGTTAAACGTAGCTTTGTTGTTACAAACATTCAAAATTTATTTGAAAAATTTTCAGATGTAGTTAAAATGATAAAGCTAGTCGCGTGGGTGCATATTTCTTTATAGTTATAAGCTAGTTTGAATAAGTATTTTGGACCGCTTTAACTTTAGTTAAAATGGTACAAGCAGAGTGTTTTACTGAAAGCACTCATGTTAAAAAAAACAGTATCAAGTAATGGTAAATTACTGTGTCTTAATCCTTTTCTCGATAAAAAAGGAATTTTCAGAGTCGGATGTAGATTAAAACACGCTAACATAGTTTATAACTACACGGAGAGAATTATTATGCTGAATTTAATCATTACAATTTCATATTTAAAGCATTTGCTTTTTTTTCCAAAACTGATCCACATTCAAATAAAATTAAACCTACATGTTCTAAAACTTAAATTAAATTTTTTATTGCAATCCAAACATGTTTTTATTAAGTCATACATAATTATAATGATACAAGGAAAAAGTTTTTGTTAAAATTAAGACTACAAATTGATCAAATTCAATCAATTTTTATAAGAAATCATATCAACGATTAAAGTACGTAAAAAATTAGTACGAAACCACAAGTTGGCGTTTTAAGTAAGCATTTATGTTATCACTATTTGTTTCACGCTGGTCTAATATAAGGTATCAGCAATTTAATTTAAGTTAAGGTTTGCAATATATGCTAAATTCTTTGCTAAAGCTGTGGCAAAGATAAATTAACGTGTAACGTGACTCCGACAGTCTTTTGTTTGGAACTATACGACATGGATCCATCATTTTACAGTGAGTTGCTTGCACAATATAACTTATAATTCAATACATTAATTAGTGAATGATTGAAAACTATAAGAAACTTACCAGTAAGTATTGACTCTGATTTTGAGTATTGTTCACTTTCGTTATATATTAGAATTACGTCGCAAAGCTTGCACATTTTTTGGTATGTATGACTTAGTTTTTTGCAATGAAATGTAATTATCGTGCATTTGCTTTTCTTTTAGAAAAAGAAATTGACGTTACATCCCTTGTGCGCGTAACGGAAAATGATTTGGACATATTTAGGGAAGGTGAACTGGGGTTGATTGTAAAGTTTAAAAGTTGGAGAATCCTTTGACAGAAAAAAATAGCTTTGCAAAACTTACAAGATTATTTAACTCGGTTGGTGTAGATTCGACTAATATTCTAAGTGTAACATACTAATAATGCTGATGCGTGTACATATTGGTGTCAAGGACAGTATTATTTAGATTGGTAATATTACCAATAATTATAAATTTTAATGTAATCTAGGATTAAACCATAAACTGTGATGATAAAAATATAACACATTTATTTTGAATTCAGCAAATAAATACGTTTAAACTATGAGTATATTTACTGAAATAATTCATACCCTGAAGCTGCACAAAAGCAAACATTATGACACTGCGTGCTTAAATTAATACAAAATGTTATTACTATATTATGATAAAACGCAACAATTAACAGAGATAAGAAAAAGCAGTACTTGTCCTAACGATGTTTTCTTAAATTGAGATATAAAATCTATACAATTCTTTTTCAAAATATTTGTTGTAATGAAATGAAAGTTTTATTTAAGCGTACATCGGCTTGACTCCAAACCAACAGCCTATTTGCATGAAATGTAGCTGTTTTTGCTTTATTACAGTAAACTTTTCTCTCCGTGTAAACATCTTATAGTTATACCTAAAAATCATGTATTTACAAAATTAATAATCGAAAAGGAACACAAGCGTTTATTACACGCAGGTTCTCAGGCTGTGGTAGCTAGTGTGTGAGAAAATTATTGGCCTGTATGTTGTAGCAACGCTTTAAATAAATGTGTTTGTTTTAAAGTTCGTCTAAACACTTTCGAACCGTTACTAGGCGATTTACCACTAAGTCGAGTTCTACCGGTACATCGATTTTTTGCAACTAACGTTGAATATGCAGGTCTATTTTTAATTAAGAATAGCAAATTAAAAAACCGCACGTTTATTAAATCATATAAGTATATATATATAAATCAAAGTTAGTCACGGATTTAACTTCACAATCAGTTATTAAGGCCTTTAAAAAATAGATTGCCCGTTAGAGGTATTCCTAAATAATTATATTCTGACAATGAGACAAATATTGTAGGTGCAATAAACGAGTTTACCGACCGTGCCCAACAAGAATTTAAACAAGCGGTTGTCAACAAATTAAAAGATTATGCCAGATTACAAGCCATGGTTCAGCATTTCTGGCAGCATTGGAAGCATGAATATTTGTTATCATTACAACATAGAGCAAAATGGAAGACAAGTCGCACTTGCAAAGTTAAAATTGGCACTATTGTTCTTCTTAAAGATGATAATTTACCAGTGCACCAATCGAGAATGCGTCACATCATCGAAGTCTACGACGGTGACGACGGCATCATTCGTGATGCTACTGTAGCAACGCGTCAGTTGTGTCTTTTACCAATATGTTAACTTTGATGTATTGAAAGCTTTAGCTTTAATAGTGCGGGAAGCTGTTTAGTGTAAGGTAAAAATTATTTTTGGGTTTTGCAGATTTCGTGATTATCAAGAACTTACAATGTGTTTAGGATAAAAGCATTTTATTTTTAACATTATTATTGTAATGTATGTCGAATAAAAGTTTGTACTTACAAAATTAAAAGTAGTAAATGGGCTGTTATATTAATATTTTCTTAAATTATATGATTTATAAAAGAGTTATCGAACAATTATAGTAACACATTTAATCGTCTTTTAGGCAGAAGCAAAGACATATAGAAATATCTACAATAAATACTTTTCTTTTTGTTTTGTTTAATTTTTTCCAAAATTATGACGTTAAAAAAATTGTTAAAGAGTTGCTTAGAAATTTTGTTTTGAAACTACCAGTATAGTATACAGCTCAGTATTCTACAATCGGATAAGATACATTTTGAAAATCTGTTGTATATTATTTAACTATTACATTTAGTGTTAAATTAATGCATTATTACATCAGTTGTTCTTTAATTATTTGAAAATGCGATATATGATAGAAAAGAAAACTAAAATCCATTTTTGTTAACATATAATACAAGGCCTTCATTAAAACCTATTTCCCACGTGATCTGAGTTGAGCATCAATATTGTTTTAGGCTGGTAGTGTTACCACAAGTGTTACCGTTTAGTAACATTTTTTGACATTCTTTTTTTACTTATTCTCTATTTTTTATATTTTAAAATAGTTATAATCATAACTATTTAGCACTTCTTGTGTTTCTGTTAGTAAGTACTGAATAACAGCTGTAATATTGAGGTCTAATTTTTGTAATTTTATATTAGGTAATAACATTTCACGATGTTTACTATTAAACAAGTCACCGTCATTGTAATCACGCATTTTCAAACTAAGAAGTGGTACTCGCAATGATTGATGAAACTTGGTCATATTCTCTTCAAAGTTGCATCGATAAATTCAACCAATATTTCCCAGAAAGAAACTTTACTTACGATGCTTTCCGACGACGTAAAAAAGTTTTAATTAATAGATTTTTAAATAAGAATTGCATTTGCAAGGGAAAACCTACAGGAAGGCCTACTGTACTCACTGCACCTGTTATCAAAGAAATTCGCCATCGCATGAAACAAAGTACTAATAAAACGGTGGTAAAATTATCTGCGTGCAACAGGTCAGTTTAATTCGATTTGTAAATTATAAGCATTCAATTTTTTAGATTATTAGTAGAAAATTGCCACAAAGCACTAAAAAAAAACCTTTCGATGACTCCGTACCAGATTATGGTTTACTAATGTTTTCCAACATTTAAAGAGAAGAACACATGTATCGCAGTTAAAGAACAACATATTGAACATCAGTTATAAATTTTAAATAAATGTTATTACTTATTTTTATTTCAAATAAACAGGTATTGTTATTAATGTGTTACCGTTTTTAATAAATTACTTAACCTTAATCTAGACCTTACAAATCAAATTTTTCATTTAGTATTTTTTTACGTTATACCAATCCAAGCACTGTTGGTTGCCTAACATATACGTCACGTAAAATCCAATCATTTATGAAGGCCCTGTATTACTTATAAGTGAACATGCTTAAATCAACGGTTGTTTATATCTTATTTAAAATAATTTATCTAAATAAAAACCAAACAACATTTCATAATAGTGCACTTAACATACATTATAGAAATCAAACTTTTAATGTATCAATCAGTAGAATAACTAATAAACAAATATTTGAAAGAGCAACTGGAGTAAAAAATAATCTTATAAATTGCCTAATTAGTTACCACAAACTTTAATGTCATAGGTAACTACGTTTAATAACAGGATTTCTTAATCTATTGGGTTTAAAGATACATACCTTTGATATAATATAGAAATAAAAAAGTTATTAAATAACTCGTTTGATAAATTAGACCACAGGATTGCTGAATTGAATGTATCAGTAACGATAATAATGTAAACCAAAAAAAGGTACTATGTAAAATAAAAATTGAATGTTTTTGCTGATTTAAAAATTAAAATTTATTTAAACTTTAGACTACTTTAAATTCTTTAACGTCATGTCAAGAGTAATTATTATATTAGGTATTAATTACTTTCCATTGAAATATTTTGAACATTGTAAAAGTAATAATTTAGTTGACGCTTTATTTACTATTGCTTTACGTTCAAATGTATACTTTGTATTTTTTTTCTAATAAAGTTATTATGTAAGATTAATCAAAGTTTTTATTATAAAATTACACACTTATTTATCAATTAATTACAATTATTTATGTAGTCAATCAAATGCGACCTTTCTAATTGTTGTTATTTTGAATAATAAATTTAATCTTAATCTTCTAATAATATAAGGTATAAAGTAATTATAAAGTAAAGCCTACGTGAATATATACAATTTAGTTTTAATTTTGTGTGGGTGGGTTTTTTGCGTTTAACGAAAAGTGAAAGAACCCGTACTTGATGATTGCTTAATAATTACTCTCACTTTTGACATGGTGCTTTATTAAAACGTAATCATTGAACTTGCAAAAAAAGTGAAATGCGCAGTTATTATCTAAAGGATTTTCAATTAAAATTAAAAGGAAAACCTTATTAGATAAATAAAAAGTGACAAAATGCTTGTTCTGTTTTCACTTTTGTTGCATCGAAGCAAAACTAACGTTTGTTAAATTTGGCGCAACGAGTACGTTGTTATGGTATGTGACAGTTCTCTCGCCCTGATTGTTCAAATGATGTTCTTCTAATCAGCAGGACTGTGAAAGTTTACCGCTGTTTGCTTTGCAAAATTATTCTAAAAACATTACTTTTCCAAATCTAGACTAACTCAGATAAGTAATTTTAAAATTACTATTGAATTTTACTTTCTATGTTATGAAAACGTTGTTAACAAAAATTAAATGTAGATTTAATGCAATACAACTACCTAAAATCAACTACAGAATATTTAATAAATAACATTTAAAATTATATGTATCTAAAAAAAATTTAAAAATATATGATCTTAAACAATTTGTAAACAATCACAAAATTATTGTTGTTTACGTAAGTGCATTGATTTAAATACAATTATTTGTGTCTTAAAATTTTGTTGTTACTTTTCACACATAGTTTATTCCTAGTTATTTATTTCTACAATCTTACATTACATTATTTTTTTTTCTATTTGTCATTGTACAAATATTTAAATAACAATAACGCATTAGAAATAAAATACTAACACAATTAATAAAAAATAATAAACTTAAAAAGTAAAAAAAAACCAATTTTCTCATACCTATGTTTTATGTTAAATTTTATAGGAATTTACTATTTATTTGTGTTTTACAACTATAAGAAAAGTTTAGCTTGATACAAACTAAAACATTCAATAAGTTTAAACAACCGCTTGAATAAAAGTCTAAAAAAGATTAGCAAATTAAAGAATGTATATTTAATTTTTGATACACGATAAGAGCGTGATAAGAGTGCCGAATATTGCCAAAAAGCATAATAGATTTTGGTGTCGAGTGTACATTTACGGTTACTAATTTTTTATAAACGATATACTACATACATTTTTCTTCTTAGTCAAAAACTGATCTTAAATTGACCCCTTAAATAGCACAACTTTTTCTTAATTTAAACGTTTATCTGTTTCTGCTGTAGAATTTCCAGTATACAGTTATACTTGATTTGTCATAAAGTATAAGATGTGATGTTGTTTTTTATCTAATATAACATAATATTATTATATAAATTATTATTAATTTTTGACCAATACAGAAATTTTTTGACATTTTAACGGTTTTTATAATTTTAATTCTACAGAAATTGATGTTTTGAAAGATTTTTTAATAAAATAAATGTTTATGTGATGAAGGAAAATGTTTTCTTTAATTTAAAAACATGTTTAAGCATCAATATCAATACTGATTAAAATAAGTAAGTTTATAAAATGTAGCCTAATAACAAACAAATTTTTACATTATTAAACTGTTAATATTAAAAAGCTTTTTTGACCTATATGAATAATTTCGATATTATTAAAACTTTTTGATAAATGCTGAAGAGTTAACGTTAATATCTTATTATACTAAAATTATGTTTGCTACTATGTTTGAATAAAACTCTCGCATAAATTTAATTATTGATACCATGAAACAAACACATGTAGGTACAATAAAATTTAAAATTTTGGATAAATATTTTTACTTATCTATTAACAGATAATAGCATAATTCAAAATTATTATATTTTTGTTATAAATACCAACTTAGTTTTATTAAATATTGCAACTCTCTGTTGTTTCTACAGTAAAAGTACTTGATAATTACAAAAAATGCTAATTGAAACTGTACACGATACATGTAAATTTTTACTTCTTAGTGGTGTTTGCTATTGATTTATTACGTGTCATTTAATAAAGCAAACACTTGTCTGTATTTATCGCTTTAAAAATTTTGATAATTTTTTACCTTTGGAGTTATTGCTTATTTATGTAGGTCAAAGCTAGTCAAAAATACATTCTAAGCAAATAAAAATCTATTTTGCACTGTATTACAATCCAGTTTTTGATATGGTAGTTTATTTATCTACGTTACATAGCATTCATGTATTTGTAACACTTGAATGTAAAACCATTTGAAAAAATGTAGAAGATCGAAATTGAAATAAATTTGAATTATTTTACTTCTGTCATAATCAATATACAAAATTGATGAATATGTATACAAACTGAACAAGAATTTAAGCTCACTAGACCGGACATGACGGCAAAGGTCAACGGAAACAAGGTTACAAGTTAATCGTATGCTGGTGTCATCATACTTATAATTTACCAACTACGATACAAATATGCTTGTTGATTGTATCTACGTCATGCTATCAAGTTATTTATAATAAAACAATGTAATTTTTTAGGAAAATTTGTATTGGCTTCAGAAACTAAAACTTTGCCTATGTCATTTGTGCAAGATTAAATAAAATAAATCTTTGTTTAAAGACGTTTTTTGAAATTTTTACTAATTTAAATAACGTTATAACTATTATTATTTGACACAATTGCCAAAGAAGAAAACACAAATTTGAAACTAAGTTGCCTATAATACATTTGACTTATGTTTCGTTGATAAGGTTTAATGATTAGATAATTTTCTTGTTTATATTTGATTGGCTCCTTTTTTTTTAATACGTTAATATAACAACATATTAATTTGTACGAACACACGCAAATGTTTAGTATTTATTAAAGTTACAAATGCTGGTTTTACTAAGTAGTTTCTAAATTTAGGTAAAAATTAAAATTTTTGAAAAAGTACTAATTATAAACTTTTCTATTATATTGAAATTTCTTAGTTTTATGTTTAACTTAATTTTTGAGGTATTAAACGATAAGTTAAATTCTCTAAGATGTTTAAATGCAATAAGTTGCACACATATGACAATGAGTTTGCCTGCTAAAAACTATCCGACCTTACTTTATTACTTTGGAAAGAGTTTTTCTACAGTATTAACCGCTAAGCGATTGTAGACTTTAATCTGAGATTTCATACTATGAACACTAGTTTTACCCACGGCTCACTTATTTGCCAAGCATCAAAAATCTATCATGAAGAACTGCATAAGAAACTTTTTTTTACATAGTCTTGAAAGTTGCTGTAATTAAATATATACAGTGCATTTTTTACTGGCCTTCAATTTTACTTGATTAAAGTTTAACTATTTCTAATATCTTCTACACTAATATAAAAAAACAGTATTTAGTGTAACTTAAAATAGGTTAATTGTTAATTAACCATATAAATATCTATAAAAGTGTAATATCTTTGTAACTAAATTTTAGTGATGTTTTATAACGAGGTTCGAAATAGTAGGCTAAAAACCAGTTTTGTTATGTGTTTTAAACTGATCCGCATGGTTTCACATGTTAATTTTTAACTATCTCTATCGTTAGTTAAAAACTAATTAATTTTGAATCACACTAAATAGTGTCCCTTGATATTAGTGTAGAAAACCGTTCAACATTTTAATTAAAATAGTATTGTACAAAAGGTTGAAAAATTGAAATAATGATAGAACAAACATCAAATCCGTATAACCTTTCAAGACTAGTGAAGAAAAATACTAAGTTGTAATTTTACAATCTCTGTCTATAAACTATACATACGTTGTAATTTTACAATACAGTTTGACAGTTTTTAATAAAAAGCGTTTCAGGTTCATAATCATTTTTTGTAATTTAATGTACTACAGTTTTATGTACAATTACAAAAAGGTAATGTAATTTCAGACACAAACACTTTTTTTTTTATCAAATTACTAGGTATAGTTTTTAGTTATATTCTATTAATACCAACAATTTCTTTATGAGTATACAATATGAGTTTAGGTAAATTTTACATGAGACATAAAAAACTGAAATAAATCTGATCAACTTAAACTTTTAGGATAATGAAAGAATATTGTTGTTTATACATAACCCTGAAAATTCTGTAAAAATGATGAAATGAGTTTTTTTAAACTTACGAAATTTTGATCCATAAAATGATAAAACTTAAATAAAAGAGTTGTGCTAAATCTTGCATATAGTCTAAAAGGTCCCAATGTAACTTGTGATAATTTTTTTACTTTTATGAGTTAGGACAGACGCTATTGAAACGAAAAATAACTCTGCTTAGCACTATTAGAAAAAATAAGGCCGAATTGCCAACGGCCTTATTTTGCAGCAAAAAAGAAATGCTACCTTCAAAATGCTATTTTATTAAAGACGCAATAATAGTTTTGTATATTTCAAAACGAAATAAAACTGTGACACTTATGAGCACGATGCATCACGATTCTAGTATGTGTGATCAAGCGTAAAAAGCTGACTATAATATTGGACTACAATAAGACCAAAAGTGCTGTGGACACTTTTGACAAGTTAATTATAACATACACGGGTAGGCGGTAAGCTAAAAAATGACCAATAACCATTTTTTATAATATTATAGCTTACAACGCTAATGTTTTGTGGTACAAAATAAATCCAAGATAGAACACAGGAAAACTTTCAAAACGTTGAATATTTCTTAGAGAACTGAGTATTTCCTTCATTAATCTATTACTACAGGAAAGAAGATATCTACTTCAAAACATTAAAGCACCTGAAATCGTTAGGAAATCGAAAGCTGCAGCCAGCAATGCAACTGTAGAACCAACCATAATCAAGCGTAATTTTTTTTGCAAATTATAGCAAAACAAATATATTGTGTTGTAGCATACGTTAAAAATGCTAGTAATCAATTAATTGTTTTTAAAATTTTGCTGATATATGGTTCAGTATTATTATTTAGCAAACGTTCTAGTTTTATAATAAGTATACAATTTATTATGAAACGTCAAGTATAGACAGTTGGGTCATATTGTCCCGAACGCAATAACTGTAACTTCAATGTGAACACAATAAGAGGGTTAAAGAACCTAAATTAAGGGATTAAGAGGGAGTGTAAACTTGAGGTTAGATTAGTTTGAATTTTTAAATCTATTAATTTAAGAAAGTACTTGTTTAAATGGAATAATTTTTTTTTACTAAACAAACAACATAAGTGATAAGACCTCATTTTAAAAGTGTTTTTAGTGCTTTTCACAAAGCTACATTTTGCGCTCAAATAAGATTAACTTTAATCTAAATTAATTCAAAATTGTCTCACTTAATGATGTCTATATTAATGTCTCATCAAAAGTATGATTAACTAGATTGATTACTCTGCATTTGATCCTAATTAAATCGAATAGTAACATATATTAGTGATTTTTAAGAAATAACTGCAGTTATTTGCTTGTAAACAACATGCATTAAAAAGAAAACCAGAAATTTTCTTATGTTCAAACTTTTTAAAACAGATGACTTCTATTAAGAAGATAGTTTTGACTGTTTTGAGTAGAAGTCGTTTTAAATATGACGTAAAATAGGCTGCTAACGTTGCTAACTGTAGTTGAATTCTACAAAGTTTAGGGCTTTTATGTAGTTGCGTGTATTTTTTGGGTATTACAAATTCTTGTGGAATTTTAGGAAAAATTTTGTATGAACCTACATTTTATAATCTGCATTAGTTTGCAGTAGCAGCGTGTTAACATTTATACCAACAAACCAAACTCATGTTATCTGAAAAAAAGAAAAGAAATTATAATTTTGTTTGTGAAATTATTAATAAAATTGTGTAATTTATATCTTTGTATATTTACGAAAGATAAACTATGCATGCTCTGCAGTAAACTTATTTTTTGTACATCCTACTTCAAGGCTACTACAAAAGTAACCTTTATTAGAATTTAGACAAAAAGATTAAAGAAATTATATCATACAGATTATGCAGCAAATATTCCGGTTTAGGACACTTAGGCGCGGCCACTTAGGCGCGGCCATTTAGGCGCGGCCACTTCGGCGCGGGACACTTCGGCGCAGGGACGCTAAGGCGCGGGTACAGTTAGGCGCAAGACACTTATGCGCAAGACTCATCGGCGCGGGGCCACTAAGGCGCGAGACCAGTAAGGCGCAGATCCACAACCCCAGCTTCTTCTGGAAAACGATATTCTATAACACCAGTTGCTATTTGCTCAAAGTTCAGAGTATCTATGTGTTCGTGTAATTCATGGAGATTGTATCAGTTTTATGACAAAAATTGCAAACAAAAGTTAATAAGCTTTCGAAGACACTTCTTTTCTCTGATTTTAAGTAATTAAATTATTATTATACACCTGTTCTTGTCAAGTTTAATAAAATTTATCTTTTTACCTTTGTTTGAATTGAAAAAAATAAACCATAATTTCTAATAATTACAGTATTTAATTAAAGAATTGGCTACAAGTATTTTAACGAGTTTACTGACGTAAAATAAACATTTTTTTTTGGTAGCAAACGTACTAAAATATGATTTTACACGTACACTTTTGTAGTACTCACTTGTTTACAAACGTTCAGTATAGAACGGTTTCTTTGATAATAATGAAAGAATACAGTGTACGCTGAGGATCAAGTTTTATTAGTTAATAGTTACTCCTTTAAATTCTATCGAAAAAAGGATCAAAGTAAATTAAAAATGAAAAAGAACGAATAATCTAATAAAAGAAACAAATTTATTTTTGGTTTCGGTACTTCGTACCATAGTTATAGGGCATAGAGCCCAACCTCGTGTGTATGTGTCTTGCGTCTTAGTGACTCGGCGCCTTAGCAGCCCCGCGCCGAAGAGTCTTGCGCCTAAGTGTCTTGCGCCTAACTGGACCCGCGCCTTAGCGTCTCTGCGCCAAAGTGTCCCGCGCCGAAGTGGTCGCGCCTAAATGGCCGCGCCTTAGTGGCCGCGCTTAATTGTCCGTCTCCGCAAATATTCGTACCTACTGTGACTTTTTTGGAATGTGACGCAACTTCAAAAACTTCGGATCGTGCTGTAAATGTTACTTCTGGTGGTAAATAAGTATTATTCCGCCCTGGTACAATTTAACATTCTGACACTTTCTATAAAAAAGCGTGTTTCTAATAAGGATTTCCTAAACACTAATATAACAGTGATAAAACAGTGTAATTGTAATCAAATATATAAAACTAGTATGAATATAAATGAGTTTTGGTAATTGTTTAACCTAGTTTTTATTTTTCTTATTTTATAGTAAAAAGAAAGTCTATATGTAGGTATAAACCTTTATAAAAAGAACAAATTTGTATATGACAAACCAAGTTGTACTAACCGAACTGCAATTGCTAAATTTACACATTATTTGGTTGCAAATTCCAAGGTTAAATCTTGCGATAACTCCAGTTCAGTGTAATGCAAAGTTCTATCTTTTTTCTCTTTATTATCGCATCTTATTTTATTAATTTTCAAATGTAGCGATATCTCATCAACAACTTAAATGTGACAACTCCCCCTTAATGTAAAAATGAAGATTAAAAACGTTTGTTTATTACTTCTTTTAATTGTTGTAAATGATTTTTCTTCTTTTATCTTTTTCCGATTTCCATAATACATTGTCACAGAAAAGTGATGTCGTTTAGACCACTTTGGGAGACTTTTAAGATCGTGGTTGTATCGTACGTTATATTTAATTACACCTTCTGGTAAATAAACATTATTGATTTGTGTTTTACCAAATGTTATACCAGGACAAATGTTAGTTTTGAATAGTCACAAAAGTCTAAAACACTTATGCATTTTACTGATTTACAGTTTTTGCTTCTCTGCACACCACAATATAATCTGTTAGCATATAAGTTGTCTCTATATTTTATTTTTGACAGCACTGTGTACTGAATCGGTTGCTATTTGGAAATTTTTTTTCTCAAAAGATTCTGAAAACATTGTAATATTTTCGTCCATTGCTAATTTTGGGAGTGAATTTTTAGTTACAAGTTTTTCCAAAAGATGCTCTTCTATAAAATATATTGCTAAAGTAGCAAAACTATTTGATTATAGGTCTGCTTCAGTCTTACCCCACAAATGGCAAGTTACATTCCTTTTATAAAATTGTGTAATTGTGAACACGAAGTTGTGTTTTGTAATATACAGGGGTGGATGGGATAACCTAAACCGGCCTGGGAAATAGAGGAAACGGCCCAAAGAAAATATTGATGCAGGCCAAAAAGTTTTAGATTAATAGTAGGTAATAATGTTGATAATAATAAGTGTTTTTCATCAGTAATAGTGACAAATATTGTTACTTTAGTAAAAATATCGAAATAGAAAAAAAGAGTTTCATTTTATTTAGGTACGGGCATCCATTATGTAAATTGGTATAAAATTCCGAAAGTTGCTAAAAAATTAATAAGAAAATGGAAATGTTGAAAATCTACCTACTTCATCGTAAACCCTATACGTTTGTGTATTAAAAAAAAAATTTTTTTTACACAATAAAGTAGTTATTATTATGATTACTATTATTACTATTAAATGAAGAAATAAACTACAAAAATGAACTAAACCTTACTTACAGAAACAAACCCAAAAAATTAGTAATAAAAATGAAAATCTAAAACATCAACAACTTTTTCATTAGTGGAGACGTGTCAGCAAAATCATTAATAACATTTTCGTTATCAATTGTACTCAAATTCGCTTTTTCTGTGCTCATCAACATAAAAGCTTCTAAATGATCATTAGACAATCTATTTCGCAGTCGGTTTTTTATAAATTTCAACAAAGAGAAGGAACGCTCACATTCCACTTGTGAAATTGGTAAAGTCAGAAGAAATTGGTACGCTGTTGCCAACGCAGGATAAGTTTCTTGATATAAATTATATTTTAAAATAATTTTGTAGCAACAGGTCGCACAATTTCGACAATTTTTGCACAAAATATTTTTTTCCTCAGAATCGTCCAACTTCGGCATAGATTCATAAGATTCTTCTAAGGTCAATTTTAATGTTTCCCAGTTGTTGGCGATAGTAAAGATCTCTTTTTGTAATTGCTCGTGTGTTGCTAAATTATGGAACGGAATAATTTTTTGCGAAAGTTCTTCTAGAACATTATTTGGGATCTTATTCTGTCTTACATTTTCAAAGTTATTAGGATCCAAAAAAGAGAGGTTCATGCACAAATTAGTGTTTTTTGAAAAGCGTCGTTTCATGGATTCAATCACTTCATCTAAGAGAAAGTTATAAGTTTGAATCTTGAAGCAGTCGAAAGGGTCAGTCGGCTTCTCATCTGTTGTGTTTTCGTCATACATTTTTTTCACATGTCTTGTTCTGTGAATGGGCAAGGATTGTTCAATTTCTAGTGTACTACATTCTTCGTTTACATCAAGCTGTTCATTTGCCCATTCTACAAATGTGTCCGTCGCTTTTTTTGTGTTTTCTGCATCTCCCTGAATTTCAATTAACTGAGTTAATTATGATTCCACCAGACCGTTACACTTAAGTAGGTCAAGACCTTTTGTCTGCAGATATCTGGATAATGGTCCAGTAATTTGAAATATCAAAAAAAAAATTAAGCGAGCAAGAGATTTTCATATCTTAAGAGGTTATTTTTCAAGCTACTAGCTTTTGTTCTAACATCGGGATTTATTTTGTGACTCCTTTCGATCATTTGTAATGCCTCTAAAACCTTTACATATAAACTGGACTCTGGGTTGCCATAATATCCAAATAATTTGTTCAAGGCAGTTTCTTTTGCCTACCAACGTGTTTCACCGATCATTTAAAGCTTTCTGCGTTTAACATCATTGGAAATATAAATCCAAATATCCATTCGCTGGTGTGATTCTTTAAAGAATACTGCAACTGAATTAAGCAGAGCAAAGAACTAGCCGATTTGATATGTCCTTTTAAGACATCAGTAAGAACTAAATTCAATATATGATTATAACATCAAATATGAATGTGATTGGAATTTTCATTTCTCATCTTTGCTACTAAACCTTTGTACTCGCCTTGCATATTGGCTGCACCATCTGTCGAATCTGCTACACAGCTTTTTATGCCCAGGTTATTTTTGTGCAATTCATTTACCAAAAGATTAAAAAAACCTTGTACTCGCCTTGCATATTGGCTGCACCATCTGTCGAATCTGCTACACAGCTTTTTATGCCCAGGTTATTTTTGTGCAATTCATTTACCAAAAGATTAAAAAAACCTTCCCCTGTTGTATTGTGGCACGGTGTAACGGAAAGAAGTTTTTCACGAACTGCATCATCGCGAACATACCTAGAAAAAAGTGATTGGCATGGAAATTAGAAAGAAGTATAAGAGATTGAAATGAAAGCATGAGACTAAAACAGTTTTACGTCAGTTATAAACCAACGTTACAATGATAGAACACTGATCTTTAACGGAGATATCTTGGGTTGTGTCGATTTCGATTGAATACATATTTGCATTATTCACTTCAACATTTTGCTCAAGATCATGATTATGGAGTTGATTGACGTTTTGGATAGAAGAGTTACAAAAGAACTTACTCGATGTTTATGACCTTTATCGTGGATTTGTTGACTCTGCGCTGCCACTCTGTCTACATGTTCTTTCAACACGATATCATATTTGCACAGCAACATGATGATTTCCAAAAACGTACCATGGTCCAAGGTTTCATCGAGTAGGGAATATGCTGCTTCATTTTCATTTCTTCGGTAACTAAGACCTCTCTTTCCGATTAGTTTGACCACATTTATCACTCGATCTAGTACTTGGCGTCTTTTCATGACTTGTTTGTTCTTTAAATCCAACTGACTAGAAAACGATAATTTCCCGATGGTTTTGTCATGCATAGCAGATTTTTCATGTTGTTCAATCCTTTGGTATGTATGATTCCAGTCTGACGTACCGAGTATAAATGAACTTGTCTCATTAGGTCTCGCAAACGCTAAACGCACAGTACAAAACAAAGCTTCTTTCTTATCACTGTATGTGAACCATTTTCTGGCCGTTCCATTGTTTCTCTTAAAAGCTTTTTCGATGCTAAATTTTTTAACAGAATTGGGTTCAGGTACCTGAGGCTGATTTTCAAAGAAAATATTTATCTCAGTTGGTGTTGGCCTTTTAAAATAATCGTAGGTGTTGAAATCAGGATTGGAAACTTCTGGAACTGCTTGACATGTTCTTGAATGACTGGCAGGCGTCTCATCAATATCATCTAGTAGTTCTTGCAATTTCGGAAGTTCTTGTAGCTATTCCTAAGATATTAGGAAGGTACTGAGAAGTTAAGAAGCTCTATGAACTGGTGACCTGGTGTCATCTCGATTAGAATCTAAACTAAAGGCATTTAGGCCCGAATCGTGATGACACCATTCCAAGAATGACTGCTTTTGGAATTATTGTGTTAGGAAAGTAGAACATATGACGCATAAACAGGAAAACGATTTATTCCTAGAAAAATTCCAGTCAAAAGTCAACGACCATTGCAAGTTTTTTTTAATGAGAGCAGAGAGAGGAATACAATTTTAATCAAATAAACGTCGTGGTAGCCAAAATTTAGTCGGAATTCTGATAAATGGTACCTACTTGAGATTGAGAATGAGATTATTGGGAACACATGGGAGAATGGCGTTGTGCGGTGTGCAGTACTTACGTCTCTTATAGAGGTGTTGCCGTCGTCATCGGAATCTTCTTTAGTCTAAGCATTAGAAACAGAATCTTGTTGCCTGCTCTGTCAACCTTTGTTTTTTATTGTCTCTTTGTTTTTCTGCACCTCCCTTACGTTTTGAATTTGAATTCAACGAAATCATTTTGCCAAATTATGGTTCTTTGTATAATAATAATATAAAAACTGCTGGATAAATTTGCGCAATGCACAAAAAACAGTAAACAAACTACACTGATCAATTGTTCAACGAAGTGCTAAAACCAATTTATTATCTTTTTTCTTTAAAACGAAGTTTATCACATAACATGTAAATTTAAATATTTTCACAAGTTTAGTTAAAAAACATTTAACGTATTACAGAAAACTATTCATACTGATTACTGTCTAACTAACTATAAATGAAAAAAGAACTGCCTAATATCTTATATCACAGATAAGTAAAATAAATAAAAAGCAAAAATTATACAAGTTTTATTAAATAAAAGTATCTCATTTCTAGTAAAGATGCTGTATTGAACTAAACACTTCTTTATTCAATGACTAAACTGAGATATTATTCTATATCATTTATTCACTTACACAGGATGCCGACAATGCAATAAGGTATTATAGTTTTGAATTACCCTCCCATCGTCAAAGACAGAATGTCTTTACATCAATTTTTCTGTCGTGTAAAACATTAATTCTATTTTAAAATAGGACTGTGGTTTTATATTCTACCGGCCCAATATTTAAAAATTTTACCGGCCCAGGGGGAAAATTCCCTTTTTCCCCCTGGGCCCATCCACCTCTGGTAATATACTGCATTTGCTTTTAACATAGACGATATAATTACAGCGTGAACGTCAATGCAGAATACAAACTACTGCCTTCGGATTACATTTCGATATTGCTTAGACAATGGCGCTTCGATTTGATATGTTACATTGTCAACATAGAAGTAGATTCGCATTTTTAGTAGCAAAATAGTTTCTGTATTCTTTTGTACACATCTTGTTTGCTTTGAAATACAGGTTTAAGATATAAGCAATATGTTAAAGCGCGATGTTAATGTAATTTTTAGTAACTCTTTTAAAAATGCCTTTACTGTAGCTTTTTTGTTACCTATGCTTCCATTACGTTCTTGCAGTTGAATATTATTGTCAAGTGTATTTATTTTATACAACGAGTTGCTGTATTCCCTTACAGTCAATTTTTTTATGAATAATGCGGATAGAAACATTTTCTTACACACACGTAATTTTTCTGTTTGAGATTAAGAGTGTATTCAAATCCCTTCTTGAATCTTCTTTTTTGTTTAAGATAAATCAACCAAACTACTGATTTAAATTCGTTTCATATCTCATTTTAACACTATTTATACTTTTTAAATAGCAGTTTTTGATTTTCTTTGTTGAGGGTGTTGCAAAAATAACTTTGAACAAGATTTCAATGTACAATTAAGCTAACCTAACCTAACATACATGTTACATATATATTTTGTAAATTTGCATTTTCCAGTTTCATTTTTTTGTGTTCTATCTTTTTTAATTTTTTATTTCGAAGTTGTTTGTCCATCACTAATAGTTGGTATTTTTGGCGTTGTTTTTGCTGCTGTTACATTATCGAGGCATGATTCTTCTATTGTTATAAATTTGCAATAATTGCAGCTTGTAGTAAGACTTCTAAAGTAACTACTGTAGTAAGAAAAGAAAGAATTAAACGTCACAAAACACTTGTTACAGTGGACGCAATCATGACTGGCCGTAATCGATACATAAGTGCCGTCGTGTTGCTAACATAAAAAATTGCATAGTTATATAGCGGCAAAAATTTTAAAGTTACAGCTATAGTTTGATCATTCTGGCACCACCATTGAATCTCTTGATTTGACTCTAAGACGTTGAGGACCTTGCCGTAGATTAAATTTCTAAAATATTTCCTCAAACACATAATAACCTCGCAGGTTTTGATGCTTGTTGCAGCATACAATTTAACAAATTTTGTGAAAGTATTTTATAATTTCGAAAATGTATTTTTTACATGCTAACGACCTCTCAAGTGGCCCGAAGTGATCTATCTGTATCTTAACGAAGGGTGATCTAAATTGTCATAACACGAAAACAAGACTTTATCTTGTATTAACTTGAGGACGTAAAAAAGAATTTTCATTTTTCAACACATACAAGAGGCTTTTGGAAGTTTCTAAAATGAATTTGATTTTGGAAATGCAATTATCAAGGTTTTAAGCTATTGATAAGTTTTGCTCAAAAGTATTTTCCTTCAAAATTAAAATGTTGTACTGCCTGCTAAGGACATCAACATACTTTGTTCTTTCACAGCACGGTGGACTAAATTGTAATTATGATGTTAAAGAACTAAAGATCATTTATTGATATTAACGTTAATGTCCTTATTGTTAAAAGTAAGTTTAATACCATTACAATCTGTAATAATTTTAAATTTTAGACCTTTCAATTAAATTTGAAATTTGACAAAAATGCCCGTTACCTTGTTTTTGCAACACGATTGCGCCATACCCCTTCATGCTTAGTTATTTTTATGTGGAATAATTTATTTTACTAGTCTAGTGAATTAAAAACCGTCTTATCTGTCAATCTATTTAAGTGATCATTAATCAACAGAGTAGAAAAGTTATCTTTGAATTAAATCTTATTGATCTCCCAATAATCAATACACGGTCTCATATAGCCAGTTATTTTCTGGATTAAAACAATCGGGCTAGACTAGATTGAATTACTTAGTCGTATGATTTTATCTGCTAACAACTTGTCTAGTATGCACTGTAACTTGTTCTTTTCAAAAGATGATAATAGTTTAGGTCTAATTGATATGGGTTGTTCATGTTTTAACATAATTATTATTTCTACCAAATTCTCATTATCATTACAATTGTCAACAGCATTATTACAATAATTTGGATACAAGTTTTCTCATTTTTTTGGTCACACAAATTAACACGAGGACCAATCTTTAAATTATTTTTAATTCTTGTTGGTTGACAAACAATATTTAAAATTTTAGTTTACAAATTAACAGACATGGATTCAACCCTAATATGAGAACAGTCAGATTCTGTATCCTCACTTCTTTCATTACTTATAACAGTTACACATCCAGGACTAAAATCAAAATCAGACAAAGAAATTACACCTCAACTTAGCAAACAATTAGATGACATAGTCTCGTCAGGTACAACATAAAACTTAATGTGTACCTCAACACTTTCAAGCTTAACAAATGTCTTGAATATACCTATTATACATATATGGGAGGCAGTGCTTTTGATGACACGATAAGTAGTATTCCCATCAAAGTGTTTCAAGTCACATGAAAATACATAACAATTCTTCATCAAATTGATGGGGCTGTCTGTGTTAATAAAAGCACTCATCTCGCACTTACAATTAGTCCAAAACCTATTCTACCAAATTGGTGATATTCTTAAATTCTCCTACCTCTGCTCCAGTGTATGCGTTAGCATAGTGACCCATCATACGACATTTGTAGCATGATTCTCGTTCTCTTTTTGTTTTTTAACACTCAAGGCGTAATTGTTACACCACCGCCACGTTGTAATCTGGATTCATTGTACAATAATTTCACCGTTGCGTGAACTATATCTTCTATTGTAATTGCAGGCAAAGAGGTACCGCTCTCAAACACGTTCGATGTATTCAAACTTAAACGTTCAACGTTCAACGTACAAGCAAGTACAGCAAAAAAAAATTATTTATTACCTCACGGCACAAATCTCACTTCTGATAATTGTAGTAAGATAAAAAAGAATTCAACGTCGCTGAACATTTTTATTTCTACTTGTTACAGTAGACGTGACATTGTGACCAGTAGGCGTTGTGACATAGAACTTTTGTTCTTTCTTTTGCTGTAATATTCAAAACGTACTTTATATTTTTACACGGCTAACTTTACTGTAAATCAACCAAAATAAACTAATAAATATAAAAAAGGTAAATAACTTTTTGAGTGTTTACTTGCAACCTGTGTTAAAGTAACAAAACCAAGAAAAGTTGTACCTATACAATATTTATTTCTTTATGTCGTAAATCAAAAACATTTTTGATGTAATATAAACGTATTTTTTAAACTAAATTTTCATGTTAAAGATAAACTTATATATTTTAAAAGATTATAAAAGTAAAAAATATTCAAAACAAGTATTGATATTTAGCAATAAAATTCAATGACAATTACGAAACAAATAATCTGATATGGAAATAGGTAAATGTGGCATTATTTACATATAAAAAAACATTTTAATCCGTTTTTAGATTTATAGAGTACCAATTTAGTATAAAAAAAGTGGAAGTGGTTTGTAGGCTACTTTTTATAAAATAAACCCAATAGTAAGGGAATCACCATTGTAACTGATTAAGCAATCAAGTTAGTAGTAACTTAGTATATATGTCATTAAAAACTAGTCACTATTTTGTATATGTATGTTATTAGTTTATCAAATTAGAAACATAAGTATTTATATTATATTATATTCTTCTATCAATTTTATTTAAGATTAATTTTTTGATAGTTTTTCACGTCGGAGAGTGCATGTCATTATTTTTGATGAGACATCAACCAGCCTGGGTACTAAACTTATCTGCGTTGAAATCCAATGGGCATTGTAATATCTACAAGTTTGCTTTTTTTGGAGGTTTATAGTATCTATTTATGTTATATTTGATATTACAATGATATAAGATTTGTATTGTAACATCGCATTATTCGTAATGTAAAACTAATAAATCAATTCTCAAAATATTTGCTGATATCACTATAATTATTCTGTAATATTACAAAATATGTACGGATAAAAAAGTTTTGTATAATAATTATAACCGATTTGAATTATGGATTATAGCTAGATAATTTGTCTATTAGCTTCTAATACATTTCGTGTAATTGCCATGTAAATTTTCAACGATGTTTGACTTTCAATTTATTAGCTATTTCATTTAACACTGCCGCTAAAGAATTAGTTGATTTGTATCCAGTGGCGGCTGGTTCATAAAGGCTCTAGGACGAAAGCCTTCCAGACGTTTAGTAAAACAAAAAGCCGTACAAATTATTAGGAATTAAAATATTTAAAAATATTTATAAGATATAGTATCATATACTTTTTATTACTCTAAAACATTAATTTAATATGGTTGCCAACCAAAGCAACGTATATTAATTAGGTAATTTCTTATGTTTAAGCTACAATTATTTGAGCCAATGGCTGTATATGTAACATTCTAACGTGACGTTGGGGCCCCTACTACGAGATTTCATATACAGTTTTAACATACGAAAGTATTCCTGAAGTGGTAAGATTTATTGTAAGTGAAACGCTTTATTTGTCATACGTAATTTTCAAAAAATGTAAAAAAAAATAATTTGTCGTTGAAGGTTGACATAATATCTCTCAGAAGGCTATAAAAATACCGCATTGCAGTTTTATCAAAATGAAAACAATAAAATAAAGTTGATCGTAACATATGCATTGGATCATACTAAATGATACTAATATTTTTGAACGTCTACACATATTCAAAATGATTTTATTTTACGTTTGTTGTCAGCAATAAGTGTCTAAAAAATTGTCTCTTTAGTAGTTTAATATCAAATCGCAATCCACACAAATCAAAAATCCGTGATTTCCGGCTGAAAGTAGTAGAAAAATTTTACAATTAAAAAAAAATTAAAAATAATTTTTTTTGGTTTTTAATAAAGCTGCCATTTGTAAAAACACAAAACATGAACAAATAGATTTTAAACCCCAAATTTTTAAACTGCAAACCCGAACAATATTTTTTTCCGTTAAAGATGTTCTTAAACAAATAGTTAAAAAGTGTACGTGTTTATTGTTTTTGTACTCACTATTAACAATAAATGATACATGTATCATGTACATACATCTATTGTAAGTAACTTAAAAATAGTTTTAAAGTAAGAAATTTAATCCATGAAAAACAAATATTAAATTCTAAACCAGAAACCTTTCTAGAAACAATTTTTTTTATTAAATAAAATATTAACACACATCATTATTATGATTCTTTAATTACAAGAAAATTATGTTATTATCTTTGGAACATCGTTTCTGTCAAGAAAAATCTGTAAAAATCGATACAATTAAAGTCTTTGTATTAAACACAATAATTAGCATTAGTACTCTTTTGATAAATCACTAAAACTAAACTAAGAAAAGATTGAAATAAAATCTTTCGGAAAGCCAAGTCCAAATTTAAAATTAAACCAAGCAGATAAAACTTCAAAACATATTTTTTTAGAATTTTTCTAGTTTATATTAAGAATAAGTAGGCATGTGGTTGTAATACAATAAATGCCTTGTTTTGTTTCCCATGTTTATTGTTTTATTTCAATGAAATCGATAAAACTAAGAAGGTTGAGATGTAGACACAAACTTGAAATCTTTAAATAAGAAAATTAAAAAAACAATGTTTCTGCATACATTACTCAACGGAATTTATTTGCTAACTCCAAAACGTTTTGATAGTTATGTACCTACATAAATGATATCTGAAAACGTTCACATTATCTACAAGCATTTGAAAAATGTAGCCCACCCTAAACCCAACCTCACGAGCCACCACTGATTGTGTCATTTTTCTTAACGTTCTAATGTATTCTAAGAACTACCCTATTTCTATATGCTTTTTTACTTTTTTGCTAGTTAAATTTTTTTATAAATCGTAACTAAACAATTTTGAGGTAAATTTTAATTACTGCGTCATTTTGTTTATAAAAATATAAAAAAAGTATATTTTTGATTAAAAATTTCTTTAACACAATTTATTATTTGTAAAATACGTAGTAATAAATTAGTTTATTTTTGGCTACTTAAAGAATATTACCGTGAAGTAGTAAATTGTTTTCTTACTTTTCTTGTTACAAAAAACTGAAAACTATTTGCAAAAATTAATAATTACTAATTTAAAGATGTAGGTACATTTTTTAACGTAATTTATTTCAAAATTTAATTGTTGTAAATAGATGCTTTTTCTGAAGATATATAATTTCTAAACATGGTTTCTAAATACTGAGCACAATAATAAGTTACAAGATTTTTGCAAGGTTTTTTATGTATTTCTATATTTTATGAATGAATTGGATATTTCTTTCATTTAGGTTATCTATAACGTGGGAAACAAATTTTTATACTACAAAGATTTTAATTTTACATATTGTGTTTTAGTGTGTTTAGAGGATTTATTTGACTTGGATTTAAAAGTCGCAACCACGGGTGGCAACTATTTATCACAAAGGCAAAGCACATATTACAACGTGTTTAACACAGTATGTCGGTGTATAGATATCAAAGGTTTGAGGCAAATCAAGTGTATTTACGCAGCGTATTACAATATAAATATGCATGTATTTTATGTAACTTATAAATGCATAAATAGATTTAAACATAGAGTGAGTAAAAATACGTTACCTACTTATAAAACGATTATTAATTTTATTTAAATTATAATTTAAAATGTTTAGATGCTTTTACAAACAATTCATTGCAAAAAGCTTGTAATGATGTGTAACTATAAAAAACAAAAAGTTACAATAATAAGAATAAATAAATTATGTAAAACTTCTCCAGTATTATAAAATATTGTTTAATTATTATGATTAAAATATTATCATTGTCCTTCTAACCTTAATATTAGTTTTTTTTAAATTTTTGTAATGAAAGTCATTTTTCTTAACTTTTGAAATTCGCGTTGTACCTGATGTCATCTACTGGTTTTAATGAACTTTTTGTTTTAAACACATCTCTTTTAAACTCTAAATTCTAAGAGTTTATAGTTATTTATCATCACATCACTCTTGGCTTTGTATTCAATGCTAGTTTTAATTTTTTTTTGTTTTAATTGTGACATTTGTCAATTTGTTTAATTTTATATTTGGTAAGCTATTTTTTATGTATGTTATATTTTATAAAGTCAAAACATGTGCCATAAATCGTTATGATGAAAAATATTTTTTGTTATAATTATGAATAAGACTGATTTATAATCTAATTTTAAATATACTTCTCTTAGATATAAATTATTAATTTTTTTATTAATATTTAGTAAAAACAAACTAAAAATCTACTTAGAGATAATTTAAAATTGGCAAAAACGCTTCATTCGAATCACCAAGTAATTGATGCTATAATTAAAATACCTATCCGTACTTATCGTTTAAAAATATTTGCTCTGCTAAAATAACATACTTAGAAATCTCTAATCTGACATAAACGGTAAATTGAGTATTGTTTTCTACAATTTTCTCAATAAGTATTAACAAATTGAATCTTAAGTGCAATTTGATAAAATTTATTACTTTTCATAATTGCATATCTTATTTGTAAATGGTTTTATTGAACACTTGGTTAATACCTATTTATTACTATTTAAAGTTTCTAAAAGACATAATTTTTAGAAGGAAAATAAATTAAAATCCAGATCTTACTTCATATTTGGAATTATTTAAATTGATGTTTTTTATTTTGTAAAGTTAGAATGCGGAAATAAAGATAATGAACAAGTAAATACCGCTCGATTGTATACAGACAAGTCGGGAAGAAATTTGCATAACACGTTAGATGGTTGGATGCTCCCGATTTGATAACGTGTTGAATAGATTTATGTTAATCAAAGCTTGACAATGAAGACGGCGAAACACAAATAAAATTTAACAGCTACATAAATTCGGTCTTTTTATTTCTTTGATTATATAATTTTAAATTACATTAGAGTGATTTTTGTACTGTTGAACAAAAGTTTATTTGCCGTTAGTAAATTAGATGTCAAAAATGCCTTAAAAAATTATACACAAACTTCTTGCGTTTATGTTAATGACATAAAATTGGCGTACCTACATATTACTTTATTTTTTTTAATAAAATGAAAGCTAGTAAACAATAGTATGTGTTAACAGCGTAATACAAAAATATTAACACCAAAATAGGCAGCAAAATATGATATGAATCACAAGATCAACATTGTTGATTTCTAGTCCTAACTTTAACAGAATAATTTTTTTATCTATGTACTTGCAAGGTTGTTTTTAATTAGTATTATTAAGAGTATAAAGATCAGGTGTCTACTAACATTAACTAAAAATTACAATAACTACATAATAAGAAGCGATTGTTAAAGAAATGGTAACCGATATTTGTTAACCTCATGGTGCACAAGAGCTATTTTGTTCATTTTAGAGATACCTAATATTAATTAAATACAAAAATTCGGTTTATTACTAGCTATTGTAAAATTTGTATAAAAGTATGGAATTCAATCAAAGCTTTTGTTATGGCTAAAAAAACTTAATAAATTTGTCATACAAATACATACTTTCATTTATGTTTTATAACATTAGTACCGTTAATTGTTAATTTGTCAAATATGGGTTCTATAGATTTCATACGTACATGTACTCAATTTTAGTTATAAATGTTTTGATTTCCTTTATGTATGTTTTTAGTTTTAACTGATTACTGCAACACTTAATTAGAATTATTTTTGAATATAGATTATTACTTTACAATTCATATTACCGCTAAAATATGCTCACCAAACTAAATAAACAAATTTTATTTTAATTAGATACAATAATTGACCTAACACAGTAAAATATTTTGACAACTAATTGTGGTAAACACAATAATTTGAAACAAATTGATTTATACATCTATTCGTTCGCACAGACCTTGTATGCACCATGATTTAGGTACTTGAAAACAAACGGTCAAAAATATTTAAAATGTGATATATTTAGATATTCACAAGAGATCTAATTAACTAAAATGTTTTCAGTGTAATACTTTTGAATATTCCAAAAACTAATAGTAATTTTCTTATTTTAAACAAGATTCTTTTAAATATACTATTTAATATATATATAGATTTTGTAGGTAATTTAATCTAACTTTTGATAATATTTTTAATCCATAATTAGTATAATTTTTGGGGAAATAGTCTAATTAAATTAAATAAATTGTAGTGCGCTCAATGTTAAAGAAATAGCAACGTCTCACATCGCTTGCTGTTTTATTTGATTTTGTATTTTTATATTTTTTCTCAATATTAGAATTTTGGTTTTTTTTGTGATTAAATTTTAATAGACGTGTATTATTTTGTATATTTTTTGTATTTATTATTTTTATATATTAAAAGTTTATTTTTGTGTTAAATTAATGTCATTGTAGATTTTAGTTTTTCAAACACGTTGTCGCACTGTTATCGTTATATATATTATTGTGTTATTTTCAATTAAAGATAAATGTTTACAAGTTAAATATGTAATTTAATTCCGCTTTTTATCAATTTAATATTTTTAACAGTTTGTAATTACTTTCAACTGTAATTTATTTACAATATAGGTATTGATGAAATTGTGTACATCTAAACACGACTGCTAACAGTTCTTTATCAATTTCAGATTAATTTCTTTCAGTTAGTGTACAAGATTGATAAACTGCTTTGCAAAACTGCACTTAATATATTTTTTGCACTACTAGATCATTTTCTCTTAGTTACTACGCTTGTTTTTAAGGCGGCATGTTTAATTTACTAGTTGTTATGCGTAACTTGTCGGTAAGTGATTTATTTACCTTTCTAGAACGGTAAGTACATGACAAATAACGTGACAACGCTTGGAAAGCCAACTAGTTTGAACAAAATATCCTTAGGTAGCTCAAAATTAAATGAAAACGCCATTTTCACGTTTATTAAGATAATGTAATAGGTTTAAGAAAAAAATGTTTCTATCGTGCAAAAAATAGTATGGGCATCACGAACATTAATATTAATATCAATTAATATTAATATTAAACAATATTATTTTTGTGTAAAATTTCTACTACTAACAGATAATATAACAGAATGTATGTTTATTAGCGATTAGGTAACGTTGTGCATTGTGTTTGACCAATTTCATTTTCGTACAGGATAATGATTTATGAAAGAATAAATTTAAAGATTTGTATAAATATTTGTTCACCACAATAGGGAAATCCCAAAAATTTTATAACTGTGTTTTATAACTCAAAAATGTAAAAATACTAAGTCACATTAGACCAACGAAAGAATTTTTGGAAAATATCACTTAACGGCTTCAAAATATCCATAAACAGTTTAAATATTTTACGCGCAAAATAAAACGTTTTTAATTGGCTTGACGTCAGTAGCTCTCTAAAATATTTAATTTGCGTACTTGCATTAAGGAAGACTCGTAAATAGTGGCATATATTTCACTTACTTATTCTTTTAGCATTGTTTCTAATTTGCAACATTGAAACGGTGTTTCAAAAAGCTGACAGATACAATTTTACCACGTATTGATGTATAAATGTTATATGAACTTATTTATTTTACGTCCAGTTTTTCTGGTATTTCAACAGTTCGGTAAACTTAAGTTTATAAGATAACTATAATATTTAGACAAACTTCTATTTTACAATCAACGCAAATTCTCTAAATATGCATTTATATTTATTGAATGATACAGTAACAACCCGACAAAGATTCAAGCACCAAAAAATGTGCGAAAGTGTCATAAAAACAGTCCATTTTACACATTTTCTCAGAAACAACTAAATATTTTCTCGCACTTTCATTATCTTGTGTAACAGAATTAATTAAAAGAAAAACTGAATCATAAACTTTACATACATACAAATGAAAACATTGAGAAAATTTTGTCTCAAAGATCAACTTCTATAGTCTACGTACCTACGGTTTATGATACGGGTTACAAATATTAATTTAATTGATTCGTGCAAAAAAGTTATTTTTGACAAAACTCTCTTTATTGAAACACAAAATTGATACCATTGTTTATATGAACCGGGAACGACATTGAAGTCAAGGGCATGTATTATATAATCTACACTATTTTTAAAATAAAAGAGAAAATTATGGAGATTCGTCCGTAGGATACGTCCAGGTGAAAAAAGAAGGTATTATATGTATTGTTTGTGGACGCGTTTGCCTGAATACAACGTGCCACTAAAATTTTTCAGTCATAAGCAAAATTAATGAAAACAACAATACAATTAAAGATATTAAATGTTTCGGTCGGAGAAATCAACTTTTACTTCTATCATTTGTTATTAGAAAAAAAACCGTTTTAGCTCAAGTTGGGTCAAATATAAAATTTATGAAATTAGTAGACATACGAAGAAAGTAAAAAAACATCTTGTAGATGTTAGAAGGGTGAATGATTTCGCAGAAAAAGCGTTTAATCTAGATAAATCTTCAGTTTCGAATGAAGCACAGACTGAAGTTGCACGCTACTGACGTCACATAGGTAGTCTCCTTATTAGGTACGTTTTCTAGCCTCGCATTAATAACATATTTATATATATATATATATATATATATATATATATATATATATAATATATAATATAATTGCTTATAACTTAATAAAAGTTTTAAAATTTTTTTGCAAATGACTTGTATTCTAGGAAGATTAATTTTATCGAATTATGAACAAAATGAAAAGTGTGAGACTTGCGTATTATAAAATGTAGAATACATTTTTTAACGACGTGTGGATGCTATTGCATTAGTTTTGATGAGTTTAAAGTGTTCTCGAATCGGGTTTTATTTTTTCTTGCTCAAGAAAACTTTTCATTTTTTTGCATCGTTTCCAGAAGCAACCTATAAACAAGCGTTAGCATAAAATAGCAATACTTAGGAAAGAATAAGGTATTAAAAACTAGCTGATAATAGGAGCTATTATAATTTGTATACACAAGAACGTGTCATTGTTGTTGTAACCGAAGTTGCCAACGTTTCGCCCACTTTCGTAAAGGGCTTCATCAGGGCGTGAGATAAATCGTAAAACTCAAACAAACAACCGAAATCTAACTAAGAACTTCTCAAAAATTAGGTTATCCACTTGTGAAACAAGCCATAATCTAACGTAAGAAAGAAAACGATAACTTGAAAAAGCAAACGAAATCTAACAAAGAACCACTACCGAGTTAGGTAATCAATTCTAAACTCCGAAGAAGTGGATAACCTAACTTTTGAGAAGTTCTTAGTTCGATTTCCAAACCACAACAGTGATGCTACAATAGCAGTTTATGAGTTGGCTAAAAAAATCATATAATCATGTTGAGCATTACTCCACATTTGTCGCATCGCTTACAGCCTTTAGATGTGGCTTTTTTGGTCTAGTTAAGTCAGCTTAAAAGAATGGTTGCGACATGTACATGAAATCAAGAGACATGGTTAAAAAACTTCTTACGGATTATTCAACAAAACGTATTTAGAGGTAGCACTTTTGAATAAAAGAATACCTGGCCTTAAAACGACCAAAATATTTTCTATGACCCATATGTTTCTTCAGATAAAGATTCTATTGCCGTTGACGAAAATAAAGATTAGAAACAATAGTTACAGATATCCTCCAAGAGCCACTACCACATCACAGCATATCTGCAATAAACCATCACAAAGTGCGCAAATAAAGGATTATCCACAATCATCTACCAGCTTTGTTGTTATCTTAAATGTTTTAAATCCTTGTCCACAAATATTAAAAACTTTGTCAAGACTAATAGAAGCAAGCAGCATTCAGAGGTTTTGACTGGTACCCCCCTTAAAAAAATTTTGGAGGAAAAGAGAAAAAAAAAACAAAACAAAAACAAACCAAAAAAAATCCAAAAAAAGAAAACTAAGAAAACTAAATTAAAGACTAAGAATAAATTGTTTAAAAAAAAGGTAAAAACGACAACCAGAACGACAGCACAGCTAAGGAATCATCGTCAATGAAAATAATATGGATGATAATTCTAAATACTCAGAAAAGGGAAATAAATACACTTTACGTAACGACGTTAGTAAAAATAAAGAGTTATGGTATCGTTGCAGAACCGGTGAAAAATGGTCCCATTCTGAGTGTACGGATTGCGATGACCTCATGGATTATATTTGCAATTTTTGTTTAGATCCATAGAGTCGTGTCGTGTATTTATTTTTTTCTAAGTGTATTTTGTTTAAATTCTTATTATGTGCACTAAAGTAAGTTTAATTTTGTTTAGTATCTAGTAATAGGTCTTGTTGCACATATTAAGGTTTTTTGGTTCTCGTTACCTGATGTGTGGGGTAAAACGAGCGAATCTAACATTTATAAAGAAAGTAATTTTTATTAACTTTGAGTTAGTTTTTTAAATTTTTGTTACCAATCACTGAAAGACGGATAACTAAAAGACAGATTAGTGTCTGAAAAAATAAATGAACGACTATAAGTTTAAAGTGGGTGAGTTTAAGTTGTTTAATCAGCAATTACTGACAGGAGTGCTTTAACTTTAAATGAGGTTGACAAAAATTGGTTAAAAAATGTAATTGCAGAACGTAATCAACGCTGGCGCCAAAATTGTGCGTAATAATACAAAATACGCTGTTTAATGACGAGATGATAAATTGAGTCAAAACAATAATAAATCTCGCAAACCGGAAATTGATTTATTAAAATATATTTACATGTTCGTGCTTATTTCAGGGTGCGTGTAACGACTGTACTACCCTCAGGGTTGCTAAGTAGCCTGTATAGCTTTTTAATGTTATATTAAATTAGTTATACAACTGTTCACAAAATGTTTAATCAGACTTGAACGCTTTCAGAAAAACCTTTGGTAGGTTACATTCTCTTGCACACAAATAATCACAAAAGTGTAACCAAATTAAACAGAATCACTGACATGGTAAGATAAAACGACGAATAATGAGATAAATAATTTTAGAGTTAAGTGTAGCGGTTTGGTGAGAAAATCAAAACGAATACCCGGTTGGTTCTTGCAGTGGCATAAAATAAATCGGTCAATGAAAATCGCAAACGGGCTGGATTAAAATGGCATAACAAAATCGATACGGGTAGTCAGTTTAGAACTAATTAGAAGTTGGAATCTTGCTAAAACTTACCGTCGCTTTTTCGGCGTGTACTGTCGAGTGTCGGGTGGGTTTTGATTAAGGAATATCTTCAAAGTCACGCGCTAACTCATTGAGCTCAGCTAAGCTCTTAAAATCTTTTTGTTTTATGTAGAATTTTTAAGCGCTGTTGTACCGTAAAGCTACAAAATGACGCTTACAATTACTTGTAAGGTCTTCTCACCGAGTCCATTCATTTTTGTTATTGCGGTACCATAATAAAGCTTCAGCTTTAAATAATTCGAGGAGTGTTTGTAAGAGAGTAGTCTCAAAGAATTTTTAGCCAGTTTTCATATCTTTGATTTTTGGAGAAAAGAAATGGGGTACATTTTACACCGGATTCGGTTCCCCATTTGCGGACGGTGTCTTATACTTGTGCTATTACTTCTACGGAGTCAAATATTTTGGAATTTTGGTACGGGGAACTCAAGCGCCAACCATATGTGTAAACAAAATTACAAGTGCTTACTTTTAAAGTCAGTTAAAGAACAGATATCTTTGCTCTGGGTGCCAAATTGTAAGCCGTCCTCGGGTACTGAAAAATGCTCGAGTAGCTGTCGTAGAAAAAGAATTACATGTTTTAAATATAATATAATAAATGTTATATTTACAATGGAAATTATCATGACTAATTAATAATTTAAGATACAACATAAAATAAACAATGTATTTAAAAAAAATAGTAAGTCTTCTTAGATTGGGTGTCAATTATTCCCGCTCGGGGAAACAAACGTTAGCATAAAATGGCGATACTTACTACGTCAACAAGCAAACATTTGAATGATTTCAAAATGATTTTAGGTTGTTAAAACTGCAATTAGTAACAGGAGTGCTAGATGGTTACCCAAGAAGAAATGAATTTCCGAAAGAAGACTTGATTGTTGACAGACGTTTTTAACTGTGGGTGGAAAACGGTTAGTGACAACAAGACAAGAATTCTAGAAATTGATAGAAGAATTCTCAAAGTCCAACTTTTTATTGAACCAACAAAAATTAATTAATAAATGTAATTACAAAACGTATTTAACGTGGCGCTAAGGTCGTGCTGCGCTTTAGCAAACTGGTAATTGATTCACTCATAGTTGTTTACGATATGAGTATTGCAAAGCTTCATATTACGATACGAGATGAGAAAGTTGTCAAATGCTTGCAAATTGACGCAGAGTAAATACAGTTTAGACATAATTCTTTAATTGCAAAAATAAGACTAACATATTAAATGACTAGACATTGTTTAAACCACGATTTAAATAAAGTCCGGTTAATTTTAAAATTCTAAAAACGATTTATTACTAATTAGCACAAAACAAGCAACCAATAATATGACAAAATAACAGAGTTTAGTTAAACCAACGTTCAAACTATGATTTAAATACTGTGCCTAAATGTTTGATTGAGGCAAAATCAATTTTTCTAATTTTTTGTTTTTTATCAACTATTTACGATATTTTAAAATCTAAACATTTTTCCACAATTTTTTGTTATAAAAACAGTGATTTAATAATATTTTTGTTGTATAATAAACAATTGCCAAAAAATTTGTATAAATTTAATTATTGTTAAATTTCGGTTTTACGAAGTCTGGTTTTACTAATTACACTAGCTGACACAACTTTTATAAATCATTTAACAATATGAAATTTTAGTATTTTCTATTGTTTTAAACACAAAAACTGTAATATAAATAATATTTATATTTGTTTTCACTAAGCTTCATGTAAAGTTTCAACTTAAAAAAGTATTTAACAAGCAACTGTTTAAATACTTAAAGAATAAGTATATAATACTTAAAAGCTGTCTGATGTTAAAGTTTGTAAAAAATTATTTGGTTCACAAATTAGCAAGATTTTCAAGAATAAAAGTTTTGAACGTACCATGATAGAGCCCGGCATCATGTACGTCTTTTAGAAATGTTTGCAAACATCTTCTGGAAATCAAAAAAGTGAAAACTACTAAGATATCGTGGCTAATTTGCTCTGTCAAAATTTTTGCACTTTTGTAATTATTTTTTTATAACTTTTGTTTAACAAAATGTATAAATACAATTATTATTTATCTAATAGCGAAGTATTATTATAACTCTAAAAATGAACGTAGTGAAAAAATTTGGTGCTTTTTGTTCAACATTGTAAAAACTGCACACTTATTTTTACAACAGTTACTCAAAAAAAGTTACTGTCGGCTAGTATTATATACAAAGTGTCTCAACCTTGCGTGCTTGATATCTTCATAATGGTAAATTTGAGAGGAAAGTGCTTGTTGAAGAAATTGTGCGTATTCAAATGAGGCATAATTTACAAATAGTTTCAATCATACAAGATGAGTCACAAAGTCGTAGTGGCATAAACTTATATTTTTTTTTAAATGGAATGACCTAATCTTTTTAACATTTTTCAATTGTACTATTGAAACGTTTCAAAAAGTTAAATCCAACATAAGGTCTATCTCTTACGGTTTATAAGATATGACGATTTTAACCCAAAAAAATGACGACATCTAAACAGCCATGGATACTAAACGAAACATTAGACAACCATTGTATGTGGTGCAAACTGTAACTGTTGTTATTTTTTTTTAAAATTTGATCTTTATTAGTTAAGGTAGGTCGTGGACTTTGCAAAATAATTTGTTGTTTGAAATTGTCTGGGTTACAAACAATACAAAGAAGCACGAGCTTCCATCAAAACTCCACTCTATAAATAACAAGCATGAATTTGAGCTTTTATTATTTGAAATGAAATGACATTTTTTTGTGCCAACGTTAAACGTTAAACCGTGTAATCAAGCATAACTGGCAGGTTCATACTTGCAGAAGCTGAAGTAATGCGTATATACATTTTTTATTTAGATAGCATTCTTTTTTTTGCAATCCGGACAACTTTGCATAAAGGAAATCTTTCGGGATCACTTAATCTGATAGATTGCATTGGTGTCGAATCAGATATTAGCCGAGTTTTAAGAGAGCGTGGTTTTCTATATTTGCTCTCAGGTTTTGGTATTAATATTCCTTTTCACAATAATTTTGATGCATCAGTTCCAACGGATCTTGAACTCTTTTGTGTAGTATAGTTTAGTTCTGGAAGTAATATCAAATTTTTGTTTTGTATTTAATAACTTTGTTCTATTGGAATTCTGTGTAAAGTCAATATTTTAATTTATTTAAAGATGGTGTTTCTAATCAATCCAAACACGTTATAAAAAATGTGTCTTTTCTTTTAGCGTTCTATTGAACTTTTAACTCTAATTTAAAATGTGATATTTTTTATTTGAAACATTTTTAGAGCAAATTATTTTATAACTAAAACCAAATAGTTAAATTCAAATGTTCCTCTCTTTGGCTAAAGGATAATAACAACAAGAAGAGCAAAAAATTACTACGTGCTATCTAAAAACAAGACCATGAGACCGTAAAGTGTTAAAATAAGCTCGAAACACAATTAAATTTTACTAACGATCGTAAAACACGTACCGTAAAAATCTAACTTTTCAAGTCAAATTTTCAATTAAGTATGAAATTATAAGTATTACATATAATATATATTTAAAGTAGAAGACTTCATTACAAAAACTGTTCAGTTAGTGAGTAATTAGTAAACACTGTAAGCAAACTAAAACTTGAAAGATGCACGCTTGTACATACAATAAATAAAACTAATAAATGTGTGGTATTATTTAATTTGAAACATAGTAGCAGTAGTTATGTTATTGTAAATTGTTACAAGAATTTTCTCGTAATTTAATTGCAGGCGTCTGTCTTGATATGATTCGGCAAGTGGATTGCAGGTCTTGGTGTGCCAATCATAAAGTAATTTAAAAAGGCGCCAAAGCGGTTGGAAGCTGGTAGTGGAAGACATCGTTTAAATTTATCTAACATTTAAAGAGATCAAATGATACACAAGTTATAACAATGAATATATTTATTTTATCAAAGAAAGTAAGGTTAGAAAAGAAGAAGCGATATTTATATAATTTAGTAACAATTAAAAGTCGATAAATATCACAGACAATAATTGTTGATGCCATCCCTAGAGTGGAAGCAACAGTCTATACATAAAATTACTGTAGTACAGTATGACAGTATAAAGTAATAAATAGTCCAAGAATTAAACTTTAATTCGATACAAAGCTAGTGAATTTGCAACCAGAAAAAAATTGCATTTAGAATAAATTTAAATCGTAATTATACAAACAAATTTGCGTTTGTTAGTTGTCATAACATTTATAACTACCTCGCACGTACTTTACGTTCAACAAATACACAAAATAATAGAAAGAAATTGTCCCCTAAAATTAGTAAAAGTGTAAAGAAAGAAGTTATTTAGATATAAGACAATTTCACAAACAAATTGCTTGTAAATCAACTAATGTATCGTTGTAACCGAGTGCGTCAAGTTTTTGACTCTTTTCACTATTTCTATCGCAGGTGTGCTTCCAAATTTAGTAAACCAGTACACAAAGTACGTCAACGACTTGATTCCAGATTATATTGCGAAATTGTTGGTAACCAAGATTCTTAGTACTTGCTTCAAGTTATCGATTCCAGGAAAATGTATTTATTTGTCATGTATTGTTCTAAAGAGACAACTACGTGGCGTTATCCTAAGTCGCTATTATAATTACAAAAAAATCAAATTAAATCACAAAAATAGAAATCAATACTTACTTCACATGTGAATCTAAACTAATACACACATTTATAAAGTGAAAGAATGGGAATATTTAGAACTGAAAACCTCACTGACCGCGCCTCGCCTAGAATGCGGGTTTACTATATACTTAGTTTTTTGAATAACTTGACAAAGGATGAAAGGGTTCGAGTAACAAACTCAAAAAAATATGCAAACGTTATTAAAAAACTACCTGAAGCTTGTTTATTTTTGATGTAAACTCAGTATGTGGTGCAAGTAACTGTATGTGTGTAATTAGTGGTCCCATTATTGTGTTTAATTTACACTTTATATTTATAGAACACCTAATCATGTTCAAGAGTTTGCAATAGGTAGTTGAGCTATCATTTCACTTTATTTTTAATAGTAGTTTTATGAACTACAGCTAAACTAAACTTATGGGTTTAGTGTGTACATTTATAACGCAACCCTAAGTATGCCTTGTTTGTGCATTAATGTATGCAAGTACATGTATCAGGTTAACCACGTCAATGTGTAACCTATGTGTAACCGTTCTTCTTCTGATAGTCATAAGAAATTGTCTAATTTTTGTTTGTTTAAAATATACAAGGTAAGTCACAATATATAGGAAGTACGATAAATATAAATAATAAGCATAAAATAAAGACGGTTGTAATAGTAGTTTACGTAACAAGAGTCGAAAGTAAGAAATAGCATAACGAACGTTAATGCGACGCGAGGATGCACGGCCGAGCGTTGCATGTAAGTGAGTGAGTTTTTTCGACGAGAGTAATGTACATTATTTTTTGTGTTGCCTTTTATAAATGTACATTCTTTTTTGAAAAAATAAAAAAAATCAACAGAAATATAATGTTGGTACTACATTTATTACTAAATTTGTCAAATTTGACATTAACTTTAACATCGTTTTTCTTCAATTTCAACTGAATTTCAAGATTTTTTAAATAATTTTTCCACTTATCGCATACTCGTTCTAATATATTAATTGACTTTGAACACCTAATTTTATGTGAATTCCTTGTTTTCATTTTGCCACCCTAGAGCTTTTTTCGCTCATTACGTAACTACACTAACGAACGAATATTGACGTTTGCGATGATGGCAACACAAAAAATAAACTTATATCCTAGGTAAAAAGTTATTAGGTTTAAAAAATAGAAAAAACTACTTTTTTATTAAGAACTTCTAAACTAATTAAATGTAATTAATTATTTTTTGTAGTTGTTAATGAGTACTTAAAAAGGAAAAAATTGTGAAAATTTAATGAAAATTAAATGAGCAAATGTATTTTTAGAGTACTTCCACTGTTAAACCCTCTGGAACTTTTTAATCTTAAAGTTTTTTTTCATTTAAAAATTGTGTTTGTTAGGAAATTTTAGTTGCAAACTTTTTTGTCTCTTCTAAAGTTTTGTTTAAACGCATCGTTTTGTTTAAAAAAATAAAAAGTTAAACTTGTTTTTTTACTAAACCTACTACCTAATTTATTACGTATACCATGTAGCATGCTGCGTAAAAATTTGACAAATGAAATTATGACGTGTAATTAAATAAAAGTTACAAAGTTTGTAAAACTAAGGTTGTTTTTGTAAATTTCACCATGAATAAATTTTCAAATTCAGAATTAACTGTGATGGAAATGCTGCGGCGACAACAAGACGTTACGCACTTCTGTTCCCTAATTGTGCTATACCGAATAGGTAACAAACAGATTATATACAGCAATTATTTTTACAATTTTTCTTTCAACCGCTTAAGAAAAGATTAATAGAATCCGGAGCTTTCAAAAATCGAACTCTATACTCCGGTCGTCAAAGAGATGTTATTTCTTTTTTGGGAGAACAAATATTGAATTAGATAAACGATCATCCTAATGACAGTACGAGACGCATTTCAACAAAATTTATAAACGAAAAAAAACACTAAAAGGTACCTAAGGATTTAACAGTGAAGGTACTCTAAAAATCCATCTTGGGCTTATTTGATTTTCATTAAATTTTCACAGTTTTTTTGTTTTTAAGTACTCATAACAACTACAAAAAATAGTCGATTACATTTAATTAGTTTAGAAGTTATTAATAAAAAAGTTTTTTTTTCAACTTTGAAGACCGAATAACAATTTATCTGTGCATGCTAGGATATAAGTTTATTTAAACAATCGTCTTTATTTTATCCTTATTATGTATAGTTATTGTATCTCCCACATATTCTGACTCACCCTGTATATTTCTATAATGTAGGCTGTAGCAAAATATTTTGGAACAATAAACAAATAATTTTTTTAATGTAGAATTTTTAATAATTGTTGCAGATTGCTAATATTGACGTATTTATTTGTTTTCTTTATGAGTTGGTGCTTTGGTTTCAGTATTTACAAAAATAAATCTTTGTTTAAAAAACGCAAAGAACAATTTATTAGAAAATTAAGTATTACATTATTAAATCATGTAAGATTTGTTGGTAACTTAAATTTGATTTAAATATTGACGCTAAAACATAAAAGTTGCTCGAGTACTTTTATTGTTAAATGGTCCTTGCGCACAAACCAAAAATCGTCGTGCAACTAAGAAAGCTATACGTTTTATGCAATGGAATGATTTATAGAACGACCTGAAAATATACAGTTGAGTATCGCCATCTTAATTGTTTGTTTACATTCACGCTTCTTATATTTATTTAGTTTTTCGCTTATTTTTTGTCTTTTATACGCCTTACAAACAGTTTATATCAGTGCTATATTACTGTGGAAATACGTTGTATAGGTAAGTAAGGAAAATTTTGGAAAAGTCTGGTTATAATTATAAATTGTTTACAGGATGTTCGATACAACTGATTTATTTGATAATCCTACTGCATCTTTGTCTGCAACGAAAAAATGCAGATTTAGTAAGGACAGCGAGCAAATAATATGGAATGTTGTTAAATTTTTTAAAGAACAGAATGAAAAAGGTACAAAGTTCATAGTTATCGTCTTCTGTTGAGTAGTTAACCCTACTTTGTGGACAAAATTGTTTTGCAGTTAACAAAATATGCAGATTATTTTTACTATTGTTTTAATTATACCTAAATTTTTCATTTGGTTAATGTTATTGTATTTACACAGATAATCTTATAGATACCGTGGTCCAAGCAACAGATGCTTTACGCACCACTATAATCTGTATCATTCAAGAAGACAAAGCGAATAAATAAAGACGAACGCTAGCTGCAAGTTATAATAAAATTATAGATGATAAAACGATTGGTTTCACTGGGAAACAAGAATCGTTTAGAAAACTTATAATCAAATTGGGTTACCACAAAATACGTAACGTTTAAGTTAAACGATGTTGAGAAGTTATCGTTAGGAAAAATTAATTGCATCGATTCAAATTAGTGGTTCAAGTATATCGGAAGAGAACAATCCTAAACATTAACTGCGAACCATTAATTTTTAAAGTAAATGGTTCATTTGATGAAGATATTAGTGATTGGTCAGATGAAGAATTATGATACAATTTTACATTTTTTGTGTAATGAATGTTACTATTTGACATTACATTGTATCGATGTAATATAATGTATCTAATCTCTAGTGTTTACCTAAATAAAATAAAATGTGTAATAAGTTAGTTTTTAGCTTAGTATTCGATTTCATATTTAAATATTGTTTAATGTGTTTAATAAGTAAAATAAAACTAGTCATAACTGAAACAGAACAAACATCGTTTCACCTTTCTAGCTAATTAAAAATGTAATTATTTAACAACGCAGAAGATAAATTATAAAATTACTCATCTTTGGTATTCCTTGTATATGTATACGTCCTGTATATGGTACATGTTTTCATGTTGACTGCAGACAATCAGCTTATATAACTCGCGCAGTTTGGGACCATCAAATTATAAAAGAGGTTAATTTAGAATAAAATATATCAAAGTTTACACTAAAATTACATTTTGTTTCAATTTGAAAGTAAATAGTTCTAAATGAGACTATATCTATTCACACTCGTTTAACCTCATTTAAATTTTGCTACGACCTTGAAAAGCTTAAAGTTGAATTTTAACTTAAGTTGACGTATTAAAGCAATAAAATATTAAAATTGAATATAATCAAGTAGTATGTTTTAAAATTAATCTTAACAATATTTTATTCATAAATGTTCACAGATACAGTATTAATTGCAAACTAATTTTTACTGGCTTTAAAATAAAGTAAATTTTGTTAACCCCGTGTTTAAATAAACAATTAATTTGCAAAATTATTAAAATATAAGGTATGTGAAAATTTCTATAAAAACGAAGCATCACAACAATATAAGTATAAATTTAATTTTTTGAAAGTAGGTTTGTAGTAAAGGCATTATGAGTTAGATGTTGCCATAGAAAATAGAATTAAGATATTCACACATAATGATTAACAATAAACGAAGAAAGCAACGGTTTCGTACCCCAGTAAAATATAAAATATTCGTTAAAAGCACTTCATTTGCTGATTGCACATCCTTTGTTACAATAAAGAAGTATTTGAGCTAGCAGAGAAGCGGTGCATAACAGCACAGAAATGTTTTTACGAGAAAGAAAGACTGGAAAATTTCCGCAACTATAGTTTATGATGAGAGAATTTAAGTGTGGGATCTTTTGTTTGGATGAACGCAAGGTTACCAACTTAGCGGCATAAACAGTTAGTTGGTTTAGGAAGGAACTCCATTTTAATTTGCAATTAACAAAAGGTTCACACATATTAAATGTATAACTGCTTTTTCTGGTCATTTTTTTCTTCACATTAATGGGGAAATTATTTTTAGATCTTAATTAAGATAGGTTCTGATCTTACAGTTTTATTTCATCAACTATTGCGAAAAATAATTTTGAATTGCGCCATTTATCATTTTTAACACTAATAAACGTGTTAAAAATTATTCAAAGAATTTTTTAGCTTAATGGAAGTTTAATGTATTTAAGTAATGAACTGAAATGCGCACATTTAAAAAAAAAATAATCATTTACGTAAGCTTTTAGTTAAAATCTTTTAGGTACCTTAATTAATATGTAGATTTAATTAGAGTTAGACTTACGGAATATTAACAATAAGAGATGTTTGTTGTTACTTAAATTTTTTTAAGCTTGTTTTATATTTTTTATGTTACATTTGTTTTTTATTTGCTCAAATAAACTACTAAAAATTAAACAGGATGTGATTGATTAATTAGGTTATAAGCGGTAACAATAAACAAAACAGCAAGATTAATTTTTACTTCACGTTTTAATGTTTTATTCTAAATGTAAAATTTATATGATGTTCGATTTTTTAGATCAAAGAAAGTTAAAAAAAATTTTAACGTGCCTAAAACTACCCCAGGTTAATTTGTTTTTAACTGTAAATTGATTTTGTTGCTAGCTGATGTAATAAAAATAAATAAGGTAATTATTTCATATTATTTTGAATGTGAAAAGTCTTTTCTTGACATCAGAAAATAGCTTAATAAAAAATAAATTTGAGGTTTGCGTTTAAAACCTACATTGTAGACTCTATATATTCATCATTGCATTAGTTACTATTTAATCATTTTGTCAATTGTACTTTTTGCAATAAATATATACTAGATTAAAGTCTTGTGGTAATACCTTTGGTTATAAAAATGGTTAAGATCACAAATACAATTACTCTTAATATTATAACACAAAAGACAAAATCACTAATTATTGTCAAAAAAACTTATTCGTCGCAAACTTGTAATAAATAACATTACTATGAGCCATATAACGTTGTTTAGGTATTTAAAATACAGAATTATGCTTATTTAAAGTAGAACAAAAGGTTTGGACTATAAAACTTACAAGAGTTTTAAGTTGCTAGAAAAATATGATCTCAAACAAACAGATATATCAGTACATACTTACATATATAACATATGCGGCAAAGACTGTAGAAGACATCACAAAGACAAAATTAATTATTAGAACATTATATAAAAAGAAATACGTGCTGTCGAATAAAAGAAAAACTGTTTTTAGGGTGCATTTTACTGCGTTAATTAACTGTTAGTTTTTGAATTCGGATGGCTCTGACAAAATCAAAAAAACTTAGTTGAGTAGACACTTGGCTAACCTAAATAGGCTTAAAAGTACTAACATAAATTGATGTACAGTCGTGCTTGAATAAAAATAAGTAAAGGTTGCAACAACGGTTACTTAAATTGGTACGTTTATGTAGATGTAATTAACATGCTAACAAGCATAGTTTATGCCCGGCTTCTAAAAACGACTTTAATCGAAGATTAAGTTTAATCTTCTTTTAAACTAAAAAAAGAGTCTCTAGAACGTCTCAGATTTATTTGGTTTAAATCTCGATTAAACAAACAGAGCATTTTTAATTAAATTTAACCGGTGCAAGCGCAGTAATCAAAATCTGCAATCCGACATCTGACAGACGTTTTCTAACCTCCTTTTTTGTTCATTGTGGCACGTTGTAGTTATATTGTAATCTCGCGATTACTTTTTACTAAAAAATTGATCAAAATCAAATTCGATTCTTCAAGTTCATCATTCGACAACAAAAAGTCGTGGAAAAGGTTAAACTGCTTAAACCAAGACCCCAATCCGTTTGAAAAGTACAGCAAAGCAGAATTTTGGGCTCGATGTTGTTTTTCACCAAAAACTATTCAAACCATAATAAGTTGAATTGAGAACAGGATTTTTTCGATAATTTTGACTTGTTCGCTTTCCGCAGCTTTTCCTTGCATTAGGATTTTATGCAAAAAGTACGAGTGACAAAAACTTTATTATTAAGTTGTTAATTAAAAATCCAACAAATATAAATTTAAACTAAAACTGTATTACTAAACTACCTACTGAGTTTTTTTTAATTGAATTTTATTTTTTCTAATAAATTTTTTTTAATTTAGTGTTTTTTTTTATCTTGCATAATTTGTTGCAATATTAATATTAATTGTTTTTTTATGGTTTGTTTTATTTCAAAATATTCTGTTTTATGCTTGTGTATCTCTTCATTCTTTTGATCTTTAGATCTTTTTTCTAATACAAACTCTACTCTTAATTTGTTTTGACGGTTTTTTTGCAGGTTGTAAATAACTGCTAACTATTTTTCTTTTTGTTATAATTATTATAAATGCGAATCAAATATATATTTTTTTGTCGAGTAATACGTTATTAGACCAAACACAGGCATATTACACAAAAAAATGCAATTGCACTGTTATACAGATAGACTATTTATTTATTGATGGAATAACGCTTACAAACCATGGTGCTGATAAATAATAGTAATTTAGGTAGCAAGCGTCAAAAGTAAAGCATAGCGTAATGAATGTTAATAGGAGTGAGTTGTGCTATGAAACTTTGTATGTACATTATTTTTTGTGTTGCCTTTTCTAAATTATTCTTTAAAAAAATTTTTTTTTTAAATTTTTAAATCGCCAGAAATATAATGTTGGTACTACATCTATTACTAATTTGTCAAATTTAACACTAACTTTAACATAATTTTTTTTTCGATTTAACTGAATTTTAAGATTTTTTAAATGATAAACCGTTTGAGATGTTGGCAGCACAAAATTGTTTTTTTTATCTATTATTGTCAAACAACAGTGCATAAAGATATAAAACAATTGTTTTTAAGTACACTAACAAAACTAATTTCAGAATCATTATAAATAATTGCAGACAATAATTTGCAGTTTCAACCCTGGCGCTATGTAAATAATTCATCAAAAAGTGACTGACTGCTACAAGTACATAAAGTCTTAAACACTATATTTACAGTCTGTTTTAAATTAAATGTAAAGCAAAGTTTTTGTATGTTTAATTATTGCGTGTTTAGTGTTACATAAGTCTAAATTTTACTTATTTGTTTTGATACAACAGTGCCGACTATAAAGCAAAATTAATAACAAGTTATTTACTTAGTTGAGCTACTCTTACATAAGTTTAATAAAATGTAATTGAACTAATATAAAAATCATGTAAATTTTTTTATAATATCAATTATACTAATTATTGGTATTATCTAGTAGCTATAAAAATTTTATTAGATTTCAAATAAAAAAATAGAGATAATTATAAATGCGCTAGGTATAACAGTGATAGATTCTGTGTCGAACAAGAAAAACTACACAATGTTTTTCTTGATTTATAAGAGACTTACCTTATATTTAAATAACTGTAATAAAAATAACTAATTAAATAAAACTATTATTATTTTATATAAATGGAAAGGCATTAAGCATTATTTTTTAAAAATGCCAAAGAATTTTGCGTGAAACGGATACGCGAATACATTTGCATATATATTAAAAACTGAGATTTGATTTCACAAAACCTAAGATTATAAATATTATTATAATAATGATAAGTTGGTGAAGAAAGAGTGCGATGTCCGTTCGGATGTAATTATTTCGGTGCGATGGAATCTCGTGAGAACAGGAAGTAAAGTGACGTCAGAGTACAGGTGTAGTTAGTTTAACCTGTCAGTCATTATAGTTTCATAAGTAGTAGGTGTCTTCTTTGCCCTTATTAAGTTAAGTTTATAGTGTCTACATGCTTAATTTTAAAACTTGAAATATATTCATTAGTGTACTCTAAGTCGTATAATTACTATAGATGTATAAGCAAATATTAACCCAATTTGAAAAAATTGTGTTTTAGAATGTTACTACCTAATTTAAATACCTAAAAAATGCATAGATTTCAGAATAAGATTAAACAGCACTTATTTGAGGTTCAATAGTTTTATTTTAAGAAATGTGCATATACAAATAATTTTATTAGAACTATCTAAAACTATATATCAGCTAATGACTGATAACATACTTAAGATAATATATAAAATAATTGATAATATAAAAACTTACGAGGAACAAGTTAAATTGTGCACAAAAATATATATAATTGGCTAATGACAAGTTAAATTTACATTAAAAAAATTACTAATTGGATTTATAAGCATGTTAATTTGGTTGCGTGTTTTATTGTTTAAACTTTATTCAAAAATCGGAACTAAAGTCGTATAGTTTGTAAAGATTTTGAATCTCCCGCTTTTTTTTGATAAATATTTATTTATGGATAATCAAGTTGGATATTTAGATTGTGTTATTAATAAAAATAAAATTTAATAATTGAAAAAATAATTAAAAATAAAAACAAAAACAACATTTTACATTAAAAAAACGTATTTATATATTTAAAACAAATAAATAAATTGGTATCGGTTTAGTGTTATATATAACCTTCTTTGATTGACATTGAGTTACTGTGCGATACTGGTACTAATGATTATGGTTTGCCCTGTTACAAACGTTATATTTTAGTAGATGAACTACATAAAACTAAGCAATTTTTTTATAATAAATTTTAATACATTACTAGAATGATTGAAATAAAGTTGTACCTTTAGTCAAAAAACTAAAAACTCTATTGCATTTAAGAATTTATTTCTTCTTACTATTGAACCATAACATAACATACAAAAAACTACTGCAACTGCAAGCAAATAATTTTTTTCTGCAGCCAACAATGCAAACGTCAAGATTCGTTCGTTAGTGTAGTTATGTAATGGGCAAACAAAACTCTACAGCGACAAAATGAAAAGTACAAATCTACGTAAAATCAATTATTATATTAGAACAAGTATGCGACAAATAAAAATGTCATTAAAAAAATCTTAAAACTCTGTTAAAATTTAAAAAAAAATGTTAAAGTCAATGTCAAAATTGACAGATTTAATAATAAATATAGTACCAACATTATATTTCTGGTGATTTAACAAAAAAATGTAATTTTATCAAAAACAACACAAAAAATAATATATATGTTACTATCGTCGAAAGTTTCATAAGATAATAACATAACTCACTTACATCCAACGCTCGTTCTTGCGGCTTTGTGTCGCATTAACGTTTGTTATACTATGCTTTGCTTTCGTCGTTGTTTCGTAAATTACTATTATGAGTAACATTTGAACAAATAATTACAATGCTAAAAACAAAAAAAACGATAATTTTTGTTTCTAGTAATCAGTTATATATTTCAGTGCACACAACTCTTTTCCGCGTGTTTATAGTTACTTTTCTAGTTATTTTAACATGTAGTTTTATTGCTGACTAGAGTCAAATATTATTATTGACAATATACAGAAAACTTATCTAATTCAATTTTTTTGTGCGGATGCTGTTTCTTTGGATTGACGACCGATTAACTTTTTTTTAAATCTTTGTTAAACAGTTCATAAAAACTTTTTAGACAATAGTGGTTTATGTAACAAGAGTCAAAACTGCAGAATAACATAACGAACAGTAATAAGGCGATTAAATTATAGAAAATAGAAGATATAAAATAATGCTGCACCAATAAAAACATCGGTTTCTATACTGTAGTAGCAACAAAAAGCTAGAATAGGACTGCTTCTTTTAGCATCAACTATAAAAAATGTATTGCCTACGCCAATAACCTTTGCTATGTTATTTCTCCTTTCATACTTATTTTTATAAAAACTAATAGTTAACATAAATTGTAAAACCGAAAATTTGGTTACATGTGTAAGCTTATTCCAAGTTTTTTTTTTGCTGTTGTAATTAGAAAATGCATAAACCACAGTTCCAAAGAATGATAAATTATGTTTGAACCAGAGCAACGCAGACAAATACAATGTATGCTTAAATATTATGATAATCCCAAGTATAAAAATGAATAACAAATATGAATGTTATCAATTTGCTCAATATGCTACGGCACTTTTAGCTGTTTTAACGTCCTCCAGTACATTTGATACACAGCTTTTTAAAGAGGCTAAAGCTGCCGTTCTCGTTGGGAATCTATAGTCTAAGGCAGTTCTTCAGATGATTAAAAAAGAATTACATTGCAAACAACAGTTTTAACAGTTCAATATGTTTTTGTTTATAATATAAGTCTTATACATTTTTATTGCTTGGTTTATTGTATATATGATTATTTTTATTATTACTAAAAAATATATACAATAAACAACAAATTATGTAAATAAAATATTTTTGATTGGTTTTTAGTTTGATATCTTTTAGCACTTATTAAAAAAACTATAAACAAGTAGTTATAAGAATTTTAATATAAGAAAATTTTTAAATTTGTCTTTCCCAAACGTAAAAAAATGATAAATATTCTATAATACCATTTCAGAAATCTTCTGAACAAAATCATGAGATGATAACAAAAATGTTCAAAAACCAAATTTATCAGCAACACGGTAACCAGCCCAGAGACAAAACTTTAAGATTGGACGACTGTAGCAAAAGGAGGAATAATACTTATATGTTTACTTTTATAAATGTCAAATAAAAAATAATATTTTTTATTTTATATAACAAATTAGTAATATACTGTAAATTCATTTTATAATAAAATAATATATCAAGAAATAAATAAAATTAATATATAAACTTCTATTGCCAGCAAATAAGAACGTAGCTTCTGTAGCTGTGATGATTTCTTGGTTTCACACATTTTGCAATATATATATATTCAGTTTTTAATATCTTGTATCTATACTAACATAAAAACGTTTTCCGAGTTTGGACTATGTCATTTTTGTAACCGAAGTTTTGGACAAAACGTTGGAAACTTCGGTTACAACAATGACACGGTTCAAACCCGGAAATTCTTATCTTAATAGCGAAATATCTTAAAGAAATACTTTAATTAACCAGAAATAAAAAACTTATTACTTTTATTTACTATAAACAATAATTTACGTAATAAAGCATGTTATATTTCACAAAACTATTGTTTTGTCAGCATCTTAATGCTTACATTCAAAAATTGCAATATCCGTGTCATTCTATGTTTTTTTTGTTGTAAATAAATTGAGTAATTTTAATAATGGTTTGTTAATTGTACTACTATAAGTGTTGTACTTGTTTTAGTTGCCGTCGTTTAGTTCATAGTAGCAAGTTTGGTTGTTATAGCACATAGACTTCTTAAACACATCTCAGAGATATTCTAAACATCTTGTAGATATCTTATTACCTACTTCTTTAGAAGTCTTGAAAACATACTGAACACACCGAATTTTATTAAACTGTACATCTTAAAGACATTATTACTTAGACATCTTTAAGATACCTTCGTAGTACACTTTTAAGGCAAACAATATTTTGGGTAAAAATGCACATGCAGTAAAATACTAAATAAATATAAAACATTTTTTTATTGTATTTTATTTTTTTTTAAAGAATTTTTATTGAAAGTTCTTTTTAGCCAGTTTGACGGAACTTAAAAATTATACATTTGTATTTAATATAAATAAGAAAATATGCTAATTTGTATGATAGATTTGACGACTATTTTTATAATTTGTATGCCTAATATTAAATTACATTTTAGTTAACATTTAAATAAAAAAAAATCATTTTTCAAAAATTATTTAGTTTTGTATTATTATTATTCCTATTTTTAAAATTTACGAATTTAAGTTTTCAAAATATTAAATTTACAAAACAGTATCTTGTCTTTTCTTCACATTCAGATGTACCTAAAAGTATAATCGATCATTTGTCATTATGAAGCTCAGCGCCCTTTTAATAAAATCATAACTGGCTGATCCTCTTAGTTCCGTTCCGTTCCGTAACCTAAAAAGAATAAAAAATTAAAAGGTTAATTATCTTGAATTTCAGACAAGCAAGAACGAAAATAAAATTGTTAGTAGAAGCAATAACATGAAATTAACTGAGTATGTTAAATTGTTTTACTGTTTGAAGTACTCGTCTTTTATTTTTACGACAGTTATATACATTTAGGTAGGTCAAAATTTATAATTTCTTAATCAAGTCATTCATATAATATAAACTCAAGCATTTTTAAAATTATTCTTGTTATCAAATTCTTTTTTAATTCTAAAAATCCTTTTCGTTTATGGAAAAAAATATTCCTGTAGAGTAAATAACTTATTGTAATATGTTTCTATTTATTTAGCTTGAGTTACTCTATTAATGTTTGTTTTTAATTCTTTTATTTCTGAAAAAAGACCAGTTACTGGTCTTCGTAAAATTTTCTTAATTTTAATTTTGTATTTTATTTATACAGAATAATTATCCTGGTGTGTCGACGTTATGGAATCCTGGACCTACTGGTACTGTAATTTTAAAAGACGCAAAGAAATTGGTACACCAGCCAGAGTTCAACTCAAAATGCATGTTAAAAACCTCCTAAAAGAAAAGCGCAATGATTTTTGTTAAATTCATATATTTTTTATAAAAACTTATAACACTCATAAATGTATATTGTATGTGTCTAATTAAAATTTAAATAGTTTTTTATTTTTATTCATTAACTTTTAAATCAAATGACGGTAAAGATTAAATTAACAAACTCATGTACACAAACTAAATAAATATGTCTTTAGTTATCAACCAGATAAATTTGATTTCAACATTCAGATACTCAATAAATTGTATATGATAGATCAAATTAAATACCATGTACATTAAAACAAGAGAACGAAAACTCTAAAACGATCATTGCTAACATTGAATTGAGAATATCAAACTATCTTGTTGTGAAACTCTATTTTTTTTATTGTTAGTAAATATCTTTAAAGAAACGCTTTACTTGTTTTCAGAAAATATGTCTTAGAATTATATGAAAGTCATTATTTACTCAAAATAAGGTAATTTACCTTAACTTAAGAGAATTTTTTTGTGTGTACAATGCAAGAAGACTACACAAATATACGTTATTTCAAATAATTATTGAAGTCAGTTTTGAACAGTATATTACTAGCTAAATTTTCACTACCAATATGATACTATGATAACTTATTTATTAATGATCATTATCAAAAAAAAAAATTTAACCTACCATTACTTTTGTTGTAACATTGAATACAATTCCGTAATTCTGGTCCACACTGCTCTTTTTTTGGCAATAGGTCACCACAAAATCTTATCTTCCTCTAAACAGATATTTGAGAAAACATAAATTTAAAAAACCTTTAATTTTCACTTTCGCCTGTTTTTATCTAATCCTAAAACACATATATTCATATTTTTCAGTAGTAATATTAATAATTACGATCACGTTAAGAAAATGATAATCAAAATAAAAATAAATATCACGATAAAATTGACACACTCCCAGATAATGTTAATCAGACTAAACAATGCTATTTTGATTTATGATGCTTGATGGTAATTAAAAACAGAAGCATATTTTACTAATAATAATAGTCAATAGTTGTACGGCCGATACTAACTGCAAATTTGGTTTAGAGTTTTGATAGGTTATAATTTGAATGAATGAAAAATGTGATTTGTTTATTTAATTTTAAGTCATCATGATTTATAATGAAATAAAATTTATTATTTTAGGTTTAAATACATAATAATTATTTAAATATAAAACACATTTAAATTATTCTTCTAAGCGCAAAACGCTTTTTCAATGCAGTATTTAAAAACTCATATCGCTAAATAAAACAAAAAAAAATTTCAAATATTGTGCAAATTAATACGTAATACAATGTTTAGCTCATCTAACCAGTATTGAACACTTTGTATTTAATGATATGTAAAGAATAATAAGGCTTTCGTCACCACTAATTTATTATAAATAACTTAAGAAAAGATAAATGATTTTGAGCGTTTTCAGATCAACCTTTTTTTAAAGTGCAAAAAACTTAATTAGCAATAGGTATTATTTCACAAGCAAAAACCGTGACGAATAAAGAAAAAGCATTTTTCTAGTCTGTTACTACAATGATTCTAATTTATTTATTTAATACAACATTTTAAATGATTTTTGATAAAAAAAACTATCAATTGTAATTTTTATTACAATAAACTCCTAGTTTAATTACATAAAGAATGCATTTTCTTAGTAATACGTATACTGTTTAATAATTTTTTAAAAACGACATAAAAGTATTTGCACACAATTTAAAATCTTACAAAGTTAAACAATTGCATTAAAAATAGTACTGAGTACTTATATTTGTATTATCCATAATATTCATTTGTAACTAAGTCAAAATGCAGATAACAAGTGCAATAAATTTTGCGTTTGACGTTTTGTTTTCAACTAATTAATTTGAAATTAAACAGGAAAACTGTAAGGTTAGATGTAGATAACAAAAACTTAATGCTAATTTATGACGCAAAAAAAATTAAGCGGTAAAACTATTTTGTACCATTTGTAAACGGTACCTATCTTAGCATAATGAGTATTCCAATAAACAATTTAACTCGAGTTCTCGGTCTGAATGTTAATTAGATGTGCAGTGACCCAACTGGTCGAGACGGTATCGGTTCATCAACAAACGCCACTCACCCACCGGAACCGGAAACCAGCGAACTACACAAGCGTTAAAGTTGGCTTTCCGACTACAAAATGCGGACCATCATTGGTGGTCAACATGTTTGTGGCATAGAAAGTATTTATAATAATATTTGTTTTCTTATTATTGCAAATACACGTGTATTATTTTTTAATAAAATATAAACAATTTAAAAAGCTCAATGCAAGTTAAAGAATGTTAATCTGTTAATAATTACAAAGAATAGCGTTAATTTTTTTGTATCGCAATTATGGAAGAAACTTCCGTTCTTTAAAAGTTCCCATAGTTTAAAGTAGATGAACTCCTTTTCTTTAACTCAAATTCGTGTTAGTTTCTAAGATAATACTCCTTGCGCTTATTTTTAGTTCCACATTTACCAACAGGTTATAGATTCCTTCCTTCCCTTAACTGTTTACTGTAAATTATATGTTGTAAAATTATAATAAATTATGATTGGTTTTTGGTTGAACTTTTACGACGATCAATACTTTTTTACAACTGTAATTATTTTACTTGTAGTAAAAGTACAAAGTCTGTTATGTGTTACATTTTTACAGTACTTTACAAACAATAAATTACTTTTTCAAAAACGTCGTCGTTTGTATAACAATACGTACGATGTAGTTGTTTCCAAATAGCGCGTGAAAGAATAATGATGCTGGTAACGCCTACGATTAATGATTTTTTAATAAAGTTTCTTTCTTCTAAACAAGTCATTTTCTACTAAAAAAACTCTTCATTTTTTATTCACTTTGTTACGATATAAATACGTTAAAATATTTTAAAATTATTTTAACTACGAAGCTAAAAATACAAATTTAATTTTTAACAACTTTGTTAAAACATAAACTAACGTTTTTGAAAATTTGTTTTTTTTTTTAATTAATGAATAATTGATTTTTTTGTACTAAAGTAGTAGACAAAACGCTGGCAGATTTAATTACAATAATGACAAGAAACGTTCCTATTTTTGTATACACTTTGCTAGTGGAAATCTGTGTCTTCAGCGTTGATGTTCGTTACTTTTTATTCGCCCAATATGTACCTTGATTATAGAAAGTAAAATGATTTTTAAACGATGGCGAATAAATGAAATACATATATACGCTGTAATGATATCATAACACAAAACACAAAAAGCAAAACTGATGTAAAAATGTTTAAAAAAATATTTTTACAAAAATTTTGGTAAGAGTATTTAAATATTGTTTTTGTAAAAGGTAATTTTTATGAATTGACTATAGGCAATGTTGGTCGCACAGCGTATCAGCTTGTCATTGAAAAACCTATCTTAAAAAACTGTAAGCTACCAGGTTAATTCTCAATGATTTATTACAATCTACTAAAAGTGATAGAGTTACAGTTGTGCAACAACAACACTAAAAAGTTATTAGGTTAAAAAAAAGCAAATTGCAACGTTGCAATTAGCTGAACGCAGTGCATTGGCTAAAATTGTCACATGTATGAATCTAATCGGTCGCTATAACATTAAAGATGTTATCATATTGTTAAGTGTTGCTTGTGTATTGTCAAGTACAAAATCAATTGTTTTTACTGACGACATTGTCAAAACAATAGTTATAATTTTATGCAACACGTCAAATATTTACCGTCGTCAGTTAACGACGGCGTCAGCTAACAACATAATTAACTTTTGTTTTACGCAACGAGGTATAAGTTTTTTAGCAGGTAATGGTAGACGTAGTCTAGCTTGACTAGAAAGAGAATCCAAATTATGGTTTTCTTTAGTTTCATTTAGTTTTTGTTGAGACAAGATAGCAGTTGTTAGAATGTTTATCAACAACAAAATTCTAATAAAATAAAGATTAAGACATATCTTTACTACCACTATGAAGACAAGGACTGTTTCTGATCCAAAATAATTACGTTGTTTCTATAAAAAAAAATTTGAAAGCAATCTAAGCTAAACGTTATAAACGTAAATGATATGTACAATGAAATTTAAGATATGGTCACAGTCTAAGAAAAAACCCAACTTATTAGCGTGCAATAAACAATTTAATCTTACAGGTAAATATGTAAATAAATTACGTTACACTTTTTTATTTACTTTTCACGTACTATAAACTCAAAACTCCTTTAGTTCAATTATATACGTATATCGTTTTCGTAATAGATATATTATAATTGATTACTGTCTCCATGAAACACAACATTGAAATTTCTGAAATTAGTTAAAGGATGAAAAAATAAGAGTAAGATTCGGTTTTGTTTCCAATTAGATACATAATTAACTGTTATATAAAAGTAATTACAAAAAATGTCCACATTAACAGGTGGGTATTGCTAGTTAATTTGGATATCTAGTGACTGCATAAAAAACAATAAATGTATTTACACAACAAAGTAGTAAACAGGCCATTTCCCAAACAGTGCCAATTTTAAATGCGTTAGGTATTATCATTGAACAAATATTTTTCAAATAAAAAATATTTTAATTCTTTGTTTCACGTTTTCTTTGAGAATATTGATATTTAATAAATTAATGATAACAAAAACTATCAAAAACTTAATCATACGAATATGAACAATTTCATTGGCTCGTGGTACGGTAATTGTTTAACGTACGCGCCCAGCAAAACTTCATTTCTAAATATTCACGCGCTTCCACTTTATAAATGGGTGTAGTTGCTTATGTAAAATTCTTTATGGGGTAAGAATTGATTCTATTTTTATAATTTAAATTAATTTTTTCGTAATTGTCATTAGCAATTTTGAATATTCCATTAATGCGGATATATTAACACCTGTTCATTTTGGAAAAATTCCTATGATGACGTCACAATCCACAATGTAGTAAAAAGGGTGTTGCACGTACGTTGGTTAAGGATATCAAAAACTTTGATTAATTACTACAATCATAACCGTATTGAAAGGCCCACTTACTAATATACCAATATTAATCTGGGAGAAACTTGGCGCATTTGGTTTTTTCTTCATAGATAGTATGAATCAAAGAGAATTTATTTGCGATAACCCCATATGTAAGTGTTTGTTTATTTTAACGAATTTTAGAAAATTCTAGGAAAGCTGCCGCTAACTAATTGCATACTTTTAAAGAAAAAAAAATGTAAGTATTGTATTTCTTATTCTAATTTTTTTTATCTACGTTGTCACTCGTTTGCACCTACGACTGTACGTACATATCAGTTTGTTGTCACAATTAAATACAAAACTTTTTTGTGTGTAATATGGTATTAAAGAGCGTGCTCGGATTCTCCTAATTTTTTTGAGATATTGCGTATTTGTATTATATTTACCAATGTAAAAATTAGGCCAAAAACTTTAATTTTATGTACAACGTGCTGCCCAACTAAAGGGGGTTTGCATCAACAATAATTGTCTGTGATCTATACTTAAATACTAGCAATTGATCGCATTTATGTAGACTTGCCTCGCTTCTTTCTTCTAACCTCTCTTTCTGTGATAAAATAAAACTATCGTCGTGTTGTAACCTGTGTGTTAGCATCTGTTTTTTTTCAGCTTTGCATTGATTTAAACCGCGTTTTGAATTCTAGTTTCTAACCGTTTTGGCGCCTTTTTAATCTTACGTCATAATTAGCACATCGAGACCTGCAATCCGTTTGCTGTTTCAACTGAGTTAATCGCCAGCAATTAAGTTACGAGAAAATCCTCGTAACAATATTCAACGCCCAAATGTCAAGAGTTCAATTTCGTGTGTACGGTTATAACTCGTTCTATTTGTATTGATTTTTTTAACTTTTTATTGTTGTTAGTGGGTTTGACTTACTCAAAGTTCTGCTTTACTTTTTTTAGGTGTTGCTGCAGGACTTTGTAGTTAGTTTGCTTATTTTTGGATGCGTTTTTTGATAAAGATTTTTGTCTATTTATGAAGTTTTTATCTAGGATTGATGTGTTGTGTTTGTCTTGTGGAGTACTGCATCAACTTTTTTTTGATTTAGCTTCTGAAGTGCTATCGGTTAAAGCTCTGCTTGTTTTTAAAACCAGACGACATACTTTGCATTCTTGGAAGGATGTTGCCAAATCTTAAAATCAGAGTTTTCAGCGTTAGATTATGAGGATCGTGTAATAGAGACAATTCTTAAGCGTACAATGGGACCTACCAAATTTATTGAGATGTACGTTGCTGCTATGCAATAACTTTTTATGCAAATTTTAGAACTGATCTCGGAGCAGACACAGCTTAAAATTATTCGTTGTAATTTGGATCCGTTGTATCAATCTAAGTTTGCGCTGGTAGGTATTACACGTTTTTCTAAATTGTTTTTTTTAGCAAACGTTTGGAGTCAAACATTCATTAATAGTTATTTTAGGTTCCCAACAGTTGATATCAGTGACATACATCTAGAACCATCTTAAACTTTTATTAGTAAGACTACTTTGGCAGTTTCCGCTAATGTTGTTGCTGGTTCTTCACTTCCTTCTTCTGTAACTTCTTCTGAGTCTAATACTTGTGTGCATTGTCATTCTACAGCTGAGAAACTTGTACGTCTTGTTTGTTCTTTAGTTTCTCTTCTACCGAATTTTTCTTTATTTTCTACGATTATTTGATCTACTACCGATCTGTAGTACTTTGGTCTAGTATTTAAAGTTACGGCTTCTCCTCGTCGTTTTTCTTGTTCCTAAGCTGTAAATTTTTTTTATAATAACAGGTACGTGTCTCTTTATTTTATCCTTGCCTTTGGAAATTAGTTGTTTAATAGTACGTTATAATCTTATGAAAACAATCAATTTGCATAATGGCGCACCTTTTTAGAAAGTTTGGTTGATCTGGTTCTTATACCTAATAAAACTAAATATTCAAAAAATAACTACAATAACACAAGATAAATATAACAAGAACAATTAATTTTTATAGTGTCAACGTGTATTATAAGATTAGTACAAATCACTCGTTTATATGATAACTAAATTACATATTTAAGTTTACAATCAAAAGCACTTAATGGTTATTAGTTTCATCTCTGTTATTAACTTCTTCTTGTTTCTCATCTGTTATAAAGTAAATAGAATGCTAAACTACAATAAGTTTGTTCTGTTGATAAGTTTTTTATTGCAACATTTTTTATAGATAACCAAAAAATGTAAACATAAATGGTATCGCGTCTGGTGTCATTCATTACAGATTGAATTTTCAATAATTTTTAACTAATATTGGAAGTATGTAGTAATTACGGTACTGTCAAAGTTACGTACAGTGCGACAAAGTAAACAAAAACCATAGACAAAAACCCCGGAAAATATGTGAATTAAAATCAAAGGTTTGAACCGGTAAAAATTCCGACCAATCACAATTAAAAAATTCAAGCTGACATAAGTTTGTATCGACTTGTCAATTGTGATATAACGTTAAAATTAGTTATGGCTTTTAATCATTTAATGCAATTGCATTATTTATAATTATATAAAGACAGTATAGCTATTTTGCTGTAGATTTAATTATTTACGTTTGCTTTTAGTTGTATTACATCTGATAAATCAAAGAAGACGGTTCATTCTGAAGCCCAGAGCATTATTAAGAACGTTGTTGAGTTTGTTGATAGACAGAAGGCAGATGGTGTATGGTCATTTCCATTAGAGAAAGCAACCGAGTTAGCTGCTGCTAAGACAGGAAAACCAATTTCTTTCATTAAAAAAATTAGGTAATTTTGAATGTATAAACATAACTTGTAAATAATCATTGTTATTATTAGGGCTGAAACAACAACATCTGAAAGTGGCATCTTAAAATCTCCCGCTCAAAAAAAAGAGAAGTGGTGGTCCTACAAAAATATCTTCTGACAGCATGGATTCTGGCATATTGAAACGAACTGTTCATGAAATCTACACACTCGATTACAAAGTTCCTACGTTGAAAATGTTGGTTAACAAGATGCAAGAGAAAACTGGTTATTCTGGGAGTAGAAAAACACTCTACGACATCATCTACACCAAATCGGTTTTAAATTTAAAAAGTGTCACAATAAGTGAAAATTAGTAATGGAAAGAAATGACATTTTTGCATGGCGTTCTCGTTATTTACGTAAATTACGACGGAACAATGACTTGGGTGCTAACAAGAAAACAGTCACATACTTAGATAAAACTTACATTAGTACCTCATATGGAGTCGGTAGTTGCTGGCAATCTAAAAAGGAACCAGGAGTTTACCAAACTGACAGGGCAGGTCTACGGCATATTATAGTGCATGCAGGTGGTTTAGATGGATTTGTCAATAATGGTCTTTTGATATTTAAATCGAAAAGTAAATCTGGAGATTATCAAGACTATATGAACCACACAGATTTTTTCAATTACGTGCAAAAACAATTAATTCCAAATTTACCTCCAAATGGCATTGTAGTTATGGATAATGCACCTTATCATAGCGTTCAAATTAACCCATTAATGCCCAAAACTTTTTTTTTTTAATTTTTTCCAATCTTCTAAAAATTACAAGAGCTAATAATGTAAAATAAATAAAAATATGCGTATTTTTAATATTTGATGTAAACTTTTTGCAAAAACGATGTTTGCAAAAACGCAACACCGAGCAAATAGGAGATATAGAAAGGCAATAATAGAATAAATGAAAATTATTTATTAAAAAAACTTTCTTGCAACTTATTCCGTATGATATTTAACAAAACATTTGTCATGAAGGGCGACGTTACATTTGATGCATTATTTAATAATCGTAGAACGGCACAGAGCACATCGTGTTCTTGTTTCTTGGGAGCTAATTAGATGGCCAACATTGTCATAACGTGCATCTAGTGTTGTTCTTCTGCGAATTGCCTGCACCGGTCCTGGTCTACTTGGTGGCGTGCCATAACGCGTAAGCAATCCCTTTGCAATGTTTCTTCGGAACTGCAATAAATCCATATCCGGCTGATCTTGAACTTGTGCTCTCATTTTAGGGTAAATAAACCAAGCATTCTGAACTGCAACATCGAGACCCCATATAAAAAGTGGCCAGTACCACTTCTTTGACCCTTAGACTTGTTCGATAGTATGCAACATTTTGGTCGATTCTGTCCGTTCCACCCATATTTTCATTATAGTTTTTTACCATATTAGGTTGGACAACATTTATTTTTTTATTTTGAGCAAAAGAATATCTGGTAGCTTGATACGTTAGATTTGCACCTTGGCAATTACAAGCAAGGGTAACCAAACTATTGTCATTCTATTTACACAATAACACTTCATTTACTTCTGATAGCGGACACTTTTCTACCCTATTTGAACGTATAGTTCCTACATATCCTATGCCATTGGTTGTCAATTTATCAATTAGTTTCAAACCCGTGAAATAATTATCTGCGTATAAGGTATGAGGCATATATTCATGCTTCGAAAATTTGGGAATTAGATCAGCAAACTGTAAGATTATACTTCCACTCAAACCAAACAGCGCTTTATATTTATTTTCTTTACCCTTGGCACCTTGATAAATTTTGAAGTTGTTTATATATCCAGACTTTAGATTCCAGCACCAGCTTTTATAGCCAAAACGTATCGGCTTTCCTTTTATGTGCTGCTTCATTCCGTGCCGTCCATAGTATGGGATCATAACCTCGTCTATACTGGATTCTGTTTCCCAAATAGTGTATTCAAAAAAATATTTTTTTAGCATAGCGATATAGGGAAGAATTTTGTACGTTTTGTCCTTTTGATCTATGTTTTGATTGTCATTGAAATGTAGAAACCTCATTATGGTTTCAAACCGGTTACGTCGCCATACTATTGGAAATCATAATGTTTTTTACATCATCTGATTCCTCCCAGTACATACGCCTTCTAGGGTTTACATTATATCCGCTAACCAATAAAATGTCTAAAAAAGCTTTCAACTCATCAACACCAAGTTCAAGTTTATGTTCTTTTTGGAAAGCATAACAAACCGTTTCTTTTACAACGTGAGTCAACAGTTCATCGGTAAAAAAGAATTCGAATAATTGAAGCGCGGTAAGAGGACGTAAATAAAATGAAAGCAGAAAACTTTTCCACTTTGATCCTCCAGGCGAGATCTTAACATGTTATTGACAGGTAGATCACTTTGGACCCATTTTCGTACAATTTTAACTTTATTGGCTGAAGTTAACCTCTGAGGACCCTTTTCCGTTTCTACTTCAATAGTTGACTGAGTGTCGTTCATAATATTTCTTTGCTCTTCAGTTGTTGCATCTTCAAATATGTCCTCAATATTTTCTTCAATAATATTTATGTTGTTTTCGTCAATCCTGATAGCGTCTTCTTCTTGAAATAAATCAACCACTGCTTCTGCCTTAGACTGTAATTGCCCTTTACTTAAATTGTCAAATGTTCCGCCAAAATCTTCATCACCACTGTCTTCATCAGTCAATTCGTGTGGATCAGGAGGAGCTAAATCTACTTTAGCACTGCTAGCTTACTGCATGATGGTTGATTCTTCAAGGAGTGCCATTATTTTATGTGTTCTAGCTTTATAAGTCACTTGTAGTGGATTAGTGCCCCGTGTGGATTTCGAAGATGAAGGAAATTCGAACATCTCTAATCCTAAAAGGTAAAATAAAATTAAAAAGTATATGAAACCTTTATACCCGGTGTTGCAAAAACGCAACAGTAGTAAATACACAAACACCAAAGCTATAAATAAAAAAAATTTAGCACTTACTTGCTATACTGGTAACACGTAGTATCTCTAAAGGGCGACAGCACAAACAAAAACAGTAATTAGTTTAAAACTTTGAAAATATTCGCGTTTATGTTGAAAGGGGTGTGTTCTGACTTGGCGCCAAATCACACTACTAACTTCATTCTTAAATTATGAACACGCATGTCATCTATTACCTCATATATCAACAGTTGTTATTAAAAATAACTATAAGGAGGATAAATGTTCTAATTACAGTTGGTTCTGGTAAAGTTAATACTCAATAGATGACATAAAGTTTACAACTTACACTTGTTGCGAAAACGCAACGTTGGGCATAAATGGGTTAATAAACCACTTGGTAAAGATTCTTTATCCTCCTCTGTGTGTATACTAATTGATTCAATTTTCTTCGTTTAGGAGGGGCATATAAAACCACTTTAATTTATTTTTATGGCAACGTTTCGTGCTGAAGGTTAGCACTTCCTCAGGCCAAAGAATAAAATCAAGTGGATCAATCCACTGACCAAGGACATTGGCAACTTTACGAGCTAGTAATTAATAATAAATACAACATTAAACATACAATGGTCAATATTTAAAATTTTAATATAACGTAGGACATACACGTTCAACAAACAATTGACAAAAAAAATTGTTTGTTGAACGTGTATGTCCTACGTTATATTAAAATTTTAAATATTGACCATTGTATGTTTAATGTTGTATTTATTATTAATTACTAGCTCGTAAAGTTGCCAATGTCCTTGGTTGGTGGATTGATCCACTTGATTTTATTCTTTGGCCTGAGGAAGTGCTAACCTTCAGCACGAAACGTTGCCATAGAAATAAATTAAAGTGATTTTATATGCCCCTCCTAAACGAAGAAAATTGAATTAATGAATAAACCACCTAATCAATCTACACGGAAACAAAATATTCGTGAATGGATAGAAAAAATTGGAATACCAACAACAAGTGACATGCGTAAAGCTGAGTTGATAACATTGGTAAAGAAATTTAATTATAATAAAACATATTATGTTGATGAGTTATTAAAACAACATACTGTATTACGTTTGCCTCCATATCACTGCGAACTTAATCCTATTGAGCTCATATGGAGTTTAGCAAAGCGTAAAGTTGCGATGAATAATATATCTCAACGGAATAGTGAAATTAAAAATTTTGTGAGAAATGCATTTGCAGAGATAAATGTATCGGATTGAAAAAAATGTTGTGCACATGTTGAACATGTGGCTAATGAAATGTGGAAACGTGATGGATTACTTGATGACACGGTCGAGACTTTATCATTTCAAGTAAATACAGGTTCATCAAATGAAGAGGAAGAAAGTTCTGAAGAAGAAGAGGACGATCATTTTCTTTGATTTAGTGATTTATTTTAATATCAATTTATTTTTTTTATTTAGAATAATCATTATAATTTATACGTGACGACTTTTATAGTCGAATATGAGATACTTTGTTTACTTCATTATTTGTTTTTAAGGTTTTAGTTGTGATCAGAATATGTTGACGGTTCTTATTATATTTTTTAAGAAGTTCTTTCACTTCTGTATTAAAAGTTTTTGCAATAATTAAGGTTTTTCTTGTTTTGTTAAAAATATTTGTATTTATGCGTTATTAAATTTTTATAAAATTTCAAATAAACTAGATAACTATAAAATGTATTATTTTTCGTAGAAAATGCTTTAGTTTTCAAAATCATCTGATTTGGATTTCAATAATTAGTGCCTACGTACAAGATTTTTATTTTTATTAATTTTTACTAAATTTTATTTATTAAATGGGAATAAATTTGTTCACAAAATTTTGAAACATCCCACAAATTAGATTAAAATTTGCCGCGCTGATACTTTTTGTGTGGAATGTACCTGTCAAAAAACAGCGACTTCCGTTACGCCTCCTCAGAGATTTTGTTTAATCGGTTGAGCTGTATGTCTTGTCATCTAATTAAAAATTATTTAAATCTAAACTTATTATTTAAAAATTGTATTAATAACATGTTACATTAATTTTGTTTTAATAGTAAATACAACAAATTTAAGGACGATATCTGCCCAAAATATGTAGATACTTTTTTTGAAGTTCTTTCTATATAGACCGTCAAATAAATAAGATAAAAAGCACGTGTCTTATGTTACAGCTGCGTCTCGTATCAAGATTTTCTACCAGTTTATAGCAGATAAACACGTTGTGTATAAAACTATTAAGGCATTTGAAAGCATCAAAGTGCGCAAAATTATTATAGCTATTACTAACTATAGCTCACTATATTTTAAAAAATAAAGCTTTATTAATGTTTTCAAATTATTTGTGTCAAATAATAAAATGAATACGTTTAATAGCATATAAATCCCAAAAGACAATTATTTTAAATATAAATTTGACACAATAAAACATAAAATAAAATTTCTTTTTAAGGTAAGAGAAACTAAAGCAACAAATGCAAAAAGTGTCTATAAACACTATAATAATACTATTTGTGATATAAAACCAAAAAATACATCATGGAAACGTAAAAATGTTAATATATTTAAGATTAACCAGCAAATTTATTGTGACTTTTAAATTTTATGTTAGTCATATTAATGTCAAATAACTGTCACTTTTTTCCTTACGTAGACTAGCACAGTATTATATTGTCAATAAATTACTAGTTTTTTTACAATGTAATGTAACGATTATTCTTTCTTAAAAGTAAAATAAATAATAAAATCATAATCTTTGATTTATTACATATATTTGCGTTTTTAAACTTTTTATTGATTTTCCTGTGTAAAATAGTAAACATAACTTTAGTAAAACAAACATTTTTGTTTTGTATCTTATTAAACTCTACAGCTGTGTTAGAGATACTTATACAGGGTGTGTCATTATCCATTTGCACTAGTCTTTTTTCTCCTAACATCTACAGTTATGGAGATATTTATAAATTTTGAATTAAACCACAACAAGCAGGTTTATTCTAGTAGGCTTTGCTTCTATTAAACAAAAAACAAATAGCAAGTAGAAATGTTTAGTTGTCATATTATTACCTATTATTACTTTCTACTTCATCAACTTTTGTTTAAAATGAATTTTTCACAGAACGAATTAGTGGACATAGTGTTTATTTTGGGTGAATGTGAAAAAAATTTTTTTTTGACTTCTCGTGTTTATAAACAAAAATATTTTGATGACCTTGCTCCAAGTATCCGTGCATTACAAAAAGGATCGGTAAAATATAAGACACCTGTTCAAAGAAAAACTATCAGAACAGAAGAGGCAGAATTTATGGTATTGCAGACTGTCGTTGAAAATTCAAATGCTCTAAACAAATTAGTAAAGAAATGAAAAGAGTACTAAAAAGCTATAAATATCATCCTTATCACATTGAACTGCATCAAAAGTTATATATAGGGGATTTTTACTCGAGAAGAACTTTCTGTGTGTGGATGTTAAATATACTTAACGAGATGCCTAGCAAAAACTAAACACTCTGTATAAAAAAAAATATTTTTAAAACATGCAGCTTTTCAATAGAAATGAGTACAGTACTAAACATTTTATGCTGAGATTTATACAAAAGCACTAGAAACGAAGGCCGGAGTAATGACAAACCCTGTATATTATACATTATGAAGATTACGCTGATACGTATAAGTATTGAACCTTAGTGGATAAAATATAAAGTCAGAACATTAAATATTAAAACAATAATGTTAATGACAAAAAACTCATAATATAACGTTGCATAATAAAAAACATAATTTTAAAAAACGTATACACGTAAATAAAACTTAAATAAAAGCAAAAGCTAAAAAGATAATGAAACTTTACTAATTGGCGATTTATTTTTCTGTATTTGTTTTTAAGATTAAGATTATTTTGTTGAACTGCCAGCAGTATAGTCTTTATGTGCGTATTTTAAATGTATAATTAACACAGTATCATTCTTCAGTAAGAGAAACATATTTCTTATTGCAAATTGACAAATAGTTTTTATGATCAGTATCTGGTGCAAGCTTCAGAGTTAATAATACTTAACGAAACCAGGCCTAAAACTATTAGTTGCATTTTAATGTGTAGTATTGTTAAATGCTTGTATAAAAAAGCAAAAATTTTAAATATAGTAGTTTCCTGACTAGAAATATGCGTCATGTAGGATTTGCACGTTTATTATAACAAGTTTTTACGAAAGCTTTATAAGATATAATAAATAAAACCGCAGCATTAGAAAATACATTCATTTTTTAAGATCAGTAGCACAGCAAACCTATAGATAGTGCTGTATAAATCAGTACAATTAATAAGTTGTACATTAGTATTTTGTTATAATATAAAAATGGTAGCACAACTTTGGAACTATTAATTTATTAATTAATTTGATTGTAGGCTTCCGTTCACCACTAGTAGAGATTTACCAAGCCAAGTAGTTTGGCTTAAAACGTAAAAGCTGGGCGTGGGCTTGAAAGTCATGCTTTTTAAAGAGCTTCATTTAGCTTGATGTTTTTGAATACAGGTTTAGTTTGGTTTTCAAGTTTTCAACAATTACCCAACTGTTAGCATAAGTTACCTCATAGCTTTAAACAGAAGTAAATGGACAACGCAGCATATGGTATACCAAATTAGATGCAATCTATGGGTATACGTGGGTGTAATAAAAAATTAATAAACAAACCCAAATTCATGGTTCATTTACTTAATTATCTAATTATTAATTTGATAATAAGAAATACACAATAAACATTTTATGTTTATAGCAATATTAGATTTATTCATGTGTAGTAGGCAGGGTAATGGGCACAGAATACTGCCTTTACCATCGACTTGGCAAAATCGGAAAGCTACGCTTTTCTCTGGACGGGTAATCTCTATGCAATGCAATATGTGTTTGTTTGACTCAAACATGTAGAATAGAAAGAACATTTATTTATGTTTACGGTAGGCACTACTTCTCAATTTATGTTTGCATACTATAACCTCAAATTTTAGAATCCGTTCTATCAGCATTATTTGAAATACGCAGATATATGCATGTAAGTTTGCTTAAATTTAACGAAATATAAATTTAGTTATTAAGCAGAGAAATTAACTTTTCGTACTACTCAGCATAAATTTTTAAGTAATCTATCAACCTTTAAATTATTTGAGTTAAACGTTAAACATAGAATATAAATACAATGGATATTTAGCTCGTAGTAGGAATGTGTCAAATAAAAAAAAACTGTAATATATCTAAAAGGGTAGTATTTTTAGAAAAACACAACGTAAACAAACAAAATGGTCGTTTGACAAGTAGTTCGTACGCTTTGTTTACAAATACGTTTTTTACAATGTTTTGTACGCTTTTCATCTTGTGATTACTTGTCCAGAGGGAAGCGTAGCTTTCCGATATTGCCAGGTCGATCACCCCTACAGAGTATTTATAATGCGAGGTTTGAATATGTATGCTAGATGAAGCGTTCCTACTTGACTTCTAATTGATCCTGAGTTATAAGGTAACCTAGTAATACAGCGTGTCTCTGATAAACGACTACTAACTTAATGAAAAGTTTTCTTGTGGCGTTAAATAATTTTTTTTTCTGGTTTGGTCTAGTGATAGCGATATTTGCAATTAAAGTTTTACTTAAATAAATAAAGATTGACTTTTGATTTTAACCATGTGGCACATGCTGTGACATCCGTATTTTAAAACGTCTGCATGTATTACGTTAATTATGGTTTTCTTTAATTATCTGTCATCCACAAAACAAATTGTTAGTAAAATAATTACAACAAATACTAATTTTTATTTATTCATATTTACACTGACCTAAATTAACAAAATGTACTTTGTGTATTCGATGATGCTTATCAGCGGTTGTAACAAAAACCAGACTTCAGCAAAATAAACAAAAAAGTTGCAGTGTAAGAAGTATAAATTATAAATTTAAGTTTCTGAGAACTCAGTTTGACAACTTTCTTAATTTCAGTTTTGATTTTTTCAGTTGACGCTGTTTGCTAAAGTGATAAGCTTTATTTTGGAATATAAATGTTACATCAAAAGATTACTATTTTAAAAAATTTGAAAAGTTGGCAAAAGCTTCAAAGCTTGACTTGGCTTGGCTAACAATGAACTTGACTTAATTATTTAATTTTTGAATGCTTTTCAAAACCAAGCCAAGCCTGTGAATCCCTAACCACTAGAACATTTATTAAATTTTTTAATGTTTTTTAAAACAAAAATATTACTTCTTTGCACATAAGTTTGTTTTAATAGATATATTTTTATTTTGGGCTTATAAAGTTGTTAAGTAATTTACCAATTGCTTGTAAAGTATATTAAGATACCGTTGCAAATGATAAAAAAAACTGTTTCTGCTCAGTCAATGCCTGTCACAAAACCCTATTATATAAACCGTTTTGTATTGATTTTTCTAAAACAGCGATAGTTACTTACGTTCAAATTACTTATAACTATTTTTCTGTTGCAGCTTTGTAAGCTACTTTGAGCAAAAAAGCATGTTGATTTTTTTGTTATTAGTAACATGCAAAAAACAAAATTTGTCTGCGTGTAGATCGGCAAACGTTAATTTTCTAGAAAAAACAAATTTTTATAGCTGTAAACGAAAACGTTATTTTATTTTTTAAGATGTATATGTTGAAATATTAAATAATTTATTAAATTAAAATTGCTACATATATTAAAAAAAAATTGTCAACATATGTATATTGAAGCTAAAGGACAACATATTAAACATACTTTATTACCCGGAAGACATTCTAATGTTAGTATACTTTATTTCTCATTTTTATTTCAAATAAACAGATGTTACCGTTTTTAATTAATTGCTTAACCCTAATTGATAGGTTACAGCAAATTTATCATTTAGTCATTTTTTTTTTACTTTATACCAATTAAAGCGATTTTGGTTGCCTAACATGTCACTTAAGAAACGGGTATTTATGAAGTCTCTGTATGAGACCAAACGTATTTAAAGTAAGATTGTATTATAGGTTTGCCGTAGTAACATTTACAATGCTTTGAAACTGTCGTATTTCCACTATCTAACGCACTAAAATGTCAATAATACTCACATTTAATTAAGCGCGAACTTCAAATAACTTACTTTTTAAAATCAAATTAATTTATTAATTGAGCGATTTGAAAACTTAAATTAGCATTAAATAAAATCTCTTGCTCTTGGTACGCAATTTGGTAAACTTTTTTTCTTTGAAACTGTTGTAGTATTATCAGAAAATGTAAACATGTTCATTATTAACTACTAGTTAATAATGAAATATTATTTACCTGCGCTTAAAAAAGTACAACTTCACGGCCTTCTATTATACGTAATAATGCAAGCGTATACAACTAGTAGTTGAAAAAAGATTTTAACACTACCCGTATCAGAAAACTTTTTACAAAAACTTACAAATTTAAATTGATTGGGAATTGCATGTTTACCTTTATGCTTCCTGTTGTCTATTGCTTTTTATAATGTCAGTAGAGGCCGGTAGCCACTACGCACTAATTATTGAAATCCAAATCAGATGAATTTGAAAAGTAAAGAATTTTCTACAAAAAATAACACATTTTATAGTTCAGTAGTATATTTAAAGTTTGATAAGAATTTAATAATGCATAAATACATATATTTTCAACAAAACAAGAAAAACATTAATTATTGCAAAAACTTTTAATACAGAAGTGAAACAACTTCCAAAAAAATGTAATAAAAACCATCAACATATTCTGATCACAACTAAAACCGTAAGAACAAATAATGAAGGAAAACAAAGCATCTCATGTTTGACTATAAAATTAGTCACGTATAAATTATAATGATTATTGTGAATAAAAAAAATAAATAAATTTGTATTAAAATAAAACAATAAATCAAAGAAAATGCTTTCTGCCTCTTCATCTAATGAACCTGTATTTACTTGTTATGATTAAGTTTTTACCGTCTCATCAGGTAATCTATCACGTTCCCACATTTCATTAGCTACATGTTCAACATGTGCACAACATTTTTCTTAACACGATACATTTATCTTTGCAAATGCATTTTGCACTAAATTTTCAATTTTACTATCACGTGATACATTGTTCATCGAAACTTTACGCATTGCCAAACTCTACATAAACTCAATAAGATTAAGTTCGCAGTGATATTGAGGCAAACGTAACTAAGTATAGCCATGTTGTTTTAATAACCCATCAACATCATATTTTATTATAATTAAATTTCTTCACCAATGTTATCAACTCAGTTTAATCTCCGCATTTACTTTTCGATTTAAATATCAAAAGACCATCATCGACAAACCTATATAAACCACTTGTATGCACTATAATGTACCGTGTACCTGCCTTGTTAGCTTGGTAAACTCCTAGTTCCTCTTCAGATTGCCAGCAACTACCGACTTTATATGAGGGATGAATGTAAGCTTCATTCAAGTATATTGTTGCTTTTTTGTTAGCATCCAAGTCATTGTTCTGTCGTAATTTGCGTAAATAATGAGAACGTCATGCAACAATGTCATTTCTTTCCGTTAATAATTTTCTGTTATTGTGACAGTTTTTAAATTTAAAACCGATTTGGTGTAGATAATGTCGTAGTATTTCTCGACTCCCAGAATAACTAGTTTTTTCCTGCATCTTGTTAACTAACATTATTGTGTAGATTTCAACAGTTTTAATATGCCGGAATCCATACTTTTAAAAGATATTTTTGTAGAACCACCACTTCTTTTTTTTTAGGGGGAGCTTTAAGATGCTACTTTTAGATGTCATTTCAGCTTTAACAATAACAATAATTATTTAAAACTTATGTTTATACATTCAAACTTACCTAATCTTTTTAACCCCTTTACGGCCATGTTACCAACAGTAGCAACAAATTTAAATTTGATAAAGTCCTCGCAATTTAACTTTCGATGCACGTCATTAATGACGTAAAAGTCATACCACCCTATTTATAGCAAAAATTAAATAAATACCGAATTGTCTTATGGAATTTTTTTTATCACGTTGTTGGTGTGCTCACTACAGTTGCAGCGTTGTTGACATCTGTCAAATTAAATTTGTGTTTTTTATGTCAAAGTGCTCATTGTTTTTTATAATTATTTTTGATACAAAACTGTACTATTTTGAGCTTGAACGAGATAATGGTGGTCCATTGATATCAGTAAATGCTGTGCGAGAAGTACCCTTTTACTTAATATTTAAATTGTGGTAATACATACATATATTCTACAGTTATTTCTGTTATTTTATAATAATACACATTGTCACTTGTGGCTACAAATTTTATCTTCTAATATATTTTTTTATTTCATTATTTTACCCTTCCAAAAGGTAATATTTTTTTATAGTTTACTTATAACACTATAAACAATTTAATAAAAAAACTTCATTTTTTACTAAATCTGGAATAATACTGCGAGTTTGAAAATCGGACCTGGCCGTCAAGGGGTTAATGAAAGAAACCGGTTTTTCTGTCGCAGCAGCAGCTAACTCAATTACTTTCTCTAATGGAAATTACTATACACCATCTATCTTTGGTCTATCAAAAAACTCAACAACGTTTTTAGTAATGTTCCGAGCTTCAGAATGAACTGTTTTCTTTGATTGATCAGCCACATACAACAACTAAAAGCAACAGTAAATAATTAAATCTACAGCATATTATTAAATACTACTGTCCTTATATAATTATTAATCAATGCAATTGCATTAAATGATTAAAAATCATAATTCATTTTAAGGTTATATGCGCTATTGTGAACATCTTTATTGTAAATTCATGTTTATTATTTTGTAATACATACCAATCCAAGTAATACGATAAACACAGCCTTGAAAAAAACCGGTTTTAAAGTACTGAAGGAAATAATAAAAAATAACAGCGATTTGCAAAATCACAATTGGCAAGTCGATACAAAGTCGATCGATGTAGATCTTATGTTAAGGATTGTATCAGTTTGAATTTCTCAATTGTGATTGGTCAGACATTTTACCAGTTCAAAACTTGGATTTTAATTAATATATTTTGCAGGTTTTGGTTTGCTTTGTCGCACTGTATATGATAATTATGGAAACCATATCAAGTTTGCATACATTGTCAATTGAAACTAAACTATGATTGATAAAAGTTTTATAGCAGAGATTTGATCACTTCAAACAAAAACATTATACATTTGTTTATTTACTGCGCATTTTTTTTCTAAATTGTATGCTTGTTCACTTATTAAAATTATTATTTAAATGATAAACTGCAAACTGTTTTGGTTTATTGGAATCTTATGTACGCCTTTTGATTCCTACTTTTAATGAAATCATTAGTTTTGAAAAGGTGATTGTTTTGTACTTTATCATGATTTTACACCCTGAGAATATCGAGCGAAACGGTTACATTTATTTTAAGTGTTTTTAAACTAATTGCACATTGACAAAATTTTTAGAAACAAGATTCATTCGCGTTACAGTTTCGAAACGATTTTTTACATTTATCGTAACTATAAACGATGTATTTATGTTAAGAAAAATACAAGAAATGACACACTACTATTTTCAAAATGTGTAGTTGTCTATAGTTTGTAAATTTTTTATGAAAATTACATTGATTAAAAAAAATGTGAGTAGCAAAAACAGTTTTTTACTTTAGATGCCATAGTAAGTTCAGAAACATTTTTTTCTTCCAAACGACTTATTTTTTGTAACTGTCACATTGCTTATATCAATTTTAAATTATTTTTAACTACATAGGTACGTTGTTGACTAAGTTAAGTCAAACACGTGATTTTTAACAGTTATTTGCATTCACGTACATAGAAATACAGTGTATATTTTAATGATTGTCCAGTGTTTGAATTTGCCGCTTGTTTATTTGTCAACGAACCAACATTGTTTGATTATAGTTACTAGAATGACGACGCGGCAAATTCAAACACCGGACAATCATTAAAATACGCACTTTAGTAGTACAATGTAGTTCACTTTTTTTAATACCAAAATACTTTACGGTTATTTATCAATTGAATTTATTTATAAAGAAGTTCTATATAATTTATGTAAAAAACAAACAATAAAATTAAGCGTAGTTTAAATGCTAACGTCTTTCTTTATAAGAAATAAACGCTTTTTATGTTAAAAAACATTAAATAACATTGTGCATGCAATGTTTGTTATGTTAAATGTACGAATAAAGAAGTTGTTGATAAGATCTTAGCATAATTCGTTCATAATGCATAAAATCATATACCACAAAATGTATGCTGATAAATGTGAGGTACCGCTACAAATAGCTTTTCATTACAATTACAAATTAATAAATCATTAATTTTCCGCTTTTTAAATTTAATACAATAGCCACTGTATCGAAGTAACCCTTATTAACATTGTGGTTAGAATTCTCGGCAAGCGGCGTTATTACCATAACTAAGCACCAGTGAAATATCTGCATTGTTTTTATTTTTGATTGCCATCGGTATGTGTTATGCTTAATTAAGTGCATAATTTGCATTTAGAACTATATATTTTTATTAACAGTTTATCAAAGCAAGTTACTGATTTGTTTTTAATTTACAGTTACAAATTTCTTTACCTATAAACAGTAATTCTTACAAGTCAGCTTGGATTTGTTTTGTAAATTTAATTTAATTAACAATTAGTATTTAAGATAGCTCATTTATAATTTTTTTTAAATGTAAAACGATTGACATAACCGTTTTACTAAAGCTTTTTTGTAATTTTACTTATTTTTATATATTTTTTTTATTACTTGAAAATATGTTTATACATTGCGAGTAAAAAGTTAGCATCTACCTCAAATACACAAATATTTTTCGCTTTGCCATATTTTACAAAATATTGTTATTTTTTATTACAAATTACTAATAATAAAATCTTAAAAATAAACCAAAATAAAATGAAATTGATAGTTGAATTTTTTAAGAGCGATCTAACGGTACAAGTTTTAGTTTCTTCTTGAGTTTAATACTAAAAGAGTAACCCGAGATTTTTACTCATTATTTTAAACAATCTTATAACTACTTAAATTTTAGTTAGTATGAGTAACGCATGTAACTATTTGATTTGATTCTTTTATTTGAACTGATTATAACTGGCAAAACTTGTAATAATAAAATTAAAAGTTAAATATATTTCTGAAAGGACTTGAAATAATTATTAATAATTAATCTTAATTATTTATTATCTGTATTAATGGTAATCAAATTAGCATTTTTTAATATTGAAAAATCATTATGGTTTATAAATTACAATTTGTCTAAATTATTGCTTTAAACAATATAATTATTTTAAGAAATAAGAATCGTTAATTTTGCAGTTTTATTCTATTTTAAAGTTTACTAAACTAAAATGAATACGAACACAAACACAAATTGATAATTAAAATGCTTAAATATTTCACAATTTTTAAATGTTTGTAGAAACAAATTGCAACTTTAGACAAAAACGCAAAAAAATTTGATCAAATGAAAGCAAACTATTTTATTTTAATTGTAATTATTTTTACTTGTTTGAGTTAAAACTTTAAATCAATTAAAAAAATATTTTTACATTTTATAAAATGACAATGATTTATTAAATTAAAAAGCAGATACATTGTGAAATCACGTGCAACTCGTTCTCTATCTGACTATAAAACCTTGTCAACTGTCTAATCTCGTTTAGTACTTAAGATAACATAAGTAAATATATTTTTAAGACTTAATTAATATGTAATTCAAAATTTCTTAATTTAATAGTACTGCAAACGATTTCACGTATAGCACAATAGTAACATATATTATATTATAGATAGTTGGGACAGTGGATCTTTGCAATTATAGCCGCCACAACATTCGTGTAAACCAAGATTTAAAACTGAAGTCAAACTAGCACTTACTTACATAAGTATATTTGTCATTTTTTATGTCAAAAAAATTTGAGGTTACATAGAAAATTCGACAGGATAAATAAAAAATGTCTCTAAACAGCTAATTCTTTATCAATAAAATGTATCTTTTTATCTCAATAATTTTGCACACTAATTTTATGAAAGCACTAAATATTAAAATTATGCAAAAAATTAAAATTGGAAAACATTATTAAATATGTAAACAGATATAAAAAACATGAATGTTTTAATGTTCATTACTCTAATTCAGAATCAGAACTTGGATCATCGTTAAAATTAATAATTATAGGTTCAATCTCAATATCGGTAAGAGCTCGTTTACGGTTATGCCACTCTTCAATTACCATTTCTGTGTGCTAAATGCACTTTTTCCACAAATTTGCTAAAACTTATTCCCACGGATTTAATACACTTTCGTCACTAAAACCCTTGTTTATATACATTATAGTTAGACAATGAGATAGCTTTATATTTATATTTTTTAGTCATGTTAGATGGCGATAGTGAAAACAAGATAATAATTAAATGCAAAACCTCAAACCGTTTTTGGTTATTAAAAGATTGCAAACGATGGCGGTACAAGAAAGCTAAGTACACACGCTATTAGTTTCGACGGCAAAGCAATGTTTTACCAGTTAACTTGCTTTGATTCTGAAAACTCTGAGTTTGCAAAAATAATTCGTACACTTTAATTTCTGTTTACCAACAAAATATAGAATGAATAAAATCCTGCAAACGTTTCTATAAAATTATAATCGGTTGAGTGGTTTGTTTCAATTACTTTGTTTAATTTTCTTTTCAAGCCGATAGCCAACGAAGATGTGCTAATTTAATTTTTTTTAAATTTTTATACTACTCAAAATATAAATTTACAAGCTTATTAGCACTTTAGATGTACCTTTAGCAATAAATTTAGGGCGATGCTTCAAGGATTCGGACTTCAAAACCAAATTAATGATTCAAATTTTCGTATGAATTACTTACAGTGCTCGCCGTTTATCGGAATAATGGATAATGTTTTAAATCGTGTAATGTTATCACTTTACTAAAGTAACAATCCGGACACATGCTACTACATAGAAAAAACGCAGCTTATAGTAATCATAATTTAGGTTTATGTTATTAATATATTGTCAGGTTTGTTTCTATACATGATTAATAACTTATTTTGTATGCATTTTTGAGCTAAATTTTTACCATATGGTTGTTTAGAGTGAAAAATTTTATCATTGTACTCTAAACATAGTTGTTTTGCATATTTCTCTTGTTTTTGCAGTGTTATTTTTTTATTAAAATAATTTGACTGATTTACGAAACGATACATTATTTTAACATCTGTAAATACGTTATCTTCGTGAATTAACTTGGAAAGCACGTGCCTTCTCAGAATAACAAATTAAGTTAACTACGTCTTATGTGATAACATTGTTTTGTTTTTATTTTTACTGTCAGCAAATTTATGAGAAGAATTGTGTAGTTCTTAGAACAGTGAATGAAGCATCATAACGTTGTTTTTGATTTCTTTTTCTTAGGTACAATTGTAACTTTTGCGTTTTTAAATTGCAATAATTTTTTTTTATGAAGCCGCTGAAAGCTGAAATTTTGTGACATCTCTACAATTTTAATCTAGATTATATAGCCCAAATTTCAGAAAAGAATCTCTAGCCCTTTTTTAGATAAGACCCTTAATTTTTCATACACCAATAATAGGCGGTATAGGTACAATTGTACCTTCATATATTTTATATTTAAAACAGAAATAGATAACTGTTATTGTTTAGGCTGTATTTTTTACATTTTAGTGAAAGATGTAACTGTAAAAAAAATATATAATTATAATTTTTTATTATAATACGTAATAACAATGGTAAAGTCATATAGAATTTTTGTGATACAATTATTTTTTTATAATAAAAATTAAAAACAATAGGTACATTTAATGACAAAAGGAATGAATACATTTATTTTACTGAATTTCTTCATAAGTTATGCACGTTGTTTTTGCTACTGGATGTTTATCACAAACTGGATTCACGCAAAAAATACAAGAAATTCTCGTTTTACGTTATTTCATCTTTCTATTTCTACATACGTAGCAACTACCCACAATCGGTAATGGTCCACGACTACCATGAGGTACTTGATTGGCAACAGCTTCTGATGATATTGTAATAGGTCGTCCAAGCACCATTTCTACTGCACCTCGGAGAAAATGCTTTCTCATCGCCATTCTATCTGTACTACGAGCTTCGATTGCTGCTCTACAGAGCTGATCGGCAAGATCTTTCAGGAAGTGTCTTCGTTGATCCTTTCTTCTCAACCGTGGGTCTTGTTCTCTGTAGATAATGTAAGATGCCAACGTTCGTCGTTTTACTGAATATTCTCTTAACATTTTATCCATAACGTCGACACCACCTTTAGTTTTGTTGTAAAATGTAATCCTCTCTGGCTTGGCATTTAGAGTCTGTTGCACTTCTCCGGTCATGTGCATAGATGATAGAAGCACAACTGCTTTGTTTTTTTTTGGTACGTATGAACATACTGTTGCATCGTAATTGTATGCAAAACGAGTCGAGTTTATAGCCCTTTCTTTCGAAGGCTGCATGTTTCTTGGTAAAAATGTTTTATTTTTTCTTACTGTACTAACCAAAGTCATGTTCCAGGAGTTCAATACTTTTGCTAGCTTCATAGATGTAAAGCAGTTATCTGTTGTGATACATCCTCCATAACCTTTATATATGCTGACTAGGTTCAACACTATTTGTTCACTGATGTTTACTTGTCGTGGGCCATCCGTAGGTTTTCCAGTGTAAATCTGACCTTGTAGCGGATAGCCATTTGATGCATCACAAGCCCAAAATACTTTGATGCTATATTTTCTTCAAAAATTCTATCTACAGAGGTAATTTCTATATAAAATACAGGAAGGTACAATTGTACCTATACCGCCTGTTAGCGTTGTAAAATGATACCGTCTGACAAAGGTTAACGGTGTCAACAAACTGTTTAATGCTACAGATCCGTTGGCTCAAAATACTGATTTTTTAAACGTTTTATAAAATTTTTTAACTTGTATTGACGCTTTGATTTCACCTTCTAAATTAACAACCTGTTAATCACATACACGCATGTATTTACTGCTTTCTAACAAATAAGCATTTTTCTTGAATTTCGTATATTGTTATCATTCGGTTATTGTTATCAAAAACCTCAAGTCCCAACGTGATTCTATTAAGCAGCGTGCACTGCATAGTTAAAAACGCAGGCATTCGGCCAGAAATAATACCAGCATTACCTACAATATACCAGATCCCAGATGTGTTTTTATTATGTCAATAAACAGAAACATGTAGAATATTTCTGTTTATTGACATAAAAAGACCATTCTTAGCTAAACATGCCTGCCCACCCAAATTATCTTTTATATTTTTTTTATCAGCATGTGTATTCATTAACTAATTAACTTTAATCTAATTTATATCAAATTTGAGTAGAAATTTTGTAAATTTGGTAGTTTATTTTATTGTTTTGATCGCTCGAATACTATAAACATTCTATAAACAAATATATACAAATTAGAAACTGTACATTCAATTATGAAATTGTCTTCTGTTAAGGGAATAATTATGTTTCTCAGAAGACCAGTTGTTTACGTAGACCGAATTTCATAACATAAGTGTTATCGTGCATAGATATAATTTTCTTTCAAGATTATTTTACTTGTAATAAAAAAAGAACGTATGTGTTTTCCAAATCTCTGAAACTGTGTCTTTATAGATTACTGTAAGAGAATATACTGATCTGTAACTTAGAAATCTGTAATATTAACAAAAGCAGTGCTAAATATGTCAATTTTGCGTTTGCATCCAAAACTACTCCAGTTTTGCATCCAAATTAATGTTTCCAATTTTAGCGCAGTCATTGTCTAACTATAATGTATATAAACAAAACTAAAACTATCTCTACCATTGTGTTGATTATAATAAGATTTAGCTTCAGCCTAGATCAATTCGATTGCATTGAACTCACAATGATAAGGTGGTAGAGTTAATACTTCATGACCATTTTCTCGAAGCAATTCGTCAATAACATAATAAAAGTTCTTTTTGCTATTACTTTGATTGTTGTACTTACTGCAGTGTACTGATTTTACTCACGTAATTATTATTGTTGTTAGTTGTTTTAATTTTACTGTAGTTTATAATAATTATTTAAATATGGAAAAAGGGGATAAATATAGTAATGTTTGTGCGGTGAAAAACTGTAAAACCACTTCTCAAACCCCTGGTGCTAGTTTATTTCGATTTCCCAAGGATGTTACAAGGTAATTTATAAAATCGATATAATTAAATGTTGATTCGTATTTTGTGTGAATTAACTAATACTATGTAATTGATCTGAATTATGTAGGTGCGAAGCTTGGATAAATGCATGTGGATGCCGGTATTTACTCCAGTCAGTTCCTTGTTTATATTCTTCAATGTATCGAGTGTGCCATCTTCACTTTGATGAAAACATGTATAGCAAATCCAAAAAAGGGAGGAGATGGCTACTACACAATAATGTACCTTTGTTAAATTTCCCAGGTAAAGTTTTTGAATACGTAGTGAAGACAAAAGCAAACATTTTTATCGTTTTAAATCAACCAGAGTTGTTACAGACTGTAACAAAAATTCCAGTAACTATAGAAGCACTTTTTGAACCTCAGCCTGGTCCCTCTGGTTTACAACAACCCGTTCAGGTCAAAGCGATAAGTGAATTATCTCTATGTGAATTTGACTTTTTGGATTCGACAACATCAACCATAAACCAACAACTTGTGTTACCATCCAGTAATCCAGATATTGGCATTCAAACACCTGCTCATTTAACTGGACAAACACCAAGAAAACGCAAACTAAGAAAAAAGGTGCATGCATTGCAGTCACAAGTAAGTGCTATAAAAAGAAAATTAGAGCATCAAAAAACAAGCAAATCACTTGTATAAACTGCCACATTACAAATTTATAACAGTAGAATGCTCTAAGTTTGTAAAAATACAGGCCGATATACAAAAAAACTCACCACATCAAAGGAGATATGATCGGGAGTTTTTACAAACCTGCTTAAGAATTTATTTTATGGGACCAAAAACATATAGAAATATTTCAAAAATGTTTGTGTTACCCACGAAAAGAACGTTAAATAGAATGACCGAGGCTGTTAATTTTAAACCTGTGTTTAACGCCGGTCTCTTTGAAGTACTTAAAAATAAAGTAAACAGTTTTAATGAAATAGATAAGAATTGTTGTTTGTGTTTAGATGAAATGGCAATTAGGACTCATTTATTTTATATTATAAACAAGGATGAAGTCGTAGGATTTGAAGACTACGGACAAAGTAAAACATTTACTCCGGCATTAAACGTGTTGGTGTTAATGGTAAAGGGACTATATTCAAATTGGAAGTAGCCGTTTGCATACTTTTTTGTTTACAATACATGTGGCCCTACAAAATTAAAACAAATTATTGAAAACAGTATAACAATGTTAAAAAGCATCGGTTTAAATGTTAAAACTTTAGTTAATGTCAAATCAAATCACTAAGTGAAAAAAATCCGTTTTTTTATGTTAATAACGACAAAATTGTTTATTTATTTGATGTACCACATATTATAAAAGCTATGAGGAACAATCTTAAAGCAAATGTGTTTCATTTTGATAGAAAGAAGACATCATGGGACTTTATAGAACAATTTTACAATTGTGACAAAGCATTAACTAGACGATTGGCACCTAAGTTGACTAATGCTCATATTTATCCGTCAAGCATGGAAACAATGAGGGTCTACTTGGCTACTCAAGTGTTAAGTGCAACAGTTTCTGCTGCGTTAACTACATATGTGTCTCTTAACAAATTGCCATTAGGAGCGACACCAACTATAGAATTTATTGAATTTTGCGACTGTTCGATATTTTAAATTCTTCTACAACGAGCAATTGTAAAGAGTATAATCGCGCTTTTAAAGGAATGAAATACCAAATAAACTTCCTCAATGATTGCCTTGTTTTCTTAAAGAAACTTAAGGTGTTTAATAAGAATGGAAGAGACATAAAAAATACAATAAAATGTATTCGGTGCTTGCAGATAACAATTAAAGGTACGCTTGTGTTGTGGGAAATATTAAGTTCTTTAGGGTTTGAATATTTACTCACCAGACGATGTTGTCAAGATGCTTTAGAAAATTTCTTTGGTTCTGTCAGACAAAGAAGTGGAAATTGTGTGAACCCAACGCCTATTCAATTTCAAAGAGCGTTTAAGCAATTGTTTTCGCAAAACTGTTTACCTGACATGGAAGAAATTCTCAAATTGAATTTTGACAAAAGCTTTATGGATGTCAAACAAAATGTAGTTACAGATAGTACGGGTGTAAGTCTTAGCTTAAAAGACTTAAGGCGGGTTGCACAAAGCAAATCAAAAATGTAACAACTGATTATTTCTCCAAACAAATGCTATATAGCCAATGAAACCACGTTTATTCGTGATGTAACAATTGATTTCAGAAATAATCACTTGTTACATTTTTGATTTGCTTTGTGCAACCCGGCTTGTGACTATCATTTTCATGATGTGGAAAAGAATTCAATTCGATACATTTGTGGTTATTTAATTAGAAAGTGTTTGGCAGTTCATTTTTGTGAAGTGTGTAAAACATATGCCAACAATCACAAGAATTTAGATGAGACTTCTTTATACTCACATTTCCGAAGTTATCAGACGAAAAATCAAGAGCTTTTTGGTCGGCTGTATATGCCGAATGATAATTTTTTTTATTATGTATGTGAATTAGAGCAGTTGTTTAAACAACATTTTGAAAAAAATGTGTGTGTGTGTGATGAAACGTTAAAACAATTTATCAAAATTTACGAAGTTTCAAATTTGCAACATCCATGCAGTAATTTCCCTCGCACTTATTTGTTAAGACTATATGGTCGAATGAGATTATTTTTTGCATTAAAATTTGTTAATACTAATTTTAAGTATACAAATAGTAAAGGAGAAAAAATTTATCGCAAAAAAATTATTTGACACAATGCGTAATACAATTTTTGTTACTTTTGTGAAAATGTTAGTAAGTAGCTTATAATCTTTACGTTTGTAGTTTATATTCTAATATATGTACTTCCCGTAGTATTTTACATGTTGTGTTTTATTCTATTTATGCACTTTTTGTAATATTACATTTTTAGTCTTAAGCTTGTTTTCGTTTTACTTTTATTTTATAAATAAGGAAACCGTTTCCATCAAATTATTTTTATAATTACTTTTAATACATTAATTTCTTATCTAGATAAAACGAAATGAATTACTTTTACGTTATTTTTTGTATTTAAATTTTTTTGCAATAAATTTTGGCGCCATCTAGAAGCATTTTATTTATTATTTATACTGTGGCATAGCCATGCAACTACAATAACGTATGTCGTTTACGTTTACATACAGGTGCAAAGATCCTCCATCCCAACTATAAATATATAGTTATGAGTTTCAGTTATGATAAAGTACACTATTCAGTAAAAACAAGTCGATAGTAATTTAAAATATCTACTAACATTTAAAATATTAATCTGACTTACACGGTTTTAAACTATGATTCAAGCAATTTAACAACTAAAATTAGTTTAAATCAAAGTTGGCTGCAAGTATAATACCCGGTTTGGTAATAACCCGTTAAAGTCACTTTAACTAAAGTATATTTAATAATAGTTTATTTAATTCAAAATTTATTGATTTACCACAAAGCAGTTTTCACAAAAGACACTTTAAAAGAGGTTGACAATACCGATCCTTTATTTTAATGTTTATAGGTTTATTTCTGCTGATTGGTTAAAAATTTTAGGTTTAGTGTCTTTAAAATTTTAAGCTAATCATGAACCCGACCGTATATTAATAACACATTGTAAAACAAGTCTTAGAATGAAGACAATTGTAATGTAAGTAAACAATACACAAGCGTTACAAATAAATTGTAACATTTATATTTTTCTCCATTTCTCTTTAATATACTTTATTTGTTAATAAAAATTGTAGATAATATTTATTGCAGCAATTTTTGATATATTATAGTTAGTAACAGTGATCAGGATCTAATTTCAAATTTAAAAATAATTAACATGTGTAATATTATTCTAAAGATTTTAAAAAATTTGACTAAAGTCAATACATTAATCTGAACGCTAGTACTTACTAGCAATGTTATATATTACACACACAAAAATCACTACTTTTAATTGCACACATTTATACTTTGTAACACTGTTTTTTTCAAAAAAAAATACACAAAGTAGCAATTGCACATATGTGAATATAAATATAAATATTATATCGGATAATGAGTAAAAGACTGGTTGTTATTGCCAACCAGTATGCAAATTTTCATCTAAACCAAAGACAAGTTATAAATGTAACTATTATTTGAAGTTTAGCTACTCACCTCTGTTTAGAAAATTTGTAAGTGTAACTTAGGTGCTTTAAATACATACAATTATAAATAAACTTATATCATTTACTATTTTAATTTTTTTAATACATTGATTTCAAGCAAAAGTTAATATGAATGAACTGAATCAACTTAAAAAATACCAATTATTTACAAAATTTTGCTTTTACAACCAGTAAATAAAAAAAATCTACAGATATCAAAACCTAAATTGTTAACAAAGTCTTTAAGTTCTTCCAAAAAATACGATGTTGGTATGCGAATGTTATTTTCTTAGAAACTGCAACAAAATAACGTGTTATTGTTGTTATTATTAGGAAGAGAGATTTACAAACTAAGAAAGTAATTAGAATATTGCAGTTAAAGAATCAATGGTTTTAATACTATTGCTTTAGAGTAAAAACTAATTTAATCATTTTATAACCAAAATTTACGTTTGGAAAATGCAAGATAAACCTTAACGGATCTAATATGCTATAACTACTGTGAAATATAAGAAAATTTATAATAAAAAAAAATGTCAATTACAGAAGTAAAGATTACGGTGGTTAAGTGTTTTTGTTTACATAAAAATGCAATTTTTTCAATGTACAAACCAGTGATTTGCACTAATCTTGAAACAATACATTGTTTTTGTAATATTTATTTTGTGCTATTTATTATAACGTCAGTAAAAAGTGTTTATAACTAAATTTTTAACAAAATAGCGGCACTGTGCGAATAGAATGTTTTTATTACATTATAAAGTAATACGGAGCAAAAGTATGCATAAACTGTATTAACATAAACATAAATAATAACGTATCAGGTATGTTTAGAAGAATAATTTTATTATCTTGCAACTATCAATAAATTTCAAAAGATAATTAGTCTCTCTAAATTATCATGCAGTTCAAAAAACAGTAATTTTTTTAAGTTTATTTGAGCAAATTTAAGTAACTATTGTAAAACTTCTAATAACAAACAGCTGATAAAAAATCCTTTATAACACAAGAATCTGATAAGTTACTGCTGACATTTGATTTCCATAAAAAAAACAAGTATTGAAGTTGCAAATTAGATGTTTTGAATTATTGTAATTACCTTGAATTCAATTTTTCTAAAATATGTTACCATTTAATTACAAAAAATTACCACGAAATACGTTAGCAAACATAACCTAAAATATTTAGTTTAAAAATCAAACTTTTTTTTGCTCTATACGTACCGTTAAAACTAATTCTTTACGCAGTCTTAAATGATTTTGTTTCTAAATTTTATAATTGTGGTGCACGAAATATTTGTACAAGTATTTTAAATTAAGCTTTCATAATTCATTATCCTGTACAGTAACAGCTTTGACTTGTACGGAAATGACTGTATAGAAATAAAATTGTTAAAATACAATGCACAATGTTGCCTAATTGCAAATAAACGTACAATTTATCTCTCAGTCGTAAAAAAATATATTTTCAGCATGTCTATTAAGTACTGAATCTTTTCCGTATTTATGTTTTTTTTCGATTGGTAGCAAATTGTTTTTTCTGAAATATTTTATATCAAGATAGATGTTTGCAGTTTACGTATTTATATAGATCTACATAGTGGTTTGTTTAATGTAAATAAAAGGATTCTATTTTTAAAAAAGTCGATGACATCATGTCTCCAGATTAGTAAACTAAAAAATTAAAACTAACATTTATAAAATCCGGAGAAAAAAATAGAAATAATACGTTTATTTGTAAACACCAGTTTATTGACACAGTTTATTTAGTTTAAAAATAAATTTTTGCAAGCTATTACTTATAAAAATGACTTATTTTATTAGTATTATATATGTTAAAAATTATGATACAATTATTAATTTTGTTGATGCTAAATTTTGTCGATAAAATGCTTGGAATCGCACAACTACAGTTGGAGCTAACAGCAACATTTTTTTGATGTATCAATTGTTTGAGTTATAGTCATCTACATAACTTGCGATCTTACTGAAATCCCATGAGTGACAAAATATCACCGTCCGCATCAATAATCATGGTTTTTGCATACTAATTAATAAAATGATCAAAATATATTACCGGTTCTTTTGGTTCTAAATATTGTTACGTGCAAAAGTTTCATAACGTAATGCCCTGTATATTGAATTAAAATTAGATTCCGGTTTTGACGCCCTCTATCAATCTTTCTGGTTACTGACATGTTACGGAATTCATTTTCAAGCTGTCAACTACCTAAGATGGTCTGTGTCGTTTGAGTTCGTCTAAATCCAAAGATTTAATAGTACATTCACTGTAATGAACATGAAATTATAAATTAATTACTTGTTTAACATAATTTATTCGGCACAGGGTAAGATATTTACATCCGTATTGTTAGGATTTTTTTGTAATTCCTTTCTTAATTTGATAGCCGTTCCGCCACGCTTTGACCACATGTTTGATTTAATAAAAGAACAATGAAGAATTAATATTGATAAATACCTTCACTGAACGCTTAGGATTCTGGAGGGCATATTATCCACAACAAAAACGAAGTATTGACCAGCATTTGCCTTTGAGATGTTATTTCTTATACGTAATTTCGTAATTGCGAATAACAGCATTCGATACAACGGGTTTTTATATGTAATTTCTTTTATTATTAACGATTTTGTAGCTTTCTATCTTCGTGAGTTATTGTGTTGACACGATTTGCTATTCATATCTATTCCAGGCTCACTCACCGAGGAAAACGTTTTCTTCGATCAGGTAGATACTGGATTGTGGGTAAGTTTATTTAATTATTTTGTCGCTGTCAGAAAAGTCACTCACGGAACTTTTGTTGTTTTTGGTAATTTTCGTAATTACGATCATTGTTGCAATACCATTAAGGTAGTTTTATTAATTATTTTGTGTGTATCGCATGCTGTGTACAAACGATATTTATTACAAAATTTCATTTCGATTCAACTTATGTATTGTGTGTTGCCGATACTTCTGGCATTTATAGATTGAGGATTAGATATACTCTTGTTAATATTCTACGTTACTAAATTAAAGTTTTTATACCTGTTTAATCTTTCTTTTACGGTAACATACCTTTCTCTTTTATTGTGGTTACCCGAACATCAGAGTAACAAGGATTACAAACCTAAAAACTCGTTACAAGCTTGGACCGTCTCTCTTGATCGAGGCAGAAGTGTTAATTATAAAAGATCTGGCGCCCTTAATTATTATTACTTAAACCTCCCCTATCTCCGACTGTGTGAGTTGGCCGTGCAAGGTTCGTAAAACCTATAAGCTTGTAACAATATTCAGTAATTTTTTTGACGCACTGCTAACGTATGTGCACTAGCATTGCGATATGTTAAAAGTAACTGCAGGTTTTTCGCTTCAGAAGAACGAATATTTACATATTTGCTATACAACATACAATATTGACAACTGCACACATCATCTGTTACAAAAAATCTTCTCGTTGTAATTTTTTTTGTTTTTCACAATGTCACAATAATGTAGTTAACTATTGCTCGTCATAAACTTAAAATTTCTTCATTATCTAAACCCTTCTTACTTTCCTATAAAGAAAGTATAACGGCCGTAACTAAAAAAAATTTTTTTGTATAATTTTACGTTTAAAGGTTTCCTAAATCAGAAAAATGTATTTTTGACAAAATTTTTTTGAATGTGTGTGTAACGATGTACATACAAGAACTCATTGAACCAAAAGTCCTAGTAACTTAAAATTTGGTATGGCGCTGGCTTTTTATATTCCCCTGGTTCTATCAAAAGATGGGTGTATCCGCCATTTTAACAGATTTTTTTATATAATTTTGTACGTATGTAAATTATTTGAAATGTTTTTACAGTTTCTTATAGAGATCATTCTTCCTAACAATTTATTCAAATAAAAAAATTTTCTGACATTAACAGTTTATTAGATATTTTATCTATAATTTAAAGTAAATTCCATATATAATCTAGGTTCGAATCCTGCTTGCCACGATTTTTTTCAGAAAAAAAATTCATATCTTAAAAGAAAAGCAAGATACGTTAAAAATAATAATTTTTACTGATTTACTAAAACGGTAAGCAATATCAAGGCGCCCAAATATAGGGGTTAGTCGGTACGGCAACATAAGCTCAAGTTGCCATATTTCGGTTATATCTTAATGAAATCGAGGAGAGAAATTTCAAAAAAATTATAGCATGCTAGGAAGTCAATACAAACGTGTTCATATCACTTTAAAGTGATTTGATAACAACATAACCTTAAAAAATATGTAGGCATTCTTTTATTATTTTTTATAGAAAAATCGTGTGGTGTTTTTTATATATATTTTATATATAACGCTTATATCTTCTTTTTATTAATGTAATTACTTTTTATTTATTTACAAATAAAACATTATATAACATATCGGATCGTCTGTTATAATCTTCCTTCGACAGTAAAAACTGGTTTATACTCAGATAAGATCGTCTTCTGAATATGGACAGTGTCATTGTTGCAACCGAAGTTGCCAACGTTTTTCTTACTTTCGTAGAGCGTGAGAAAAAGAAAGCATCCATGTTCTAACTAAGATCTTCTAAAAAGTTACGACTAATCACTAAAATTCACCTCAAAAAGTTTTAGTTATTGGAATCCAAGAATCACAAAGTTTCATCTACTACTGACTTTGAAAACGGTCGTCAATTTATTTAATTTGACTGGTATTGTAGAACAAAAATTTGCGCTATCTAAGGAATTAAATTTTGCTCTTGCTTCTATTTTATTCTATTCTATTTTGTCAAAGAAAACGTACGCTCTTCTAACCCGTAATCCCACTTTGAGGATTAATCGTCAGTACTATTCAATTTTTTCCTACAGGCTAGTAAAGTTCTTGTCCAACATACTTTGCGAATATAGGTGAAACCTCGTTTCACATTCACAACCGCTCCACATGTTACTCAACGTTTAGAAATTATAAAATCTTCTTGTGACTTTTAATGTAACTTCACTCTTTACCTATGTTTCTATAAACATTTGCTTATTATCATCAAACATATTTGACTCACCATGACAAAGATTTGAGTTTGATTCTTCTTTTTGATGAGAATTTGTCATCCAATTTGATAACAAGTTTCTAATGCTGCTATGAGTTCTCTTCTATCGCTTGTTTATCGTTTTCTCTTTTACCTTTTTAGAGTTTAGAATCTGGGTTGGTTTACAAGTTTATTTTCTAACTTTTTAGAAGTTCTTAGTTAGACTTTGGTTGCTTGTTTGAGTTCTTTGATTTTTCTTTTACAGCCTAATGTCTCCCCTTACAGAACTGGGCAAACCGTTGGCAACTTTGGTTACAACAATGACACCGTGCAAACCCGGAAGACATTCTTATCTATATATCTATATAGTATAGAGTCTGGCCGTAGAAGCCATTACTATTACAAAAATTGTTTTACTTTTATAGTAATGTAAAATATTAGTTATTTTTCTATTCTATTTTTAATCACCTTTGTACGCAATATGTTTGCCTAAATTAATTTAAAACTTTTTACTAATAAATTATAAATAGCATCTAATGTTTTGTTGGGTTAATTATAAATTTTTAACAACCTTATATTAACTATATATTAGTATCATCTAGTATGATTCAACGGATATGTTGTGATCAAGTTCATTTTAGTGTTCTGTTTTTAATAAAACTGTAATGCGGTATTTTTATAGCTTTCTGAGAGATATTGTTTCAACCTTCAACGACAGCCTTAACAATTAAATTAAAAAAAAACATCTGCTTATGGACCAGCCCTGATTGACACCACTATATTTAAGAAGTCTAATATTTTAAAAAAATACAGTTAAGGGTATTATTAATATCATTAATTCAAGGAAACAATATTTTTTTATAATAATTTAGTTTATGAAAAAATATGAATAAATTATTTATTAGTTTTTTCTTTGCTAAAAGTTTAAAATAAATTTTTTAAAGCGTATTTTGTATAGCCAAATTTTGTGTTTTATTTTCTAATGCCATTAGATTAAATTAATTAATTAAAAATTAATAAATTATTGTTTCTGCACATCATGTTACATATAACAAAATAATATTAATTTATCAAAATATTACTCAGCGGTAATCATTAATTTGTCAAACATCAGATGGTGCCATTCCAATAAAAGTAAAAAATATTGCAAAAACTCATATTTTTCATCATTTAAGAACTATAAACTGGCGTTTCAATATATAGATATATAGAAATTTTTATATAGACGAACACTTTTTACCGCACGGCGGACGCTAAAAATCCAGATGACTGTAAATATGTTTTCGTAGATGTCATGTGAATGTTAGCTTAATGTTTACATGCCAGAAGGTCAGAAAAATATTTACTATAGATACGAGTATGCTTAAAATTATCTGTTTATCAGTGTCATTATTCTGATTTGCAAAAAGTTTAACAATATGAATTATTACTACATACAAGTATTGAACGAATTTTTGTTTGTTGACGCAGACAGCAAGAAATCAATCAACCAGGAATGGCTATGGCCGTCGAAAACTAAAATTAGTCACAAGATTAAAAATTAGGAATTTAAATACCTATAACATAATAAGTACTTCTCATATAAACAAAACAATATAATTAGTTATGAAGCGTCTATAATACAATCAAATACGAAATAAATATTATATAAAAATTTCTTGAAATTGTTTATATATTTAAAGTTTGTTTCCATTAGTTTTTTTCTTTTACTTTTACTGAATAGTGTTTTAAATAAGAGAATTCATTTAAATAATACGAATTGTGCATAATTTTCACATGTAACGCGAAATACTTATGCTTATGCTTATGATTTATCATACTTTTTATGTTAATAAATTTGTTTTCTTATATATCAACAACAAGAGTGTGTAATTAAAGAAAATAAACTTAATCCTTATAAATAATATTATTATTAATTATAAAATACGTCAGTGTTTTTGAGCATAAAAACAAGAAAGCAAATTACGTCAATCCTTAATTCAAAAAAAAAAAATTAATTACAATTTTAAAGCAATAAAATTTTTGCAAAATAATAATTATTCAGTTACTTAGTGTCAAATAAAACAGCCAGTAAATAAGACATCTACTTATAAATAAATATAAAAAATTACATAAATCATAAAAAATTATTATTTTTACGAGGTATTGATGTTTATACTGTAGTATTATAGATTATCATGTCAAGTAATAATAATGTAGGAACGTATTAAATTTCATAAGTAAATATGCGATATCTTGATGCACGCCATTCTAATTATTATGACTTGTATGCATCGCCTCCATTCCTTATGCACCTCATGTATAAAAACTTACCTGCATTCATTTTATTTGTTTTTATTTTTATTTTTGTGTAGTCGGTATCGAAGTGGAAACTAGCGAATGTTATAAACCACAAGACAGCTAATTCTGAGTTACTGACCAATAATACCGTACCTTTTTGCAGTTCTCGATTTTTCAATTTTTATAAATTTACAAAGAATCGATGTTTTTCATAGGTTTAAGTGTTTAAATTTAACGCCTCTTTAAACCACCTCTTTATTAAATCAGTTTAATATTTTTTTTTCTTCACGATAATATTTCATATTAACACACGTATAATAGGTCTGTAAAAATAGTTCAAAGAATTATAGAAGAGAGATTTTATCTAGATAAAAATTAATACAAATTTAATCTGCTTGTGTTAATCTTTAGTAATATTTTATTATTATGTAAGTTTAGAGAAAAAATGCATTTATTATAAAAATAAAACTTTTTTATCGAACAAACTTGTACATACTGTTAAACTAATATTTTTATTATATCAATAGCATAACTATTTTAGATTATAGTAGTCAATGGATTAAAAAAATTTCCAATTTTTTTCTAAAAACAATAAGAAATTATTGGTTTTATAAATTAGTACTAATAAATTTACATTTACATTTACAAATGTTGCGGTCGACGCCATCTCGTGGTTAACAAGCACACGTACGTACGACGATTTTTATACCAATTCGTTAAAACATTGAGATGCATTGATATAAGAGTAATTAGAATAAGTTAACACAACATGCTAGCAGACATCAGTCAAATCTAATAAATTATTACTTTTTCTAGAAAAAATATTATGATTATTTTATTAAAGCAACAGCTTTTTCTTTGCTGGTTTTAAAAATACAAATAAGGTTTTGAGTTTAAAAATTAGTTCTAGGTGGTACAAGGTGGTGATTACCGCAAGTGATTTATACGCAAAGGACTATGCTATTCTTTGTAGTAAACAAGATTGAAACAGTTTTATTTCTTCTTTAGACACAAACTGACATTTTATTTCTATACTGCCTTGTGAGATATCTTAACTGTGCTGCGTTGAAGTGCATTTTATCAAATCGTATTTCTTGCAGAAAAATAGTTTTTCCAACATCGACTTGGAAATTTAGTATTGGTACCAATTACATAATTTATAACAGCAACTCGATATTGTTTCAAAGCCGCGTGTTGTGTATTTTGGCGACATTAGGTTGTAAACTACAAGCATTTATTTATGTGACTTTCGGTCTATCTTCTATATTAACATGTGAAACTTGACTGATTCTAGGTGTCTGACACTTTTTTTCTTACTATCTTTTTTATATTATCTGGAATGAGAACATTTGAAATAGAGTTTTCTTATCTATCTGTGTTAGAACTACAATTCTATCTGTGAAAACTGTCTAATCTGAATCTATCTGTTTTAGTGATTTCCCGTCTCAAAAATTGTCGAAAGTTTTTTCGGTTTTTTTGTAGTCCTACAACCATAAATTTTTTTAAGAAACAAACTGTATTTTTTCTTCATATTTCATTTCATTAATTTCGGCAATCGATTTGTAGATTGATTGATGTTCTAGTAGTTGAAAAGAGCTTACGAAACTTTCAGGGAGTCTGACGCAGTCACTTATAAAATTTCTCAAAATTTTGGAGGTTTTTTCAAAGCTGGATGATATTGTTGTTGAGGTGTAGGCTACCAAATAACTGATTTTGCGACATCACTATGCAGGTATAATTATTCTTAGTTCTACTATTGAGATCTAACAGTTCAATACAATAAATAAATACATTTCTGGACATTGCAACGTTTTCAGAAAGTACAAGAACTGTGTCTTGTATGAATGTATCAGGTGTGGTACAAGTATTGCATCATTAGTTTATGTAATGAGATTTTTTTCTCATTTTTTCTTGTAAAACAAAAAAATATTTTTTGTTTTCTAAATAGGATTTATTGTGAATATTAATGTTTTGTTCTTTGTGGACTGTCTCTGCTACTTCATCCTCCAAAACTTTGACGCTTATTCCATTAATATCAAAAGTGGTTTTTGCCTCGTTTTTATAATCAAATACCAGATTGCAGATTGAGATTCAAAAAGAATATCCGCAATGAAAATCTTTCTCTGATCGACCACCTCGACCGACCTAGAATAGTTTAGCATCTCGGACGATGTACTTGTATCGAACGTGTGATAGAAAAATTTATGTGCATTTTAGATAAAAATACAGCAAAAAACGTGTAAAATGTATAAAATGCGGTAGGTACGACTATGACAGTTGTGCTAAAAAACAAAAACTAAGGCAGCAAATTGATACCAAAACTATCTATTGCAGCAACCCGGAAAAAACGATAATACTCTACAAAGTAACAAAATTTTTAGATCAAGTACAAAATTAAATGAAACAGATTATCTTAAAGCAATTATTAAAGATAAAAATCAATTAATTGCAGTATTATATGACAAAGTTAAACTATTAGAAGAAAAAATGTACTTAATAGAAAAATTCCAGACTGCACAAAAACCTAAAGAAATAAATAAAACCGATAATGAAGTTAGAAAAGACATTAGTGACTTAGGACTTACAAAACATTTAGTGTAAAAAATGGTCTTCAAGTATCCAGATCTTTACAGCAGCTTTAAGATAACAGTTGAATCAAATATAATTAAGGTACCTAAAAACTGCAACATCTGGCCGGCAGAAGTGGTAATTGGAATAAGTATATTGATGTTTTTTCGAATAAACTAACACAAAATATGTATGTCATACGTAACTTAGTAAATGTACTACCACTAAACATTGTTTTAACTGTGTTCGCTTTTTCTATTTCGTGTCGGTTATAGATTGATAGGTTGCGGTCATGCACCAAATTTATGTAAAATATTTGGTCTTTAGAGAAAAATATTTCGCATTATTATGAGAATAAAATATCAATCTAATGTTAAACCTAAATTTATAAAGTTAAGCCGTTGACTGAAGAAATGTATCTTCAGTCAACTTTTCCTTGTTTATACATATATACATGTCTGGTCTATGTTAAAACTAATATTAAACAATTTGTTAAAAATAAAAGTATTCACCACCATAACACTAGAAATGCTACTAATAAGCACTTTACTATAGGCCCAGGGGGGCCAACCTGCGGCTCGCGAGCAGCTCTTTGAAGGATTATTTGTGCCTCTTAATAAATGTACCCGAGTTCCTTTTTATTTTTGTGCTATTATATTTTAAAAAATTATTATTGTTCCGTATGTGTTTCAAAATGTCTTTTTAAATACGTATTTAATTGCGGCTCACAAAAAATTTCAAAATTTGAAAAATGGCTCGTACTATCAAGGAGCTTGACCACCTCTGCTATAGGCTATTATCAAACAAATGTGGTTTTAATTATCTATGACCGAAGTTGTTTAACTATTTGCCTGAAACACTTAAAAATCTTTCAGATATAAATTTCAAAAAAGAAATAAAAAAATTATCAATCAAAAATGAGTTTTATCGCATAGATAATTTTTTTCTATACGAATTAAAAAAAATTGTTAGATTCTATAAGCATAATATAGTTAAAATTGTGATAAATAACTTATGTAAACAAATGCCAACGTTTGTATTGCATGAATAAAATTATTATTATAACAAAACACACGCCTACTAGTTATTACTGATTATTTTTGGCAATCATAGATTTCATGAAATAATTTTAGGAATGTTGCTCGTAATACTATTAATAATAAATGATAACAACTTTGTATAGTGTTTTAATAATATGTATAATTATTTACTAGCATTCAATTTTTCAGTTTATTAAGACAACCCTTACAACAAATAAAGGTGGTAAAATAATTTAACAGAGACACGTGTTCAAATGATGTTTCAAATGTTAATAATAAATAAAAATCTCCAACGTACTTTGCTGTAGGAAAATAAATTATAAAGTATGGTATCTAGAGTTAACCAGTAGTTGTTAAAGAGTTAGTAGAAAAAGTTGTAATATTCATACACATTGTCAACGTTTCCATCTCATTTTATTAAGAAAAATTAGCATTTTGCAAACACACAAAACATTTATAATTATTAGTGTTTATTTATATTTGAAAATTAGTTTCTGTGAGTGATTGTTGCATTTTTTGTGAATCATACATAAAACAGATTTCAAAATTGGCTCAATTGTTTCAGATTTTGAATGCAAATCAATAAAATCCAAGTTGCAACTAAATTTAATTTGAATGTAAGTTTTGATATTTTAAGTATTTTTATGTGTACAATAACAAAATCTACATTTATCTAATAAAGTTATAAAAAAATGTAAAATTCGTTGGTAGTTTAGATAATTAAAAACAAAGTAGACGGCACGTTTACACATAATTTTTTTGATAGTTATGTTATCGTCTTTTCAACAAGAATAAAGTATTTATTTAATTTGAAAGCATGAAATGACAAAGTGTAAGAAAATTAAATTTGTGTTAGACGTTTAATGGATTTAACTTGTATGTTACATTGGCTGTTTATTTAGTTTTTATAATATTTGATTAAAAATATATAATAAATTGTAGAATTTTCTCAATTTTCAACTATGCCAACCTTCTAAAAGTTGTTTTTAATTATTCTTGTGTTATTGATCAAATGGTATACACTTAAGTCTTTAGTGAGTGTTAGTGAGTGAGTTCCGTTCGCAGCTGCAATAATACCTATCTCTACTAACTTAAAAACCAAAAATAATTTAATTAAACATTTTAATTTTAAGTTGACTTGTCGTTAAAGATTATGAGGATAGTTTTTTTAATATGTTACGATAGATTAAACATATCATAACAAAGTTCTATTTCATTATGACTAACTCTAACTAATCAAAGAATAGAGATTTACTTTTACAGCAAACTCTAAGATAAGCACAAGTTACTTAGTAAAAAAGTCTTTTATCAAAGAAAATGTGTTTAGAACGCGTCCGAGAAATGACCGATACATAATTTAATCTATATATCATAAAAAACACTGAAATATAAATGTATATAATAAAAATATTATGTCTATGTTTATCTAAATTTAATTACAAATAAATTAAAATAAATCTTACTATTGCATTCTAATTGGTTTGTATATAAATTCTTGTTTATTGCAATTATTATAATTTCATTTTTATAATACATTTATGTTTTTGCGTAAACGTAATGGTGTTTATTTCATTGTTTAAAACGCTTATTTTATTATAATATCAGTATTTACAAAACTTTGTTAAGTAGATGTAACATTTAATCATTAATGCATTTATATATTTGTGTATTTTGCATCACTGTAATTATGTGGGAAGTATACTTTTTACTCTTATTAAGTACTTAAACTATAATTCTTTTGCAAAATACCTAGTTTTGCATATTTTACATGTTTTGTGCATATTTTAATGCGTTTTGCATATTTTACATCTTTGTTAAATTTTATTTATTATTTATTAATACTACAATTGGAACATTCTTGAATGTTAATTGAGGGTATGTTTAGAAATTGTTTAACATCATTTTCTTTTAGCCAAAAGTGTAGTGAAGGTTTTCCTAAAGCTGTGGTCTTTGCAGTGATCCAGATTTAAAAATTTTGCTATTTTCATCGGTATAGCGGATAATGTATGCTTGCTTACTACTTGGCGTACACATTTACCCATACCATAACGCAAAATAAATTTACTTTTTTTGGTATTCATATATTTTTCAAGAATCTTGAAGCAATTAGCCGTTTCACTGCAAACAGTTACTACAAATAAACGGGGGATTTTTTTCTTGGATTGCAAAATGTTAATAATCTCTACGTCAGGTATAATTTCAAGGTCCTCATAATTCAAATTATAAAGTTCAATCTTGCATATATGTACAGTGAAATCTGCTAATGTGTAAATTTTTCGCCTTGTTAGGTTTTATTATTTTCTTTTAAAAATACATAAAAAATAGCTTAGGACAGATACATAATGCAAAAAAATACAGTGTTAAACATATTTTAAATATCTATTTTAAAAAATGAGTAATTGTAATTTGTAGACAATGTTTTATTATTTTAACGACTAATTTAATGTCAAATTGTAAAACAAATTTCAAGTAAACGTGCGTTTTTTAGATAAATGATATTGTAACGAATTTTACTATTAAAACTAATTTATTTAAACGACTAAAAATATGTTTTACTTATACTAGAAATATGTACACTTGTAAATTAACCGAACTAATTAAATCTAATAATATTTAATAAAAGTACTTACACTAATGAAGATAAGATAAAGTCCGCGGATAGCTTCACACACTTGTTTACACTAAAATCACGTATAAGATTATTCTCCGTATATTTATGTACACACACGCGCTAACGACTTATTTATTTAGTCTTGAATAATCTTCTTAACACTGCTGTATTCGATTACGGCAATAACTGACCTACGATTTGTTTTTTCGGTATATATACACATTTTAAAAATCATTCTCGAGTGTTCCATTTCTTTTGATATACGTTCTAGAAGATGGATAACAAATTCGAGAAGGCTCTTGAATTTGCGAATAGATTCTCGAACGTTTCATATTTTATTAAACGATTACACCGGATGTACTTACCGCTAAAGACTTTGCCAAGTTGTCTATTATCTATTTTATTAACTATTAATTATAAACATATTTATATTTTTTGATAATACTACCATAGTTACGAAACGATCTATTAAAACCAATTAATTATTGCTATTTGTTAAAGTTAAATAAGTTAAAGCTAATAGTTAATGTATTTTATTACAATTTGTTTTAAGTTACAACGTTCGAGTTCTTTTAACTACAGAAAAATCAAAATTTTTTAAACATTTCGTTTTTACTAACATACTACAGCCTAGAACGTCTAACGCGACCGTTTTGAACGTACTACTTTTGAACGCAGAAGCAAGTTGAACGCAGAGACTTCTGAATGCTAGACGTTTGAACATGAGACGTTTGAACGCAGGGACGTTTGAACGTATAGATGTTCAAATGCATAAATGTTTGAATATAAAATGTAAAGGCATCAATCAATGATGTCTAGGTTAAGTTGAGAACAAAAATTGTAATAATAATAAAATACAAATACCATATTATCCTTAATTTTTTAACAATGTGAAATACATTACTTTTATTGTTTCCGGTTTTATTTATTATTTTAATGAAAACTAATGTACTGTAAAACTAACACGTTTCAATTATACTGTGTATCGAACAATATAGATACAAAACCTACTATTAATATTACATAAACTAAAACAAAATATTATTTCAGGATTTAAATCGCAGTTTTTTTGAAATATTTGTTATATGGGTATAACTTACAGCTTGATTGTTTTGAAAAAACTCGTATACGATACAGTGTATACAGCTAACAATTTTGTTAATTAATTATTATTAAAAAAGTACTTTTTAAATATCAATTTTGAAAGACATGTTTGCTTTCTTTTATATTTTGTTTTCTTACTCTTTTTCAGACTACAAGTTACTATTAAACCTCTTTGTAGTTACGCATTAAATTTTTCTTTTGTTGGTGTTATTGTGTTTCTCTCTAAAGCTTGGTGTAATCCAATTGAATTCAAATAAAGAAACAAAATAAATCTGTTTCTCGCAAACTCAATACCTACATTTATTACATTCTAAAGAAAAATATACGTTCCTGCTTACATTCGCGCTGTGATAAAACTACACACTGTACAAAAATTTTGAGTTTAATAATTCCTGCGTTAAAGTTCTTTGCGTTCAAAGGTATTGCGTACAGTCGCATTTATTAGTGCGTTTACATACATTAAAAACAAAGTCATAAAAGTAAAAAATTGTAGATTTTGTTTACACTACGCACACAAAACAAATTATTAAAAGCTGTACACATTTTGATTGCGAGATATATATCTCGTTAGGAAAAGTTCAACGAAATATTGTAAATATCTTTTTGGTATTCTAAAATTATAATAATCACATTAGTGAACGTAAATGCAATATTGTTAGTTCGTTTTATGACGTTTGGTAAATTTGTGGTTGGTCCTTGTGTAATTAATGGACCAAAACATGTACCTAGCATTTTATTAATTATCATCGAATATAACATTATATATTGGATTAAGATTAAGAAATTAATTCTATAATAAATTAATATCTAAAACAAATGTTCTTATAGTTAGTATAGTATAGTCTAGTTAGTTTTGCTTTAATTTTTTTTAAACAAATTATAATTTTAACTGAAAAAGTGTATTGTTAATAATTTATGAACTATTAGCGTCTATGAAATTGCCTAAAAATTTACCATATACTTTGTGTAATAGCGAAGGCTTCCACGGCCGGAATCTATACTAACATTAGAATGTCTTCCGGGTTTGGACCTTGTCATAGTTGTTGCAACCGAAGCTGCCAACGTTTCGCCCACTTTCGTAAGGGGCTTCATCAGGGCGTGAGATAAATCGCAAAACTCAAACAAACAATCGAAATCTAACTAAGAACTTCTCAAAAGTTAGGTTATCCACTTGTGAAACAAGCCATAACCTAAACTCTGAAAAGGTAAGAAAGAAAACGATAACTTGAAAGAGCAAACAACAATCTAACAAAGAACCAGTACCGAGTTAGGTAATTAACTTGTGAACCAAGCCAGATTTTAAACTCTGTAGAAGTGACTTAAGAAGAAATAGTCTCCGTATTTAAAGGAAAAGGGTCGTCACGGATGGTTAAGTTCGACCCTGATTGGGTTACGGTTGCTAGGGGGCGTGTTTTTGATAAATGACTAATAACCGGGAACCAAAGAGGGGATAGTTCGAAACCATGATCGCGATTAAAGTTATTGGGGTGTTTGATGATTTCTATGCTTTCTCGGAATTTCCTGTTAAAAAAGAATGGAGGTTTGGCAATCAACGAAACATTATCAAAATGTATCTTGTGACCTGTAGTAAAATGATGTTCAGCGACCGCAGACTTGGAAATATACGTTTTCCTTATACAATGCAATACTTGTATAATTATATAGTTATATTGTTAGGCCGTTTTGCATCGCTATTTTTAGACTTTTTTTTAAAATGGATGATAGCTAGTGATTTCATAGTGTTTGGTACGTTGTTATACAGTGTCACAATTTGATATGAAAATGATCGTTTAAATAATTCTGTTTTGTGAGAGGGTAGAGTTAGTGACCCCTTATACTGTAAATTTAATGTATGTACATCTGTTCTGTACGATATTTTGCGATACAGGTATTGTGGTTGCTTGTTTACGAGTATATTGTGGTAAAGGCAAGCAGCATGTAATGTTCTTCTACTGTGCATGTTCAACCATCCCAGTTCTTTTAATTCATGTGTGATTCTGTCATACTTGCAAATTCCAAAAATATACCGCATGCAAGCATTCTGTAGTTTTTGTATCTTATTTACATCTACCTTATCTAAACAAGGTCCATATACAACATTACATTTTCTAAGTTTGGAAAGTACAAGAGCATTACGAAGTATGGTTTTTGTTTTTGTATTTAGAACCTTTCTATGCGGATAAATTTGTTTGAGTATGCCATAAGCATTACCAACACATTTAGAAATGTGTGCTTTAAAGCGTAATTTTGAATACAGCAGTAAGCCAAGGTTTTTGACTGTATCACAAAAAAGTATAGTTTCGTTATTTAATTTTATCTCCATATTAAGCGAAGCTAGTATTCTATCTTTTTTGTTGCCAAATAATATTGCCTGAGACTTTTTTTTGTTAACTTGTAGGTAGTGCATTTTTGACATGTTTCTTATTTTATTTAAGTCTTTATTTATTAATTTACACGCTCGACTAAGTTCTTTTATGGAAAATGAATAATATAATTGGGTATCATCGGCGTAAAAATGCGCTTTAATGTCTTTAAGTGCCTTTACAAAACGACAGGTGTAAATATTAAATAATATAGGTCCAAGTATCGATCCTTGAGAAACTCCTTTTTTACAGCAAGTGGATTAGACATATTTCCATTTAACACAACTGTTTGACATCGTTCTTGTAAGAAATTGGAAATTAGTTGAATAGAATGAGTTGTAAATCTAATATGTTTAAGAATTACACATAGTAATTCGTGGTCTATAGTATCAAAAGCTTTTGAATAATCTAGCAATACCATGAGCGTGATGTACTCTTTATCAGTTGCATGAAAGATATCATCCGTGATAGTTAACAAAGCTGTACTACAACTATGACCCGTTTTAAAACCTGACTGTATACTTGGAATAATTTTGTCAGACAGAAGATAGTTTTGCATCTGAGAAGCCATAATCTTTTCTAATACCTTTGATAGCTGTTACAATATTTGTTATGATCCAATGGGAGAGGTGAAGAAAAAGAAAGAACGAAGAAAAAATTACCTAAACGTAATTACCGAGATGTTGTTGCTTACCTTTCGGCTAGCCTCACCGTAGATGGTCTTCAGGTAAAAGAAAATCGTAAGACACCAAGTTTTCTTTAGGTAAGCTAAATGCCCAAGTGCACTACCTCTTCTCGAAATGTTTTTATCGCAGATATCCAGTCTAGGTAGGAGAAAAGGAGAGCCTAGACCCGAGGTCCCCCAAAAGAAACATATTGTGAATTAACAATAACCATTTATTGAAATTATTGACGCATAGCCCCCTTCCGGAACGGAAGAAAAGGCCCCTCGACGGTTACGCCACTGGTATAATCCGCTATTAATTATTTACATAACCCCAACAAGAAATGGTATTAATATACATATAAATTACACATAAAATTAAAGCAGGTCCCAAAAATAGACTCTGGGAGCCAACAGAATTTAAAACGTTGCTATTAAACAATTATCTCCGCGGCTACTGTAGATCGTAGCAAATCGCAATCGCGTTAACGTATGCAATACCACCCGTTAACCTTGATATCAAGTTCGCACGACCGGTAATAAAAATAACATTTAATTAGTTTCCGAGAGACGGCATAGCTCCCAAATTTCTACCCTTGATAGTAGCACAATTAATTGATATGAAACACAAATTACAAAGTGGAAGTTACGATAAATAATTGTAATGAATCAACCATTACAAATAAGGCGTTTGATAACCTTGTGAATAAATACTATTAATATTATACAGCAAAATGACGTTAGATAATCTTTAACTTAATTCGGCAAGTTACAACAGTGCATTACTATTACTGTGATAAGGCAAAGTGACGTTACATAGTATCAATCGTAGTTATACCAATTACAAACGTTCATTATCTTAATCTGTTAAAAAATTACTTTAAATATTATTTATCACAATTATGTCCGTTACAAACAGTTCGTTAGTCGTAATCCACGAAATTTAAAAATAATTGACGTCGACAAGAAAAGAAAGATGTACGAGAGCACGATTTCACTTAACACGAACCGTACGTCGCGATAGCCGCAGTCCTCAGCGCGTGGACGAAATGGGCCGACAGCTAGTGCGTCTCCCGCGACTCGAAGTTAAGGAGTTTATAAATACCTCGGTACTTCATTCTCTCACTTCAGCACAGCGCCAACGATCCCCTACGACTACGATTCGCATTACTTTAGCGATTCCACCATCTTCACCGGATTCCCCCAGCCATGGTAGAAACCCCAACAGTACAGACGACAGATGAAAGAACAACGAACGAAGTAACTAAGGACTAAGGAGCTAAAATAGCGAGAATTAGTTGATACGCCTCCAATTTCTAAACCACGTGTGAAATACTAACCCACTTTATGCGTTTGGCCGCAAAACACATTGCGCTGGTCTTATCTGCATCGAACGTTTAGTCGGATTTGTTATTAAATGCTAAAATAAAGCGTCGTTGTTGTAGATGTTCAAAGATGAAAAAGAAATTCCATGTATCTCACCTCTCCGACGTTTTCACGTTCCTACACAACCAAATGACAGCATAAAAATGAGGTTTGTAGATGGCCGACTACCTTCGAGCGCCCTCACGAGCGTGACTTAGAATCACGACTCGAGGTCGAGTATTTATCCGTATTTACGGTAAGTTGCCTACTCTCAGGCGGATTTTTGCTCGAGTTTAAATTTACACGTTACATAGCGTAGGCAATATACTTATTGGGCGCAAATCTCTAAATTCGGTTGGATTGTTTGTTTCTGCTAGTGGCAGTAATAAACAAAAGTTCATTATGTGTGTTATTATAGTCAATAAAAAAGGAATGCAAAGTCTTAGTACTTCGATACCAATTTTGTCAGCTCCCACTGCTTTTGAAGGAATTTGCTTCAGTATTTTAAATACTTCATTTTCGGTTGTAGAATAAAAGCAAACATTTTCTGCGTTGACAATAGGAGTGTAGTGTTATAAAACTTATGTGTTGCTTTTGCATCACAATCTACCTTGGGTATAGAGTTGACAAAATAATTATTGATTTCTTGAGCATCTGATAAATGTTGCGGAAGTACATTACTTTTATTTTTTATGTTGACGTTAATTTGTTTTAATTTTTTCCATAGTAGATTTGGATCATCTAAACCTTGTTGATTAAAGTATACTTTTTTTCTTGTCTAACAGTTTTAGTAGCCAAATTTTGTAATTGCTTGTAATACATCCAGTGATCTTGAGATCTAGTTTTTTTAAATTTTTGATATGCAACATTTCGCAGGTTTGTCATAATTTTTAAATTGTCGTTCAGCCATGGCGCTGCGGTTTTTGTAAATCTGTAGGTTTTAATTGGTGCATGGATGTCCAAAAGAATTAGAATATTACTATTTAAAAAGTTAATTTTTCATTGATGTCTGTAAGATCATATATATTTTTCCACTTAAATACTTTATCGGCTATTTTATTGATGAATCTTTCGTCGTTTAACATAACAGATACTGTTTCTTGGATTATTTCCGTAATTTCAATTTTTTGATCTCTTGTCAACACCATTATTATTAGTTTGGAATTACAACAAACTAGTTTTAAATAAAAAGTTTTAAAATTTTGCTAGAGCACCTTACACACACGTCTACTCGCTACGACCGTATAACATAATATCGGCGGGCATGGAATTCGTTTGTAAATAATGAATAATAGCTAGTTCTATCGCAATCTGATTATCACAAAACACTTTAATCGGAGTTTTCACGGATTCGTAGAAACCCATATGAATTAGAAGTCGTTTAACATAAATCACTGCACGCGAAATTTCTGCAAGTGCGACATATTTCGCCTCCATTGTAGATAATCTCACCGACGTTTGCTTTTTCGACTTACAACTAACAGGACCACCAGCTAAAGTTAATAAGTTGCCTGAGCACGATCTTCGGTCGTCGACATCTCCTTCATATGCTCTAAGGTACTCAGTATTTTTTACATAGGTAATACCGAAATGCAATGTTGCTTTTAAATATATTAATACACGTTTAGCAATGAGTCAATGTTCTTTACCGGGGTTAGCACAAAAACGACTTAGTGTGCTGGCCGCATAAGCGATATCTGGGCGTCTTGCATTTGCCAAATAAATTAATCCTCCGACTAGCTCCCTGTACGGCTTATTTTCCATTTTAGATTTCTCATCTTCTGTTGTCGGACACATTTCTTTTGTAACTTTCTAGTTTGATTCAATTGGCGTTGACACTGTTTTTGCGTCCTCCATATTAAATTTTCTTATTAAATCTTCAGTCTGTTTCTTTTGTGAAATGTGGATTTTTCCGGTTCCCGTTTCTCGCTTCACATGTATTTCGAGAATAGTGCTAATTGGACCAAGGTCTACCACGTCAAATGTTGTATTAAATTTCGATTTGACTAGTTCCAAATATTAAAATTTCTTTGATGCCAGAATCATATCGTCAACGTAGATGATTCGATTATCGCCTTCGCCAATTACATAAACACATGGGCCTGCCGCTGTACGTCTGCCACCACTTTCTGTAGTTATCTATTTTTTATACCATTCACGACCTGACTGTTTTAGTACATACAGTGGTTTTAATAATTGCAAACTGTGTTTTCTGGACCAACTGAAATAAACGCTTTCGGTTGTTCCATGTAAACTTCGTCGTGCAGTTCTCCTTGTACATAAGCTGAAATTACGTCCAGTTTGTGTACGTGCATTTCGTTATTTACAGCTGCAGCCAGTAACGTACGTATCGTTTTATATCGGGCTACGGGCGCGAATACTTCTTCGTAGTCAATACCTGGTTGCTGCGTATGTCCATGTGCAACAAGTCTGGCTTTGTACTTTACGATTTTGCCCTTTTCATCAATTTTTGTTTTAAACACCAATTTGTTTCTAAAGATTCTTTTATGTTTTGGTCGTAGTACAAGAGTCCATGTTTTGTTTTTCTGCACCGCGTCAAATTTCTTCTTCATGGCGGTTAGTCATGCACTTTCATTAGCACCGTTCAATGCCTCTGACACATATTCAGGATCTGGTTGTTTAGTACAGTATATTTTCGTAGGTCTTCCTCGTTTTCCCGTTTTTACAAATTTTGAACGACCTGGTCCCTTACGAATTTCATTCTCTTATTCTTCGTCTTGAGAATCATCGTCGTTAGGTGAACTACCTTGAACTTCTATACCAATATCTTCCTCGATTTGTTCTCACGTAACTTCTTCCAAAGTGAAGGTTTCTTCGTTGAGGGTGAAGTTTTCTTCGTTGTCGCTTAGATAAGGAGGTTCAAATTTTTCGATAAATTTAACAACAATTTATTTCGGAGTTTTGGAACACATAATACGTCTTTTAATTCAATACGATTTATTTTGTCGTGACTAACATTCGCATTTAAAATTATTTTACCGCTACCCATTGAATTGATCTGAAGCAGTATATACCTTAGACATGTCACTATCACTGAAGTTTATGAATTTAGTCTTATCATAACACATGTGTTTTGTCGATCCCGGATTCAGGCACCAAACGTTCGATCTTGTAACTTGATCCGCGTTACACGCAATAACAATCATCGCGTCTTTTGAATTAATAGATTCTTTGTTCTTTGCTTTTTGTTTACAATCGCGACTCAAATGTCCGTATTTATTACAATTATAGCACTTACCACTGAATCTTCGCACTTTTTGTTTATTTTTCGAATCAATATTTTGCGGATGCTTTGAAAATTGGGTTTTTGTCAATAATGCGTCGTTCTTCACATTACCGACATTTTGTCTACTTCTTCTTCGAGCAGTTTCACTTTCAAAGTTTCAAGGTTCGGTATTTTATCACGTGATTCTATAGCTACGCTAAAGCTCTCAAATTCCTCAGGGAATAATCCCAATAACATAATTGATAATTCGTCCGGAACTTTAATTCCTGTTTCCTCAAGCCGTTCTGCCTTTTGCGTAAATTCCGTCACGTACTGCGTCATCGACGTATTCGATTTCTTTTCCATCCGCAGCTACTGTCTGTATAAGGCCGTTTTTCTGATTGGACCACTGGATTCAAAAATAGTTTTCAGCTTTTCCCAGGCCTCACTGAACATAATGCATTTCTTGGTATGATTTAATTGGCTATATGAGATACTTAAGTTGATTAACGCCAAAGCTTTTGAGTCCTTCTGTGTTCAATTTGCATCATCTGCTGGTTTCTTTAAGGTGCCATCTACGTAATGCCATAGATCGTTGTACACTAGTACACTTTTTATTTGCATCTTCCACAAGTCGTAATTATTATCGTTTAATTTTTCAAAGTTAGAGAAACCAGATACGGTTGCCATCTTTTTCTTTCTTGTATTTATAAACCTCAATTCACAAAAAATGCTCCCCGAAGCCACCTGGGCCCATAACCTGACAGGAATTGAGAGATTGAGTTATTAAAACGCAATATGTGAAATATATTTAACTAAGTATACGAATACAGAAAATACGTCTGATCACTATGGCTAACCTAGGCGGACTACTGTGCTTAATTAAACTTCTTGCGCTTGCTAAGTCATTCGTTTATGAAAATAACTTTGGGCGGATGTCGTTACATTATTACATATTCCTCAGTTTTTTTATTACTACCAAGTTGAATTTTACACAAAAAATGCAATTATATGTTTTCCTATTGACAAGCCAACTTTAGAAAAAATAGTTGATCTAACCTATACTATAGTAAACGCAACTAAAATATAGAGTAATCACGTGCACATAACTCAATATGCACGCGAATATTTGTGGCATGAGGGATAATAACCGTTTTTACACTGCTGCGAGAAAAATTTGTTTTAGGCGGGAAATTTAAATTGAGTGCAATAATTCCTAAAAATAAATTAAAACATAATTTACTAAATCAAACGGATAAAGCTTAATTTTTATATCGTACAGTGAATGAATATTGAACACAAAAAAATAATTTTGGAAATAGCTCACTTAAATTTAACTAAAAACTGAGACACGGCTAACGGTTTGAGGTAGGTAAACGCAGTGGTACCGTGTGTACTACGCGAATAGCGCCCCGCATTTTTTAACCAGTGGGGTTGCCTGTTACAACTGCACGTTAACATCACGCGTGTTAATTGTTAATACGACAGTTTTATTTTGCTTGCTTCTTTTATTGTTTAGAGTTCATTAAAAAAATCTTATAAAATCTAAAATTGTTAGTTTTATAGTTTGAGATATAAATTCATTACAAAGTACCTACTATAACTATAACCAGTTAAAATGAGGATTTTTAGTTGCCATCAGACTATAGTAGCGTCTGCGTACGATTATGCATTTCAGTTTTCTTTAATGTGCGATTGTTTATTTAAAAAAATTAGAAGGTACTCTTGAAAAGTAATAGATTTGCGGTAAAAGTACATTCTTAGATAATTTGTAAGCAGATTTGTTCAAAACATTTTTTTGCCTAAATTGTTACTTGTATCTTTTTAAAACATATTTAGTAGATAAGATAAGCACGTGCATCATTATAAATTTATTCCGACAAACAACATGTTATGTATAGTATCTTAAGCTTTTTCGGTTATTTTGTTTATAATTATAAGCGACTTTCGACTTAGACCGCGTCGTAGGTAAACACCCATACTTTTTAGGATTGGTCTTAGTCGCATTCTTTTACATTTTTAATAAAACAACTAATCTAAGTAAAAATTAAACAAGACCAAATTTCATTAACAGTGAATTTAACATTTAATGAGTTTCGACTCACAGTTCGATCAGCAAGTTCTTTAATTCAATACAATAATTGACAATGTTTACACCACAAACATTTACATTCTAATCAGTTGTACAAAATCACGGAATTCTGTTTTAATAATTTAATTATATATGTGTTTTTTAAATGTAATTAATATGTAACATAATTTTATTTTTTCCATAATTCCAGGCAATATTTGCCACTACTACAACTGTAGGAAGAGTAAAGCCAAGAACTTGGCTAGATTGTATGGATTCCCTGTTAAAGATTCCAACAGAGTGCAGCAATGGATATTAAATTCAAGTAAGAATCATATGATTACTGGTTAGCAATTACTATATAGGTCTTGGGTTTGGACCTTATTCATGAGGGTTATTACTACTTATTTGAAACTTAATTGTGTGTGGTGCTTTTATTATAGTTTGCCTAGAATTTTTAAACACGATGGTTTTATTTTAAGACGCAGCAGGTTATTGTGCGAGAAAGATATGGCACATCATGCGTCAGTCATTAAAATTGATTCATATTGTTTCTAATTTTTTATCAGATTCTTGTGGTAGGTACGGTTATCGTTATGAGCTTTTTATAATGAATAGGTTCATAACAAAATAAGCTGCAAGTCATAATAAATGTACTAATTTAAATTGTTTCACCATTTCAAATTCCTTCAGAAGATGACATGGACAATTATAATGTCTTATCGGTCACCGTCATGTTATAATTTATTGAGATCTCTAAAGATTGTCTTTTCTTGCCTTTCAACTATAAGAAAAAGGTTTGGAGGTTCAAAATGTAATACTGGTTTCAGTCCAAAGCTGTTTAAGGAATTGTTTACATTCATCCTATTTGAACAAATGTTGTATACTTTTGTTTGACAAAATGAGTATCCACAACAACTTAGAATACTCTAAAGATCTTGATTTGATAGAAAGTTTTAAAGATTTAAGTCCTCTAGGAAGAAAACCATTACAAGCAAACTATGATGTTTATGATCCGTGGTATGTATTCTCCGTGGGATATTTTCGGACATAATCTGGGGTTAAATCCTCCGAATTCGTGAAACTAATTCAAACTGTGACTAAAAATTTTTAACGGTGGGTTTGTTACCAAAAGTCTTAATTTGTTAAACAACGTCTTAAACAACGTTTTAAAAGCATGTTCTACAATCATAGTATAAACGTAAGTTTAGTTATACTTACTTTAATTTAAAAACACTGGCATATTTAGTTGTTAGTTTTATTTATGCTAATCAATTATATGACAGCATTTTACAATCAAACTAATTATAGCTTAACTGATATTTATACTATGATTGTAGAACCATCTCAAAAATGCTTACAAAAAAAACAAAATACAACTTTGTGTAGTCAAAATACTTTAATTCAATGTAGTTGCAAACGAATTTGGTGCTCTATAACACAAACTTACATATTAATATAAGCAAAACAAACATTGTGCATGTACCCCTTTGTGTAGAATACACGGAATATAAATATATTATTGTGAACATGTCTAAAGGAAAGCAGATGTACCAAAATTATTTGTAATTATAGATAATTAAGTATACTAGCTTACAACTAATAAAAAATACATACCAATCTTTTTTTGTTTTTTATCAAAATAGTTGTTGTACACTTTTCTATACCTAGGACACACGCTAAACTTTGACCAAAGTAGGATAAGATGGAGACTTCTGTGACAAGAGGAGGAGGACCGAGAGACCTTGACCTACATTCAGTGCTTTAAATGACCTAGAGTAACCTTACTCCTCCTCACTGACCTACATTCAATGCTTTAAATGACCTGGAATAACCCTACTCCTCCTCAGGGGCCTACACAGAAGAAGACAAAAACTTTAAATGACCTAGAATAACCTTACTCCTCACAGACCTACACAGAAGAAGACAAAGACTTTAAATGACCTGGAATAACCCTGCTTCTCCTCACAGACCACCTACAGACATAGCTTTTAAACGACCTAGAGTAACCTTAAGAAGAAAAATATTTTTATTAAAAAACCGGTGGATGTAGTCGGATTCGAACCAGGGACTTCACGTTTATGAACCAGCGAGTTTACCACTGCACCACGAACCTGTTGGATTCAAACAGTATTGTTGATATATAAGACGATTGAAAGTACTATCTAATAATTTAAATTTATAGCTTACAATAAATCACAAATTAAGCTAAAATTTAACATTCAGACACAAGTAATTTCCGGTTTTATTTATTAATTGTACTTTGTATATAATAACTTAAAATAATAAGTTACAATAAATCATAAATTGCTCTAAAATAAAATATAAAAATCTATAGAACCTATTTACTTACATTATACTATCTGTAATTTCCGGTTTTATTTAAGTAAATTTAACCTTCAGACACAAGTAATTTCTGGTTTTATTTATTAATTGTACTTTGTATATAATAACTTAAAATAATAAGTTACAATAAATCATAAATTGCTCTAAAATAAAATATAAAAAATCTATAGAACCTATTTACTTACATTGTACTATCTGTAATTTCCGGTTTTATTTAAGTAAATTTAACCTTCAGACACAAGTAATTTCCGGTTTTATTTATTAATTGTATTTTCAAAGTAGATTGATTAAAAGTTGTTAAAAATCTTGCATATTTATCTGCAAATGATAGAACTATTAATTAGTTTTTAATTATTTTATACCACTTTGGATTCATACGTTTAGAATAAATTGTAATTGCTTATAGACAAAATGTTAAAACACAACTAAGTTTATTTACATCAATTCATATAAATTCCATTGAAAGTTGTTTATAAGTACAGCAGGTGACCTCAATTATATTTAAACTCCAGAATTTTAAAATCAGCTATAACTCGTTGTTGACATATAAGTATAAAAAAAGTAGATTTCTACTAATTTGGAAAAAGATCGCCATAAAACGCATATAATAAATATTTAATAATTTATGATAAGTAAGTTTAGATTTTTACAAGTAAATTATGTATTTATTATATTATTTATAAAAACAAAACTTTACTTTATTTCAAGTTTATTAAATTAGTTGAATGCCATTATTTTGTTATTTAAAAATGTTGTGACCTCCAGACATAAAGGAAGCTATAACTATAGGAAGTTGCTCATAAACAATAAATATCATTCATTTCCGGCGTATGCAAAAATATTTTTGTGAAATTTTAAAATACAAATTATGGAATAATTTACAGATTTGTATATTTTTTAAGTAATAGATTTTCTTAAAGAATGCTGCAATTATGTACTTCTGAACACAATTTTATTTCAAGTTTATTAAATTAGTTAGAATGTAACTAAAAGGTTTAGTAACGCATTAAATTTTTTTTCTGCCTGTTCAATCCATAATAAAAATTATAATTATGAGAACATTGATTTCTTACCTTGAAAACAGTTTAAACCAGAAGAAGACAAAGACTTTAAATGACCTAGAATAACCCTGCACCTCCTCACAGACCTACACAGAAGAAGACAAAGACTTTAAATGACCTAGAGTAACCTTACTCCTCACAGACCTACACAGAAGAAGACAAAGACTTTAAATGACCTGGAATAACCCTGCTTTATAATTATGAGAACATTGATTTCTTACCTTGAAAACAGTTTAAACGTCACTTTTTATGACGTTGCATACAGTATATATACAATCGATTTGGTTAGAAGAATTATATTTCTAGAGATGAACTCCTCAAGCAAACAAGTCACTGGTCGTAATACTGCTCAAAATCGTAAGTTTGAAATTATACATTTGTCTACTAAATCGAATTAATGTGTTATTATTAATAATTTCTAAGTCTGATTGTTCTCTATATATTAATGTAGTACTATAGCATCCTTTTCCTACTAGCCGAATGATCGATGATATCCAAATCCATTGCGGTGTAACCCTTTTATGTGTGTGATGAACTCCACGAATGCTTTACGCCGTCTACATATTCAAGAAGCCATAGACATTTCATGCACTTCCCACGATACTTAAACTACGCTTAAAAATGTGTAATTTAGACGATAAATTGTTTGATTGTTTGTATTGTAACTTAAGTTCTTACATTTTAAGTATTTGAAATTTGATTTTGATAAAAGAAAATAAACACCTGACAATATCCATAAACCTTTCCTATCCCCGTTTCATTGGGTGCTCACCCCGTCATTGCACAGTAATTATTCTTATCTTTACCCACTAATAGAAGATATTAAATATAGTATTATTTTGTAAATTACAGCACAAATTTGTCCTCAATGCGAGCACCAATTTACACGAAGCGATAATCTGAAACGTCACTTAAAAAACTCCTGCAAAGGTGTTGCTCTAAATAAAGTTATGAAACGTAAATTTGAAAATGAGGCCCAGTCTTCATCTAAGAAAAAGAGCAATGACAACAAAAAGGAAAAGGTCAACATTAGATGCAACGAGTGTCAAGAAGATGTACCCAAAGCACATTATCGAGGACAGAAAGGAATCTGAATTCCAAGAAAAAGATTCGGGTGAGTAAAGTATCAAAAATGTTATATGTTACAAAAGTTGGTTTTAGGATGGGTTTTACTGGAATTTCTACATGTAGAAGTCAATTTTGTTAAGTTCAATCCCTTAAAGGCATCTTCCTATGTAAGACTACCGACTGAAATCATGCATAAAAAAGCTGTGATCAATGCTATGAATTTTGATGAATTATATTTCGGATGGGCTGTGGCATCTGCACTTACTGTTCCGAATGGGAATCCGTAAAGAGTTACATCGTATCCCGATTTTCAAACATTATGCAATTGAGATGGTATTACTTTTCTTATAAAATTAATTGATATTGGAAAGTTTGAAGACAATAACAACATATCGGTTAACGTATACGGATTAAAAGAAATTACAGAACAAGGAACACGAAAAATCGAAGTGTTGGGACCATTATATTACACGAAAAGTAAGCAGAATACTCACATAAATTTATTGTCAGTAGAAAACAACGCAGGTACTCAACATTACTGTTGGATCAAACATTTTTCGCGATTGGTGAGTACACAGTTAACTACTCGGAATGGTGCAAAATATTTTTGTGATTCTTGTTTGCATTACTTTAGAAATGAACAACTGCTTCAACGACACGTAACACATGATTGTAATTATGTCTACACAAAATTACCCACGCATAATGCTACAATCGATACAACCGGTGCAATTACGTATGATAATGTTCTTAAATTTAATAATTTCCATAAAAAAATGTCTGTTCCGTTTGTCATATATGCTGATTTTGAGTCACTGCTTATACCTGTACATACGGCGTTTCCTAATCCAAAGGATCCCTTCACTGTCAAAACATGTAAGCATGAACCATATGCTTTCGCGTACTACATTAAATCTACTGAGAATGATGAATGGTCTCGTTTAAAACTGTATCGTGGTGTAGATGCTGCTAGAACATTTATTAACTGGTTAGAATCGGACATACATCAAATATATTCTAACCATTTAAAAGAGTCGACACCAATGCTTCCACTAACTGCATCTGAATTGGTTGAGTATGTAGCAGCACAACAATGTTTTATTTGCAAGAAAGAATTTGGTAACCCTGGAAATCCAAAAGTACAACATCATTCTCATCTTACAGGAAGATATCGTGGCGCAGCACATTCTACATGTAACCTTAATTATAAAATACCTAACTTTATACCAATATTTTTTCATAACCTAAGCGGATATGATGCACATTTATTTATAAAACAGTTGGCTTTAGAAAAAGAAGAGGTCGATGTAATTCCACAATCTAAAGAAAAATATATCACGTTCAGCAAGAGACTACTAGTGGATAGAATACCTAAAGAAAATGGAAAAATGGAAGATGTATATCTGCGTGTACGATTTCTCGACAATTATCGTTTTCTGGCTTCATCCTTAGATGCGTTAGCACAAACTCTTGCAGATGAACAATGTACCAGTTTACGAAAATTTTATTCTGATGATCAAAAGTTTAACCTGGCAAGAGTTAAAGGGATTTTTCCATATTCTTACGTGGACAACTACACAAAATTAAGTGAATGCTGTTTACCAAAAAAAGAAGATTTTTACGACACTCTTCGAGAGCAACATATTTCTAAAGAAGATTATCAACGTGCTACAAGCACATGGTCAACGTTTCAGTGTAAATCGCTTGGAGATTATTCCGACGTATACCTATCTTGTGATGTGTTACTATTAACTGATGTATTTGAAAATTTTCGTGTACTCTGTCAAAAAATTTATGATTTAGATCCAGCTCAATATATTACGGCTCCTGGTCTGGCTTGGGATGCAATGCTGAAACATACGCAAGTAGAATTAGAGCTTTTGACTGATATGGACATGTACCATTTCTTCAAGAAAGGTATTCGCGGAGGTGTAAGTACATGCATTAAACGAAAATCTCTAGCCAATAACCCATATATTCCAAGCTTTAATTCTAAAAACCCTACATCATACATTATGTACTTAGATTCCACAAATTTATATGGGCACTCAATGCGAGAGTATTTACCTCGTACAGGATTTACTTGGTTATCGTCTGAAGCTGTGGACTTTTTTAACGTTTTAGACATACCCGACGATGCTGAAGAGGGGTATGTATTAGAGGTGGATTTAGAGTATCCAGATAATTTACACAACCATCACAACGATTTACCGTTCTGTCCAGAGAGTATTTGTCCTCCAGGTTCAACCTCATCCCAGAAAAAACTCATTCCAAATTTAAATGATAAAACAGCATACATCATTCATTACAGAAACTTAAAGCAATGTCTTAAGCATGGATTGGTGCTTACTCATACACATCGAATATTAAAATTTCAGCAAAGTCCTTGGCTAAGAAGTTACATCGACTTAAACACCAGGTTACGAAATGAGGTGAATACAAAATTTGAAAAGGATTTTTATAAACTAATGAATAACGGTGTATTTGGAAAAACAATGGAAAATGTGGATAAGCGTAGAAATATACGTCTATTAACCCATTGGGAAAACATTGGAAAACGCTTAGGATTAGAAGCTTACGTGGCTAAACCAACTTTTAAGCAGGTGACCAGGTTCACTGAAAAGTTATACGCAATAGAACTGTCCAAAACAGCTGTTGTATACAATAAACCTGTATATGTTGGATTTACGATATTAGATATATCAAAAATTGTAATGTACCGGTTTTTTTATGAAGTGTTACGATCAAGATATGAACAAAACGTAAAATTATTGTACACGGATACAGACAGCTTAATAGTAGAAATACAAACACCTGATGTTTACGAAGATATGAAAATACAGCTAAATGAATATGACACTTCTAATTATAAAAAGAATAATCGACAGAATATTCCAATTACTACTTCTGTTGTAGGTAAAATGAAGGATGAATTTGGTGGAACAGCAATTCATAGTTTCTACGGTGCTGGAGCCAAGTGTTACTGTGTTAATGTCGGGGATCAAGTTATTAAAAAAGCTAAAGGTGTGCGAAAATATGTAATACAACGCGATATTAGTGAACTGGATTTTAAACAAGTTGCTGAAGGTGAAAAGGAAACTATAATGTGTAAAATGTATGTGTTTAAATCTACTTTACATGATCTACACACAGAACTTATAAATAAAATAGCTTTGTGTTCTTCCGACGATAAACGATTTATAATACCTGGTACATGTAATACGTTGGCATGGGGTCATCAAGATATCGATTGGAACGTCAAAATAAATTCTTTATTAAAAGCTGCTTTTGATACCCTTCAAGAACCGGATGGTGAAGAGGACAAACAACCAGATGTGGAGAACTTTGATGGTTTTGAATTATCTGCAAACTGGGATTCCAACACGTTACCACCACAATTCAACGATCCCATTGATTTGGATGAACTGATAAATATTCATGTTAACGATATATAAATATATCTAAACGTGGTGGGGATAATAAAAAAAATCAAAAAAATAACTGTGTTTTATTTTTTTTATATTACAGCGCTGTTGTTTATCCATGAATTATGAGATTTATCTAAACCTAACCATTTTACGTATAACCGATTACCACGACGTTTTAATATTTTTTCAACTAAATATATGTCTGCATATTTAACTTCTTGAAGTTCTTGTTCGTAAAAACCTCCTTTGATCTGCTGATCTTTTACGTCCTTTAAAATGTATGTAGTAGGATTCGTATTTTGTACAGTCATTACTTGAAAAATTTCAGTGCTCCAATTTGGGGTAAAACCTTTGCAAACACCCCCGATGTTTACTAATTCGAACGAATGCACCTCTTGAAAATTTAGGTATTTTTAAATCCAAGACTTTTCTATTATCGAACCGAGATTTTTAAAATGTTCTTCGAGTTGTTTTTATTCACATCGATCGGTTTATATCCAGTAGTTCTATGAGTTGTTGAATTGTAATGTTTAACAATTAACGGTAATAAATTCAACCATTTATAAGATCCTTGTAAGCTAAACTTTTTCCACATGAGGTTTTTCAAGGTGCGATTTACTCGTTCAACGATGCTACTTTTTTCAGAATAAGTACTGTAATGATTTATAGCAAACTTCTTCATTAGATCTTGGAATTGTTTATTATAAAATTCTTTACCATTATCAGTCTGTAAATTATGAGGCGTTGCTTTAACTAATACTTTTTCATTGCATTAGTTACATCTGTTCCAGTTTTCGTTTTACTGGTTCACACCAAACATATTTTGAAAGGTATTAATTACTACTAAAATGTAACGAAAACCTTTATTTAAACGTGCGTAGGGTATCATTTCTACTAAATCTGCTTGAAAGAGGTCATTCAATCCTTTAATAACTACACGTCTTCGAGGAAAATTTTTTCTAACCGGTTTATGAAGTTCTTCAATCACTTGCTGTCGTTCGGACTCCATAACCGAACTTTTACAATGATCTCTAATACAAAACTAATTTCGTCTTGTTTAAATCGTAAAACTCTTTCACCTTGCGATGTTAATCTGACCTGTTCGCTTTCTGATACCTTAATGACATCTCCCTTGTTTAGTAAGACCGCTTCTAAATCTTGTAGAGTGTTATATTTTTTCGTTGATATGTATTATACAATCATGCGAGCATCGCACGGTTATAATGCTAGCCTTAAGCAAAGGGAATTTATATTCGTTTCCAAATAAGTTGATATGTGAACCATCTGTCGTACCCATTACGTATACCGCTGTATCGTAATGTAAAGAAGATACTTGTATTACAAAATAAAGAGTTTCTTGATGAGTTTTAATTTGGTTAATATGTCTTCCAAACTTATCAAGCGTCATGTCTTAGGTCTACGGTTACCACTAATATGAGAATGTGCTTAACAACCCATCATTTTATTATCTTGGCAGATCGCAACTCATCAAGAATGTAAATTATTTCGTTCGTGTGTCCTGTATGACCTGCTTCTTTAGAGCTTAATAATGTTCTTAACCAATTAACTAATTTATTAGGATCTTTCCACGGAAGAAACTCTAAACGTTTGTTATTTAGCTGCAGCATCTGTATATGTCCTCCTTCTTTTAAAGTAGTAGAATCTGATCGAACACGAGTCATTGAAGTAGCTAATAATGGTTTGATTATATTAGAATACTTTTTACCAGCAGCTTGTATTTGTTTTTTGGATCATAGTGTCTACGTGTTGCGTTTGTTCGTATGATTATATCCTTGTATTGAATTTGGTCTTGTTGTTTATAACCAATCGGGATTCGTTTAAATAACAGTTCGTATAAACCGGAGGGACGCGTATATCGAAATTCTTCTCCTGATGGACGTTTGATGAGCAAATCTTCTCCGTCAAACTCTAGATCTGAATCTCCTACATGAAATTTATTTAAAGCGGGGTCAAAACGCACCCCATAATTATGATCAAATTCGTTATTTACATCACGGAACAATGATTCTACATATATCTTTGCCAAACCTTCATATTGATTTAAATAGTCTTGAAAAGCTTGATTTGTACCAAGTTCAGCGAGTTCGCTTCGTAGTTCGTCTAACGTGGGAATATTATCGACTCTTGCATCATCAGTATGTGCGATTACATCAGTATCTAAAAACGCAATTTCTTTAGGCTGTTCAGAGGTATGATGTGTTGAGAGTCTTGTGGGAGTACTAGCGTGAGAAGGCTTAAACTGGTCTGTTATTTGTGATTTTTAATTCCACTGAACGTTGTTTGACTTTCTCAGAAATATCGGATGAAAGTTGTTTTTATGGAATGCGTAAGATCAGGTTGTTTCTTGACAGTAAACTCTGAATCAGGTTTAATATTTGTTAATAATTCCTTTAATGGTTGAGTTATGGGTTTAAACTGTTGTTGAATAATACTCTCTTTTTGTGATGTGTCCGCTTTCAAACTATCGGCCTTACGTTTTACAGCTTTACGTGCTCGAATTAGTTCTTCTTTTAACCGATTACTCATTGCAACTATCTATTGTTGCATCGCGTAGTACAATTTATATTTTAATGAAACAATCAAATCCTTTTCTGTAACGACCAAGAAAGTTACACCACTCTCTTTATCGATAACTAAGAACCCATATTTATCTTGCCAACAATATCCACACAAAGTTTTAAACACATCAAAAGACATATCCACATTTACATGGTCTTCGTATATATGTTTTATATTTCGTTGATCTTGTTGAAAAACAATAATCATATTTGCATTGTCTCGTATTAACTGTTTGGGAATAGATGAATATGTTTGGCACAAATAAAAGCAATCTATATTTTGATGTCTTCCGAAACAAAAATATTCGCGAATTTCGCTTTGGTTGTGACAAACTACATCATCAAATATAATGATGGAGTTTATGCGTGCCGACTTGGGTGGAAGAATTGTTTTACTATCATCGTACTCAAAGTATTTTACATCACGAAGTGGTTGTAACAGTTGTCTTAAGTAATTGTATTTAGGTTGGTATAATGATTTAGAATACACGTAAACATTTTCAAATCGTAAGCCGTTAGGATGTTCTAGCAAACTTATCATAACATTCGTCTTGCCACAACCCGAAGGACCTACTATTAGTCCCCGTTTACACCCTTCTCCAAGTAGGAAACCGTGTTTGAAAAACTTTTTGTTAGATATAATACTCGAATCATAATTTTTAATTGGTAACTGATTATCTTGATGTATGAATTGTATCGCATTCATTGCTTTACTACTCAATATATCCATAATTTACAGTTAAATAGACATGTTTAGTACAAATAACTTTAGTTTTACGCGACTTGTGGTTACAACACTGTACATGTCCATACGTTCATACAATAAATCTTTTAAAGGTTTTGGATTAATTAATACGTTAGTTAATAAATTACCTGTGGAGCTGCATTTGCCTGGATATAATTTTTGTGGGCCTGGAACTCGTTTAACCAAACGTCTTGCTCGAGGTGATAAAGGTATAAATCCCTTGGACGAGGCTTGTCGAGAACACGATATAGCATATTCGCAAACCAACGATTTATCAAAAAGACACGAAGCAGATCGAAAATTAGGATCTATAGCTTGGCAAAGATTTCGATCAAAAGACGCTAGTTTTGGGGAGAAAGCAGCAGCTTTAACTATTTCAGTGTAATGAAGAGTAAAACTAAATTAGGTATGGGGCAGAAAAGGAAGAAAACGTGGGAGCATTAGTTTTAAAAAGCGATACAATTAGCTCGTCGTACAGTAGGTGGTAAAGTACAATCAAACTTAAAATCAACTGTTAAACAAGCTATGAAAGTGTTAAGACAACAAAAGGTTTCGCCACCTAAACAAAGAATAATTCCTATTCCTAAAACAGGAGGATTTTTACCGTTAATTCCTTTATTCGCTGCTCTCGGGGCAATAGGTTCTCTAGGTGGTGGGGCAGCAGCTGTTGCAAAAGCAGTGAATGACGCAAAAACTGCTGCAAAAACATTAGAAGAAACCAAACGTCATAACCAAGCAATGGAAGCTGCAAGTGTAGGAAAAGGTCTTTATTTAAAACCGTATAAAAAGGTCTTGGATTATATATACATCCATATCAAAAAAACTCCCAATAAAGCTACCACGCAGAGCGTTAACAAATATCGATCTATCGAAATATATACAATTACTTCAAATAAAGAAATTTAGAGGAATTTTTATGAGAGACAAGTTACCGCGCATTATATTAAAAATGAGTGCGGAATTATAAATCTGGATGAACAACAAGGCGAAGGAACTCATTGGACGGCTTACGTTAAACGTGGTAACAAAATCATCTATTTCGATAGTATAGGACATTTAAAACCACCTTTGGAAGTAATTCATTATTTTCGCAGCGGCGGTAGCGTAAATATAATGTATAATTTTGACACACTTCAACTATTTAATACCTACAATTGCGGACATTTAGTATTAGGCTTTTTATACGAACATTCGAGATAACTAGTTAGTTGTGTGTAAGATTCTCTACCGAAATGTCGTGCACATTTACATTTACTGGATCGACTTCTATTCTACGTTCAGAAATTTAATCCACCAATTTATTTAAATCCTGATAAAGTATGTACTTGGTTTAACAAGTTTTGCAAGTTTTAATAGTATACCGAATGTAACTAATGAAAATAACCAATTTATCATAGGGAAAACAAAAGTAACGATTCCTGAAGGTTCTTACGAAATAAAAGATTTGGAAAATTATCTACAAGGTGCTGTACCTAAAAACTTTACTATTAAATTACGTGCAAACCACAACACCCTTAAAACTATGATTAAATCAAATGCCATTATTGATTTTACACAAGAACATTCTATAGGACCTCTTTTAGGATTCAGAAAAAAGTTATTGCCTGCAAATCAATGGTCTGAATCAAGTTATCCAACAAACATTATTACGATCAATTCGTTATTAATCGATTGCAACATTACATTAGGAAACTATACAAATGGAACACCGGCCCACACTATACATCAGTTCTTTCCAAGCGTACCATCTGGATATAAAATAATTGAATGCCCTCTACATGTCACCTATTTACCTATTAGCGTACGAACTATTTCAAACATTACACTTAAAATAGTAGATCAAAATGGAAATCTTGTCAATTTTCGAGGTGAAGTCATCACAATAGGACTACATTTAAAAGAACTTGATAATGGTATTTCGCTTTAAGAACCATTCTTGTGTATGTGATACCGAATCTCATAAAACAACACAATCCTTTAGTACGAAGATTAGTAAGCGATCGCACGTTAAACGATTAACAGTTAGTAACAAACAATTTCTAAAATCTTTGGGATTTACTGTACTAAAATGAGTATCTTAAACGTAAACGAAAAGTTGTAGTTGATAATTCTATTGTCAACTCAGAAATACACACCCATCAACCATACACTACGCGTTTCAAAAATAACGATGAAATTCGCATTCCTATTCAAGAAGATATGTGTACTCTACCATCTCAAAGTTACTTGTACATTGAAGGTAAATTACGTAAAGAAGATGGAAGCATATCATTAAATGCAAAATTTGCAAACAACAGTCTAGCATTTTTATTTAGTGAGATTAGGTATGAAATGAATGGCATTGTTGTTGATTCAGTAACAAAAGTTGGCTTAACTACTACAATGAAAGGATTAATATCACATACACCAACTGAAAGCATAAAATATCAAAATTCTGGTTGGTATCCCACATCCGAAATTAAAACTACTAATACTTTAGGTCAATTCAATGTTTGCATACCACTGCGAAGGCTTTTTAGGGTTTGCGGAAGATTATCCTAAGGTAAGTTACAACAATTTTATACACATTTATGTATATATATATTTTTGTTGTAGGTTATTTTTAAATGTTCGCCAAGAACTTGTATTAATACGAAGTAATACAGACGTTGACTGTGTTATATCTACTGATGATGATCCTATTAAAATCGAGATTGAAAAATATTTTGGAAAGTTCCACATGTTACACCTGGTTTAGCTGAAGAATTAGCATTAACAAAGTACATCGATAAAAATATAGATACTCAAGTTGCGTTTAGAAGTTGGGAAACACATGTCTATCCTGCTGTACCAACAACAGATAAACACACATGGGCTATTAAAACAGCAACAAGTTTAGAGACACCTAGATACATAATTTTAGGATTTCAAACTGGAAGAGATGGTAACATAAAAAAGATATGAGTAAATTCGATCATTGCAATATACAAAATGTTCGCGTATATTTAAAATACAGATCGTTATCCCTACGATAACCTTAACATCAATTTTTCGGATAATCATTTTGCAATGCTTTACGAAATGTATGCACGATTCCAATCTTCCTATTACGAACACGATGCCCAACCTCTTCTAACACCACAACAGTTTAAAGAACAAGCCCCATTAATAGTTATTGATTGTTCGAACCAAAAAGATTCTTTGACCACTAAAGCAGTTGTTTTACGCATAGAATTTGAAACTTCTCAAAATATTCCAAACGATACCGTTGCATACTGCTTAATTCTCCATGACAAAATATTTACATATAACGCTCTGACCAAGGCCATTCGTCATTTGTAACAAATTATAATATATATTCTGTTTGTATCACATATTGAAAGTATTATGAACTATATCGTCTTACAAATATGATCGTTATTATCGATGTACAAGGATTCATGACTTCTAAAAAATGTTTCACTCCAAAAGAATTGGCTGTGTATGATGGACATTCTATTGCACATTATGTCTTCAAACCACCGTTTTCGTGGTCGTGCTTAGACTTAAAATTTCAAAAACAAGCTACATGGTTAATGAACAATCATCACCGTATTTCCTGGGAAGAAGGATTTACTCCAGTACATTTATTTCCACACATCCTCAAACAACTAACACTAAATGCAACATCAGTTTACGTAAAGGACGAGAAAAATCAACATTTTACAAAAATATATTTCTACACCCATTACAGAAGTTGAAGAAGAACCTGCACTAAAACCTATGCATGCTAAATGTCTTTTTCATTCGGAACCTATGTGTTACTGTGCTTTTATCTAATGTTTATCATTTGTATTCTAATTATGTGATGCAATAAAGTATTTTTACGAAATTATATAATTTTATTTACATTAATTGTATACAAAACGTTCATGATATACAAGTGATCTATGATCATCTTTAAAAATATAAGATATATTCTTATCTATTTCTGCAATTCTTTTATAAAACCGATACCTATCTCGTGCTTTCTCTTCCCAATCACCTTTTCTTGCTTGTTGATAAGCAAATTTCCAAACTACTAACTTCTTAACTTCACATTCGTCTTTGAAGCGTACTTTATTCCCCATCACTGTACTAACACACTTTAAAACAATTCAAATCTATTATATTTAATTGCATTTCTACACATTTTATACAATATTCCCCTTTTAAAAACAAGTTACAAATATCTTGACCAATCATATATTTATTAGCAAGTTCTTTACAATAATCTACGCTAAATATACAATCAAATCTTTGAAGTATTTTATTTGCATCCGCTTCCAACTGTTGAAATTGAACTAATAACTCTTGAATATTTTTATGTTAGTTAGATGTTTATTTTTCTTCTTGTGCTTCTTCTTCTGTCGATTTTCTTCTGCTGATTCTTCTTCTTCAGAAGTGTCTGCATCATTCATGTATCGTTTTATTCGATTTGCAAACCTCGATAATCCAATATCCGACAACCGATTAATTAAACAAGAAGAACAAAATTTGGTTTCTAAATACTCTTTACAAATTTTTGACCGTTTTGATACTTTTCCGCCAAAGTCGCGCACAGTTCAGGACTGGTGAATCCATACACTGCTTCATGTTCAGCATCGAATTCCAATGCGGAAAATTCCTGCACTAACCGTTGCACTGCTGTTTGAAAATCAACAGCTTTGGTCCAAGTTTGTTCTGCATAGGCCATCCACATCTTAACAGTTTGTACTACTACTCAAGCTCTTAATACCTAATATATAGTTAACCCACTCCAGTTTATTTCCTAAACTTCTTTTGTTCTACTACACGTTTTTCCAATTCAACATCGAACAACACCTTTTCTGGAAAGAATGTTACCACTTCTAACATACAACAAACCACGTCTGTTTTTGATAAAAATTGATCCAAAACATTAGATATGTTGGTTTTAGCATCTCCTGATAGATCGAAAACAGCATTAATTACAGTATCATAAAAATTAGAAAATTCCTTTAAAACAATCTGATTTAATCGATAGTTTATGAGTGCTGCCAATTTCCATATCTCCCGAAGGGATTCGCGACCTAGGTAATACTTCTTCATTTTCTGCACCCACAATTTTTAATATTTTTTTTGGTCAATAATTTCAAATATTATAGTTTTCGTACCGACCTTTATGGGTTCACATATTGCTTCAGTACTTTGAAAACATCTATGTATTTTTTCTCGAAGCTCCAAAAACCACACCCATTCCTCTTCCGTAAATACGATTTCTTGTTTATAAGTTGCAAATATCTTTACTGACGGACAAAAATTATTAGCACAATTAATTCCAACACTGATAAATTTAGTTTTTGACTTATTTAAATTATAAACATTCTGATCAATTAATTGTATTGCACTTAACACCATATTACTGTCGGGCACCGATTTTTTAATAGTTTTTTGTTCTTGAATCGTTACATCACGATCTTTTATCTGTTGAACAAACTGCTTTATCTGTTCCATTCTTAACAATCTCTTTCTAAACCCCAACTGTATTGTAACTGCTCTCAATCGTCTTATATATACCAACAAAAAAGGATGACTTAAAGTTATTATGGTTCATTTAAAGCTTTGTGTGTATGTCTGTGAGGAGAAGTAAGGTTACTCTAGGACATTTAGAGCTTTGAATGTAGGTCAGTGAGGAGGAGTAAGGTTACTCTAGGTCATTTAAAGCTTTGAATGTAGGTCAGTGAGGAGGAGTAAGGTTACTCTAGGACATTTAGAGATTTGAATGTAGGTCAGTGAGGAGGAGTAAGGACTCTAGATCATTTAAAGCTTTGTGTGTAGTGTGTTTAGTTTAGTTCATTTTCAACGCTGCAATGATTCCCATCATTTTTAAATCAGTTGTGTTGAGTGCTTGTTATGGTAATACTCTTTATATAGTTCAACCTCCAAACTGTGAAGAGGCTATTATTTGTTTTAAAGATAACCCACGCCAGTGGTTTCAACTTATACCTGACGTATTACATGGTATTAAAGTTTTTACTATAACAGCACCTAATACTTCGAAAGAATTTCGCATACAATTTTCCAGCTTTAACCATTACATTCACACGGATTGGCGTAAATGTGATTCGTTTAATGATCGCGGCATTATAATTATGCCAAACAGTGACACGTGTTGTTAGTTGTGTATTCAACTTTTGTGTGTGCGATGGTTCCGAAAATCTTTAGTCTGTTAATTTTCACCGCTGTTTCTAACAACAGTTTATATGTGCTACAACCACCATTTTGTTCTAAAACTTATGCATCTTTTAAAAGTAATCCTACAAAGTGGTATAAACTAATACCACTAAATTTACATTTATGTCAGAGTTCTACCAATTGCAGAACCACAGGATTTTCGATTACGTTTTTATAACAACAATTCAAGTTTTGTACAAACGGATTGGAACTCCGTGCGTTACATTAACTTATTAGACAAACGTAATTCAACTAACTACACCTCTCTATCAACCATCTGTACCACATATGGTATACTATCTATTATACTTTCAATGTTATTACTTATGCTAATATTAACTTTTCTTATATATTATTTTGGTTCAATTTATGATTTATTGTAACTCATTATGTTAAGTTATTAAATAGACTGTACAATTAATAAATTACTCTATGTAGTAACTGTGTTTGAAGGTTAGAATAAATAAAAACTTTTAATCAATCTAATGTTCGGTTACTTGTATATAGGTTACGGAAAAGGAATAATACGCATAGTGAAGTATTAGTATACAAAGTACTTTCAATCGTCTTATATATCAACAATACTGTTTAAATCCAACAGGTTTATGGTGCAGTGGTAAACTCGCTGGTTCATAAACGTGAAATCCCTGGTTCGAATCCGACTACATCCACCGGTTTTTTAATAAAAATATTTTTCTTCTTAAGGTTACTCTAGGTCATTTAAAGTCTTTGTCTGTAGGTCTGTGAGGAGGAGTAGGGTTATTCCAGGTCATTTAAAGTCTTTGTCTTCTTCTGTGTAGGTCTGTGAGGAGGAGTAGGGTTACTCTAGGTCATTTAAAGCACTGAATGTAGGTCAAGGCCCCCCGAGGAGGAGTAAGGTTACTCTAGGTCATTTAGAGCACTGAATGCAGGTCAAGGCCCCTGAGGAGGAGTAAGGTTATTCTAGGTCATTTAAAGGTCAAGGTTCCTCCTCCTCTTGTCACAGAACTCTCCATCTTACCCTACTGACCAAACTAAAGTATTAGCTAAGACTCTTTTCTACTTTCCTAGAATATAATATGAACCGGAAAGATAGTTTAAAACTCAACAAGTCTTGGCTACCAGTATTACACCCTCTAAGACAAAGATCTACCTTCTTGAAAAGAACACAAATTCTTACTCCGAGTAATAACCAAGTCAGTAATCTTGGTTTGTTGACAGTTTTTTATACAAATAATGAATAACAAAAAACGCAAAAGCACATTTTAATTAAATGTGCTTTTTATAATGTATTATTATTATTAGACTTAAGTTTACAACACTACCTGCCTTTTATGTTTTTTTACGAACAGTAAAAATTACAACAGTATTTCTTTTAAATGTGATAAACTTGTTTTGTTACATTTCTCACAAGTTTAAATTTATTATATTTTGTAAATGAGCCTCGCAACTTACTTTCCGTTTTTGCTTTAATAAGATGAACTAATGATACAGGCATATAACCTCGTCCGCGACAAGTAAATTCGTTATATGCAGATTTCCGGATTAAAGAGGTTAGGCATTAAAAATTTCCTATTTTAAAGATTGATGTTTTTATTCTATTTTAGTAAAATTTTACTAGTTTTAATCATGTTTTAAAAACTATTTGTAAGCTAAGTGTATCCCGCCAAACTGTAATTATTTATCCACAATACCTTTACGTGTTCAATTTTCTTTTTCTCAACACTAGCAAATAATATTTATAATTGTTTATATGTAGAAAACTGATGTACGATTTGTGTATAACAATTTAATATAATGGTACTTTAGAAAACATCAGCAGATATATTAAAATGAATTTATTTACACATATCAATTTTCATTTTCATTAAATAATTATAAAATTTGACAGTATTATTATATGATACTATAAATATGTTTAATTTTTATAATTATAAATTGTGCAGATAAACTACATTAATGTATAGTAGCAAATCTGAATGTAACAAATAGAAGAACTAGTAAAAAATACAGTAAATACATAATATAATAATATTGGTACAAATAAATAACAAAACATTAACAACGATTGAAGTATATAATATTATAGAAAAAAAAATTACAAAAATAAGCTGTGTTATTTAACATGTAGACAAGAATGCTTTATTGTGAAAAAAGTTAAAATAAAATTAATTTTAATTTATGGTAATGTATATATAATTTTTAATTTTTATAATTCAACGTGTATTAAGTGTTATCAACTGTAATTCAATGAGAATACCTTTTGGCTTAAATACTTAGCGAAACATGTTTTAAAATGTTAGGCATTTTTAAAATTTTATTAATTTTGTTTAATGTTCTTAACAACTTGAGCATTTTTTCAAATAAAATGTTTATATAACTTAAATTTGTTTATAAAATAGATAGTATCCTTAATTTAAGAGTAAAAAACAAGTTTGAGATAACATCGCATTTGATTTATCTTATTATGTATTAAACCAATGCAATATAAAACCATAGTTTTGATAGAAAAGTAATTAATTTAACAATAAACGCGGCTAAACAAGAAATGTATGTAAAGCAGTATGTCAAAAAAATTGAACAAAAACTAAATTTAAACAATGTTTTAATATTTTACTGCATTATAAGAATTGTATATACAGTGCATTTTTTGTCCAGTGTCCATAGGGATTTACATGCTCATATTTCATCTTCATTTTAACTTATGCATCTATGTGGGTTTGATTTAACTTTTTATTAAAAAAAAATAAAGTAGACATTTTTCTACAAAATGCACATTTTGCAAACACCACATCTGTCCTTATTTAATTTATTGAAGCATTTAAAGTTCAAATAATTATGCGAAAAATGAGTGCGCGAGAATCACTTTACCTTTGAAATTAGTAAAACATTGTAAACGTAAGTCTTCAAGGAAACAGATGATAGATGTCAGTTTGACATAATATAAAACAATAAATAACTATTGTAATAACATTATTATTAGGATATTGTCTAAATTTGCATTATTCTTATACTTAATTTTTTTTCTATTGTTAGCTTTTATTTTATGTTTTATCTTAATTGGTTTTAATAAAATTATGTGTTTTTATACGTCAATAACAATTTTGACAAAAATTCTAAAATAAGTCAACCCTTTGCTAGTAGTTTCATTAACTATTTACTGAACGACAGCTCAAGATTTATCATCCAGTATAAAACATGTTCAAATAAAAAACTAATTTTTAAAATACCTATCCTATGTCTAAAATTAAACCGCAGGCCAGAGATGGAGGACATTGCACTACCTATTGGTTGCGTAACAAGCTTTTAAAGATAAGGGATTTTTAATTAATACAATTATTAATTTATTACAATTATATTATTTCACTTTTTGTTAAACTGATATCTATCATCTATTTCATTAAGGACTTACGTTTATAATGTTTTGCAAATTTCAAAGGTAAACTGATTCGCACGCACTTATTTTTCGCATAATTATTTGAACTTTAAATGCTACAATAAATTAAATAAGAACAGATGTGGTGTTTGCAAAATATGCATTATGTAGAAAAAAGTCTATTTTATTTTTTTAAATAAAAAGTTGTATCAAACCCACATAGATACATAAGTTAACATAGCGTCAAAATATTATCATGTAAATTCCTATGGACACCTTTAAAAAAAATGCACTGGTAATTTTTTATAACAAAAAATTTTATACGTTTAAATTTAAAATATATTTTGTTTAAAAAAAAAAAAATTATTATTGGTTATTACAGTAGAATTGTATGCTAATATCAAAACGCAAAGGTTTTTTTAATTTGTTTAAATAAGATTTGAAATCAATAAAATAAAAACAAACTTATAAATTCTAATTTCAAAACTTAGCTGTTTTAACTAGCTGTAAACGAATAATGTGCAACAAACTTTAGTAAAAAGCGAATATCTTTACAATCTGAAATCACTTATATTTTAAGTAGTTTATTGATGTTTTATTGTTTGTGGCTTATCACTGAACAATTATTAACTCAATTAAAAAATTTAAAGGTTATGCTAAGGCTCAAAATAGGTTAAAAATGTAATTCTGGTAAAAATATCTGTAGAATCAATTAAATTTATTCGTATCAAAGTTTACAAGAATAGAGATCATTGTATTATTATTTACAAGTTTTTTTATTTATTTAATACCATGCTGTACAATAATTATATAATATAGATGTTATAATATTAAAAAAATATATGAATTTATTTATATATAAGAAAGATATACATAGTTTTCACAATATATCTTATTATAAAGGATTTTTTAATTTTATGTTTAAGAACAGACACGTTATATGCCCACATCTTTTTTTTTTAATTAACTGAAAAACGAGTTAAAAATATGTGTTTGTATTTTATTGTAACAATAAGTGCCGAGTTGTGTATGCAACATAATTTGATTTTGTTTTTTTGTGTTGCTATTTAAAATACTAGCATTAATTTAAAAGCAAGCAAATTTACAAAAAAAGAACACTAAAATGTTTAAAAATTATTCAAAATTGAATGTATAGAATTCTGCAAGGGTTTATATACTCACAGTATTTTTAATCTTTATTCTTGAAATATAAACAATTTATCGAAAAATAAAAATTCAAGTGGTAATTCTAACACAACGTGGTAATAACTTGTGCAATATGTGAGACATGTTTAGACCAATTATGCAATATATGCAATATTTGTTCAACAACTATACGTAGCATACGGAACAACAAATATTAGCAATTTTGAAATATATAATACTCTATTATTTAAGTTTATAAATTTTTTTAAAACGTTTTTTAATTTTAATACAATTTTCTACTTCTGACTTTAGAAACATAGTTTTGCGTAGATTTTGATTAATGCGACTCGAGAATTTTTTTTTTTTTTCATTACTTAACTACACTATCGAACAAATCTTGATGTTTGCAATGAAAGCAGCACAAAATAGTAATTTAAAGAACAAACGTCAAGAATGAAGCATAGCATAACGAACGTTAATGCGATTGCAGTTCACAGACCGAGCGTTGTATAACAGTAAATTATGCCATGAGAGTTTTGACAAGAGTAATATACATTATTTTTCGTTCTGCTTTTTGTAAAATTTTTGCAAACATTAAAAAAAAACATTAAAAACGCTATAAAAATGTTAGTAATACATTTATAGTTAACTAAATCTGTCGAGTTTAAAATTTAAATGTTTTACGTAGTACCAATATCTAAATATATAATAACCCAAGTAACCACAAATATTATCTAAATATTAGGATATAATATTAATAGAAGATTTAAATATAACACTTGTATATATTTAGAAATCCTTTTTGGAAACATTTACGTAATCCTTTTTTAAAACACTTATTTAATATACCCCAATTATAGTAATTTATTTTTATGTAACATATTTATATGTTTTTAAACATGCTTATGTTTTAAAATGATATGTAATAAGTAATTGTAAATGTCTTAAAAATGTGCACCAAAAAAATATATAAAAAACATTATTATTTAAAAATTAGTTTACTTGATGTTTCCAGAATTACAATTTGTTGTAACAGATAGGTACAAGACTAAAATAACAATATTCTTATTCTAATTTAACACATTGTTATTCGATATATATATTTTGGTAAAAAACAAATCGTTTTAAAATACAAATAAAATTATTTATTTCCATCAATTCTTCATTCCTGGATGTTTGTCCTTCTATCAGATTAATGTAAGTATACAAACTCAATCAGGTTATGGTGTGAAAGCCTATAAATTACAGATACAATTTAATGTACAATAAGTGCTGCTAATGTTTAAACCAACTCAGAATTCATACTTTTTTACTGTAATCTAACTACTTAACATTTTTAACATTATCCAACAAACTAAAAAACGTACTTATTTGTAAATTTCTATCAGAATATCAATATTTTATAACATAAAGGTATAATAACAATTTTCAACAAAGAAATTTTTATAAATATAGTTTTTATTTAGTTTACAAAATTTTGAGAACAAACCTAAAAGATTTACTTTTCACTTTGTAAAAAAGCTACGAAATGTTAATTTTCATTCTATTAACAAAAATCAAACGTTTTAATGAAAAATCACACTTATCTTTTAGTATTTTTGAAGTATTTTTTCTCTTGAACGCACTTTGTAAATGTAATTATTGTAACAAACAAATCATGAAATATTTAGAAAGAAAAATATTTACCCCCTCAATCACGCATTTAGCAAAAAAGGACGGCTATAATACTTTTGTTAAAGAAAGAGATAATTCGCCGAAAAACGTTTACAAGAAGATGTAATTTCCGAATTATTTATAGAACAGAAGAAAAGAACATTTGTTCTCAATCTAGGTTAAACAAACTAATATTATAATAAAACGTTATAGATATACGGACATTCGGTTTTAAAATTACTCTTTCACGCACGCATTTGAGTGTTAGAATGAAGCCTATTCTTTAACGATTTTTGGTAACTTTTATTTTCTAAGTTTTACATGCTGATTTCTAATTGCCACCCAATGACTGCAGAAAACTAGGTCAATGAAGTACCAGGTGATTTATACCGTACTGTTTTTATTTAAAGTACTTTAAAACTATTTATCAGGTTAACTCAGTGCGTTATATCAACCAAAAAGGCAAAAGCCATGTTAATTTGCTACGGCGTTAAATGTAGCAAAACAATCGTTTAGGTAGTCAGTATGACATTTGTTTTTCTTTAAATTGTATTTAACACAAAATAAAGTAAATAACTAGTAAAAGTATTAATTAATTAGGTTAATAACTGTTAATAATAATCTCTCTAAGAAAGAAGTCGTATGAATTGGTTGTTAGGCAATTAAGGGCTTATAAAAAAGTTTCAAAACATAACCAATAATTATTAAAACCCTAAACCTATTAAGGTAGGTAAAAGTAATCGTAAATTGATTATACTTTCATGTCTTATATTTGTTAGGAATCACCAGAGCACTATTATTTGGCTCCAAAGAAAGCTACAGTGTTAAATGCAGCATAAAAAACAGGTGCATGTAAAGAGTCGGCAAGCCATTATAGTTTGAGTTGGAAGACTACGAAAACAAAATAAAGTCCCAATAAAAAGGACACTCAGTTATCTTTAAATTTTATTGAAGTTATAAATAAAGTGAATAACTAGTAAAACTAATTTTCTTTGTTAATGGTGCCATCATGATAAACATTAATTAAAATGGTTGAATTTTTTCCTGCTGTTATCGAAATGCCACACTTGTTTTCTTTGGAATTGTTTTCTTGGGTCAAATTAATCTGTTCATTGCTCTGGAATATCGAAGGTCCAGCTGTACTTGAAGACTCAGTTATACGTGAATGCCCCAAGTTAGAGGAGAGAATTTCTCCTACTTCAATTTTTTTCTTTTTTGAAGCATCCACATAGCCCTCAGCTATAGCGAAACTTTTCTAGGCTCTGTGGCGTTTAAGGGTGAATAAATCACCCCCACTATTGGCTAAATGTGATGCGGATCATCTGCAAAAGCAGTGCTCAGAGAAATTACTAGCATCTGGAAAAAACTTCGCGATTATCTTGGGCATTTCACCAATTTTATTTATTATAATTGGTTAGACTGTACAACGGCATTGTCGATAATATATAAAAAAAACGTTTGTGTGTAATGTGGGATGGCATTAAACCAGCATACTTTTTTATTAAATTAATCCATGCTGGATTTGTAATAGCAAACAGTCGTGGAGTTTTTGTTTAGGTGTTAGAAATGGCTACAAAAACTGAATCAGCTTTGTACTCAATACATTCTATTGACAAATTTGCTAGCTCATCCCTTCTGCATGTTCCTGAATAGCCCATTATTAAGAGAACTTTTATAGCAAGATAATCACAGTCAGGTGCTTCTTTAATAAATGCCTCAATGTGAGCATATTCTAATATATGAGACTTCTTTGGTTCATATTCTGCTGAACACCTTCTTAACAGTGCTTGTAATTTTGTGTACTTGCTAATGTCAATATTCTGGCGAATGTTTAGTACTGACCTTAACATAGAGTACGTTTGTACTGTTTGCTGATTGTTTCAAAAAATGCAATGGTTACATTTTCTGTAACAATTGTTACATTTTTGGAGGCGCACCACGCCATAAATTTTTTGTATACCTTTTCGTACATATTTTTTGATTTTTCTGGCAATAAATTATTTATTGCGCCTATTGCTAGTTCCTACAACTCTGGGGACGTCGACTGAATATCTTCATCTGACATTATTCTTGTTTTTAATTAATAAATAAACAAAAACTTAACACCTTTTTAAATTCAAACTTTTTTGCACAAGTCAAATATGTATCACCGTTGCCAACACAAAAATTCTAATAAAAATCTCCTTGCTGGAAAATAATGAACATTTTAAATTTAATAACTAATGTAAATATCGACCGAAATAGAAAAAATAGTATAAAACATTTGTTGCAGAAGGCTATTTAAACACTTATCCATTCTAACCTGAATGCATGTTTGAATATTTTGCTTTCTGAAACTTATATTTTAATATACTATTCTCCCACTACAAGAGAGTGCTGAAATATGTCAAAATCAAATTAAGATACACAAAAAATAAGAATGCATACGCATGCATACGTGTATAGTTGGTTGCCTATACAGTAGTCAGATTTTTTGTTTTATTAGTTAGATCAATGATTAAGTATGTATTAAATATATAATGCTTTTATTATAAATTTATCTACCGAAAAGTGAAACTTCAAATATAGCAATAATAGTAAAAATCATTAAAATTTGCAAAATTTAATAGCTATAAACTAAAAAAATAATTTTGTATTATAACGGTATTACTTACAACTTTTGCAAAGAATTTACCTTCACTAAGTACTTTACGTCACGGAAAGGAGGTTTTAATTTTGTCAAAAAATGTACCTAAAATCACAAAAAAACATTAGTATACAATTTGTGTAAATTAATAGATGAGGTCATTAAATTGATAGTACTGTAATAAGTAGAAAAAGAAACTTTATGCAAAAGCATAATAGGTATAGACTGCAGAGTAGATAAAGCCGAGACTTTATTATTTTTACAGCATTTGCTTAGTGTAAACCCTGTTCTTACAACTTATAACAGATGACATTATCATAATGATACTCACAATCATATGCAAATAATTATGCATGTAACTATACAAAGAAGAAAATATGTGTTTTATACGGCAAAAATGAAGATTTACTTTCTTGTCTGTTTTCACAGAGTTCTGCCTCTTTAGTGCCTTGTTTACTTACGTAAAACGAAAGCAAAAAGTCCCAAGACTTACTTTTTAAAATCGGTGGTTTTAAACTTTTCTTGATAAAAAATGTAATTTTACAAAACGAACACAAAGATTGTACGTTAAGGTCAAAAGTCTCATAACATACCTCACTCTAATGCAGCGCCGGCTTTAACCATGTCTTTGTCAAGTCCAATCGATTTACTTTTTAACCAAGCTTGTATATCAACTTTTTTAATTGCGAAATACAGTTTTATTTATTTTTTTGCTATGATATGAAGCATTATCTAAGACTGCTACAGCACCTTTTTCTAAATTACTTAGCACCAACTCAAACCAATTTTAAAGTACTCCAGAAATAATTTCTTTATAGTAGTCGACAGTATTTTTCAATTAAAAAATAAGCAAACTTGATATCAACCATATCAGATGGTCTTTCAAAAGATTATTTTAAAATAATAAATAGGGGACTTATTTCTATCTGTTCAGCGTGCTTAGTATAGTTGTGTTTTTTAGTTTCAAACAATCACTTAAATTTTCGCGAGCGTTGATAATAAGGTTAAGCAAAAGTATATATTAAACGTGGCGCGTAACAGCATTAAGCATCAACTCTTAAAACTTTAGTTAATACTGCAACCACCACTAGAAAAGCTTGGTCATAAAACTTACATACTCTTAAACGGTTTTTATCTGCTTACAAGGTATTACGAACAAATAAAAAATAGGCCATGACAAATTGTCTTTTTATTAGTTTTACAATCGAACGTACCTAAACTTGTATTCTAATGTTTTTCGATCTTATTCTACATGAAAGTCAGAGTGGATTTTGAGTGTAAGATGTAAAATACAATTTTTTTGACAAAAAATAATATGTTAGAAGGTATCACCGGTTAAGAAAAATTGAAGATTTAATTTTAGTTTTGATAGAACTAGATTCTTAATTAATAGCTGTTGTTATTATAGAAGCATCATAACATGGTATAAACATACTACATGTTTATATTTTTTTTGTTAGCCACGTTAAAAATTTGAAGGTTTAAGTACTATATGTAATAGTTTTTAGAACTCGTCTTACGTAAAATTGTGAACGTCAATCATTTTTTACGTAACTAATGTAGTACCAACGTTTTTATTAGAATTCGTCTCATGTAAAATTAGAAAAGTCAATTATTTTTCTCGCAGCAAATGTAGTATCAACATCTTTGTTAGCAACGTATCCTGCTTGTCGAAATAATATGTAATGAAAACCACACGTTTGATTAGTGAACCGCAGCGTTACCAAACCAAAAAGTTTCAAGGTAGGAGATACTTATTTAAAAGTTGGTAGTTTCCAACAAATCTTACTATGAAAAGTTGGTAGATCTACCACCCATTTTTGTAAATTATTTTAGATACCCTAAAGTACGAATTTGGTTCACTTTTTGGTTAAATAAGAAAATTTCTACTATTTTCATAAGCAGAGAACCAATAATAAATCAAATTTGTAGATCGCCAATGCTCAAAGAATACAAACAATTAAAAATTAAATAATTTATCAAGATAAAAATTTACCGTATCGTAAATAAATAATTCCTGATTATAAATATTTAAATAATTAATTTAAGTCAATTTCAATTTCAACTTAAGTGCAGTTTATATATTATTTACAATAATTGATTTACAATTTATGGAACAGCTTAAATTTGACACTCTGTGGGAACAATCGTTTATTTGTTTATAGTGAAAATAGTTTTAATTATATCTAAAGGGTAGGTCATGTATATCATCAAATCTTATGACTACCAGTAGACATAAAAATCTTCCAGCATTCATAAGGCGTTTTCGGAAATTCAACTTGTTAAACGAACCGGGTTATGCTTGTGACGTCAGCAGGTAAATCGGGTGAACCGGGTTATTACTGTATTTTACGAACGATGAGCGATCGAACTTAAAATATTATTAGGTTATGTTGAAACGTCAGCTGGTTTGATCGTGTGTTAATTTATCATACATTTCAAACTTATTTTGAAAGGTAATTATTCAAATATTAATAATATAATAAGTACATAATTATAATAATGATTAATAGATAATATCTGCCAATATGAATGGAAAAGAAGAGATATTAGCCAAGTGCGCCTATTGTGACATGATTTCTTACGTTGTAAATAATCATATAAAAAATGTGCACAAAATAGATGACGTCTTTATTAGTACTGACGAAGAATATTCTGAAGATGAAATACAAACCGAGTTAAATAACACTGCAACCGATACAACACGTGTAATTGAAGACAATGATGCTACAGAGACTACTACACATAATTGGAGCGACTCTGAAATAAAATTACTACTTTCATTATACAGTGATTATAAAAAAGATTTTGAAGGGAAAAAGTTTACCAATAAAAGTTTGTGGCTTAAAATTGCTCTACAAATGAATAAAGATGGTTATAACTTGACATGGGAGCAGTGTGATAATAAGTTTAAAAATTTAAAAAAAGCATATAAGAAAGTGATTGACAATAATTCAAAAACAGGCAGGGGCAGAATGTCATTTAAATTTTTTGATCTTATGGATTCACTTTTTAGTAAAAATCCTGAAATACATCCAGTTGCTGAGTGTAGTAGTATGGAGATAGTGAGTAAAAAAAAATTAATTTATTAAAATGATTAATAATAAATCATTATTATAGCCAATTTTTGTTGAAAACTTGAGTGAATCACAATCACCAATTTCTAGTGGCACTGCTACCCCTGTTCTAGACGAATCACGAAGCATCACCTCAAAACCATCACGCAAATTGTTAAAACAAAAAGTGGAAGATGAGCCTATCTGGTTCAAAAGATTTAGAGAAGATTCTGAAAGGCGACATCAGGAAAAAATGGTTGTACAAAAACACTTTGTATCAGTTTTAGAATGTTTTTTTAGAAAAATAAGCCTTTTGTAAACGTTTTTACATTTTTGTAAAGTAAAATGGGCATTTCTTATAAAACAAATCAAATTACAGAAAAGTATATCTTTGATTAATAGTACATTTATATTAAAATACCAAATTAATTAATCCATTCTGTACAGTTGCATAGCCAATTCATCTCTTTTTCTTCGGCCATCAGTGCATCCATTTCCATTATCCTGATGCTGCTGCTGCTCACTTTCCTCATCCTGATATAGTTCAACATCGACGTCATTCATATCTATACACATGTTGTGTAGTACACAGCAACTTATAATGACTTTTGGTATAATTTTTGTGTTATACATATTCACATATCGTAAAGTTCTGAATCTACCCTTTAGCAATCCAAATGCTTGTTCTATGGCTACTCTACTAGCCGAATGTTTATAATTGAAGTGCCTCTGAATTCGTGATATTTGACCATTATCCTTGTATGGAGTAATTAAATTTTTCATATTGGGATAGGCAGAATCACCCAACAAATGATGGTGCTCAAGAACAATATCATGATTATACGACATTAATTTTTTGCCTAAAGGTGATAATCTTAATACTCTGGCGTCATAGATACTTCCTGGACAGCCTAAAACAATTAAATTTTAAGAACGAATATTTACGTGTGATCACAATCTGTTATCTACCTGCATAAACGTCAGTAAACCTGTAGTTTGCAGTGCATACAGCTTGTAATATAATGGAGTGATATTTGTTCCTGTTCACGTATGAGTTTGGCATGGCGGATGGTGCAACAATGGGAATGTGTGTACCATCAATTGCTCCTAATACACCTGTCACGCCTTGTCTTTTTGAAAACTGTTCTACTATCTGTTGTCTCTTGTGATTAGTTAATGGCCAAGTAATAACTACACTGGCAATTGATACTAAGGCACTTACAGTTTTTTGCAAATACTCCCATGCCATAGAGACTGTTATATCAAATCTATCTGCTACTGTTCTATAATAAAGCAAACCCTTTAGTTAATAAAATAATTTTACAACTTTTATATACACACATACCTGTAACATTCTTGATTTACTAGCATCCACAGCACCACTAAAAACTGTTTTTTGGCATCATTAGCAGGTCGTCCTCTCATATATGTTTCAGATTTTAGTTTAATTCCTATTTTATTTAATACTATTTCAAATGTTGTTTTGGTTAATCGGAAATGGCAGCGGAAATCTAAACGTATGTAATATTTACACTAATACATATAACTTATAAACAACGAATTTAATATTACCTTGCAAATTGTATATTTCCACAACTTCAATATAATTTTCAATACATGTTCGTTTTCTTTTTTTAACTCGCATTATTTTTGATAATTGACGCGCTACTACTGTGTCTTCTTCCTCGTCTGAGTCAACAGATACAAAGAATGCAGCAGACAAAGCAATAACTTTTGAATTCATTATCTTCTCTTAACCTTACTAACCTTACTAAACGACTAGGGTTACTTGAATTGGATCGGGTCTATGACTAGGTTGTAAATGTGCCATTTTCCGAACGCGAATAACTAACCCGGTCGAATAAATGAACAGTTTTTAAGGATCGGGTTACTAACCTAGTCGCTCGGAGCTAGTTTCCGAAAACGCCTATAGAAACACGTAAAATTTTTGAGTCGGTTCAATCCTTGCATCATAATAAAGATCGAAGGAATATTTTTACAATATTTCTCTGACTTGTTTTCTTATATTTGAAACAAATTGGATCTTTTAGAATTTTATTATGCTCTTTTTTGATTATTTCTTCCTCTGCAGCATCGTCTTTTACGTCTCCAACTTCATCCTCTTCTATTGATTCCTCTTAATAGCTTTTGCCGAATTTGCCAGTTCTTTTTTGGAGAGTCTATGAGGATTTCTAATGGACATCGAACATCCAAAAAGTACAAAAAAAAAGAAATAAAATATTTATTCTCGACGTTAATTTTAATCCGCCTGTAGTAAAACGTAAGAAAACAATTCCTACATGTCGCTACGTGTACCCAATACAGTTGACACGATTGAAGTAATTAAAACTCTCGTAATTTTTTATCGAAAGCAACTCTAAATCAGACGACGGTTCAATGACGACGGTTCAATGAGGAATAGCTTGAGCGATACCAGTATGCAGAAAATTTTTATGGGTAATCTAGAAAACGTTTGTAAAAACAAACTATTTTCTAAATAACTCAATTGCCAATTCAAATATATTTAATTTGTAATGTCATATTTTAAGATAATGTGCCAATAGCAATTGATAAATAAGTTTTTTTGTTTAAGCGATAACTGATAAATCTGTATTCTCAATCTTTACTTAAACAAACATAGCGGCTTAATCAAAAAGTTTTTACAACACTTTCACACATTAAGATCTTGATAGTTCATTAGTAACATATGTTAAACTTGATTAAACTTTAGTTGAACTTATGACACACTATAGATAACTTATTGCTCGTCTTAAAACGGTAACTCATCGTGCTATCAAGTCGGCTTACAACTAATTTTCGCTTTTCTAATTGATTGCACACTGTTCTTGTGGTTCCGAGTTATCACATTTTGGTTACTTAAAAAAGAATATAGTAAAAGTGTGTAATCGTCAGGTATAGTTTAAAATCTGCTACATGGCTTTGGTTGAACGTGTTACATTGTCTGGTGCACGTGATCAAAGCGTGACAACTATTGTTGTTAGGTAAACACAATATTATTGGTTTTGCTTTATATTTTGTATTATAAGTACTACAAAGAACACGAGCTGTGCCACGCACAATTTTTTTCATTATTATATAGTTAAAACTCTATAGTTAACAAAAAAGTCAAAGTTTGGTTTCTCAAATTGTTTAAGGTTGTTTTAATAAATACTATTATGTATAATAATACAGTTTACAAATTACTTATGCTAATTTAACCATATCTCATACTCATTTCATAAATTGTTGGTTCTTTTATATTTTATTTATATTGTTTTCTTGTATTTTATGTACAGTCAGGTACAATAAACATTATTTTGAAAATACTTTTAGTGTTTCTTCGAATAGTATTTTTTTAAATAATTCTAAGACAACCTTTTTATTTTATAATTGTTTAACAAAATATTATAAAAATAAGTGTACCAATTAAAACAGAATTATTCAAATCAACTTTAGAGACAGATTTTGTATAAACCTTAAGTCAGTGAATTTTATTATTAAGGTAAAAAAATTACTTTTAAAATGTAATTTCTTTAATAAAATTTATTTTTTAATCTCAGAAATTTAGAAGCATTACCTAGTATTAATACTACTAAATAATCAAGTTTCTAATTAAAAAAATATATAAATAAAAGTATACGCATTTAGTATTGTGACTGTATATATTATATGAATTTGAACGCCGGGTTTGATGTTTTTTATTTACAATGTATAAATTTTAGTTACACCCCTAACATGTTATTAACAAGATATATATCTTCCGCTCGAAAGTAAAGTCATTGTATAATATATTCTTATTTTCGTTGTGGGTTGAAGTCATACTAATAACAGTATAAAAAAGAACGAAGGAATATCAAAGATGCGATATTCGAATGCGTTTAATAGAGAAAAGAGGCAGACAGTAAGTTAGCATCTATGCATAATGTAGAAGTGTTATAGGTGATTAAACGTCTTTATTTATTCCTTCTCCATTTTTGTGTTAGACGATGGTAAATATTAAAAACTTAAGGGCAAGGCATACTTATATTTGAGCACGTGACAGACACGGTACACTATATGAATACGTTTATTAACACAATTTAGTGAGTAGAATTTTAATAGCGTACTAACAAGAAATCAACGAACACCCACAGTTTATAGTTATATCTATTTTTATTATGTATAGCTTAGAAATAATTTTGGCATTTTACGTTTCTTTTGTGCTCAAAGGCACATCGCGTGTCATATATTGATAGCTATCCGTTTGTTAATCAGTAGGAGGCAAACGACAGTTACTTATCCGTCAATCTCGGTGTCTCCTTGATTTGTCAAATTCCAAATACGTCAGTTACATAAATGGATACATTTATCTATATCTTCAAAAAATATATTGACCTTACCATGTCCTATAAAAAGAAGATTGGTTTTTCTACATACTTTTGCAGTTTTACCTATTCTACTAATTCACATTAAAATTTTAAAATCAGATAAGACAAAAACAAGGTAAGGTATATGCAATATCTTTGCAGAAAAAAAAGTAAAATAATTAACTATATTAAACGATCGTTTCTGACTAATTCAAGTTAGAGTAGGTATATTTAAAAGTTACCTTTATTAAAAAATCATGCTCAGACACTCCTCTTCTCAGATAATGTTTTCTCTAATAACTATAATCATGCAGAGTAAATATATAATCAAATTGATGCTAGGGCCTGGTTGAACACCCACGCATCTGGCAAGTCTTACTTGATTCAATAATACACTGTTAAAACTTTCGAAGCATTTTTAATGTTTTAACGGCCGACGGCAACCTATTTATTGCAATAATCAACGTAATAATTTAATTAGATTACATAAACGTCAACATATGTTATGTAACTGTAATCGTCAGTTAAATGATATAAATACTATTTCAAACTACTAATTTATCCACAAATGATTAATTTTTATGCACTTGATTAATTTACACTAATTCAGTTTATTTTATATTTAAAATAAAATGTTTCTAATTGTGGTTTTCTGAAAAGATGTACATTTTTATGTAAAAAACTAACTAGGTATGTATGTTTTTACGTGAATCTAAGAAAATAAAAATTCAGAAATTCATTGTTAAATAAATTGTTACACTTATACAAAATGAGCAAATTAAAAAAGATAATTGGTTCTAAAAAGCTTGAACAATATAAATGCGTAAGTACATAAATATGTAAAAGTAAAAGTCGCTTCAAAACAAAATATATTTGTTTCAAAAAAATCAAACAAAAATTAGAGAAAAACGGCAAAACGTTCTACATAAAGTACTGGTCGGTTTGGATATTTCAGGGTTTTTCTGGCAAATGCTGAGAAACAATATCCTATTACATAACACCTCTTTGCGGAGCTTTTACCACGTGTAGATATTCAATAATCATCACTTTGAACCGTAAAAACTCAATCAGGGATTGCCGAAATATTTGTTGTAGTGAAAGTAGGAGTTTAAAAGCAATCATTTAAAGATCTGTATACTAAGCTTCAGGGGTATTTTAAAGACTTTTTACTGCATTGGTAATATGCTAACATTTAGTTCTGTTTGTCCAATTATTCCGTGTTTTTATTACATTCGTTCACAAGCGTTGGTTTTTCTCTTTTTTCTAGTCTAGTCTCTACACAGGTCCTGCAGTAAGCCGTACATTTGAGCAGCTGGAGTAGATATTGGAATGAGTAGCAGTACGTTATTATCGTTCAAATCCTTATTAGAATCAACAACGTTAAACGGAGGCACAGAGTCTTTTATTTCATCAACTAAAGGAATCCAGACCATCATCAAACTCGTACAACAACGTTTTTTGCTTGACATTGTTCAAAAAATTGTTTTTTATTTGTTTTCTACTAGTTCCTTTTGGTCGTAAGCTCGAAAACCCAGCATCATTATCCGCCGTTGAAAATGAAAACTGATCTCTTAATGTTTGAATACATCCAGACACAATTACAACTTTTTTTTAAGAATACATTAAATGATTCCATGTAAAAGAAACAAACACGTCCTGAGTGTGTATGCGCCGAGACGTGTACTCAATGTGTTGATTTGACGGTTTTGGTATTAACTATTGTTTCATAACACCGATGTCTTATATGTATGTAGTACTGTAATTTTTTATAAGCAATAAAAGTAAGGTCTTGAAAATCTTTGCTGTTTCATGCTCATTACTGTCTTCGAAAAACGATAGAAAATGATTTTCATTATTTATTTTTTTGACACACTGCAAAGAAAAAAGGAAAACGTTATTTTGAAAAATTTAATTTATCTTATTCTAAATTTTTTTAGCTAATTAAACATATTTTAATCATCAGTCTGTCGATTACATATTGTTCATAATTCGTTTTTTAGTTATATACTTATTTGTTTTGCATTCAGTAATCAATGTTTGTCGCTTTTGTGTTTTTATTATCTTTACTTATTTTAGCTGTTTTTCTCTGTTTTATCAACTGTTCTATTTTGTCGATCACTTTTCTAAAATATTTACATACTCTCTCTTTAACCCATTATATCAGCAAATATAATTTTTTTTTCTACTTGTATCAATCCTCTTCAGTAAATTGGTAACATTTTTATTTATAGATCTTTGTATCTTTAAATAGGTATACTTTGACTAACGTGTTTTACACTTTTTCTCCTATTGTTGAATGTCTTTGTCTTTTAAAACAATGTTTTTTCATATTATCATTTTTTTGCAGTGTTTTTAGTTTTCTACAATTTTTTTTGTTTTTTTGAACATGGTTACGTTTTTATTATTGGTCTTTTTCTTGTTTTTGTTTTATTTTTTTATTACCTACTATTATAATAATAACCAAATAAAAATTTATGTAAATCTTGGCTCTTGGGACGTGATTAGACTACAGTAGCGTGGGATTGTACGTTTGAGCTACTTAACGCCGCTTTTTTGATGTACGATTGTTTATTTAAAAAAATAAATAAATACTTTTAAAAAGCAATACATTTGTGTTAAAAGTACTTTCTTAGATATATAGGTTTTTCATCTGTTAATTTTTCCATTTTTTCTGTTGTCTAAAATCTCTTTTAAATTTTTTTTCTCCGTTAGTCTGAGGTCTCCAAGTACTCCTTTCCACCAAGTTCCTATCAGTATTCCTCTACACCTCTTTTGATCTGGTTTCCACTCCGATATTCTTCTTATAGTTCTTGTTTAATTACTTCTCATAATATGCCCAAACCATTTTAGACGTTGCGCTTTAATGTATCGTACTATATCTTCCCGTTGTATTTCCTCTGATAGTTCAAAATTCATTTTTTTTCTAATCTTGTCCTTTTTAAGCAACCCTAAAATGTTTCTTAATATCTTTTTTCAAGTTTTCGTAGTTCTTCTTCCTCCGCTACTGTTAATGTCTACGTTTGCATTCCATATGTCACTTTTGAGGAATGTCTTATTTGCGGAATATGCTTTGTTTCCTTTCTATATTCCCTCTTTGATTCTTTTTTACGGTTCGGTTGCTCTTGCGATCAAGTTTCCTAAGTAGCTAAATGTCTTCACTTCTTAAAAAATGTAATGCTATACTTTCAGGTCCTGTTGTTCTCGCTTCTTATTAAGTGTCATTTATTTTGTTTTTTCTTTATTAATTTGTCCGACGTCCTTGGCTTTTTTGTCTATTCTACCAATTTTATCTATTAATTCTTTTCTTGACCGGCTGATCACTGTCACGTCGTCCGCGTATGCGATAGGTTTGTTAATGACTGTTTCTTGTATTCCTACTTTCTGCATTATTTTCTCTAGATTTAAGTCAAATTGTACTGGTGATAGTGTATCTCCTTGTTTCAGGCTTTTGTCTATTTTAACGGATTCTGATGTTCCATTTATCTGTACTGCTGATTCTGTGTTCTTCAGGGTCATATTTATCAGTCGGAATCAAATATCGTTTTGAAGTCTGTGAATGCTATGTGTAGCTCGATGTTATATACGTATGCTCTTTCCAATATTTGTTCCATAATATGTAGCGCATCAGTTGTGCCTCTTCCCGGTCTAAATCTTTGTTTGTAGTCTTGTATTACTTTTCCTGTATTTGTTTGTAGCCTTTCATATATATGTTGTATTTAGCAGGGTAATTTCGCTTCCCAATTTTTGGGATCTTTTTTTTATACAGTGTGATTATTATTCCTTTGCGCCATTCCTTTGGCATTGTTTCCTTTTTTCAGATCTCTGTAATCAGCTTGTGTATTTTTTGGCTATCTTATCTTTTCCATAGTTTAGTAATTCGTTGGGTGTACTATCATTTCCCGGAGATTTGCAGTTTTTTAGTCTTTAAGTTCCTATTCTTTTCCCTTTCTTCCCGCTGTTGTAGCTCTGTTCTATGTCTTTCATTTTTCCTTTCTTGCTTTGTTTTTTGTTGATGCTGTAAATGATCTTTCTATATTTCTTTTGTATTATTTCGTATTCTTTATGTTTTGTTATACCTTGCTTGTTTTGAAGAATCTAATTTTAATTTTTGATTTAATCTTGTTGCTTATTATTTTATTTCTCAAGTTATTATTCTTCTTTTCCTTTACTATTTCCTGTAGTTGCTCGTTTATCCATGTATTTTTCTTTCTTTTAAATAAGTTTTTTGCTCTATTTCTGATAATCTTGTATTGCTCCTTGATCTCTTCGTTTTTGTTTTACAACCTTCCGCCTATACCTTGTTTTTTCTTTCGATTATGTGTCGGCATTCTAGATCAAAGCATTCATTATTTTTGGTATCATTTTTTTTGCTTCTTATCGTTTCTTTTGCTACTGTGATGATGTTGTTTTTAAGTCTCCGCTCTTTCTGTTCTACTTTTTTGTCTTCTTGCTCTTTTCTATAGTTTCCTCATACTTTTTCTGCGTTTCTTCATTGTTCCATGCTTCCATATTCCATTTGCTTCCTATTGTGTATTTGGTTTTTCGTTTTTTGTCTTTTTTCCGTTTTTCATTGTTAGACTACCAAATAGTTATCCGTGTTTCTATTTCTTCCTCTATATGTTCTTGTATCTGTTACTTCTTTGTCGCCAAAATGTGATCAATTTGTGTTTCTGTTGTTCTATGTGGATGTCTCCACGTCACATTGTGTCTTCTTGGGTGCTGAAATATTGTAGTAATTATCATCAGATTCATAGTTATTGTTAATTCGCACATTTTGTATCCGTTCTGATTTGTGACTTCGTGTATTGTATGTTTTTTTCGTACTACTTTAGGAAATCCTCGCTTCCCACTTGAGCGTTGAAGTCTCCTAATACAATTATCTTTTCTTGTCTTGGTATCTTTTCAATTACATTTTGTAATCTTTTATGGAATATTTCTTTTTCTTCTGTGCGATTTTTTATGTTTAATTGTTAAAGTTAATACGTGATTGATACCTGTCTATTGTCTATTTATTTCTAATCTAAAAGCAAAGTACTGCTAATGAAGATTTTTTATCATTTTCTACAGTTGCTGATATAGGTTTTGATATTCTTGCGAGACGAAAGTTTTATCAACGACTAAATTATTTAATTTATAGCAATTTCATCTACAACAAAAATATGATCTGTTATAAAATCTATAAAACATTGATCTAAAGCAGATAATAGTAATGATGTTTAAACAATTATGTACTTTATTTTATGTATACAAAAATATATATTAAAAAATTGTTCCATAAGTTGCGTTGTGTTTTACCTTTGGTTTTACTTTCTCTACTAAAAAATGTTCTATAATAGTGTACATTTTATGATTATACAATATAAAATCTCGATAAAATCATTGTAAAAATTGTAGAAAATACAACTTTATTATTTTTGCATATACATTTATGTAAATAGAAAAAATTCAAGTTTTGTTAAATATTTTTTAAAAATAAAGGTGAGTTTATTAACCACAACATACGATTTTCAATTGTTTTTGAGATGTTTTGATTTAAAATTTTTTGTCATTTGCAGGCTCTTACTTAAACCAATGAATAATAAAATTATTACTCAATGCTTAAACTTTATTTTACAAAACCGTTTAACTTAAGTTGATGGAATAAATTTTATTCTATTAAAAAAATAAGAAATTGTTATAAAAAAATGAAATAAAAAAAGAATGTTTCATAAGCGTCTTTTCTTTTTGACGGCGTTAAACTCACCTTATTGCGTTAATGCATATAGGTGTTTTATCTGATAGTAAGTCAATGACACTAAGTTTTACAAAATTGTTTAAATTGAAATCCATTTATGTCTACGCATAGTTGCAACTTTTGAGGTATCATCTGGATTACTCGTTCGAGTCTTTCTGGAGTAATTTTTAATACCACTGCGTTATTTATATCTATAATTCGGTATACAAAAAAGTCTAGAAGATTCATATGGGGAGATCTCGCAGACCATACGATGGGACTACTGCAACCAATTCATCTATTCCAAAATGTTTATTTAACCACTCTCTTACATTATAAGCAAAGTGAGCAGAAGCTCCATCGTGCATGTAAATCATATTATGGCGTATGTTTAACGACATCTTGTTAACAACTTGTTCTAACACATTAAGGTACCCATTAGCATTAAAACAAATTGGTAGATAAATTGACCCAACGACCCTGTGATTTATTTAAATTTAAATCAAATTTAAGATTGTGTTACAAAAATTTAATTATAATATGTGGTTATCATAGAAAAATTGAATTTTAGAAACGTACAATTGATGAAGCAGGTTTTTTTATAAAACCAAGTAACCAGTTTTGTTACTGGGGATATCTAATGTTTAACCAACTGTCGGGTCCTAAGTAAAGGATCTTCGTGTACAGCGTCTCGAATTTGTTCTTTTAGTTGTATTGTATGTTTTTGTCTTAGTCGACCAGCATTACCGTTTCTTGTTATAAACAAAGTCGTTAATCCAGCATTTGAATTGTATTTCCTCTAAGTTGTCTTTGGTTTGGAAAACGAATGTCATAGTCGTTTGCGGCCGCGTTAGCATTTCCATTACAGAAACCCTACTTCAGGTACATATTGGCATATTCACTGAATATAAAAGCTATTATAAGTGTACAAAACAATAACAAAGAACGCAAAAAATACAGAACTACAAGAACCAATCATAAATACACAATAAATTACGAAAAAAGTAAAGGTTATACAAAAACCAAACAAGAAAGTCGAATTGGATACATAAATGTCAAAACTTGACAGATGATGCTTATGATTAAAATCTGTTAAAATTGCATTAGAATGCAAAGTTTGTTTTAAAGCATTGTAAAGTATCAAAATTCATTTATTATTCTCTACCAACAAATATCGAAACTAACATTTATTTATAGACCAAAGTTTCGAACTTCGAGAACTTTGTGAAAACGTATGAAGCATGATACAAAATTTTCCCATTAAGATTTTCAATTCAGAATTGTTACTTATTTTACACGCTACTAGCTTTTAAGTTAAATTGATTTGTATTGACTACGGTGGGTGCATTATCTCTAGGAGTCAACGCTCTAGGTGTATTGTCGCATAGACAATGATTTGAACCATGTGCGTTAAATGTAAAAAATAATTACCATAACCGGTGTCGTGCATTTTTATAACAATATTTTTTTTTGTCATAGTTGGTTTACCAAACCTACTTTAATTTTTGTTATATTTTAAAATGTGATCGTTTTATGTCTATTTTGATATGTTTTTCACTAGGTAGCTTTGGTAGTTATTCTTGGGCCTGCTATAGACTTAAGCCTGTTCTACACTATACTTTTTGCGCCTAAGTTTACATCCAAGTTTCTATGAACTATTATAGAACAGAGAACTTATCGCATTTAAACTTTTTTTAAAACTAGAAACGATCTAAGTTTCTGGCCAAGTTTGTATCATAGTTCATGCGCAGGAAAGACACATAATTACCTATTTCTATCTGTTTTTACTAAACTTGTTTCTTTGACAAGTTCTAGTTTAAGAAAATCTTAAGCTTTCGCGGTTGATTTGTTTATGATTATAAGCGACTTTCGGTGTACACCGCGTCGTAGTTAAACACTCCGACTTAGGCTTGGTCCTAGTCTTTCCTTGAGAGTCAAAACAAGACGTAGAATTGTCACTGACAGACGAAACGTCAGTTTGTTTGGGTTCACGAACGACAACACGGCAAAGCCAAGTTCCACTTCTGGTTTTGGCTCTCAAGGAGAGACTAAGATCAAGCCTAAGTCTGGGTGTTTAACTACGACGCGGTCTAAGCCGAAAGTCGCTTATAATCATAAAGTTCTAGTTTATAGAAACTTGGATGTAAACTTTGACATAAAAAGTCTAATGCAGAACAGATTTTAAGTAATAATTTAGAAATAACAAGTAACATCTATTATGTAAAAACGAATAGGTATATCTAAATTTGATTTAAAAAAGGTGTTTATCATACTCCTTAGATCACAATATTAATTCAAAGTAATTTTAAAAAATAACCTAGGTCTCAAACAGTATTAAAATATAAACGATGTTAAGTTTCAAACGCCTAGTTTGATACAAAATACTTAAATGTTTTTTTTATGTAAAATAGAAAAATTGAAATTGTAGTATTAAAATAGTTAGAAACAGTAAACAACATTGTTTATCTCTATTTACATAATACGTGAATCACACTATTGAAAAATATAACTTCGTCTCGCAAATTTTTTTTTTACTAAACACAATAATTACGTTTTTCTTTTTAAGTGGAACAGGTTAAATTTCAAAAAACTTTAATTAATGACGGCTTTAATTGTGTTTGGTTTTAATAAATAATATAATATCTTTTTAAATAAATTTAAAAACGTTCTGACTGAATCTGATAGCACAGACTTGTATAATTTAACACATATTTTGTTACTGTAGGTTACGTAAATACATAAAATAACTAAAATAAATTAGTAATTACATATATTAAAACTAAGTAAACACAATTTATATCCATTTAATTTTTGGTAGTAGTTAAGTGTGTTATTTATATATTTTTTTTGTAGAATTAAAGTACAAATTTAATAAATTAAACTAGTTTATTTCATAATTGTATTCTATGCAAATTAATACAACATTGTACAATTTAGATTTACTTTCAAAAATAAACTATTTCTGACTTATGTACGTTCTATCAATTATTAGTACAGGGACTTTATAAATGATTTGATTCCACGTGACATATATGTTAGGCAACCAACATTACTTGGATTGGTATAACGTAAACAAATTACTAAATGAGAAATTTGTTTTGTAACCTCTAAATTAAAGTTAAATAATTCATTAAAAACGGTAACACATTAATAACAATACATGTTTATTTGAAATAAAAATATGTAATAACAATTCTTTAAAATTTATAACTGACGTTTAATATGTTGTTCTTCAGCTGCGATACATGTCTTAACTTTTCTCTTTAAATTCTGGAAAACATTAGGAAGCTTATCAACTTCAATTTTTCGAATACCATCAGTAACTGCATGTTATAAGTCTTTAATATTGCGTAGCTAATTGTTATGTACTGTGTTCTTTAAATATCCGTAGAGGTAAAAATCTAATTGCGTAAGATCAGGAGATCGTGAAGGAAGTAACCCTTGGCTTATTATACTTTTATTGCAAAATTGTTGAATAAATTTAATTGTACATCGAGTAGTACGAGCAGTTGCATTGTCTTGCTGAAAGTAACTAAATTAAAGTTCGTTGTCATCTAGCTGCTTGAAAAATGGATCCAAAATATTAGAGTAACGTTCTGCGTTTACGGTATTGTAAAAAAATATTGAACCAATTATCCTTCTCTTTAACATTGCAATCCATACTCTAATTTTTTAAATAAAATTAAAAACCTTCTGATTGAATCTGATAGCACAAACTCGTATAATTTAACACAGATTTTCTTACTGTAGGTTACGTAAATACATAAAATAACTAAAATAAATTAGCGATTACATTTATTAAAACTAAGTAAACACAATTTAGATCTATTTAATTTTTGGTAGTAGTTAAGTGTGTTCTTTATATTTAATTAAAGTACAAATTAAATAAATTAAACTAGTTTGTTTCACAATTATAGTCTATGCAAATTAATACAACATTGTACGATTTAGATTTATTTTCGAAAATAAATTATTGCTGATGTTGCACCGTGTATATCACAATGTAAATGTTCTCTTTTATATATACGTAGTGGTAGCATTGTATGGATATAAGCTAAGTTAGTAATAAATACACAATTAAAAAATGTGCTCATGTTCATAATACACAGGTTATGTTAATATACGTTTTTAGTGTTTAATTTCATTATTATTAAATATAACGACAATTCATTATCAACTAGATTCAACACACGACAGGTTATGAGCCCAGAATACTACAACGCTAAAATATAGTGTGATTGAGGTTTTACAGAAAATATAGTATAGTATAAATTTGCGGGGTGGTTTATAACGTATAACACATACTCTGATAATCAAAAGGAGGAAAATTAAGAAATTAAGAATGGTTCAAGTAAGTTTAAACACAGTTAAATTTATAGGCGATAATTGGGCTACCTGGAAATTCCAAACAAAAATTATATTACAATCAAAAGGACTATATGACATAACGACAGGGGAAACATAAAAAACTATAGAAAACAGTGATGATTGGTGTCTAAAGGACGCAAAAGCCCAAGCAATAATTATAGTTCGTATGGAGGAGCAACCGCTTACTCATATTTTGTCCTGTACCACAGCTGCACAAATGTGGGAGAAATTAATGTCAATTTATGAAAAGAAATTGCAGGTTAGTGTGCACTTACTACAACAAAAATTGTTTACCTTAGAATTTAATAAAAGTAACGGTACTGCGGGATTCACATCGCAATTAGAAGAGATTCGAGGAAATTTGAAGCAGTTAGGCGAGGAGTTAAGCGATTGATGTCTTTACCAGACAGTTGGAAGCATTTTGTGAGCGCATGGAAGTCAACTCCGAGTGACAATCAAACTTTGATGGAATTAACCTCTAGGCTACTGATCAAAAAAGAACGGTCGAAAAAAGTGAACCGGTGATGGCGTTAGCAGCATCCAGTAAAAACAAAGTTAAATGCTTCAGTTGCAATAAATATGGACATGTTAAGAAATATTGTCGTGAGAATAAAAGTACATCGAAAGCAACAAAAAAAACATGTAATTACTGTAAAAAAACTGGGGCATTTGATAGCAGAGTGTTGGTTCAATAAGAAAAAGGAAAATGAACGAAATCAAGTGCAGGAAAATTCAAACGCATCCATGAGCATGGTAAACTGGGGATTGGTGAATCTAATTTTGGTATTAATGATTGGTGCTTAGACAATGGAGCTCCCGATCACATGTTATGACAAAAACCAGTTTACGACCATTACGATGCATTTGACAAAGATAACTACAATAGGAAATGGTTCTACTATCAAAGTAACAGGTATAGGAAAAATCAAGTTAGAAGCTTGGAATGGAAATGAGTGGATAAAGTCAGATTTAAACAACGTGCTGTATGTACCAGAATTCAAAATAAACTTATTTTTGGCAGGAAGAGTATTAGATAATGGTTACATTATTCGTTCGGACAAAAACAAAACTGAAATAGTAGATGATCATGGTTTAATAAGAGCAGTAGCAGTTAGACAACGTAAGTTTTTTAAAATATCTTTTCTTCTTCAATCTATGGACAAAACTTCAATTTGTAATGTTGTCGGGAGCTTAAGTAATTGGCATTGTAAGCTTGCACATACAAACTTTGATTTAGTTAAGAAAACGTTAAAACGACACAACACTGCATATGAAGGAAATGTTAATCCAGTTTGTAAAAGTTGCATTATGGGTAAACAATGTAGACTGTCTTTTGATAAGAGTGAATCTGTAACAGTAGAAATAGGTCAGTTGGTACACACGGATGTATGCGGACCTTTTGAGGTGGAATCTATTGGAGGAGAAAAATATTTTCTTATCTTAAAAAATGATTTTTCCAACTATAGGTCAGTTTATTTCCTAAAATTTAAAATCGTAAAAACTATAAGATCTGACAACGGGCTAGAATTTATCAATACAGAATTAAAAGAAATGTTATCACAAAACGGGATAAGGCACGAGAAATCATATACATATACACCGGAACAAAATGGAAGAGCCGAAAGGGAAAATAGAACTCTCGTTGAAGCAGCAAGAACAATATTGCACAGTAAGAATTTAGAAAAGAAATTATGTGCCGAAGCAATCAATACGGCAACATTCATATTAAATAGAGTTTCTTTGGGTAGGAATGTAAACCAGACGCCTTACAATTTTTGGTGTGGGAAGAATTTTGATATTAATACTTTTAAAATATTTAGATCATCTTTTGCGGTACTCATACCGAAAACAAAAAGATTCAAATTAGATTCTAAAAGTAGAAAAAGAATGTTAGTTGGATACGGTGAAGAAGTCAAGGGTTACAGGGTTTATTTCCCGGAAGATAACAAAATAGAAATTCACAGACACATAATTTTTTTAAAAGATGATAACACAGAAAATATGAACTTGCATGAACAAATAATAACATTGGATCTGGATTCTGACACAACCGAAAACATTAAAAGTGAACAAGAGATGATTATTGAACAAGAAGAAGAAACCGATCAGGGACTAGAGACTAATGACATAGCAGACAAAATAAACAAAAATAGATCCAGTAGAGGTAGAAATTTGAAAAAACCAGCATGGGTAGGAGATTATGAGACCAGTTTCTTTGCAAGACTGGATGAACCTACATCGTTAGAAGAAGCTACTTTAGGGGAAAATAGAGAGAATTGGATACAAGCGATAGAAAAGGAATTTGAAGTGCTTAGGTTAAATAAGTGTCTTGGCTAAAAAACAATGGACAATTCAAAGCGAGATTAGTGGCACGCGGCTTCCAACAAGAAGACACATCTAAAATTGAAGGTATTTATTCACCAGTGGCAAAACTTTGTACATTTAGAGTGATGCTAGTTATAGCAGCAAAACTAGGTATACAAGTTTATCATATGGACGTTCAGAGTGCATTTTTACATGGTGACATATCAGAAGATGTGTACATGTCATTACCTGGCAAAAACAAAAGTACCAGTACAACTGTGTGTATATTAAACAAATCAATATATGGTCTTAGGAAGTCAATGACGGTGATTTGTTCAATAGTAAACATTGTGAAATGTTATTACCTAATATAAAATAACAAAAATTAGACCTCAAAATTAAAGTTGTTATTCAGTACTTACCAACAGAAACACATAAGGTGCTGAATAGTTATAATTATAACTATTCTAGAAAATAAAAAATTGAGAATAAGAAAAACAACGAAAAATTATACCCGATGTCAACAAAACGTCAAACGAGAATGTCAAAAAATGTTACTAAACGGTAACACCTGTGGTTATACTACCAACCTAAAACAATGTTGATGCTCAACTCATAGATCACGTAGGAAATTTGTTTTAGTGAAGGCCCTGTACAAGGACTTTATAAATGGTTTGATCTTACGTGACATATATGTTAGGCAACCAACATTGCTTGGATTCGTATAACTTAAACAAATTACTAAATAAAAAAATTGTTTTGTAACCTCTAAATTAAGGTTAAATAATTCATTAATAACGGTAGCACATTAATAACAATACATGTTTATTTGAAATAAAAATAGGTAATAATAATTCTTTAAAATTTATATAGATGGAACAGTGGATCTTTGCAATTAGGGGCGCCAAAACATTCGTGTGAATCCTAGAAAAAAAAACCTTTAGAAACGAAACTCGTATGAATAAGGTTAAAAATTATTTAATAGCTTGTAGATCAGACACTTGGCGCTAGTGTTTTAATTTGTAATTTAGCGGTAAATTTAAATTCCATATGTTAAATGTTTTGTATCTTTATTAACTACAATAAATTATTTGGATCTATTGACATAATTATAGAATTTCGATACATCAAATTGACAATTATAAAAAAATAAATTTTATAGTTTTTGAAAATGATATAATTATGTCAATACATTGAAATAGCTGTAGTTAACTAAAAAAAAATAAAAAATAAGTCAAATGTGGTGATACGAAAGAGGGTATATTCTCTTTGATGATAACATATTACAATGGTGAAGTTTAAGGAATACTTCATACATTACTTACTTAGTCTAATTTGAAGGTACCATCTACACGAATCTGTATATAAAAACATAAATCACTTCACATAATTTCTAATCTGATTAATACATTTTATGTAACAGAAATAGCAACCTCAAGTAGTCACGAGTTCATTAAATGTAATACTTAGCTTTACCAGTTTTTAACTTCTCTGAGATTTATAAAGTATATACTGTGTCACAAATGCCATCAAATTACTATTTGTTACATTTCTGTAATGATTTAAGTTCTCGTATAGTACAATCCTTCAATAGTAAAACAATAAATGTTAATTTAACATGTGCAATAATTAATATAATTTTTGTAAAAGTAACAGGAACAAATTATGGCATATACTTTGAAAAATGCTATTGTATAAAGCAATTATGTGCAGCAAAATTTCAAACTCCAAAACTCCAAATTAATATTTTTCTTATACACTCACCAATGAAACTACACTAACAATACAAATAACACTAGGTAATACTGTGGTAATACAGTCGTTCTATACACTATAGGTACTATATACACTATACTTAACAACAAAACAAACTTCAGTTTCTTAAAACACCAAAATAACAGAAACAGCAAAGGCGCGCAAAACTAATAAAATTTAGGTAATGATGACGTTTATGAATGACGTTAAAACGTTTACCGCGTTTTTTCAAAAAGACTTCGTAAATTTCGAATGATATCGAAAACTATCGAACTAAAAACACTAGCGCCAAGTGTCTGATCCACAAACTATTAAGTAATTTTTAATCTTGATCATACAAGTTTCGTTTCTATATGGTGTGAATCAAGATTTAAGACTAAAGTCAAATTAGCACTTACATAAGTATATTTGTAATTTTTAATGTCAAAGAAAATTGAGGTTATATAGAAAATTCGACAGGATAAATAAAAAAATTCTCTAAACATCTAATTCTTTATCAGTGACATTTAGCTTTTCCTGTCAATGATTTTGCACAGTCATTTTATGAAAGTACTAAATATTAAAATTATGCAAAAAATAAAAATAGAAAAAACTTGTTAAATATGTAAACAGATATGAAAAACATGAATGTTTTAATGTTCATTACTCTAATTATTCAGAACTTGAATCATCGTTAAAATTAATAATGATTGGTTCAATCTCATGATGATGACCTGTATAAGTTAATAACTTTGAATTAATAGGACGTCTTTATTTAGCTTGGCAATTACATTTGAATTTAAATTGTTAAGTTACAATCATTTTGATTTCTTTTTGGTGTAACGTCAACTTACGATCCAAAGATACTAACTTTAAAAAAACTAACATTACTAAAATTCGTGTAAGAACTTTCCAATTCTTTCACTGATTTTAGTGTGAGAACTGCTAATTCTTATGTCAAAAAAAAATTCATATAGTTTTAATCTTACGTCTTGAACACATTTTCTGTTTCCTTTTGTAAAAAACGTCAAAAGATGAATAACCATATATCGGGATTGACTATTCAATTGATTGCCAGGCAAAACCTAAAATCATAATTTAAATTAATTTTAAAAAAAAACTAAAATTAACACCCAGTATTGAATGCAGTTGTTCTTATAAGAACAGATTTCTTGAAGTAATAGAAAACAGCAAGAATCAATTTTTACTAGCAAAGATATAAAATAACACGAAAATACAAATGATACACAAATGTCATTTACTATTTACGTTTTAAACTTTGCACGTGCTTATATTACTCTAATCACATTAGTGTAGTACAAATGTATGTTTAATAATCGACAAATGGGTATTGTATCCTTTTTCATCTTCAACTTTCCCTAATAACGCATTTGGCTCTATCCTTGTTATAATCTGAAATTAGAAACCCTACTACAATAACGTCCGCCGTCCCAACTATAACTGACGTTCAATATGTTGTTTTTCAGCTGCGATCCATGTGTTAACTCTTCTCTTTAAATTCTGGAAAACGTTAGGAAGCTCATCTACTGTAATATTTCAAATACCATCAGTAATTGCATGTCTATAATATTGCGTAGCTAATGTTTATGTGTTTTTTAAATATCCGTAAAGGTAAAAATCTAATCGCGTAAGATCTGGAGATCCTAAAGGGTATAACCCTTGGCTTTATATTCTTTTATTAAAAAATCTTGAATAAATTCAATTGTAAATCGACTAAGTACAAGCCGTTGCATTGTCTTGCTGAAAGTAATCAAATTAAAGTTTGTTGTCATCTAGCTGCTTGAAAAATAGGTCCAAAATATTACAGTAATGTTCTACGGTTACAGTGCTGTAAAAAAATATTGAACCAATTACTCTTCTTTTTTTACACAAAAAATACAAAGGTTTAATAAACAGTTTTGTAAAATAGAAACGGTTTGAGAAATATTGACAATCGTTTGAATTTTTCCCAAATTTATTTAATTTTTACAATAGAGGATTTCGCTAAAAATATGACCTTGAAACAAGATACAACCTTTACCCCATAGATAAAAAAGTTGGCGTGGTCACCACATGACTTTCCTATAAGAAATGATAAAGGAATGTCTGGCAATTACATCCACTTCCGGTTTCTTTATCAGACCCATCTTTTGATGGAACCGAGAGAATATGAAAAGCCAGCTGCATACCAAATTTCAAGTTACTAGGACTTTTAATTCGAGAGTTATTGTGGGTACAATTTTTTTGTCAAAAATATTTTTTTCTGATTCAGGAGACGTTGAAACGTGAAACTATGCAAAAAACATTTTTTTGAAAAAAAATTGCGATCGCTATATTTTTCTTATACTTTTTATTTACTAATTTTTCTACTTGGAATCGAACAATTTATTTTACTGCTTTTAATTTAGGTTTAGAAAAAATAGATCCACTACTGAAACCCTTACTTATTTGGTAAATAACATATTAGAATGTTTTGAAGCGGGAGAGCACTCAGTAGTTACATTTATAGATGTAACTAAGGCATTTGATTGCGTTTGCCATGACATCCTAGTCGAAAAAATTCATTGTTTTTATAAATTCCATGCTTCAAGTGTTAATTTAATTGCCTCTTACTTAAAGAATAGCTATCAATGTGTTAGTGTCAACGGAGCCGTTTCTGAAAGACTACCTATTCATACCGGAGTTCCACAGGGATCAATTTTTGGTCCTCTATTATTCCTAATCTATATTAACGATTTACCCTTGTTCCTTAATAAAGACATCAAATGATTATTATATGCAGATGATGTAGCACTTATTAATAAGAACTCGGAAGTAAATCTTGCCAGCGAACAAAGAAATTCAAAATTGGTGCAATGCGAATAAACTTGTTCTCAACACATCAAAAACAATTAAGGCGATTCTTTCTTTATTCTACAAATCCAAATCATACTCTGGTTCGTAAAGAAAACATTCACGTCGTCAACGTAAGCCAACATCTCCAGTGAAATAGAGGCCAAAGAATCTGCTGTAGCTTACCCGACAAAGACGGAAGACAAAAGAGACAGCATTTAAACGTTGCTTTTTGAGAAAATAAGGGGTACTTTCAAAGTGATATTGCCGACATAAAATGCAATGCTCGTCTTAGTGCTGATGCAGATTTGTTAATAAAGGTTAAATGTAAGTCGCTTGATTATTTTTATTTAATAATTTTAACACAAGACATTGAAAACAAATGTGAATTTTAATGTGTTTTTGTCGTATTTTTGGGATTTTTTTGTGGGAATAACTATCACTTTTGTGGCCAAGTCAAGCAATTAGCGACCTTTAGTTATACTTAGCATACATGTGTTTTTTTCCCATTAGATTTGATGATTTCGTTTTGCTGTAGAGTCTAACAAAAAATGGGGATAATTTTGCCTGATTTTACATTAGAAAGAATCCCCTTAATATCGCTTTCTCGCTAACATCTAGGGACATAATCTATAAACATTCTAATACGAAATTCTTAGGTTGTATCCTCGAAAACCGCCTTAATTTTAATAAGCACTGCAACTCGACAATCCTTAAACTTAGTCGTAATTTTTTTCTTCTGAGAAAATTGGCAATGAATACCTCAATCAATGTCGTAATAAATGTTTATTTCGCACTAATTCATAGTATTTTAAATTATGGTGTTCTGTTATGGGGTTACTCTTCATCTTGGCAGTCTGTTTTCAGAACGCAACGTAAAGCCATTCAAATTATTGCTGGTATAGATCAGCGTGCTGATTGCAAACAAGCCTTTTAATGTTTAAAAATATTAACATTGCTTTGTATGTATATTCTTGAGTGCCTATGCTATATTAAAAACAACACTGATCCGGTTAGATATCAGTCTGATATACATGAAAGCAATACAAGGGGTAAAAACGATCTAAGAGTTATATATCGAAGATTAAAAATGGTCATTTATACAAATCTCAAAAATTTTTTAACTGCCTTTCAATAAGTATAAAATTGTTGCCACCTAAAAAATATAAAAACAAAATAAAATCATTTTTAATTTCGCATGCATTCTACAATTATGAAGAATTTTTAAAGTACCCTATGAAGAAAATAAATATACAATCTGTTTTTAATTAATTTATCTGACATGTAACGTGAAAACTTAACTTTATATTTATTCTTTTGACGACTGTAAGTACTATTGTACTTCACTAATAAATTATTATTATTATTGTTATTATTTTTTATTTATTTTATTTTATTTCAAGAGGTGGTTCGTCTAGCGCCCCTGCACTGCGGTCTCCTTGGTGCTTTTGTGCACCTCTGATTTTTTACTCCCTCGTCAGTTCTGTTTCGTCAATGATGTCCAGAAGTTTATTCCAAGAGGCTTTTTTCCACTCATCATCGGTCAGCTTTGGTTTTCCGAGAATCGTTGTGAGTTGCATTTGATACGCTTCGCATTTGCACAGCAGATGCTGCGGAGTCTCGTCGTCCTCCAAGCATCCGCGGCATAAAGGGCTGATTTGCAGTCCCATTTGATGCATATGTTTGTTAAGGCCACAGTGCCCTGTAATTAGTTCCGTGAGTTTCCTTAATTTTCGTCGACTCATGCTTGACAGTGCAGTTTGAGTATTTAATTGTGGCTCTGTAAGGAACATTTTTGTGTGCCTCATATCTGAAGAGTTTTTCCATTATTTTTTATGCTCCGCTGCAAGTTTGCTGCGAATTATTTCTTTTCCGGTCTTGTATGGGATTCCGAAAACGGGTTCAGGTCCGGTATATGTCCCTGTTGTGCCCTTTTTGGCTAGTGCGTCCGCCATTAGGTTACCCTTTACCTTCTGGTCTTTTGGTATTCAGATGAGCTGCACTCGTTGGCGAGTTGCCAATGTTTCCAGACTGCTTATGCGTGCCATAATCAGTTTGGACTTTATTACTGGTGATTTTAGCGCCAGTAGTGCTGCTTGGCTGTCAGACATGATCGATATCGGCCCATTTGTGTATGATTTCGAGTCGATAATGTTCCTGACACACCAGTCAATAGCAGCAACTTCAGCTTGGAAAGCGGATGCATATTTACCCAAAGTCAGCGAAAATTGCTTCCCATGGTGCTTGCCTCCATATACTCCTGCTCCGGTACCGTTGCGATTTTTGACCCCATCTGTGTACCAGATAGTTCCTTTAACCGCGCCCGGGTAAATGTTTTTTGTCCATTCGTCTCGTGACGGTATTATCACTTTAAATTTCTTTAAAATGTGATAATTTTTTGTGAAGTCGGATCTCATAGTTAAGATCGTTTCTTCACGCAGCACGTTGTATATGCCCGGTTTGTTTTTCCCGGTGTTATTATTATTATTATTATTATAGGAAAGTAAAAAGGTAGAGATGTGCAAATGCGTGTTAAAAAATTGGAAACAAAATAAGACTACTAGCTCTGACGTTGCAGTAATTGGAATTAAATTTTTATGGAGGGAAATTTAAATGTCATTTTGTATTTTTATATAGAATAAAATTATATGATAAAAGAAAGCCATTTATTTCAAATAAATACATGTACTACAGCAAGAAGTATATAAATACAACGTAACATTAATAAATACGAAACTAAAAAAAACAATACATATACTTAACACAAAACATAATCCAACAAACCTGTAGTCGTTTTTTCTTCTCTTTCCTGGTAAAAAAATTAATTCAAGTAAGTTGTATTTTGTTTTCTTCCTTAGTTTAAACCTAATGCCATTTCTTTAGAAATTTTCGATGAGATCAATTCAAGTAGTCCTCTAGGGTTTCCAAGGCCCAAACATGAAAATTAAAAATTGAATTGGAAATGTCGAAAATGTTATTTTTTCTACCTAATAAGGAATGTATGTTTCTTTCTAATATCCGTATAAAATTTGCGAATATATAACAGTGACGACACAGAAACAATTTTAACACAAATTTCTTCATAATGAACCGAACACGAAATAAAACTAAAATCGACCTTTTCACGAATGAATTTTGTTCCAAATGTGTAAAATATAACTGATTTTAGTTAAGCAGTGGTAACAAATATCATAAATACGGCATAAACAAATAAAAAAGGAAAATTTAACATATTTAAGATGACTTTCACTTTGATCATATTAAGAATTAGATGTTAAAACATCGTGTAAATATGATGAGGTTGTAAACTAAGAAAAATTAAAGAGAATTTTCACAAATCACAATCCGGTATGCCAATTTTTTTTTAAGATAAAACCGCAGACATAAGTCACAGCCTGACTCAAAGCCAAATCGATATTATTGGGTGCTATTGGAAATTCCAATGACAACAACTCGTCATTGTGAGAAATAATAGAAAAGTTAAGAGAGCAAGTTAAAAAATTTCTGAGATTTTCCAAGGCGACCGATGAATCTGTGTCACAATTTGAACCTCGAGTTTGAACACTAACTAAATTATAGAGAATGCAAGTCTTAAGACAAGAAGTAAATTTATAACAATATGGATTTGTATGACCTACTCCGCATTGACAAATAGCACTAAATAAATTTACAGGTTCCTGATTCAAACAACGAGTTCGCAGAAATTGAAAACCAGTCTTTTGACAAACATCCCAAACCTTCAAAACACTTCTAATTGTTAAAACAAATTTTTTTTACATTTTGAGAATCGAAGAACTTTGTTTAAACTCTTATCAATAAAAGTCCAACCTTTAATTTTTTGTAACATTTCGTAGAAGAATGCAACATGACCACTATTTTGACTTATAACCTTTTACCGTGAATTCTTTTTACTATTGTACTATTTACACTATAGATTAGAGTATCAACAAGACCAATAAATTTTGATGTATGGGCAGCTTCCGATGGTAAATTTCCATTAGAAGCAGCACTCTCAAGTGCACAAGCAACTGAATAACTTAAGGTGCGAGCAGCAATAGAAACCTTCATTTTAATTGGAATATTTTTTGAATGAAAATAATGACTCACTTTCCAAAAATATTGAAGTTTGTTCTTTGAATCAGTTTCGTAGGAATCGATGATGTGATTTCACTTAGGTTTTACCTTATCAAACCGAATGTTATAATAAGATTTCTGATATTTTTCAGAAGATGTGGTGGATCATGAAAAGCAACAACTTTTTTATAATTAACATTAAAATATGAGCCAGGTCTATCAGAACGGTCTTCTTGGATTAACAGTGAAAGAGCTGCAGCATTCGTTGTACCATGATCACATACAACTGTGACCATCGTTATAGTTATGTCTTGAATATTGGAAATGATTTCCTTGATTAACCGACTACTTAATCTTCGCGAATGTCATAAGTGAAATTATTTGATAAAGATATTTCGTCAACCACTAAAACACAAAATCGATTCAACCTGTTCATATCTTACGATTGTGTAATTTTTTGAATCAATTGATATTAATGCTTGTATTAAAAGGAACGCCACGGAACAAAGACTGCAATGTACTGTGATATGGTAATTTATGAAAATGTCTACCAGGACCTTTTTTATATAAAGCTAAAGCAAAGATTTTGTCACGAATTGTCCAATTAGGGCGTTTTTTATTAGCATTACGAAATTATTATTTTTAACGTATGTTGCTTTTCATTCAAGATATAATTTTTTTTTAAAAAAAAAAACGTCTCAGGCAGGATTCAAACCTAGCATATATTTGTTAATTTATTTTAAATTATAAATAAAATATGTGTATAAGAGACTGTAAAAATAATTCAAATAATTTATATACGTACTAAATTATACAAGAAAACTGTTAAAAATGGCGGATACACTCACTTTTGCTTTCTTTATTAGATCCATCGTTTGATAAAACCGATAGAATATATAAATAAAATTCAAATTACTAGGATTCGAGCGTTCTTGTGGGTACATCGTACACACACACAGATACAAACACACACACAAACACCCATTTTTTTGTCAAAAATTCTGATTCAGAAGACGTTGAAACGTAAAATTATGCAAAAATAAAATTTTGAAAAAAAATTACGATCGCTGAATTTTTTTTATGGGAAAGAAAAAAGGTAGAAATGTGCAAATGCGTGTTCAACAATTGGAAACAAAATAAGACTACTAGAGCTGACATTGCAGTAATTGAAATTTTATGGAAGAAAATTTAAATGTGGTCATTTTCTATTTTTATATAGAATAAAATTATATGATAAAAGAAACTGTTAATAATGGCAGACACACTCATTTCTGTTTTTTTTGTCAAACCCATCTTTTGATAAAACCGAGAGGATATAAAAACCCAGCTCCACACCAAATTTCAAGTTACTAGGACTTTTGGTTCGAGAGTTATCGTGGGGATATCCAAAGATAATGTAAGAAAGATGCAGCACTTCGTGTATAAACAAGTCAAAAAAACTGGTGTTTAGATTAGAGTATCAACAAGACCAATAAATTCTGATGTATGGGCAGCTTCCGATAGTAAATTTCCACTAGAAACCGCACTCGAAAGTGCACAAGCAACTGAATAACTTAAGGTGCGAGCAGCAATAGAAACCTTCATTTTAATTGGAATATTTTTTGAATTAAAATAATGACTCACTTTCCAAAAATATTGAAGTCTGTTCTTTGAATCAGTTTCGTAGCAATCCATGATGTGATTTTACTTAGGTTTTACCTTATCAAACCGAATGTTATAATAGGATTTCTGATATTTTTCAGAAGATGTGGTGGATCATGAAGAGCAACAACTTTTTTATGATTAACATTAAAATATGTGCCAGGTCTATCAGAACGGTCTTCTTGGAATAACAGTGAAAGAGCTGCAGCATTCGTTGTACCATGATCACATTTTAGGAATCAATTGATATTAATGCCTGTATTAAAAGAAACGCCACGGAACAAAGACTGCAATGTACTGTGATATGGTAATTTATGAAAATGTCTACGAGGACCTTTTTTATATAAAGCTAAAGATTTTGTCACGAATTGTCCAATTAGGGCGTTTTTTATTAGCATTACGAAATTAGAACTCCAAAAATTGCAAACCAACGGCATAATTATATTAATTACGATTATAGTAATTTCATAAAAAATAAGAATAAAAAGAAAACACATTTTTACTTAAGAATAGCCACGTTGATAAATACATAAATAACTAGCAAGTTATTCAAGCAAGATGATAGAAACAATGAGGAGGAGATTGGAAAATTACACTTGCGCTGGAGTAGGATACCATACCGAGATTTTTAAACAAAGAAACTACATACTAAACATGAAATCGGAGAGAACCGGTCTATTTATCTACTTTTACAAATTGTATCGAGTAATGATATCTGACATGATGGTTTTAAATTTCACTAGGTACTAAAGTGGAAATCGTTGGGACTGAATAAGGAAATAACTTTAGCGTAAACCTGGACTGTCTAGCAGCCGTATTCAAGCAAAAATGACTGCGTTTGTGCTCAAAAAATGATTAAGAGCCAATACCGATAGCCAAGTAACAACGAAAGTTTTAGACTCAGTAACAATACGATTAGTACTATTTGAAGCTATTTAATTTTTTTTTAGCCGACCGTTGCCTTACAATGTACATCGAGGAAACGAGAAAGCAGACCTATTAACAAAAAAACAAAAATTCTTCTAATAGGGCCTGAGCCAACCTTTGGTCTAACATATAATATAGGGGAAGATAAAAAACTTATTAAGACAAAAGCATACCTCACATTGGCTGATAGTTAAGGATAACTGTTGAAAATCTACAAAGCACAATAAGCTTAGAGTAAGATAAACAAAATAAGTTAACCTAAAAGAACAATAATAATATTTAAAGAATAACGAACGTACGGTGGCCTTTATTGCTCCTATTTGAAGTGAATATTTTCAAACTTACCAATATCTTAAAAACTAATAATAATACCTATTAAAAAATGAACAAATTTTTTAAATTTATTGATAAGCATACATTTGAATTAATTTTCAATATTTATCTTTTTTCCTAATTATTTAGGTCGCAAACATCAAATATTTAAAATTTTGTATTTTGTATTACATAAAGTATCAGATTTTTTTTGTACTTTTTAATGTTAAAATAAGATTTTAATAAATTGTAAAGTTGCTAGTTTACTGGCAATTTTTAGATATTTCTTATAGTAATACAACTAATTATAAGAATATAATCAATAGATTCAGAAACAACTATTTAAATAACATAAATACGTTTCTTAAAATTGTACTTAGGTGCATTTAATTTATTACTTTGTTTATAGTAAAAATGACTCATTAATGGTTAGCGCACACTAAAAAATGTAACCACAGTTTTTCGAACGTTGAGTTGTGGTATTGTTATTCTGTGATTAATATTAATAAGTAACGTATCTTTAAGTCTAACATTATTGTTGAAGTTGGTAAAAGAAATACATAAATTGCAACGGGAAACGACAATTATAAAACTTGTAAATCAACTTAGATTAGGCTAATATACGCTAATTGATATAATACCTTCGTGTCGTTATGGATTCATATTAAACCATGGTGTAATATATTACACCATGAATGAAACACCTACCTATAATTTTTTTTCCGACAAGAACTATTTGTAAGTTTCAGTTCACGGTATGCTTTAAAAGATTGCATACCTCGAAAGGTAGCTGTAAGCTACAGGTATTAAGTATATTTTTACTACCGCATATTCTTATAATACCGCTCTCTGTATTTACAGTTTTAAATCGTTTTTTAAAACTTTAGCGTAACGGAAGATAAAGTACCTATATAGATACATCATAATAAGTTAATAATAGTAAAGTCAATAAACCAGGAGCTTTTATTTGTCTGCAACATTGTAGTTATAATCTCGATTAAGTTAAAACAAATAATAATTTATTGCAAACATACTACAAAATGTATTTAAACTGATTGAACAAATTTTTATTCACTTAATACTATAATTTAGTATTAGGGGTAGTTAGGTTTCTTTTTGACGTTTCGTGTCACACTCGTGTGAATTTTATCAGGTCAATAAAATTATATAAAAAACGAACGAGAAGCTGCAAAGATAGATTAGAAAAAATGTGCCAGACGATTTTTATCAAATTAAAGTAATATTTAACTTGTTTATTATAAAACCGACAAATGTTTATAAGGTAAATTTTTACATAAACCGATTAGCGAGATTCTAAAAAAATTCTAAAATTTATCTAAATGTAAAGCAGTTTGATGTAAGCTATTTTTACAACTAAAGATATTTCTTAATGAGTTTAAACTTAAAATTGAACAATAACCAAACTTTAAAGTTGATTTAATTTTGCATACTTTGTACGAAAATAAAATAAATGTGTACTCAAAAAAAAATTAAATAAATAAATAGAATAAAATAATGTTATACTTTATATATGTTATTTAAGATTTGAAAAATTTAATTTACAGTTATTTAAATATTTATTATTGGTTATGACGATGATACAATATCAAATCATTGAATTTAATGTGATGTAATAAAAATACAAAACACTAAAGATTATATTTACTACGCAAACATTTATTTATACATACATTAAAACATTTTGTTTGGGTTGATAATATTTGTTTAATATTGTAATTGTTTTAGTATTGGTTTGTATATTATAATGTCATTTTATTCGAGGTTCATTTGCAGCATGCAGTTTTGAAAGTAATTAACAACGTGGTTAGAATACTAATATTTAAAGAAAGACGTGTAGGTATGAGTCTGAGTTTGTGCCAACGCAAAGAATGTATAAGTATGTAGGTTTATAGTTTTAAAAATCAATATTGTTTACTTCAAAAATATCACCACCTACGTTTATAAGTTAACCGAACTTTCAGATCTGACTGATAATACCTTTGTTGTCATATAATCATATACGTTGTAAGAATTAACTAAATAAAACCATCACTTAACCCATAGTTAATAATTATATTTGAAATTCTAAACATGCAACTTTACAGAACTACAAATTTATTTAATTTTTGGAAACTGAAATTCAAAGAATAGTATTTATTCTCTTAGGTTTTGAAATTGAATATGGTTATGCGTTAAAATAAACATTCGAGAAAATACTAAACACCCGCGACACGATCAATATTCTTGTCAACTACACAATTAACATAAAACAGAATCTAAGAACATTTAGTACCTACGATATATGCGAAGAGAGGATATTGTTTTGGAATTGGTAATTATGGATTTTGTTGTTCAAAAAGTGAATCACCTTTAAACAAGAGTCGATTCTAAAATAAATTATAAACTATCACTTACTTTTCGATTTTATATTATTCTTTTGTCCACGTGATTTGAGTTTGCTATTGTTTCAGGCACGTGTAGTTAATGAACTAAACACATATTTATCAAAATTCTAGACTCTAATAGATTACGTGATTTTTTATAACGTTAGTTTTTCCTAGCTAGGATTTATATATCTATTGTGTTAAAAACGTTGTACGTAATGCTTGTTAAGTAAATTTAGAATAAAAAAAAGCGTGTTTTTATGAAGCAGTTTTTATCACACTTTTAACCGATGTTAATTGGTAAAAATGTCTACAAGCAAAAACATAACCACGTAAAATTTCTATTTTCATATAAGAGAAAGTACTTAAGTACCAACAATTTTCTTCAAATTAAACAATAGACTAATATTTCGAGAAAAAAACGTAATTTATTAATAGTTTGCATTTTTGCAAATATGTTTGCATAACGTTTAAAAAAAAACAATAAATGCACATTAATATAAGTTTGATTTAAATAAAGTTACTGTATCAAAAAAAAAACTTTAATTTTATGATATTTATTTATTTCGAACATTTTTTCTTGTTGTTGATTTGTAGTTAAATTTTTTTTTTCGCGTCGATATTTTTACTGAGGTTTTCTCAAATTAATCCATTCTTCTAGTAATTTTGTGTCATTAACTTTGGTCTTTCATCTAATTATCTGTTTTTTTTATTTCTTTATAAAATGCCATAAAGTTGTGCTTAAAGTCGTTTTTAAGCTTTTCATCATTTTTTTTAGTAAACTCTCAATATGTTTTTTGATGATACAGGGTTTGCCAGTATTCCGGCCTCGGTTACTAGTGCCTTTTTATAAATGTCAGTATAAAATGTTTAGTACTGTACTCATTTCTATTGAAAAACTGCATGCTTTAAATATGTTTTTGGTTAGTTTTCGCTGGGCAAGCATAAAGTTTACTTCAGATGAAAAATACTTTTTAGATATTTTAAATTGATTACAGCGTTGCCATTTTAGAGCAATTTCTTTAAAAATGCAGCATCAGATATAAATGATCACAACACTGGTGTTTTTTGAAATTTTGGAATTTTTTTGTAAATTTGTAGATAAAAGTCAGAAAATTTCTAAAAAATTTTTTTAATTTGCCATACTTATTTTGTATAAAAGTTAATGAAGTAGAAAGTAATAAAATGTGATATTTTTCTTTAAGTCTATCCACAAATGTATTTAACATAAAACTAGCTTCGACAATTTAAATTATCATCATCAGTTAAACTAAAAGCAAATGAATTAACAAACATAATTAAAAATTAAAAAGAACTTACAAGTTATATAAAATTATAATAATGAATGACAAATGTCAACAAATTAAAAAAATTAAATAGAAGCTAACATTAAATACACAGCCATAGGTGATATGAAAAGGAGAAAGAAGATAAAAAAATAATTAAATTAAAATTATAAATTAGTACGGAGGGTAGAAAAGTTGTCATTGGATTTAATGACAGCGAAAGTCAATGATCTATTGACAAGTGACGCTGTCAAAATCCCAACTATAAAATAGATTAGGAACTGTTTTATATGTATATATTTTTATATTTAGACTTTTACATACATAATTTATTACGAAATACGTCTTTACATTTTAATGACTAACTACAAGTATCATTCATATGTTACGTTCACATCTATCTTAATCCTAAGGTTGTTTTACACTTACTATTAAAACCCGGTTTACACTAAACACCTTCCCCTTAAAGATTAAGTCGGCACGGGGGTCTTACAGTACGACCGGAGCGAGAGCGATTACATTCGTTATTTTTCTCTATTACATTTTGAGTTAGTTTGCATTCTATATTACTAGACTTATTTACTACATTATGATATTGGTTATTATTTACAATGTTTTTGTTTACATGTATTGGAGTGTTGTTAGTGTATAATTCAGGTTCGCTAAGAAGTTGATACTCTGGTTTTGTATAAGATAATTTTATGTGAGTATTGTTACGCCTTACGATTTTATTACTGTTCTCTTTTTTAACCCAATACGATCTTGGTTCCTTAGCTCTTTCTATAATAATTGCTTTATTCCAAACTTTATCCCTGTTACTTTTAATTACCATTTTATCCCCTTTTTTAAAAAACGTTGGATCATAATTTAGTTTGACAATGTCTTTTTGTTCACAAAGAAGGCGGTGAATATTTGTATGAACTTTAGGCTATAAATTTTTATATGTTATAGGTATTTCCGATTTTAATGTACTGCTTTGTAGGATTTGGGATGGGGCTGCTTTTAGGTTGATGATAAGAGTGCTATTATATTCCATGACTAATTCACGAAAGTCAGTTTTGTTTTCTAAACTTTTTTTTTAAATATTTTTTCCTATACTAACGGCTTTTTCAGCTAACCCGTTACCTTGGTAATAATACAGTGAACACGTCGTTATTGTTATGTCTTTATTTTGATAGTACTGCTTACACTTAACAGAAATAAACGGCAAGTTGTCAGCGATTATCCATTCTGGGTAATCAAATCGAATAAATATGTCTTGGAATGAATTTATAATTAATTCAGATGTTTTATATTTTAGAAGGACAATCTAAATCCAATGAGAAAAGTGATCAATGACAACTAGGTAAGATTTTCCCCCAAATTCCAAAATATCTGAGCCTACTTTATTAAATCGTAGTCTTGGCACAGAATGTAGCATCATTGGTTCTTTCTGTTGTGTTGGCATGTATTTCTCGCATACGCGACATTGTTTTATATGCATTTTAATATCATACGATAAGCTCGGCCAATAAAATAAAGTTCGAGCCCTATTTATTGTTTTGCTAATACCGATGTGCCATTTATGCAACAATTCAATCATCCTTGACTGTAAGCTAATTGGAACTATAATTTTATTATCAAGAAAGATTATGCCGGGTTCTACATAGATTGAATCTTTTAAGGAGTATACGGCCTACATTCTACTGGAATGGCGCTCGCTTTAAGCCATCCTTTATAGTAATAATCATAGATTTTCATTAAGTCTTATCCTTGGTGGTTTCGGATCTAAATTCGTTCCTTCTTTGTTTACTTACAGGCAGATATTTGGTGACCAAATGAACCATTTCAAATATTTCCAAGTGGACCTCACCTGTCGATTTTAAACTTGATCTAGATAACATATCCGCAAAATGCAAATCTTTACCAGGCACGTATACAATATATGTATAGTATATACTTTAACAAGTTTAATCTAATTCGCTGTAGTCTAATGGAACCAATTTTATGGATCGGTTTTTTCATAATTGATATAATTGGTTTATGATCCGATTGAACCGTGATCTCTTGCCCGTAAATGAAATCGTGAAACTTTTTAGTCCCATAATATATTGATAATAATTCTTTTTCGGTTTGACTATAACTGACTTCATGTTCATTCATGGTGCGTAAAGCGCAAGCTACTAATTTAAGTGTATTGTTATGATGCTGCTGAAACATACAACAACCTAACTCATATTTTGACGCATCACACTGTAGAATTGTTTTTAATTTATTATCAAACGGAACAAGAGCAGGTGATTCGCTTATAATTTTTTTAGTTTGTCAAAATTTTCCTGATGTTTAGGCAACCAATGCCACTCAACACTACTTTTCAACAAGTTGCAAAGTGGTTGCATTATTTCTGCCATATTTACTATATAACGTCTTACATAGTTAAACGAACCTATTATTCTTTGCAGCTCTACTTTGTCTTTTGGACTATCTAACTTACAAAACGCCTCGATTCGATCTGGATCGATTTGTATGCCATTTTCTGAAAACATTTGGCCCATAAATTTGACTTGGGTTTGACAATATTGAAATTTGTCTTTATTAAATTTGGCACCTACTACCCTTTCAATAACCTCAGATACTGTTCTATCATGATCCTCTTTAGTTATACCAGACACAATCATATCATCATGACAAATTTGAACATTTCTAAGATTACCGAAGTTCTTTTCTACTTCATCTTGAAATAAATCTTGTGAATTTGATAAACCATACGGCAATACTAAAAATCTGTATAGACCTAATGGTGTACTGAAGCAACACTTCCACGATGATTCTTCATTTAACTCTAAGTGATGATAACCTTCAGCTAAATCAAATACAGTAAAGAATTTTTTATTATTTAAATCCGAACAAATTTCCTCAATACTTGGAACTAACTTTGGTTTTCTAATAATTTGTTTGTTTAAATCCGACGGGTCTAAACATATTCTTATTTTTCCATTTTTTCTACTATAACAATTCTATTAATGCTTGCCCGAAGATCTATTTCGTCTACTCTTATAATTGCTTTGCGACTGACTAACCTGTCTAATTCTGCTTTTAAAGGTTCCCGTATAGCCACAGGTATTTTTGTAGGGGGATGACTAACGGTTTCAAAATTTGATGCTGTAGTGATATTATAATTTCCAGGGAATCTACCATATCCGCTAAAAACGTCATTATTAGAATTTATAAACTTTTCCCTGTCCGCATTATTTGCTGGCTTTAAACTTATACCATTTATGCGTTTGATCAGATTCAAATTTACGCAAGCTTGACCACCCAGCAGAACCTGCTTTGCACCCTTTACAATTACGAAATATTCGGAAATTTCTTTACCCTTAAAGTAAAGTATAAATTTACTATAACTACAGGTTTTGCTTCACTACCTTCAAAACCTTTTAGCCTATATTCTGTTGGTCTAACTTTAAATTGCATATTTATATCATTAAAAATTGTGATCGGAATCACACTAACATCTGCACCGGTATCTAATCTAACTTTAATTTTCTTACTTTCTAACATTATAATTTCTTCCCATACATTTTTTGAGGGTATTTTACTAGATTTAGCATTAACAATTCGTACAAATAATTCATTCTCACTATCACTACATTTAGCCTGATCTATATTTCTTATATTTCTTACTTTACACGCATTTGCAAAGTGATTTAATAAACCACATCTGGCACATTTTTTTACCAAATGCAGGGCATTTACGTGCTCCATGCATTGTCTGGCACCGTCTACATTTGAATTTATCTTTACATTTACCAGATTTATTTCTATGAAACTTATTACGACGATCACTTACCCCTACTTTCTGCATTTGTTTCTTGACAATGTTAATTTCATTGCTAGCGTCTGCTTGGAACGTTAAACTTTGGTTGTTATTCTGCTCACTGGTTCTACAAAACTGGATAGTTTTTTCTAGACTCAGTTGATCGATTCGTAGCAGGGCCTCTCTCGTAACTGGATCTCGGATACCCATAAGAATCTTGTCCCTTAATGCTTTATCTTCATTAGTCTCGTTAGGGTTGTTAGCGTTATAATTGCAGGTTTTCACAAGGTGTCTGCATTCTGTGAGAAAATTCTTGAAACTTTCACCTTCTTTCTGTGCACGCTTTAAAAAATTAGACCTCTCGAAACATTCATTGATTCGAGGATTCACATATTGCTGTATTAAACTTAGCATGTGTTTATACTTATCTGCTTCTTCTTCAGGTACTACAAACGTAGACATAATTCTAGCCGATTCAATACCAATCATGTTTCTTCAAATTGCTAATTTTATGCTATCTGCAGCCTCATGTTGCCCTGTGGCAGCCAAATAGTCTTCAAATGCTGTTCGCAAAAATTTACACTCAGCTGCAGCATTCTGTTCTTGATGGTCGAAGTCAGGTGGTAATTTTACTTGACCAGCACCAAAATTCGCTATTGCATCAAAATTTAATTTACTTTGGCAAATTTCAAAGTGTATATACTTATACTTGAAATTAAACTTCTCTATACTTAGGACGACTGCGCCATGTTTTATATGTATATATTTTTATATTTAGAGTTTTACATACATAATTTATTACGAAATACGTCTTTACATTTTAATGACTAACTACAAGTATCATTCATTTGTTACGTTTACATCTATCGTAATCCTAAGGTTGTTTTACACTTACTATTAAAACCCGGTTTACACCAAACAGGAACGATGTCAGTATAATTGTGAAAAGCAACATCAGAACTAGCGGACAGCTGTTTTGTTCTTTAGGAACCCGTCAGCGCAAGGATACAACGATGTGTTTCCCTTAGTGTTTCCACAACTATACGGATAGACAACCGTACTCTTTTATGTCGTGTAGACATTACCAACATATTTAAAATGTTTTTAGAATGCCATCTTGTGGTAAAAATACCACGTATGATAATATAGAAAACTATAAATTAGTAGGGATATGATTAGCGAAAAAAGTGTTTGATATACCAGAATTAAAATAAATTTTAATACAATAAATATGTTTTTTAAATCTTGTTTTAAACTTTTTACCAGTTTGTCTTATATAAGAACAATTGTAAGAAAAGCAAGAAATTTTATACACACCAGATTTATCTAAAGAAGAAACAGAATCTGTATTATTAACAATAAAATATTTTAAATTACGATTAGTAGAAAAGGAAATAAAAATTTTATACTTTTTAAAATAATTTTTAAGAAAAAGAGAACAAGAACAAGGCATAGAACGATAGCTAGTAGCATTATCCGATTTATTTTCAGAAATTTTTTTAAAGAAATGGTATAAACAAACTTTATAAAAACATTGTTTAAAATATGAAAAGGGTAACCATTATTATAAGCTAATTGTTTAATATTATCAAATTGTTTATTAAAACTAGACTTAGAAAGAGGAATAGATAAGAGACGATTAAACAAAGAACAAAAAAAACGATTTAAATAAAAAGTAAATAAAAAAATTCTCTGTGCATTATTATAATTAAATATTTAAATTAGCTTGTTTACCTTGTTTAATAAATGTAGATTAAGTAGCCCGATCAGTAAAATGTAAACAAGATGATATAATTTTGACTTACGAAGTTGCTAAACGAAGTTAACAAATATAGTCCAGATAAACAATAATTATGGTCTACATCATCTGACAATTATGAACACAATAATTGTCAAATAGTTTTTATCGATGATTGTTGTGAGGTTTGTATGCTATATATAACAATAATTATAAACAGATTATTACATAAAGAAAACTTAAATCTTGTACAAAGCAATACTTATATAACTGTATTGTCATGATACTCATGTACTTCTTTTGCATACATATCGAAAACATTACGTATTTAAAAATAAGATTAATTAAAAGCATTTAGCCATCGTTACTTTTATCGACATTACCTTCTTCTTCTGAGAATTCAATTCTCTTACATTTAATACTGAAACGTTCGAGAAATTATTTGCAAATGCAAGAACCTTCTAGAAGCTGTTATCCATCTTCTAAAAGATGTACCGAAGAATCGGGAACGCTTGAGCAGGATTTCCGTATGTGTGTATATACCGACGAGACAGATCGTAGGTCAGTTATTGCTGGAATGCGATTGCAGCAGTGTTAAGAAGATTATCAAGTGGAAATAAATCGTTAGCACGCGTATGTCTACATAAATATACCGAAAATAATCGTGTACGTGATTATTAGTGTAAACAAGTGTGAAGCTCTCCGAGGACGTTATCTTATCTTCTTGTAAGTGATATAAATTATAGTGTAAGTGTTTTCATTTAATATTATTAGATTTTATTAGTTCGGTTAATTTAAAAGTGTACATATTTCTAGAATAAGTAAAGTATTTTTAGTCGTTTACAATAAATTAGTTTTTAATAAATAAATACGCAACAATACGTTAAATATTGTTAAAACTTTTTATATGCAGAAGTAAATATGTATTAAAATTACCATTGTCTTAAAGGTAGATTTTTAATGTTTCCTGGTCTGCTTATAGTTTTATTCCTAACAACAATATTCGTTATTTACTAACTATTTTTAAATGTATAAACACTTACCTTATTTGCTTTTAAATTATTTTGATTTGTCTCTTACATCAAGATCTGTTTCTGTGTATAAATAAAACAATCACACAATTACCTTTCGGTTCATAAAAGAAAACTTTAGATCTTTTGAGATGTGTTTTTTCTTTCATAGCAATACTAGTGATCACATAAAACTAAAAAAAATTGCAATAATTGATATCTTCAAAACTAATTGTAATCAATCCAAACGAAATTTCATTGACGCGTTGAGGTTATATAGCATTCCCATTACTTAAAAATTCTACTGCCGTTGTTACAAAAGAGAAAACAGTTGTTAGGTAGATAAAATTGTAAAGTTATAAATAAATGTAAAAATTAATAATATACAATCGACGGAAAAACCAATTTGTTTGATAATATATGCGATTAATAATCTCGACAATATTAACGCTTTTGATTGTTGCGCTTGTTTGCGCATGAAAAAACTTGTTTTATTGATTGTTCTCATTACCCAATGATAGTAAATGTAGAGGATTGCTCAATTCGTATTCTCCAGTATATCTTGATGCGTGACGTTAGCCGTAGACCACGCGTCTCTTTGAATAAACTTAAAATATTAGTTTTGCGATTGTTTTTATAATAATTATCAGATTTGTTAGTGTTTTACTGATAAAAACACGTGGCTACAAGTTGTTTCTAAGAATTTCTAACTATCCTGATTGTTAACACCGCGTAACGCTTTAGTTTATTTTATAATTAAATTATGTTGAGAATAAATTTTTCTTTAATACGCAAAATCCATTTTTTGAAAAGCGAGAATTATCGCAAAAGGCCAGTACGTAAATTACGCCAGCATAGAATGCACATGTGGCTTTTGTATCGCAGAACATTAAATTTTGGTGTCGGAAAACGTGGGGTTTTGTGTTGTCGTGCAGAAGGGTTAAGAAGTCATCGCCGTGAATCAACAGCTAGGCTTAGCAGAACCACGACGACTAACTGGACAACGGCAGCGCAAAAACGTAAGTAAGAAAATTTTATTTTCAACAATCAAAAGGTGAGCAGAATTAAAATTAACGCGGTCCGCAGCGACACTGATTTAATTTGAAAATTAAACTTATTTACATTATAATAGATATTGAAGTATAATTTAACATTGCCAGAAACAAAGTGTTCTGTTTGATTGCGTAACAACTGGATTGCAACCAAAGGCACCGATTTAGTGTCCTCCACAATTAAAAATATATGAATTAGGTGTTGTAAAAGAACTGACAAAATGAAACCTAACACAAAAACATTGCTAACGAAACTGAGGTCTACGCGTTACGTCAGCTCGTCACATGACTTCGGCAAAATAAATCGAGTCATCGAGCAATCCTCTACATTTACTATCCTTGCTCATTACCAACCTTAGTGATATTATTTTTTGGTTTTTATTTATTTTCGTGCTTCTTAAACTTGAAAACAGTTTCTAATATTTTTTTCTCTTTGTTTTAAATATTATTAGTATACAATTATGTATTAACATTAGCTATTCGGACGATTGCACTAAAAATAAAAAAGAATATGAATTTTTTTACTGATAGCCATCAATAGGGTTTACAACTTAAAAATATTATTGTGTATACAAAGTAATGAGTTTTAGAATACCGCTTAAAGGGGTTATACGCAGTTAGAATTTTCAAAAAATCAATTTTTTTCATATTTTGCATTTTGTATGTACATATATTTAAGTATATTCTCTGAAAACTTGAAGCCAATCGGATAAATATTTTCGGAGATATACCTGAATTTGTACGACCGCGTCAGAATGTTAGAAAGCAGGCAGAGTAATAACCGGAGTAGCATCTGCGCTCACTGCACGCGCTATCTGAGGTTCATTTTTCTATTGTGTTTTTTTCATAGAAAGCGAGTCACATTCAGTTATTTTAATCTAAAATAAAAGTATTACGTCAGTCTAAAGAGTTCTGCCACGTTGTAAAGTCGCGCGTTCAGTTCAAACTACTTCTGAAACTTTAGACGCGTTTTTCTCAAAACGGTATTTTCAAAGTCGGTGATCTCGATATCTCAGAAATGGCTCAACCGATCGGTCTTAAATTTTTACACAATCTTCTTACATATATTCCTCAGGTATTGAACGAATGAATAAGATTTAAAAAAATTATTACTGTTTTTTTTAACAATTTAGAGCGAAAATTTCAGTCAAAAACGAAAATTTTTTTCAAATATTCCTTCGTTCAATACCTGCATTAATATATCCTTAAAAAAATCCACCATAATTAATGATTTCAGATAATCCAAACCGCCGAAATGGAGATAACCGCCAAACGCCTTTTTTTAGAGGTCGTTCGGGACATCATCTGCAAGAGCGGTGCACATTTTTTACATGATCGACGAGCTTTTGTATTCTTCAAAGTAGGCTCTATTTAAATTATCATCACTAGTAATTGATAAATTAAAACTGTTTCTATAAAAAATTCATAAAATGACATCTTTTTTGAGCCTCGCAAGTGCGTATAACCCCTTAAACTGTTTTTTATATAAGACACTATATAAGATTATATTTTTAAACCGCATTTAGTTATTATTATAACAGTTTCAAAAAACTTCAAAAACTTTAATATTTTGTAATCTTTTGTTGCCTTTACTGATTGTTATTTATACTGTGATTGAGATTGCAAATAGTATATTTCATAATGCTAATTATTTGTCACGCAATTTGCATTTTGTATCTGAATTAGTTCTTAGTTCTTTAGCATGAACATGCTTAAAAAAGTATTTTTAAAAGCAGATTCACGTTTTAACCAGTTTAAATTTACTATACCATGCAGAAACATTTAAATTTTACAGATAGGTTTTGATTCTGTATCAGCATTCAAGAATCTTGTAAAAAAAAACAATTTTGACAATTTTTATTGTAACATAAAATTCACAGGTCTTCAATTACGTTTCATATAAAATGTAACTGTGAAACAATTGAATGTTTCACCAAAAAAATTAACAATTTATCACAGTTAAATATACGCTTAAAAAATAATATTATTATAGAAAAAAAATTATGAAACTAAACACCAAACAAAAATGCTCTAGAAATTCTATTGGTCTTTGAGCAACTTGAAACAGATTAATTATGAACAATAATCAAACAAATCAATATTTACAACTTATAATTTACAGAAAAAGTTACACAACACATTTCAGCAAAATGTCGTGTCGACGAAATAGCGGTTTGGCGTGAAGCCTTTTTGACTCGAATTTTACTTTAATACATCGCCGTATCTACATGCAGCTACACGTAATGCCACATACGTACGTAATTTGTATTTTATTATTTACAAAAAAAGGGAAAAAGCGACATGATGTCAAGCTTATGATGAAGTGATCACCTACTTGATATACACGTTACTGATTTATTTATTACATCATAAAATTAACTAGATTTGAGCCACGCGTTCTAAATAATGTCAATTTAGTCAAAAACGTAAAACGAATCAAATTCTATTAGCAATGTAAAAAACAATTTTAGGTTAATTACTACATTGTGTATATGCTTTTTATGAATTAATAAGAAATATCGAAAACACCTAAGTTAATATTTTATATGCATATACATCTAAATATGACATATGCATTGTAGGTAGATTTCAAATTCAATTTATGATTTTATACATGTGTTATTAGATGTTTGTTGGTATGATTTATGTTTTTTTACTTAATATGTACCTATCTGTATTTTTAACCCATCAATAATAATGTACGAATCTTGCATTAAAATAAAAAAAAGTTCTAATGATTATAGTTTCTATATTCAATATAAGCGTTATTTTCATTACATGCAGTTAATAACATGCATACACCTACAAAAACAATAACAAATCTATAAATATAAAAGATATTAATCGATCTAAATCTCAGTGACCATATATTTCTTTTTTTTTGCAGCAAAGATTTATTAGCGTATTTGCAGCTAGAATTAAGTAAATTTATGGTTTAAAGACGACAGAAATAAACTGTAGGCGCGCAATTGATATATATTGAAATAATTATAATTTATTAAATTATTACGTAATCACAATGTAAAAATTCTAATATAGTACTGTTAAAATGAACAGTTGTTTTACACAGTATAAAAAAATTACACAAATCCACACAATTTTTGGGTCGGGCTTCTGAATGTAAAATTTTGGTTTCATTCTTGTTACTAATAAAACCTAGAGCAGTTTTTCAAATTATTAAGAAAAATGATGGCTTTTTAATAATTTTATTATAAATTACAATTAAAAATTTGTTTATTGAATATCAAAGTCAAAGAATAATGATAAGTAATGGCACACAAATGTACAATAATAAAAAGCAAGTTTAAAATTGAATATTTTGAGTGATTTTCTTATGTTTGTATGAACTTTCTCGTATTAAACCTCAAATGTAACTTCCTATCATATTGTCGTTGTACTGCCCTTGATAACGTCGTTCAAAGTCCACCACATGCTCTCCTTGCTCCTTTAAATAGCCACCCATATTATCTTTAAATTGGTTCAGATAAACATGTAGATTGTAGAATATGAAATTTATAGCCCAGAATTCAAAAGTTTTCAAGCATAGTTTTAATCAGTTGTCAGCTCTGTTGTTTTCGCCTTAATTTTAGATAATTTGGAAAAAAATCCTTTTATCTATTCAAAAGTTTTAGAATTTTAATACAAAGCTTTCACAAATAGCTTCATTAGGCTTAATTTTATATATAACGGTAGTACCATTTTTCTTAAGCATATCGATCTATCAAAAACCGCTAGTAAGAAGATAAGCATTGTATTCTAATGTTTTCGAACAAACCAGTCACGTTATTACAGTAACAAAATCTGTTTTTTTTTGGTAAAAAACATGAAAAAATTTTATAACGCTCTCTTTGATCAGTTATTTTCACATCATTTTCAATAAAATTTCACTGTATCAATCGTAAACCTAGAATCTGTGCTATTGAACTTTGCGACAATTGAATTCTAAGTTATTTAGTTCTAAACATGATAGAACAGGAACAGTTTTACTATAAGATATTAAAAAAAAAACGTTAAAAACCAGTGTAAGAAATATTTTTGGCGTTTTTACCAAATCAACGCTTAACAATACAAAAATAACAGCCTTCCAAGGTCTTTGCACTGCAAACTTTATGTATCATTTTATTGGGATGATATTCCTAATAATAAAATAGTATATTGTGTAACGATTAAGAAATGGTAGCCATTGCCAATGAGTTTGAAATTCATTTGAGTTGGCAATGCACATTCCTTACGAATTATGCGCTATACTATTAAACGTGTTTCTCAGAAACTGCTACAAAATAACATGTGGATGTGTCTTACAAAACAAATAAGGTAAATTTGTAACTGTTTAAAAATAATTTGTAATTAATAGGTGTTATTCTTAGAAATAGAACTTTACGAATTAAGAAGGTAATATAAAAATCGCAATTAAAAAATTAGTATTCTTAGTATGATTGTTTTGAACAAGACACTGTTGTTATCTTTTGATAATAAAGATTTACGTTATTTTTTATAACGTAAGTAAAAAGTACTTATGATTATTTTTTGTGTGTGAGGTTGTAGTAAATTTATGTGTAAGAATATGATTTTGTGTAAATAAATTGTATTTTAAATTAAAATAGTTCTTATGTGGATGAAAATAAAAATATAAATAATTGCATTGCAATGTTAATAAATAATAAATTCTTTAAGTTAATTTGAACATGTTTTTGCATATTGTGTAATTTTGTTATTTGACTGATTCAATTCCTTAACATTTTGAACTTGGAAATTTCAGTAATTATTGTAAAGTTTCTTTGTATACATAAACTTTTATAACACTACACAAGCAACAGTGTAAAATCTTAAGCTTTCGCGTGTAATACACTTTTTTCTTCAGTGATATTTACCACTCTAAAGATGCAAGCTGCAATGTCTTGCGAAACGTCAGTTTATTTGGATTCACGAACGACAATACGGCAAAGGCCAAAACCTACTTTTTGTTTTGGCTTTCAAGGAGAGACTAGGACCAAGCCTAAGTCTGGATGTTTAACTACGACGCGGTCTAAGCCGAAAGTTGCTTATAATCATAAGCAACAGTGTGATAAATTGCTCTTAACGTTTATTTTTCATAAAAAGAAAACTAGTAGTAAACTTGCAAATTAGGTGCTTTGATTTATTCTAATTACCTTATAAACTTGTTTTTTTTAAATTATATTTAAGTTTAACTACAAGAAAGTTACTACTAAACACCAACGTTTGCGAACCTAAAATATTGACTTTAAAAACCATTTTTTTTACTTTATACGTACCGTCAAAACTAATGCAATAGTATCTGCACGATATTAAATGATTTTGTTTTCAGACTTTATAACTATAATGTACGGAATATTTAAAAAAAATTCTTAAATTATGCTTTGAAAATTCATTATCTTGTACGGTAATTGGTTTGAGCTGTATCCAAATGACTTTGGCTTGTACGGAAATGAAAATCGTCAAACAAAATACAAAACGTTACCTAACCGCTAATAAACATACAATGTGCCGTATTATCTGATAATTGTAAAAAAACATGTTTTTGTGCTGCTAACATCACAAACATCAATATTAGTTTGTTAGTGTAATTACGTAATGTCGAAAAAAAATCTCTATAGCGGCAAAATGAAAAATCCATATCTACGTAAAACTATATGCATTGAAATTTAATTATTATTTAAGTAGAAGTGTGTGTCTGGTGGAAAATACATTTGAAAGTCTTTAAAATACTTTTAACATTAAAAAAAAATATTATAAATTTAAATACTAGAGAATTCAATATTTTGGAGTTGGTTGTATTTGTTCTAAAATTGACAAATTTGACAGATTTTGCTAGTAATAAATGTACTACTACCACATCAAATGTGCCATGTTTACAGTTTTATTCTTTTTAAGTTTAGATTTAATTTAGAAAAAAAATTTGTATGTAAGTCTGGTCGAAAATCTTGTAGCATAACTCACTCTCATGCAACGCTCGGACTACTATCTCGCGCTGTATTAACGTTCGTTATGCTATGGTCCACTTTTCACGCTAGTGACATAAATTTTTTGTTTTTGCAAACCGTTTTTGACAGTCTTAACGCACTTGTCAACATAAACGTAAAACCATTTTTGAAAGATTTTGAGACTTTGGTGGTCTTGTAGTCTTTGTTTGAGCAATAAAATGTTGTATTTAACTCGTTCCTATCGTGAAAAAAAAATTACACACCAACTCGTTAAATAAATAATTATTTTTACATAAAATCCTAACTTTATATGAGGTGAAAATTATAACCAATAAACAAAGATAAACAACTAAACACACAATATTTTTGAAACGTGCATATCAATACTGTTAAACAATACTTTGAAAATTTAAAGTATTTATAACTACTTAACTAACTTATTATACTTATTATGTCACGAAAAAAAAGAGCTTTTACAACAAAACGCAAAAATCTTAAAATTATTTAAATCTGAAAATGAGTAAGATCACGTCAAGTGGACCCTCTATTTTCCACTTGATCATAAAAATTAAATCCATGTACTTTTTTCATAAGTAGTTGCCATGAAAAATTGATCCCCCAAACGATTTTTAAAAATTTTAATTTAAACAATAATTTTTTTTACAATGAAAATTTTAGGTACTTTTAATTAAAAAATAAATTTTACATCAACCGTTAAAGATAAAGTAATGAAATTTTTAGGATTTATCGTCAACTATTTATATTTTAATAATATATTAAAAACTAAAAGTTATTTGTTTATTATCATATTGTTAATTAACTTTTAAGTAAACAAATGAAAATTTCAATGATTTCTCGGTAAAAATATGAAGTTTTTTTTTATTAGTTAAATGCGTTATTTATTTAAGTTTAAAGATTCGGAAGAAAATTTCACTGCTCGCGATTAGTTTAAACAATATAAATTTATCTATCACGGCGCGCCGGGCGTCAAGCGCTGTCAGAACACCAGGCGGCCGAGCGTCAGACTACATTGCAGCTTCGGTTAATTATAATTATAAATAACAATTAAGAATGTAATCTTTAAACAAATTTTATTATTATTGTTATCAATATTATAACTGAAACGCATGAATTAATTCTCTGTTATTAAACAAAAACATGAAAACCGAACTAGTAATTAAATATATTAAAATTTCTGAACTCTCGTTAATCTTTATTTTATTTTTTTTAAACTTATATAAATAATGCAATTAAATCATTTTTTATCATTACATTAAACAGCAAAAATAAATAAATAATCAATTAAATTTCAAACTTTACGACCACGGGAATGCATTTCAGCTGGAAAAAGCGGAACACACAATGTATGTGTATGCAAAATTCACCAAAATGTAAAATTACAATTACACGGACTGAAGTGTCCAGAAGTTGACTTCGTCATTAAAAAATTTAAATTATTGACGGAAGGATTTTGTAGTGAATTCAGAGAAAGTCACGACGCAATTTCGGTACATCTCTGTAATACAAAACTGATTGCGTTTTAAAAAAATAAATTTGGCGCCGAAAAGGTTAAAAAAATTAAATACTTTTTCGATGGAGCAGCTTCGCAATATAAAAATAAATATAACTTTGCCAACTTAATAAATCACACAAATGATTTTGGAGTTAAAGTAGAGTGGAATTTTTTCGCTAAATCTCATGGCAAAGGAGCGTGTGGCGGCTTAGCAGGAATTGTCAAAAGACAAGCTTATCGTGCTAGCCTTTAACGTGACCATAATAATCACATAACGACACCACGTTCTTTTTTCCGATGGGCGGAAAATTTATTTAAAAAAGTTAATTTTGTTTTCTGTGATCAGAAAGATCGCGATTTACACGAAGAAAAGTACAAACAACGATTCGAACGGGCAGTGACGATAAAAAATATTCGTCAATTCCATTATTACAAACAGTTGGATGATGTCTCACTGCAATGTAAGCTTGTGTCGTAAGATGAAATAGTTTTTACAAATAGTTTAAAAATAATATAAAGATAACGAGAGTTCACAAATTTTATTATATTTAATTACTAGTTCGTTTTTCTTGTTTTTGTTTAATAACAGAATTAATTTATGTGTTTCAGTTATGATATTGATAAAATTCGTTTAAAGATTACATTTTTAATTGTTATTTATAATTATAATTAATCGAAGCTGCAATTTAGCCTGACGCTCGGCCGCCTGGTGTTCTGACAGCGCTTGACGCCCGGCGCGCCGTAATAAATAAATTTATATTGTTTAAACTAATCGCGAGCAGTGAAATTTTCTTCCGGAATCTTAAACTTAAATAAATAACGCATTTAACTAATAAAAAAACTTCATATTTTACCGAGAAATCATTGAAATTTTCATTTGTTTACTTAAAAGTTAATTAACAATATGATAATAAACAAATAACTTTTAGTTGTTAATATTTTATTAAAATATAAATAGTTGACGATAAATCTTAAAAATTTCATTACTTTATCTTTAACGGTTGATTTAAAATTTATTTTTTAATTAAAAGTACCTAAAATTTTCATTGTAAAAAAAATTATTGTTTAAATTAAAATTTTTAAAAATCGTTTGGGGGATCAATTTTTCATGGCAACTACTTATGAAAAAAGTACATGGACTTAATTTTTATGATCAAGTGGAAAATAGAGGGTCCACTTGACGTGATCTTACTCAAATGTTTTGAACAGACATCTAGGTATTTTAAAAAGATTGTAGATTAAATATTCGTTTTAAAGCAATGAAAGTCTTTGTTAAAGCATGACAAAGCAATTGCATTTTGCATTTTTCTTAGAATTATTAAATTACGCAACTCGTCATTAGTTTTATTATTGAAAATATACGTAAAATACTAAAATATTTAACCAGCGTAAAGTAAATATAAAGATAAAATTCCGAAGAACAGTTTTCAATCTTTCGAGCAGTTTTATTTCTTAGTATCTTCGGTGAGTTAAAATCCTGTAACAAGTAGAAGTCGGCTGTGTGTAACAGTGAGTGCACTCGTAGTTTAGAACATTATTATCTGTGGCAATGCCCATATATACTAGTTGGACGGTAGAGCTGTATATCGCCACTGGAGACTCCAATAAACCAAATGCTGTCCGAGCCCTTGTCCAGTCGCTTACATTGCGCGTTCACTATTATCGGACAGATATGACTGCAAAAATACAACCGATGCAAACACCGGTCTGGCCTCATATGGAAATTAGCTACTATATTCTGTATATCAAAATAAACGATTACAGGCCTAAAATAGATAAATAGATTCTTAGCGTTGATGTTATTAATAAACTGCGGTAACTACGATACTTTAGAAATTTTGTGATAAGTCAGTTGTTGACTTTTAATTAAAAAGTTCCCTGTACTATAAATTTGTTGTCAGATCGGGAAACACGTGAGTTTTTTACTTATACATTTTTTCACAAAGTTTATATAGCTTCTTAAAAAGGCGTGTACACAAAAACCAAGTTTCTACATAAATCAATTAATCTTTCGTTAGTAGTGGATCTTTTTGTTATAAAGACGGTCGGATGTCACGTGTAATGCGAATTATCTATTAACCTGAAGTCACCTTTATCTTTCGTTAATTAACAATTTAAAAAAAAATTAATACAGTTACTATTTTTAGTAATATTAAAACTAAATAAATAAATTAATTAATCGTCTAAATACCAGTTATATCCTTGCTTCTGGTTAAAAGGTTTTAATTAAACAACGTAACTGTTTAAATAAATGTATAATATTAAAATAATTTATTTAAAATATACCTTTTTGCTTAACTTCTACAGCTATTTTTTTCTTGCTAATTTATACTGTACTATAATATAAATGATAATCAATTCATTGACTGTCTTTTTTAGGCATGGTTTCGTTTGTTTACAAATGTTTAACTTATTTTTCTTTATTTGACATCGTTATTTTTTTAAATTTATACAGTAACAATATTATTGGTACATTATTCAGACGCACTATTCTTTAGAATACATTTTGAATTTAAGATCATTTTAAATTAACTTAAACAAATTAGTAATATACTTAATTTAATTGCATCTTTAGAATGTAAAATTATATTTAAAATACATAATTGTTCTTGTTTTTTTCACAGACTTGTATTAATCGTGTCACCAGTAGCGTATGTAAGAAAAAAGTCTATACGTATTTTTTCCTTCAGTTTTTACCCTACGTTAATTAAATTTTTTTTTTAATTATTTTATTTGGAATATTGGTTTATTCCTATGTGATTAATATGCCAGGTTTTTCATAAAATAATAAATAACCTGGAAACGATTCTGAAATATCTGTTAGAACTTTCGGTGTTTCCTTTTTGTGAATTGCTCAAATTAAAGATTGAAGTATTACAGTAAGAATTCTACAAAAAATAGTCTTTTTGTGTTAGTATTGAATTGTTTCATACAAATTGTCTCTATGCTTAAGATTCTTTTTTAATTTTAATTCTTATTGCATAATGTTTTTAAGGAAAATACGGCTTGTTTATTATCAGTACATCATACATAATTTTATTAAATTAATTAAAAAATTTAGAAAATTAATGGTGTCGTAAAATGTGTAAAAACATACTGATTTTGCATACAATATAATATAATTGAGATTTTGTATTTATAGAAATAATAATACATATAAATATTTACTGAAAAACAATAATTTTTGAAAATAATATGTGATATTTTTATTATTTTCCGTTCTTTTTTCTACAGATTAGAAAAGATTAGAGACTACTATAATAGTTTTTAAAATTTTTAAAACATTTTAATAACGTTAAATGGAATGTTTTTGGTTGCTATTCTGACTATTGGCTGCCAATCACAAGCATTCATAATATGAAACGCTGGTATGATTTTTAATAGAAATTTATAGTTGAGTTGAGGCGAACTGTAGAAAAATGTTAGTACTTGATCTTAACAAAAAAACCATCGTTAGGTTACGATTCTGCAGTACACAATTGTTTGATTTAACAATTTTTACTATTATATTAGCCATCTTTGCTTATTTATTAAGAAACGATGCTATTTTATTAATACCCCGCTTTGCAATCCATGTATTTTACCTACAGTTACATGTTTTATTTCGGGTGCATCTTGAATGGTGTAACGTACATAGCGTTTTTAAAAAGTATTATTATTTTTTCTTTTTAATATTTTTGAGACTGTTGTTTGTCATTTCTTTTTAACTGGTATCTATTAGACGTTTGTTGTAGGTCTAAAGTTGAATCTTGTAGCTGTATTTTATATCATCATTTACCGGCGAATTAAATGTATCATTAATTTTTTTATTAAAAAAATCATTGAATATCGATTGTCTTGTTTATGTCTTTTTGTAACATATTTTTACCATGACAACCTTTTTTGTACAGTTTGTGCATTTTACATATGTATATTTAAATAAATCTCCAAATATCTTGTTTTCAATTTTTTAGGTTTGTAATGGGACTTATTTCAATAGCATTATAAATGTTTTTAAATTGTTTGCTTAGTTTATTAAAAGATATTTGTTTCTTTTTTGTGTTCAGTTACCACCTTGCCGTTTCTTCTTTTATAAAGAGCAGTTTTACGAAGGTTTGTGATATATTAAAACTTTTCTTAGACTTTTAATAGTTCGCGGTTTTTGCCGATGTATAGAAATTACGATTTTTATAGTCGTGTCTATTTTGAGAATCATCAATAAAATCTTGTGCCAACGTGCGTTCTTTTAAACAAATACCTTTTTGAAAAAGCGCTGTGGAAGAAAACGGACATTGATGTATAGTTTACTTTATAATATTGTGTCTATAGTTGTAAAAACAATATAAATATTGAATTCGTCAAATTAATGAATAAATATAGTCTTACTATTTATAAAATGTTTGTTAAATATTACATTCAAAATATAAAATTTTATTGTAACGTATAAATATTATTAATTGTGATAATAATTCTATTTTGGCGGTATTATAAACTAATCAGCATAATTTGCCTGTTACGCACCAAAGCTTTACGAAGAATGTCCTATTTTGTGGTATAACCTTTTTTATTACTCTAAATGCTTGTTAAAAGGATTTCTACTATCATATAAAAGTTTAAAATATCCTATTCCAATAGGTAAGTAATATGTAATTACAGTGTTTTTTTTATAAGTTTAGATCTTCACTAAACAAAGTCAAGTTAAAAAATATAATAATTATTTATATTGTGCATATTTGTATTAATCAACATGAGAGTATATAATTTAATTAATTCAAATTTGATAATACATTGATGGAATAATCATGTTATGTGATAAGATTTTGGCATCACAATGACATTCAGCTTTCTTCATTTTGATGCCTCAAAAATGATAGGGACAGTTTATAGACACAAATTTTGTATGAAAAAAGTGGCCAAAATTATGTCTAATTGATACCCGAAAAATGGTATTAAAAAGATATCTTTTTACGAGAATTTTGTTATTTGGGTAGTAACTAACACGTATTAAATGTTTTAAAAAATAAAATTTTGGTCATGTACATACATTTAAACATTGAAAACATTGAGATTGAAGACATTTAAATACACTACTGATTGTCTACGTAAGTATTCATAAGGTTTAAACAGCATTTGAAATTTCAGAAAGCATTTGTGACAAAAACAAACAATCCGTTAGATATGTAGATAGTGCTATATATTCAGACTTTGTACGCAACTAAATTATTTTACGTTCATTTCTGTCATTAGCAAAATCGGAGTCTACAAATGATACAAAATCGATTACAGGTAAAATGTTTTTAACAAATTTAAGACGAAAATTAACAGTTCTTTAAAGATTGCAAAACACACTAAAATAAGTAATACAAAAATTAAATCTGATATTGAACATACCTATAGGTATAAACTAATAAGTTCACGATAAGACAATTTATCGGTATCTGTTTCTGGTTTTAAGCTTTCATTATGTGGATAATTTTTTACTGTATCAATTAATCAATAAAAAAATGTTGTTTTGTTAATTTTTTTTAAATTCAACCAATCATCAACGAATTACAGCGATAATTGTTTACATCAATTAACCAATAAAAAAAAATTATTTTATTGTGTGGTGTTATGGGGCAAAGCAGTAAGCAGTAAATCAATTCATAATAATGATAGAGAGATTTGTTCATATTTTAACAACAAAATTAACTAAATCCTTTTAGAAAGTACACCAGAAAACACAACTCATTTGTATTAATTCATTAAAAAACATGGAAAGTAGTAAAAAATTATCTTACCGAATACACCTCGACCATTGATAAATACTCAAAATTTTGTCGTAGAGAATGTTTCAAGCGTGTTTCTTTAAGGAAAGAAGAAACACGCTTTCAACAATCTCTATGACAAAATTATCTCGGTATTATCAATGCTCTAGGAGCATTATAGCTGATAATTTTTTACTGTATCAATTAACCAATAAAAAAATTTGATTTTATTGCATTTTTTAAAATTCAACCAATCATCAACGAATTACAGCGATAACACCACGGGTGTGGTGTTATCGGGCAAAGCAGACATGATATATTCAAATGTCAAATTAAATGTCAGATAGTAAATCAATTCATAATAATTATACAACGATTTGTTGATATTTGTAACAACAAAATTAACAAAATTCTTTTAGAAAATACACCAAAAAACACAATTAATTTGTATTAATTGATTAAAAAACATGCAAAGTAGTAAAAAATTATCTTACCGAATACCCCTCGAGCATTGATAAATACTCAAAATTTTGTCGTAGAGAATGTTTCAAGCGTGTTTCTTTGAGGTAATATCACTCGGCCTTCGGCCTCGTGATATTACCAAGAAACACGCTTTCAACAATCTCTATGACAAAATTATCTCGGTATTATCAATGCTCTAGGGGTATTATAGCTGATAATACAATTGAAAGTTGTATCAAAATGCCATTTAATTTACAATTTATCATTCTACAACTAGTTAATACTTTAGTAATTAAATCTTTTTAACCTATAAACAGTTCGTCGTTAATCTTTTTCATTTCTAAACCCAAAAAGGTTATTTTACTGTTGCTAATTTCTTGCATTTGAAAATTTGCGGTTAACTTACTTTTAATTGAATGTAAATTTTTTTACGGAATTCTAAATTTAGTAACATTTTAAGTAACATTTCATACCAACATTTTGATACCTGTTTGAGATCATAAAGTGATTTATTAAATTTGCATATGAAGTTTAAATTATCTCTAACTAAACCTTTAAGGTTTGTACATAAAAACCGGTTTTGCCGAAAATCTGTACAGAAAAGTAGGCTTAACATCTAATTGTTGCACAAACAAATTATATTCTAAATACAAACAAAGCAAAACTCTTATATTTATTATTTTTCTTACAGCGGCATACACATTATCATTGTAATATAGCAGCTGAAAACAACCCCGAACAATTATCCTTGCTTTTTTCACTAATTTACCATTTATTTGTTTTACGCGAAATACCCACTTTGAGTTTATGATTTTCACTATGTCTGAAGGTTTTACCAACTCTCGCTATCTTTAAAAGTATTCAACTCTTTGCTAATTGCATTTTTCCATTTTTTATTACTTGTATAGCTTTGATGTATATTAGAAATTAAGCTTCCAATTAAAAGAACGGTTATTAAATTTCTTTCAGATTCATCGGTAGTGTAATAATCTTGTAAATAATTTAGAATTTTTTTAATTCTCATACTTGTTCTAGTTTCTAATTAGTAATTTTCTTTATAAATTTTTACGTTTTTTATTCTTTTCAAATCCATCATTATTATTGTCACTTATGTCAAGTATTGTGTTTTTGTTTACATTGTTTTTCATCAAATACTACATTTGTTCCGTTTAGAAACTTTTGGTGTTTAAGCTTCTATAATCATTTTCTGTATAACTTATAATTAATTTCTCACTTACTTTCTTATAGTCGGGCTTGTGACTATTCCATATTTCAGCAGGCGTTATTTCTTTTGTTAGAAAACTTGATTCGGTCGAACTGCTTCTTCCTAAAACCACCCGAATCAATCAAAGATTAAAAATTTTGCTGCTTCGATCAGTATTTAATTAAATTTTTCAAACACACTATTGTATCCGTATTTCTTTTTGTTTGCAGAGTTCTTTAAATGATGTAGATGAGTATTCACCGCGGTTGTCGCATTTTAACTTTTCAATTTATGTTTCAAATTTTGCATTAACCACATTTAAATATTTTTTTTCCACAATTTTATATCTTACTTTTTCTAATTAACTTACAGATAATAACTTATAAAATAATTTTTTACATACTCATACGTTTTCATTGGTAGCTCTTATTTCACTTTCCATTTAAAGCCGTGTTTGTCATTGTTTGTAAACGGTAAGTGTGGCATCTGATTTGGCTAAATTGATTGTATAAATTATATTTTCTTGTTCAGTAACATACTTTTCAAAATCAAGTTTTATTAAATGGTGTAAGACTGTAATTAAGGTTTTACTCTCGTTTGTAGTTTTCTCTGTGAAATTTGTTTAATTTCATCTTACTAACATTCAAGGTCGAAAACCTCTTTGTTTGCTTTTACAATTATAACATTTGTAAAGTAGTAATAGTCATTTACACTTGGTTGATATTCACTATTTAAAGATTGATTTCTTGAAACTTTTAACGATTTCCATAACTATTTCTTTATTTTGGATTTTCTTTTTTGCATCTTTTAAAGACAGCATTATTATTGATTTCATAATCTAAATTACTCTTTGTTTGTCGTGCTTCTTTCATTATTCTTAACAAAGTCAAGCGTAACTTTTTCTTAGTCTTGTGTAACAACAATCAATGGATGTTACAGTTTGAAAAGACTCTGGCATTGACGAGATCAACTGTGAAATAATCTCACTTTGTTCTAATTTTCGATTAGCCGTCTTTAGATCATAAATAAAATGTTCAAATTTAGTAAGAAATATACTTTATTCCACTTTTAAGGTACGTTTTTTAAAAACTTTAATTATTTTATTTGTAGTAGTTATCAACAGTCACGTTTTCCTAGTAATGAAACTTAATGTAACCTCAACGTTCACTAGCTTTCATGGCAATACCTTCAAAAGCTCTTAACTAGAAACTATAACGTGTAACGTTTGTTTGAATGTATTAAACAATGTTGCTTGATGCGAAGTAATAACATTCTGCTGAACTTTCATTGTTTATTATTTTGAAATGAATATACACAACGTTTCGATTGCTTTGGTATCTGCAATCGTCATCAGGTGAATACTAACAAACTTAGAAACTACTGGAGCTTATATACTAAAGACATGTTCGATGAAGCGTTCAAACGTACAAAATCAATTTAGTATATAAGCTCCAGTAGTTTCTAAGTTTGTTAGTATTCACCTGATGACGATTGCAGATACCAAAGCAATCAAAACGTTGTGTATATTCATTTCAAAATAATAAACAATGAAAGTTCAGCAGAATGTTATTACTTCGCATATAACGTGTAAGTTTAAGAAAATTTGTCAAAGAAAATTAAATGCATCAAACACGTTTATTATTTTAACGATTATCTTTACACTTGTGCATATGTATTGTTGTCGCCATTATTTTCATATAATTGTTATTATATACAATATACAATATGATTTATATTAATTATTTTTTTAAATTAATGCATACTTAAATGATTTTACATTTGTGATTATATATTACTACAAAAAACATGAATAAGTGTTACAGTTATAATCATAAAGTTTTTACTATTACATACGTGTGGGTAATCTAATGTAATGTAATACACATATCTTTTGAGTTTATGTGCAGTTCATTGATACTTTTGTATTTAGATATTACATAATGTAACGTAAATTAAGCATTAGGTCGAAATGTTTAAAATTTCCTTAAAGATATATTCTTGTTTCTACTCCTAGACCCCAGATAACTACTCTAACAGTCATTTTCTTCGTTGTATTGAAACAGTGTAGAAACCCATTTTTTCTGCAAGTTAGAATGCTATTTGTTAAATATTTCTACATCAACTCCAAAAGCTGTAAATGATTAACTATACTCCGATTGCCGAACAGACAACAATAAAGCCATCTTACTAATAAAAGAGACTGAATTATGTTAAGTCAGATTTACATACATAAAGAATATATGGTAGTCGAATTGTTCTTTATTAGCTAGGTATATAAAATATCACGTATTAAATTTTAAAAAAATGTATATTTGTAATATACAACAACTAGTGATAAATACATTACGTTTGATATTTTTTGTAGGTTTATTAAGTATTTACATAACACAACTAAAACAACAACAACGAATAACAAAATTAAAATTGACTTATTAAATCGGAGTCTGATGTAGAAGATGCGTTGTCTAATTTAAGGCACTGCACATCTTTAATAGAATCACATTGGTTTTTGATAACAATATCCGATATTCACGAAACAGATAAATGTTTATTAATTAGCAATAAAAAAGCAATAAATATATACAGTGTCTATTTGATTAACAAGTTGTTAATGTAAGTAGGGTAAGATGGAGACTTCTGTGACAAGAGGAGGAGGGACCTTGACCTTGACCTCTTACTCCTCCTCACAGACCTACACAGAAGAAGACAAAGACTTTCTGTGACAAGAGGAGGAGGGACCTTGACCTTGACCTCTTACTCCTCCTCACAGACCTACACAGAAGAAGACAAAGACTTTAAATGACCTGGAATAACCCTACTCCTCCTCACAGACCTACACAGAAGTAGACAAAGACTTTAAATGACCTGGAATAACCCTACTCCTCCTCACAGACCTACACAGAAGAAGACAAAGACTTTAAATGACCTGGAATAACCCTACTCCTCCTCACAAACCTACACAGAAGTAGACAAAGACTTTAAACGACCTAGAGTTACCTTACTGCTCCTCCTTACAGATCCGATTAACCGGTATTTTTTATTAAAAACCGGTGGATGTAGTTGGATTCGAACCAGGGATTTCACGTTTATGAACCAGCGACCTTTACCACTACACCATAAACCTGTTGGGTTTAAACAGTCAATTTATTGTTGATATATAAGACGATTGAAAGTACTATATAATAATTTAAATTTATAGCTTACAATAAATCACAAATTAGCTAAAATAATATATAAGAAAATTTAACCTTCAGACACAAGTAATTTCCGCTTTTATTTATTAATTGTACATTGTATATAATAACTTACAATAATAAGTTACAATAAATCATAAATTGCTCTAAAATAATATATAAAAAAATCTAACCTACAAAAACTGTTGTTAGAAACAGCTGTAAAAACCAACAGACCATCGCACACACAAAAGTTGAATACACAACTAACAACACGTGTCACTGTTTGGCATAATTATAATACCGCGATCATTGAACGAATCACATTTACGCCAATCCGTGTGAATATAATGGCTACTGCTAGAAAATTGTATGCGAAATTCTTTCGAAGTATTGGGTGCTGTTATAGTAAAAACTTTAATACCATGTAATACGTTAGGCATAAGTTGAAACCACTGGTGTGGGTTATCTTTAAAACAAATAATAGCGTCTTCACAGTTCGGAGGTTGAACTATATAAAGAGTATTACCATAACAAGCACTGAGCACAACTGATTTAAAAATGATGGGAATCATTGCAACGTCGAAAATACACTAAACTAAACACAAAAAATTTTAACATTTCAAAATTACTGTAATTTATTTATTATTGGTTTTTGTTATTTTTTCATAAAATTTTTACGTTGTACTCAAAGTAATTATGTCGTTAAATCATTTAATTCAAGACATTATTATTAGTTTTTATTATTTTTTCATAAAATAAAACATGTTTACAAGGTACTCAAAGTAATTATGTCGTTAAATCATTTAATTCAAGACATTATTGTTAGCATTAAAACGTTATAATAAAAGTATGATGTTTCTTTTAATGGACTTGACCCTACCACTTATGACGTCACATACATATATACGATGGAGGTGAAGAGATGGAACTCATTCGCAGAGATGTCCTCCTCAAGTAAACAAGTGCTTACAAGTGACGGTGCTGTGGTTGCTGCTAAAAAATGTAAGTTTGAAATTATACATTTGCCTACTAAATCTACTACTCGAATTAATGTTTTACAAACAAAAATTTAATTTTGACAAAAAAGAAAATAAACACCTGACAATATCCATAAACCTTTCCTATCCCCGTTTCATTGGGTGCTCGCCCCGTCATTGCGCAGTAATTATTCTTATTTTTACCGACTAATAGAAGATATTAAATATAGTATTATTTTGTAAATTACAGCACAAATTTGTCCTCAATGCGAGCACCAATTTACACGAAGCGATAATCTGAAACGTCACTTAAAAAACTCCTGCAAAGGTATTGCTCTAAATAAAGTTATGAAACGTAAATTTGAAATTGAGGCCCAGTCTTCATCTAAGAAAAAGAGCAATGACAACAAAAAGGATGTAATCGTCAACGTTAGATGCAACGAGTGTCAAGAAGATGTACCCAAAGCACATTATCGAGGACATCTTCGAAGCAATCGTCACAAAATTAATGCTTGTCGATTTATAGATGATGGTGTTCAAATTATACAATCAGCATTTCAAGATAGGCTCATGAGTTATAAATTATGGCCTAGTAACCAACATGTAAAAGTAGTAGACTTGATGAACGAGTTCAGTGAAAAAATAAGCAGTCTTATGAATAAACAAATTGCAAAATTTAGAAACGTTAAGGTTAATTGTGAATTATTTGGGTTATATACATTAAAGCAACAAGAAGTATTAGATATCAAGTCTTTTCAAACAAAGTATGAAATTCTAAGCCCGGGTACGGATGTTGCAGAACTATATAAGAAGTTTGTGGACATTTTAGATAGAAAGGAATCTGAATTCCAAGAAAAAGATTCGGGTGAGTAAAGTATCAAAAATGTTATATGTTACAAAAGTTTGTTTTAGGATGGGTTTTAGTGAAATTTCTACATGTAGAAGTCAATTTCGTTAAATTCAACCCCTTAAGAGCATCCTCCTATTTGAGACTACCAGCTGAAATCATCCATAAAAAAGCTGTCATCAATGTTATGAATTTTGATGAATTCTGTTTTGGATGGGCTGTGGCATCTGCACTAGTTGTTTCGAATGGGAATCCGCAAAGAGTTGCGTCCTATCCCGATTTTCGAACTTTATGCAATTGGGATGGTATTACTTTCCCTATGAAACTAACTGATATTGGAAAGTTTGAAGACAACAACAACATATCGGTTAACGTGTACGGATTAGAAGAAATTACAGAACAAGGAACACGAAGAATTGAAGTTGTGGGGCCACTATATTACACGAAAAAGAAGCAGAATACTCACATTAATTTATTGTTAATAGAAAACAACACGGGTTCTCAACATTATTGTTGGATCAAGAATTTTTCGCGATTGGTGAGTACACAGTTAACAACCCGGCACGGTGCAAAATATTTTTGCGATTCCTGTTTACATTACTTTAGAAATGAACAACTGCTTCAACGACACGTAACACATGATTGTAATTATGTCTACACAAAATTACCTACGCATAATGCTACAATCGATACAACCGGTGCAGTTACGTATGATAATGTGCTTAAATTTAATAATTTCCATAAAAAAATGTCTGTTCCGTTTGTCATATATGCTGATTTTGAGTCATTGCTTATACCTGTACATACGGCGTTTCCTAATCCAAAGGATCCCTTCACTGTCAAAACATGTAAGCATGAACCATATGCTTTCGCGTACTACATTAAATCTACTGAGAATGATGAATGGTCTCGTTTAAAACTGTATCGTGGTGTAGATGCTGCTAGAACATTTATTAACTGGTTAGAATCGGACATACATCAAATATATTCTAACCATTTAAAAGAGTCGAAACCGATGCTTCCACTAACTGCACCAGAATTGGTTGAGTATGAAGCGGCACAACAATGCTTTATTTGCAAGAAAGAATTTGGTAACTCTGGCAATCCAAAAGTAAAAGATCATTCTCATCTTACAGGAAGATATCGTGGCGCAGCACATTCTACATGTAACCTTAATTATAAAATACCTAACTTTATACCAATATTTTTTCATAACCTAAGCGGGTATGATGCACATTTATTTATAAAACAGTTGGCTTTAGAAAAGAAGAGGTCGATGTAATTCCACAATCTAAAGAAAAATATATCACGTTCAGCAAGAGACTACTAGTGGATAGAACACCTAAAGAAAATGGAAAAATGGAAGATGTGTACCTGCGTGTACGATTTCTTGACAGTTATCGTTTTCTGGCTTCATCCTTAGACGCGTTAGCACAAACTCTTGCAGATGAACAATGTACCAGTTTACGAAAATTTTATTCTAATGATCAAAAGTTTAACCTGGCAAGAGTTAAAGGGATTTTTCCATATTGTTACGTGGACAACTACACAAAATTAACTGAATGCTGTTTACCAAAAAAAGAAGATTTTTACGACACTCTTCGAGAGCAACATATTTCTAAAGAAGATTATCAACGTGCTACAAGCACATGGACAACGTTTCAGTGTAAATCGCTTGGAGATTATTCCGACGTATACCTATCTTGTGATGTGTTACTATTAACTGATGTATTTGAAAATTTTCGTGTACTCTGTCAAAAAATTTATGATTTAGATCCAGCTCAATATATTACGGCTCCTGGTCTGGCTTGGGACGCAATGCTGAAACATACGCAAGTAGAATTAGAGCTTTTGACTGATATGGATATGTACCATTTTTTAAGAAAGGTATTCGCGGAGGTGTAAGTACATGCATTAAACGAAAATCTCTAGCCAATAACCCATATATTCCAAGCTTTAATTCTAAAAACCCTATATCATACATTATGTACTTAGATTCCACAAATTTATATGGACACCCAATGCGAGAGTATTTACCTCGTACAGGATTTACTTGGTTATCGTCTGAAGCTGTGGGCTCTTTTAACGTTTTAGACATACCCGACGATGCTGAAGAGGGGTATGTATTAGAGGTGGATTTACATTATCCAGATAATTTACATAACCATCACAACGATTTACCATTCTGTCCAGAAAGTATTTGTTCTCCAAGTTCAACCTCATCCCAGAAAAACTCATTCCAAATTTAAATGATAAAACAGCATACATCATTCATTACAGAAACTTAAAGCAATGTCTTAAGCATGGATTGGTGCTTACTCATACACATCGAATATTAAAATTTCAGCAAAGTCCTTGGTTACGAAGTTACATCGATTTAAACACCAGGTTACGAAATGAGGTGAATACGAAATTTGAAAAGGATTTTTACAAACTGATGAATAACGGTGTATTTGGAAAAACAATGGAAAATGTGGATAAGCGAAGAAATATACGTTTATTAACTCATTGGGAAAACATTGGGAAACGCTTAGGATTAGAGGCTTACGTGGCTAAACCAACTTTTAAGCAGGTGACCAGGTTCACTGAAAAGTTATACGCAATAGAACTGTCCAAAACAGCTGTTGTATACAATAAACCTGTATATGTTGGATTTACGATATTAGATATATCAAAAATTGTAATGTACCGGTTTTTTTATGAAGTGTTACGATCAAGATATGAACAAAACGTAAAATTATTGTACACGGATACAGACAGCTTAATAGTAGAAATACAAACACCTGATGTTTACGAAGATATGAAAATACAGCTAAATGAATATGACACTTCTAATTATAAAAAGAATAATCGACAGAATATTCCAATTACTACTTCTGTTGTAGGTAAAATGAAGGATGAATTTGGTGGAGCAGCAGTTCATAGTTTCTACGGTGCTGGAGCCAAGTGTTACTGTGTTAATGTCGGGGATCAAGTTATTAAAAAAGCTAAAGGTGTGCGAAAATATGTAATACAACGCGATATTAGTGAACTAGATTTTAAACAAGTTGCTGAAGGTGAGAAGGAAACTATAATGTGTAAAATGTATGTGTTTAGATCTACTTTACATGATCTACACACAGAACTTATAAATAAAATAGCTTTGTGTTCTTCCGACGATAAACGATTTATAATACCTGGTACATGTAATACGTTGGCATGGGGTCATCAAGATATCGATTGGAACGTCAAAATAAATTCTTTATTAAAAGCTGCTTTTGATACCCTTCAAGAACCGGATGGTGAAGAGGACAAACAACCAGATTCGGAGTTTGAGAACTTTGATGGTTTTGAATCATCTGCAAACTGGGATTCCAGCGCGTTACCACCACAGTTCAACGACCCCATTGATTTGGATGAACTGATAAATAATCATGTGAACGATATATAAATATATCTAAAAGTGGCGGGGATAATAAAAAAATAAATAAAAAATAACTGTTTTATTTGTTTATATTACAGCGCTGTTGTTTATCCATGAATTATGAGATTTATCTAAACCTAACGATTTTACGTATAACCGATTACCACGACGTTTTAATATTTTTTCGACTAAATATATGTCTGCATATTTAACTTCTTGAAGTTCTTGTTCGTAAAAACCTCCTTTGATCTGCTGATCTTTTACGTCCTTTAAAATGTATGTAGTAGGATTCGTATTTTGTACAGTCATTACCTGAAAAATTTCAGTGCTCCAATTTGGGGTAAAACCTTTTGCAAACACCCCCCGATGTTTACTAATTCGAACGAATGTACCTTTTGAAAATTTAGGTATTTTTAAATCCAGGACTTTTCTATTATCGAACCGAGATTTTAAAATGTTCTTCGAGTTATTTTTATTCACATCGATCGGTTTATATCCAGTAGTTCTATGAGTTGTTGAATTGTAATGTTTAACAATTAACGGTAATAAATTCAACCATTTATAAGATCCTTGTAAGCTAAACTTTTTCCACATGAGGTTTTTCAAGGTGCGATTTACTCGTTCAACGATGCTACTTTTTTTTTCAGAATAAGTGCTGTAATGATTTATAGCAAACTTCTTCATTAGATCTTGGAATTGTTTATTATAAAATTCTTTACCATTATCAGTCTGTAAATTATGAGGTGTTGCTTTAACTAATACTTTTTTCATTGCATTAGTTACATCTGTTCCAGTTTTTCGTTTTACTGGTTCACACCAAACATATTTTGAAAAGGTATTAATTACTACTAAAATGTAACGAAAACCTTTATTTAAACGTGCGTAGGGTATCATTTCTACTAAATCTGCTTGAAAGAGGTCATTCAATCCTTTAATAACTACACGCCTTCGAGGAAAATTTTTTCTAACCGGTTTATGAAGTTCTTCAATCACTTGCTGTCGTTCGGGCTCCATAGCTGAACTTTTACAATGATCTCTAATACAAAACTAATTTCGTCTTGTTTAAATCGTAAAACTCTTTCACCTTGCGATGTTAATCTGACCTGTTCGCTTTCTGATACCTTAATGACATCTCCCTTGTTTAGTAAGACCCCTTCTAAATCTTGCAGAGTGTTATATTTTTTTTCGTTGATATGTATTATACAATCATGTGAGCATCGCACGGTTATAATGCTAGCCTCAAGCAAAGGGAATTCATATTCGTTTCCAAATAAGTTGATATGTGAACCATCTGTCGTACCCATTACGTATACCGCTGTATCATAATGTAAAGAAGATACTTGTTTTACAAAATAAAGAGTTTCTTGATGAGTTTTAATTTGGTTAATATGTCTTCCAAACTTATCGAGCGTCATGTCTTAGGTCTGCGGTTACCACTAATATGAGAATGTGCTTAACAACCCATCATTTTATTATCTTGGCAGATCGCAACTCATCAAGAATGTAAATTATTTCGTTCGTGTGTCCTGTATGACCTGCTTCTTTAGAGCTTAATAATGTTCTTAACCAATTAACTAATTTATTAGGATCTTTCCACGGAAGAAACTCTAAACGTTTGTTATTTAGCTGCAGCATCTGTATATGTCCTCCTTCTTTTAAAGTAGTAGAATCTGATCAAACACGAGTCATTGAAGTAGCTAATAACGGTTTGATTATATTAGAATATTTTTTACCAGCAGCTTGTATTTGTTTTTTTTGGATCATAGTGTCTACGTGTTGCGTTTGTTCGTATGATTATATCCTTGTATTGAATTTGATCTTGTTGTTTATAACCAATCGGGGTTCGTTTAAATAACAGTTCGTATAAACCGGGAGTACCCGTATATCGAAATTCTTCTCCTGATGGACGTTTGATGAGGAAATCTTCTCCGTCAAACTCTAGATCTGAATCTCCTACATGAAATTTATTTAAAACGGGGTCAAAACGCACCCCATAATTATGATCAAATTCGTTATTTACATCACGGAACAATGATTCTACATATATCTTTGCCAAACCTTCATATTGATTTAAATAGTCTTGAAAAGCTTGATTTGTACCAAGTTCGGCGAGTTCGCTTCGTAGTTCGTCTAACGTGGGAATATTATCGACTCTTGCATCATCAGTATGTGCGATTACATCAGTATCTAAAAACGCAATTTCTTCAGGCTGTTCAGAGGTATGATGTGTTGAGAGTCTTGTGGGAGTACTAGCGTGAGAAGATTTAAACTGGTCTGTTATTTGTGATTTTAATTCCACTGAACGTTGTTTGACTTTCTCAGAAATATCGGACGAAAGTTGTTTTTTTATGGAAACCGTAACATCAGGTTGTTTCTTGACAGTAAACTCTGAATCAGGTTTAATATTTGTTAATAATTCCTTTAATGGTTGAGTTATGGGTTTAAATTGTTGTTGAATAATACTCTCTTTTTGTGATGTGTCCGCTTTCAAACTATCGGCCTTGCGTTTTACAGCTTTACGTGCTCGAATTAGTTCTTCTTTTAACCGATTACTCATTGCAACTATCTGTTGTTGCATCGCGTAGTACAATTTATATTTTAATGAAACAATCAAATCCTTTTCTGTAACGACCGGAAGTTACACCACTCTCTTTATCGATAACTAAGAACCCATATTTATCTTGCCAACAATATCCACACAAAGTTTTAAACACATCAAAAGACATATCCACATTTACATGATCTTCGTATATATGTTTTATATTTCGTTGATCTTGTTGAAAAACGATAATCATATTTGCATTGTCTCGTATTAACTGTTTGGGAATAGATGAATATGTTTGGCACAAATAAAAGCAATCTATATTTTGATGTCTTCCGAAACAAAAATATTCGCGAATTTCGCTTTGGTTGTGACAAACTACATCATCAAATATAATGATGGAGTTTATGCGTGCCGACTTGGGTGGAAGAATTGTTTTACTATCATCGTACTCAAAGTATTTTACATCACGAAGTGGTTGTAACAGTTGTCTTAAGTAATTGTATTTAGGTTGGTATAATGATTTAGAATACACGTAAACATTTTCGAATCGTAACCCGTTAGGATGTTCTAGCAAACTTATCATAACATTCGTCTTGCCACAACCCGAAGGACCTACTATTAGTCCCCGTTTACACCCTTCTCCAAGTAGGAAACCGTGTTTGGAAAACTTTTGTTAGATATTAGACTCGAATCATAGTTTTTAATTGGTAACTGATTATCTTGATGTATGAATTGTATCGCATTCATTGCTTTACTACTCAATATATCCATAATTTACAGTTAAATAGACATGTTTAGCACAAATAACTTTAGTTTTACGCGACTTGTGGTTACAACACTGTACATGTCCATACGTTCATACAATAAATCTTTTAAAGGTTTTGGATTAATTAATAAGTTAATTGATAAATTACCTGTGGAGCTGCATTTGCCTGGATATAATTTTTGTGGGCCTGGAACTCGTTTAACCAAACGTCTTGCTCGAGGTGATAAAGGTATATATCCCTTGGACGAGGCTTGTCGAGAACACGATATAGCATATTCGCAAACCAACGATTTATCAAAAAGACACGAAGCAGATCGAAAATTAGGATCTATAGCTTGGCAAAGATTTCGATCAAAGGACGCTAGTTTTGGGGAGAAAGCAGCAGCTTTAACTATTTCCGGTGTAATGAAGGGTAAAACTAAATTAGGTATGGGGCAGAAAAGGAAGAAAAAACGTGGGAGCATTAGTTTTAAAAAAGCGATACAATTAGCTCGTCGTACAGTAGGTGGTAAAGTACAATCAGACTTAAAATCAACTGTTAAACAAGCTATGAAAGCGTTAAGACATCAAAAAGTTTCGCCACCTAAACAAAGAATAATTCCTATTCCTAAAACAGGAGGATTTTTACCGTTAATTCCTTTATTCGCTGCTCTCGGAGCAATAGGTTCTCTAGGTGGTGGGGCAGCAGCTGTTGCAAAAGCAGTGAATGACGCAAAAACTGCTGCAAAAACATTAGAAGAAACAAAACGTCATAACCAAGCAATGGAAGCTGCAAGTGTAGGAAAAGGTCTTTATTTAAAACCGTATAAAAAAGGTCTTGGATTATATATACATCCATATCAAAAAAACTCCCAATAAAGCTACCACGCAGAGCGTTAACAAATATCGATCTATCGAAATATATACAATTACTTCAAATAAAGAAATTTAGAGGAATTTTTATGAGAGACAAGTTACCGCGCATTATATTAAAAAATGAGTGCGGAATTATAAATCTGGACAAACAACAAGGTGAAGGAACTCATTGGACGGCTTACGTTAAACGTGGTAACAAAATAATCTATTTCGATAGTATAGGACATTTAAAACCACCTTTGGAAGTAATTCATTATTTTCGCAGCAGTGGTAGCGTAAATATAATGTATAATTTTGACACACTTCAACTATTTAATACCTACAACTGCGGACATTTAGTATTAGGCTTTTTATACAAACATTCGAGATAACTAGTTAGTTGTGTGTAAGGTTCTCTACCGAAATGTCGTGCACATTTACATTTACTGGATCGACTTCTATTCTACGCTCAGAATTTAATCCACCAATTTATTTAAATCCTAATAAAGAGTATGTACTTGGTTTAACAAGTTTTGCAAGTTTTAATAGTATACCGAATGTAACTAATGAAAATAACCAATTTATCATAGGAAAAACAAAAGTAACGATTCCTGAAGGTTCTTACGAAATAAAAGATTTGGAAAATTATCTACAACGTGCTGTACCTAAAAACTTTACTATTAAATTACGTGCAAACCACAACACCCTTAAAACTATCATTAAATCAAATGCCATTATTGATTTTACACAAGAACATTCTATAGGACCTCTTTTAGGATTCACAAAAGGTTATTGCCTGCAAATCAATGGTCTGAATCATATTATCCAACAAACATTATTACGATCAATTCGTTATTAATCGATTGCAACATTACATTAGGAAACTATACAAATGGAACACCGGCCCACACTATACATCAGTTCTTTCCAAGCGTACCATCTGGATATAAAATAATTGAATGTCCTCTACATGTCACCTATTTACCTATTAGCGGACGGACTATTTCAAACATTACACTTAAAATAGTAGATCAAAATGGAAATCTTGTCAATTTTCGAGGTGAAGTCGTCACAATAGGACTACATTTAAAAGAACTTGATAATGGTATTTCGCTTTAAGAACCATTCTTGTGTATGTGATACCGAATCTCATAAAACAACACAATCCTTTAGTACGAAGATTAGTAAGCGATCGCACGTTAAACGATTAACAGTTAGTAACAAAAAATTTCTAAAATCTTTGGGATTTACTGTACTAAAATGAGTATCTTAAACGTAAACGAAAAAGTTGTAGTTGATAATTCTATTGTCAACTCAGAAATACATACCCATCAACCATACACTACGCGTTTCAAAAATAACGATGAAATTCGCATTCCTATTCAAGAAGATATGTGTACTCTACCATCTCAAAGTTACTTGTATATTGAAGGTAAATTACGTAAGGAAGATGGAAGCATATCATTAAATGCAAAATTTGCGAACAACGGTCTAGCATTTTTATTTAGTGAGATTAGGTATGAAATGAATGGCATTGTTGTTGATTCAGTAACAAAAGTTGGCTTAACTACTACAATGAAAGGATTAATATCGCACACACCAACTGAAAGCATAAAATATCAAAATTCTGGTTGGTATCCCACATCCGAAATTAAAACTACTAATACTTTAGGTCAATTCAATGTTTGCATACCACTGCGAAGACTTTTAGGGTTTGCGGAAGATTATCCTAAGGTAAGTTACAACAACCTTATACACATTTATGCATATATTTTTTTGTTGTAGGTTATTTTAAATGTTCGTCAAGAACTTGTATTAATACGAAGCAATACAGATGTTGACTGTGTTATATCTACTGATGATGATCCTATTAAAATCGAGATTGAAAAAATATTTTGGAAATTTCCGCATGTTACACCTGGTTTAGCTGAAGAATTAGCATTAACAAAGTACATCGATAAAAATATAGATACTCAAGTTGCGTTTAGAAGTTGGGAAACACATGTCTATCCTGCTGTACCAACAACAGATAAACATACATGGGCAATTAAAACAGCAACAAGTTTAGAGACACCTAGATACATAATTTTAGGATTTCAAACTGGAAGAGATGGTAACATAAAAAAAGATATGAGTAAATTCGATCATTGCAATATACAAAATGTTCGCGTATATTTAAATACAGATCGTTATCCCTACGATAACCTTAACATCAATTTTTCGGATAATCATTTTGCAATGCTTTACGAAATGTATGCACGATTCCAATCTTCCTATTACGAACACGATGCCCAACCTCTTCTAACACCACAACAGTTTAAAGAACAAGCCCCATTAATAGTTATTGATTGTTCGAACCAAAAAGATTCTTTAACCACTAAAGCAGTTGTTTTACGTATAGAATTTGAAACTTCTCAAAATATTCCAAACGATACCGTTGCATACTGCTTGATTCTCCATGACAAAATATTTACATATAATGCTCTGACTAAGGTCATTCGCCATTTGTAACAAATTATAATATATTGTGTTTGTATTACATATTGAACGTAGTATGAACTATATCGTCTTACAAATATGATCGTTATTATCGATGTACAAGGATTCATGACTTCTGAAAAATGTTTCACTCCAAAAGAATTGGCTGTGTATGATGGACATTCTATTGCACATCATGTCTTCAAACCACCGTTTTCGTGGTCGTGCTTAGACTTAAAATTTCAAAAACAAGCTACATGGTTAATGAACAATCATCACCGTATTTCCTGGGAAGAAGGATTTACTCCAGTACATTTATTTCCACACATCCTCAAACAACTAACAGTAAATGCAACATCAGTTTACGTAAAAGGACGAGAAAAATCAAAATTTTTACAAAAATATATTTCTATACCCATTACAGAAGTTGAAGAAGAACCTGCACTAAAACCTATGCATGCTAAATGTCTTTTCATTCGGAACCTATGTGTTACTGTGCTTTATCTAATGTTTATCATTTGTATTCTAATTATGTGATGCAATAAAATATTTTTTACGAAATTATATAATTTTATTTACATTAATTGTATACAAAACGTTCATGATATACAAGTGATCTATGATCATCTTTAAAAATATAAGATATATTCTTATCTATTTCTGCAATTCTTTTATAAAACCGATACCTATCTCGTGCTTTCTCTTCCCAATCACCTTTTCTTGCTTGTTGATAAGCAAACTTCCAAACTACTAACTTCTTAACTTCACACTCGTCTTTGAAGCGTACTTTATTCCCCATCACTGTACTAACACACTTTAAAACAATACAAATCTATTATATTTAATTGCATTTCTACACATTTTATACAATATTTCCCTTTTAAAAACAAGTTACAAATATCTTGACCAATCATATATTTATTAGCAAGTTCTTTACAATAATCTATGCTAAATATACAATCAAATCTTTGAAGTATTTTATTTGCATCCGTTTCCAACTGTTGAAATTGAACTAATAACTCTTGAATATTTTTATGTTAGTTAGATGTTTATTTTTCTTCTTGTGCTTCTTCTTCTGTCGATTTTTCTTCTGCTGATTCTTCTTCTTCAGAAGTGTCTGCATCATTCATGTATCGTTTTATTCGATTTGCAAACCTCGATAATCCAATATCCGACAACCGATTAATTAAACAAGAAGAACAAAATTTGGTTTCTAAATACTCTTTACAAATTTTTTGACCGTTTTGATACTTTTCCGCCAAAGTCGCGCACAGTTCAGGACTGGTGAATCCATACACTGCTTCATGTTCAGCATCGAATTCCAATGCGGAAAATTCCTGCACTAACCGTTGCACTGCTGTTTGAAAATCAACAGCTTTGGTCCAACTTTGTTCTGCATATGCCATCCACATCTTAACAGTTTGTACTACTACTCAAGCTCTTAATACCTAATATATAGTTAATCCCCTCCAGTTTATTTCCTAAACTTCTTTTGTTCTATTACACGTTTTTCCAATTCAACATCGAACACCACCTTTTCTGGATAGAATGTTACCACTTCTAACATACAACAAACCACGTCTGTTTTTGATAAAAATTGATCCAAAACATTAGATATGTTAGTTTTAGCATCTCCTGGTAGATCGAAAACAGCATTAATTACAGTATCATAAAAATTAGAAAATTCCTTTAAAACAATCTGATTTAATCGATAGTTTATGAGTACTGCCAATTTCCATATCTCCCAAAGAGATTCGCGACCTAGGTATACTTCTTCATTTTCTGCACCCACAATTTTTAATATTTTTTTTTGGTCAATAATTTCAAATATTATAGTTTTCGTTCCAACCTTTATCGGTTCACATATTGTTTCAGTACTTTGAAAACATCTATGTATTTTTTCTCGAAGCTCCAAAAACCACACCCATTCCTCTTCCGTAAATACGATTTCTTGTTTATAAGTTGCAAATATCTTTACTGACGGACAAAAATGATTAGCACAATTCATTCCAACACTGATAAATTTAGTTTTTGACTTATTTAAATTATAAACATTTTGATCAATTAATTGTATTGCACTTAACAATATATTACTGTCGGCCACCGATTTTTTAATAGTTTTTTGTTCTTGAATCATTACATCACGATCTTTCACCTGTTGAACAAACTGCTTTATCTGTTCCATTCTTAACAACCTCTTTCTAAACCCCTACTGAATTGTAAGTACTCTCAATCGCCTTACAAATCGATTGTATATATACTGTATCCAACGTCATGAAAAGTAAAGTTATAATTTTTATTATGGATTGGACAGACAGAAATAAAAATTTTAATGCTTTACTAAACTTTTCAAATTATAGCTGATTTTAAAATTTTATATGTCTGGAGGTTAATTATAATTGAGGTCATACACATATAGCTGATTTTAAAATTTATTATGTCTGGAGGTTAATTATAATTGAGGTCATACACACCCGTATTTATCAACAACTGTTATTGAACTTTCAATGAAAAGAAATTATATTTATATGTATTGATGTAAATGCAGTTCGTTCAAAGACCGCGGCATAGTTGTGTGTTTAACTTTGTGTCTGCAAGTGTTCAAAAGTTTTTAGTTTGTTTTTTTTCACCGCTGTTTCTAACAACAGTTTATATGTGCTACAACCACAATTTATTATAAAACGTATAAATCCAAAGTGATATAAAATATTTAAAAAATTAAATAAATGTTCTACCAATTTTGAAAATACAATGTCCAATTAATAAATACAATATAAAATGTGTTTGAAGGTTAGATTTTTTTATATATTATTTTAGAGCAATTTATGATTTATTGTAACTTATTATTTTAAGTTATTATATACAATGTACAATTAATAAATAAAAGCGGAAATTACTTGTGTCTAAAGGTTAAATTTTCTTATATATTATTTTAGCTAATTTGTGATTTATTGTAAGCTATAAATTTAAATTATTATATAGTACTTTCAATCGTTTTATATATCAACAATAAATTGACTGTTTAAACCCAACAGGTTTATGGTGTAGTGGTAAAGCTCGCTGGTTCATAAACGTGAAATCCCTGGTTCGAATCCAACTACATCCACCGGTTTTTTAATAAAAAATACCGGTTAATCGGATCTGTAAGGAGGAGCAGTAAGGTTATTCTAGGTCGTTTAAAGCTTTGAATGCGCAGATCTGTGAGGAGGAGTAAGGTAACTCTAGGTCATTTAAAGTCTTTGTCTTCTTCTGTGTAGGTCTGTGAGGAGGAGTAGGGTTATTCCAGGTCATTTAAAGTCTTTGTCTACTTCTGTGTAGGTCTGTGAGGAGGAGTAGGGTTATTCCAGGTCATTTAAAGTCTTTGTCTTCTTCTGTGTAGGTCTGTGAGGAGGAGTAAGAGGTCAAGGTCAAGGTCCCTCCTCCTCTTGTCACAGAAAGTCTTTGTCTTCTTCTGTGTAGGTCTGTGAGGAGGAGTAAGAGGTCAAGGTCAAGGTCCCTCCTCCTCTTGTCACAGAAGTCTCCATCTTACCCTACTAATGTAGTAAATGAAATTATATTATGCGCATATTTATGCATTAAAAACATCCAAAATAAGCACTAAATATGAATAATTTGATTTAATATAGGTTCAGATTTTCCTTCTTACAAGGACTTGCTTAATTCTTACAAAATATAATTACAAATTAATAAATTACATCCTAATACTCGTTCGTAAATCCCTTAAACATCATCTAAAACATACAGTTTACTTATTCTTAACTTGGAATGGATTTTTTTAAATTCAAATTTTTATTTTGTATCAAATTATAACAATTTTTTGAGTTACTTAACAGAAAAAAGCTTTTATTATTATATTATATATACTTACTTATATTTTCCAAATACCAAATAACATAATTAGAGACGTGTAAATGAGGTAATGTTACGTACAACAGTCAAAATAATTAAATAAATAAATGACACTACAAAAATAAACCTAAACATGCAGAACAAGTAGTTTCAGGGGACAATAATAAAGTTTGTACTTACTTTACAAATCTATTGTAAAAAACTAAAATACACTCATGCAAAATAGGCTATTGTTTATGTATAGAAACAAGCCTAAGAAGAAAATTGGTAACATTAACCAAAATTATGTACAGTGTAAATTGTTTAGTAAGTAACTCAAGAGGCCGTTGACATGTTTACTTCTTAACGGAAGTTACTTAATAAACGTATTGTTAAAAACCATAAATTTTTTATTTGGAATTTAATATTACTTATATTTTCAAAAAATCTAAATTGTTTGACTGTTTACGCGAATTAAAAAATTTGTAGTTCTAATTTTTCTTAATAGTACTTAGTTTGTCATTGTTAGTGATTTTTATAGAAAATGAATAGGTGTAAATTGTAAAGAGGATTAAGTAAATACAAGTGTTATCTATCTTTTCTTAAACATAACAATAATTTTTTTTGTACTCGAATGTTTACCTACAAAATGTATGTAAATTCCTAGAAAAATTTTATCAGAAAAAAATTTTGAAGATTTTTTTTACCGTTAAAAATTATTTAATAACCGAACTGAACTTACGTACTAAACGATTTATGACTACAAGTGATTTATAGACTTATAACCGGACTGTCGAAATTCTTACTTTGTGAAAGTTTCTACTTAGTAACCGACTGCTTACTAAGCGATTTCTACTGAAAACCTCTTTGATAAAGTGATAAAATTACATGACCGATAACAACTGTTATTTTAATAAGCCGCGTGCACTGTAATAACAAATTCAACAATGATTTCTAATGTGGAGTATGCATGCCACATTTGTTACGGTACTTTAATCAAATGCTGTATAGATTTTTTTCCGATTATCCGTAGAAGCATTGGTTACTGCTTTACAGAACTCGTTTACTAACTTTTACTATTTCATTCACCACATAATTGACAAGTGCTTAAAATTCTATTTTAACTACTTTTTAATTGCGGAAGTTATATTGTTTTTTACTTTTCTGCTATGATATGAGAAAAAGAATTATCTAACACTATTACTGCACTTTCTATTAAGTTACATAGTAACAAGTCAAACTAGTTTTTGAATACGCCAAAATTAATTTCTTTCTGGTTGTCGACAGTTTTTTTTTAATTCAAAAATAAGCAAATCGTTTTTAACAAATCTTGTTTTTATCACAAGAATTTTGAGATCCAGTAGATATTCCAGAAACAAAATCTTGAACAAGTTTGGTTCAAATAATATATTTTCTTGTCCTCTTTCTTAAACTTTTTTATTTTACAACAGATCGTCTTCTCCACGATATATTATCTTTGTTTCAAGTAACATACTGATGGAATTTTTTTTCTGTACTTATAAAATAACCCAATTTCTTACAATAATGTTTGCAAACTTTAAACTTACTTTCAATTATAGTTCCAATAAAATGCTTGCACATTTTTTTAAATACAAATTTAACGACCACATAATGGCCTTGTTTGAATTGATCAGGGCCAAAAGTTTTACTAGCTATTTCTTCTTACATCCTGTTTGTTTTTTCTTCCATCTTGTTTCTATTTTCGTCGTTAAGATATTGGTTGTCTTCATCGGACAAAGAGTTGTCACTAACATCTAAAGATCTTGTTCTGATCACCTCATTTGTACCAGATGATAAGTTCATCAGTTCTAGTCTTCTTCTTATCGTGCCGTCTTCTGCCAAAGGTTGGCGACTATCATGACGATCTGTATTTTATTTACGGCTGCTCTAAATAGCTGGTTTGTTGTGCAGTTGAACCATTCTCGTAGGTTACGCAGCCATGAGATCCTGCGTCTTCCTGGACCCCTTCTACCTTCAATCTTGCCTTGCATTATTAGCCTCAGAAATTCGTATTTTTGTCCTCTCATCACATGTGCAAAGTATTCAAGCTTGCGTGTCTTGATGATGTCTATCACTTCGTTTTTTGTTGACATCCTTCTCAGCACCTCTACGTTAGTGACTCGCTCCGTCCAAGCTATTTTTAACATTCTTCTAAAAACCCACATTTCGAAGGCTTCTATGCGTTTTGTTGTGTTTTTGTTCAATGTACTGGCTTCAATACCATAGAGAAGTACCGGATATATGTAACATTTCATCATGCGTATTTTTAGTTCTTTGTTGAGTTGTTTAGAACAAAATAAATTCTTCATTCTATAAAATACGCTTCTTGCTTTTTCGATTCTTGTTTTTACTTCTTGTGTGTTGTCATTCTTAGAATTTATCCAAGTCTCTAAGTATTTATATTGGTACACCCTCTCGATGTTTTCATTATGTATTTTAAGCTGTACGTTGTTACTTGTCGGGAATTTGGTGATGATCATGAATTTTGTCTTCTTTAAGTTCATCTTTAGACCGTATTGTTCACTTTTTTCCTTAATCTTCTTGACCACCCTCTCAAGATCTTCGATGTTGTCTGTGATTATCACTGTATCGTCAGCGTATCGGATGTTGTTAATGGGTATTCCATTCACTGCAATACCAGCTGTTCTAGTCTAGGGTGCGGTAAATGATAGAATATTCTTAGCACTTACTAACTACTACTAGCCAGGCTGAATATTTAGCATTTTCTTCTTCTTTGCATTGCTTTTGAATGAATGGGAATTCTCTGATCTTTTAAAAAAAAATAGCAACGCACAATGAATATCAGTCTGAACTTTCTTTCATTTGACTTCTTTTCATAGGCTTCATAAAGAATAAATAGATATATTCTTGTGGCCCTAAATCTACTCGGAATATTTTTAGAAGAAATAAATTTCATTTTTATATTCAAGTCAGCTAATAACTGGAGAAAAATATTTTTTTTAACACAGTTTTTTCTAGGATATTCTAGTTTAATTTTAATGAGAATTGATCTCCAAGCTTGTTTCCGTGGCTTAAAATAGCCGACATCCAAAAGCTGAGTCAATTGTGTAGTGTTCGGTAACAGTAACAAAAATGTAATTTTGCACTTTTGACATTCGCTTCTAACATCTACATTTATGTGGGGTGACAAGTTATCACCAATTAAAACTTTAGGTTTTGTGAAACGTCTTGTTCAAGAGATAACAATTTTCATAAACCAGTCTGCAAAGGTCACAGCATCAAATCAACTCAAATGACCCATCGATCATATACTCTTTTGTTCACCACATACAGTGACAATGTTTTACCACTAGCAGTGGCGTCAAACATTATTGATATCGCCGTTTTTTTGTTAAATTTATATATCTCTCTGGATACTTGGTTCCTCTTGAGAAAATACATTTAGCTGTTCCTTTCCTTTCTTTAGATCTTTCCTTTCCAAGTTTAGCTTCAAGTTATTAAAATATATGACCATATTATCTTCGGTAATTTGAGCACGGCTTCTTTTTAAACTTTGACACTGCCTCTTTGTTATTCGATCTTTGTGCCTTGACAGAAATTCTTCTGTCCAAGATTTACTAGGTACATTATTGTCAAACGCTGGATGACCCACACTTTTTTATTCAAATAATTACCACCATTTGCAACTCCATTTGCGGCAAAGGGGTCCCATATTCTGCACAAGTGATTACCACATCGACGAGATGTCTTTCTTTTACTTCAAAAAATGCGGTAGGGCGTCTAACTTTTTATTATGTAATTTTTTTTCTTGTTCAGTAGCGTTCTTCTTGGTATCCCCAACATTTTTTCCGCGGGTCTAGACGTTACACGGTACGTGATCTGTGTTATATATTTAATTAACACATTGTATACAGTAAATACAGAAACATATATAAACAAGTGAAGCTGATATAGGTTAATGTAAGTGTATAAAAAACGCAAATAAAATAAATGATTACGTTACCTGCTTTAGTCGCTGTAAACTTACTATGATGTTTTTTCGAACTACATAATTGGCTTTGTTTGTAAGTTTAATTGATATTTTGAATAGATTCTTGATCAGATACTGGCAAATGTTTTAATTTACGTTTTTTATTGGCAAAAGATTTGTATTAGTGTAATAAATAACCTATTCAAAATTTTGTTTACAGTTAGTAGGTATTTAAAAAATAACTTGTGTACGCATAAAAACTTGAAACGCTGAAGTAAATTAGACTTTTAATGTCATTGTTCCACGTAATTAGCTAATTACAAAAGCATTTGTGGGAGGTGCCTATTTCGATCCTTTTGGCAATTCAATTAAAGTTGTTTCTATAAACATGGGAAACGTGGTTTTAAATATGCTTAAGTTTTTTTTTTATTAGGTTTAATAGGATTCAGTACTACGTGATTTTCGCAAACCTAAATATACAGGACCCTTACGTCCTCATTCTGTATTAATTAACAACATTGCATCAAACATATGGTGTAGAAACAAATATAGTTAGACCACAGTTTTGAGCGTCAGCAAATCAAAAGCATGTGAATATAATCATATAATTTACACGACGAGTACATTGATTAAGACTGTTTTGACATATAAACTCAGTCCACGTGTAGTTATCAACGCAAAAATGCATCTGATTATGAATCCTGTAGTGAGTGATTAATTCAAAATGCTGATAGCTTAATTTGAAATGTAAACAACAATGCGGTAGAAACTAAGAATTCATTCTTTTGTAAATTCGTAGGTGATAAAAAACATTTTTTCTCATTTATTTTCTAATAATTACTCAACCTTATTAGGAAATCTACCTTATAAATTTACATTTTTTGAAATATAGCATTAAAAGAGAAAATTAAAAAGATAGCTCTTGTACGACATAGATAATGATGTCAACTAGGTTTTAACCAATTAATCAACACGGAGAGAAATATTATGCTGAATTTAATCATTACAATTTCATATTTAAACCATTTGTTTTTTTTCTAAAATTGATTCCCGTTCAAATAAAATTAAACGTACATGTTCTAAAACTTAAAGTAAATTTCTTATTGCAATCATATCAGCGATTAAAGTACGTAATAAATTACTACGAAACTACAAGTAGGCATTTCAAGTAAGCTTTTATGTTATCACTATTTGTTCCACGCCGATCTAAAATTAGGTATCAGCAATTTAAGTTAAGTGTTGCAATATCTGCTAAACTTTTTGCTAAAGCTGTGGCAAAGATAAATTAACGTGTACCGTGACTCCGACAGTTTTTTGTTTGGAACTATACGACATGGATCCATCATTTTATAGCAAGTTGCTTGCAGCATATAATATATAACTCACTAAATCAATTAGTGAATGATTGGAAACTATCAGAAACTTGCAAGTAAGTATTGACTCTGATTTTGAATATTGTTCAATTTCGTTATATATTAGAATTATGTCGCAAAGCTTGCACATTTTTTGGCATGTATGACTTAGTTTTATGCAATGAAATGAAATTATCGTGCATTTGCATTTCTTTTAGAGAAAGAAATTGACGTTACATCCCTGGAAGGAAGGTGAATTTGGGTTGATGGTAAAATTTAGAAGTAAACTACCTAGTTGGAAAATGCTTTCACAGAAAAAATCGACTAATATTCTAAGTGGGCAACATCCAACGGTAACATATAATTAATGTTGATGCGTGTAGATATTGGTGTCAAGGATAGTATTATTTGGATCGGTAATATTAGCAATAATTATAAATTTTAATGTAATCAAGGATTAAACCATAAAATGTAGTGATGATAGAAGTATAACACATTTATATTGAATTTAGCAAATAAATACGTTTAAACTATGCGTATATTTATTGAAATCATAATTCATACCCTGAAACTGCGCAAAAGCAAACATTATGAAACTGCTTGCTTAAATTAATACAAAGTGCTATTACTATTACACCTATTTATGATAAAAGGCAACAATCAACAGAGATCAGAAAAAGCAGTACCTGTCTTAACTATGGTTTTTCTCTACGATCACATTAAGCAACTTTTGAATGATAAAAGAAAACGCGTTTTCTTAAATTGATATATTATAAAACCTATACAATTCCTTTTTAAAACATTTGTTCTAATAAAATGAAAGTTTCATTTAAGCGTTGAAATTACTTGCTATATTGTAGGTGGCTGCATTTTATAGCATATTATTTAAATTTACCGAGAATCACTTTTACGCAAACCAAGAAGATTTAATTTTTTTACTAAATGTGTTCATTTTAAATTCAAAGAAGGCCGCAGCCATGTAAAATGTTTGTATAAGCTTCATGTAAAAAATTATAAAAACAATTATTTTTGGCTTTCAAATTTATGTAGCTTGCGGCATTCTGTTCATAATTTTTAACAATATATAAAAGCAAAAATTCAAAAGTTTTATATAATAAGGTCGCAAATCTACTCTGCAGTTTATTAAATATGGCGGCTACTACTGAATGCTTTTAACATTTTTACTTTTTAAAGCACATCTTAAAGTAGATGTGGTACACCAAAAGTTTTAGTTGCTGCAAGCCAGCCCATCTTTTTTTTGTTTACAGTTTTGATAGTTATTTTCATAATTAGTTCTTTGTTCTGTCGAGATGTTGTTCTCGGTTTCTAGACATCTTAATAACTGAAACAAAAAATAATATTATTTTTTAAACGGTATTAGTAAAATGACATAAGTATGTTCATAGTTCCGCAAATGTTGATTAAAAACAATTAAAAATTAATTTTATTTAAATTACAATTCCGGACGTAACAATAGATTAGTTAAAACAAAACTAATACCTGGTAAAATTCTTAATTCTCCTCGAATCTGTTGCAACAATTTTTTTTTAATTCTTTACTTAGGAGGAGCAAGAAAAACCACTTTATACTATTATGTTGAACAAACCAAGTTAGCAGTTCATCATATAGACACGGGTCACAACTTTGATTTTAATAATGCCATAATTTTAGATGTCGAAGATAATTTAAAAAAACGTTTAGTTTCTGTAATGATCACATCAACATACATAAAAATAATATCAACTTCAATAATGATACTAATAATATAAGTAGTGTATAGATAAATTTAATTTCAATAATTGTGAGATAGCTAAGTAGGTTATTCAATCAGGTCCGTGAAGTTAACAGTGCATAAACGGCACAAATGTCGGGACCTAGTGCAACGGTTAGTTCCTCGTTTGTGCTGGTTTGTGCCGTTATCAGTTTTTTAGCAAAACCTCAATTGACAGAGTTATGGCGATTTGTGAGTGCACTGCTAACTTCACACCTCACTAACGGCACAAATGTCGGGACCTAGTGCAACGGTTAGTACTTCGTTTGTGCTGGTTTGTGCCGTTATCAGTTTTTTTAGCAAAATCTAAATTGACAGAGTTACGGCGATATTTGAGTGCACTGTTAACTTCACACCTCACTAACGGCACAAATGTCGGGACCTAGTGCAACGGTTAGTGCCTCGTTTGTGTTGGTTTGCGCCGTTATCAGTTTTTTAGCAAAACCTCAATTGGCAAAGTTATTGCAATTTTTCAGTGCACTGCTAACTTCACAGCTCACTAAAGGCACAAATGTCGGGTTTATGCTGTTTTGTGCCGTAGTATTTTAAAAAACATCAAGTTTTTAAATAGTTATTGAGCAGTAGTTATGTAACACAACGATTACAGTTGTACTAAGATGGACTAATAAATTCTCATACGTAAATTTGTATACGATGCATGTGTCAGTTACCACAAAAACATTCTTTAAATAATGAAAGCTTTTATCAAACGATGTAATTCCTCAGTTTTCTGAAATTAATGTTAGTGTTTTAAACTAATATACTTCTTAACTACGGTTTAATCAACTCTTAGGTATAATCCAAATGGTCTCACATTATGTATTTTTGAAAATATTACTTATAGAAAATTTTTCTTCAAACAAAAATTTGTTTTAACATCTTAATTTAATAATAAATTATACAAAAAAACATTTAGGCATGTTAATATAAATTTTTTTATCTAGATTTTTTTTTAACATTTTTTTTATAGCAAAGGTTTTTATTTTTATTATTTCTGCACACATTGTAGTAGGATATTTCATAAATTAATTTTTATGACAGTTGATATTTATAATTTATTATTCTGGTAACAAAAGCATATTGATTTTTAATCGTAATTTGAAATGCAAAAAATGCATTTTATAGAAAAAGCATTCTGTTTTTTTCAAAAATTTCAATTGTTTGTCTGTACTATTATTTTAGATAAATTTTTTTGATTAAGCAGGTAATTATCTAGAATAGAGCATTTGTCATTTCCCAAAGTAAATCAACATTTTAAGTGGTAGGTATTAAGAATTAATTAAATATTGAATTTACTGATTTTAATCTATAGGAGAATTTAGCTCAGTAAATATGTGATTTTTTAAAAATATGGATACTTTATTTTTCTTAAGTATTGTTGGTGCCGATTGGCCTACCATGTATTTACTTTTAACTGAATTTAAGTTTGAATTTTTTGTAGGAATTAAAGAAAAAGATATACTAAGAAATGCATTGTATTTTATTTTGTTTGCAAGACCAACTGATTTACGGCGGTTCTATACTGTCGTAAACAATACAATACAAACACAAACACAAAATCGCCATAACTCTGTCAATTGAGGTTTTGCTAAAAAAAACTGATAACGACGCAAACCAGCACAAACGAGGCACTAACCGTTGCACTAGGTCTCGACATTTGTGCCGTTAGTGAGGTGTGAAGTTAGCAGTGCACTCAAAAATCGCCATAACTCTGTCAATTAAGGTTTTGCTAAAAAACGCATAACGGCACAAACCAGCACAAACGAGGCACTAACTATTGCACTAGATCCCGACATTTGTGCCGTTAGTAAGGTGTGAAGTTAGCAGTGCACTCAAAAATCCCCATAACTTTGCCAATTGAGGTTTTGCTAAAAAACTGATAACGGCAAAAACCAGCACAAACGAGGCACTAACCGTTGCACTAGGTCCCGACATTTGTGCCGTTTATGCACTGCTAACTTCACGGACCATCGCTGTTCAGTTATTCTAGTTTATCTTAATCCTTATCTTCTGTTGCCTTTACATTCAATAATTTTTGATTATGCATTGCTTGTCAAGTGTTTGTTAAACGTTTCATGTCCCTGGTTATTTTTAAATTTTATAGATTGACATTTTTATATTTCACTTTTATGTTTTCATATGATTATTTCGTTATATGTTATAACATAATTCTCTTGTTCAGGATTTGTTGGATAATGCCGCTATATTCTATTTGTGTAAGTTATTTTATGCTAGAAAGATAAGTTATTAGTTAGTGTTTACATCTTATGTTATCTTTGACTTACGAAGTTTTAATAAATTTTTAGTGTCCTAATGAAGTACTCACACGTAGCACGAAACGTAGTCTTAAAAATAGTATAAAATGGTTTTTCTTGCCTTTCCTAAGTGAAGAATTAAAGAACATTTTGTTGCAAAACTAATACTACAAGAATACAGCGCATTTTAAGTTTAACATCTTACTTCTAAATAGCACAATAAAAATTCTAAATTAAATGAATTCACTTTTACCTAGGTATATCCTAGCACGTGGCGCAAGACATACTGGGATTTTTGCACGGATTTTTGCAGCTTGACGCTAAGAAAATGAAGCGCCTCAAGCAACAATTTATTTATTATTCTTAAGGTTTTCTCAATGCCGTTGGTGTGTGATTTTGTTTGGTAGGTCATTTTAAACGTATTTATTTATATTAACTTCTGCATTCCTTGAATTAGCCTGATTATTTATTGTTACAGAACATTTTGCAATGAAAAACTTCAAAAACTAATGCTGTTTTAAAGAGTAAATACATAAATTAAAGTATGTTTAAATAAAGTTTGCAAACATTTTCTATTATTTATCGTTTTCCAATTTTTTCAAAAATGTGCATTTTGTAATTTTTGTTTTTCAGAATTTAGTTGAAACAAAATTTTGAAACCAAGAACACATATATATTCCTTCACATTTTATGTTATGAGTTCTACAAGATGCGGTTGTCCGTTGGTAATTTGGTTCATTTATAAAACTTGTTTCATTTCGTTAAAAACCATCCAATGAAAAAAAAGCATATACGGTTTTACTTTCCTAAATAATGTTTTAAATGATAAAAACACAATTGTAACAATTTTTTGTAAAGCAATCAAAAACTAAAATTAATATAGCATGCGATAACTTAAAACAAAAAAAATTCAATTGTGTAAGGATTATAAAATAAGATGTTACACATTATATAGCATTTTGAATTACTGAAAATAAAAATTAAACTTTAGAAAAACTATGCAAGTTTTGAAAAAAGATTTTTCAAAATAATCTGAAAATTTTTTATAATTAATTTATATCTGCATAAGCATTTAAAATATACAGGGTTTTTCACGTAACCCGTTCGTTAAAAGTTTTTATACTTCCAATTATAATTTAATTTAGATTTTTTTATATATTAAGTAAGTAGTTATTGGCTTTATAATTAAAATAAATTGAAGAACTTATCTCTTCTGGTTATACCTAAAGTGACATCAGCTCTTTTATTTTATACAGAATGCTATAGTTTTTATTATTTTTTCCAATTTTACATGTAATTTTAAACTAATTTTGTCCATAGCTCATTGTCCCAAAAGTCAATGGTTTTTGAGATATTTAGATGTTTTTGGAATTTTCACATTTGTAACACTAATTTTAAACATTCATATCTTGTAAAATTATAAACTTTAAGCTGCGATATTTGTATCACTATTCATTAAAATTATCATCGTTTAAACAACCTTTTATAAAAGTTCAACAAACATATAGAGTGTTCATAATATAATGCCGAAGTTAACAACTTTTACATGCGTAAAACTCAATTTTTTTTTAATGGAACGGCTTATACATATTTAGATGGTTAAAAACACAATAAAACTTTGCCTTAATTGATACAATGGTTCCCCATACGCATCTTTACCCGTTAATGAGTTATGAGGATTTGTTTAATATTAGTACAAATTTCAATTAAAACGCCCTCTAGTGGCGACATCCTAAATCGCAATCACCACAATTTATTTAGAGTTAGTTCTTTATGAAATGTTCTTTTTACAAATACTAAGTTTATTGAATTCCGAAGCTGTTTCGAAGTTATAGACATTCTTTGGAAAACCCTTTGAACACTTTTCACCACTTTTTTTGGAGATAGGGCGAAAAGTATTTAACGAAAAATACTTGATTTTATTTTAGTTTTAGAAAACATATTGTAACGTTTATTATTAAAACTAATTTATTTATACTAAAAATATGAACACTATTATAACTAACCCAATTAATTAATAATTAAATCTAAGGATATTTAATAAAAACACACTAATTTATATCGCACTATCACTTACACGAAGATAAAGTCCGCGGATAACTTCTTAACACTTATTGTTCGTTTACACTAAAGTCACGTACAAGGTTATACACCGTAGATTATCGCACACGCGTTAATCACTTATTTATTTATTTATTTCTTAACACTGCCGTCTTCCAATTACGGAAATAACTCACCTGTGCTTTGTTTGAACCGCATTTATACACATTTTGGAAATCCTTCGCGAATGTTCCATATTTTTCGGAAAATAGATAACAACTTCGTAAAATCTCTGACTTCACTAATTTAATTCAAGATAGCGGTTACGGCCCCTAGTGGTCATTTTACAAACTTAAAAATTATTTTCAAGATTTTCTCTTGGCCAATTTGGTTATACAATTTTTACCGCAAGTCTCTACAATGAGTAATTTTAATTAAAATGTATACTAATTATAACTCATTAGCGGTTAAAGATAGGTCTAAGGAACTATTATTCTAAACCGTTCTGCATAATAGTTAGAGTTAGATTGTATCAAACAATAATGTCTATTGACAGCTTAGTGACATGTGTCCATGCATGTGTCATATGTATTACTCAGCCTACTACCTGAAATATTGTAATAATTGAAATTTGTACTAATATCAAAATCATTTCAGCTCATTAACTGTTGAAATTGGTAAAGGGAAGCCTTATATCAATGCATGCAGAATTTTATTATGTTCTTAACCATCCTAATATGTACAGTTTGAAAAAAAAAATTGTTTTACGCATATAAAAGTTGTTAACCTTCACATTATATTGTGACCACTGTGTATGTGTATTGGATCTTTACAAAAAGTTGTTTAAAAGATGATAATTTTAGTAAATAGTGATAGAAATATCGCAGCTTAAACTTCATAATTTGATAAGATATGAATTTTGATTTTACAAATGTGAAAATTTTCAAAAACATCTAACTATCTCAACAACCGTTGACTTTTGGAATAATGAGCTATAAACATAATTAGTTTAAAATTACACGTAAAATTGAAAAAATTAATTAAATGTGTAGTATTTCATATAAAATAAAAAACTGATCACTTCCGGTTATACCAGAAGTGATACGTTCTTGAATATATTTTAATTATAAAGCCAATAAACATTTTCTTATTATTTAAAAAAATCTAAATTAAATTATAGTTGGAAGCATAAAAACTTTTACGTTAAAAACTCTGTATATAATTCCAATTTAAGTAGTAGTATTTTACCTACATTAAGATGCTGCAACTGGTACAGAAAAGCGGCTACCCAATTTACAACTAAATATAAGAAAATCACACTGCTGTGTTCAAATTCTATAGTTAATATATTTATTCTTGTTTATAAGATTTTATTTCAATTCAATATTATTCCTTAACTTTTAAATTTGTTGTTTTTTTAAATTTTTATTACACTAAATTACATTAGATTGGTTGACACTTTATAAAATAATCTAATAATTGAATAGTTTGCTATAAAATGGAAACGACTGGATACACTCAATTCGCTTAAAAGATATCTTGACAAATAAAAATTAATATCTAGAAACATATTCTGGAAACCTACAATTGCTGAACCTATAATCTATAAAATGAGCTAATACAAATTATGTAATTATGTTATAAACGTGAGTGAAATTATGTATAAGTTTTTTTTTAAATTTATTAATAAAATATATTTTATAAGCAAAGACAGTAAATGATAGATAAAAACTTTTGAATTATAGTTTGAAAATAAAGTTGAGGACACAGATACCTATTTTTGTAAATGTTACTGCATTTGTGTTAGGAACTGAAACTTTTGTTACAAATGACTAGAAACGAATAATATCGTACAAATGCAATTGCTCGTAACAACTAAAGATGCAAGCACACTTAAAGTGAGTAATTTATTTGTTACATGTGGATTTATTACGTTGCATGCTCAACTGCCTTGTTCAGTATTTACTTCTTCAGCAAATCTATACCCGATCTGGGTACTTTGTATTTTAAATTCAAATTTAAAATTCAAACTGCAGTTAACCAAACTGTGCTTATACGATTATAGAAGTAGTAGGTACTGATCATAACATAAAACTGCAGTCTCATTCTACTAAAATTATTTTCTACCATATGTCGTTGTAACTATGTTTCTGAAGTTTTTATACGCACGATTGCGAGTATAGGAAGTGTTATTTATCTTTAAACGACTAAAGATAAAACAGAAAAAGTCGAGTTCAATAATCGTCTCATTAATAAAATACCGAACCCAAGTAGTTCGCACTAATACCTTTCATTAATCAGCGGTGTCGTATAACCCACATCACTTTCTTGAATTTCTATAATCGCTTACAGGAAGATAACATCAAAACGAATCGTGATCATTGATTCATCGGTTTCTACAACTCCACTAAATAACGTTAGAAAAAAAAATCTCGAAGGCTTCTGTTTTTAACCTAAATCACTTCCTCGAAAGCAGCCGGCGTAGGTAAGAGCTTCCATCCTCGAGCAGACACCCATAACTCAGACACAACAAGCAAAAATCTGCGGACAAAAACGCATCGAAAACAAAAAAAAGTACAGGCAGCTCGCTACAAACGAGGCATATAAACAATTGTCGAGGTAACCATGGTAACGTGCACCGGCGGCTTTGATTGTGGATTTGCATAGCAGGCTCTGATATGGTAATGCTGCACCGTTCTTGACTGGACTGTACCAAGTGGACATTGCGGTAGCTGCTGGCCGGTGCAGGCAGTCCGCTTTTCGGCGTACACTAAGTTATGTCAACTGATTTTTGCAATTCTATTCTTCTGACCCTTATAACTTAGAAGCGGTTTATGCATTTTACTTATTTATATTCGGCGAAACCAATAAATTTAAATTTTTATTAAGTTCACTGATGGTTGACAAGAGATTCTTTTCGATTTCTTTGTTTTAATATTTAATTTACCGCAAACGTCTTATGTAAATTTCTCTTTTATAGCAAAACGACAAAATAAATGATTTCCTTTTTAACTTATTAACAGCATTTACGTTTTGATTATAATACGATAAGCTATTTAATTGCTAATAATTTCTCTTGCGCTATTAATTCAAACATTTCGTGTCGGCACTACTAGTTATTATACGCTAATAACAGCTTTTACTTGGTTATTAAACGTTTAATTATTTTTAATAATGTTAAGTAAATGAAGTAATGCATGTGTACAATTTAATACAAAAGGAATATATAAAGATTGTACATAAACGTTGTTAACCAGTTATTTAAAGAGCAACAAGTGCAATCCAATCAGCAATAATTAATTAACAAAACAGATAAAAGAATGCATGTACAACCGTGATTCTCGTTAACATCTTGAATGGTCATGAGCAGAAGCAAAGTAGAAAGCACTAAAGCTTAAGTCAGATAGCAAAAGAGTCGCCTAGCAAGCGGCTTCACAAAGAAGATCGGTGACAGGCAGTGCAGCGGAATGCCGCGGCCTCCCGCTTAACTTATGCCTGTCACGTGCGAGCACCACTATCTGGTGTGTGCTGGCCACCAGCTTCACCGAGCGGGTCACCTAGTGATCATTCGTAATTATCAATCATTTTTCTTTTTCGCATATAACATTGCTATACTGTAATTAATGACACAAGACAATTACAAACAGAATAATTGTCAGATCAATTAACTTATACTGAAACCATTAATTAAAAGAAAATTATAAAATCAAACCGTATTCGTTGTTTAGATTATTTTAGTTTACAGCATTCTACTCGTCATAAGTTCTGCACTAGTTGGATTTGTTACCGGCATTTTATTCGCTGTTGCTAAGGATGTTTTCAGTACGTACTTGAAGATTCCGCAACGGAAGTAGCAAAGGGAAGTAGCGTTTAGTTTTAAAACGAGTAGGTTATTATCGGGGGTAATTTTATGGCATTTAAAATCATCGTAATACAAGTACTTATGCAGTGTGCATTGATAAAATGCAATTTTGCGGTTAACACGTTTTCGTCTTGATAATTTAATTATTTTTCATTCAAAGAACTGCATTTGCATGTCAAATAGTATTTGGTTTTTATGCTAATTCTCTCAGGAATATAACAAATATAGAGATCAATTTTTTTGTGATTGTTGTAGATTTAATTAGATTGCCGTCTCATAATTTCGAATAAGCGACACTGACAAAATGACAAATTACAATACGTTTAAAGTGTAAAGTAGCAGTACATTTTAAATGCCTCTAATTAAACTTCTGTTTTCTTTTTGGGAGTTTAAATAACTAACTTTTATTTGTTTTCAATTACATCAATTTTACAATTAAGTACATTAATACTATAATGTTTTTAAAAATCTAACTGTATGCATATGACTATAGAAATATTGAAATTAAACTTTTTAAGCTTCATTTGTTTTTTTTAAATTAGTACTTTTAAAAATGTATATGTGTACAAATAGGTATAAAGATTTCTTATAATTGTCAAAACATTTTTTTTCAGTATAACATAAGTAGTTATAAATATATGTCAGCAGAATTAGAAATAATTTTAAACTAGAAGTTAACAAATACTACTTGAAATATACCTATATATGTATATAAAGCTAAAAGTTACAACGTATTTAAAAGCATACAAGAAAAATCGAGATAAAATTATTTAAAAAAAGTATTAAAAGAATACAGACTGTTCAAAAAATATTGACAAGAGTTTGAATTTCTCGCTAGTTTATTTAATTTTTAGTATTTGTGGTAGTGTTTAAAAATTTATTGCCGTAACGTGAAAAAATTGTGAATTACGTATTGTTTACAATAAATTGAAAAAAAATACTGGCAATTAATATATTAAAATTGCAATTTACTATGTATTAATTACCCAGATCTTATCTAAGTACCTAAACATTTGTTATTACGCTACTCAGTGGCGTACTCACGGGAGATATAAAAGGAATAGATCTCTCCCAAAACAAAAACATTGCAATGTTAAATAAATCAATAAAAAGTACCAAAACAAGCACTAATTACTAAAACAAATAAACAAAAAAGATTAAGAATCAAACATCGGCATCTTAAGACTGTCAAAATCAGATTGTATTTCACAATACTTACAAACTATAAATAAAATGTAAGCACTCGTTATGTATTGACTGGAATACTGGAGTGTGTTTAAAAGAGTAAAATTTATTTGCCTTGACATAACTTATTAATAACACATTGATAATTTGATCAGCTTTTTCTTTTTACGTTGTGGTTTTATCCCGCAGAATTATTCAAAGCTGATTTTGAATTTCGCGGGTGTTAAGTCAATTTCAACGTGTTACCGCCGTTATAGCTATCTACAGTAAACTTTTGTAACATAGCAAAATTACACTATGAGATGGCGCTGCCATCAAACACTTATTAATTGTTTGTGTATTGTTAACTATTGTTTTAATTGCAAACAATTAACATTTTACTTAAATATTATTATAATAGCAAATATTTATAAAATTTGGATAATTACATGTTTACTATCAAATTTAAAATACAAATAACTACTACACAAATTCAATTGGATATAATAAATATATCTGGTACACATGTAATTACTCAATTATTGATTCAAATCACAAATGTGTTACATCTCAATCATAGACAAAACAAAAAACTAAAAATAACTAACAACAATGCTACTACGCTACTGAGCTAACTGACAACCTTCTGACAAGTTACTTTCTAAAACATTTCCATTCCAAAATCACTAAAACAACTGCGCAAATTTGAATTTTTGTCAAAAATACTCTGTATGTATGTATGCATTATTGATATACTGGGTGTTCAGATACTCCGTGTACAACGCTAGACCACAGACACTTTAAGTTAAAATACGTTATATAACCCATCATATCTTAGTCTAATATTGAATAATAAGATAAATTCAGGGTATTAACGTTGAAAATTAAAAATTATTTTTTTATTATTCATAGTTTTAATTGTATTGTATAAAAATTTGTGAAAAAAGGTTTATAAATGTGACAAATAAATATAAAAATGTTTTTAATTTTTTCTCATAGGGGGCGGTGTTCAGAAAACTTTCGTATTCTAAAAACGTAGAACTTTTAAACCGTCACTCGCACACAAATTTTATTACAGTAATAATAAATAACAAACGTTCCTAGACAAAAAAAGCGTATTTGTGAAATGTCGTTAGAGTCAATTGTTAAAAAGATATTTTCAATTTTATTAATAGATGCAATTATTAATTCAAATTATCACGAATTAATAATGGTATGTTCTTTATCAACTCCGGAACAGTTTATTTAAAAAAATGCAAATTCCTTTATTTATTGAATCGGATTGGCACTAAAACAGACCCGAGTATAATATTTCGAATTATTCCGGGCTATACATTAACTTTGAAGTCCGGTTGCATAAAGCAAAGTTAACTATGTTGTTAGCTGACAGCCGTTGTTATCTAAATGCAACACTTCAAAATTTAAAACAATTTCATATTTTTCACAAATTTTCAAAACAGTACAATTAAAACTTTAAGAATAATTAAAAATTCAATTTTTAATTTTCAACTTTAATACCCTGAACCTATCTTATTATTCAATATTGGACTAAGGTATATTGGGTTATATTAACGTATTTTAACTGGAAGAATCTGTGGTTTAGTGTTGTACTCGAAAAATCCGGGCACCCTGTAGAACATCTTGTAAAAACCAACAAGAAGTAATAAAACTGGAAAAATACTATAGTTGGTCGACCGACGTTAACTCAATAGATACATTATTGATGTTCGTCGTTTTGTGAGTTAACCAGTAACCAGCAACGTTACGTATAAAAAAAAACAAAATATAATATTTCGTAATTACTCTCCAAATAAAAAAATGTAATTTTAGTCTTAAGACAAAAACTAACCAAAAGTAAATAAAACCGAAAACTAGACCAGAGTCTATACTAAAACAAAAAAGTTTTCCGAATTTTGAACCATGTCAATGTTTTCAACTTCGGTTACAATTTTGACACAGTTCAACCACAAAAGACGTTTTTAAACAACATAACACATATTTAAAATAAACAAAAGTAAAATATTGCATTTAAACTTTTTTAAATTCCTCTCCAACTGTTGTGGGTAAGTTTATTGTTAAAAATGAGTAGTGTAGAAGTGATAAAATAAGGTAAAAAAGCTGCTTACAGAAAATAACAAGTTATAAATTTTAGTGTCAAAAATTGTTGCTTAAAAATCCTATTAAAATGAGCATGTGACACTTATAAATACTAAACGGCGCGGCGTGTTTACAAAATTAGAATTTTTAAATATTTTCACATTCTAACAACATAATATAATTAACTTATTGCTTCATTTTTTGAACACAGCACGTTTTTTCTTCTATGGGTCATGTTTTTTAACACTTCTATCTCTTAGAATAGTACTCTCCATCAGCACTGTATATTAAATATCAGTTGTTTCTAATTTTTGTTTGATAAGCTTGTTTTCATTGTTTAAGAGAGATGGACTAGGAACTGTTTTTTGCTTTGTACTTTCAGGTTGCAAAAACTTGTTACCATTATGTAGTTTTATAATTATTCAGATTAAAGTTTTTGATGTTTAAAAAAAACTTCTTTGTTTAGGTCTCAATGGCAAGAAATCTATATTTTAAGATACTTTATAGCGGTTCTATACTCTTTTCGTTTCTAAAGAGTTTGCGTTCTACATGTTTTAAAAATTTAACTAATCTGATCTGATCTGATATTGTTAAAACAATAAGCATTAGAAGAAAATAAAAAAATACTTTAAATGATTAACGTAAAAAAACACTATTATAAAAAAGAAGGAGCACTTCATTTATATACGGAAAGCTACATTAAACATAATTTTGTATTTGTATTATCTATCTTTCTTTATTTCTGAATGTTTAAGAAATCGTTTTAGTACAGGTTTACCATAATTTTAACAATTTTTTTAGTCGCGTTTTGTTTAAAATTCTGTTCTTTAGTACCTCATACAGCCCGAGGGTTTTTGTTCCGAAAAAAATTGAATTTGGTATAAGTTTGTTTGCGCGCCCAACTGTTAAAATTTGAATTTTTTGTAAGTTTGTGTAAATTCGGGTAATATGATAAGATCGGGTAAGTTTAAGATTTCGGGAAGAAATGTATATGTTTTTTCTCTGGTAATAAGTTAAATATAAGTTACACATAAGTCATTAACACGCTTATAATGTGCAAACTATTTATTTATTTCTTTCATAAAAATCATGTATTTAAAATACATCATTAAATTAAAGTAACTTGAATAGGTAGAATCAAACTATCGTATACAGTATACTAATTTGGCTAACGTGTTCCTTCCAAAATATCGAAATGCTCTTAAAAAATGTCCCACCGGACTCCCGAAAGTGCTCATAAAACATTTTGGTAGGAACCACCCCAATATTTTATAAGAAACGTGTTAACCAAACTATTTTATTGTGGACAATAGTTTTATTCTACCTATTCAAATTACTTTAATTTAATGATGCATTAATTTTAAATGCATGATTTTTATTAAAGAAATAAACATTATGCACATTATAAGCACAATGACACGTGTGTTAATATGTAACTTAACACCGGAAGAAAACATATACATTACAACTCCTTACTTCCTCTCGAAACCTTGAACTTACCCGACCTCATCCGATTACCCAAACTTACACGAAATTAAAACTTTTTAGAAAGTGTGAAAAAATGTGGTCTAGTACTGGCTTCACGATGCTACTTATAAATATATCTAGTACTTTAGAACAATAAATATTTATCTTATAGTGTAAATTTATTATGTGAAAAAAGTAGCTTGTAAATTTCTAGTTGGAAACGGTAACAAGCTGATTTTATACCCGCGTAATTTAAATCAAGTTTAAATATACAGCTTGTAAACGTTTCCACCTCTATAACAATTTACAAATTATTCATATTAGTTGCTAAACTTACTTAAAGATATCTAATTCAATATTTATTGAAAACTAACTATAATTATTAATCCTGAATTAAGATAGTAAAGTTTTAATTTAGTAATTTGTCTGTTAAATATTAAACTTTTTAATATCTAAAAAAAAGCTTTAGTTTAACTTTGAAAGTAATACAAAACAATAGTTTTAATTTTGTCAAAAACAGAAATTTTTATATAGTATTTATGTATAAGTATTATTGCATTTTACATTAAAAACAAATGTAGATACTTTTTGACTAAACGTAATAGGTTAGAAATATGGAAAAGTTTGATACGACATCATTAAAACAATGTTTAAAGTTTTTAAAAATCTAAACTGCATACCAATACAGCTAAAAACAAAGAAGTTATAGGCTGTTTTATATATACACGGTGTCTTATTTAAAAAAAATTGTTTTTTCGTTATACCGCAAAATTGTAACACCCTGTATGTTTGAAAATAATTTTACGGCATAAAGATTTTTAAACCAATAACATTTTGTACGAATAATTTTTTTCTATCTCTCACGGGAAAGGCGCTAGGAAAGTCCGACGCACTGTTGCAGGACGGGTATAATAAAAAGATATTTTACCGTTTTATTATAAGTTTTGAATTTGTGTGTGTGTGTGTTTTATTATATTAACAAAGAAACTAAAAACAAAGTTTAGTTGCATTTTTTTAATAATTTTTGTTACAGTCCTCTATTTCATTTTATAAAAATACCATGATCAATTATTTTTTAAATAAAAATAAGAATGTTAAAACTTTAAAGTAATTGCTTAATAAAATTTGTTTTTTTTTACGTTTTAAAACAGCCGTATTGGAATTATCCCAACAAAAAGCGTTCAGTGTACTTTAGTGTATTTCGTTAAGCGCAACCCGAAACAAGTCTACACTTTTTTATTTTTGATCAACAAAGTATGATAAAATAAATCTTCATCTACTCTAATTCAATTAATTTTAAATTAAATTGACTACAAATGTTGTTCAACTGGCGGCATTTAGTTCTGATGCATAAACTATCCAATAACATTCAATTTACCTATAGTAGTTGGATGATCGTTATTAAGTTATTGCAATCCACTATACGGTTTTTATATGTTTAAAAAGTTCATTAACAATTTCATTATTAAACAATTTTATAGACATTCTATTCTAATTGAATGTTAATAAAGCGAAGAATATTTAAATAGATTGAAAGTAGTACGTATGCATGACGGAAGTGATTACGAAAATTAAAACAAAGAAATGGAAGAGCGAGCCGCTGTCATAACCTACAACACAACTTAAAACTCCCACATGAAATCATTTTTTATGTTATCAAATTTAATTTTTATTATTTCATTTTAATCAGAAATTTATACAATAATTTACAATCTTTTGCTTACTTATAATTAAATTGCTATATAATAAGCCGTCTTATTTATAGTTATGCCTTATGTATTATCTAACTATATTCAATTATATACTTTTTGCATTATTGTCACTTTACAGACCCGAAAAGTTAATCGTTTTTCTTTATTAAGTTCTAATTAACATGTTTGATTAACGCTCAAAAGTTTCCGGCAATAATCAAATCAGACAACTTATTAAAGTGCAATTAATTGTAAAATTACTATGTAATTATATTTTGTCAAAATAGCAATTTTCTAAATTAAAAATTTTTCACACGACATAAAGTTTATTCAAATTACAAATTTAAGTTAATTCTTAGTTAATTGTTACTGATAAATAGAGAAAACTCAATGTAGAAAAAACTAAGGTTATAACTTGCAAATTATTTATTATTTTTTGTTTTACTAAAGTTTTGTAATAGATATCTTTTTGTTATAAAGTGTGAGTAATAACCAATGTAAAATACGCAATTAATATAGAAAATTAGAAATACAATAGATTACGATCTAGCTGACTATTTTTACCACCAAAACAATAACGTTTAAAGAACCTAAATGCAAGCACTTGTACAGGTTATATTCCTCAATGTAAGATTACGCATGTACAATTCACAATCTCGATAACAAAATTTCTTTTTTCTACGACTAACAGATAATACGATGCATTGTATGTTTAATTGCGATTCGGCAACGTTGTGCATTGTGATTGTCTAATTTCATTTCCGTACAGGTCAAAGTCATTTCCGTACAGGTCAAACCTATTAACGTACAGGATAATGAATTATGAAATATAATTTAGAAGACTTTTACAAATCTTCTCTGCATCACAAATTATGAAATTTGAAAACGAAATCATTGAGTGTCATGTATAAGGTATTGCAATAGTTTTATAGCGTAAAATAAGTGTTTTATAAATTACATATTTTAGGTTATATTCGTAAACGTTGACGTTTAGTGGTGACTTTCTTGTAATGAAATATAAATATATTTTAGAAGTTCAAGGTAATTAGAACAAATAAAGACTTCTAGTTTGCAACCTAACTACTTGTTTTCTTGCAGGGTTTTCTTTTGATGGGAAGGAAATATTAATAGTATTTTACCAGATTTTTGCAGTGTTATAAACATATTAAGTAATTTAATCCTTAAAATAAAATTACTCATTTTATGATAACATGCTCAAATTAACTTAAAGAAGTTAGTATTTATTAGAACATTTATCAGTTTTTTAAACTGCATGACAATTCAGAAGTATCCAATTATCTTTTGGTGTTTATCGATAGTTGCAAGATATCAAAATGTTTGTTCCGTACATGCCTGATATCTGTTTGTTATTATTTATCCTTATGTTAATGCAATTTTCATAAGTATTTATGCATACTTTTATTACATCTTATATTATAATCTTGTAAAAATAATGTGTTCGCACATTGTCGCTACCTTCTTAAAAATGTAATCACAAACACTTTAGACTTACGTTTTAATAAATAACACAAGATAAACATAAATACAATTAATTGTTACAAGACTAATGCAAACCACTGGTTTATACATTGAAAAAATTATATATTTAGATGCAATTATAAGCAAAAGCACTGAATCGCTTATTTCCTTTTACCTACAATGTGTTTTGTTAATTAATTTCTCATATTCAAACTAATTTTGCCGTAGAAATTATTACAGCATATTTGATCCATTAGAATAATTAACTAACTTGCATTTTCTAAAAGAATTTTTTTTCAATTCTTTAACTACGATGTTCTTATTACCTTCTTAGTTCGAAAAGCTTGATTCTTAAAAATACCACCTATTAATTACAAATTATCTTTAAACATTTACAAATTTACCTTATTTGCTTTGTAAGTCACATCCACACGTTATTTGGTTGAAGCTTTTAGAAAAAACTATCACATATCAACATTTGTCAGAACTTGACGACATTGTTAACGATTCAGGCTTCGCATGAATAGATTTCTTTTATTTACTGGCTACAGAAGCAAAATCTTGTCATTGAATCATTAGTACTTTTTAAACTAATCGAGCTCATTCATATTAGGTTATGCTTGAAATTAATGTATTTAAAAAAAAATCAAATACTAAATGATTTGAAGTTAACTAAAATTGCATGCCTTTAAAGCAAGTAAATTATACTCACCATTTCTTTAACTAGAAATGAGTAAAAAAAACAAGAATAAAATAAAAGTAACAGATAACTAATAATATAAACGCTGTCAAGTTGACATAAAATAAAAGTTTTGACATAATTTTTTAATTGTCATTTTAGGTATTACCAATACATATTTTTTAATTAGTTAATTTATTTTTTGCGTTATTTTTTTTGTAAAATTCTGTATAACTTTGATTACTAATTAAATATAGAGTCGTAGAAAAAGTATAGTGTATGATTCGTAAGGAATGTGTATTGCCAACTCGTACGAATTGCTAACCTCGCCTTCGGCTCAGTTGCAAATTTTCATACTCGTTGGCAATGACAACCATTCCTTACTCATTATACAATATACTATTAACTATCTCTTGTAACTATTAATAAAATTAGCCTTCTTTCTCGAATTTTCAGTTACTTATTCAAAACCGATTAAAAACGATTCCAGATGATTTATAAAAAACAAGGGACATTTACAGGTAAATAGTGAGAAAAATGTTGATGTTCCAAGTAGATCGGCAACAAAGAAACGGAAGAAACCATGGAAATATTTTGAACTAATGGCATTTTTGTAAAAAAATTGCACCTAGAGGGTAAAATACTTATACTTTATCATTATGTTTTAATGTTTTCATTGTTTCAGCACAATGCCTATCCTAAAATTGGCATAGTCTTCCATTGTCTTCTTTGGATTTAGAAAATTCCACAAGTACAAGCTATGAAATTTTTATAAACTAATTGTAAGGAAGTTACTTTCTTTTTATCCCTCTTAATATTGAAGTAATAACTTTTTGTTTTTGCTGCAAACACTGTTCAACATCAACTTATAGAGGCTATAACTAAATTGCTAACTCCTGCTCTAAATGCAAAAAAATCTATCTCTATTCAATCTTTAAATATATTAAAACAGCTGCCTAGTAGGGAAAAGGCATAGAAATTACATTTTTAACAGAAGCTTATGCTGCATTGCACGAGACAGAAATTTGATTGTAGTTAGAAACTAATTTATAATAGTAGATTACATACCGAGGCGGAAAGTATTCTATTCTTGTCGAGAGAACTATAGTTTACCGAGAGGCATAGCCTCGAGGTGAACTAGTTCTCGAGACAAATGGAACACTTTTGCCAAGGTTTGTATACAATTTTAGTCACAATCAGCCATTAAATAAAATAAATAACATAAAACTATTACTTCTAAAATATTATCGTTTATTTCGGTAAAAAATTAAAACGTAGTAGGCACACTTCACAATTGACATATACGTATTTAATTTACGATTGTCATTTTATCAAATTAGTTAAAAAATAACACACACAAATTACAGGTTCGGAAAGTGTACATTACTGACCGTGAGGTTTCATTACATACTCGTTTTTTTTAACCATGGAAACCGCTCACTTACCAACCTTTAAGAAGTTCGGAAAACTGTACGTTATTAACTGAGTGTGAATAAAAACAATTACATAATTTAAGTAAGGTAAGATTTGTTGTCACTTATTTTTTTATAACCTGCATCTGGTTGCTTTATTGCTAAGAATATAATAAACAATACGGCGACTCAACGCAAAATTTTCTTTTGTATGCGATTGGCTACTTACAAAATGTATAAAAAGTCCTTGAAATATTTTATCAGAAAGGAATTTTAAAAATCTTTTTTACCGTTAAAAATTATTTAATAAACAAATTCAACTTATTTACTAAATGATTTATGATTACAAGTGCTTTATGGACTATTCTTATTAAAAATTAGAATAACCGATTTATTCATCTATATGTATTTAGTTTTTAAATTTGTTGGTATTATATGATACACGCCACTGAATTTTACGTTGCAATCTATTCATCCTTTGGAGATAAAAATTAACCAATGCAATTATAGTTTCATATCATTTAACACTCCTTTTACAATGCGGTTCACTATGATTATCAAATGTGTGGTTTTCAGTTGGATTTTCAATACATATTATTTTGATAAGTACATAGCTCCAAAGTAAACAAAATCCCCGGAAAATATGTGAATTAACTTTAAAAATTTGAAGCGGTAAAGGTTTCAACCAATCACAATTAGCAAGTACCGTCCGTCTGAAAAATTAAAACAAAATTCCTTTATTGCCTCGCGTTTGTTTACATCTTTATCTGCTGTTTTATTGAAAAATTCGTCGTTATTCAATTAGTTTATACCCAGTAAACACAAAATTGATAATGTTTAGTAACAGTTTCAAAACAAAAAAAATATGATTGACTCTTGTTTCAAACATAAAAGAAACCTAACTGCAATAAAATAGCTATAAGTCCATCGCTGTTTCACTTATTTGAATCAGTATAGTTTCGGTATTTTAAATTCAAATCTGTTGCAAAACAAATGTTGCATTCGGTTTACGTTTTAAAAGCTTCGTTCTTGAACTGATACTAAATCATCAATAAATATATGATTTTCTTGTTTCAATAATGAACTAAAACAATTCTTTCAATAATATAATAATACATTTTCGAATGCACGTTTCAAATTTTATTGCACAATAAATATTTTTAAATACAATATCACATTGAGTTTTTTACTTTCTTTGATGTGGTCTTTTCATGGAAGTCTCGAGAACTGCATCAGTTACTGTTAGGTAGCAACTTTTAACCGCATCTGTAACATAGAAATAAATTCATTTATATACATACATAATCATCGAGTTACACAAAATTAATTACATTTTTTTTAATCAAAAACGACAGAAACTTAATATAAATATCATTTTAGCAATCATAAGAAAGTTATAAAAACACGGCGAATACCTTTAGCTGTACATAATCGTATAGAAAACTTGAAGAATTGAACTGTAATTATAAATCCCAAAGTATCATCAGATTTATGCAATAATCTACCTTAACGCAACCATGTGTGTTAATTTACATTTTTTTTATACAAATTAAAACATGATGCATAAAGAACAGAAATGATAATAATATTGATTACATTTATGGATTATAATAAAATGTTTCGACTTACCGTTTATTGTTCCATTTCGTAATTGTACACACAGCATCACTTATCAAACTACATCCGAACAAGTGAAAAGGTATTAATTTGCAGCGCAAGCGTTGACGACAGTAATCAAAAGTATAGCAACGACTAATGCTGACTAATCACAAAGTATTCGTTTTTACTAAAACGATTCCACTGTTTTGAAAATAATTCAATCTTATTTAATCGATCTTCAAACAATTCTAGTTATTCAAAAAATATTCGGTTTTAATAAATCAGTTTTTAGACGGTTGCTGATTATGGGAAAAAATTGCAAGTACTGAAACGGTTTAAAACTGATTGTGAAAAATCGGAACTCTTTCAATTTAGTCACTGTCAGTTACATGTAAATGATATAAAAATGGAACTAACACGAAACAACGTAACGAAACAATTGTTTTAATTTTCTGACTGTAACAGTTTCAATCCGTGTTTACTAGGAATTTTAAGACTTTAAAAGCGCTTATTTGAACAAGATAAGTTCATTTATAAGAGTAATTTACGTAACAAGCGTTGAAAAGTACATCATAGCATAACGAACGCTAATGGGACGTGAGGCCGGGCGTTGCATGTGAGTGAGTTATGCTATGAAATTTTCGACGAGAGTAACGTACATTATTTTTTGTGTTGCCTTTTGTAAAATTATATTCCTTTTTGAAAAAATAAAAAACAAAAAACCAGAGACATAATATTGGTACTACATTTATTACTAAATCTGTCATTAATTTTAATATCGTTTTTTTTTCAATTCTGACTAAATTTCAAGAGTTTTTAAATGACTTTTTTGTGCTGCCAACATCGCAAACGTCAACATTCGTTCGTTAGTGTAGTTACGTAATGGACGAAAAAAGCTCTAGGGTGGCAAAATGAAAACTATTAATCCACATAAAATTAAGTGTTCAAAGTCAATTAATATATTAGAACGAGTATGCGACAGGTGGAAAAATCATTTTAAAAATCGTAAAATTCAGTTAAAATTGAAGAAAAACGATGTTAAAGTTAATGTCAAAGTTGACAGATTTAGTAATAAATGTAGTACCAACATTATGTTTCTGTTGATTTTTTTTTATTTTTTCAAAAACGAATGTAACTTTATAAAAGGCAACACAAAAAATAATGTACATTACTCTCGTCGAAAGAATCATAGCATAACTCACTCACATGCAACGCTCGGCCGTGCGGCCTCGCGTCGTATTAACGTTAGTTATGCTATTTCTTACTTTCGACTCTTGTTACGTAAACTACTATTCCACCGGTCGCCTACTCGTTCTAATATAATAATTGACTTTGAAAACTTAGTTTTATATGGATTTCTAGTTTTCATTTTGCCACACTAGAGCTTTTTTCGCCCATTACGTACCTACACTAACGAACGAATATTGGCGTTTGCGATGTTGGCATCACAAAAACATTATTTAAATGTAACTTTTGCAGCATTACCTCATTCATTACTTTAGAATTTCTATTTAATTCCAGTATTAATTCTACAAACAACAACTAATTTCTGATAGAAATTTCTACATTACTTACTTTCTGTATTGTTACAGATATTATTTATCAACATGGAATCTAAATCGAAGAAAACCGTTCATTCCGAAGCCAAAACCATTATTAAAATGTTGTGAAGTTTTTCGATAAACTTTCTCTTTAGAGAAGACAACCAAACTAGCTGCTTCAGCAACGGACAAATCAGTCACATTTATAAATGGAATAAAACAATGACAAACAGGAATGAAATTTTAAGATCTCCATCGAAAAAAAAGAAAGTGGTGGTGCAACTAAAATAACGTCGGATAATGCACTTTACCACAGTGTACAAATTACTAAACGTCCAACGTAAGCAGAATGTAAGGAAAGCATTCGATAATGGCTTGAAAATAATAGAGTAATGACAACAAATTAAATGTGTAAAGTGATAGTGATACAATTTATTTTGATTTTTTAGACTAATTAGCTTCACAACCAACAAAATATAAGAGTGGATAGTATATGTAGATAAATTCGTTTCTTAGCATTATATTAGTATTCTTATCGCTGATCGTAACGAATTCGATTGTTATAAAGTTTTTCTGGTATTTGGTGTAGTGATTTTTGTTTAAATATTATGCCAAAATGTTTTCTGTAGTGTTATTTAAGCTTTCCTAGAGCAGAAAAATGTGTGTTTGACAAAAGTTTGGGTGTCTGTGTGTGTGTAACGTTGTACCCACGATAACTCTCGAACCAAAATTCCTATACTCTGTTCCATACATCAGAGTCAGCACGGTTACGATTTTGGTTACGATAGGGCTATGCAATCCTGATTATAGATTTCTTGTCGACGTTGCTAGTTCTCGGCAACAAACGATGTTCTAAGTTTACGTATTTTAGTAAAATCAGAGGTTCTCAACAAGTTTCTCAGCCGATGGTCGATGCCCGGGTTTTTAAGATACTGTAACAAATTTTATTACTAACTACTAATTTATTTAAACTACTAAAATTATGTTTACTTATACTAAAAATATGTACACTTTTAAATTAACCGAACTAATTAAATCTAATAATATTTAATAAAAACACTTACACTAATTTATATCACTTACACGAAGATAAGATAAAGTCCGCGGATAGCTTCACACACTTATTTACACTAAAGTCACGTACAAGATTATTCTCCGTATATTTATCTACGCACACGCGCTAACGACTTATTTATTTAAACGTGAACAATCTTCTTAACACTGCTCAACACCGCATTACGGAAATAACTAATCTACGATTTGTTTGTTCCGTATATATGCACATTTTGGAAATCCTTCTCGAGTGTTCCATATCTTTCGGTATACGTTCTAGCAGATGGATAACAACTTCGAGAAGGCTTTTGAATTTGAGAACGTTTCACTGCCCTCTCCTTAGGGCTGTTCTGTCCCAGAACAGAAAACTGGATACGTCACCGGTAGAAAGGATCGTGACGATAGCGGCAGCTTCCTTCATTTCGGCAACCTTCTTGACCATAAAAGTAACAGTCAATGGACTTTTCCTGACCCGATATTCTTCTTGGTTGGTAACTACAGACCAGCACTTGAACGCATGTTTCTCGGAAAACGACTTCCAACATGTTTCAAACTGTCCTCCAATTCAGTTGATCTAAGCCACAACCAAGCTTGGGTACTGCCAATTTCTTAACATGATGGAACTTTATTTCTCTCTTGAGATTCCATAACGTTCGCCACAGATTTTTGTATAACGGCTTGATACTTGAGTATTTCTTGGTGTCCAGATAAAAACCGAAGCGTCTGTCACCACGTAGTCTTAAAACTTTTCCGACTGCCGGTTGCTGTCTTCGTAATTCGTCTAGCTGCCCAAACTTCTTTTTAAACACGATTGCAACCCCTCTGGACATGTCAAGATCCTCGCTCACGCAATGTGCGATGGCGTAATGTTTTTGTGTCTGAAACAAGTCTTGTTGTTCCTCGGTGGTAACCCCAAACCTAGCTTTTCCAGAACCTTCGTATAAGTTCATAAACTTCTCGAACTCCATTTCTTCGATTTGATTCCTGGTTCTGCTGCTTATTACCCTGGTTCGGACCTGAACTTGCGTATTGTAGTTATCGCCAACAAACGGAGCTAGACGATCGACGTGGACAACTTTTGGCTTGTTTCTGGGCGGTTTTCGGATGCGATATCTGACGTCATTATTACGCTGCATGATTTCATAGGGGCCCTCCCATTGCCTTTGCAGCTTCGGCGACAAACCACGTCTCCTTTGGGGATTATACAACCAGACCATGTCGCCAGGTTGAAACCCACCAGTTTGCGCCTTGACATCATATCTTGTCTTCAGCTTGTCGCTGGCAATTTGTGTGTTTTTACGGACCTCTTCATGTACTTTGTCTAGCCTTTTGGTCAGCTTGCTGACGTAATCTTTTCCAGGAACTTCTTCTTCCGGTCTTCGTCCAAATTGGAGGTCGCATAGCAATCGTATTTCGCGACCGAACATCACACAGGATGGTGTTTGGTCTGTGCTTTCGTGGACGGATGATCGGTATGCCATTAGGAAAAGGTGCAAGTACTGATCTCAGTCTCTTTGGTGTTTGGACACTACCTTGGCTAAGTACTTGCCCATTGTTCGATTCATCCGCTCAACCATGCCATCAAATTGAGATGGAGAGGCGTCGTCCTAGTTCTCTTAATTCCCAACAGTCGGCAAACTTCCTGAAACAGCCCAGACTCAAAATTGCGGCCTTGATCGGAGTGTAATTCCAACGGAACTCCAAACCAGCAGAAAAACTCTTTTACTAATACGTCTGCGGCTGTAACTGCTTCTTGATTGGGTATAGCGTAAGCCTCAGTCCATTTCGTGAAATAATCCATCGCCACCAAGATGTATTTATTTCCCGAATCGGATTCTGGAAACGGCCTTGCGATGTCAATCGCTACTCTTTCCAAAGGGCTTCTTACGTTGTATTGCTTCATAGGTGCATTGCGCTGACCATTTCATGATGCGCAGACCGTGCATTTACGGCACCATTTCATGACGTCCTCTTTCCAGTTCATCCAGTAGAATCGTTCTGGCACTTTACCCAACGTCTTCTTAATGCCAAAGTCTCCTCCTGATGTCCCATCGTGGAGATGCTTCAACACTTCAGACACCCTGCTCTTTGGCACTACCTACTGTAGTCTGTTTTCCGTGCCCTCGGCACTTTCTAGGGATCGTTTAAGAAGACCGTCTTCTACTAATAAGGAGTCTCACTGCGCCCAGTACGCTTTGATGTTTCTGCCTAAAGCACTCACTTCTTTCCAGGTTGGTCGTTAGCCGCTTTCTTTCCAGTCCAGGAGTAGTCTTATATCAGGATCGTCTTCTCGTTTGCGACGTAACTGCTCAGGTTCCCACTCATCATCAACCATAGCAGTTCTCTGGAGGCGTTCAACTTTTTCTTCCAGTCGCGAACAATGGCTGCAGTCCGCCGGACATGGTCTTCTGGACAAGGCATCAGCGTTCCGATGACTGCTTCCGGCACGGTGTTCTGTGTCATAGTCATACTCTTGCAGTCTCTCTATCCATCTTGCCACTTGTCCTTCTGGGTTACGGAACTGCAGTAGCCATTTTAAAGCGGAGTGGTCTGTTCTCAGTAAAAATTTTTGTCCATACAAATATTTGTAAAAATGTTCGATAAACTTGACGACTGCTAACAGCTCCCTCCTAGTCACGCAATAATTTCTTTCTAGCCTGGACAAAACCTTGCTAAAATACGCGATAACTTTTTCTTGTCCATCTTGAACCAGCGAAAGGACCGCCCCTATGGCCAGATTGCTTGCGTCGGTATTCAAAACAAATTTTCCATTCTCTCTTGGATAACTCAGAATCGGCGAAGTGACTAGAGCCTGTTTTAGTTGATGGAAAGAATTTTCGCAATCTTCATTCCATGTAAATTCTGCTCTTTCTTCCGTCAATTTTGTCAAAGGTTTGGCAATATTAGCAAATCCGGGTACAAATCGTCTATAATAGGTGCACAACCCAAGGAAACTTCAGACCTGATGTTTGTCAATTGGTCTTGGCCATGCTTGCACTGCTCGGATTTTGTCTAGGTCAGCCTTTACTCCATCTCTAAGTACCACGTGGCCAAGGTATTGCACTTCCTTCTTAAATACGTGGCACTTCTTTGGGCTCAGTTTGAGGTTAGCCCCACGTAGTCGCTGATTCACTTTCTTCAAGTTGTTCAAGTGTTCTTCAAACGTCGTTCCAACTACGATCACGTCGTCCAGGTAAACCAAGCACGTCTTCCAAGACAACTGCGCAAGATGGTCTCCATCAAACGCTCAAATGTTGTAGGAGCGTTACACAGGCCGAAGGACATCACAGTAAACTGCCACAAACCAGTTCCGATAGTAAAAGCTGTTTTTTTACGATCCTTGGGTTTTAATTCTACCTACCAGTAACCACTCTTTAAATCTAACGTGGAAAACCACTTCGATCCTGACAGGGTGTCGAGCGTATCGTCAATTCTGGGTAAAGGGTAGCTGTCCTTTTTGGTCATGTCGTTTAGCTGCTTTTAGTCTACGCAAAACCTCGTTGATCCATCCTTCTTTTTTACGAGTACCACTGAGGATGCCCATGGGCTACTTGAAGGTTCAATTACGCCTTCTATCTCCATATCCGTGATTATTTGTTCGGCTTCTTCTCTTTTCGCCAAAGGAAGTAGACGTGGATGTTGTCGTATCGGCCGAGCGTTTTATGTTTCACCACGTTAATACTTCCTTTAGAGCCACTCTCTAGCGCGAACACATCTTGATACTTTTGGATCGACACTTTAACTTTAGCCAGCTGGTTTTGGCTGAGGTTTTGGCATTTAGTGGTAAGAATGTCCAATAAATGTTGTGGACACTTTTTCGGCGACGTATCTTCGTTCGACTTCACGCATCTTACAATTTCTGATACTGGCGTGCATTGTCCTACCACGGTTTTCTTTTTCAACGTTACAGGATCTGAGTTGATGTTTAAGATCTTTACTGGCATCGTGTTCTTTACTCGTACTAAAGTTCTGCCAACGAGTAGTCCCTTTTCAACTAAGCCGCCTTTTATTGGTTCAATCGCGCGTATGTAGCTTTCCCGGAGATTTCCATTCAGGCGTGCCATCACCACGCTTTCCATCCTTGCAGGCAGAATCACGTCTTCACTCAATAAGATTCGCACGACTGCCTTCTCTGACGAATGAAAAGCAATTTCTTCATTGTCGATCTTCAGGACATCGTTCTTCATATCCAAAAGGAACCCATACTTCTTTATCACGTCCATTCCCAGGATAACTTCTTCCGTGATGTCGGCTACCAGTACTTGATGGTCGAGTACTCCATTTCCCAAACCAATGGTTACTTTGACTTGTCTGTGAGTAGGTATTTCTTCGCCCGTCGCCGTTCGAAGTCGTACTGTTACTGGTGATGTCTTCTCGTTTTCGAATAACATGTCAGGACGAATGATGTTCTTCGTCGCTTCAGTGTCAACCAATAACTGAACACTTGTTCCATTGATCTTACTATCGAAATAAATGCTATGCAATTGCTCCCTAGGCGACGCCATTCGAATTGTAATCTCCGGAGCCTGACTAGACGAGGTTACCTGCTGGTGAATCTCCAGTCATTACTTTAATTGTTGTATTGATTTTATAATGTGAGCAGAATCTTATTCTGCAACATAAGCAATTTGGTTTTTGAATAGTCACTTCTGTACAATCAATAACAACACGTATATTAAGAAAACTTTCAAAACAAAATAGCATTTTCCTCTTGATTTCAGGCGTATCAACAAATTCCATAGTAGGTTTAAGAGCAGCACTTAAAATAGATAGCATACTAAATCTATACTCCGTAACTACTTGTATACTTATGTTAAATAAAATTGAAATTACTGTATATGATAAATTACACTTTAATTTGATAAACGTTAAAATTATTCTGTCTTTAATATCCAATTTGTGTTGACGTTCATCTGGATATAAAGTTTTTCTCAATCGTGTTTAACATTTTAAAGCCGCTTAGTCCCGTTAAACTATTTAATGCACTATCAGTAGTTATTAAACTGCAAACATTTATAGCTTTTGGAGTATTGATTTGCACCTTAAAATCTCTGAGTTGTTTAGGGCCAACATAGTTTGATTGAGTACTCAATAATGCAATTAGTTCCTGAGCAGCATCGATTTCGTATTCCATGTAAGTTGTTTCCTCATTACAAACTGCATCAGTTGCTGCCTTTATTAACATTTCTTTTGCAATAGAACACTTCTAAGCACGTTTATTTTGAAGAGTGTCGCTTGCTGTTATAGTTGTAGTTTGGACTGTTGTATAGAAGACAAGTGCAGTGTTGGAACTGCTGTCTTTTTTAAAAACGTTCAAACAGTTTCTCTTAACATGTGAAATTTTATTATTAACGTTAACGAAATTATAATACCTGAAATGTTTGATAAAAATAATCTTGTCTCTGAAAGTGTTTCGAACAAACAAATCGAGGAAAAAAATTTCAAAAAAATTATAGCATGCTAGGAAGTCAATACAAACATATCACTTCAAAGTGGGTAGAATGAAAAACTTTTTGAATAAAAATTGTCTAATGTGTAATACTTAGTACTTTTACTATTATTTCGTTTAAGCAAATAAAATTATAAACCCAAGTTTTCTGAATTCTCTATATTCTTTTGACTTCGATGTTTTCTTTCAACTTGAAAATAAAAAATATGTACAAATTTCTTATAGAAAAGTTGTTCAATTCGTCAGTTTTTTTAATTACGTATTGCAAAAGTAAATATTTCGTTTACAAAATATAGCGGGTCATCGAGATTATTCGCAAGCCACGTTACCTGTTTGTTTACTTTTTTAATAGATATTTACTGCATTACCTTACTATAGGATCACATCATTTGAGAATCGATCTCAGTAGAAACAATTACCTTTATTTAAATGAGAGATTCAAAATGTTAATTAAATTAAAACTGTAAATAATAGATATTACATTCATTTAACAATTGAAAAATGTTTACTTGCTGTGGTAGTATATTAAGAAGTTGCGGTTTAGAAATTGACATATAGTTTCGTAATTAACCATCGCTCACTATTACTAAATTAAAATAGCAAAACAGTTATTAAACCTACCAACTTATTAGTGCATAATACATGTGTATTAAAATTTAGATTTTACTTTGTTTTAAAATAAAATCCAATAGATACTAGTAGAAAGGGGCGGATATCCGCTCCCTCTTTTTTCTGAGGTGAATTTCACTTTTACTGTTGTGACCTTGATGGAAAGGTGTTTTTCTTTCTCTCTCAATAAAATTTTTTCTTTCTCTCTTGCAGCAATTTTTTTTTTCTCTTTTACGGTAATTTTTTTTTCTCTCTTACATTTTCTCTCGTTTGTTATTTTACGTAATGGCACAATCGGTAATTTTTTATGCGTCATAAGGATGATTTTCTGATTTACTCACCATTGACCTCGGAGGAAACGTGTATTTCGTGAAAGTTTTCTTTTTTTCTCTCACATTTCTTCTTTTTTCATTTTACGTCATTGCATAACTGGTAATTTTCATGCGTCATAAAAGTGACAGTTTGAGTGAAAAAGCAAGTATTTTTATTAAAAAAATTTCTGGTACTCGGATTTGCACCAACATTGCTTGGTTTTGAAAGTTGAATTAATTATAGCGTCATTACCTGCATTTCTAACACATTTATATACGTTTAATTTCTGGTAGATATGTTTTACAGCAATTTCTTTTATCTTTTGGTTTCTGAAATAACACGTCAGAGTCTTTTTTAAATTAAATTATATATTTGTTGTATTAAATATTAATATTTTATAAACTTGCAAGCTAAAATGTACAAATAACTTTGTCGTTGTACAACTTAAGTTTTAAAGCATAATAAAAACTTTAATTTTACATTATTACTAAAACATTTGTAATTACCGTAGTATTGTTACGAAAACGTTTGAATAAGAGCGTTCAATTATTATTATAAAACATAGAATCATGTGCTACATAAACATCTTTTTGAAACCCCAAATTGTATAGATAAGTTTAGTTTAGATACTGGTGGCATTTTAAGTTTTTGTTGCATTAGTAGTAACAAGATTATTTTTTAGAAGTACTAACTTTTTTTTAGTAAACGAACAAGGTAGTTGTGTTGGCGATTTTAACTAAATTAAAATGTTAAGCAATGTTTTAGAGCTTATTAAAGCAAATTGCAAAGTTAGTAGTTAAATTTAAAGTTACAATCACAATCTAAAATTATAAAAAAATACTTGTATGGAAATTGCTTAGTTTTGAAATTTTAGTTAATTACATTGGCATTAATCATGTTACAAGTAAATTCCTAAACGTTTTGGCTTCTAATAGACACGTTTTATAAGAATATGTTTTAATTTTTAAATAACAAGTTCAAACACCTTATTCTAACAATTTTATTCTAAATTTCTTCTGTCAAAAAAAGTTGTTTCTATATCGGCATTTCTAAGTTTAAAAAGTTATGGTTTAATAACATTTTGCTCATGAGTCATTACAATTAACAAAAATTATTTTGAAAGTGGGGATTTTCAAAAATTTCTATTGTATGTAGTTTAGTTGGTGTCTTCTTTGTGTTAAAACGTATGCGAGTGAGCTCTTTGATATTAAATTAAAATTTATAAATTTAAAAAACAAGTTAGTGGTACTATAGGGTAAGTGTATTTTCTTTGCGTAACTGCTTGACGTTTTTTCTTTTCTTTAAACTGAATCTAATTTATTGTTTTAATTGAATAGTATTGTTTTTAATTGTTATAACTATCAATTTTATTCTTAAATAAATATTTTAAAAACGTAAATATTATTTAAAGTTTTATAAAACTATTTTTGCTGTTAAATAATAATCTGTATAAAAAAAATTTAATTTTATGCTTGTTATTGTAATGTATTATGATTATAATATCTAAATTAAAATTTAAAACTTATTCGGCCTTTTTAAAAACATTTTTGCTACCAATTGTAAAAATTGTTTCGTCAAAGTTTTTTAAATTATTTTTGTTGTTAAATAGTAATCTGTAAATTATCAATTTAATTTTCTCTTGTTATTGTATTTTATTATGATTATAATAACTAAATTAAAATTTAAAAATTATTCCGCCTTTTTAAAAACATTTTTGTTACCAATTGTAAAAATTGTTTCGCCGTATTAAAACTATTTTTGCTACTAATTATTAAAAGTTGTTCCGCTCTTTTAATACTATATTTTACTGCCAATTGTTCAAATTTGTTACGCTATTTTAAAACTACAGTTCACTACCAACCGTTAAAAGCTGTTATGGAATTTAAACTATTTTTACTATCAAATGTGAAAAATTATTTTTAAATTTATTCGGCTATCTTAAAAAGTATTTTTGCCGTTAATTTTTAAGTTTTCTTTTTGTTGTACTTATCCGAAATTGTTTTTCGACTTTATTTTGACGCCCATATTGTTGTTCAATAATTAATAAACCAATTGTGTACAACAATTGACCGTTTAACGTTAACAAGCTTTGTGATATAGTTGTTAGATTCGCCGGTTTGTAATCTAGTAAGCCCTGGTTCAAATCCGAGTACCCGAAGCTTTTTAATAAAAATACTTGCTTTTTCACTCAAACTGTCAGTTTTTATGACGCATAAAAATTACCGGTTATGCAATGACGTAAAATCAAAAAAGAAGAAACGTGAGAGAGAAAAAGAAAACGTTCACGAAATACAATTTATTCACGCTTCCTCCGTGGTCAAGGGTGAGTAAATCAGAAAATCATCCTTATGACGCATAAAAAATTACCGATTGTGCCATTACGTAAAATAAAAAAGAAGAAAAAATGTAAGAGAGAAAAAAATTACTGTAAAAGAGAAAAAAAATTTCTGCAAGAGAGAGAAGAAAATTTCATTGAGAGAGAAAAAAAAACACTTTCACGAAAAACACCTCGGTCACCTTTCTGCCGAGGTCACAACAGTGAAAGTGAAAGTCACCTCAGAAAAAAGAGAGAGGGGATATCCGCCCTTTTCTACTGATACTGTACTTTTTCGCACAAAGTACAAACAATCACACCTATGATAAATGCATGTATTTTTTAAATAAAATGTTACTTATGTATACAGCAATCTGATTTTAACAGTAAGTTTAAATTGAAATTATACGTAAAGGGTATGTACATTTTTAGAATTTAAGATCATGAATTTCATTTTGGTCTTATTATTGAGTTTTGGTATTTATCATAATAAAATATGACTTGATTGTAATTGATATTCTCAATTATTAAACTAAAAGAATATAGAATGTTTTAAAAACTCTACAATTATAATTTATACATATGAAAAAAATGGTTACTAGATGAAGCAATAGATTTGCAAACACTCTATCTCAGTTCTTGCTAATTACTCGACATTATAAGTATTGAAGAAGTTATGATTTGCTAAATATCACATTTTACACATAGTTTATGAAGTTCTAAAAATCATTTTGTTGTTTAAATTCTTAATAGTTGCATTTATTAGCTTGTTTTGCGTATTCAATTAAAGATTACACTTTTAGTGAACACAGTAACAAAAGTACGTTAATTAAAATAATAGCATATTAAATCTAATAATAATCTATAATAAACTTTTGAGTCGATTTTATTAAATATATTCGTAGCTTAGTTCACAAATATTAATTATTTTGCATTTGTTATAAAGCATTAGATAATTAGGTAATAAACTTCATAAAAAATCGCGTCACCAACATAATTATAAAATCGTTTAACTTAATTTTTACGATTGGTTTGTACCGCTTTAAAAATGTATTATTGACTATACCCCGTTCCATATCACAAAAGATTGTATCTCAAAATCATATAAACTGGAGATATTGATAGTGCATATATTTTAACGTTTCTTTGGTATCTACTTCAAATTTTATGGACATTAATAGAAAAACAAATCCCTATTAAGTGACATGCACGAAAAGCTAATGGGCCTAAAATTGTAAAAAGTGGTCCGGGTGACATCGCTTTCAACTGATCGCACATCAATCAGTCCGAATCTATATCTACCTTAAGACTCTTTCGACGTTAGTTCACTTTGGTGACCAACAGAATTTCGAATGTGCATCGAATATAAATGAACTTAGTATAAAATCGATATCTGTTTAAGATATGAAAATACAGATAAACTCAAACTGATTTACTTTTTCTTATAATAATTTTCAGAGAATTTATAGTTTTAATATTTTAATACTGATCAAGAATCTCAACAAGTTGAGCTGCACGAATAAAATTATTTATTATTTAAAATTCTTTGTTTTTATTTATATGTTGCTCTTAATTAATATTTGACATCAATATTGAAAGACAATTTAATTTTAGTGTTTTTTACAGTAAACTCATCATTAAATGTTTTACAAATTTTTGAACTCATTGCATATATATGATGTTTAACAGCAAGTTTTAACATCAATATAAGAGACTTATCCTCGATAGCACCGAATTTTTTCAATTATACTTAAAGCTAAAAAACATTTATTTTTTGTAGATACATTTGATATGACAAAAACAAACATACACAACCAATATTACCCTAAACATATGTATCGCATTGCTGATATCATTCCAGCAGACAGTTAATCATGTTTTTCCGGATTTGCCAACTGGGATTTGTATTTTAACGTTATTTTTTGCTATAATTAAAATTTTGCTGTCGACTCCACTAGTAAAAACTTATACTCTTACTGTTAATTAATTATTAATTCTTTTCTCAAAATCAAACTTTATGGTATTTGACGTACTTAAGCGGGTTAAAAACAAAACCTTGTATGTGTTCTTTCTTTTTTCTTAAATACAATTTTCTTTATTGAACAGATTCTATCTCATATTTAATTTTGATATTTCTGATTGGTAAAGTACTAATAATGTTTGCCAACAATGTATTTATAGAATGTTTATTTAAAAATAGTAATAGTCATAAACGATTTTTTTAATCTTCACTCTTAAACTAATTTTCTTTAAATTAGTTAAGATTTCTATTAGGAAAAGCAAAAATACAGACTTTGTAGTAGTTACAAATCAATGTGTTATGCATAAAATAAGTCTTGTTGTTTTTTTTGTTAGCTATAATGCGGAATTCAACGCTTTATGTGTAATCTAGAATTAATGTTATAGATTTTTCGATTTAAATTTTGTGAAGTAGGCGATAAAACAGAAGTAGTATGGTTACCTATCGAAAGTACCTACGCCATTACGTGTTTTTTTAAAAAGTGCATTAAATCATCGGAAAACATCAAAAACATTAATTGTGGCGCACATTATAATTAATCCAATAAGTAAAAATATGTTTTGTAGGTATATGTGCATCTGAGATTAACTATCTGCATTCACAATAGAGTGCACGCGTTTATACTAATTATAATTTCAGTTTGTGTTATCAATTTTTTTTCTCAGGTTTACTTCTATACATACAGAATAATCTATTTTACAGTTTGTTATAGGCTCTTAAAATGTTCACTGTGACGTGTGACGAAAGCATAACTTGTGTAAGAACGACAACACGGGAATTATCCAGAATAATACAATCCGTGAAACCTGAATTCTACTACGACATCTACATTTTTTATGACGTATATTATATAAATCTTTGTAACCTCTACAGTAGGTTGTTAATATATCTTCAAAACACGTTTTTAGATTTCTTTAAGGCGCTTGAAAGAAAACTTCTGGAGTTCTATAAGCAGACTTTGAGAGGTATATAAAAGAACTAAAACTTCTTTGTGAGAAGTTTTGTAGGGCGGACAATGTACTCTTTTTTACTAAATTTCTTGAATGGAAAAATACTTCTAGAAATCTTCTTTAAGAACCATGTATCTACCTGCGAAGCTAAAGCTGACGCACAACAATACCCCGGTCTAAAACCAGACTGCACTGATGGGAGAATATTGAATTTGGTAAGATGAGCATTATTTTCCTTTGCCACTATCCTTTTTAAAATTTCCGATAAAGGTGAAATAATGCTTATTGAACCGAGATTTAGGCATTAGTAAAACATGTGCAATTTTTCATGAAATAGGAAGAGCAGCGACTCAAGTAAACATTAATAAGCGTCACAACTGGAAAAATGGAAGGACAACAAAATTGTTAGAATTCGTTAGACCCCATTTCTTTTGGGAGTCGCATAAACATTTTTATAATATTGTTACAAACATCAGAGAGTAGTCAGGCAATCACTTTAGATTCAATAACGGGAGAATATGCAGCCGAAATGGTATGATCGATCAAGCTGATCAACAGTTAATTGTTCATTTCCAACTATTTTAATTTATTTGACTTTTTAGAAATATTTTAACAATTATTCATGTTAACTTTAATTTATATTGTGTAATAGTTTCGTGTCGTTTGGAGTTAAGGACCATTCCACTCTAACCTTTTAGTGTAAGTTTCTACGTTGTTTGTACCTAAAATGTATTATTTGTTATGTAAAACAAAATGTGTTAGCTTATTCACAATATATTTCAGTAGCCTGAAGAAGTGCACGCCTGGTTGCACGAAACGTCGCTATAATAAAATCTTAAGTGGTTTAATTTGCCCCTCCTAGTGAAGAACTTTCTACAATCTAGTCATTAAAATGTATATACATGTTTTGCTAATAAAAATTATCATCGTCAATATAACTAAAAACTAAAATTAAAACATTGGAATATAAATAAAGAATACTAACCAAATAAAATAGTTAACAAATTATAAATTAATGTCAATTAAACGTATTTGACAATTTAATACAGTCTACTATATTTAAAAAATTAATTTAAATAAAGAAAATAGAAAAATATCAAAAGAATAGAAGCATGAAAAGAATAAAAAGAATAAAACTATAATTTTGAACTGAGAAGAATTGAGGGATTTAAATTTAACATTTCATTTAGACAATTTATAGAATCATTGTTAGAAATTCTATTAATTTCAAGAGTCTCTAATGAGTTAAGAAGAGATCCTTTATTACTACATACATGTAAATTTTGGTATTCAAATCTGAAGAAAATGAATGTCCTGAACATAAAATATGGTTGACAAAAGCAGAGTTAGTACTATAAATATTTGTATTTAAATATCTATTTATTAAATATAAATGTTCATTTAGTCTAGTTTTGAATTTTCTACCTGTTTGACCAATATATATGAAGAATTGCAAAAAGAACAAGTAAGTTTATACATTCCAGATTTATGTAAAATTGGTATTTGATCTTTATTATCAACTAAAAATAATTTAACTGTGTTATGTGTCGAAAATGAAATGTTGATATTGTTTTTTAAAAAGTTTTTGCAGAAATTGAAAACGGTGACCAAAGTGAGGAAGAGATCTAAAAACCATTTCATTATTAGTAGGAAAATTGATCCCATTATTTAAACCAATTTGATTTATAATTTTGTGTTCCTTAGCAAAATTAGAAGGAGACAAACGTATAGAAAATAGTCTATGAACGTACGAACGAAAAGCAGCAGTTTTATGAGAAAAGGAATGGCACGAATTAAAAGGAATTGCGCAATCTGTATGAAAAGATTTGCGAAAAATATCAAAATTAAATTTATTGTTAAACCGTGAAATTTTTAAATCTAAATAAGACAAAGAGTTGTTTGATTCAATATCTAAAGTAAATTTTATTTTGGGATAGATAGTTTTATTAAAAAAATTACTAAAATTATTTAATTCGTCAATGGTACCATTAAAAAGAACTAAGTAATCATCAACGTTTCTATACCAAAAAGAAATTTTGTTTAATATAGAAGAGTTTGAAAAAATAAGAATACTGTGAAGAAGACTTTAAGAATAATAAAATATTATTTTAAACAAGGCCCCACTTTGAGCAATGAACTACTTCACCAATGTGTAACTTTAGACCAGAGAAATTGCAAAAATATACGGGACAACGCGGAGGAGTTCGTAAGGAGCTAGTTCTTTCAAAATTGATTAGTGGTGCTGTTTTACACGGCTACAAATTGCTTGGCCAAAAAGGTAAGAAAGCCTTTACATATTTATTAACAAAAACACTTACAGGTACTGAGTAAATTAAAGGTTATGTTTATTTTTATTTTAGTATAATAACTGGTTTGGCGCTTTTATAATTTATTAATTTATTTAGCACCTGAATATTATGCAAACTTCCATGCAAATATATAATGCTATTGAGCGGGTCTATTAATTTCATTTCTGCATTTAACAGACCCGTTCCCTTATCTATGCACTTGCAAGGCGATTATGATAAAATTACAATGTAAGACATACCGCCGCGCCGCAACGATATAATTAAATTAAAACGGTTAAATCTAACGATTAAAAATTATAAGTGCCATCGCTACCAACACCGAGAATCTACGTCGCTACAACAGGCAACATAGGTAAGTCCTTCCTTATCATTTTCCCGACGCACAGTAGTTGCGTGTATTTGTGTGGAAGTTTTTTTTTTTTTGTATATCGGTGCTTAAAGAATCAAATAAACCTTAAGAATTTTATACAGTCCACTATAGCGCCAACATATGGTCCTTCGAGCCGGATTATTGTGTGTAGTATTAATATTTTTTTGAGTTTGCAACAATATGGCTACGAAATCTGGTAGTGATAACGACCGCACCGAACGACAAATTCGAAAATGTTTCGCAAAAATGAATGCTTATATGCAGCGTGCTAAAAGCATTTCTAATGTTATTTCCACGTTTTCGCAAAATGATGATGTTAATTTAATTTTGTCTAACGCCGCTTCAATTGACACCTTGCGATCTGAATTTATATCTAGTTTAGATGAAAAGATTGAGTTTGAACTTATGGTTCGTCCCGACACAGGCCCAGACTATTCTCCTTTAATTGAATTTGAAGAGTTATACTCAAAAATTAAATACGCTCAATCTAATCTTTCAAATTCTATTGATAAAGAGCTAAATTATTCCGCGGTTTCCACAAAAGCCATTCCTAATCTGCCACGCTTAGAACTATCTTCGTTTAACGGGGAGATTGAAAACTGGCCCGTCTTTTTTGAAACGTTTCGAAGCATTATTCACGAAAATCAGTCCCTTAGTAATTCGGAAAAAGTTCAATATTTAGTAGGCAGACTAACTGACAAAGCGCGTAACATTTGCAAAGGAATAATGCCTACTGGAGATAATTATAATGTTTTATGGGATGCCTTGGTCGATAAATATAATGACAAACGCGTTCTTGCCGTATCATATTTAGACCAATTATTAGACATTAATCCTGTAAGTACAGCAACCTCTGCCAATTTAGACGTCTTTATTGATAAATATTCAACTATTATCGCCGCTCTTAAACAATTAAATATCGACGACATTGCGGAATTTATATTTGTTCACATTGGCCTTAAAAGGTTAGATATTGATACAGTTAGGTCATTTGAAATGTACATTCGGGATGATAAGAATTTACCTAATAGCGAAAAGTTAATCGAATTTGTTCGTGAGCAATCTCGCATATTAAATCGCGCTAATTGTAATTTAAAGCCATCGCGCGTTCTTGCAAAGAATGTTAATCTTCCAAGCAGCCGAACTAATTTAAAATCATTTATTAATTTGCCAATTAATATGGTAAATCAAAAATGCATTTGTTGTGAAAGAACAGGTCACGATCACATATATCAGTGCCCTAAATTCTGTAAAATGGTACCACGCGATAGGTACAATTTCACCAAAATGAGCAATCTGTGCATTAATTGTTTAAGTAATAAGCATATGCTGCGAAACTGTAAATCGGCAGTAAGGTGTCGACATTGTAATCGTTCTCATCATTCGCTATTACATTTGGAATTAAATACACAATCGTCTTCTATTTCCGCAATTGCTAATACAGGTAATACCGCTCAAGTAGAAAACCCCACTTCATCTACTACTGTTTCGTTATGCACCGCTGATTCCAATATGTCGCTTGCTTGCAGACACCGCACTCCGATTGTATTGTTGGGCACCGCTCTTTGTAACGTTCTGGATTCATCTGGTATTATACAAACTGTACGCATTTTGGTAGATAGTGGTTCACAAAAAGAAATTATTACTCTTGAATACTGTCATCGGTTAGGGTTACCCATACAACCTTCGCATGTAAAGCAAGTCTCAGGTCTTGGAGATATAACAAACAAAATTGAGGGAACTACGCATATAACTATCCGCTCTCGCTACAAAAATAACATATCATTCACAATAAATCCTTATATTGTTCAACGTATTACTAATGAATTGCCTACCGCCGTTGTTGATATTGCCACATTAGATTATTTACATAAGATTCCACTTGCTGATGATAAATATTATACACCCGGGAACATTGACATTATTTTAGGATGTGATGTCTTTGCACGCATATTGTTAAATAAAAATAGCTCGTTTACCTTCTGAGCCTATTGCAATCGAAACTTTGTTAGGTTATTTAGTAGTAGGCAAAGCTCCTACTATTGCCAGTCCCGATATTAGCAATTTCATTTATTATTGCAACTTTTCTGAAAACGAAGAGAACTGCATGAAACGTTTTTTTTATCTAGAAGAGGCTCCAACTATCCCAAACTTAACAGCTGATGAACAACAGTGCGAAAGTATTTATAAAGACACTACTACAAGAAGTACCGAGGGTCGTTATACCGTGAAATTACCATTTTTGCGTGATCCAAAATTTCTCAGCGACACATTATCACTCGCAAAACAGCGATTTGTTTCATTAGAACGTCGTTTGTTATCAAATCCGACAATAAAACTCTAATATGACAAAATAATTTGGGATTATTTAGAAAAATATTATATTCGCCCGGTACATGAAGTTAATTCAATATTAACGGAATACGTGATACCGCATCACGCTGCCATACGTGAAGATAAACTTACCACTAAAATCCGCATGGTTTTGGATGCTAGTACGAAAACGAATTCGGGATACTCACTTAATGACCTATTACATACTGGAAAAAATTTACAAACGGATTTGTTCCACATAATTCTCAATTTTCGCTTATTTCCAATTGCAATAAACGCTGATATACGTGAAATGTATTTAAGAATTTTAGTAGACGAAGATTCTCGACGTTTTCAACGTATTCTTTATAGATTTCATTTAAATGACCCATTGCAACTATACGAATTTAATCGCGTTACCTTTGGTATGAAGTGTAGACCCTTTTAGCAATGCGCACTATTCGTCAACTAGCTTCTGATGAAAAGGAAAAGTTTCCGCTGGCCGCAGATATCATAGAAAAGGGCGCATTGTACATGGACGACTTGGCGCTAAGTTGTATATCGTTAAACAATGCCATCGAAATGTCTACACAATTAAAACAATTGCTAGCTCATGGAGGATTTCAACTTGTTAAATTTGCTAGTAATTCGTTAGAATTTATGTCCAAAATACCGGTAGAAGATCGTGTTACAGAATATATTGAATTTAATTCAGACGAGACTATGAAACTGCTAGGGCTTCATTGGATACCCGGTTTAGACTATTTCACTTTTACGGTTCATATACAAAATCGAAAATGCACCAAACGAAATATTTTGTCTACTATTGCCAGACTATGGGATTTAATGGGATTTGTCGCACCAGTGATACTACTTGCAAAATTAATTATTAAATCTCTTTGGCAAAATAAAATAGATTGGGATTACACGCCGCCCAATAATATTGTAAAGATATGGAATCAATTTCAAAGTGAACTACCTTTATTAGAAACAATAAAAATACCTCGCCATGTAGGAGTTGATCGAAATTGTATTTTATCATTATTAGGATTTTCTGACGCCAGCGAACGTGCATATGGTGGAGTAGTGTATTTACATGTGTATTTTCCAAATGAGGAAAAATTTTTTGTTAATTTAATGTGCGCAAAATCCAAAGTAGCCCTTTTGAAGGTTGTTTCACTTGCTCGATTGGAACTATGCGGTGCTTTACTTCTTTCACGATTAATGAGAACGGTTTACAATGTTTATTCATCTCGCTGTACAATTAATAATGTTTTGGCGTTTTGTGATAGTACAGTTGTATTAGCTTGGATTCATTCTTCTCCCGCTAGGTGGCAAACATTCGTTGGAAATCGCGTTTCAAAGATTCACGATAACCTTAACGCTAAACATTTTTACTATATTAAAGGCACTGAAAATCCAGCAGACTGTTTGTCTCGTGGTTTAACACCGTCGCAACTAATTAAACATACGATGTGGTTTGAAAGTTCACCTTTTGTTCATTCTCCAATTGCAGACTGGCCTATACATCAATTTGACCCTAAATGTGTCGCCGAACCTCCCGAAGTTAAAGCAAACGTTTTTACGAGTAGCATTAATAATAAAGAATTTGACCCGCCATTTTTGTATCAACTGTCATCTAGATTTTCGTCTTGGACTAAACTTATAAGAGTTGTTGTTTACGTTTTGCGGTTTATTAGAAAATTGCCTCGCAAATTTAAAATACATCATTATCAAACCGCTGAACTTGCCATTATTAGGTCTTTGCAAGAAGTACATTTTTCAGAAGAACTTAAATTAGCCCGTTCTGGAAAAACTTTACCTCGCTTAATGCTCAAATTAAATGTCTTTCTTTGTGAAAACATTCTAAGAGTAGGAGGCAGACTGGTTCATGCTGATCTTAGCTACGACAGTCAACACCCTATTTTGTTACCTCGCCGTGATCATATAGTAAATTTGATAATCGATTATTATCATAAGAAATATCTACATACAGGTCCACAGTTATTGATGTCGCTACTACGTCAAAGGTTTTGGATCCTTTCCGCCCGTAATATTGTACGACAACGAGTACAGTTGTGTAATTTGTGCTTTAAGGCCAATCCAAGATCACAGTTTCCATTGATGGGAAATCTGCCTTCGTACCGTGTACGAGCATCCAAACCTTTCTTACACACTGGTGTTGACTACGCGGGTCCACTAAACATTATTCTACGTAGACAACGAGGTGTTCGCAGTCAAAAGGCATATATCTGTCTTTTTATTTGTCTTGTAACCCATGCAGTACACATTGAAGTTGCCTCGGATTTGTCTACCGAAGTTTTTCTCAACGCATTAAAGCGCTTTTTATCTAGACGCGGACCCGTAAGCGTAATGTATTCAGATTGTGGCACCAATTTTGTAGGGGCTAAGTCTCATCTAGATTCCTTGCACGAGTTATTAAACAGTTCTGAATATCAAAGCAAGTTTGATTACTATTTACGAGATATTTCTATAGAATGGAAAATGAATCCTCCCCGCTCTCCGCATTTTGGTTCTATGTGGGAAAGCAATATTAAATGCATAAAAACGCATTTGACAAAAATGGTTGGCAATCAGTTATTCACTTATGAAGAAATGACAACAATACTGTCACAAATTGAAGCTCTTTTAAATTCACGACCACTTTCTGTTCTTAGTTCAGATCCTTCTGAACCGTTAGCACTTACACCCGCTCATTTTCTGACGCTAACTCCTTTAAAGTCTCTCCCCGCGGAAGATTTCTCAAATCAAAATTTAAATCTTCTGAAACGAAAACATGCCATTGATCATCTTATTCAATCTTTTTGGAAACGATGGAAAGTTGAATACCTAAACACTCTACAAACACGACAAAAATGGATTACACCATCCAAACCAATAATTGAAGGTACTGTCGTTATCATCAAAAAGGAAAATACTCCACCTCTTCAGTGGCCTATTGGCGTCATAGTCCGTCTGTATCCTGGCGCTGACGGAGTGATTCGAGTAGTAGATGTAAAAACTTCAACTGGAGTGTACCGCAGAGCAGTAGGAAATCTTTGTCCTTTGCCGCTTCAGTAATTTCAATACGCTTTAATCGTCTTTATTTACATATAATGTTAAGTTATCTTTGTTTTCTTTATTATTTTAAATTTAGTTTGAGAATTCTTATTATTAGTTTATTAAGTAATCATGTTTTGTTTTCGCTTTTGTCTAGATCGCACCGACTAGTCGCAATATTGTTGCAAATATTTATAATGTACATTTAATTTAGTTTAATATTAATTTGGAAACGGATTGTCTCATCCCTTTCCAGGCGAGGGGCATGGTTTGGCGCTTTTATAATTTATTAATTTATTTAGCACCTGAATATTATGCAAACTTCCATGCAAATATATAATGCTATTGAGCGGGTCTATTAATTTCATTTCTGCATTTAACAGACCCGTTCCCTTATCTATGCACTTGCAAGGCGATTATGATAAAATTACAATGTAAGACATACCGCCGCGCCGCAACGATATAATTAAATTAAAACGGTTAAATCTAACGATTAAAAATTATAAGTGCCATCGCTACCAACACCGAGAATCTACGTCGCTACAACAGGCAACATAGGTAAGTCCTTCCTTATCATTTTCCCGACGCACAGTAGTTGCGTGTATTTGTGTGGAAGTTTTTTTTTTTTTGTATATCGGTGCTTAGAGAATCAAATAAACCTTAAGAATTTTATACAGTCCACTATAGCGCCAACAATAACTGTTCTAGAAGTTTTAGAAAAAAATTACAGCAGTAAACTAGTAAACAGGAAGCAATGACCATCGTTGGTTTTTTGAAAAGGTCCAAAGAACGGACAGAAAAGCAATTAAAAAAACTAATCTAAAATTAATCGTCTTTTCGTTAAATATAAATACTTATTGTTAAACAAAATTGATTCTTTTTATATGGGTATTTTCTTTAAGGTCCTCTAATATTTTTGTGCAATAAAAGTATGTAAAATGTATTATATCTCGAGGTTATCTTATTTCAGATATCCCTATGTCATCTTATTTCTGATATCTTAAAGATGCCTGACTTAGTTGTCTGTAGGATATTTAATAGATGAAAACCAGTAAAATTTGATCTTGAAACGAGAGAGCAAAAAGCTCTACCCTAGCCTTTATTCTTTTTAATCAGTTGTACTAACACATTAATACTAAATTACTAAAACATAAAAAAAATGCACCAATTATTACTAAAAAACTCATAATCTTAACCTTACATTTTATCGTGCTTTTACCGCCTTTATTGTTCTCTGTTATTCTCGTCTACTTACCATTTTTTTCCCTGTAATTCCATTTTCCGCTATTTTGTCATTCATATTATTATTATTATTATCTTTTATTAATTCTTTCTTTTACACATTCCTTTTTCCTATTTTGTTTTTATTACCCTGCACCTTTACCTTTTAACAAACAGTCTTTTTCAAGACTAACACGGTCATATTATAGACTTGATAAGTAAGTAATTGTAAATATTTGACCTGCATATTTTTTATGTTAAGTTTTGTAGAATCCAAAAATGCCGAAATATTCATATAAAGATTGCCCAAGTACTTCTAAATCGAAGAAATATAAAAATGTCCGATTTTATCTATTTCCAAAACAGACAACAAATCGAGCAAAATGTTTGTTATGGTTAGATTTATGTGGAAATAATATATTACAAATTGATAATATTTCAAGAAATGTTTATGTTTGTGAGAAACATTTTATTATGGTAAGAAGACAAATGATGCAAACCTGATTCCATATGAACATCGTCGTGAAACTTATCAAAAATGCTACAGTTTGGACGTTGCAAGTTATACAGAAGTTGGAGGCAGTGTCGCTGGAAATAGTAGTGCTTATTCAAAAATATTATCATCTATAAGCATGTATCATCATGGGTCCCAAAATACAAGTGATCATTCCTATACAAAGAAGCAAACAAGTTCCTTGCGACACAACACAACACAAACTAATGTAGTGGCATTATTTACAACACCAGGACATCTTAAGCCGAATCAATCAGAATTCCGATATTTCTTCTTGTTTTCATCGTTGTCTCAACATAAACATTTTAAATATTTTACTGGTTTGACAGTACCACAATTTAAAGCATTATATAATTTCTTAGATGAAGTGTAATGCCCTATTTAAAATATACCAGAAAGAATAATACTCCTACAAGAAAAAAGTACAATAATTTCTTTCAAAGACAAAAAGAACTTTCCATATTTTACAATATCAGTGCTACTCCAGTGCTGTTGTCACCAGAATAATTCGTTTAAAGAAGCTAGAAATACCGAGAAAAACCATACGCCAGCTTGCTTGCGAGGTTTAAATTATGCAATTTTTTTGTTTTAGTAATTTAGCAATAATGTGGTGGTAAAACTGATTGAAACGAATAAAGGCTAGGGTAGAGCTTTTTGTTCTCTCGTTTCAAGGTCAAATTTTGAAGGTTCTCATCTATTCTGTGTCATTCTGCTTTCCCCAAGATGTTCATAGAATATTGGTTGGCGGTGAAATTGATATCCCTGATATATACACATATCTAGTATGAGATATCTGTAAGACATCATTAGGATCCAAGTGTGCTGTGTGGGTAGGAAATGATCTGCTTACACGTGTGGGCTTGTCAATGAGCTGTATCAACCTCAGCCCACCTAAAATAGAAATATAGCGACGAGCATAAGAAGATTGGCCTAAAAGATCAATATTAACATCTCCAAGACATACAAAATTCTTATGTGATAAGATAATATCTGGATACACATCCTCTATAAACTCAAAGAAATATTTTACATTAGATGAAGGCCCACACGGCACAAGCATATCCAATGGATATGAAATGTACACACCAACCATGGATACCGGAGGTACATCGAACATCCATATTTAATATTATGGAGCAAGGATGGAGGTCCATTGGATATATCATTCCGTCACGGAAAAATCTTCATAGTATGTCCATAGGACCTCCAGGTGGATAAACATTTTACATCCATATGGAGATATATTGAACAGTCATATGAACGTACAAAATAGTAGTAACAAACATAATTTTTTAATCAGTCAGAGTCACTATCATCATTTAAATTAATAATGAGCGGCGCCACGTCCCCGTCGTCGAAAGCTACTTCTCTCTTCCACCAATCTTCTATTATTTATTCGCAATGTCGAACAGAATTTGCCCATGCATCTTCTGGCACCGCCATTAAAGCTTCTTTCCACATATTTAAGCAGCTTTCAACTGCTTTTCCATCCCTTCCTATATGCTTATTATAATAACTTTTTGTAATTCCCCATATGAGTTCAATTGGATTGAATATACAATGATAGGAAGGGAGACGAAGTACCTTATGGTTATATTTTTCAGCCAATTGATCGGCTGCATACATTTTTTCAGGTTTATTCCTATGAATCAAAATTTTAGTTTATTCATTTACAGAAAAATACTAATTTACCTTTCAACAATGTGTAGTAACTCCTTCTTTAAGCAATTGATTTCAATGAAACATTTTTTCTTTTAACCATTTCTGGATATCTTCTTTTTCCATCCACTATTTGGAGTCTTCGTAACCAAAGTACTGTGGTACGGAGCATTGTCCATAATAATTGCAGAAGGTTTAGTTAAATTTTTCAGTAATTTATTCTCAAACCAATTCAAAAAATTTACTTGATTCATTTCCCCGTGGTAATCTGAGTTTTTGGTCGAGGAACTAAACACCAAGTCTGCACCAGGAATAAATCCATTCTTATTACCGGCATGAAGTACAATATACCTGTTTTTAACAAGTTTTAATAAGAAGCATAATAAAAGTTTTATCTAAGTTACCTTTTGCCATCGACTTTGGTAGTTTTTACAGTTTTTAAATCGTCATCCTGCCAAGAACGACCCACTGTACCATTCTGAAAAATCCAGGTTTCATCCAAGTAAACAAATTCATAAGTTTTTGCTTTTTGAATTCTTAAATACTCTTTTAAGAATCGAATGCGTTTGATTACAATGTTTGGTAATTCCATTAAACCTCGTCTAGGATTATCTTTTTGGTACTTAAATCCTATGTTTTTGAGAACAGTATTTAATGATGTTTCACATCCTTTAAAAAGTTCGTCAGCAACAAGTTTCTGTCTCAATAATTGAACTGTTACATGTTCATCTAAGTTAATTAAAATTGTTAAATTGAATTTTTACTAATTTTACAACTTACTATTTTCATACATTCTATAAATTGTGTTTCGAATAGCAACCTTGGCAAAATTATCAATGTTTGTTACTGGCCTTGGAAGTTTTCGTTTCAATTGAGAAGTACTCGGGATACTTTCATCGTTAACTTTCTGGGATGCTCGGTTTACGGTGGAAATACTTATCTTTAAGGCAACTGCTACACGCTGTAATAAAACTTAAAAAGTAATTTTGTTCTTAATTGTAATTAGTTAAACATACCTCTCGAACATTATTCAAAGATAAAAACGGTCCACCTGCATCACGTTCTTGCTCGAAAAATTCAATTAACGAAACTACCAACTCATAACCACGTTTTCCTAATTCCGTACCAGGCATATTAATAAACTAAACTCGCAAAATAAATAATCAAGAAAATTGTTCTGAAAAGAACAGTTTTAATATAAATAAGAAACCAAAACAAATTTAACCTAACTTGACAATAATAAGTACGCGAAAAAGTGACAACACCGTGTTCTTTCTTAAAATTCATGCGAAAATAAACACAATCTTAAACTGTTTAGTGTGGTATGATTTTGACGTCATACGTGGCATTCATCTACTTTTCAGATTCCTATATTTTGTTTACCCATCCATCCTAAATGATGAAAAACAAACAAATTTTTTCTAAATTTTAAAGCACGAAATGGTTTGCATACGATAAATACAAGCTAAACAAAAAGCCAAAAAGTTTGCGTGTGCAACAGTGTGCAATACGCGAAAACCTTGGCGAAAACAAACGAACAACGAAGAAAGTTTAAATTAAACCGCGCCAAGTATTTTTTTTTACTTTTTCAATTTTTCATTAAATTTGTTGTTGCATGTTAAATATTTACTACAAATGTTAAATTTTAGAGAATTTAATTATTTCTAAATAATTTTGATAAAAAATAGCAACTCACAAGATTATGTAACATGATACATAAAAAAAATGTTTCCGAACATAACACTTATAACACTTAAGATAATCCTATTTCACAGATATCCATGAATGTATATAAGGTGCATATACAATGGATATTAAACTACGGATGTACATCAATGGATATTATATGGATAAATATGTATATCCATTGCATCTCGCGTGCTGTGTGGGGGCGGTCTGTATAAGACACATACAAAGCAAGTTTGGTGTTACTTAAGTGAATAGTAGTAGAGAAAAATTCGACAAAATCTCAAATAAAGCTACAATTGCTATTTTCGAACTGTAAATGATCTTTTATATAGAACGCAACACCACTTGCCCGTGAAGGAATGGAACGATACCCAGAGACATACACCACATCATCCAGTACTTCTGCAGTCAACCAAGTCTCAGATATAACAACAATGTCATTCTCCAATCTGCAGAGATAATCGGAGAATTAATCAAATTGTGACAGCAATGACCGCACATTAAGATGTGCCGTATTAAAATTAACCATGGTCGCAATACATTATGTGAGATAACTTATAGTAACATAATACACAATAGTAACACAATTATTAATTATCCTATCTGTTTAAAAACTGTCGTGAGAATTAATAGTACCTATTTACAAATAGTCAATAATAGAAAATTAAATGGTTCCTTTTTAAAACAAAGTAAAGAAGCGTGAAATTAATATAACAGAAATAGTGATCCAAGTATGTTGTAACCCAATCAGCGTTTTAAAATAGTTGAAATAAAAAAAATTTTTCAAAAAACGTTTTCTACTTTAATAACTTGCTTTCACCTATACAGTTTTTTCTTTTATATATTGTATCAAAAACACAATTATATAAAATTTTGTTACATATTATTAATACTAGATAAGTATATTTTAAGATTCAGCAAATCAACAATTTCCATGGTATTACTCGCTATGCTGTGTAATGTATTGTTAGTGTATCAGTTTAATCGTTTTTCGAATTTGCCTTCTAGTGAAACTCAAATAGATACTTTAAGTATATGTCAGCATTTATTATCATGGTAAGTTTTTCGTTGTAAGAAAGTTTTGCTAAAGTGTGATATTATTTGTTACACCAGTAGTACACTAAAACATTCATTCTATGTACTCCCTGATTTCCATGCTTTGTGATGTTTTAAGGTTATCAAATTGATACGGTTAACTAAATAGGAGATTTGAAGGTGCACAATAACCATTTAATCTTGGTATGTAATTTTTTCTGAGATTCATACAGCATTATTTTGTGTGCATAAAATTTCAAAATCTTGGATTTTGTTAGTTTTTCTGGTTTTCGTTTCTACACAAAGAGGTACATGCATAATGTTGTTTTTACTTACGTTAATGTGTTAATTTTTGTTATAGGCCCCAAATGCGTTTGCAGCCACATTAAAATGAAGTATTTTGTAAAACGAAGAAAAATACATTTAAAAAATGTTTCCTTGTTGATTGGGAACGTACACAAAAAGAAGAAGCACGTTACGTATTAATGTCAAGTCTAATACTGCTCTTAACGCTAACTAACTAAAAAAGCACCAGAACAAAGATTAAAAATGCTGAATATCTAAGCAAATTAACATTAGATAGTTAAAAATTGTAAGATTATTATATCTAAAATGTCAATGAACGTATGCAAGCCATTGTAGATATATACACTATGATATACACAGCTATCAGCATGCGCAATATAAGGATAAACACAAACACACAAAATTGTAAATAAAATCTGCCATAGATAAGAACTAAAAATAATCCTCGGCCTATTTCCAAGTAAATAACTTAAAGTTGAATTCACATAAAAATTAACCAAAACAGATTACAACAATTCTACGTACAATAAGAAAAAAATATTCAAGACTTACTTCAATATACTAGTGCTTAAGTAACATGTTAAGTTCATCTTCATTTTTTATTTTATGAATTTTGTGTTTATATTGTGCATAAATTATACCTCCCCCAGATAGCACAGTCAGTTTGATACAAGGTTAAAACAAACTTGTTTTAACAATCATGTAGACTGGAAACAAACTTGTCTGGAAACTTATATCAAGCATAATTTAAGCTTACTAGTTACCGCTACCACAAGCTTATTTTATAAAGCTTGAAAAAAGCTTATTAGACAAGCTGGAAAAAAGTATGTTGGGCAAACTTGAAATAACCATGTTGAACAAGCTTGAAAGAAGCGTGTTGGGCAAATTTGAAAAAAAGCATTTTTTTCATTTTGAATCAATTTATTTTCTAAAAAAAAGTGGATTAAGATATAAAAAAATACATTGCGTTAGATAATATAATATAAACTAAAAAAGGAATAACATAACAGTATAAACTATATATGAAGAAATCGTTAAGCAATTGTAGTTTTTCCTACTGAGTTTCCACATTGGATCGATTTCCTTGATTTCTGAAAAAAAAACAATTGAACTAGAACAAAAACATGCTAAGGAATAAAAGTAAATGTATATTTTCTTAATAATGTGTTGTACGTTCACCTTGAAGAAATGTGAATCTGTTTATTAAAATACCAGATACAAAAACAAGGTTGAAAATTTAATTATAGCTGAATAAAAACTTGTAGATAAAATGATATATTTTTTAAACTATTAGCTGTTAGTCTACTTCTTCTGTGGTTAATACAAATAGCATAAGTGAAAAACGGTTTGGTCGAATTTAATACAACTAATCGAACTAATACAAAAATATACAAATTATTAACAAATGTTAAGATATGTTACTTTTGATTTCAGGTTATAAACATATTTGCCCATTGGGGTTTTTTAAATAATTTGTTAAAACAGAAAATAATTTCAAGATATGTAACTGAAAATTATGAATTTATATAAAAGAATCGATAGATCAGTAGTCATATAAATTGACCGTTAAAATGTAAATAGATGTCAGTGATAAAAACATTCCATACTATTTAAGATTAAGGAGTATGGTTTTTTACAAGTTTTTTATGGTTGTACACTTTATCAACTTTATTACAACACGTGTATAACATAACCTCAACAAAAATTGAATTACTCGATTAGTGTACTTAATTAATTTTACATTTAGGATTTAAAATAAATACTCACCTTACTTTTTTCGAAGAATAGTAGTTACACAACAAACCGCAACAATCAAAATAAAAATTGTAAGCTGCCTATTCAACGGTAAAAACAAGGTAAAATGGCTAAGTTCAACCATCGTTGCCGCTATTTAGAAAAACATACTGATTTTTTAGGTTAACGTACTTTTTGCAATAGATGTTACCGATATACTTATGGCGCACCTTTCAAATCAATCTTTGTTATAATTATTATTTAAACAAAACGTACTGAAATCAGTTCCTTAAGTATTGACGTACTTTTACTTGAGCAAAAATATGCTGATTCAGTACAAATGTATACTAACTTGGGCAATATTCTTGGGCAACATTGACTATAGCTACTTAACGAAGCATTCCGGCAACTTTCGGATAACACCGTTGCCAAAATAATAGCAGAGCTTGTTACGATTTTTTTAAAGCTTATTACCAAGGCTTATTACAAGCTTGTTTCATAGTTAAAGTGAAAGTTTAACATTGCAAGCACAACCAAGTCAAAAACAAACTGGTTGTAAGCTTACATGCTACCTGGGTAATAAACTTGCAATAAGCTTATTTTGCAAACTTGTTTCAAACTTTCCAACCAAGTTTCAAGTTTGATTCAAGGTTAATTCAAGCTTCATGTTTGAAACTTGCTTTAAGCTTGACATGACAAGTTAAAAGCAAACTTGCCGTAAGCTTACGTGCTATCTGGGCCATTAGCCCACACATTTTTATTCTCCAATTTCAGTTGTACTTTTGTTAATTTTAACAGATGCTCTCTGGTTTTAGACAGATCCTTATATAAAGATTCCAGTTACACGCAGTAATTTTTTCTTATGGAATACCTCATTCGTAACTTCTTACAAAACGCACGAAACCTGCTAGAAATGGCATATATCAATATATTTCTCATCTATGTGAGCACCTAATTGCTTCTGTCTTCTGCGCGATAAACGCCAAAGTAAAAAAAAAAAGAAAACAACTTATCAAAATTAATATGCAAATTAGCTCAGCAGATTTACTCAATAAAGTGTAAAGAAAAGTAAGCTTGGCCATATAATAAATCTTTTGACATAAACAGTTTACAGGTGTTTGCGAAATTGAATATTATGATAGAGTATAAAGGTTACCAAACGCATTTTACTTTTCAATGTTGTTTAGTAGTTGAACGCTAAAAAAACTAATAGACACGATTAGAAAAAGAATGTGAGTTAATAAATTTAGTCAAGCAATTTACATTTGTAAGTTGTGTTGTCTACCCTTTTTACATAGAAGCATTGATAGAAGTTTTAATGAGAGTTTTCACGATATTAAATAATCATACTAGACGTCTTTCAGAATGTCGTGAACTGTGACGCTGTAGTCTGTATATGTCAAAAGATTGTTATTATCCGTCATAAAAAACATACGCCGGTTCATTTTTTCTAACCTATCTTTGCTTTTATCGTTGTATTTGCTGTTAATAAGTCTTTAAATATCATTATAAGTAAATTAATTTTTATTTAATAAATAAGTATTTGCTGATTTTTGATTTTTATTGACGTGAGCGCCTTTTAAACAGACTAACGTTTTTGGAATTCAGATAGATAGACAGTTCACGACATAATGAAACGCCTCTACATATTTTCAGTTATTGTAATTGAATTAAAATAAAAACTCATGTTATAATTATTCTATTTCATTATAATCGAATTGCAAAATCAATGCGTAACGTGGTGAATTTGATTACTTAACAGACGATAATCTAAAATTTAATCACTAGTTATTTCCAAAGTATTAGCGTTGATTGATAAATGTCTGTATTAGCATTGAATAATAAATGTAAGAAGAAATGCAACTTAAGGGGCGATATCGTATCGACTGCTTGGATCGAGATATAGAGGTCGCTACGTTCGTATTGGATCGAGATTTTTCAGTTCTTGCGTGTCTGTCGACTTGTAAACTTCGGAATTGAATTGAAAGTTTTTCTTGGGTTAACATTGCGATACGATTTTTGAAATTCTGGTAGTAGTAATGTTTGTTTGAACTTTTGTTGTGTTTTGTGTAAATATATTATTGATTTATTTTTAAAATGGGAAAAGTTACAGATCACGGTTGTGTTTATATTAATTGTTAAAATAATAATACCGAAAACAAAGGTACTAGTTTTCTTAAGTTTTATATTAGTGATAAAGTGCGTGCTAAAGAATGTTAGAAAAACTGTGGAAATATAAACATTGCCACAATGGACTTGGAAGATTTAAAACAAAAGAAGATTTGTGAGAAGCATCTTCGTAGATAATGTATAACAACAAAAGGAAATTTTAAACACACTGCAGTTCTTGTTCTACACCTTCAATCAGGTAAATATTTTTAAATTTTTTTTCTACCAAACGTTTAAAAATGGTTTAAATTAGCATCGGAGAATCTCCTTGTCCGGATTCTTCTTCTTCTTGTTGCACTTAATTGTACAATAACTTAAAATAATTACTGTAAATCAGTAGCTGAGATCGCTATTATTTTCTACGATCAATGATCGCAATCATGGTATTTAGAATTAATTAGTAATCGACTGTTCCTAAAAAGTCGCTCGTGTAAAGTTAGTCATAAATCTAGCCATAAACATTCGATTTTCGTTTTCCGGGATACAATAACGTTTGGAGTATTGAAAATCAACATATCTAAGTATTTTTTAATATTGTTTCTAAACAATAAATTAATTAAAATTTATTCATATTTAGATTAAAAAATACATATTTACAAAAATTCACAGAAAATAGATACTACTGTGATGTTTTTTCGACATGACGTGCTATTTGAATTCTGATGCAAACTTACGAACAAATAGTTTAAAGCATTAATAAACAACATATTAAAAAATAAGTGTCGTTCTTTCGTAAATTAAATGTTTCTATTTGAAATTGACCCTGAAAAGATTGTTGAGTAATTAGTCATAACTCGTGTTGATATTTGTCTCAAACATAAGATTTATGAATTAAAAATAAATTTGCAATTCTTTTCAAATACGTATTGTCATTTGTAGTTAATGCTTATTGTTTTTAACTTCCTGTGTTTTTATGATTTACCTTGGTGTTTATATAAAGCTAGGTTTTTCCCTAAATGCTGAATGTGTGACACAAATTTTACAAACGTTCTTTCCTAGAAGAGTTTTCTAATTCTCTTTGAAAAGAATGCATTGTTAAATTTCTGTAAACAAAAAATATAATTCAATGTTTAAATTCGTGTTACTTTTTATTAAAAATCTGTATGTGGTTTAAAATTCTTACGAGGAAAAGAGCAAAGGGTTATTTACCTACAAAATTTTACGATTTTCCGTGAACTACCTGCATACTTAAAGTTTATTATACATTTATTAAAGTAAATATTATAGTGTTATATTAGTCTTATTTGTTTATGCGACAATTAAAAGTATTAATTTCTTTTCCACAACCGCAATTGTTATTTTATAAGCAATCAATGATTGCGATCGTTATTGTACAGACGCTCGATATCGCGATCATTATTTTGCATAATGATCGATTCATCGTAATTGCATAATCGCTCTGGCCATTGCTTTAAATGTTTTTGTTGATGTTGGCATGTCGAATAAAAATATCGTTTTTGTAAATGTTAGGCAGCATTTCTGTAGCACCTTGTCTAATAAATACTTAGTTTTCTAAAAAATAAAAAAATTATAAACAAAATTTTTTATGTTTATTTTAGCATGCTGAAAGCACTTCAATACAAATCAACAATACATAAAATATTTTTACAATTGTTTAAAAAAATCGCAAAAATTTTGAAAATACTAATACTAATTGCATTTTCAAAACTTTATTTTTAAAATACTAACAACTTAATTTTTTTACTTTTTGGGCTTATTTAGTATAATTTTTACAGAAGCTGTAATTGTTGATATGAACATCAACCTAAGATACTCAAATGTAGTAGTTTCTCAAACATATGGAAGAAAACGTCGATTGTTATTTATGGATGACGATCGTGAAGACGAATAAATTTATTCTTTCTACAGCTCCAGTTCACTAAACGAAGGTATAAGTAGACAAGCAATAATACGTAATTTTTTAATATATGTTTTATAGTTGAAGATACGTCCTATAATATTTTGAAGATATCGGAACGACCACAGTGTGTTCTCAAATTCGTCAAGCCGTTAAGTTTTGACTAAACTACGCAACATAGTGATACAAATGGATTCTCCGTCAAAAATCCTTTTAAAGGATTAATTGGTCAATTATTCTTTGAGAAATTTAACATTAATTTTAATTTAAAATTATTTAAATTACGAGTCCACTAATAACAAATTCGTTTACATATGTTTCGAGCTTTAAAATAATGATGCTCATCTTCAGAAAATCTACAAAAATGTTTACAACTTTTTAAATACAAAAAATGTCATCAACATATCTTTTCCAAAATATTATTTTTTGTAAGAAAATTTGGTGTTCAGAAATATATTTACTTTCTAAATTGTTTAAGAAGATTTCAGTAAAAATAAGTGATAAATTTGATAATCAAATTTTTAAACAAAATCTAGGTTTTTCAATGGGTTCTCCTTTATCACTTTTCTCAATTTTTTTAAGAAATTAAGTAAAGGTAACGATTTCAAGATTTCTTTTTCTAATGAAATATTTATTTAATTTTTAATCTACTTAAAGGTAGTAAAAATAAAGCTATTTAAGCTGTATAGTTGTTTCTGAAAGGTGGTTTACAGTTCCTTTAGAGCTTCTTTAAAACTTTGCTAGTACCACAAAGAGCTGTATAAGCCCGATTTTAATGCATTAAAGGAGCTACCTAACAGCAACATAACTGAGGAATTTTTAGCTACCTAAACGCTTCATTAGTTTTTTCACAAACCACTTAAAAGTGTTCTAAAGAGTAACTTTAAAAGCTAAAGTAGTTATAAAAAAGCCGGTTTTAGCTGCAATTTGCTCACTGGGAAATTCTTCAATTACTACAGTTCATTTATATTAAAATATCAAATCATTTTTTGTTGAACTAGCAAACCAATTTCAATTACGATTTTAAACTTAAATTTTTTTATATTTGTTTCTAAATTGCACCATCTTCCTTTTTTAAAATAATTAACATTTAACATTTTGTAAAACTTACATTTTTTAATTATCTAGTTACAAATTTTTAGATTTGAGATTGTTCGAAAAAATGTAAGTTAAAAAACTTTTTGTAATCTTAACTTTTTATAAGTTTAATAATTTATTATTGGTGGACTGGTAATTTGAATAATTTTAAAAATTGACGAATAATAACAATAAATCCCCATAACAATTTTCTTTTAATTTAATTTCCATTGTTTTAGTTATTTCTATGTTTTCGATTTATATTTTACAAAAATAAATAAATATTTGAATATTCATATTTTTTTGTTTTCTTAAATATAAAGCATGATATTGTTTAAGTTTATTTGACATTGAGTTGTGTCATAACAATACAAGCTATTGTTTATGATATTAACCTGTTTTGAACAGGTAAACGGTAAAGTAAACACAAATATAACAAAAGGTTCTAACTGGTACTTCATAAGAAATAAGTAAGTTCGCAAAATAGAAACCACGATTTTGCAGATGGCAGCAGGTCTTAGTCTATTAGTTTATGAAAAGAGGGGGTACAGACGGGTAAAAAAAAGAGAAACAAGAGAGATAAAACTACAGTACGATTTTTAACACACTAGTTGCGCCTCTTCTTAAATTATTACTCAATGGTATTAGTCAATGTATAAATCTTTAACAGCACCACCAAATAACTACATATTATATCCAGTGTTGTGCATTATCTAGATGAAATTATATAGATAATTCATCTAGATAATTTTTCATCTTTTTCTTTATCTAGATAAAAGTATTGAATATTATCTAATTGATTATCTTAGATGATTTTTCTGTTATCTATCATGAAATTATCTAGATGGTTTTTTAAAAGTAACATAATTTTTGTAGTTTAGATTTAAGTTTTTTTAATTTTTATGTTTGTAAAAATAATGTAGTTGATAATGTCTGTGGTAATGCAGCACGGTCCAGATCGCTAAAACCTGATAAATAGTAGCCGTAGATGTTTTGCATTTTCGCAGCTCTTCTGCTGACAAAAACTAAACTCACATGACCTTGATAAGTATCTTATCGTCTTCAGAAACAATAATAAGCTTTTTTATATACGAAATTAATAGCTACTTATCTTGTAGTATAGAAAATCTAATTAGTTGAAGTGCCTACACAGCAAAACTATTCTAAAGTAAGAAAATGTTTAATTCAAAAAGAGAAAATTCACAACTTTTTGAGCAGTTGAAAGTGGCAAAACTGGATACACGTGATTTATAGTTCTTTTTGAAGAGTATTTAAGTCATGGAGCTTTTCCTTACTCTTTAAATGGAATAAAAACGCTTCTGTAATTCGAAAAATCAATGTTGTAAATTATCTTATGGGTACAATTACTGACAACCTATCAAGTATAATTAACAAAACCGCAAAGCATTTTTTATTTTTATGTTTTTTTAATTTGGATTTGTTGCACTTACAATTACAAAAACTACTGAGCAGAGCATAAACTGTTTAAAATATTGGAGCCCGTTAAAACCGAAATTTTTTTAGAAGAAAAAAACTGCTTGCGTTTTTTAAAAGACCTAAAAGCTAATTCTTTAAGTGCTCGCTGATGTAAGCTGCTCAAAATTTAAAATACAATAAATTTTCAAGGATTACTTTTTTTTTGTGAAAAAAATGCTTAAAACATCGAGCTACAAATGATATCTTAAATTTAAAAACAAAAAGCGTTAATTCAGGAAGTTTGATTAACGGCTATGAGCGATAATTTTTATAATCTTTTAGCATTATAAGTTCAAACTCACGTCGATATCAAAGCCAGATTTTTCCTAACCGTTACAAAGAAAAACTAATTAAGTTTACTAGATACTTCTCCAATTTTGAAAAAGTTATTGATTAAACACATCATCTTCGGCGCTAATTGAAAGACTTTAGTTCTGATAGTCTAATTTTTGCTTAGCAATGAAAATTTTGAAAGAATCATATTGTATCAAGATTTGTAAATGAAGAAATGTGTTTTATATTTTACAATAGTAGGTCATTACATCAATAAAGTTTCTGTCATGTTTTTACTCGATTTTTATTATTTTTTTCAATTCATTTTTTAGTTTTTTAATTACTATATTTAATAAACAATAAATTGGTATTTATTCTGTTATTAGATCATATTGTCCATTTCGTATATGATGATAATTAGCTGGTAACAATCGATTAAAATTATTACCTGTTTGTACCTATTTGATAGAATCATCTATCGTATTATCTACATAAATTATAGATTATCTTATCTATTATCTAGATAAATTCTTTAACTTTTATCTAAATCGTTATCTAGATAAAAAAATTAGAAATGATCTATTATCTTATCTAGATAAAAATTAAATTATCTATGCACAACACTGATTATATCAACTATTCAGTCCTAACAATAGTTAGAACTGTAAAAACATTGTAGGAATACTTGTTTTACATATTCTACTACACCATAGCGTTAACAATAAACACAAAAAATAATAATACTATTTTATTAACATACAATGCCCCAGAATTATAGCAAAATTACAAAACTAACAAAGTGGTGCTTCTATTACAAAATTTTATTTACAGACGACTATAAGTACTGTTGCTCTACAAAAATATATTAACAATTTATGAGGAAAGTAAAAATTTCATTATTTAAAAACGATATGTGCATTTATGTTAACATGATTCATTACAAAGACTAATTAAGTAACCTTTAGTTTGTAAGACACCTCGGCATTTGATGTGAACGAGGAATCGTACACTCCACATTAGATTTAATAAAGAACCAAATAAACTCTTGATTGATGTTTCAGGTAGTATCTCTAAAACAATACAAATAAATAAATAAAAATAATAAAGTTAAGTAAAATAGTACTCATCAAATCTATGCATGTTTTAAATTAAAATTGGCAATTATTAGAATTAAAAATTGGAGAAATGTTGTGTAGGTTTTTTTGAATAAATATTAACTTGAATTTTTTTATTTCAAAATATTTATGACTTACGACACTTACCATTTGGATCACTGTGTGTTAGCAATTGTACATCATTATCTTTGCAAAATGCTTGTAAGGTTGGTGGAACAACACAACAGGTGGTTAAATTTATTTGTATTATTGCCGGTTTAACAGTAGCCCATTCATATATAGCCCTAAACACAGCTTCTTCTACATCAGATAATCCAATTTGAATGATTTTTTTGTCCATGGTATACCTTTCCAAAATATTCCATATATATTTTAACTTCTCAATTGCTTTGTCTTCGCTTTGGTGTTTATTATTATATGATATTATCACATTATGTACAGCAGTTATGTTCAAAACTCCAAATGCTACATAATAAGTAATCGTTAATTATTTTGTAATCTCAGTTAGAAAAGTTTACCCTCATCTAATGCCTCCGATACGCGTTGTTCCTTATCAGACTCTACAAAGATTTTTAAACCAATTTTCAATTCGTTGATATCATTTTCATTGATTTTGCTTGCTAGATCTTCGTAAGGTCTTGTTACTGTTACTTGTCTGTCTTTAATTTCATTAATTTGGTTACTATTTTGAAAATCATTCAATGTTATATTAAGTGCCTCCAATAACTGAAAAAAACAAATGTGTATATCGGTACATAAATGTCATATATATAAAATGTGACCAAAAGCCAAAAGTAAGTAATATCATTGTTTTCATACAGGATAGTTACGCATCCTTATGGCAAATATGACGACAATTTTCTTTGAAATTTTGGACTGATTTTGGACACAGTACGTAGATGCGCAAAGGAAGTTGGTGTCCAACTTTTCCGAATACATAGAATTGTATGAACGTACCCGAATCTGCCAAACCGAAGCAGTTCGCAAAAAATTGTTGCACGTAACTGACGTAACCTTTCGGCAGTGTAAACGCACACCAACATGCACAATAAAGCTAAATTTTAGATAAAGTATGTTTTAATTACTGCCGACACACCACAAAACACTTTAGAAAAAGTGTCAAAATATTTTATTTGATGTTCATTGGGTTTATTTAACCTTGAGAAATACAGTTTAAGCAATCGCTCTTTTTTCGGGAAAAAATTATGATTCAAAATTAGACTGCAAGAAACACTAATTTGACTCACAGCTATCACAGCAATAATTTTGACAACTTCCTACGTGTATAATAAGATTCAAGTTAAAATATATCATCAAACGTTTCGAATAAATAAAATTTGAATACTATAAGCGTTCCATAAGCAATAAGTAATGTAAGTTTTAATTATTCCAGCTATTTGTTATAACATACGATTTCAAAAATTAACTAACACAGGCACATTGTAGGTGATAGGTGATACTGCAATAACGTTTAAATGATTTTTTGTTATCAGTAACGTTAAGATATTTCTTCGCATCCTGTTAGATTCGTTTACGTTTATACTAATTCTTTAGAGGCATCTTAATTTGCAACATGGAATGGATATTTCATTTACACGTTTTTTAATGTTTATTTTTACTTTTGTTTGAACTTTTCTATGTTTATTTAAAAAGGATGGGATGGTAGTTATCTAATCTACTGCAAGTAATTGTGAAGTAACAATGAAAACCATGACTTGCAGTTTATTTCCAATTAGTTTTTTTCTGAATGGAAAATATTAATTGAATTTAATGTGTCACACGTTATTTATTCAATAAGAAACACAAAAAAGTAGGGCCGAATATATTTTATCTATTATTTTTTCAATAAAACAGTGAGTTAATGAAAGAATAGGATACGTTATCTATAATTATACTATGTAGATGTAGAACCTACTACAAACGTCTGAGCGTATTCTTTAATCGTAAAAGTGCGGTAACATGTATTTAGCACACTTGTAATAAATACAAAATCTAATCTACTACCATTCAGTAAACAAAATATTTGTGTTTCTAAAATAACTTAACCAATATTAAAACGTGTCCAACAGATAGTCACGATTAAATTTTTTTTGTTTAAAATGTATTTCACTTGCATTGTTCCATTAGTATCCTAATAACTCTCAGATTACTAAAATAAATGACAAATTACAATTATGCAACGTTAGTAAAAAAAATAATTGTTTTGTTAACGCCATCACATTTTTTTTAAATCAAATGTTCCTTCTTGGGGTGTGAACATACCAAAGATACATTGATGAGCGCGGTCGCCGTTTACGTCGTTCAGGTCCATGTTTAGGTCGTGGTCACGGCTTACATCGATGTCCATTTGAAGGATGTGATTCAGCTACAAATTGAACATGTATTTTAATTTTGCTGTAGTTTTAAACTTGTTTATCTATTCAAATTAAAATTAAAAAAATGTAGGTAGAACAACTATTTTTAGTAGGTAATAAATATAAGCATTAAACTTAATTTAAGATAATGTAATAAATTATTTTTTAAATAAAGTTACCGGTATTACTTTCAAAAAAATTTGTTCTTCATCGCGATGTAAAATTTAACATGTGTTTTAATTCTTTTTTGTGTAGCTGAATCGCATCCCGACAATGAACATCGATGTAAACTACTACCTAAACAGCGCGGCGATCGCAACCTAAACATCGACCTGAATCCGCTCATCGATTTATCTTTAGTATGTTCTTACAATCACACATGCTTGTTAATACAACAAAAATTCTAATACAAATTTCATTTATAAGAATTTTATCAACGGTCTAGCGGTAGAAAAAAACCGCAAGCGGGTTTTTTCAAAATAAAAAACTCAGAAAAAAAACGTTTTTGCAAGACTCTCCAAAAAATACTAAAAACTGTTTTATTAATTTACAATTGCAAATATGTAACGTTCAAATCTTCAATTCAAGCTCAACACACTCGAAAACTAGCAGTTACCTGAAGGTCATGGAGAAATGTTTTTGTGTATTCTAGGTATACACCGTTAATAGTAAAACAATTTTGACGAAGCCGCCCCTGTGTTTTAGTACAATATTAATTATTCTTAATGTAATCGCGAAGGCTTCCACGGGCGTAATCTATACTAAGATAAGAATGTCTTCCGGGTTTAAACCGTGCAATTGTTGTTGTAACCGAAGTTGCCAACGTTGGCAACTTCGGTTACAACAACAATGACATGGTCCAAACCCAAAAGACATTCTTATCTTAGAATATTTATTCTATTGATACTGTTAAATGAATAAATTGAAGGTGTCTTCATCGGCAGTTTTTCAATAATGCATTATTTACAAATTTAAAGATAAATTATTTTGAATTACATGCTCTAGTTAAAACTTGGTAAAAAGCTTGTGTAAAAACCAAGGAGGTTAAAACTATTAATCATGTTTGGAAACTAGAGCTATTATGCGTATAATTAGCTACACCGGTTCAGTTACACGTAAACGTAATCTGACAAACACAATCGGATAGTGTTGACATAATATAATCGTACATTACAACCAAACTAAATTACATTAAGAACATGCCCAGCATTCTTAGACACTCTGGTACAAATACATGTTTAAAACATTTTTTATCTAAAGTGATGAATCACTTTATCTTTTCAAAACATGTCTGATGTTGCAACTAGTGGAGATAAATACATGCATCATATTTTTCAAATAAATTTTATTGAGTTACAAACATAAATAGAAAACTTGTAGGTAACTTTTTTTAAAATTAGTGTTAATTTTGCTAGAGGCCGCTACTTCTCGAGTGTTAATAATGAAATGTTTAATAAGTTGCTATATTCTACTTGAATAAAAACTTTACATTGCAGTTGAGTAACTATTCTATATAAAAACAATGGTAATGTTATACAGCTCAGTAAATATATATAAATAGAAATTTTTTGTATTAAAGTAAAAACTTGCAAGAACTGCATGTACACTCAAGATCAGTAAAACATCTACAAGTCAAATCAATATCGGTGCTTACCATTTCTTGCGCAGTATTTGGTCATATGATAATTGGTCCATATTTTGTTAAAGACGATAATAAGAATCGTCTTACTTTAAACCAGGTGGTTTATAGAGAGAACATTATTGTAACTGTTATGAGAGGTTTACATAGCTTTTGCCGTGCACAAAATCTACGGGTTTCAACAAGATAATGCAGCAAGCCATCCGTCAGCATTTTAATAATAGAATCATTTCCACATTTAATAAATATGTTAATGACTTCAAAATTTCAATATCAAGTTTGTTTGTGTCGTGAAGCATGAACGTATCTGTCCGCATGGATGGTTTCCCAGAAGTCCGTCAAGATTACGAGTCACAAGAACGTCGAGAAATGGGAGAGAACCATAGTAAATTTGGTATGTAAGTGTTGATTGTTTAGTTGATCAAATCTTGCAGATTTTTTTTCCCATAGACAAATTTCCTACGCTTTCATCTCAAGTTGTATACCAAATTCCTTGTTCATGTGGTTTAGTCTATATTAGAGAAACCGGTCGTTCCGTCATTACTCGCATTTCAGAACATGATCGTTGTATAAGAAAATAGTATATTACTTTCCTCCCGTGGTAAGTATACAATTTTTTATCACAGCGGGATCGAAAGTTCCTTAAAAATAAAATTTATTCTTCTTAACTGTCATAAATCTTAATTTTTCGCTATTATAAACCGTCTTTGACAGTTTTGGCACACTTGTCAACATAAACGTCAAAAATTAAATTAACTTTGAATAGTTTCATAAATACATGAAATTGTAACGTTATAATTATTGTTTTTTTCTTCTAAAAATTAAGAGTATTCTTCTCATTTACTGCAATTATGATTATAATAATCAGAATAAAACAATTAACCGGGAGCGTAAGTGGTGCTTTCGCCCCTGAAAATAGGGTCCGAAAGCGAACTTTCGATCCCGCTGTGATAAAAAGGCATATTTCAAAGTCTACGGTTGCTAAACATCATTTTACTACAGGTCACAAGACAGATTTTGATGACGTTTCGGTGTTTGCCAAATCTCCATTAATTTTAATAGAAAATTCCGAGAGAGCATAGAAATCATCAAACATTTGGAGTGATCATGGTTTCGAGCTATCTACTCTTTAATTGCCACTCATTCTTCTTAAGTCACTTCTTCTCTGTAATGGTTCTTTGTTAGATTTTCGTTTGCTTTTTCAAGTTTATTGTTTTCTTTCTTACCTTTTTAGAGTTTAGAATCTGGCTTGGTTCACAAGTTGATTACCAAAGTTTTGAACAGTTCTTAGTTACATTTCCGTTGCTTATTTGAGTTTTTGCATTTCTCTCACGCCCTGATGAATCCCCTTACGAAAGTGGGCGAAACTTTGGAAACTTCGGTTACAACAATGACACGGTCCAAACCCAAAAGACATTCTCATTTTAGTATAGACTCCGGCCGCGGAAGCCATCGCTAAGCATTACTTATCTTGTATGGAACGCTTACTCCCATAAACAAAAGCGTGAAGCAGACATGAAATAATCATTATCCCTAGTTATTACTAACATTTCTAAGAAACCATTTAAACAAGAAACAATCTAGTACTGTAAACATCAATCTTACTGCTGATATAGGTACAATACTATAACGAAAACACCAAAATCCAAAAATAAAAAAGTGGTACTTCGCTGAATTTTAAAAGATATTTAAAAAGGAGGGTAATAAGATAAAACAAAGAAATCATAAAATCAATCTTCACTAAGAAAAACTCCAAAAAACCTATTATTCTAAAACCGGGCAGAAGTCATAACTTTCTAGCGATAGATTTTGCAAGCTTTAACAATAGATTGATATATCGGAAAAGGCGACAGTTGCGTTGATTTACTCTGGATTCCGCACGGTTTTTTAATCAAATTTTACAAAAAACACATAAAAAATTAGTTGTAGGTGCTGCCTTTTGGGTTTGCATTTTTTTGTTCTAATTTGTATATTAAAATTTATTTTTTAAATTTATTCGAGTTATTAAAATAAAAATATAGCAACCGTCGCCCTTTCCGATATATCATTCTGGTGTTAAAAGCTGCAAAATCTATGGTAAGAAGTTATGGCTAACTTCTCCTCGCGGTTCTTTTAAATGCAATTAAAATTAATTCATCCACGAGTTGGACACATTAGAATAGAGAAACAACCAACTTTTTTACTTTCAAAATTGCCCAATGCAATGAAGGAAAGACCTAAAGTGTCATTGCGCTATGTAAGGAATAGAAAAAAAAAATTATATTTTCACAATTTGCATCGTATTATCCACCAAGAACTGTTGCGTTGTATGCAAATCAATATTTGTTAGTATCCTCTACAAACAATAATAATAATAATGATAAATACAATAAGAGTTGCATCAATACAGTATAGATCGTTTAATTTAATGATACATGAATATGATGCATAATATGAAGACAGTATTCAAACGATTTACGAAAATGAAAATTAGAATTAGAAAAAAAAAGAATTAAAATCATTGGATTTAATAGTACACCGCAGAAATCGGCATGGTTACTATTTATCCATTTTTGCAAAATTCTGCAATTATTTGAAATTTTTTACAATTGCAATGTTGCACATTTTTACCTTCAGCTCGATATCGTGTAACAGCTATCAGTAGATAAAGTAAACGTGATTGTGGCAGTTGAATGTATTGACACGACAAAGACATTTAAAGCAAATGAAAAATTTTACACTGTATGTAATACTTGATTAAGCTATTGCCCACTAAAACGTCCCAACATAGTAACTGTTAGAGAAAGTAAGAAATTGATGCTCCTGTGAATTTTTAGTTACTATTTAAAAATTAATTAAAGCACAATTTATTAGTCTTGTTGGCGACTGGGATAAAACGATTGTAAAAAACTTTAATTTTTAAACATGCAGAGTATAGATAAAAACTTGCAGACATATAAAACCTTCAACAGAACAATATTGTCCAAACAGTGTGACTTGTTTGTGTATGAACCAAGTATGCAAGCGAATATCAAAAGGTTTTGAAATCAGAACTTTACATGGAGATGAAAAAAGTTTACCTCTATTAACAAGTAATCAAAAGCAACAGATGTAACTAGTCAAGTAACTGATTTTACTTGCTTTATGTGAATGGTGTATGAAAGAACATAAACATTGATTTTATGTTCACATTAAGTAACATTAGTTTTACAAATAACCTTAAGAACATGCCGTTTGATAATCACATTACACTAAGCAAAAAAAATCATGGCAATCACTTTCAGTTGAGAACTTGAAGTCCTTTTAAAGCCTATAAATATTTGGGTGTATTACAAAACAGCATAAGGCCTTAAAATGTACCTCTTAGTCAAGATAGTCAAGTAAAAAAAGCAACAATATTTAATCCCAGACTAACCAAGAAATATACAACCCGTACTGCTTCCATGTGAATTCGTAATGAAAGTAGGTTGCATAATGTTTTGTTATATGCTTGTGTTCAATAATTACAATGTTTTTTATTATACATATAATTATTATTCAGAATAACAAAATTTAATAAAACATGATTCATATTTTACTATTTGTTATAAAATTTAATAGAATCAACAAAATAATCTAAAGAAAGCGAAAATAAAAACCAATAAACTGTGTACAATAAATATCAACACTTTAACAAAAAGTCTATAAAGTTTTAAAACTAATTAATATTACAATAAAAAGGACAGTTTATTATAAATGAACTCATAAAGTCCCGGTTGTTATAGCAATGAAAACAATGGAAAAATACCAAAGTAGCAATTTTGAATAATTAAATTAAATGACAGATATCAAACAATAATTAGGTAGATCACTGAAAAGGTAAATGCTAGAAATTTTTTTGACAATTTATTGTAATCATAGAATAAACTCCTATGAAGCATTCCGATGTGTAATGATTTGAAATTGTTTATAAATTAGTGAGGTATCAAATTATACCCAAAAATAAACCAAAAAACAATTAACTGTAACAAATTATTAAAACATGTAACAAATGATATTACCTCTTCTGTAGTATTTTGACCTGGTTTTTTAGTGATATCGTTCAATGATAAAATATTTCCAGTATTGATAATAACGTTTTTCACTACTTCGTTAAATTGAAATGCCATTTTCCTTAATTTTTTTAATACTATAACACTTTAAAACAAAATAGTTTTAATTGTATTCCTCGCAAGAAACTGCAACACTAAAACAAATTTTTATTTGCATAACCTTAAATAAAGAGGTTCTGTCGGTTGTGTCAAGGAAAGTTAAAGCGTACAACCGGTATAGCAGAGGGGATACTATAGAACAACTATAGAATTCACATTTAATTAGTTCGATATATTTACACTGTAGCGTTAGTTTAATCTTTTTTATATAGTTATGCCAAGTTTACACGTTTTTGCTACTTATTTGATAACACACTTAATATAAAATTTGTTACCATAAAGATTACTTATATTTATAAAAACGTAAATTTATAATCTTTATAATTGTGAAAAATTTTAAACTCGTAAAATGAATTTAAACTTACATTGTAACAAATGACAAACAAAATGTCTTTTTATAAGTGTACATTTATAACTAAGTCTTTTTTTCACATTTTCTTGTACATTTTGTTAGTTATACAAGGTTTAAAAAAAATACCTGCTATAAACTAATAAATGAAATCGTAAATCAAATAAAATACAACATACTTGATAAAAACTAATTTATAAAAAAAACCATATACACGTTAAGTCAAAATTTAAAAACAGTTTTGGAAAAAAAGTAGTTTGTTAGTGACCAAAAATAATTAAAAATTTATTTTTCTGATATTGCTTGACGTTAGACGTTAGTTCCAAAAACGAAATAAAAATAATGGTATATAATTGAAAATGAAATAATGATCAGGATATCTTTTATTAACCAATATTAAGTTAAAGTTTTTTGATACTAAGGTTAGTCTCTCATATGCCAAAAATTAATTTTTGTAACGCAACAGTGTTTATACTTTTGACGAATTTTACTATAGTGTGAAAATTGGATGACGTATTAAACATTATTTTGAATAATTTATAATTATATTGTTTTAACAATGACAATAAACATTACTTTTTAGTTATAAATATACCATTAATATTTTTCATTTAAGGTCAAAAAAATTTATTATTTAAAGGTTTTTAAAAAGTGAATAAATTTTTTTCTTATATTCTAGTAGTAGGAGTTTACGATATATTACTAGAAATATTTATCAGTTGTACCGCATAGTATTTCTTGTAATTTCTTTGATTGAAATTGTTTATTTTTTAACATTTTTTTTGTTTTATCTCTTGTACTCTAGCAATCATGAGTATCCAATGACGTTAAATAAACGTTACTGTTTTTACTGTAAAGTTGCTTAATTTCTGGTATATGATTGGTCAAATTTTATCCAATCACGAAAACTAAGCGTCATTTTGTGTTGCTATTATATTGTGCAATTTTCGTATTTTTTTTTATCTGATTTGTATAACGCTATACAACCGTAACGTACTATAAACGTAAAGCTTTCAATTCAGTTTTGTCAAATTACTAAATCAAACAAAACTTTACGTATAAAAATTATTTTACGTTGAAGTTTACATATTAAAATTTTATAAGGTACCTTACAAAGGTACTCGAATAACGTAAAAGTCATTAAAACGCAATTTGGTTGACTGGGAGTATCTTATGGTTGATTCATGCAGCTTCATTTAATTTAACTTTAATTTTAAAAAAAGTTGAAGTACTGTTTTTACTAGAGAACGTTCATGTAATGACTTTTAATTTAATTTTACTTTAACATAATTTAAGAAATTGGTGAATTTTTAACTTTTTACGCTAAAGTGATATGCATTTGCACCACTGATCTTTTGCATCTACGTTTTAGTTTTAGCCAACTTAAACTTTGTCTTTGTACTCAAATAAATTACTGTTTGTGATTACGGTTATTACTGGCTTTTCAAACTTGGTGTACTTGTTTACTGTGTATTAATATACATTTTTTATTTAATAAAAACCATCTATTCACTCACGTTCACGTTTGAATTAGACATCAATACCAATGCAAAATACTGGGAAAGTACAGATAGTAAATCGTACCAACGTATAGTACTTATTAAATCAATTAAAGGTTAACATAGCTGCGAAAGCCTAAATAATTTATAAATTGTTTGCATAAACGGGAAAATTTTGTTAAGTTAAATTAAACTTACAGTTACATTAAAATAAATTAATCGTAATTTAATTTAAAAAGTTGTATTAACAAGATGAACTAACTACGTTAACTTTTCCTAATAGATTTTTATCAGGAATGAGTTTTTGTTTGGTGAAAATCAGTTAGTATGAAGTTAGCTACATATGTATTTTATAGTTTCGGATACGGTTTTGGCACCTGTTTGGGACTACTGTACATCAACTCAAGCACGTGTGTTATGTTTACATTATTAAATAGTCTAGAATTTGATACAGTAATAAAATAAAATCTGGATAAACAGTTATTAACAAATACTACAAGTGTGTACATAGTAAACATATAAGAAGTCATTAAAAATCGTAAGTACACACTTAATATTAGGTTATCTTGAGCACTTTAACGGTTTGCGACTCGGCTGATGACTACTGTCAATTCAATTTATACCGTTCATTTAAGTTAAAATAAATAATTAATCTTCCTTTAGTTTTAACGTGAGTGACAAGTGAATTTAATATAAAAGAAAAAATAGAAACATGCCTATTGATGTACCAGGATTTGCTTATGCAGCTGCAATAGCTGCAGGTGGAATTTTTGGATATTACAAAGCAGGTAAGTTTATTAGTTTTAATTACAATTTGCGTGGCAAAACAATTATTTAAACAAATACATTATTCATTTATGTACAATTTGTGAGTTTATTCTTTAACATCGACATTCAAACTGTGTTTCAGGGTTTTCTCATTTCGTTAATGTTTTTTTATTATTATCATTATCTTCTTAGTAACAACGTTATTGATATAAATAAGATTATAGTTTATACTAATGACAGTTTATTATGTAATTCATCAGTCAACAACTCATATCTATAAATATAATTAATTTAATATTATTAAATAACACTTCAGTTTTGATTAAATTATTAAAAGATGCTGTTTTCAAAGCTTACATTAATAATTGTTTAAATTTAAATACAATAGAATCATTACACTGTTTAAAAAAAACTAATTGTTTAGAAAATACTTTTTTAATTTTCACATAGAATTACTGTAGTTGTTTGAGGTGTATCACAAAAACAGTTTACGTAATTTCATTTTATCTTTTTGTAAGGGGATTATATCTCTGTTCATATTTTCTTTATTGTTGTGATATCTTTCTGTGTCAAATAACGCTTTAGACCTTACCTCACAAATAATTATTTTACATACATATAAACAAATCAAAAGAGATTCATTCTATCGAGTTCTATGATATAAAGCAATTATGGGTACAATGTGCATATGTTCTCATTAAAGTACATAGGTATAGAATTTTTCTAGTTGCTCCAAGTTGCACCCTTAAAATCGTGTTTTAGTACTACAATTGAACATATTTGTTAACATATTTTTGTTTGGCATGTACGTCAAATAAAAGCTTTACATGCTTTCCACAAGCAATAAGTTTTTATATAGGCATACTGGTCGTCTATATGTTGCAGAACAGATATAACTAAATTTTGGTCTCATAAAAATTCTATTTGAAAGATTTTTTATATTAACTTTTAGAAAATGCATCATGAATACATTCATAGATAATATTGAATTGTACTAAGATTACAATGTCTTAAAATGTTTCTAAGTAGGAAGAATTAGCTTTGAAAAGTCTTTGTAGGAACCGCGATATCATCGTTTTTTCAAACCGACTGTCATTTTGAACCAAACTGATTACGGTAAGAAAATGCATTTTATACTCTATACTTCTTTAACTTGAAATCCCACGTCGCAGATTAAACCCGAGGTCAGCGAAATCATCCTTCTAATCTACTTCCTGAAACCAAACGTCGACTTACCTTGTCAGCATCTATACTACCTCGTCTAGTATAAAAGTATACCTTTTGGACTTCTTGCCAGTACTATCCAATCTCTTACTTACAAGCTAACCAATGTTTTTGTCCAACATTCTCTCCGAATTTACAGGTAAAATCTTTTTCCGCATCATTAAGGGCCGATTTTACAAACATGGTATAAACCTTAGTTAAGTAATACTTAGTATAATTTTAAAATACTGGCATATTATTGGTTAGCATAAAACCAACAACCAATAATATAGCAGTATTTTAAAATTAAACTGAGTATAACTTATCCGACATTTATACCAGCTTTGTAAAATTGGCCCTAAGTCTAATAATTTCATTCAACGTTTGAAAACTATAAAGCTTGAACCCTATAATCTTCTTGTGAGTTTTGATATCACCTCACTTTTTACCAAAGTTTATATTAAAGATTTGCTGATTATGATAGAGAAAATTCTGTCACCGGTGTAAAGGATCAATTTAGTAATAATGACTTAAATATAAATGTTACTAGTATATTAGACACTTTCTATTATAATTTATCAATAATTAAATTATTTGTTTCTAAACCATCACCAAATTAATAAGTGTAACTTTAAAGTCGATTTAAATTGGCACACTTACAGTACAGACCATGTACAATAACATATAGTATAAAACAAAAGTAACTATTTTTGTAAAAAAAAAAGTTATTTAACTTTAACGGCGCGTAATGTCCCGCGACCCGTAACTACGAAGGTAAACCTCGAAGTCGATTTCAACGATGAGTGCGCGGTTTAATTTTTATGCAAATTGGCACACTTACAGTACAGCCCATGTAAAATAACATATTAAAAAACAAAAGTAACTATTTTCGTAAAACAAAGCTGTAACTCGAGCTGTAACTACTTTTGTAAAGACAAATAATATTATTGAGCTGTCAGAATGTGTCGTAGATTTGATGTAATTTTATACTTATTTCTCATTTTTTGCATGTGTTTCCACATCACATTGGAGGTACCAGACTCAATGCGTTAATTCATTTTTTTACATGGTTGACTTTCGCCTACAGACCTGTTTCCATGTGTCAATTTAATCTTTATGTTCAATAGAGTTTAATATGCAATTAAACCCTATGACCTTTAAATGCACATCTCGTTTAACAGGCTATATTTTTCAGAAAATGTAATTAACTTAAAATCGGAGCTCATTTTCATTAATTTATGCAAACATTTATTAAATACTGCAACGTTTTTCAAGTTTTTTACCCATAAATGTATATGCCGTCTAAAAAGTAGTTCTACCGATGCTTTCGAGGGGTAAACCATTGGTAAAGTTTATTGTACACCCCTGATGAAGTACATTAAGTCTTTATATGAAGTACCGATGAAGTACATGAATTAGCAGTGAAATACATGAAGTATAAGTGAAGCACGTAAAGTATTTGTAGTATAAGTGAAGTACTTGAAATATACGTAGTATAAGTGAAGTATACGAGGTATAAGTGAAGTACGTGTAATATAAAGTCCTAGCAATTTAACTTTCGATTCACGTCATTGATGACGTAAAATTCATACTACCCTATTTATAGTAAAAATTAAATAAATACCGAATTGTCTTATGGAATTTTTTTTGTCAAGTTATTGCTGTGTTTACTACAGTTGCAGCGTTGTTGGCATCTGTCAAAATTAATTTGTGTTTTTTTTACGTGAAAGTGCGCATTGTTTTTTATAATTATTTTTGATACAAAACTGTACTATTTTGAGCTTGAACGAGCTACTCATGGTCCATTGATATCAGTAAATGCTGTGCGAGAGGTACCCTTTTACATAGTATTTAAATTGTGGTAAAACATACATATATTCTACAGTTAGTTCTGTATCTACAGCGGTTGCTAACAACGAGGTTCTTAGATCTCATCAAAACGTAAGCGTAGTACACTTGTGACAAATGTAGAAACTTTTAATGAAAACGTAATTCGCAATGTAATATACAGAATGTACGAAAACAGTAAGTTTACATGATAATACCGACAACGTAGTTGAATAACTACGTCACTGACGTTAATGACGTGCATCGAAAGTTAAATTGCGAGGACTATATGTGAAACACATAACGTTTGTATCAACAATGTAGATATTGTATCAATTAATCTTTAGGGAAAAGATGCAAAATACATTTAAACGAAATACAATAAATCTAAGTACTACATTTTGAAAAAAAACTGAACATATTCATTTTACTGTTTAATTATGAATGTTCATAATAAGGAATCACATATTTCTTGAATTTTAGATTTCATAACTTTAACATCTGCCGGTCACTACGGTTTTCATGAAACGAGAGGATTTTACCAAAGCTTAAAAAACAGGTTGATCCAATACTTACAGTTTTTAAATTTCTCTAAATGCAAGATGATCGTAATAAATAGGTAACTACTAAATCTGCAAATTTAAAATGTTTTGTAAAGACGTAGATCAGTTTACCTACTAAGAAATATTAATTCTTTTAACAAAATACCTAGCATGAGAAATGCAGTTATTGTACTTGTTATTGGGGTACAATGAGTAATTAGTTCTTGATTTTAAATAAAGTTTATAAACAAATGCAGACTCTGAGACACTTGTTATCACTTGTTATGATTAGATAAATAAAATATTTGGATTAATTCACATGATTCTTTTTTCTTTTATACTAGGTAATTCAAACTGATTTACTTTCGGTCAAGCGTTTACCCTTTAGTTCGTAGTTAAAAGATCGCACTGTGCACATGTTGACTAGTTATTATTTAATTCTTTGCTAGTGTTTGTTATCAAAATTATTATAGAAAAAAAGGTTACGTTATAGAGTTTTCTGCACAATAAAAGTGGTTGAATCACTGTCATCAATTACTTAAACTGTCACCTAGAGTGAACTACTGCCGTTGGTTACTTAGGCGACTTTGTGTCTAGCTAGTTTTACACAGAACGATACTTTTCACTATTGAAGTGACGTTCACAAGAGAAGGTGTTTTTAATGGCCGAAATTCTCACGTTTGGGCCGAAGAAAATCATCACTCAATGCAGATTTGCAGCTACCAACGTCGATTTTCCATAAATGCATGGGTTGGAATAATAGATGAATGTGTCATAGGTGCTTTCATATTCCCAGATCGATTGAATAGCAAAAACTATAGACTATTCTTAGCAAACAGGCTGGTTGTACTGCTTGAAGACCTTCCATTAGATGTAAGAATTAGAATGTGGTTTCAACATGACGGAGGCCCCTGTCATTTCAGCAGACAAGTTAGAACATGTCTTAATGAAATGTTTCCAAATAAATGGATTGGTAGAGGAGGCCCAATAAATTGGTCATCGAGGTCCTCAGATTTAAATCCCTTAGATTTCTTTTTTGGGAACGTATGAAATTCTTAGTGTATGAATTAAAAGAAAAGCCCGATATTCCAACTAAAGTAACTGAGCAAAATGTTAAGCGTTGTCAAATGTATCTTCGAGAAAATGGTGCACAATTTCAACATTTATTATAAATTTTTTTAAAAATTATGAACTATTTGTAACTATTTTCTTTGTTTTTAACCAACGTGAAAAATTGTAATTTTTTTAATGAAATTCTTAATGAATACTTTGAATATCCATCTAGCAGTTTTCCAGAAAATCAAGGTCAAAGTTTTTAAATGGTCGCCATTTTGAAAATAATCAATAAAGAATAAAAAATAATACAAAAGTTGTAAAATAATGTAAAAAAGTTCCTAAAAACTTTAGTGCGAAAAAAAATTTAAAAGAACCTAGAAGCTATCAGCAAAAATAGATAATCTTAAATACCTCGAAAACAAAGTCCAAAAGTTAGAAAGGAAATAATTATTAGTTTTAACGGGATCTATAATTTGCTGTTTTTTGTCTACTCTTAGTGGATACACCCTGTATATAAAATTTGCTTGATATCAATGGCTTCAACAGCATTAACATCTTTAATAAAATAACAGAGGATGATTTAAAGCAAATTCAAGTTTTCCGATAGCGACATCGATGGAATTGTAGATAAGGCTTTCAAAGATGCCACATAACTAGCAAAATAATTTAGGAATGACATTAGTGTGGTTCTTTTTCGAAAACAAAAACAGGATTAGCTCTGATCGACTACTTCAGATTAGAAACACTAAGACATTAAAAAATTAAAATTTCCAAAGTTTCATTCAGAAAAATAAATTGCTATATGGAAACGAAAAGTACTGTTTAATTTATTATGATAATAGGTATTTACGAGGGGTTGATCACTGACTCAAATTTGGTACACCATATTTAAAATATTTACCAATATTCACCAAATATTTACTACATTTAACAATCGCGGTACACCATATTTACTAGGTGGTCGACTTCTCGGGTATATAGGACGCATAACGAACATATTGTATAAGCCAGCTCCATACCAAACTTTAAGTAATTAGGACTTTTGGTTCGAGAGTTATTGTGGGTACATCCAAAGATAATTTAAATAAGATGCAGCATTCCGTATATAAACAAGTCAAATATCTAATAAACTGTTAATGTTAGAAAAATTTTTTATTGAAATAAATTATTAGGAAGAATTAACTCTATAAGAAACTGTAAAAATAATTCACATATGTACAAAATTATATAAGAAAAACCGTTAAAAATGACGGATACACTCACTTCCGGTTCCTTTATCAAACCCATCTTTTGATAGAACCGAGAGGATATGAAAAGCCAGCTCCTTGCCAAACTTAAAGTAATTAGGAATTTTGGTTCAAGAGTTACCGTGGGTACATCCAAAGATAATTTAAATAAGATGCAGCACTCAGTATATAAAGAAGTCAAAAGAATTTAGAGAAAAATTGTTATTTTTTAACGTATCTTGCTTTCCTTTCAAGATATGGAATTTTTTTCTAAAAAAAAATTGTCGTAAGCTGGATTCGAACCTAGGATCATATATGGAATTCAATTTCAATTATAAATCAAATATCTAATAAACTGTTAATATTAGAAAAACATGTTTATTTGAATAAATTGTTAAAAAGAATTAACTGTATAAGAAACTGTAAAAATAATTTGAATAATTTACATACGTACGAAATTATATAAGAAAAACTGTTAAAAATGGCGGATACACCCACTTCCGGTTTCTTTATCAGACCCATTTTTTGATAGAACCAAGAATATGAAAAGCCAACTCCACGCCAAATTTCAAGTTACTAGGACTTTTGGTTCGAGAGTTATCGTGGGTACATCTTTACACACAGACACCCAAAATTTTTTTGTTAAAAATACTTTTTTCTGATTCAGGAGACCTTGAAACGTGAAATTATGCAAAAAAAAATTTTTTTTAAATTGCTATCGCTATACTTTTCTTATAGGAAAGTAAAAATGAGTGCATTGTGTGTGGTACCTTCAAGGTGATGTGGAAACTTATGCAAAAAATAAAGAAAGAAATATAAAATTACATCAAATTACTGTTACTGTACATGGTCTGTACTGTAAGTGTGCCAATTTGCATAAAAATTTAAACCGCGCACGCATGCTTGAAATCGACTTCAAAGTTTACCTTCGTAGTTACAGCCCGCGGGGCATTACGCGTCGTTAAAGTTACATAACTTTTTTTACAAAAATAGTTATACTTTTGTTTTTTAATCTGTTATTATACATGGTCTGTACTGTAAGTGTACCAATTTCCATAAAAATTAAACCGCGCACTCATACTTGAAATCGACTTTAAAGTTTACCTTCGTAGTTACAGCCCGCGGGGCATTACGCGTCGTTAAAGTTAGATAACCTTTTTTACAAAAATAGTTACACTTTTGTTTTTTGATATGTTATTGTATATGGTCTGTACTGTAAGTGTACCAATTTGCATAAAAATCAAACCGCGCACTCATACTTTAAATCGACTTTAAGGTTACACTTATTAATTTGGTGATAGTTTAAAAACAAATAATTTAATTATTGATAAATTGTAATAGATAAGACTCAAATATACTCGTAACATTTAGTTTTAAGTAATTATTACCAAATAGATCCTTTAAAATCTTTGTTTGAGTTACTTAAACTGTGGTAGAATTTTTATGACTGGATTTATGGGTTACTTTACACCGGTAATGCTGTCTTGTCTTGACAAAGATTTTAGTTTGGTTTTTCTTTCAATTTTAGAAGTTTTACGAACAAGTATTGGGCGCGGCTAGGGATTCTCTTTTATCTTTTTTTGTAGCTAACATTTTTATGAAATCCTTTGAATCGGTTGCTTTGGAATCGTCAATATTAAAACCTAAAGTCTGGTTTAGGTATGTTAATGGCACTTTTATTGTTTGGCTTCATGGTTTTCTCGAATTGTCTAGGTTTCTTGATGGTCTAAGCAACTTCCGATTCCAATCCGAAATTGGCATCAGATAGGTAAACTTCTTCGTAAGAATGGTATTAAACTCATATTCAACTCTACAGGTAAACTTTCAAATTCTTTCTTTTCTCAAGGACAAATTTCCTACACTTTCATCATACCAAATTTCTTGTTCGTGTGATTTAGCTTATATTGGTGAAACTGGTCGATCCGTCATCACACATATTTCAGAACATAACTGTTGTGTAAAGAAAAGACATATTTCTAAGTCTGCTGTTACTGAACATTATTTTACTACCGGCCACAATATATATGTGAACGCCTCGGTGATGACTTTAATCGTAAAAACGTTTTCCGTTACGGATACAATGACAATGTGTTAGTAATTTTCTCATATCAATAATTATTTAACTTTCACGTTTTCATTTATGGTATTTAAAGGGTTTAGTGCCTTAATAATATTGTCTAACGTTAATTAGAATTGTCTAAGAGACTAATGCACTTGTTACAGTTATAATTTTTTTTGTTTAAGTGTAGAAGTAAATTAAATTTTGTACTCAGTGAGGTACATAAGCGCATTTCTATTTATGTTGTCATCCGCGATTTTAACAAAAATAAAACGAATAGTAGTGGTTTTGTTTTAGTAAATATATATTTTTTTAATAAAAACGTTCAAATATGCGTGCAAACATAACAAATTTTGATATTTGATTTACATTTAGGTAGCATCGTGGTTTAGGTATGTAATCGAAGAAATTGTTAAAGCTATAAGGGGCGTCAATGCAATTGTGGGAACAACATTAGAGTGTATCTCCTACTACTCATGAGCCCCAAAAGGGCGAAACAGCTGTCTAGTAGTTCACTCTGGTGGCGTTTACACAATTGCATTGACATTGCTCACCCCCAATGTCCTTTTACGTTGTGGTTTTATCCCGACGAATTTTTCAAAGCTTATTTTGAATTTCGCGGGTGTTAAACTAACTCAACGTATTTACCATCGTTTATAGCTATCTACAGTTAATTTTAATCACATAGTAAATTTATACTATGAGATGGCTCTGCCATCAAACACTTTTGAATATTATCTAATTATTTTTAGATTTCGTCTTTGTTACAAACTTGTTGACAAATTTCATTATTATTGCATATCTAATCTTATCCGTGCACATATTAAAAATAATGATAAATCTAAAAGTTTATGTTTCAAAATATGTTCTATCCTTTTTCTTTTTTAGGATCAATTCCATCTTTGGGAGCTGGACTTCTATTTGGGAGTGTTCTTGCTTACGGAGCTTACCAAGTCAGCCAAAATCCAGCAAATTATACACCACAGTTAGCAGCCACATCAATATTAACTGGAGTTATGGGATATCGTTTCTATAACTCTGGTAAAATAATGCCCGCTGGAATAGTATGTGCCCTATCTGTTGCAATGATAATTAGGATTGCTCTTAAAGCTAGCGGTTTATCGGATCGAAAAATATTGGGATAAGTATTTTGACTCTTGCATTACATCTTTATAGACCAACGACCTAGCTACGTAGTGTCTACTAATTTGTTTTTCTAGTACTCTCAAATTTAAGTTACGTAACTATGGGTAAATAAGTAAGGATAATATAGACTTAGTCCTCCATTAAATATTATAGATATTAAATGTTGCCAAATTATACACCTAAAGATGTATGATATTATCCTGATAGTAAGCAAAAATGTAATATAGTTTTATTAAAGATGTGCATATTCTTTAAATAAAGTTTTTTTTAGTATATTGTTTTTAAATTTCTTCTTTAGTGAATAAGGTAAAATTATTTAATATAATATTCTACGACAATTTTATCAGGGTCGTTTATTGGATTATTGAAAAAGTATTTATAGATATCGATTGTCGTTCTAAGTTCAATATTCAACTATGCTGCAAAATAATACCTACTATTAATTGAAAAAGTTCTAACTTTTTTTTCGTATCTTTGTATTGTATTCTATAATTTACCTAGATTATGAATGTTCATACATTTCTAACTTCACAAATTAATTGAATCAATGATATTCTTTTTTATTCTTTATACTAACCTGTTATAGTTTTACCGTGCATTATAACTAAATCAAATAAATACGGTTTTATTTTATGACATTTAAGTAGTATAACGGATACTACTTAAATGTCATAAAATAGTAAGTAAGTAAACTTTCTCTCATAATAATAATCTTTAGGTCACTGATATAATTTGCAGTAGAAATGAAAAACATTTAAGTTAACAGCAGTATTTGTAGTTAATATAATTACACTTATAGCTTTCTGTGCGTATAGTAAACATTTTGTAACTTGTGATGTCGGAATTATTTTGCTTTTAAAGAAGCTTGTGCGGCATCGAAAATTTTAAATTTGTATTGATATAAAAACTACACATATATCATTATCTTTCAACAATTTCTTGCCATCGTTTTAGTAGCTCTTAGATTCTTAAGCAAATACAATAAAACCTTAAAAATAACTTTAATCTGTACTGATACTATAGGTACACTCTCAGAAGAAAAGCGCATTGTGTAAAATAATTGAAACAAATTACTCAATATTTTAAATTTTAGAATAGGTTTGCATCATTTCTAGTTCTGCAGTTTTCTATTTACAATTTTTTTCTTCAAAATATAGAATACATGCTAAAAGTTCAATTACCGAATATTTCTGTACAATAACCGTAGGATTATTCAAAATTGTAGAAATATTCTTGTTGTATTCCGAATGTGAATTGAATAATTATTCGAAAATATTCGTAGTTTAATTCTAAAGTTGTAGGTGTCTATAGACATTATTACAGAATAAATCGTGTTGTCTGGGTATAGACGTAGTCGTTTTGTACATTGTAATCGTAAATTAGGATCAATGCAGTTGCTCTCTACTGTCTGATTGTATGGTATCTTCCATGAGTCTTTAGTTCTTTCACGCTTAACAAGGCAGGTATTTCGACATCTACGACCATCACCCTGATGTCGGATTTGTTTTTATCTATCAATTTACTAGATAGCTGTTTGATAAACTCTCACACTCTCCTCGCTATATAGCGTGCTTTACGCTGAGTTCAACATTCAACATTTGGTAGACACAATTTCTAACAAAATTTACCAATAATCGTTGTGAAACGCGGTAGCAGTTTTAATTTATTAAATTAATTATTCAGTTAGACTCTTAAAAAGTAAATCTGTTTGACTTGCATCACGTCTGAATCTTGAACTGTGCGTTTAATGTGTCAAATATTACTTTTAGATGAACTCGCGAAAACTTAAGGCTACCAGAGTTTTTGGTTAAAACGCATGTTGATACGAGCTTCATATAAAATGTTTTATTGATAATCTCAAATGCGAGAAAAACACACACAATTGGTCAGACATTAATCTTGACGTTAGTCAATGAAGTGTTAAAAAATTTCTTTGTTATAAGACAGCGTCGACACATCAATTGATGAAATTGTTAAAGACGTCATTATGCGATTACTGGCCAATTTTTTATTCAGCTATATGAATCAACTGTACCAAACAACTGGTTATTTAAAAATAGCATCGTTGATCAATTTTTATCTTAAGCTGAAGTATATAATAATTTTATGTCCATATGTGTAGGTTGTATTTAATTAACTAGTTGTTTGTTTGAAAGGTGAAATTATAGCATTTACACAAACAAATTTTATTACAACATTAAAAAATCAAAAATTACGGATTCGTTTTACTGGAGTGTTAATATTTAAAAAAAAAAAAGAAACGGCGACAACTGCCATAACGTAAGTTTGTCTCATACAATATAGACAATATTTTATCTGCTATCATTTAGAAAAGTAAACAAATTAATTTAAGTAAATAAAAACAAATTGACCAATATGTGCCGAAGAAATGCTTTTTCTTTCTTATGCTTCCCTGTAAACAAGGGCCTCTAGCGATATACGCAACTACGCAAATTTACTCCCTTTAGTCGTATTCTAACGGTACCAGCAGAAACTAACAGCCTTTATTCGGTCTACAGTGTACTGCTTAATTCTTTCGACGATTTTCGTCGATCTTGTAAGGTCATTCTTTCTAAATAACACTCTTGTCTTGTAGATGTATGCCGTTTTCTTCCACTTTTTGGTTGATTTTCATAACTTTAAGTGTCTGTATCGTTTTAAAGTTTTTTGCAAGGCGCATCATTTTTTTTCATCAATTCGAATTTACATAAACCCATGTATATTACAAGCACGATATTTGATCGGTCAGCTACAATCAATTTCATGGTTGGTGCATTACTTGATAAAGAGCATACATTAACACCAAAAAATGCCAAAGAATATCATGTCTTTTCAAGTACTACCCTTTACTTACACGCGGTCGATAATAACTTAAGTTTTGAAAGACAAGATTGTCGTATAAATACTTAGGCAATAAAAAAAGCTTAAGAAACTTGATAAAACTCTATTATATGTGTAGAAGCAATTAGATATCTCTCAAGTCTGTTTACCTAAGATTAGCAGAGTTACCATAATAAATCACTTTATTAGGGGCGCCTAATATATTTGCACATACCTGTACATATTACATATGTATACAAAGAGAACATAAATCGATAACAAACTAAATGTTTTAGAAATAATTTGTTTCATTGAGCCAGTTTCGTTAACAAATCACGTGAATATAACAATAATACTTTTTTTTAAATAATTCTTAGTCTAAATTGCTTCGCGTAACAGCACTTAAGTATCATTCACTGACACTAATGATACCATTTGCAATATTTAAAGCATTACCTCGTCAAGTATCTAGTCTTCTTCACAACCGTGACAGTACCAACTTTTTAGATTTTTTAAAGTATTACTGTTATTTTTAGAAGTCATTTTTTACGGATGCGATTATTTTTTTCTTTAGGATTTAGAAGTTTTTCATTTTATTTTTTCCATCACTATTTTTGTCAAACAGATGTTTTGTAACTGGAGATCATTCGTAATTAATTTTTTTTTTACTGCTCGCTTGTTTTTTGCACAAGTCACAAAATATAATTTTAGCCTCACTGGTAAGACTGTTTTTTTCTTTGTTATCCAGCTAAATATTTTTACGTTCCTACGTTTGGCATTGTTGTAGAGTAATTAATAATAATCTATATATGTACCTAATCTCAAACACAATTAAGTGAGTTCTTATGGGTTTCATTGATTAAGGAAAATGTTAATTGTCATGTCTATCCTAATTAAAAAGTGAGTTCAGCTTTTTCTTAGTCAACATTCAAAAGAATTGCTAAAAAATTGCAAAAAAATATAAACTTCTAAGTTTCTGGAAAATACCTTAAAATTGCATGTATGGCAAAAAATTGCAATTAAATCGGTCTTTGATAATAATAATTGCAATTGTAATGCTTGATTGTGACAATATAAACGTAATATTGTATAAAGCTATATCGCAATATTAATGCAATTAATACAACCGAATCATACTTAAATAACTTAACTGGTAAATTTTACTTATTATAGTACATTACCCATTTTAATTAAATTTATTACACTATAGTCTAAAAAAAATAAACCATTAAACCATTTATATTAACTGAAGCAACTGAAATTGGCGTCTTAGCTTACATTGAAGGTTATCCTAATAATTCAAATAACGATTTAATGCAAGTGGACTATGTTTGGGAACTATACACAATATTCTAACAAAGCTGAAGTTTGTGCCGTTCAGATATAGACGGACACAGACGCTAGTACCAGGAAAATCAGACTTAGTGATCATCTTTGGTCTTTGCTGCTTTAGAGCGACGAATCAAATTTTTTCAATAGGTGCATATTTAACATGAAAAACAGCCTCTATTGTAGTTCATACAATCTGATACTTTGAACCCGCAGAGGCGCTTTAATGTTAATGTTTGTTGCGGTTTGATCGCTCCAAGAATCGTAGGTTCTGAATTTTATCAAGGTGCATTAACTGGTGAGCGGTACGCCGAAATGACCTACTTTTAAGAAGATGGATCTCCTACCCAGAATGTTCGCTAGCTTGATGTTTTATTAGAAGACTTTTTAATGACAGATATTTATCAACAAACGACTTTATCCATGTACCTCATCGATCATCAGATATATAACGCCTAAAGATTATTTCTTTTGGGGATATTTACAGAGTGTGGTGTATAAAACACGGTATGATAATATTGAAGATCTGCAGCAAAGCATCATCTATGCTGTCATTAATATTGATGGTAAACTCATTGCCAGGGCCATTAGAAGCGTTTACAAGCGAGCTCAAAAATGCTTGACGCAAGAGGGGGGGATGTTTTTGAGAATCTAATTTAAATTTTGTTGTTTTTTAAAGTTTATAGAATAATTTAATTTAAACGATACTGTTTCACCTCTTGGATATTCCTATTCATTTCTATTTTATGGTTAGGTAAATGTACAAGAACTAACACAGCCGTTTTGACAAATTTGAAAAATTATCAATATTTTTATCATTTTTGACGTTAGATTATTAGGTCTTGGGATATTTTTTGTGCAGAATTAAATTTGTTATCAATATAGAATAGTGTATACGTGTCTCATTTGAAAAAAATAATTTTTTGACATAACTCGTGACGTAATATTCGATTTTTGTTTTATTCCATCGTAATCAGTGAAAAAAGTACTACCAGTTTCCCTATTCAACCGACTTTGTAGCTTCAATAATAACGAATTTAACAATAGTGCCGACGTGAGACATACATTACTATCCCAATCCGAAGAACGATGTTTAAAAGATTATTTACGCGCTGTCTGCACTTATGAGCACGACAAACGTTCGTCAGTTTCGATACCAATCAGAGTACACCTCATTGCCTAGCTGCATTGTGATCAGCTTTTCCAAAAGTCAAATGCATATTTGCGTATTCTCAAAAAAAGTTGGAAAGCGCTTCATATACTACGAACAACTGTTTCCTTTACTATGATCTTCTACTTGATTGTTTGCCACCGTTCTCATTAGATTTGCTATATTGAAGAATCAGTTTCACGTAATAGAAAATGAATTTGGAATTAAACCATCATTTTTGTTTATGCATACTTATTCGTTTTTGTGTGACTTTGAAAGTTTTATTGGTACACTACGTTTAACTTTGTTTTTATACTATAAAAGTTTATATTTTGCATCATGAACACGTTTATATCAGATAATTAATTTTGATGTTAATTTAATACCTGTATGTAAAAACAATTGTACAATTTTAATCTGTTAACTAATTGCGCGTTATTTTTTTCATGTATTTATGTGAAAAAAATTATATATGTTTTTCTTAATTATCTTTGCAAATTCGTAAACGGGATTTGTGTAAATTACCATACAATTTAGTTTTGGTTTCATTGTCTAAATTTTAATAGGCAATTACTATTACAATTTTACATTTTACTGTGCTTTTCAATTATCAACTAAATTTAAATTTATAAACAATATTTTTTTTTGTTTTCTTGATTAGTTGTATTTCTTAACAACTAAATATTAAGGAGCTATGTAGCACATGATTTTTTCGTTGTGATGTGTGCTTGGAAAATGAGATGAGGTAGTAGTCTGGTAACTTGTACGTTTTTTTACATCTACATTGGGATTTTCTTTTTAATAGGAAAATAAAATTTGATGGTTTTGTTTTTTTTCGTATATTATTGACATCTAAAGGATACAAAAAAATTTTTTTTTGACTTAATTTTACGTTATATTATTAATATTAATGGTCAAAGTAAACACCTCAAAAAAAGAAGGTACGTGACTGGCCCCGGCGATTTCAGCTCTTCAGGACATTTTAAATAAAAAAAATCGAATTGGTTATTAATCTTTAGAATTGTTGTTGTAGTTGGAACTAGGATTATTAAATTTTATCAGAAAATAAAATGGCGGATTTTGAAAAATAAAGGTAATTTTTTTTCAGCCACAAATCGGGCTCTAAATTGGTAAGTTAGGGAGGGAAAAAATATCCTTGCCTCAGCGAGAACTACTGATGTGTAGAATAACGTGTAAAAATTTCAGACCCATCAGTCAGATAGAAATGTTTTTGTCACCCGGGCCGACTGAAAAAACATTATTTCTAGAAAAACGCGTTTAAAGTTTCAAGAACAGATTTAAAAATAAACTCATACTTATATTAATTGTCGATGTCTGGGGCGTATAATCTGCCTTCAATTTTTTTGTAGGCATCATGCTCGCAATTGTTTTTTGTCTTGCGACTCATTCTGGCTACTTTGCCCTGTCACTTTCCGCCTTTGAAATTCGGGAGTTGTACAATTTAGCGTACGCGTACATAGGTAAAAACTCTTAATTCATGGTGGATGCCTCTGTCTATGCAGCAATTTCAATTGTCTTTTTACCTACAAGAATATGCTTTGGTGCTAAAGCAATTGAAATGATTCTTTCGATTGTTGTATAGTTACTCTTACTATTCATTCGATTATTAATATATCTCGCTTCGGCCTATCACTAAGGTATATCTTTTAGTAGTAAAGTATCAAATATTCATTGTCATTAATATTTCGAATTTCTGTCTAAAATTTTTACAATGCACGCTCAATATATGTTATTTTCGAAATAAGTAAGAAAAAAAAGGAAGCGGAATTTCTTTTGGGTTTAATGTTTTTTATTCACGAGTGGTTCGTCTTCTAAATCAACTTTTTATTTAAGAAATCTTAAGCTTTCGCGGTTGTTATGTTTAAAATTATAAGCGACTTTCGGCTTAGACCGCGTCGTAGTAAAACACCCAGACTTAGGCTTGGTCATAGTCTCTTCTTGAGAGCCAAAACAAGAAGTAGAACTTGGCCTTTGCCGTATTGTCGTTCGTGAACCCAAACAAACTGACGTTTTGCAAGACATTGCAGCTTGCATCTTCAGAGTGGTAAATGTCACTTTTTATTTATTTAAAGCAAAATGATGCGTTTAATCAAATCTTTACAAAAGACAAAAAAGTTTGCGAATAAAATTTTCTATCAAACACAATTTTTAAATGAAAAAAAAACTTTAAGATTAAAAAGTTCTAGGGGATTTAACAGTGGAGGTCTCTAAAAATCCATCTTCTGTTTATTTGATTTTTATTAAATTACACTTTTTTTGTTTTTAAGTACTCATTAAGAGGGGGCTCCACAGCACGAATTCCTCGAGATGGCGCCACTGGTGAAATCAAATGTAATTTTAAATCATCTTTTTTAGTCTTATAATGCAAAATTTTCACAAAAACTAAAGCTTACCTTAAAGACTGTTCTTAGCTTTTGGGGCTAACACTGTTTTTATAGAAATAGTAGTTAAAATAAGACCACAATAAATTATTAAATATTGAAAATTTCGAATTTTTTTTTTACTTTACGTAATTCAAAATTGTACCATCCCCTGCGAAATTTAGCGGTTTGTAACATATTTCAAGCTAAAATGCTAATTTTGCTTATTAACGCTACAAATCAAAATAAACTAGTTAAATTCATTGCAGAGCGAACCTAGCGGTATATTTGTAGAAGTAAAGCTGTATAAAAGTTCAACTACTTCTCGAAGGGAGCGCTGTAAATTGGATGTATCTATATTTTATTTAATGATTTTTACTGCATCAACTTCCGCTCTTTAGTGATAAACAATGTATTATTGAGATAGTATTGCTATGTATTATGTTTCACTTGTGTGTAGAAGTGTAGATATATGAGAAATAGTTCGAATTTAAATTTTGTTTTGTAGAACATTGCAGCCTCTTCAAAAAACCGATCGTAATCACAATCGTGGATCATAAAAAATTGGCAAAACCATCGATTGCCTATAAAATAAATATCGTAAACATCAATCGCTTATAAAGTAACAATAGCGGTAGTAGAAAAAAAGTAATGCTCATTGCTATTAGTCATAAAAATTAAAACAAACTTGCGCGAAATAACCTTAGGAGTGACACACTGTTACATGCCAAAATTAACACGAAGTCACTGCCTGAAATGAGGTAACATAAACGGGGTTGTGTCACTAGCTCAATGGAGAAGGGGGTGGGTTATATTTAAAAGTTTCGTGATCGAGTTGGATTAACTTGACGAAAACACAAAATCGAAAAGTAATAATGTCGAAATCAAAGGGCGCCAGGAAGGGGTAAAGCTTAATGGACTTCTGACCCTTGCCAACCACAAGTCCGCTTCTGTAGAATACACCCTAAACGGACTTACCTTGATAGAGTGTATTTCACTAAAATCTGTAATAAGCTAATAAAGTTACACACGCGGAGGCCGACGGAATTAAAAGCTCTTTACATTTAACAATTTAGCATTTATTTGAATAAAATAAAACAAAATGGATAATATAATAAAATAATTGAATTGAAAGTATCAAAATTAATTACAAAAATCAGTAACAAAAGATACGTGAATGCACGTTTGATCAAAACAAATTTAAACTTAATGGGATAAATAAACAAACAAAATAATAAAATACAAAATACAGAATTTAAAGAAATAAAACAGCACAAATTAATAAATCTTAAATCATCTACAATCACGGCCGTGTGCTCGTCGAAATAATTCAAAAACAAAATGAAATAAACCTATAAACTAAAATATAAATATAAAATTTGAATCGATAATTCGGTCCCGTTTAATAAATTTTTAACTCGGGATTATAACACAGTTCCGCCAAATACGGACATTAATTAGTTACATTAACGTTAACTTCGAGACACTTTTAATACTTGTTCTTAAAATTCAAAGCTTTTAACACTTAATCGCGTCAACAAAAATTTCACATATCGATAGATGGTGCAAAATAAATACCTTGAATTATTTGTAGTCGGGCTTTTGGTTAGCGTAGGCCAGCAGACGTCCGGAACCTCAATAGGGTACCAAATCCAGATGAATAATTTACCAACGGAAGATTTATTATTGATCCGCCCCCAAGGCGAAAGATATGAGATTGCGAAACAAACTCACGCACAAATTCACTTAACGAAACATACTAACTTCATTCGGAAAACAGTGATCTTCATGAACCGTAATTACGAAAAAGGAAAGTTTTGTTTTCCACTTAAAGAATCACTGAACCATTTTCATTTACTTCCGCGGTAACTACTAGAAAAGGTGAATTATCACCCGCGATAACTACATTCTGACGACTGTCAACCAACTAACTTCGGACTCACTCCATTTACTAAAATCACATCTATATATCAACTTTTTTCGACTACCCTTTCCACAAAGGCTGTGTTCGAAACTTCAAGAACCAAAACACTCTAATTAAGAAGTACGATAAAGAGGTAATCAGTCCCCATTACGTCATATTCATAGCATTTGGACACGGCCCTTCGCTTGTACGTGAAAGTGTCAAATTGACAAAATATTATATTACAAGAATTTAAACTGCCTAATAAATTAAGATAATGACTTAATTTTTCCACGTAATCTAAACGATTGACATAAAGAAATTACAGTACGACTGTACTTGAACAAAGAACTTTTGAACCAACTTAAAATAAACAAACGGCGAAAATATATTTAATTACGATTATATCTCAGAAGGGAAACATAAATTACAACTGGAATTTTCAACAAACCAAGCGAAATATTCAATAAGCAAAATCGCGAAATCAGATGGTTCACGGCGTAACAAAATACAAAACTTTATCAACAATTTAAATTGTAACTTTGAATTTAAAATCGTAAAATAACTTATTAAACTCAATCTAAAATCCTATTAAAACAAATTCAAAATACATTAAATGAAAATCGTCAATCCAAATACTGTGTCTATTACCAAAAATTACTTAAACAACCAATCGAAGAAACCCAAAAAAAAACAAAAACGAATACTCAGCCAGCAGAATCGATTTACCGGGTCTGACATGAAAAGATAACTGCTGCAATCCCCAAACGCAGGTTACAACACAGATGTTCATTAGTAAGAATAGTAGAAAAGAAATCATATTTTCTGACTATTTTAAAAACGGATTACTTCTCTCATTTACAAAAAGTAATATGGTTTTACCTAAAATATTTACTTTTACTTTAATGAAATGTATAATATATAAGGTAATACCTATTTAGTACGTTTAGTTCTTTTTAAAAGCCAGTGAGCATTAAAAATTCTTGTGGGCGTGTACTGTATTCTTGCATAAATTATAATCAAAGTCATGTGTCATATCGTATTTTACTACTATGCATAAGATAAACAGGTGGTAGTAGTAACATTCCAGTGTAATCAAAAACAATTTTTATTTGTTATGTAAGTTGATCCTCAAAACATTTGTGAGCGTGTACTGTATTCTTGCATAATTTATAAACCATTTGCTAACGATATTCGAGTCGAGGTACCACATATCACAATAGATTTCAGTAAATTTTAATTTTAATTTTTTTGAATAACAATTTATTTTTCTAAGCGTTGTGAATTTGTTTGTAGCAGAGTTTTTAAATTTCAAATTTTGTTATCTAAGACCCCGAAAAAAATGCCTCTGTACCTAGGTGAAGATAGTTTTTTTAGGAATTTTGGGACCATTTTGAAAATCCTCCGATGTAATTTTGCCTTCTAAAATTGTAAAAACGATTTCCGCTCCGGTGTAATAAAAACCTCTTGATAAAAAGCATTTACCTTACTTACTGATAAAACTATCGCAAAAATAGTCGTGCGATAACGAACATTCTCAATCGCGATTATTCCCACCACTAAACTTTTATAATATTTTTTATTGCGCCACCTGGCTTTCAGTAGTGTAACTTCTTTATTTCTAAAAAAATTGCAGCTTTTACACATTTTATAATACTTTATGTTGCGCTACCTGGCTCACAGTAGTATAACTTTTTTATTTTCATAACTTCACCGTTAAAGCAGCACTTACTAGAGGTTATACTCTAGAATGCAAATATGGCCGAGGAGACCCCGCTCTTAACAACTACAAAAAATAGTCCATTAAATTTAATTAGCTTAGAAGTTCTTAATAAAAAAGTAATTTTTTTTCAACTTTGAAGACTTAATATAATCCGGTAGTCGATGCTATTTTTTCCATATCATTAAAAACAGCCTAATTTTTTTAAGAGCAGTTTGATTTTACTAAGACGCCTATGATTTTTCTCTGCAAAAATTTGCGAAATGAGGTAGCTAACAGAGTGAGCTGGTGTAAAAAAGGTTGATTTGGTGATTATACAAATTTGATCAATAACAGTATATTTTTTAGCTAAATGTTGAGATAATTTTATAAATAATTCGAAACATTTTTCCGACAAAATAAATGGTTTGGTCTAGTGTCTTCGCACTCAAACGTGTAGCAATTACTGGGTCATAAAAATGATTAATAACCAGCTGATTTTTTTACTGTAGCTTGGCAAATATAACAGTTAAATGGACACACTGTCTTACAAATAAAGGTGCAGGTTTTCCCAGTTCTACACTCAAAATATGTAGTACAGAGCCATTTATAAAAATGATTAATAACCAGCAAAATTTTTGTGAGCAGCTTTGTTTTGAGAAGACGCTCGACTTTTGTTGCAAAAGTGGTAGCTACTAAAGTGAGCAGGTGTTAAAGACAGTTAATTTTTTAGTTAAATGTTGAGATAAATATATAAATAATTTGAAATGACATTAGTCCGACAAAATAAATGGTTTGGTCGAGAGTGTTCTCCCACTCAAACGTGTAGCAATTACTGGGTCATAAAAAATAATTCATAACCAGCTGATTTTTTTACTGTAGCTTGGTAAATATATCTACAATTAAATGGTCACACTGTCCTACAAGTAAAGAGGTAAGATTTCTTAGTCCTACATTCGGAAATTTCGAAAATAGCATATATTATATTTATTTGTAAATATGTGCATCTGTACACATATGCGTGTGTATATGTATATGTACACTATGATATGTACACATACAAAAATTGTACTCGTCTTGTTGACACGTGTTTATTTACGTTCACCTACTCAGTTGTATATTCATTAATCAATCCACCTTTCGTCATGGCTTGTCAATAGTTAAAAAAACGGAAAATACAATTTTTTTAGATATTTTTTTAAAAGTATTCCCCCTACTTTCCACCTACCTACACTCAATTAAGTAGTTATTTATTGATCTACTTTTTTTCACGACCCGTCAATCATTAATCAAGAATAAAAAAAGTAAAATACTAAAAAATTAATGAAATTTGGTTAATTAAACCATTAATATTAATTAAACGGCTTAACTTTGATTAATAAAAATGTATAGGTTCCGAGAAGACACATGTCCAAATTTTTTAAGATTAAAAACAAGTCGATCGGGCAATTATTTTAATTGTTACCGTATGCCAATCATACATACAGACTAACCGACAGCTCGGAAGTTTCAATTTTGATTTCACATTTACCTCAAATGTAAAAATCTAATTTGCAAACGATCTTATATTATACTTTAAAGTATTGAGTTTCAAAATATTGATGTTATATAGTAGTTTACGTAACAAGAGTCGAAAGTAAGAAATAGCATAACGAACGTTAATACGACGCGAGGCCGCACGGCCGAGCGTTGCATGTGAGTGAGTTATGCTATGATTCTTTCGACGAGAGTAATGTACATTATTTTTTGTGTTGTCTTTTATAAAATTGCATTCTTTTTTGAAAAAATAAAAAAAAATCAACAGAAATATAACGTTGGTACTACATTTATTACTAAATATGTCAACTTTGACATTAACTTTAACATCGTTTTTCTTCAATTTTAACTGAATTTTAAGATTTTTAAAATGATTTTTCCACCTGTCGCATACTCGTTCTAATATATTAATTGACTTTGAACACTTAATTTTATGTGGATTAATAGTTTTCATTTTACCACCCTAGAGCTTTTTTCGTTCATTACGGAACTACACTAACGAACGAATATTGACGTTTGCGATGTTGGCAGCACAAAAAATAAATTTATAGCATATTCGAACGTGTAGAACTCGATTTAGGTGACTGTATAAACTCGATTTAGATCCTATAATACTATGTATAACTTCTCATGGAATTCGTTTTTTAACGGTTGCAGTTCTCGGACTTGCGATAACTACCTATTTTTTTGTAGAACATTGATCGATTTCGGTAGAGTATATGCTAATCTATCATGTACTTTTTGTGTCCTACAGTTATTAACGAAAAAAGTATATATTTACCAAACTACAGTAAAAAAATCAACTTTGATTCGATGCGAAGCTAGTGAATTCGCAACCAGAAGCAAATCGTACGTAAATTCAAACGGTAATGATACAAACAAATTTGCGTTCGTTAGTCGTGATCACATCTGTACTACGTCGCAAGGCATGCTTGAATCGTCCTCTAAAATTGCTAAAAGTGTAAAGAAAGGTAGTAATTATAGATATAAGATGATATGACAAATAAGTTGCTTGGAAATCGACCAATGAATTATTGTAACCGAATGCGTCAAGTTTTCGAGTGACTTTTACTATTCCTATCGCAGGTGTGCTTCTAAATTTAGTAAACGTACTACGTCAACGACTTTTCTCCAGATTACGTTTCGAAAGTGGTGTAATTAACCAATATCCCCATTAGTACGTGCTCCTAGTCATCGTTTTCAGCGAAAGGCAATTAATTGACATGTACCATTCCAAAGTGGCAAACACGTGGCGGTATTTCAAATCGCTATCACAATTACGGAAAAATCAAATTAAGTCACAAAAATAGAAATTAATTCTTACCTCAGAAAGACCTTCACATATGAAGCAAAACTACTACATCCATTCACAACATGGATGAATGCGAATATTTTTAAATGAAAGCGTCACTGGGTGTACAAGTTAGATGACCATGTACAATCCGTCGCGAAGTCATCAGAGATATACAATTTTTGCCCTTTGAATAATTTCATATGTCAAGAAAAACCATAAAATAATAGTCAACACTCCGATTATAGCAACAGGGCGTTCCGGTACAAAACTTATACAGTACATAATCTATATCAGAACACTATTAACATAACGACCACTTTGGGTCAAAAATAGATTTTAAATTTATTTGTTTATTTAAATTTTTTTTTAAATATTGATGAAGATATTATAATCTATCTTGTATTATCATTTATCATACAAAATGTAGAAACTCATTTCAGTTAAACAAACATTTACAGCATAATTTTAAGAATGGCCCAATGTACTCATTTGCCCTACCTAAAGGTAAACATATAGTGGCGTAAGATGTGGAGATTGTAGAGGATATAAGACTTGGCTTATTGTTTTATTGTAGAATTTGTTGAATAAATTTAATTGTAGCTCGAGTGCTATCAGTCATTGCATTGTCTTGCTGACAGTAACCTAATTGAAGTTCGTTGTCATCTAGCTGCTTGAAAATTTGATACAAAATATTACGGTAACATTTTGCATTTACAGTATTATAAAAAAAAATTAACTAATTATCTTTCTCCTTGACATAGCAATACATATACCAACTTTCAAAGGATGCAATGTTGTTTCCATAAAAGTGTGTGGATTTTTGGTTGTCCGAGTACGACATGGCTATTTACATATCTAATTAAACGAAACCATGTTTCGTCCATAAAGAAAGTTAAACCCAACAAGTTATCGTTATTTAAATGTACATTAAATCATTCACACAATTGTACACGCTGCAATATTTTCTTTTTTAATGCTTTGTAGCATGTTTCTACTGACAATCTTAAAAATTTATTGCTTGTAATTTAAAAATGAAACTTAAAATGGTTTTATACTTGTTGCCGCAGATAGTTTTACCTCCGACTTATTTGGACTTTGTTCCATGCGATTGCGAATGTTTTCGACAGTATACATATACGTAGTGAGTACAATAGGCCTTCCTGTAGCGTTCTCCTTACAAATGCAATTCTTATTTAAAAATACTTGCATTAAAACTTGTCTACGTTGTCAGAAAGTATCGTAAGTTAAGTTTACTTCTGGGAAATTAATTGATCGATGCAACTTTGAAGAGAATACGACTAAGTTCCATCATGATTGCAAGTACCACTTTGAAAAAGCGCTATTACAATAACCGTGTCTTGTTCAGAAGTAAACATCGTGCAATGCTATTAAATAAAATTACAAAAATTAGACAACTCCAGAATTACAGCACTAGACAAGTGCCGTGCAAATATATGTTTTGCAGTGGTATTTGCGTGAATTTAGTTCAAATTTGGAGTAAACTTTTTGAAAGATTTTATTTCAACCTCATTTTTAAAAATAGACTTCCAACGTTTCTAATTCGCAACTATTATATATCGTTTTGTGTTTTGTTGTTGCTCTACTAAAATATAAAATAGGGTGGAAGTGATCGGTTTCTTATTTTTGCATCAAAATGTAACCAAATCTCTGTGCACTTGCGTCACAAAACAGCTGACCTTCAGTTCTAAGGTTATACATTTGTAAAATTGGTTGATTAGTCAATTTCTTTTTCAAAACTTTTAAAGCAGTCAATTGAGATAAACCGTAAATAAAGGGAACGTCCTTCTTTGTTAAACTGTACCTAGGCCTCGCAATTTTTGAAAATTTTTCAACAAAACTTTGGAAGTATGATATTAAGCCAATAAATTTATGTAATTTGCGTACATTGTGTGGTATTGGATATTTTTTTATGGAGTTAATATCTTCAAAATTTATATTGTATCCTAAATAAGAAATTTTTGTTTGTAGAAAATAACATTTTGCTAATTTCAACTGTAGTATATTAGCGACTATGTCTTAATACTTGTGGGCGTTTGTCTAAAGTTTATGTCGCAAGATGTCAATGTAAATAATAACTTTGCATATTTCTAATACATTTTAAATAGATGGTGTATTACTTCAGAGTAAAAAAATGGAAAGGATTAGGAGTTGTTCTGATGATTAGTTCTGGTTATGGGAACTCCTGGTCGCCCTGGGTTAACGTATTTATCTAAAAAGTTTATAAACTTACTTTAATCTGATAATTTATCGAATTGTTAATATTTCATTGAACACTATCTTTCTCAATCCCATTTCTCAATGTTCATATTATCATTAGTCGATTCTAAGTAATGGGGCTCATTTTTGTTTAAAAGAATCACGTTACCACAAAAACTTTACTTGAACATTCTTTTAGAATAATAATTACGTCGTAATAAAACGTCATATTGATAGCGTTTATCTATTAAAACTTTAGGATTTGGAGTACTCATCTCATTCCCAACACAGAACCATCGATGCCATGTATGACATTATCTTTATCAATTGGAATAGATATAAGTCGAGTGCATTTTATTTGTATAATTTTTTTGAAGTCTGTTCTTTTTGAATATCGACTTCAAAAAGTAATTTCATGTAAATAAAAACTTGGGATATGTTTATTAGTCATTTGTTATTGTGTTAGACGTAATACATGAAGGTCAAGTATGTGGTATTACCTAGTCGTCGGTAATAGGGATGAATGAATAATAAAGGTATTTAGTCACATGTTAAATAAAAATTGTGTCGTTTAATTATAACTAAATAAAATTATTATTTTTTTACTTTTTAGCGCATTTTATTTGATGCATTTAAGTTTTTTAAGTCGGTTCTTTTTAATTTTTTTTTAATTGATTTATGTTTTAACAAATATAAAAGTCTTAGTAACCCTGTAAACTTCTATCTATGTGTAAATAGAAACCCGAATCGAAGATTTGTGATTTTCGAGATAAGTATAAATACTACTAGCTATCTATTTTTCTTATTTTTTTTAATTAATATTATTTAGCAAAATCTTCTGCGTTTGCATCTATTTTATTGCCTTTCTAATTGTATTTCTAAAATATTTGTACAAAATTCAATTCTTTGTCTAGTTTTTTGGCATTAGATATTTAGATTGTCTGGATCTAAACTGTATATTTTTCAGTCTGCTAAGGGTGTATTATTGTTTTTTATAAACGGTTGATGTGATTTTTGACGTGACTGAGAAGTAATCTGATTTAGAATGAGTTTTTTCTGACCGAAACCTTGTTATTTCATGCTGTACTGGTAACCTTACTACACAGGATCCATTGTCACTGCACCTTACAGTAAACTTGAATAGCTTACCAATACTTACCTAACTGTAACGTTGTTTAAATCTGGCGTCTCAGTCACCTTTAATGACATTCGGAACTCGCATTGTCGTTATATATTTTTTTATGACACTGTCAGATAAATCACATTTAGACACGTTCAAAACTAAGGACAAGGGATATCATTTTAAGTTTGGAATGCAGGTTCATCGTCAATTTGAAAAATTTATTTTATCACAATTTTACAACTAAATATTAGTTTATATAAAAGCTTATAGTCAAAATATGGATACAATACATTACTACAAAAATAATATGAAAAATAAAATTGCACGTCGTCGTCATTACGTAGTTTTTTCGAAAATTCACTTATTTTTTTGAACAAATTGTGATGATATGTACAATTAATGCGAAAAAGATGTTGCACACTGTTACATGTTTACAAGAATTCTTTCAAACAAATCACATACGTTAATGAATCACATAACACCTATTATCACTACCTTTGCAAAAGTGCAGTCCGTCTAGTTGCTGCCGTAAACACATTTCCACAAGAGTTCTCAATGAAAATATTTAAAATTACTTAAAAAATCTAATTCATAAATTAATAGTACACGTTTTAAATAATTCACTTGTCACAAGCTTTTAATAGTTTTTTTTGTATCGATTTTGTACAACTTGTCGTTCCTAAGGAGTGATACTGAAACAAAAAATTGTATAATTAATATTTGGATTTCGATAGTACAGATATACATTGATTTCTAGCGTGCATAAATTATTTGTCAATGTATATCTGTCACAGCTATAGTTAAAGCACAGAAGTTTGGCATTAACAATAAACAATCAAGTTGTTTCATTCCTTAAACGCTAAGTAGAAAGGTGTATCTATGTTAAAAGTATTTGTTGGAAGTGTAACAGTATTTTTTGTTATTTAAAATAGTGTAATTATTAGAAAATGTTTCGACATTCGCTGCATGCCACGTAAAATTTGCCTTAGTTTTAGCATACTGGGTTTAAGTATTTACTATGTTTTTTTTTTAATAAAAATATTGTTAAAGTAGGTAAAATAAAGTTTCATTCGCTTGCATGTCATAGATATAAGAATAGGTTGGTTCATTCCGTTATTAAGCTATGAAATAGGAAAGATCATCAGTTTGAAGAAAATAATTTGTGTACTGTTGATTACCTCTTACCCTATTGGCTATCCGTTTGTGTATTTAAATTAATCTTTTCTACATTACTACTATCAAAATAGCTTGCTACATTATAAGACCTCTTCAGGTAATTGTTATGAATATCTTGAAATTGTTTAGCAAAGTTAGCAAAGTCATACGGGTTTTTCGTTGTTTGTTTTAGCAGTTCATAGAATTTGTTTACGTATGGATCGAAAGTACTCGAAGGAGAATTTGTTTGTTGAGTATTAATGCGATATGTATGTGATTTTGTCGTATGGAAGTATTTGTCTATGTTAAAAGGCGACGACGTTGAATATGAAAAATAAAATGGTTTTGGTGTTGTATATGTTTGTAATGTAGTGACAACGGTATTTACGGATGTTGTTGCTTCTGTAGTTTTAGGGGTTGTGTAACGATACTGGAAAGGAGTAGGAGTGGAATATATGTATTGGCGGGGAGATTTTGTTACACCTGAATCTTCATCATCATCGTGGAACCTGTATAATATAGTATTGCATCAATGTTCTATTAGGTTAGCTCATTTTGTATTTTTGTTAAAATAATTTTCAATACTTACAAAGGCCTGCCTTGTATTTGATCTCGTCTTATATACGGTGTATTCTGTGAGTAATCTGGTATAATATTTTCGTGCTCAACTACACATCTTCCATTTAAACAGTACTGGAAAAAAATACACACTCTTAAAAATTTTAACTAAGTAACGTATTAAACGGCAAATCTCAAGAAAACAACATTTTAATAAAAATAAAATTGCTGTCTTCTTTGCTCCGAAAGAAGTGTTCTATTGTAAAACAAAGTAGGCAAGTTTTCTAGAAGCTGGAAAAGGTGACAATCAAACGGAAATATAGAGAATTAATTGATTTGACCTACATTTGTCCAATTTGTGTAAAAGTTGTGAAAAAATTGTTTTTTATTCGAGTTTTGAATGGTTGCCTTTTCTGTATAAAGCAAATCAATTGTGAAAATAGCAATATTAAAATTAAAACCACTTTGCAGACCGCATTTGTAATGTCATGCTAATAATGTAGATGTAATTTTCCCATTCTATAATTACTGCATCTACCAATCACTTGTGATTTGTGATCAACAAGTCTAGACTGTTTAACTTCGTATATTTATTTTAAGAACATTATATAGATTCTTTTATAATCTGCTTATAAACAACCATTCACAAACAACATTTAGGAGGATTAGGGTACTTTCTACATTCTAAAACTTCTACACATTCTGAATAGATAATGTAATATATAGTAGTTATTTTTTTACTAAATTCTTGAGAGTAATTTACCTGTCCATCGCCACAAGGAGATCCTTCTGCCGCTGGTCTATAAGCTACGCAGTAGCCACTACCCGAGTCGAAGCAGAATAGTTGAGCGCAAACTCGATCATCTTTCTGTAATACCGTTAAATTAATCAGTTTTAATTACACATGCTTAATATATACAAAACAAGCACTGGTTCCTCGATCTCTCCTACATTGGGCATCTAAACTTAACAATTTACCAGGAAGAACACGTGGTAATCCATCATCTTCGTGAGGAGCGTTAAATAAACACGTAGCTGTGTCGCCACTAAAAATTTTTTTTAAATTATACGCTATAGAAGCACAATTATTACTTTAAGAAATGATGAAAACTAGAAATACTGCATGGTGACCATCTAAAGCCTCTTTCAGTGTGTCTTAAATCAGACATTATGTAGCCATCCGTCCATTGGCATTTTTCAGCGCCAGGACCTCCCAAATATGAAGGTGGAGGACTTCCGTCGTGCACTGCTCCGAGTCTGTGTTAAATTCGTTTTATTTAAAAGCTTCTGATAATCCATATACTTACAAATGACCAACTTCATGTGCTGCTACAATAATTCCACTAAATCCACCCGTGTCTTCGATAATAGCTACTGAATTAACTTTTTCTAATCTTTTATTTACAACACATGCTCCTCCAACATACGCGAAGCCTACAATTGTAAACTAAGTTATTGACTTATATAATGGGTTAAACATTTATATTAGCACACATATTAGGATTAGTGTTAAATGTGTAATAATGGATGTTACTTGTTAATGATGTTAAACAGTTAGATAATAATAAGTTCATGTAGGTATTAATTTAGTAAAATGATACAAGTACATCTGTGGGTATGCTCAAGTCAAGTCAAAGTATATGAATTTTTAAAAGTACAATTTCATGCAATATATAAATCAAGCAAACGATCAGTTTAATTACTCACAGTTCTCTTAAATGTCGTGCATAGTGCAGAATAGGAGTATTTTATGTATAACAGATTTTCGTGCTTAAGAATCATAGAAATAATGAAATAATTAGGCAAGAAAAATATTGAACGTGCAGATTTTAACATTTTTTTTTTAAATTCATTCAACGAAGAAAGTGCGTTGGATTTATAGTTCGTACCTGCTGTGCCACGATTGCACACATCTCCTGTATACTGTCTTCTGCACATGTCAAGTCTGCAAAACAAATACGCTTTGTCATACAACGTCTATACAAATAGTATTTTACATATGTTGCTCTGGCTTGATGTGGTATAGTCTGCACGATATGTCAAAACGATTTGGTCTTTGTACACCTACGTTTATTCACTCTTTCGCACCTAACATACATCTACAGATATAACACAAAAGAGTGAATTTGGCGTTAGCAAAAATAAATTAGTATTTGTTCCCTTTCAGTTATGATTTGTATTAAAACCTGTTTAAGTTAGTTCAGCAAATATATACACGCTTAAAATAGAATATAACGCTGCATTACCAGCAGTTCCTTTAGTGCAGCGACCACCTTTTCTGCGACGACACATGTCATACCTAGACAAAATCAATATCAAGAAAAAGCTGTGATACGTTGTACAACCATCAATAAAATGGCAATACAGATTAATTGTTAACTCGTAGACTGTCACTTTTTTAGTGAAAGCATAAAATATAACTACGGATTAACAATTCCTTATTAACTAACAACGTAAATTAGCGTTGCCAGTTTTTTATATATACACATTTATAATTAAGTGAATACTGACTTAGTTATTGCTACGGCAATATCATAAACAGGCAGTCTTCTTTCTCGGAAAAGGTATTTTCCCATATCTGTAAGAGCAGCTGCGGAGTCAATTGCGTCACGCCCAACTCTATTTCTTTCTAAATATGGTGTAGCATCTCTTCCCTGAAACAGAATTGTAATTATTCTAAAATATATTTTCATTTTAGATTTTAAAATATGGCAACTGATATCGTCTACAAATTTTTGAAGGATCAAAACAGACCATTTTCCGCAAATGACGTATTTGAAAACGTTGGAAAAGAACATGGAAAAACAGCGGTACAAAAAGCTTTAGATAAATTAATTACAAAAAATAAAATTTTTGAAAAAGTTTACGGTAAACAACGAGTTTATTGTGTTAAGCAAGATGAAACTTTAGACAGAATTAAAATCTGCGAGCAAGTGCAACAGATGGATCAAGAAATTAGCAAAATAACGGAACATTTAAAAAACGTTGAAAAACAATTGGAAACAAAAGGCGCTGCATTATCTGGTCTACAGGGTAAAATGACAACGGCTGAAGCTAAACTAAAACGAAACGATCTGCGTAAAGAGGTGGAGAGTCTTCAACAGAGATTAGAAGAATTTAAAGAAAACGATAAACCGGTCACACCACAAGAGAAATTAAAAATAACTACAGAACATGAAAAGTATTTGAAAGAATATCGAAAGCGTAAACGTATTTGTATGGACATTTTAAATTCAATTTTAGAAAACTATCCAAAACCTAAAAAGCATTTGTTTGATGAGATTGGAGTTGAAACTGATGAAGATGTCGAGTTTAACTTAGATTAAGTCTGTATGTATTGATTATTTTAGAATAAATTATGTTTTACTTACTCTGCTGATTATAATTCCAGCGATTGAAATTCGCACTCGGGGTCCTTTTAAGAGTTTGTACCTCAAGTCGACGCCATTCCAAAAGGATATAAAGTAGCGTTTAATTTGAACATTGTCGCCTCCGTGTAATTTATATCCGTCATAGTCTACTATGACCAAAATTTCTGGATATATTATGTACGGCGCTTCTCTTTTTCGTCGGCTGTGTGATGTTACATTTCTTGCATTTTTTCTATATCGTTTTCCCATGTGATCTCGTTCCATAAAAGCTAAAATTTTAATTATTTTTGGTTTTGATTTAAGCATTATCAAATTTTAATCGTAATTATATTTTGAAATGATTATGAGCTCGTTAATGCCAGTTATTCCTGCATCTTTAATTGTAATTTTTATTTTAATAGCATTTATAAAACACGCAAATTTTAATATTCATATATTTTATTTTATGTACCATAATCACTTGTGTCATCCTCAAGACCCTTCCTTTTATAAACAATATGTTGATGTCCTTGTGATTGTTTGTTTTGTATATTTCTTTTAATTGGTAAACCAGTGTCAATGGCAACTTCAGAACTAAGTTCGCCATCTTCATCCAAGAACATTTCATCATCGTCTCGTTCATTTTCTGTGGTGATAGTTGCAGACTTTTCCGTCGTCGTTGTAGGCACTTTTTTATAACCAGCACTGGGTTTATCGTGTAGTCTTCTCGGTATTGGACGAATGACCAAGTCCGAACCTATACTTCCTTCCTAAAAGTTAATTAGTTTTTAAACTTTGTAACAGTTTTCTTAACGAAGGCTACATGAAAGTTTTTTGCAATAATGCAAAACCAATTTCTTAATTTGAACAATCAACTGTATAATCTTACACAATCAAGGTGACGCCACCAATTGCTTGTTCTAAAAGTTTAATTAAATTGTCAATAGTTCGCACCGGCATCTTACAGGGTTTTTTTAAACATTGCTGATTTATTCAAATTTTGAAATAATTATTTAGCTTTCAAATATCTTCAAACAATCTGCGGTTTCAAATTTTACAAGATTGAAAAAACTGTTAAAAATATACAGTTTTATTGCGTTTTCGTGTTGAAATAAAATAAGTATCTAATTTATATTGAAGATAAAGATTGAAAGAATTTGTAATGTCTTACAATAATTGCTAAACGAGGAGTTACAACTACTTTTATGTAATGTGACATAATCTACGAATGCACAAAAAATGTGAATATAATGTTGATCGTATTTTATTGTCAATCTACATTATTTGGATTTTCATTAGAAATATGCTTAGTTATTATGAGTATCGTATTAATTTGTATTTGAATTTTCTTAATTGCATCAACAATGACTTTTTTTGTTAAAAAACCAACATTTACTGAATATAAACCATTATTTGCATAACAACATTTCTTATTCAAGAGAAAAATAGCTAAAATATCTAAACAAGCAATTACTTACAGGTAGTTTCACAGCTGTTAAGGTCAAGTATTGCAAAAACCTCTGTCGTTTGAATACTTGATGCATAGCAATTAGTGGTCGATATTTCGCTTATAAAAATTGGTCAAGGTAAGGTGTTGTAGCATACCATAAGTAATAACAAAATTGTTACACTGACTAATCTACAGTTCTTCAAACTTTGTGCAGTTTCTTATTATGACATACACATTACAAATTAAAGTTTCTTCACTCAAATAGAATATTGATTGCTTAAAAACCACTTTATTTTTTAAATATTAATATCGACACATATTTTTTGTGTTATTCACTTTAATGTTTATATTTAATTTTATAATTTAAACAGGTAGATAGAAAACAATGAATGCAACTTTACTTGCATGCCTCATAATAAGGTACATATGTCGTAAATTTTAATTAACTGTCTACTAAATAAAAACGCATTTAATATTTACTGAGTTACTCTGTTATATCTCAACTAAATCTATTACTTTAATATGTCAAAGATTAATATCGTAATTGCTATGCTAATTAGTACAAATCGTTCTATGGTAGACCTACGTTTTTTGTCATCATTGATGAGAACTAGTTTTTATGTATATTTGTAGTTTTCATTCATGCATCGAGATCACAAAAAGTTGAGTTTACTCTAGTTTATTTTGTATGTATGATTATTTTTATTCGTGAGCAGTCGACGTATTTCACTGATAGTTAAATTTATTTTTAACTTTTAGCAAACCATTTTCAAATTCGGTCACTATTTGTTAATTAATTGCAAAGTACTATAAATTTTGATTCAATTAATTTCTATACTAGTTTAGATTACTTATTTGAAAAAATTAAAAGCGATTAGTTAACACATTTTCTTGATTTAACGCTCATATACACATTTCTAAAATTTAAAAAAAAATCTGAACTTATCTAATAACAAAATCTTCAAAATCTAGCTATCAGAACGACATGAAAATTCTATTTTATATAAAGGTTCAATAACCAATTAGAGAAAAAAACAGTTTTTACTCTGATTCGATGTATGAAAAGATATCTATACTGACTTATTTTATTCATTTATTATTATGACAAATTATTATAAAATAATACCACGTTTTGTATTTATAACAAGAGGCGTTTTACTCCCCAAAAATTCAATTCTAATTGCTATAGCAATTCGTACAATTCTAGCACGTGGACAATACTTCCAAATTGTTTTATAATCTGCATTATGATTAACAAAGTTTAAAATGAAGTATAAGTCTAAAATTTATTGTTTTAGCGGTTTTATGGCTACCCTAGTACAAAGTTCAAAATCTTTTTGAAAATATTGAAATTGTAATTGTGATATTTTTCGATGAAACTATATAGCCAAAAAAACATTTTTTTCTTTTGGCAGCACATTTTGAAAAATTGAAAGCTATAACCAAACGATGTGTTTTATTTAAATATATGCACGTGACATTATTTTCGACTAACTTGAGCTGCACTAGATTTTTGGGTAAATAATCTGATAATTTATTAAAAATTAAATACTTACAAGTTTTCGAACGTAACGACCTGAAGAAGACCGTTAATTACGTTTCAAATCTGATTTCATTTCATTCATTATTACATATGGCAGTAAGTTGTGAAGCACCCGTTTTTTAGAGACAGGTAAATAATATTTCATTTGTTGATAAAACATGAACAAATTTAAATTTTATGATAAATTAAATTTGATGAGTTGAAAGAAAAAATTACGAAACGATATACCAGGATCAAGTAATTTTATTTAAAGCTATTTGAAGAGTTCAAATCTTTATAATTAATCTAGTAGAAAAATTCATTTCTGCAACATTTTCAAAACGATTTTTATGAAATAAAGAAATATACCAGAATCGTTTCACACTTGTCTCAAATTTGATAAATGTCCGCCCTTTGCAATGTTTCTATAAATCATTTCCTAAATCATTCTTGAAATGTTTTAAAACACTTCTAAAAATGATAACTAGAGTCGTTACTTATTCATGTTCATTTAATTTATTAAATTGTTTCTTAAAATAGCATTGGAACGATTATTAAGTTTAAATCCAAAATAAGGAAAGTATACGTTCAAAAAATGATTTTTTGAAATGTTTTTGGAACGTTTACACAGGCGGGGTTTGCAACGATTATAAAGTTCAATTTCAAAATAATGCAATTATGCGGATCTTGACGGCCGATTGGACTTGTTTAACGAATAAAAAACGTCATTTGATATATTGCTTTATAAACAACCAAAAAATATAATAAGTATCACGAGTGAGACTCGTTTTTTTATACGTTTTGCAAAGGTTACATACCACGAGTTTGGCTCGTTATTTTGTCCCAATGGATTAATACTGAATCGTCAAAAAACAAAGCTATCTAATAGCTTTTTGTATTGAGTTTTTTAACGGTTTCATATGTATAATTTTGGAAATACAAATACAAATCATTCAAAAAATGTACGTGTAAATCGTTTCTAGAGACATTAAAAGATGATAAATGTGTATTATTCTGCAACGTTACGTAGATAACTCAGTAAATTATTTTGGACATCAACGTTTAATATTTAGTGAAAACTAACTGAAAATATTACAAACACGATTTAGGCAATAATTTTTCAGTCAATTTTGATATTATTTCTGAAATCGATTTGTATGCGCTTCAAAAACCGTCTAAAAAACAATGTTCGGATTCGCTTTAGAAGCAGTATGACATTGATTTGAAAACGTTTTATAAACGTTTTAATGTACCATTTAAGCGTATTAAAAATGTTACAAATGTAAATGATTTAGAAACGTTTTGCTCTACTAGGGAAACAAATTAATTTGTTTTCAAAAATGTAAGTTATTGGAAGCGTCTAACCAAATGTTAATATTAATAAATTAAATATTTTATATATAATCAGAGCTTAAAGTAATCTTTTTTAAATAATTGTAGCAATAAAACGTTACTTATTTATTTTTGTATTTTTTACTTAGCTCATAATAAATGTTATAATTCAGGTCAAAATTAATTAACGCGCTTCTTGACAACTGTGACAACTACCAATCTGTGCCTTGATTTCTAATTTTAAATTAATATCTTAAATTAAAATTAAAAATTTTTTTTATTAACGCTAAAAGTTTAGTAAAAGACTTTTAATAATTTTAGTTGTGAAAAAACGGTATATAAATTATGGTTGAGAATATAATTATAGCTTTTGCGACTTATATCTCTTGATTCTTCTCAACTTTGGTATACATTATACAATATTATTATGTTTCATGGCGAAGGATTAAGTATAAAATCAGATGTTTAATTTAGCATTTGTATGCAGCTCTAATAAAACTGATGTTTATTTTCTTTGAAGATTTTTACAAAAATCTGAGTACTTACTACTATGAGACCTCCATTTTGTTCATCCCTGCGAATAAGAAACGCAGCTTCGTTGTCTTCATCTTGGTACACGTTACCAATTTCTTCTTCCTAAAAAGAAATTCGCATTAATTTTATAATTATCACCTTTTACAATTTTCTGTTTAATATCATTTGTTTACACAAAACATTTATCAATTTTTTGCTGTTAAACAGATACGGGCAAAAAATAAGTTAGCTAACGCAAAAGTGATTTATGTAATCATTATGAAATATGTACAATAAGGTTAACGGTAAAAATAAAGGCACGAAAAGAGCTACTCCAATTGCGTGTAGTGTTCAGCATGTTAACATACAATTAAGACTGCGTTTCTATTTTACTACAAACTGATGCATTAAAGTAAATACGGAATAGTATGCAAGAAACATGCTAATGATGTTTTAATTGTAACTTATAATAACAACAATAATAAAGAATTAAATAAAGGAGAATAATTTACTGTTTTCTCTAATTATTTCATCAAGTATAACAAATACCGCATATTACGTTACACAATTTTAAAATACCTAATAACGTAACGATTTAATTGTATCTTTGCGGTACTCAGTTTAGGTTACAAGCCTAACTCGTTCACGCTCTGATTTATTATTACGTCACTTTAAAGTTGGGTAAAAATTAATATTTTCTATCAAATAACGATAACTGATTATCAATCATTGAGACTGTTTATGAAAGTGGTTAAAATTTAATCTTTTCATAACTTACTTCGTTGTTTCTTAATTGATTTGTGTGTGCATCAAATAATTAGAACACGCATTATTAACGTCAGTCACTTAATATTAATGTTATGCACATTTTTAGATGTAAAAAAATATTTGCAGTTTTCTTCACAACACGCAAGCTAAATAGCAAAATAATTATAGTTGCAGTTGGATTAACGGTATTGGTTATGATGGTTAATGAATTTTTATTCTCAATTACGGCATTTCGTATAAGTTTTATGAAGATATTAAAAACTTAAAAATAAGGCATTGCTAAAATTTTAAACAATTTTTAATATAACACTCACGAGTCACAAACGTGGCGCTCAGTACTTCTTCAACCTATGAACGCCAAAATAAAGCTAAAAAAACTTTGGTTTTGGCAGTCATATTCTTTATAATAGCAACGTATTTGTCGTATTAAAAATAACGTTTTGTACACTATCAACGTTCTCATTTAAGAAGAAAAACATGAGTTTCATATAAACACAATTTTGTAAGAAACAATTTTAAATGTATTAAATAGGAAATCCCTCTAGTAGGTAACGAGAGAAATCATACAACGTTTGAATTAACGGCTATGTTTCAGATACAACGGGTATTCTTCAGTCAATATATGAATGAAGAATGAAATCAATAAATTACAATTACATATAACACACGCGACAAATCAGATCCAACACATACCAAAAACAATTGTTGACTTATTGTCGTGTAAGTGGATAAGTGACAGTGGCGTTTCAATTAAACATATTGAAATAATAATAATTTAAACAGTTTTTTCATTTGTAAAATAAAAAATAAAAACAAAATCTAATAACAGAATTTATAAATTATTAGTTTAAAAGTAATAACAAATTGCAAAAGCCGTCCGAATTTAGAAAATACGTTTCACAAACGTTTGATGGCAGAGAATACGTTGCATTATTCGAATGAAAAAGAAAACTAGGAGAACAACAAAGATAACCCCATTTTTGGTTTGTGTTATGAATAAATTGCTTAATTGGCTTTATCGTTGGTACACATTTGTCATAAACTTCTTCCTTACATTTCAAAGTTTTAGTTCTATCAAGTATATAAAACTTACAAACAAACGAATAAAGCATGTTAAAGTTCCATTTAAACGACCGTATGTGTAATCAAACTAATTATTCATCCGAATATCAGTTTTTTTATTTAATTGTAACAAGTATATTAAAAACTACTTCTTTGAGAAGTAGTAATTTTGTAGGTTATAATTTGGATTAAAAGAAATTAGCATTGCCAACGCTAGACTAAATTTTAGTTTTTAACCAGCAATTACATTTTTAAATAACTGATTTGATTAGCGAGTTTCTTATTTAATTCATATTCACACGACTATCTCGTAGGGACTTCTTTTCTGGCACAGACTATAGATATTTATGGATGAAGGGCATTATTTCGATGATTACTTTCCTTATTCCTGTATATAAAGAAAAAATATATTGCTAGACAAAATGTAGTTTCACCTAAAATTGTAACTTTTAAGGCTTTCATAGATAATTCAGAAAATTTTTATTATTTACGTCACAAACAGAAAAAGATAAGGTATCGATTGGAAAAATTAAAAGTTATAATTCAAGCATTAAAAAAATTTTACTTAACAAAACATTGTTTTGGTGTATCGTCTTTTTTTTTAAATTAAAATAAATTACGCGGTTTTTAGTAATGGTGTATATATATGGATATTAATACTTATTTATTATTAAATTATAAAGTTTTTATAACTAAGATGCAATATGGCAATAAGTATATTGTTCCAGCTGTTACCTGTTTCTCTAATTTACTGAATGGATGTTTTAAATACAGATGAAATAATTAGACTTTATTATAAACGTGTCTAATGGCAGATATACTTTTTTTAAATGCGGAAATGAGACATTACCATTAATTGGTAATTCATGCTCGATGAACAAATGGAATGGGCAAAGCAAAATACTAAGCGCCGTCATACCGGTAGATGCGGATTTAAGTGGGTCAGGTAACGGATGGCTTTCACTATTCATGAACTATACAACACTGACACTCACACTTTCTTATTATGGTGATTATATCCGAAGGTTGTGTGTGGTAGTAGATACTTTTTTAACTAAACAAAATCAACTGGAACAATGTAAAATAATTTCTACACAAAAAATATTTGTTTAGTCTTAGATAATAAAGAAAATTCATGCAATGATCAATGCGAACTCAATCAAAAAACCACATTATATAATATTAATTTCGATTTATTTAACAACCGAGCCTCGTCAATGAAGGATCACAACCGAGAAGAAAAATGTAGTCACTTTAAGCTTTAGAATTACTTAATTTTGTTAATATTGATATTAGTACAATAGATATTAAGACAAACTTACACCTTACATAACATTACATATTTTATTACTTATCAATTTTAATCAAATTTCGTAACTCTTAATTATCTTTAAATATTATTAGTTTGAATGTTTTGTAGACTATTTAACTTGAATAATATTTTGTATTTTAAGAAAAAAATAATTAACAAAAATAAACATTTGGCTGCTGGAATTTATTTGGGTTTTAAAAATTGTTAAAATACTTTTGTTTGCTTTTTTATCGTTATATATTCTGATTCTGTTGAATTTTTATTTTTCTGATAATGGCAATGCATTTTTTAAACGGAATTTTTAAAATAGTTCAAAGAGAATTACTTAAATTGTTTAGTCATTATATACACTTTTAGTAAAAAAGATATTAATTTGTTTCCGTCGATCATATGTTAATAGTAATATTAACGTATAATAATGTATCAGAAATAGATCGTTAATAACCTCTATTAATAAACGATTTTTAACCAATGAATGAATTTCTATTAATGTACGATTTTGTATAGCAACAGGAACCACTGTTATAACGATATTGCGCGACTACTAGATATAACAACGGGTTACGTATACTTTAGTTTGCTTCTAATTTCACACGTTTTACTAAAGTACGATCAACGGAAAAACTTTAAAACTAACTCGTTTGTTAATCGGCGACAAATATTTTCGACAATATTAACGCGTTCGCTCGCTACACTCGCTCACGGCGATTATTAATCGCGATCATTAACAACCTTGTTTGTTAAATAACTATTTATTAATGAACAAGTTGTATAGCAGCGAATGAAATCCTTAGCAACCACTGATTTAACGATATTGCGCGACTACTAGATATAACAACGGGCTACGTATACTTTAGCTTCTTTATAACTTCACAGGTTTTACTAACGCACGATCAATGGAAAAACTTTAAAACTAACTTGTTTGTTAATCGCCGACAAATAGTCTCGACAAAATTAACGCGTTCGCTAGCTGTACTCGCTCATGGCGTTAAAATGTCTCGATTATTCATCGCTATGATTAACAAGTTTGTTCGTTAAATACCTAGCATTTATCAGCTGTTTTCAACAGTGTACTAGTTCATTTCAAAAGGGTTTCATACAATGTCGAGTTTAATAACAGATCGTCTTGAAAGCGATAATATTAATTATTAAAATAAATACTGCAGTTTAAACTATTGCCTGTTTAAAACAGCAAAGCAAACACATGTAAATATATAACATTTAAAAATATTCTTTATGTAATTAAATTAAATTCGAAAGCAGAGTTTAAATTATGTAAGGAATCTTAGAATACCTAATAAATCATACACAGCGATACTAAACAAACATTTTAGAATGCATTTTAGTAAGGAGTATATGAATGTTAAAGGTACGGTAATAAATAACTTGTGCTATGTCCACTATAACCTCGAAATTGCAACTAGCTCTAAAGGATCGGGACGGCTACTTAAAATAGTTTTTACATATACTTTGTAAATTATCACGCGGATGTCGACGTATATGTTTATTACCTCATTTTTCACAATGCATAAGATAATACACAGTGACGGCTCGTGCACTGATGCCGAATAAACGGAAATAATAGAACTTTCACATAGTTCGGACGGTGATGAATATGCTGATTTTGATTCCGATAGCGATTTCGATCCCGAAGAACAAGAAGCTCATATATCATCTGCAAGTGCAACGTGAAATACGTTGCAAGGAATGGAACAGAATGGAAATCTCAACTTTGTTCAAGAGGAAAAGTACGGTCGCATAACATTATAAGACAAAGTTACACAGAGTTGTTTTGTTAACAGGTAAAGTGATCTAGTAGATTGTCTTTATTTATTGATTTACTTGTAATGGAAGAGATTGTACTTTAAACTAATGTAAAAGCTAGAAGAACTTTAGCAACCTGGAAGTCATGTGATTGTACAGAATTGTATGCTTTTTTGGTTTATTACTAACAGCGAGACATTTGATCGCAACTAATTGTAATTATGAGGTTACTTGAAATTAAATATAAGAACCACTAATATTTAGATCAAGACTCATAGTAAAATCACACTATGAGATGGCTCTACTATCAAACACTTATGTATTGGTAACTATTCTTGGATAGTAACCAATGTTAATAAAATTTATATTTTTGTTAGACATTCTATTACAGCTTGAAATGTTATTGTTGGTTGCATCGTCTAGTTCTATTGTTTTCCTGTTGTCTTTATCGGACGAGGTTATAGTTTCTGTATTATCGTCGATATAATCAAATTTATTTCAATTGTAAAGCTGTCCTTGTTATCACATACTACTTTATATTTTTGTTTTGCTTGTTGTGGTAATATCACTTCCTCTTTGGATTTTTTAAAGTCAGAATTTTCAAAATATGAATAAAAACCAGTACGACGTTTGAATATCCGCATGTTTTAAGACAAATATTCACATGCTTATCTCACTGTGTTCCTTTGTATACAGACAATTCATGGCAAAACACTACACGATAGAATAAGATGTGAAGACCTAAGAGAAATTAGAAATATATCGGATGTAGCAAAACTAGTACAACAAAAAAGAAAGCAATGAAACAAATACGTAGACAGGATAAAAAATAACAGACTAGATAAAAGTGAATAAATAAACACAAAACTAGTGGGGCAAAGAACACAGCGAAAGACCAACAAAACAATGGCACGAATCTTGGACGTTAACATAAGAAGTGGCTTAAAATGGAGGAAAAACCAGGGGAAAAACATGCAACTGCCTACCTATATGGGAAACCATATATGAAATAAGAAGAAGATAGGTATTTACAGATTGTAATTATAAACTACTTACTTAAACTATTCTGTTTAAAAAATATTTTTTATAGATACATTTTTTGATAGCTTTTTTATACAGATTACTCATTATTCAGCAAATAAAAATTTGTATGACATATTTGTCCTTTTTTATTTCATTAGCAACTACCGGAACTGAAAGTGGCTAACATCAGAAAATATTTGATGATATAAAAGATGAAACCCTTCAGCTGGCCATTACTGGTGTCGTTACTCTGGATTCTTTATTATAAAAATACTTGGTTATTTTTTAACCGCAGACAAAAAATGAATTTAAATTAATTGTTTTATAATGCACACAGTTAACTTGATGCATTTTAAATTTTAAGCGTTTTTTATCTTTTCTTTGTTTAAAAAAGTTAATATGTAGGTATTTATTAAACATGCAAAAATTTTCTGTAAAACATTACCGACAATATGTAGCTTGACATTTGTTACTAAAAAAAAATTAATGAAAAAGTTGTAGTCCTTACATTAACTTGTATATTATTTGCAAACAAAACCTATTAGATAATTTAAAATGTTCTTATTAATATTTTCAATAAAATGCAAATTGTTTAATTGTACAACTACATAAAACAGTTTTTAGTTACAAGGTTAGTTATCAAAATGCAATCGATTTAAAATTTTTGTGACAAAACATAGGAAGAAGAAAACAACTATAATTTACAATAATACATATAAAATGTATTAAGAAATATTCATTTTGTCAATTCAAGTTCCGGTATTGTTGACCCTCTATAGCTTGACATGAAACTTTTGAATTGAAAAATAGTATTGCTAAATTATGTAACAATTGTGTAAGATATCTATTCTTACTTTTTCAGATTCAACAAAAAAAAGTAAAGCTTGTGTGAAGGTTGTTGCTATCAATTAGCGTAGTATTTTTCTAAAATTGTGCTAAATACATTGAAGGTAAAAAAATAAGGATTTATTGCAAAACAAAATATTTCAATTAAACAAATATTTAATTAAAATAGTTTCGTTTTATACTTTTATACGCGATTTGGGAGTTAAATTGTATATTATAATAATTGCACAGTTTATTGACTTAAAAATTACTATAAGATTTTTAAATTTAGCAATTAATAAGAAAAAAGAATAAATATCTACGAAACCGAAATATTTGTTATATTGCAATCATTTTTGTTTGGTAATAATGACTGTACTACATCACTTCGGTGTAAAAATCTTGAGGCAATAATGTCAACATAAGAAATAAAAACAAACAAAATGATTGATAATTTACTAAATGGCACAATATACAACAGGCATGTCAATACATGTAATTACTAACGTTGTGTAGTTAGCAACTATAACTAACGATCGACAAAATATTTTGAAATATTTCTTAATTAACGTGACAAAGAAATATTTCTTCATGTCCTAAGTTAATTTAAAGTAACAGTAATATAGATAAATTGAACATGCTTGGTTTATTTTTATTTGTTAATTTCGTTTCATAATATTTTAATGCGCAGATGAGAAAACTTTTTCGTTTTTATCATTTTGATCATAGATCGTAAACGTAAGCACTGCTTTAAAAAAATATGATCAAATTAATTTATGGTTTGAGTACATAACATAATTTATAAATACGCATCTTCCGGTAATTTATATATATATAAAAAATTATTTAATTACTAAACGTGCTTACAGAGTTGTCAGTAAACAATTGCCGCTTTATTTAAAACAAGGATAAAATTCTTTATGTTAATTAAAAAAAATACCGGAAGTAAAGTTGAAGGTGTTATATCCGTAATTATATAATCTTGACCTAAATAAACAAATATCTTGGTTTTTTATTAGAAACGTTTTAGATGTATTTTCTTACTCATGAAAGTCAAATTTTGAAAGGTACAAGACAAAATACTTATAGTAACGATAAAATATTAATTGATACAGAACGAGCCGGTTACATAAACCAGGAACTGTAGAAAACACCCACCGAGATTGGTCCCAGAAACATTTTAATTGGCAATTACGATTTGTTTTTATCTGCTTTTAAATACAATAATTGGCGTAGACGATCATGTGAAGACGTGTTTGATATTTAACTGTAAAAAGCAGCCGACTGTGCATACTTAGTGCAGACTTATTACCATACCCCTAAAATATTGTTTTACTTTTAATAAACGTGTGAACATAAAGAATTAATAATAATTTTAATTTATAAACTATGTACAGATCTGTATTATGCAAAACGAAACCATTGTTCCGGTACGATAAAAAAGCATTTTTCTATATCTCTGGGACACTGGCTAAACTAAACCAAATTTTCTTTTTCGATTGATAGTTTTTGTCGCAATAAAATAAGATGATTACAAAAGTCTAGTTACATTAACGCAGAAGTTGTTACTGAATCTAATTTAAAGAAATAGTTAATAAGATTCAAATAAAAATATTTTAAACATCTTGAAATTTAAATGCGTTGTTTTAATGAAATTGTGTATTAATTATGTTATTAGTCTTTCTACATTTTTGATCATTTCTTATTATTATTAAAATAAAACCTATATTTACTAGCATAAATAATTTAATTTGCTTGCAGTCAAAAATTCATAAATCATGTGAGTTTTAATAAATTGTTTATATAGTAAGAAAAAACTAGTAGTTTTATATATAATTTAGTTTTAGTAATAGCAAAAATATATATAGTTGTACTAACAACATCAATCTATTGTTCTTTGTTAATTTACCTACTTTTTTATCAATGTAAACTTTTTAGTACAGTTACGATTACGTTATAAATTTGTTTACAATTTTTTGTTTATTAAAGGCGCTTCTGTTTTGTTAAATTTTTTGTCTTACTGAATTTGTTAAAACCGAAGTACTATTGTTGTTCTTTCAAGGTTATTGTATCTATGTTTAATGTATCATAAACAATTTTTTATATTCTTTGTTGTGTCTTTTTGATTCAATTTTGAAATATTTTTGTTTTTGTACGAAATCTGCATGTGTTATGTTTTCCTTTATCGGTGTTCTAAAGTTTTTCGTTTTAGTTTTATAGTTAACATTTTTGCTTTTACTTTGTTTAAATAACATTGTTTTATCAACGTTACGCAATATCTGAACAATAATAAAATTTTAAAATCTTAATAATCGTTTTCGCATCATTCAATCGTTTTTGTATTCGCTCTAAAGATGGTTTTGTATTGTAAACTTCTATTAATTAATAATCTTTCAAGTACTTAACTAATCGATGTTATATAATTTTGTAAGTAGATGCAAGTAATAAGTGATATAATGAATTATAAACCATTCATGCATTAAAGATTCAAGTATAATTATTGGTTTAGAAAGACACTAATGTTAAATTTTTTAATACAAACGTGGGAATTATTTTGCCAAGGTAAAACCAAGATCAAATAACCGCACTTGTTAAGAAAAATATATTAAACATTATTTGTTTGTTAGAAACAAAAACTGAGCAGTTTTTTATGCCCCTCCTTGAACGAAGAATCCAATAGTGTTAATTATTTGTTTTGTGAAATTATTAAAGTTATGTAAAATATGAAGTTTGACATTTATGTCACTCAGGATGCAGCAAAGAAAGAAGTGTACTATGAATATTAAACAAGGAACTAAATATTCGTTTAAAAATAATTAATTTCTTTATTAAAATCAAAAAATCCACAAGTACTCATATTAGAGATTAATATAAATGGAAATATTCAATTGCTGAAACAACAATGGTGCTATAAAATTACAAAAAATGGCACAATAAGAAACTTTGAATAAATAAATTTAAAGACGTTTAGCTGTTTATAAATTTATATCTTATTATAACATGATGCAACAATATTAAAATGATAGTACATATCAAAATACACGACAGTGATCAAGTGCTGGTATGAAAAACCCTGAGTTTTATGTAATATTATTAACTAAAAATACGCAAAACATTATTAAATACAAAATTTAGTAAAACAATTATTCACTACAGTCAACTAATAAATCTTCATATTCTTAAAAGAGCTGAGTAGAAGCAATTCTCAGAAGCTTCGCCCACGCTGTATATACTGTTTATAAAATTATGCAAAAAAATTGTACATGGTTAAATGTAATACATAAACACTAAGGACGTCATTTGTCAAAAGATATTGTAGTTTAATGCAGTAAAATAAGAGTTTATATTACCAAATTAGAAGTTCTGTAAGAAAAGTTCATTAGTACAAGTTAATTAAACGAAAAACTATTAACACTAAAAAGATGGTTGATTATGTCTAATTTTTTCTAATTTTTATAAATTGAAATAGAGCATCATCTAAAACCTACTACCAATTAACACAATAAATACAATGCATTTTTTATTACATAAAAAGTAAAACATTTTAAACGTCTTACTAATTTTAATAAAATAATTATTTACTTTCTTTATAAATTGCATCAAATAAACCTAAAAGAAATTTGATAAATGAGAAAATTTTAATCATTCATCTTTAAAAAGAAAGAAAATTGATTATAGTTTGTACGTTATTTTATAATTTGTACAATTAATTTTTTTTGTCATTTTATTGTTATAATTGAACAAATATAAAGTTATTTTCTTTATATAGGTAGAAGTGATTCAAAACAATCACGTCAATATGGGAAATTAATACAAACATTTTAATCAGTTTTTCACGGATATAGATTATATTGTATAGTGTACTCTGATTGTTTAAGGTTAAAACTATATAAATAAATAATATAGTGCTCAGGTTCTAAAGTGAAATTTAGGTTTACATTAGAAGAATATAAACGCTACTTGATCTAAACAATAATTTTGCATTTGAAGACGTAAGTCTTTATCTTAAAGCAATTGATAGAATGACTGCTGCATTTGTAGACTTAATATATAAACGGGTAACGTTTCTTTATCTTCTTTTAACTACTCAGGTTTTTTATAGCGACACTAAATGTGCACTTCTTCAGGTTTCTACAATTTATTTTAGTAAGTACTCAGCAAATCATTCAAAACGCAATTACCTAAAATATCAAATTACAATTAAAAACACACACATCGGAAAGAACTTACGTGAAAATTTGAGCAGATTACCCCGAAGATTCAAAAGAGATGAGCAACCACTGCTAACATACAATAATGTAAAATGAGAATGATTAAAAATGATTATAAATAAATAACTTAACACAATGACAAACAATACAACATGTATAATCAAATATTCAGATGTCAAGGTAACTTACCATCAGGCAATAACTTTAAAAACGAAAAATACCGGCGAGTTCAATTTATATAAATCCACTTTGCAATTTTAGAAATTAAGCTGTTGTAGATATTAATTAAATTATTGGTGTCACTATTAAAATTAATATTATTTTTGTATACATTGATGAATCTCACTTCGGAAACTAATTTTTTTTTTGTAATTTAGATGTGAAAAATAAGCAAATCGAATTTTAAAAAACTCTAATGTTTTTTTGATGCTACGAATTGACAAATTTGAAAATCATTGATTTCTAGAACACTGGTGCGTATCTACTTGTTTTTAAGGACTAAAAAAGGCATCACAAGATAGATTTTTAAAATGTTTGAAATTAGGTTTCTTTATCAAACAATTCTTTAAAGGTCTACGACTATACGCATGCGTTGAAACGAAAACGTGTTTTATCAAAACGTTAAAGTGTGAACTAAGCATTCTAACAACTGTTAGCTCGCTATTTCATCAGAGAGAGAGAGAGAGAGAGACCGATTTTTGTAATGGTTATGAGCTGTTCAAACCAGTACTACAACAGAAGCATGAATTCGAACGAAAGACCCGATCACAACGCCACATGTAAACCTAAAATTAATCCTCGCAAATTAATTGCGATAAAGCCATCTTGCAAAAGTCTTGTAATGAACGATTTTGCAGGTAAGTTTAGTGTTTCTGTTGTTATAAATTAGTTATTTTGTTGTTTTTGTATTTAAGAGCGAGTGTTTAATTATGAGGGAAAACTGAAGTGACGAAAACCAAACTGAACGTAGCTTATTGGTAATTGTCTATTATTGTATATTATTACAGATTAGATATTATTTTGCTTTTAGTATGTTTGTTATATGGAATCATGTGTTGCAGGAACTTTCGAAACTAGCTAACCAGGAATACACAAAAGCAGCTTGTAAGAAGAAGTGGAAAGTTTTAGAACGAAACTAAAAAAAAACATCGATCGATAATACAACTTCCACAAGACGTGGACGAAAAATTTTTTAATTCCCAGAGGAAATGGATAGAATAGTAGCGAAGCAATAATTTCTGTTATATTGTTAGGTACACATATTGTTAATGTACCTGTCTCTATTGACATCGATGATGATGTTCTTTAACTTTTCAAGAAGTTTGCTTACCAAAAGTTTTGAATAACGAAAAAAGTAACGAGATAAGAAATATAAATATATCAAGAAAAAAACAGTTTTGGAAAAAAAAGAGAAGATAGAAAAGAATACCAAGAAAAAAGATTAATTCAAGAACATGAGTAGATCGAAATAATTAAGAAAAGGAATTAACTTCTCGAGCTATAATTAAATGAGAAATCTAGTTGGGAGGACAGTCTTCGATAAAAGTTGAATTATATATATACAACATCGTCTTTTTTGCATCATTAAAAAAATATCTTAGATAGATAAACTAAAATCTATATTGAGCTTAATAAACATATAAATTATACGATTTATTACTATTGTAATGTGACAGCCGTCAATAGCCCTAATGATATTTGGAAATCTTTGGTGTCAAAAATTTCTTATTTCGCTCGTTTCTGCATTCTTTGACTAGCTAATTATCTTAAAAGACAAATCACTTAAAAACACGGATGTTCTGTTTATAACCAGTGCAAAGAAGTCTCTGAGATGTTAAATCGACTCGAAACATCGCGAAAATATCTAGCAGAATTTCCCAGAATTTTCCACCAATTTATCCGTAATTTGTTACGAATATGAGTGCCACTGCAAGCCTGCTATTAAAAGAAACGAAAGGAAAGATGAAAATGCAAAGAACGAAATGTTTATTAATATAAATGAAAATGTTAATATTAATTAGTAAATTAAATTTGATACAATTGTAAAATAAGTGTACTAAAAATTATCTGTCTGTAATTGCCAAAACCAACTTTGTCTAGCGTAGTCTAACTTTGCATAATTAGACCCTTATATTAATATTATTATTTACATAACAAATGCAATAAATAAATCAATTGAGTCATACGATTTTTTATCATTGAAAAAGAAATATTAATAACTTAACAATTTATTTATCTTTTCTAAATAATAATAATTTATTTTGATACACGTGAAGAACTGTATGTAAATAAATTTGTCATCGAGCAAATTAACGTAAAATGGCGTATAAATAAAAAATAAATAAAAGTAAATTTTATTGGCTCCTAATCACTCATATATTAAAACGAAATTATGGAAAACATCTTATCTTTTTACATTAATCTAAATAAATGACTGCGATTTTTCTATCATCTTTTAAAACATAAAACGTTGAATAGCGTAATTATAAACATTTAATTAAGTGCTATCAAGACGTGTTGTATAATTCAGTAATTTTTAATATTTAAAATTAACGTAAAACCTTCTATTCGTATTAATAATGTATTTTCAGGGTTAGCAAATTTAACAACAAAATAAAAATTTAAAGTGCTCCTTTGCCAAATATTTACATTATTTTTTATTTCCAACATTTACATAATTGTGAATTAAATTAGAATATAAAATTGATATAAACGTTTGCACCTGTAAATTTCGTTGTTAATGTAGTAATAACGCATTGTAAACGTATAAATAAACAGATACTACAACAATGTATATCAGCGTTTAAAACGCTTCTTAAGAATTCTAAATTTATGGAAAATTTATTCTGTTTAGTACATGTTATTAACTATTATGCATAACACGTGTTGATATAAAGAAACCTATCCCTTAAATATCTCAGACAAAGTCCTTGCAAGGAATGTATAACAATTTACGCTTACACTTTACCCTTCAACTTTTATTGTTGTTTTAATAAAAACGCAAAACGTTTATACTGTGTGTATAAGTAAAACTGTTTTCTAAAACAGAAATAATTCTGATGTAAGTTCAAGAATGAGGAGTGGTTCTGTTATGTAACAGCCATGATATTGTATTTAGATTTTAATCCAGCGCACTGGGCGATAATGTTTATATTGAATTACTCCTTACTTTCTCAGAGCGATTTTCTTTTTTAAGAAAACAACAACAATTGGAGTAGTATTTAAGTTCCATGAATCATTTTTAAATTTTTTATTTAGCCTAATCGTCGATAATTTTATAGTTTTAATATCCGTTTAATTTTATTTTACCTTTAAAAAAAATATAAAAAATAAAAAAAAAAGTTACGCATCGTATTTTTACAAAATCTTAAACTATTATAGTATTTTTAAATTAATGATATATCAAAAACAGAAATAAAAATTTTTTATTAAAAAATGAATTTTAATTTATTATTAATAAATAACTTTAGCTTATGCGCTTTTATATTTCAAAAGGTTAATTGGTGTATATACTTATATAATATAGTCTACTAATGTTAAATGTTTTATCAAATAATTTTTCACTAAGAAAATTTCTATAAACAGACGTATAGGATTCGAAAAACCCACGGTTGTAAATATACACCCTTTAAAATAATGAACAAAAAAGCTGTCTCAAACCAAAGCATAATTGTATATACATTGAAAAAATAAAACATAATTTGCGTCAAAGTTTTATAGTAAGCAAAAAAATAAACACGAATAGTGTTTGTTTTACTAAATACTTATGATAAAAAAGCATTGCAAATAAATTGAAAACAAGAAAAAGCGCTTTTTGATTGTTTATAGATTTTTAACTAACCAAGAATTACTTAGGCTTAAAAATGTATTTAAAAGAGAAATATACAAACTACGAAAATGTAGATAAAGAATAGATTTTTCATCCAAAAATTAAATAAAATTTTATTTAACGTTTTTTTCCATGAGTGGACATTTTTAAACCCGAGTCAAACGGGGGTTTTAAAAATTTGCCAGGGAAAAAACATCCAATTTAGACAGAAACGAGATGCATACAAATTAAGGTTCCTAAATCTGACAAAAATAGTTTGAGGTTTATGTTGACAGCTGCTGCGTTCAAAGACGGTTTACAAAAGCGAAAAAATAGAATTTATGACAGTTAAGAACTATAAAAATTGTTTTAATTACTATTAGAAACAACAGACTTGTTTTTACTAGTCACATACCTATTTGTTTTTGATTTCTAATAATTCTCAAACTAACAGATTTTCAGTAGTCGAATTGACGTGACTTTAGGCTGGTAATAAAAATCCATTTCAATACTATTTACGTATAGCTAGGTGTTAAATGTTTGTTAATTAGAAAACTGATAAATGTTTCAATATAGAAACTTGTAAGTTCTTTATTCTATCTCAATTAAGTTTATAATATTTACTAAATGAAATAAACGGCATTATAAATATATAAAAACAAGAACATTTGCTATTTGCATTATAATCTATTTCTGTTTTAGATTAAGTATTTTATTTTCCATTGTTGCAAAAATATTTCAATTTTACATCATTTAAAACTCTTGTTATTATCATTTTTAATAAATTCATGATATTGGAGTAATCTGTGTAGCTAGTGTATGTATCAATACGCAAAAATTAATTACTGCACGGTAATTGTAATATAATTAATCTTTGTCAAAATTTTTTTAAATCAACTATTTACACAAATGCCTAATTAAATTACTACACGCAGTGTAAAGAAAAAAAAAACTTACCTCAGGAATTTCTACGTATTCAATGCCGTGTTGTGCAGTTGCGTTCGGTTCAATAGTCCATAATTTTAGACCACCAGTTTTCAAAAGTCCCGAATTTTTTGTTAAACTTAAATTTAATTTTTGTCCAAATACTGTTAAATGTATATTAGCTGCTTTATCTTGAAATTTTTGTTTTTCTGGAGTTTTGTTTTGATCCTTCGTCCTTGTGAATTTTGAATTGCTATCGCCTTCAATTGTATTTTCTAAATTAATACTAGGATTATTTTCTATACTTCTCTCTTCTATATGATGTAAATGTACCACTTCGTATTCAGGAACTGAAAATAAAATTAAAATGAATAATTGTGCAAATTAAAACTGTTTTAAAAGAAAACTTAAATAATTTTGTAATCAAATCATATTTGATAAACAAAAGAACAAAGCAATATAATTAGATAAATGTAATAAATAACTATAAAATTACGTGTTACAAAATCAGAGAACAAGGGCAAAGTATTAGCATTAAGATATTTGCAGTAATTATAAATCATAGAAATAGTAATAAATACAATTTTATATTCAGGTCGGTAAAAGGCACAACGACCTTGCTTGTATTAACTTGATTTTATATAAACAAATACATTTATTATATAATATTATGAATATTCTTTACGTCTTAAACGCCAAATGCGGTTGAAAGAAATGCTGAATAAATACCTACATTTATGCATTATTTACTATATCAACAAACACAGTTAGGAATTAAATTCTTCAATTACATTTGAATATTTATCAACAATTAATAAACATACGTAATTAAATGTAATTAAGCTCATTTAAAATCGGGATAATGCCAATTAATCATCAGTATTATTCACTGTTAAATATGCTTATTAATCAAATTATACCGATGAATACTGTAAAAAATACTAATTTGCAATCAAAACATAATTTCAGTGTTTGCTTTTATGTAACTATAAATTATACGTTAATTGCAGTGGTTTTAAAAACTGATTTTTACGTTTAATTTCTTTATCAAAGGTTTTTGTCGATGTTTTTGTGAATAGTTTTGTAATGCTCTAAAAATTTGCCGGAAGTACATATTGCAGTAATCTATTAAACGTAATACAATTAATTATAAACGATGCTTTATTCGATTAATAACGTTAATAAAACATTTTGTAAAGTGCCAATACAAATAAATCTAATAAAGATTTTTTTTATCTTTACCACAAATAAACGCAACACAGAATTTACGTATTTGTATCTTATGAATTTAAGATTTTAAAATAACAAAATAATGATTTTTTAAGTGTTTTATAATTACTTCCTTAATTTAAGGTTATCGAAAGATCTTACAGATTTTCTGGATCGAAAAAAGAGTAATGAGGAAGTACTACGGCGGATTCGAAAACTGAGGTTTTTTGTATGGACTTTATGAAGCACTCGAGAAAGATTAAGACGATCCTGGAAGGAAAAATGTTAGGACAGACCAAGGTTAGAATACTTTGATTAGATAAAAGTTAACTGAAGATCGATTCACATAGATAAACAATAAAAGGGTATATAGTGAATATAAGGTTAGAGTGTTACTTGAATCAACTGTGTTATGGTTTTTTAAAATTACAATACGACCAGTTGTTGAGCACATTTTACAAAAATAGAAATAAATAAATAAAAATAAATTAGTGTATTCCCACAATTGCATTGACAAACTTACTGCTGACGAGCTTAAAGAAGGTGAAACAGTCATGTAGTTTACTCTGGTGGCATTTGCAAAATTGCATTTGTTTTGTTAGTAGTTTGTAAGGTAAAAAAGGCAAGTTGACAACACTGTAAAAATGCATGTAAGAAACTGTCATTGTAGCGATGCACGTTGGCCTTCGTTACGACTGTTACGAGTTGTGTAATAAAAGCATACAAAAGTACACAAGAGTTTTGCTTGTTACTTAAAGCTAGTTGGTGCACACATACACCAACAACGTGACATGGTGGCAGCGAAGATTTTTTTCTCACGGTATTTCTCGAATTAGAGACACTTGCTATTTTATTAACGAAAGGAAGCAATATTCGAGTTTAGATTAAGAAAACAGAGTAACAGCTGCATATAAACCGCAGTTCGAATAGCAAAACAATTTTATTAAAAAGAATCCGGATATTTGATGAGCTCTTTTATCATGCAGGTCAACGCTTTTAGAATCGGGTTTTAGTCCAGCAAAACTTTTGTTTAATAGAAAACTTCTTATCCATTTACCCATATTGCCTGATAAATTAAACGATAATTAAACTTCATCTTTCAAAGAAATAGAACAGTAAAAATGTATAATCGACGACACAATGTCAAACAGCTTTCTAATTTACAAATTGGAGATGCAGTTTGAGTTATAGATTTACAACAATATGGCACTATACTTCAAATATGTCGCGAACTTAGATCGTATTTTATAGTCAGTTTCGGGTAACTATCGTAGAAATAGATGGCATTTGATTGATGCACCGTACCAGATTTCCTCTAAAACTCAATTTAACTATACACAATTACACAACCAAGTTTGAAACAAACGGTTGTTACAGAAGTTAGTAATGAGGAGGATGTAATAAAAATAATGGACATAAAGACGTAGATAGAAATAATGTTTTGCCTAGGTCTACCCGGCAATGTAATAAACCAGGGTAACTAATTATGTCACATAAAGTTTGTACTCATTTAAAATTGTTTAGTTTTATTTTAAAAAAAGGGTGATGTTGTGTTAGTAATTTGTAAATTAAAAAAGGCAATTTGGCGATACTGTAAAAAATGTATATAAGAAACTGTCGTTGTAGCGAGGCACATTGGCGTTCGTTACGATAGCCACGAGTTGTGTAATAAAAGCATACAAAAGTACATTTACTTGTTAATTAGAGCTATTTGGTGCACACACACACACCAACAACGCGACAGCATTGAGATTGCTTTACTTCCAATGTCTTTTACATTGTGGTTTTATCCTGCAGTTTTATTCAAAAATATATTGAATTACACTGGTTTAAAATTAACTTACACCGTTCTTTACCTTTATAAAAATTTGTAGTTATCTTTAATACATAGTAACTTATAGTACTATGAAATGGCTCTGGTACTAAACCTTGTTAATGGCTGCCTAATTCTGTTGGACCGGTGTGAAAATTTGAATTCTATCACATGTTATAAAATGGAAATATATGAATAGTACACAAAACGCAAGTGTTTCAAAATAAATATTTATCAGATAAAAATTTATGCAAAAATCAAATTTTTCTCTTTGCAAAATTTACGTAAAAAATATTCAGTATTTTTTAAACACTTTTTTGAGAGTGATAATTATGTTTAATCTACACTTACGTTAAAATTGTTACCCTGTTTTAGAAATAATAATATACAAACAAATTCATATACGTTAAAAAAATGGTAAACTAATTTAACAGTTGTTTCTTCTAAGTGCAAAAATGTATTACACTTTTCCTTCTTAGTAAGTAAAAGCAGAAATCATAAACCCAGAAATTATCTGGAAACTGTATCATACTAAAGAGATCTCTAAAAATTGTTTTTAAATAGTTATTTGTATTACAAGTTCAGAAAATGTTATTTTGCAAGTATCAACGTATGTATTTGTAGTCCCAGGTAAAGCCGAGCCTTACAAAATACGAATACTTGTAAAATACTTTTAGGGCGTATGACACACAAAATTTTGTGTGCTAGTTTTTATATAAACTTGTTAAAAGCAATACTATTTTGTTTTAATAAAGTTTAATAACGTATTGATAAAACTAAAGCATGCAATGATAAAATTCAATTGTAGATATATTTGATAATTACATAATTTTATTATTCATATTTAGCAATTATTCTAAACATTAACGCAGATAAGGGTTTATGTCAGTAATAATAAATCTGACACAAATGACAGAAAGATTAGCGTTAGTGCCAACTTCTAGTTATAAAATTGTACTACACTTTACCGGTTTAGTGCAAAACGGACGGAAGGTCAAAAAATAATTTTAGTAATATTTGAGTTATTATATCACAACGGACGTTGGAAGACCGGTATGAACACGGAATCAGCAACAAATTTCGAGGTGGATATTCACTTATTTTTGTTAAAAATAAAAAAGACAGTGAAAGTTCACAATTTTTTCTTAATTATTCGATAATTACGTAGTGTTGTAGTTCTAATGCAACTGATACGTAATGATTAGACATAGGTGTAGACAAAATTACTTTGCTTGGTCTACTGACCTTGTTTTAATTAGATTATTAAATTAATGCAAACAATCTGTAGACAAAAAAGTATTTTCTACCTAACCAGCACTAACGACAACTTTCCAATTTGCTGTCTATATTGATTTTTCTGTAAATAAGTAGTATCATAATTTTATGAAATTTATATTCTATTAAATTATTATATATTATGTGTATAATAATTGAACTTTAAATGGTAATGTTTTTTTTTCTGTAGTATACTATGCCAATTGTTTCAATTCTTTACTTAGGAGACAACAATTTTTTTTGTATAGCTACGTTTTAGTAACCCATATGTGCAACTACTATTAATTGCTACTTTATTTCTGTTACTAATTATTAAAAAGTGAACACATTGTTATACGAAACGCAGTTATATAAAAAAGTTAGTACTTTTTATGCTTCTAAGTAAAAAATTTAAATAACTTATTTTGAATACTAGCAGTGACTAACATAATTAAAAAAAATACATAACTATAATGTTGACTTACAGATAGAGGTTAAGCAACACAAAAAACTTACCTAAATCGTGATGATCTACATGAAATGTACTTTTTATTTCATCTATGGTCATATGTTTGTGTATCTGAAAAAAAAAATTTAATTAATAGGAATAAAAACAGAAAAAATCATTTAAAACATGTTATTTGATAAAAGTTCATGTAAAAAATAGTTTTACACCTTGAAATTTATTTAAATTACAAAATATGTGTAATTAACCTTTGCTATTTTGAAACTGTTTGTAATATTAACATAATATTTGTTCTGGTATTTATACGTATTTTTATCAAGATGACTGGCGATTGTAGTGTAGGCGGATAACATGTATTTAACATTCATTTCTTAATAAACTTGTTCAATATCACTAAGTAATCTTAAACATGGTGTGTTAATATTTTTGCTTAAAGTTACAACTCAATATAAGGTAAAAATGAAGTGTAGTTGTATTTTGCAATATCATTAAAAATTATACAATATATACCTACTATGTTTGAGGTTAATTTACATACACGTTTGCTTTTTTATGGATTCATAATTTAGTTTAATTAAATTAATTATTATATTACATATGAGTTCATTTTTACGAAAGCGCATTTTTGTAACTATACTAATTTTAGGCACCGGTGATATGATCTTTTTAAAGAAATGTGCCTAAGCATGATTTAACTATGTTAAGTTATAGACTATATGGTTTTAATCTCAAGTCAATTGATCGCATAATGTATTTTAAATAAAAACTATTAAATTAGTGTTAATTAACATTAATAGTGTTGAGCCTGAGCAAATTCTTAATGACACACAGTAGATCAAGGACATCCTATTGTTTAATTCTGATTGTGATCGCGATAGTTCAAATACTTTTTTCATTTGCATAAGTTTAGTTTTTTGGATACATAAATATTATTATTAGTATAAAACGTGTATAAAGTAATTCAATAAATATGCTTATTAACAATTTCTTCTATATACACATTGCTTCAATAAAAATAATGGTAAGTTTTATCGCATAATATAACTTTTGTTATATTTTTTTTCAGATAATACACAAAAGCATTTTACCCGTAAAAAATTGTTTTGTTAGCATTACAATGTTTTTAAATTTACATTATTGTTATTAAGTTTAAACATAATTTTTGTTGTAACATTTGCACAGTTAATATTATTATAGATTGTACTAATGTAGTATTAATAAAAATTCAATTTCAATTATGTTTTAGTCAATGTTCTTTTATGAATATTTTGTAAAAATAAAAATACATAAAAGTTTTAAGAGAATGAATGATAAATTACTAAACATCGTTTAAAAACAATGTATTTTTAAATCTTTTTATTTTAACAAATATTTTTTTATTAAAGATAATACCAAGTTGACATAAAGAAGAAATAGTTAAAAACTGTTGTTGATAATTAAGAAAACTCCAATGGAAAAAATTGGAACTTAAATAAAGATAAATTTTGTGGAATAAAAAAATTAAATCTGTTTGTTGAAAATTCGCATATTAGGTCATGAAATTATTTAAAAAATGTTAATGCGTTGGGTGACATTTAACGAATACCTACTTTCAGTTTAGATTGTTCCAAATGATTTCAATGTTATTATTTGCATTTATTACAAAATAACATAAAAATTTTACTGGAAGACGTTATCGATTTATTAAATTAGATGGGGTACTCGCATAATAGAGTACTTCTAGTTTACAGATTGTCTAACTGAACGAAAATTGTATGAATATTGGCAGAAAACATCAATTGTTTTTCATGGTTTTTTATATTGCGCTTAATAGGGTTGTTTTTTTATTAAATAAAAACGCAAAAACAATATCTACAATAGATTAATTTTTATTTAGCTTTTTTGTACTATTTTGATTGTTATAGATTATAGAATATCATATATATTAAATGTTTAACTAAGTTTACAGATGCAATTGTAAAAAATAATTGAATTGAAGAACAAATAGTTTTAAAACAAGCAAGGTGATGGTCTATCTGAATAATTTAATTGCGAAACATACTATATATTTCCCAATAAGAGATTAAATGTAACTTTAATCAGTGCAGTATCTTTTCGGTAAATTTTTGTGTGCCTTAAATTTTTTTTTTCTATTTTTATTGCAATTTTCTAACTTTCTTAGAATGCAACCAAGTTCAATAGAACACTTTAGAGAAGCAGAAAAATATTTTGGAAAAAATGCGTTGCAGAATTAAGTAAATAGAAGTTCACATACAGTAAGTTGTTGTCAGGCATAGTTTTCAAAAAGGTAAGAGGCGCCGCTATTGCTTGTTGCACTACTTATATCTTATTTAATAACTACGAGGAGTGATTTCAATTTATCGCGCTCAATTCTTGCTATCCTATTGGCCAAATTACAGCTCTTTTACACAGCCTCAAATTTGTTTGTTTACTACGCCAGTTTGCTTTTTTGTTGTCTTGTAATTCTTGCGCCTTAAATCTGCGTTATCATATTTAATTAAAACAGTTCTTCGGTGAACAAAAAATTTTGTATTACGATATTTGATGGATTACACAATGCTAAGTACAAGTGGTGTAGTTAAATAAACGACTTGACATAGGATAGTAGTCTATCGCAGAAAAGTACTGCATAATTAATATGTACAAGCAAATTCTGACTGAAGATGGAAATACAAAAACTGTTGTTATTGTATTTAAAGTTTTAGAAGGATCAGGTATGTTTTATTTGCGATATAAATTGAAGGTTCTAACTTGTAAATTTTTTGTAGGCATTGCAAAATCAACCGTGTATCGTGTTTTAAAAGCATATAAAGTTACAGGAAGTCTTTACTATTGTGGTGATCGACTTGACAAAGCCGTTAAAAACAATATTCTAAGAATAGTACACGGATTTGTTTTTGAAAATGAATGAGTTCGGTTCGAGCTTTTACCGTTAATACATCAACACAAGTAATAACAGAATTTTATATAATTGCTAAATGGCAAAAAACTTAACAAATGCAGTTTTTACTGACACCCTATCAATGCGAATTAAATCCAACAGAACTGATGAGCTCAAGTAAAGAACGATGTGGCAGCTAAAAATAAAGCTTTCAAGTTGTCTTAAGTAATAAATATTTTACAAGATGCTTTATCTAATGTTTCTAATACTGATTGAAAATTGTGTGGCACATGTCATTAAAGAAGAAGAAAACGTGCAAATTAAATATCTAATAATAATAATAATAATAATATAGTTAAAGTAATCTATCTCTAAGTGGAGAAGATATTGTAATAAAATATGATATTTTTTAAAGTTAAATCACAATTATATTTATTCTAAAACTAGTTTCGATAATTTAAATTGTCATCATCAGTTAAACTAAAAGCAAATTAACAAAAATAATTAAACATTTCAAAGAGCTTACAAGTTATATAAAATTATAAAAATTGAATGACAAATGTCAACAAATTAAAAAATTTAAATTGAAACTGACATTAAATACACAGCCATAGGTATATATAGCCATAGAGTAGTTTGCATCTTTTGTTTTACATTTTAATGTATTTAAAATTGTATGATTTTTTATTCTGGGTCATTGATCAGTGTTGTATTTAACAATGTCCATAGTACTCATTATTTGTAATACAGAATTTTGTTTTTTGTTACTTGTATTACGGTTTACGTTAATAAACATGTTCTGAATTTTACTATGATTAATTGACAGCGCTATAGCAATTTAATTTCAACCAGGGTTACCAAAAGGAATTATTAATTCATAAAATTATAGAAGCCTACTACTTTCGAATTTACCGCCTCAAATTATTTAGTTATTTATCTGGTGACTTATCCGTATAAATTAATCTTTTGTAATCGTTTATCATAAATATTAAATAAGGTATAGGTCTCCTTTACTCGTTATCGAGTTCAAAGTTACACAGAAAATAGAAACCACATTTACTTTTATAAATATATTTTAACAGAAAAAAAACTTAAGGTGTCTTAAAAGCATTTTTAATTTTTACGTGCATTTACGTGCTAAAATTTCTATCAAATGGTTAATAAACTATTAAAAAACCTAAATACTAAAATTGTGTTGAATTTGTTTATTTATTTTTTTTGTATTTTTCTTGTACGGTAAAAATTTTTTTTTGTATAAACAATTACGTTTTTTTACTGTTCATAAAATTTCTAAAAATTATTTTATATATAACAGACTAACCAATTGTAGCAATGTAAAGCTGTAAATTTATATATATAAATACATATCATAACAAAAATACATTATTTATGGTATAGTTCTATTATACTACATTTTTAGTACAATTTAAATGATGTTTTTGTGTTTGCTAATTTGTCACAAGATTATGTGTACTACAAAACAAGTATAATAAACTATAAAAAAATACACTTTTTTTTTCCATAAATTTTTGTGTTAATTTAAATTAAGAAGTATTTGGGTTATTGGGTGGCATTGTTTTATACAGGCTTATACACGGAAGCCGTTGTTTTAAAAATTTAAAAAAATTAGAAGAGCTGAACATACTAAAAATTGCTAAAAATCTAAAAGTTTGAATTTTAATAAAAATTAGTATGAAGATCTTTCTGAAGCGTTTTCAATTTTTTGATTGCCTCAAAAATTTTCTTGCGTTGTACACGTCTCACTTGCACCGTTCTTAAACCATATTAACTTTTATTTTATTTTTATTTCCAAGAATTTATACTTTCTGCGAAACCATAAAATAAATAATTTTGTCTGTATGATACCAAAACTTAATTTTTCTAATGGAACATATGCATTTATTTACTATTATACAAAAATGATTGATATTATATATAATTTATTCATTTTCTAACAATATGAGCTATTCCGTTCTAACATTTAAGCGCATCTTGTAATTATTTGTTTGAGATAGGAATGTTAAATTAATAATTATGTAATGGTATATTTTTTAAGACCTGGTGTCTTCAGTTTCTAAAACAAAATAATTATACTGTATATGCGCTGACATACTTCAATAAAGTTACAAAACTGCTCATGTGTCATTCGCGGTACTTATTACTTAAAATTACGCTATTGTTAAATCTGCATCTCATGCATTGTTAAATAATGCAAAAATTGTTGAAACAATTTTATTTAAAAGGTTAAACCTTGAATAAAAGGGGATTGGCTATTCCGTGTTACATTAAAACCAAATTTAATCTACGTAAATTTGTTAGAATAAAAAGATTTGAAAATTTCTTTTTTATAGAACTCTTAATGCAAATTTTTGATAGAGTATTTAGTTATGCATATCGTATTTAATAGTTTTCATAAGAGTTGCTAACGATTTCCGCTGAACTAATAAGGATATTGAACTTTTAATAAGTTCGTTAAAGATAACTGCAAATAAAACCACTTTCACTATATCTCGAGGTTTGGAAATGAAAGGTGATTTAGTTATAAATGTAATAATGTTAGATAATAAACACAGTTGGATTACCCATTAACTGAAAGTGTAAGTTTAATTACCTAACAATTAACCGGAACAAAATTTTATAGTGTTTCGTGCTCATATAAAAGATAACCTGTTTTCATTCTTGTTTTTAGGTGTGGTGTTAATAAATAATAAATCACCTTTAACCTCTATTATTTAGAAAGACAGCAAGCGTATGTTGTGTATTTACCTAGCCTTGTATTGAGTGTTTAAATAAAATAAATGGCACGTTTGCATTCATTTTTTAGTTGGGTAAGTTTTGCCAGACTTAGTTTATCGTTTATTGTTTGAAGTTGCGTATAAGTAATTAAACTATACATTTTTCGAATGTACGTATAGTCATACTGGTTATGTTTAATTGCATTTACCACAGTATTTAGTACATTAAATTGTGTCTATGTAAAATTTGGCTATATAAATAAAATTTATGGCGATTTTAAATAGTGACAGTTGCAAATAGTAGTATGATATAAACGCAAAAAAGAAAATTTAGACTGTTTTTGTTAATAAGGAATATATTTTTAAAATTTGCAGTTACAAACATGTCTTAGAAGTCTTGTTATAGAAGTCTTAACTAAAAAAATGTCGTTACTTTGTGTTTTGTCTCAAACAAAGCGGTTAAACATAGTTTGCATATATTTAAAGAATTTTAGGTATTTAATTAGAAACTTCAATTATTAATAAAATATTACGTTATTACTAGAGAAATTTATTTATTAAGTGCGGAACTAAATTAGCATTCAGATTTTTTTAATTTTTACCACTAAAGCACGATAAGACATACTCAATAAGGTAATGAAATCTGACTGAGAAGTTCTCAGTTGATCAGTGCCGCAAACATTTGAAACGCCACATAAAAACTTTTCTACTACTATCCGCTACTGACCTCGAAACTCCTGTAATCATTTAAATAAGGAATTGAAACTCGTCCCTGTACATTACGTATCGTGAACGAATTGTAGAACTGTCACATGTAAAGTAACATAGAACTTGAAAACTGGTAATTCTCCTAACAAAATATTAAAAAAGGATTTATTGTTTTTAGATCAGCTTATATACATCTACAACAAATAATGAACTATTTCGCAATTTTTACTAGATTTGGTTAATGAAACAGCACTACAAACTGTATCATCGTCTTCATCATTATATAATTAAATTTATACACTGTATGAATATGCCTTGGAGCAACTGCGCTAAGTACGGGGAAATATTTATATGTTACATTCGACACATTTTATGATTGGCATTATAAAACAAAGTAGCGATGTAGCAACTTATATGAAATAAGACAATGCTGCGTTGCGCTCTTTGACCTTACTTCTTAAAATGATAGAATAGCAAAATTTATTAAAATTTTATATCAACTTGTTAATTATTTCATTTTAGCAAGAAATATTTTTTTGAAGGAAGAAAATAGAAGAAACAAAAATAAGGAAACTGATTATAGACTAGTTTTTTTGAAGACTTTTTGAACAGCTACTTTTTTCACATTACATTTTCGGTATTTTAAAACAATAGAACTGTGTATTACAAACAAGTCAAGCAACAAACACATGTAATTTTTAAGATTTTTTTCTATTTAAACTATGTTTTAACAAACACGTTGTGTATTAAACTTGTCCATTTTAAATTTTATATTGAATTTTTAGAACGTTACATTCTTAGAATTTCTCAATATTTCGTGTAAATAGAAAAGATAAAAATGTTTTGTATTGCTTTGTTGTCACTGCCAAGTATAGAACATTCATTAAAAAACATGTATGTGGTAATAGCAGATAAATATTAGACAAGGTTTATATTACGTATTATTATTAAAAATTAATAAAGTTAACTAGAATTTTTTTGTAATACGAACAATATTGTTTATAAAAATGTTTTAAAATTGATTAAGCAGTCATGTTTATTTTTCTTTAACAAAGTTTTAACATTAACAACTGACATTTTTTTATGTTTATTTTTGTTTTATAAATTGAATAAATTAATTTTTTGTAATTGAATAATAGCTAAGTTTCCAATCTATACACAAATAGATGATTAAATAATAAATATCTTATATTTAGTTTTAAACGTAAACTTTAATCTTAGAATTGACATTACTTAATTGAACATTTTCTTAGATGCTTGTAGTAATCAGCGATTACTCATTTCAATATTTTTATCTAAATTCTTTGTATAATGCGAATTTGCTGTGAAAGAATTTAGGCTTCGTCAGTTGTTTTCTTTTTTTCTTTTTAGTGATATTAACATTAGTAGTTATAGTGACTGAAAACCTTGAAAATGCACGTCGTTCAAAATAATTTTAATGCGATGTAAACTTAAGAGTTTGATTATTTTCTCATGAATCTAGTCATCAAAATTTGACCAAATTGAAATGGGACTACTCCTAAGGTATTCTCTTTCTAATAAAAGAATCGTCAAATGTGTCAAGGTAGTAAAGAATGATCGCTGAACATACATTTAAAAAAAAATATCCCGACGAATTGAGAACAGCCTTTTTTTCGAAATCGGTTGAAAATAACTCTAAACCTTGCATTTCATAGAAATAAAACGTCTACATATATAAATAATACATATTTAATAGTACATAACAGTAAATTATAATGATATAGTAATGGCTTGTATATGTAAACCTATTAAAAAAAACTTTCTTGTTACTACTACAATGGAACTCATAATGAAAAAGTACAGTTGATTTTAATATAATATATACATATTGAAACATCATCCTCGATTTTGCTAATGAAAATACAGTATTTGCCAGAACAAACAGTATCAAAAATGAAAATTATATTTATTTTTTAATCTCTGTAATTACCGTTTTTAAAATGTGCATCATTACGACGCTTCATATCGATTTTTAAATCACTAAGCATATTTATAAAAAATCTTTGTATTTTTTCTTTCTCTACAATAACATAAGGACGTCAAATTCAAGGAATCGAGTTGTTTGTCAATTATTAAATTTGTTAAGATGAACGTTATTACCATCTGAACATCATGATTTTCTAGACTTCGAGATTCTTGTAAATTAAGCTGAATATGCGATCACAGCAAATTTTTCTTGTACGTTTGTTTGAAACGTTTAGTCGTTGTCCAACTTGAACCCAATATGAATAACCACCGATTGATTTGAACATCCGACTTGTAGATGTTGCCGAATTTACATACCGTTTTTACAAGGCAAATTTGCGGTGACTGCACAACTTAATCAAAAAGACGACCTTCGTTTTCTTTGGTACACACTGTTTTTCGACAACCTGGACAACCTTTACGTTGACACACGTTAATATCACACTTTTAATGTGGGCTGCTTTATTAAATTGCTGTGGATATCTTACTGACACATGTAAACCTGAACCATCATTGCGATCATTTCCGTACCACCCGAAATAATACTTTACCAAGAACATTTTTTTCTATCGTTAGAACCATTTTCAATTTAAATATCAGTTATAACTGCAGCGTAATATTAATATGTTAACTATGACAATTAAGTCAATAATGACAAATGCATATTACATAAAGTCGACAGTACCATTGTCTTGGTACTGTTTATTTTGGCGGATACCGTAATTGAAGTTTCTGTTGCAATAGAAAATATTCATTACATCATTACCTATTTTAGAATGATTTGAAACTGTAAAGGATATTTAATTTTTAATACAATACAAAATTATATCAAAATGTATGCATAATTGTTTAATTGTGTTTATCATTTTCCTGCGAACATTTTAAAACAATTTTTGTTAAAACATTGATGAAATATGTTGGTACATACAAATAATGTTGCAATATGTAATAATTTTTGTAGTTTTGCAAAAAAAAAACATTCAACGACATTTTAATAAATTCCTTTCTCTTTATTTCTTGCAATTTACTCATCCTAAAGTGCAAGGACATTCACCATCTTCCTACTTTTACAATCATGCTACTGTTCATGTTTTTCAATATGCTGTATAGTCAATTGCAACGCTAAGTATTATCATTGATGTACATGAACAATGCTTAGCTAGTAATTACTTCTTGAATGATTTATTTTGCAGTACTTTCACTTTGCATTGCAAAGGCTTTTACTAATTGCAATTAGATGTTCAATGTAAATAGTTATGTAAATAAAAATGTATTTATGTATTACAACATACGTATGCATTATTTTTGAATTTGTTTAAACATTAAAATCGTACACTAACCTATTGAATCAATTAAAAACTTAAAACTTTTCATATTATAATGTTTTTTAAATGATTTAGAAACTATAATACTTTTTTTCTTTTAAGTTTTTTATTTACTCTATAAATTATTTTAGGTGTAATTATTTATTTTGTCATTATTATTATATCTAAATATTTTTTATTTTTAGAACTTGGTTTTTTTACAATAATCACATCTGTAAATTTATGTTATAACAAAAAGAAGTTTTTTAAATCTATCAATTTTTAATAAACACAATTATTTACAACTTAACGTAATAGTACGTTAGGTAATAGTAATATAAACAAAAAAGTACTTCCGTTGTTAGACCATTGCTAAAAACAAAGCATTTATAAATTAACAGTACCATTATATTAGATTGTAATAACTACTTTAATTCAAGTAATTTATTATTATCTATATATTGTGCTGTAGCTTTCATTGTATAAATTTCTTTTTCCGTTTTAAATGCAAATGATTGAACCGTGACAAATTGTATTTGTGAATTAATTTTCTTCCTTGTTAAAGAAAACTCAAACGCTAACTACCCGAACATTAACGGTGAATAAATTTTTAAGGGCATTTAGAAATAAGTTTAGAAAGTAAATGCAATTAATGACGTTACGAATGCATTTAAACAAACAACGTCACATGAAATTTTTTACAAAAAATTAATTTAGCAATTAATTAACGCGTCTAGTTATTTTTAGAATTGTAAATGTCGTTGCAAATTTAAATTTAAAAAAGGAGTTAATGGACAACTTTCAAATCAGGTTTAATTGGTATTGCAATATAAATTTTATTATTTTGAAATTCAACTGTGTATGTACATATATTTGTTTTAACTGAATTTTTATTCGAATAAATAAAAAATGTGGTATATTTTGTCTTAAACAACACGTTTTTAAATTTTGTAACGCAAAAACAATATATTTACTTACAATAATATTAATTGAAATAATAAAATATTAACGAGTTTTTGCATTTTTCAAATTAGTGCTTAGTTTGAAATAATGAATTGGTAGAAAAATTTAACAAGGTTAACATGTTTTTTAACGTGTGTAATTTTTGTTATGTTATATAGATAATTTCTAGATAATCTAATAAATGTCTATTAAATAGCATGAGGAAACTAGTTTGATTTATGTAGTTAAAAACGTAGTTTAAAAAGATAGATTTCACTAAAAATAAATATTTTTTAATTTTTGTAAATCAATGTTGGTCTTGCACTTTAAAAAAATAATTGTTAAGAACATAAAGTTATTCTTGAAACATTGTGTATATTAATTTATTATTTACAATTAAAAATTAATTTGTATGTTACTGATGTTAAAACGTGTAATAAAAATTTACTAATTAAAATAGCTGATTGACCAGATTAGTTTCACAAGAATGCGTTGATTTTGTTTATTATACACATTTGAAATAACATTTTTTCAACAATAATAAATAATTTTTTTTATTCATGTTTTAATGTATTGTTACTGCTAACGCTGGCGCGAACATAGGCTGGGTAGCAATGCGAGAAAACCCAAGTCGACTAAGCCAACATAAGCAGGCCAACTAGCTCCAGTAGTGAGGGCGTAGATAATAATTTTCTTTACTTCTCAATAAGATTCAATTATAAGGACGCCACCAATTTAACCTCAATTCGCAAACGTAACCCTGAACGTTTCTCAGGTGTGCGGGTACCTAGCACTATATTTCTGTCTATGTAAAGCCTACTAATATGGATACCAACTACAAGCACTAAAAGCTTTCTTTTAAGGGTGGGAAAAGTTAAAATAGCAGTAAAAAGCGTTAAGCGACGAAAGGAATATTAATTAAAGTTTTAGAGCAAAATTAAATAAAACACAGATAACGCAGTTGCCTGTTTTCTGAGTGTACAACTTAAAATATATCTAAGCATAACGCATAATGCGAGTGAAGACACTAAAACTACTATCGGAATTCTTCATCAAAAGCAAGTAGTAAGCGAACTTTGAAATTTTAAAATCCCAAACTAGTGGATGCATAAACAAAATGCAGCTGGTTCCAAAAATTCGCTGTTCTCGTTTTGTATATAAAGATGGCTACCTCTTAATGCATTTTTATCTTAAAGCATGCGTATAACGTAAAGTTGGTTTAACTTGTAAATAGTGTTTCACGTCCCGGAAAAAGCTTAGAAAATAACTAATGCATCGAAAAATATGGATATGAATAATTAAACAAAATGATCGTAAGAGTAAGGTAGGTTGGAGTAGCTTGGTACTGTGTCCACCTTGAGGCACATTCCGACAGCGGTGAGGCGGATTGGGTTTTGTAAGATAAAAGCCAGGTTTTACCTTTTTAGTTTTATTTTGTTGAATGACTGTATCATGGCTATTAACGCAAGGCTACAATTACAAACGCTTATTTTATTCTTCTATTCTAACGATTGGTTCTGCGCTTATAATTTCTAGCCCTATTGTAAGGAAAATTGTTTTATAGTTATCTACTTTTTCTTTAGTAATAAATAAATCTTGAAACGATTTAAACTTTGCAAAATTAGTTATGGCAATAAATTTCATAAAAAGTGAGATGCGTGCTAATAAACTATGATATACATATTTTACAGATGCGGCAAACCGCCAAATGATTATATTATAACAATAACCCTCTAGTTAAAACTAATGTTAAAATACGGCATTTTTTGTTTATGGATATTACGTACTTATTATTAAAACATATTAAAAATAATAAAATAATGGTTAGTTGTTATACAAGACGATAAAATAAAATTTTATCGACGAGTGGAAATTTTTAATTCACGAGCAACGAAGGAGCGAGGGAAATAATTTTCACGGATCGACAATTATATTTCATCGTCGTATATAACATTAAATTTTTTTCTATAGCACATTTTAAAGAAAAAGTAAACAAATATTGATTGAATCAGTCACGTTCTAAAATTTCTGTTCTAACGGTTGCTAGGGTTGGTACTAAATACAACAAAATTTTGTTTATCAGAATTTATGGTTCATCGACGCTGCTTGTGTGTGCTTTTCTGAACATAGTGCATGTAAAATTATATAAAAATAATTCGGAAATCGATTTTGAAGAAGAAAACGTTCCCACAGATGTGGAAAAAGAGGCGTTGGAGGCATTAGGTAAATTAAAGTCCCAAAAATCGAGATTGATATATGAAAAGTGAAAAAGCGTAAAAAATATAAATAATGTGAGTAAAAAGATACTTTTGGCATACTTTTCGGAAAAGTCAAAGGAAGTGAAGCCATCAACATTGTGATCGTATTACTCGATGCTAAAGTCTACGCTACTAGTGAATAAAAATTCTGACATTTCACAGTAAGTAATATGTCAAGTGAATGCGGTCTATCAAATAATACCACATAATGTTTTCTGATACAATTAACTGATTACATTACTAAAGAAATTGATTGACTGACTGACGGTTATAAGCCTACAATTTGCAAGGTTGAAGTTGACGTTTTTCCCGTAGAACAAAAAAATTTTAAATTAAACTATTTTATCTACTCTTGATGTTAAATTACTATTTTATCTACCCTTGCGGTTAAAGTGCCACTTGACATACTGCATAAAGGACCGTCTAAAAAATGGTCAATAGTTATGTACCAGTCTGTCCTACATGTTTTTTTTGCTAAATATTTGTGTGTGGAAATTTGGTTTTTTCTTTGTCGGTTTGTTTTTTGTTTCTTTTTCTAATTCGAATTGGTGATAGAAGCTCAAACGTTTTCGAACTTTTTGTCTAGACAGTGATGCAAGAGAAATTGTAATTGTAAAATTTTTTTGTTGCTGTTTTTTTGTTTGAACTTGATTGTTACAGCATTGGGATTTTAAGATTTTTTGCCTATACTATCTATACGGCTACGATAATAAATTACCAAGCAACGCAATCAATTTGAGCAGCAGTTTTTGTGTTATGCAGTATGAACATTGCATGACTACATAAATAAATTTTATTTTACACAATATTTGATAATATAAATGCACGAAAACAAAAATATTATTATATTAAATTATTTAAAAAGCTGCGTTTCTTGATAGTAATGCCAATAATGATTACAATTCACTATTAATTTTGACAGAAGTTTAGAAATATTGTAAATTCAAAATTAAAATGTCACGCAAAACATTTGATTATTAAAGTAAATTGTGAAAAATTATCCAAAAATAGTTCTTTTGTGTAACAAGTTCGAAAAGTGAATTATTTACGGCAGTTTTACTTTTCGCATATCTTCATTAGCAACGTGCGACACGTACAGTACCGACGTATAGTTTAACGGAAAACGTCAACTTTCTGACATTAAATGACAAACGAAAAAGACTTTCTAAAGCTGCAGATAAAAATTAAACTTTTAAATTTGTGACTGCCGTGTCAATGTAAACACCTATAGTGTCAACATGAAAAAATACACGTAACATAATTTCTTATGTATAATACCTTCTTATTTAAACTGATGTCGACAAAAAAATAATTCAAATTTTGTCTGTTTGATTTAAACAAAGCGGTTGCGCCCGCTTTAATAATGTAGTTTTTAATAAATTTGGAATCCTCAATTCGAATTAATCTAGAAATTTATAAAAAAAAGTTTTTCAAAGGTTATGTTATTTCAAGCTAATATGTATTATAAGAATACTTTATAAAGTAATAATTTTAAGGTTGTGTCTATTTAGTTAAAAAACAACAAAAACAATTTTAATACATTATGTAAACAATTTAATGTACAAATAAGCATAGGACGATGTCAAGGAAAAAGAACAATGCGTGTGTGTATCGTAAATTTTACTAAAAGTGATTATATCGTTATGTAGTATTATAACAATGTGACAGTAACAAAGCTTCTAAATAATTAACAAAAAAAAATCCTTTTCAATTACATCGTTTTAAACTTCATATAATTTTTTTAAATATTTGTTTTAATATTTTTAAAAATACACAATTGTTTGTCTTAATATACATAAATTAAACAATTACATATAAACATGCTGTAGTAACTAAAACAATTAAACACAGATTATAGACAAATAAAATCTAAATTAACTGCCTTAGCAGCAAGCGTAAAAATAACTTATTGTAACGTAAAAACATTTCTGTAAAAGAAAGTATACAGCTTCAAAATTAATGAAAATTAGTTTTTTTACATACATAAAATATTAATAAAACTTATATTTTCATACTATTAGTCATTGTCTACTTAATTCATTTAATCAGAGTTCAATAAAAACAGGAAATTAAAATGAGGAAGAATTAATTTAATATTTGCTCATCGCAAGAATAAAAAAGTTACAAAACCTATAAACGACACGCCTGTTTAGTGTTTTATTATTAATTCTCACACCTGTTGTCCTCGTTGTTTTAATATACGTTAACAAGAGAATAGTTGTCAGACCTTCAAGGTATTCATATCGATTGAACAGAACCTTAACAAGAAACTTATTGGTATTTACAGTTAACATCTTACAATAAAAAAAGATCGAAGGAAATCTCCTTTATAAGATGTATTTTAACAATAAAATTAATTATAATGGTGTTTTACAATTAATTAATTAATGAGCAACAAATAGAAAACTCGATAATACTTCCTTAAATAAATTAAATAGCTATTAATTTAATTTAAGAACTGTCTAACGTACAATTGTATTTTTTTATAATTTTTTGTATAAATTATTTCACGATTTCCTGTTTGTAAAATATCGATAGTATATCTTATGATTTAGGTAACTTTGTTCTTGGGTGCAATTTGAATATTAATATCTAATTTGAGAACTTCAAGTATGTTTTAAAACTTTTTTAGAATTTTAAACATATAAGTATTAGGTTGTTAAATAAAAATTGGAAATTGAATCGGCATACTAAATTACTTTTCATGAGTTTAGAACAAAAAAAATTGTTATTTTACGGTTTTATGTTAATTTTTTAGTACGTGTCAAATAAGATTAATATATGTTTTTATCTTTGTTGCAGTTGTTAAAAAAGTATTATCACTTATTTTTTTTTAAAGAAAGTGATTTAAAAATACCATACTACTAGGAAGTGAAACATAACCAACTAAACAAATTTCAGTTTTTAGTATAATAACAAAAATGAATTTCGAAAAAACTGTAACAAATATTTTTTAAATAATAAGATTACTTCTAAATCAAAAACACCAGTAGAAATGTCCATAAGCAACTAAACAAACAATTAGTAAAAGTTTTACGTTTGTAGTAGTCATATACGTTTTTAAAGTTTTTTGAAAACCATTTTACATTTTATAATTATGTTCTTAAAATCCATAAAAACAAATATTTTACATTTTAACTTGAGCGTTTTGTTTTTTTTTTAAATAAATAAATTTAGTGCAGTATTAAAAGGTGTACTTACATAGATTATTATGGTAATGTTTCAACTTTCCTTTCTTTTAAAGTTTTATTTATTTAATCGTTACTGTCATTTGTTAGGATGCATTTGAATTTGTATGTTTAAACGCTTTTATTAAATTCAATTGGATGTTTGAATAAGAGTTCTATAACTGTTTTACAACGTAAGTCTATGCATAAATTATATAAATAAAGATAAATAATTTTATTTATTAAAATTAAGATTAACTTCTAAAAAAGAACTACTAATTTTTCAATGTGGTAAAAAAAATCATAGTTTATAATAATAACATAAAACATGATTTAAAACTTAACCTATAAAAAACTGGTAGTTTAGTTTTAGGCAATCATTAAAATAATATAAAGGATTAACCGAAATTTAGTAAATGCTATAAAAAGTTTAGGTATTACAAGTATGGTTTATTGACTTTTTGCCATTTAGAACATATTAACTGATGTTAAATAATAAGGATGTTGTTAACTTAATTAAGCAGGATATGAAAAAATATTTATTTTTTAAACGAATTCGTGATTTTAACGGTTAACCGTCACGTGGTTGATTACATCCCCACTATAGGGGTAGTATTCTATTCTTAGTCTACAAGGCCAGAACATATAGAAAGCAATGCGTCACAGTTAAAAGTTGTCTTCGTTGTCTTATTAAAAATAATCGTCGTATTAACTGTGAAGTATTTAAAACCACATTTATTTTGTATTACACTTCGTTAAAAAGTGTGTCCATTTTGTCCAGTTGCAATACCTTGTTCAGATCCTTACAAAACTACCTTATAGGAAATTAGATTTATTATTACTCCGTTTAGTAACAGGTTTATTCATTGTTGATATGTCAAGTACGTTTGTGTTTTAAACACTATAAATTACTTAACTATACTTACTAGTGAAAAACACATTGTAAACGTATCTCCCCTACAATTTTAAATGCATATCATATAAGCCCAATATAAGGCCAATATAAGAAAGCAGTAAAAATAGGTATACTTCAGCTTGCTTGTTGGACCCTTTTAGGTAGAATATTGGCAATACATATTTAACATCGAGTTTTAACCAATATATGCCCAATGTTGGTTAGATCTTCCAAATATTGGCCCTTAATACAATATACTACCTATGTTGAGCCCAGATCGGTACACTATGCAGTGCTACAGGGGAAATTTTAGAACTTATTTCAAAAAATACTTTATGAAGAAAGTTGTTTAAAAAAACACGTTTTTTTCGTAGACTAAAAAGTAGAAAATAACTTTTCTTCAACTTGAAACGTAGGTGCATTTAAATGTATTTTCTTAAATTATATAAGTTCTTATAAATGCGCCCACGTTTTAAGTTGAAGAAATGTTATTTTCTACTTTTTAGTCGACGGGAAAAACGTGGTTTTTAAAAAAAAAATTTTATAAATTATTTATTTTCTACTTTTATGATGATTTTTTTAAATAAAGTTTTAAACAAACAGTTCAAAAACTTGCCCGACTTAAATAGGTTACACAACTGTCGTAGATCAGAAATCTTTAAGTTATGGCAAGTTTCGTATTTTTTTATGCTTGAATATTGTATTGTCATCGATAATGCACATGTTCAAAAAATTCTAGCTTGATTAGTGCATTACAAGTGATCGAAAAATCGATTACAAAATTTGAAATGTTGCGGACAAACAATCAAAAAAACAAACAAACAAACAAGAAAGCAAGCTAAGAAAAACGTGTTAATAAAAATGATATAAGCTGTTATGTTAGAAGTTAAATCAATAACACAAACATCTCATAAAGAATTATGTACATCAATAATAATACATACGTAACAATAAATGTTTTCTGTATACTTTAATGTTGATTGTTAAATTTTTGCATTTAGTTTATTGTAATTACAAATATATGCGTTTTTTTTATGAAAAAATAATCTTGTTTGTTTAAAATATTAGTTTAAAATTAGTGACGTTATTGATTAAAAAAAATGTTTGATCAACAGTTGAATCAACGCAAAAAGAAACTTTTAAGTAAAACTATTATTATACAAATAATAATAAACTTTCATTCATTAATGCGTATGAACTAATTTACCTGTTTAAACGAACAAAAACTTAAAAAATGCATTTTTACTTGTATTTAAGCATAATAATAAAGTATATTTAATCTAGCATAATTAATTGAATTATTAAACTGGGAAAAACGTGTATTGACACAATTTAATGTAGTAGTATTTCGTAACTGACACTGATCAACGATTTATAGCAGATTTCATCACTATTAACTTATTTTATTAAAACTGGATTTTACTTGTGTCACCGTAAATATAAATTCTGCAATTCATATATCGTAATGTTATTAATACACTTCGACTATGTAAAGTAAATAATAAGTGAAGGTTGCGTATTACACAATGATTCTGGAGATACATTATATTACTTTTTACAATATAGGAATTTTCCTGTTTGATCTAAAGTGTAGATTAAATGCATAAATAAGCATTTGATATGTACATTCACTTAATTTTACGTGGTAATTTATAAACGTATTTACAAATATTTAAAACGTGTCTTACGCAAAAATACATAATTAATTGTATATTGTAATTTTGATAGAGCAATTACTAAATTTTTAGTTGTGTCGTGGTAACAACGCTGCTTTATTTAATGCCAAGGTTATAATCATTTATGGTATTGGAATTATAGTCCTTACACGTTTTCAGTTGTAGGCGCTAATTCGTTATAAACTTAAATTATTGTAAATGTCCTCGAAATAAAAAGAGTCTCTGAAAAAGTTACGAATCTTTTAAATATTCAATGTTCAAATGCATATTTATAATATAAAGTTCTTAGTATAAGCTATTTTAATGCATAGATTTTATAATAAATGATTGTAACCACATTTCGAAATTAAACTTATACTAAAATTTAGCAAACATTTGTTGCAAAATTTATAGGACTTGGTTAAAACATTAACAACTCGTTTGCTGTTAATACTAAAGTCAATTTAAGGTCAAATTTTAATTAACAATGTTTTAAAACACTATAGAATAGGTTACTGGTAAGAATAATAAATAATTGAAAATCGTGGCATTGTAACAAAAAATTGTCTGCACATAATCAATTTGGCTACATTGTTGTCAGAAATTTTTCTTTTATAGTTTAAGATTTTAATTGTGTTACACTCTATGTTATTTTGTTTACATTAATGAATAGATTTTTACAATAATTTTGTATCGCAGTTGTATATTTTAATGTTATTTAAAATGTTACTCAGCATTAAAAGATACATTTTTTATGTGTTATAGCGTCAGATAATTTGCAATTATTTTTATTTTGTTGCAAATTTAATATTTAATTTTAATTGTTTAATAAATAATAATTTAACCCTACATATAGTTTATTGTGTAATTTGTAGAATAAATTAACGAGAACTTGATTAACATCACACGATAACAAATTTTTCTATACATTCTACAGCTTAACAGTTATAAGTAAGCTGTTCTGCGATATTAATTGTTAACCAAATAATTAATCATTATTGATAAATTACTGACTATTATTTTATCTTAATATTTAATATACAAATCACCAAAATTGTATGGAATTAATGTATCTTCGTAATTAACCTTGAGATGTAGAATTAAATATCAAAATTTTCATGGTATTGTCAAAATCACATAATTTATTTCGTATTTTGATTTATTTTCCAAAACAAATTTAGCGATATAAAGAAATAATTTACTAGATAAAACTAAAAATATTAAAGAAAAGGTTAACTGCTTTGAACAAAAAGATAATAAAGTTTTTACTTTTAGTTATTAGAAATATGGACGCTGACTTTAAATAAAACAAAAAACGTTTGAATAAAAAACCAAATTTTGCTAGTAATTATAATGTTTTGTGTAAAACTGTTTAAACATAGACTAGCCAATTTATGACCTTATAAAGTTAATTATAGTCGAAAGACTTTTAATAACTTATGAATTTTTATATTTTGGTAATAATTCTTTTATACGTATTATACTGCAATAAAATAATATTAACTCGCTAACAGGTTGTTTAACCAACTCATCTGCGCATCTGGACAAAGATTTTTTAAATTTAATTATTCAATAATTTATTCGAATTTTTAGACAATTTAATAGTTTTTATAAATTGATAGTCATGTAATTTATTATAATTTGAATCTGAATGTAATTGTGTCTATCTGCATTAGTTCGATTACCTTTATTATCAAGAAATGCCGACGCTCAAATTTTTCAATTATTTTTTTTTCGTTTGTTATTACGTATACTACATAACATAGATTAATGTATTAGACTGTTTTATGTCAGTCAGCTAAATCAAAATTTGACGTTACCTAGATGTAGATCATCAGGAAAGCAATTACTAGCCGCAAATCAATATGTAACTGCTGATGCGAAACGAATTTACTTTTAATAAAAAAGAGTTTATTGACGTTTAACATTAATTCTTTTGTTTGTTAAATCAACGCATATTTTTTTGGTCTATAATTTAAAGAACATTGTATTTTAATGAAACCATGTGTATACCCTGTTGTCAAGTAACAAACTTTATAGATTATTTTGATTTAGTAAAACGTATCTAATTAATTTATATTATAATTATTTGTTTTTAGCTTTAAAAATGTGTAACACTTTCTTTTTGCTTTTAAACTAGAACAAAAAACGTAAAATAAGATTACACATGTTAATTACAAAGGCAAACAAGCTATTTATTACATTTTTTGCGATATTATTTTTATCATGATTACTTTTATATTTACTTGAATTTATTTATGATGTACTAAAGTTTATTTTGGTGTGCATATTTTCATTTAGAGCATCGTTTAGGAGTTAGATTATTTCGTTCTTTCTTTAGTTATTATTTTTAATTAGTAAGATGCAATGTGTAGCATATTATTTAATAATAAATCAAAAGTGATATTTTTTTTTAAATTAATTGAAACCAAAATTTAATACTTTAAGCAATATGTTTCTGGGTCTTTTACTTCTACAAATTAGGAAATTTTAATACTAATACTATTCGCATACGCAAATCTTTAATTCTACTGTTTATTTAAATTGACTGTCGTTTTTGTTATAGTTGAAGTTTACATCTTTCTGTATCGTAACCAAATTTATTTTGAGTTGTTTAAATTAAGCAAGAAAATGTACAACAAAAAGCGACTGGGCGTACGCTTATTACAACATGTTCATAACACACTAAATCTAGATCACAACCATTAACACAATACCCTACTTAATATATAATTTCTACATTGCAAAATCTGTAACTTTACTACAACAAAAATAATGAAATGTGGAAACGAAGAAAGTTTATTACTTACGTCATAAGCGCATACACTCCACAACAACGTTCCCATTAAAAGTAGAAGTTGTCTGGCCATTTTATTCTGAAAAAAAAGAGATAGATTATTCCTGATTGAAAGTGAAAGCGGAACTTAATAAAATTTTTTACATTCTTTAGATGGAATTTGAGGTATTTTTTTAGTGTTATTCACAGTAATAATAAAATGAGGCTCTTAATTAATAGGTTTTAAAGTAGTAAGTACAAAAAATGCGTTTTTGTATAACGTAATGACAAAGTAGTTTAATTAAATATGATTTAATTCTGAATTAGTAGCAAGCTTGTTAACAAGGTGTATCTACACTTATTTTTATATTCTACACTACATTAAGAAAATTTAATTTTACTAATGTGCGCAAGTGTTTTATAAATATTTTCTAATACCATCAAGTACAAGTGTCTCTTAAGTTTAACTAGGTAACTGATATAACACGATATATTACACTTTAGTAATACAACCGTAGTGTTAAGAAATAACTTTTATTCTATAAAGCAACTGCTAATACTGCTTTAGCTGTATTTTAAGTTATGATTATAAACAAATTACATAAAATAAACGCATGATTTAAAATAGAAACAACCAACATTATTTAAAATTAATATTATAAATATTAGTAGATTTACCTAAATATAAATTAAAAAATTATTATTTGAATACAAGTTAACTTTAATAATAATGATATTAACTGGATACAATTAAAATAATTAATACAACAGTTAGGGTAAATCGTTGTTAAGATTGAACTTACAGTTTATTTAAATTAATTTAAACAAAGTCATTGCATATAACTTGGTGATTGGTGCTACGATAACAATTTTCAATAGATTAAATAAAAATGCTGACAGTCTAATCTAGATATTTTAGCTAGTTTTAAGTGGTTAGTAATTGTACAAATAATAAATTTACAAATTGTAACAGTAACACCAGAAAAAATATAGGGATATTAAAACATAACGTTATTTAATTTATAATCAGGTTTTGAAAAAAAACAGGCAATTAGCTTACAATCACTAACGCAATTTAAAAAAAAACAGTTTACCAATTAAATATTTTTTTTAATATCAAGTTCTGTAGTATAAACGTAGCTAAAAACCAATAGTTTTCTTGAATAAACTAATAATACCAACGAGTTAGTTAAAAATTTATAGGCAATGGTAAATCTGTAAACGTGTTTAGACAAGAATAAGTTATACTATAAATTGTTGAAAAGATATGTCAGTATTAATATTGACTTTTACTATAAGACATTGTGTTACAAATGCAATTAAATGACAATATAACAATTCTTAATTTATCTTAAGCTATGTTTATGTTTGAATAAACTATATTAATTGATTTTTTTAACGAAAAAGATTTTATCATTTAGTTAAGAAGCTCATTTTTACTTTAGTATAATATTAAATTCTAATCTATTCCGATGTAGGCATGAAAACGACAATAATCTAAATTATTGCATCATAAAGTAACTCGTCCAACAGACCATGAACTTCAAGAAACCGGGCGTCATAACTTTAAATTGTAGAAGATTTTTTAAAATGTATGTTTACATAAGTTTTCCATGTATTTAAATTTAAATATTTATCTATTTTTAATTTTTATTGTAATCGTTTGGTGACAATTTAGGAAAAGCCAAATAGATAAGATGTATGTATGCTAATAAAAACGACAGTAAATTTTATATTTTACTACTTATAAAGCGTTCATTAATAATTTTAATATTTAATGTTTTTGTAATTAGAGGTGCATTTTAAAGAAAGTCTTTTAAGAAATATACCTACAACTGCTATAAGGAAGTTCTATTTACATTAACATGGTAAACGAAGGTTTTTAAAAGGTCGATATATGAAATGTACTGTACATAATAAATTTCGATAAATTAATTGTCAAAATTTATTTCAAACAACAATTTATATCAAATGTTAATGTGTTTTCTAAACACGTTGCAAAACATTTCAAAGTAAATGTTCTTAAATAATATAGGTGGATAAGTTTATAAAACAAATCTTACTTGTTCATGTTTATTAAGCAAAAGGGCAACATACTTACCTAAAAGACTCGCACTATACATTACAATAGCTATAAGTGAAGGTTTTGCCTCAAGGCAACGATATTGTTAACAGAATATCGTTATTAAAATTAATTCAACGTTAGGTATTTTCCTTAAAAATAAAGAAAACCTTAACGCTTTAATGTATTATTTACAAATACAATTATATTCGTTTATATGTAACCTTCGTTTCTGGTATTTAACACGACGTCGTGTAAAGATATTTATCTCTGCAAGTCAATGCCATTACACAAACAATTTGGCAATACAATTAGCAAAAACAATACCAAAGGTAATTAATCGCTATTAGCAACGAATTTAATCACTTTCCTTTTTATTTCATACTTAAAATTACACATGCCATTAATAAAACAAAAAATTTTAGCAATTGGCATTTTATGTTATTCTTATTTAAATTAGTGTTTTTGAATTCAGAGCTGCATACTGATTGAAAATGCCAAACTACCCTTTAAAAATATGTAGTTAAAGTGTAACTGAACATTTATTTTGGTTTAAATAGTGGATGTTACACTTGGAGTTTTGTTTAAGAAAACTGGCTATTGATTATTTATTACGTTTTATTTAAAGTGATTATGTAACATATGATAGTTATTTTGATAAAATTGATTTTCTATAGAAAATAAGAACAAAACAAAATGAAACGTTTAATAAAACAACAGAACTCAGTAAGTTGTGCAAATAACAATTCATTTAAGGGTTTTTAAGTTGTTATATATGTAAATGTAAATCATATGTTTTGCGCAAAAATGTATTTGGTAAAAGTTTAAAACTGGCTTAAGTATAATAAATTTCTACAAAAATACTTGCATAATGTTTTTATTTTTATTTATTTCAGTAATTTAGTTTGAATAAGTTATTAATTTTTTTAATTATTAATGCGTCTAAAATTAATAAAAAACTACGCAGCTAAACGTCATAACTAAAAGTACGTTATTAAATTTTTCTTAGTAACAGAAATTTTAATAATGTTTATTCGAAACGAAATGAGTCAGAGTTTTTTTTGTAAAAGTTGTTCTTTAGTAATTATCACGGGTTTTAAAAACCCTGAATGAAATATTGGTTTTAAAATTTAATGACGTTAAAAAGTAAGCTATTACCTAAAAAAATACGATTCTTTTTGACAAGCTGCGATTCAATTGATTTTAAAATAATTGCTTGCTAGTATTTTTTAATAATACAATATGTTAAAGTACGTGATGGCATAAAATATACACCTCTACATTTATATTTTGAATTTGAACTAGCATAAAATTTTTTTTTTGGGATTTGAAAGTTTATAACAACTTTGTTGTTGGATAAGCAAAAAATGATTGAATGAAAGTGATAGCTTATAACGTTGATTTTATATATTAGTAAAATGTACCTATAAATACTGCATAAATATTTTATAAAGATTATTTAAATAATATATATATAAATATATAAGGATACCAATTTTTTACAAGTTTATTTCATTATTTTTAAATCTACATTTATTAAAAAAATTATAATACGTAGTTAAATAATATTGCTACATGTATTTTCTATTTTTTTATATATTGCATTTTTTTTATGTTGTTTTTCACCAAAATTAATTAGGTTTTTATTTTTTTTAAATATGTAATAATTTTTGTTATTTAAGGATGCATCTACTAAAGAAATAAAATGTTTTACGTGTTGTGATATTTAGGGATTGTAAAGCAACATGCGCAATGGTTTAAAACAAATCTCAAAATATTTGAAAAGTTTTACAGATACCATTGTTAAGAAATACTATATAATATAATAAACAATTAGAAAAAAAAATTAAAAACAGAATTGTTACTACTTTTTTGTGGGTTACAAAAATAGCTAATATTAACATTGGAACCATTGATTTTTTTAATAAAATGGTTAACTGATACTGTCTGCCATTGACGCTTTTAGAAAAACCATCAGCGCCACTCATTACTGAGACACGAACTAAAATATAGTGCTCTCCACGACATTCGAAACAACACGTCATGCAAATAACCATACTTTTTTATTTTTATTTTTGTTGCGTGTTCGATCGTCAAAACTACTTGACATACGGGTTTTGGAAAGTTATCAAATTTTACAAAATGTTTAACAGTTTGCAATTTTTGTACAATTTCATAACACTTTATAAAACCATATTTCTTCAACAAAATGAACACATATCATAAAATATATTGATTTCTGTTTTGAAAAATAGCGGTACTGTTATAAGGTAACTACAAAGTAAAATTTGTTCAATTTAGCATTGTGAGGCGCTGTCTACAACGCAATCTAACCCCATATTTTGAAATTTTTTTTATAAGTATCAGCTATTCATATTATAACTGGAACCAGCAAAAAATTTGAAAGAAACAATCATGTTAATGAAAATACTCTTAAAATGCAGATATACCAATTACATGTATATATAGACATTAGTTTTTCTTTCATTCAAATAGACGTAGTAGTTTTGAACTTATATAGATATATAACTCCCATGAAATTTAAATTATGCACGCAAGCGCGCGACTTTTACGTGACGTCATACTACAATGCGCCGTTTGCTTTCGCTAATATGTTCACTGCTGCAATAGGTAGTTTTAAGCTGTTACGTTGCATTAAGTGTATTTTTCGTTTGTACGTTTAAGTGTTACTTATACCTATAGTGTTTGTTTACAATGTATGAAAGATTTAAAAAAGGGCAATAGAATATTCTACCAAAATATTGGGCCACTGGTCGCTGACTATCTTTCGAAAAATAGTAATTTTGTTGCCGCCGAAATGCGAAGAGTACAATTGCAAAATTAAGTATATCTACTTAAGTATGTACTTGTTTTACACTCGGGTGTGATTGATTATTCAATTTTTCATCAAATTACAAGCTTTGTAATCTGAACATGTAAGAACTTGCTTTACAGAATCAACAAGCTTTTCAGTTTAAATCCCAAAACAGTCAATGATGCTTTGAACTTGAAAACAGCTTTTTCTGAACGGAATAGGTAGATTCAACAGTATTAGTTTTATGATTGTTCCGATAAAACTAGTTACCAAATCAAAATCCAAGGCAAGGATGGCATTAAGTTGAAGCACGCTGAATTTTTTTTAAGTAATCATAATATTTTGCGAAGTACAATTTGTTGTTTTGGATAAAATATTTATGCAAAAATAACATTTTTTAGATAAACCTTGTAACAGTTGTGACTTTTTAAATATACACAAAAGAGCGGATTTTTGCATATAGTTTCTAAAATGTGACTTATCGCATTCTATGTTATTTGACTCTGAACTCTTTGAATTTTGATCAGAATCGTTTCATTTGGGTGGCATTTGATGACTAACAATTCCTCAGAAAACTTTATGCGATTTCCTTTTCGTACTGCAGATCTTTTTTAAATTAGATTCTGCCTTTAACCAGTTTATAATTCGAAGATAAAAATTGTTATTTGACCTGAAGTGAAGATAATCTTTATAACAATACACACAACTTTTAGCTCTAAATGGATCCAAACTCTTCATAACTCGTATCGACTTCTTTTGCATATGTGCATTGGATGGAACAAATAAAATCAATTTTTCTAGTGCGTTGGTGGTTGTGTTCATACACTTTGGTGCAACGCATAACTTTGTTGTCTGCAGACTATAAAATTTTTTTTAGATTGCGTAAATTTGAAATTTACCGTACAGGAGCGCGCGACGGACTGCACGAGTGCTGTAGTATGACGTCTCACGCAGTGAGCGCTAACCGCATGTCGTACTTACGTTAGTAAATTCAATATCTCCTAAACTATTTGACGTATCGAAATAATTTTAACACAGAATTTTTTTATTTTTAATAGAGAATACGGTTACTCAAGAATCCAAAGCTGTTATTTTTCATACGCTGTTTTATTAATTTTAAAAAATGTAGCCAAATTTGGTAATATTTTAATTAACATTATTTCTACATTCTATTAAAGAAAAAAATGGCATTTACTTTTAAATTATTCTTTATTATTATTATTAAAGAATAAATTTGTCTAACTTGTGTTTCATTTTTTTATAATTTAAGGTACTTAATGCCGATCTCGCTGTTATTAGACAGTTTTTAAATATCACTACACTATTATTGCAAACAAATATTTAACATTATCAGCGTGAGTGAATTTCAAAACTAATACTTAACCAAAAAACGTTTTTTTATGATCTCACATTCAAAACAAATATATTTTATAATCAGTTGTGACATTTACCGTCATAAAATTTTAATTATAGTATATTTACAATAACTTATTATTTAATAATTTATTGTATTTGCTGTTACCGTTTTATGCGTTTATGAATTATGACTTTTTTCAATAGACATTAGTGACTTGAACAAATTTTACAATTATATAAAAATTATAGGAATTCTTAGTAAAATACATTTGTAGTATAAGAACTATAAAACTACTTTCTAAATATTGTTGTAATCTATAAGTTTACTTCTTTTTGGCTTATTACCAACAGTGTACAACAAGTGGTACACTATCAATTTATATTTATGAATGTGTTGCAATTATTGTTTTGTTAAAATTACTATTGTTTAACTTTATTATGCACGTAATAAAAAAAGTAACTTTATTGGAATTTAAAGAGTTCATGGTTACTACGCCTACTATTTTACAGTTATTTGTGTGGTAAACGCCAACGTGATCAAAATAATTCGCATTGTAATCTACAAGTAAATTTTAAAAAAATGTTATGCAGTTTATCAATTGCTATAAATATTAAAATAAAATTTAACAAAACTACTATTACAGTTTGTGTTCATTTAATCAATTACCAATACGAGAGAAAGAATTTCAGAATATGAACAAACTGTTTTTTAAAATAAATATTATTAATGTTTAAACAAGTTTACTTTAATATAAATTTTAAATTAATTTTTAACTGGCTTCAAATGAAGGAGGCGGTTTTCTATACGTCAGAATCTTTTTTTTTTATGTATGTTCAGTAATAATTCTTTACCACGTTGACCGATTTTAATGATTCTTTTTTTTATTAGAAAGGGAGTACCTTAAGAGTGGTTACATTTGAATTTGGTCAATTTGCAGGGATGGGATCTTTGAAAAAAATACTACATCGACATGAAATTGTCTTAAATGATGTGCATGTTAAACGTTTTAACTTTCTATAAACACTGTTGTTAACATCACGAAGAACCGGCTTCAAAAAAATGCACTAAAAAGTAAAAAATAATAATTTAATTTAGTTACAATTAAACGACTAGAAACAATACTTGCATACTTTTTTATATTAATACAGTATTACGAGAAAGTGCGATTTCATTATTATTGCGACAATTAAACATTGGGCAAGCCAATCCTCGAGCACATAATTTTCTCAATTTTTTTAAATTAATTACCTTGTATTTTACTTTAAAAATTGAATATGTTCTTTTATTTTGATAAAGCATTTCCTATAGGTAAAAGCTTCATTTTCGGAAATTTTACAAGTAATTACAGAGAGAGTTTTTAACAAATTTGTGTTATAAAAAGTTGACCGTGGGCAAATGGCATAGATGTTATTGAGTAATAACTACAAGTTGTCATTTAACAAATTTCTGTAAATATTTGTATTGTTTAATATATACTAATAAGAACAAATATTGTTTCAAATGAACTTTCCTGTTGAGGAATTAACAGTCATATATCGATACTTGGAAAATGTATGAAAAATTGTTTATTCGCATATAGAATTTGCCAAGAAAAATATTGTTTTTAAAGTAACCCTAGTAAATAACGTTGGAAAGGTTAGTAGATGGTTTTAATCGTACGCGTTCAGTAATTTCTGAAAAATCGGAAATTACCTGCAGTTAACGGGGAAATCAACTTATGGTGATGCTTAAAATTACGCAAGATCCACATGTTAGTACACGTAAAATCTCGCGGAATATATTAGTAAGTTGTATGTCCGAAGAATGCTATGTAAAAACAAAATGCATCCATACCATATCCAGTTACATCAAGAATTACTTGGCAACGACTATCTCAAAAGAGTTGTTTTTTGCCAACCAACCAATCTAAAATCAGGTGGATTTTTTTAATTTTGTCTTCTGTGGAGACGAATCCACTTTTCATACAAAAGAAACCGTGAATAGTAACAATTTGCACTCTTATTCAACAAATAATCCTCATCTAATAGCAACTCATACTCAAATTAGGTAGTCTCTGAATGTCTGGGGTGGTATAGTTCATAAGAGATTAATTCCTTATCATTTTCCTGGCATATGGGTGAAAAAAAGAAAAAATTTTAAATTATTGCAGCTCATTCACCGGAGTTAAGTAAAATTGACTTCTTCATGTAAGGTTATGTGAGAAACCGTGTATATAAAATAGCTCCAACCACACCAGATGATATGAAGAACAGAATCATTCTATAGTATTAATGGAAAATGTTAAGAAATGTAAGCCGATTATTTGAAAATCAACTGCAAGTGAGTTTTAGGTAGACATTTTGAACAGTTGTTATAAACACATTGTTAAGCTATTTGTTTTTTTTTATATTTGCTATAAAGTTAATTTATAAGAATTTCGTCTTATCTTATTTTTAATAACAATTTCTTATTTGCCCACGGCCAACCTTTTATATAAAATCTTAAGCTTTTGCGGTTGTTATGTTTATGATTATAAGCGACTTTCGGCTTAGACCGCGTTGTAGTAAAACACCCAGACTTAGGCTTGGTCCTAGTCTCTTCTTGAGAGCCAAAACAAGAAGTAGAACTTGGCCTTTGCCGTATTGTCGTTCGTGAACCCAAACAAACTAGTTCTTGTTTTGGCTCAAGAAGAGACTAGGACCAAACCTAAGTCTGGGTGTTTTACTACGACGCGGTCTAAGCCGAGAGTCGCTTATAATCATCAACCTTTTATAATAAAAATTTGTTAAAAACTCTCTGTAATTGTTCGTAAAATCTCAAAAAAATAAATATTTTAGCTACAGGTAATGCATTATAAAAATAAAAGAACATAAACATTTAGCTTTCATAATAAGGTTCAAAACAATTTCTTAAAAAACTAGAAAATCATGCGTTCAAGATTAAATAAACTTTTGTCGGAATACTGTATCAAACACTTGCAAAACATTATTGTGAAGTTGTTTTGTCTACCTTGTACAGAACGTTGAAGTGAGATTAATTCTTCTATAAAATTGACTATGAATTTTAAAATACCCTGTATAACATAATTAAATCTGTAGTTAGTTCTAGATTTTTATCTTCTTTAGGAGGGGCAATAAAAACCACTCTAAACTGTTTTTATGGCTACGTTTCGTGCCTCTAGTGTGCACTTCTTCAGGCCACTGAAAATTTATTTACGGTAAGTGAACAACATTACAGAACGTATATACGTTGTGTAATGTTGTTCACAACGTATATACGTTGTGTAATGTTGTTCACTTACCATAAATAAATTTTCAGTGGCCTGAAGAAGTGCACACTAGAGGCACGAAACGTAGCCATAAAAACAGTTTAGAGTGGTTTTTATTGCCTCTCCTAAAGAAGATAAAAATCTAGAACTAACTACAACTTGACTAACAGGAGGATAAACTACTTTACCATTAATAATTAAATCTGTATTAGAAGCAAGATGAACATTATTTACGGTTGACTTATTTAAAAAGAAGTATCTTTGTTTTACCCTGGTAATACGTAACTCCCTGTATAAACGATAATATGATAATAAAATGTGTACTTTTAAGTTGTCTATAATTTTTGTAAATAAGTTTTTTTGATGTTTTCTATAACTGTGATGTCGTACCTTGGCCCAGTAGGTCCGCGCTATGTATATTCTTATCTATTTGTAGTATGTTATAATAATTATTACATATAACTTCTTCAATTAGCATGTGGAGTTTTGAATATAATTTCTCTCATCAATTGGTTTTATTATAAAGAAAATAGCCTTAGTTTCTCTTACATTATACTAATAAACATGTATATTAACAATAAAATGTTTAAAAAAAATCAATACAACTTTATTTATTTTTATTCTTATCTATATAAAAATTGGCATTAAAAAATAAAGAGAAACTTACATACTTATTCAAGTATTTATGCAATTAGAAAATTTCACGTTTATTGAATAAGTAAGTCAATTAGTTTATTAAAATTTGTATAAAAATATTGTTTGTGACGGCATTACTTCCGTAATCAACCACAAACTTTAGATAATTGCTTAATGGTTTTTTTTCTACGTTCGTTAAGACTATGAAAAAATAAAGTTTTAAAAAACAATATTCAACACTTGTCGCAAATTAATAATAAACAAATCCCTAAAATTAATGTGAATAGTATAAAAATGTAATTTGAAAAAAGTTGTACTTACGTAAGAAGTTTATATAGTATTGGTACTTTTTCTGTTGTTCAGTTTTATAAACCATGAAATAATTTTAGTTAACGATATCATAAGAACGTAGGTTTAATTTAATTATTAGTACTGCTTTTGTGCTGTCAAATAGACAAAAAGCAACGTAAATTTTGAATAATAGAGGGCGTTTCTCTTTTTAAAACCACAGTTTGATTGTAATTTATTTCCGTTGTTTATATGCATTTGTAAAAGATAAATTCTTTATTACGACAAATTTATTTTTCTTAGATAAATAAAAAAAGAAGACAACAGAATTGTACCATAAAATCTGTTAAGTGGAGTATTACAATAAATATCAATAGTAACTAAATCTGAATGTTAATTATAGTTATTTACAAACCGTTTAAAAAATATAATTAAGATTGAAATATTAACATTTTTTTCAACGACAACTTATAGTTAGTTAATGAGGATCTTCCGGTCTGCTGATTACAATTATTAAGTTATTTGGTACTAATTATCTTGACAAAAATAATTAAAATATTTGTATATATTAAGCGCAGAATAATTAAGCTTCGATCATTTATAAATGTCAAGTACGTCTGCCGTATTACAAAAAGGTATCAACGTAATTATACGCTTGAATAATCCACATTTAACGCTTAAAGTAGGTTGATATTTTTATACAGCAAAACGGAAACGATATAAGTACTGTTAATTTGGTTATAAATGCAGTGGTTTTTATTATTTAGCATAAAACAATAAAAATCGTGGAGTATTTACTCTTAAACTGAGCTTAAAAGTGCCACTCAGTTAATCGTACATGTAAAGTGTAACAAATTGATTCGACCTTAAAAGAAAAAATCAACGTTCGCCCATTGTCAATTAAAAGCGTTGTTATTTTTAGATTAATCAGCTACTTTTTACATAAATACAAGAAATCTTACTATGTAACGCAGTTACCAAACGCGTTTATTTATTTTTTTAATAACGCTGCCTCAGAAACAAAGCTAATAATAAAGTGATAACAAAAAATTGATACAAACTTTTAAATTAAGTGACAAGAAAAACCTATTGGTTTACAATTAAAAATGATTATTTATTAATTACTTGTCTTATTAAATTCAAATCACAGTAGGTGATTAATTTATTCCCTCATAAAAATTGTAAAGTTTAATATATAAATTTTGCTAATAATAATAATAATTTTAGAAAAATTAATTTTATATCATATTAATTATTAGTAGTGTGACATATGGTTTTGATAAATTAGCCAAAAAGCAAGTTTGTAAATGCAATTGACGTCAGCAGGACTAATATATTTTAAACTTTCAATGTGCAAAAAAATAAAACTATTTTACAAATGACATTTAACCTTTATTTTTTTTACAAAACAACTTTTTTTAATTTAGTATTATTATTATTGCTTTTGTAAAGATCATTCAGATGTAAAGTTAACATTTAATTTTTTTTAATTAGTTCTTAGTTATAAAATTTGTGAGAATTTTTAAACGTTTAAAAAGAATTTATTGTTTTATCAAGTCTACTCACTTATTTTTCAACAGTGATATTTGTCATTATTGCTAAATAAGTTTATCACAATAGAAAATGTTTTGGAGAAAAGAATTGACTTGTAAACTTGCTAAAATGTGCAAACTTTTTAAAAGTAAGGAAAAACCTTTAAGTTAAGCAACTAAAGTGTTATAAAGTTAAACTGATGTAAATAAATGTTGTGCTTTATAAAAATGTTAAAATGCGTGAGAACATGTGTTTATATGAATTAATTTTGTCTTATGCTTTAATTATGTCTATTAAAATAACGTCTTCATATTCATTAGTGCCGTGTTCATTTATTAAAAGTTAAACGAAAAATAAAAAAACCTCCAAAATTTCTTTGTATACAAAAATTTGTAAAATTAACCTTATAGTCATTTCCAAATAGTATTTTTGTTTTTATAGGTTTTCAATAAAATAGATTTTATATTTCAATCAAAGCACAATCTAGTTCTAAAATATATTGGTATAGAGGCAGCTCAAACTTTTTTTTAACGTTTGAAGAATTTTGATCTAATAAAATGTTACTTAAAAAACTGTTTTTTGTTTATTTTAAACTTCATTTTTTATGTATTTATTAAATATTTCAAGATGCGAATAAAAAACTAATACAATTAATACCATTAATTGGAGTTTTTACAATTTTGAAAAATTAAGTAATAATACAAAATTCTGAATTCTATCAATGTGAAAAAAATTTTCAATTGCTTCACTTTAAATTAGTTCTTAACAATTTATATAATTGCCGCATGTTTCACACGCTAATGTATTTTTTGTTGTTTCACTATTGTTGAGGTTTAAGCAATTTTTTTTGTAAAAAAATTGGCATTGTAACTGTTACAGTAAATCAAACCGTTGGAGTTGCTTTGTTATTTTTATATTACATGATTTTTTTTAAGTTTGTCCTTCAATAAATGATTTATATTAAAAAAAAACGTAAATATTGTTTAAACCTCTAATATAAATTATATAATTACATACGGAAGTAAATGTACAAAAATATTTAAATTAGATCTTTTATTGACATTAAATTACTATATAAGGTATAATTTAAATTTTTTAATGGGTTTTTCGTTTTTTTTTACTGTGGAATTTCTTAGGTTAACGACGCAATTGAAACTGAAAGTGTTTGACCAATTAAATTTTGTTACGATTGAAAATGTTTTAGGAAATTACTAAAATTTTAACAAAGTACTAATTTGTTGTGCTTTTATTTTAAAGTAGAATGTTTAATGTGTTTAGTAGCAGTTTTTGTATTATTCATGAGATAGCATATGCACGACGGTTACCTAAAAGAAAGTGAAGATAGTTGGAAGCTATGTAACTAATTTTCCTTAAATGAAAGTGCTTTTGGCAATATGTAAGTTATAACTTGGCTTGTTAGGTCTGTCGATAGATAAACTACACAAATATATTAAATAAATTATACGAATCGTTATATTTTACATAATATGTAACAAATGTAATTTGCGTTTAACTTAAACAAGTTAAAATATTTAACTTATGTAAATATCCGGAAGAATAAATAAAACACGTGTAAAATATTAGTTTTCTACTAATTCGTTACAAAGTAATTTTTGTATAGATATAAATTATTAATCTAAGATTTCCTTGACGAAAAAAACTAATTATGCAAAAAATGAAATACGAAGTTACGCGTGTTTTTATGCAAATACACTTTTTGTGTTTTAAAGAAAAGAAAAACTTTGCATCACACGACTGCAAGCAACCTTGTACTGTATTTAAAAGAATAATTTATAAATGATGGAATTTGTAGTTTACTCCTCTTGAATAACCTCAAAATGTAGGGCAATGTAATTTTGTGTAATCAGTATTAAGAAATAGGATAATTGCGTTGGGACATTTTTTTATTACAGATGTACCCTTAGGATATAGTTTCCAATTATTAGCTATTTACCTACTTTATTGCACTTTAAATAAAAACGAACGTTATTAAGGCGAAAGTAACGGTTGATAGTAAAACGATTTTAAAAAATTTATACCAGCTCTCTCAAAAAAGAACCTAACCCATCATTATTTAGTTTTTATTGTTTTTTATGTATTTTACTTAAAACTGTATGTGAAAATAAGTAATTGTTATAACAGTATTTCAAGTAATTAACTTAACGTAACCTAAGAAGGCGTGTGAAAAAATTTAAAATGTAAACAACAATGAATATGCTGAAACTAAATTAACTCTAAATTTCCCTTTCACTAAGCATGTTACTTTCAAAACTAACCAATAACGTTAACCTGTAGTGCAGTTCACGTAAAAGGAAATTATAAAATTGTATTTTTAATTACTGTTATTCTTTGTAGCGGATTTCTATACTGGTAAACGTTGCGCAATTCATATACATACATAATTATTACAATAACTTACCTGTTATTTTTTCAGCACTCTACCTTGCATATAGACACTGAAAGTTACGTACGTACAATATATCACAGATCAATCCGCTATAAGATCACTGAATTTCCGAAAATTTCGGCTTATCACTTTTTAACACTGAAAATTTGCACTTCCGTTAAAAAGATGCTCATCATAGGTTGTTATACGCGTTCTTTATTTTTCGAAGTACGAGTGCAATATGTGACGTATTCGAAATCTGAAATTTAAAATTTTTATTTAAATACGATTTTCTAATTGATGCTTAAAAAGAAAGTTTGAAACAGATGCGATTATACAAATAGGGAAAAATTTAAGTGACATTGAAATTTTGGAAGTTTTGTACGGCAAATTGCAGTTTTTGAAAAAAATTTATAATTATTTGCACGATTTATTAAATAAACTATATCAACAATATTGTCACGAAGTGGACTAAGAATTACATTTACTTTGTTTAAACATTGAGAACGACACGCGCACTAACCTCTTAGTACACCATAGAGAGGGAAAGTACAAGTGAAAGGAAGTAAAGGACGTCGGTAGGTCTAACAACCCATGACTAGACGACTATTCGGACTTCTGATTTGTTTAAAATGATAGACAGCGGTTTTTATACTCGTCTCACCTGGTGTTATGACGTTTATTTCTACTGGTTACTTATTTCTTCAAGTTTACATAGATGGCGTTTTTCTATCTTTAATAAACCACAAAAATTTAAACAAATTTGACCTCTGAGATAACTTAGCTTTACATAAAATTTAAAAAACAAATGTAAAAAAAATGTCAAAGTAACTAATTAGCTTTAAAAAAAATTACAAAAGCAATTGTTAATGTAATTGTTGGTTATTTATCGACAAGTTAATCAATATTCGACAAATTGTTAATGTCTACATTTTTTTAAACTTATGCCTAACTATAAAATAAAGTTCAAATACAGTCAATTAACGTATATACATTTAACAGTACATAGTCAAGGATTACTGGTCTATCTTATATTTTGAATTATTATATAAATTTTAAGTTTTTGCTACGATAAACCAAAACTGGAAATCTTTTTTAAATTAAAAAATCTATTTTTATTGTTGATTAATTTTTTTTCAAATTTTATTTGTTGGGTAATACTAATAATAGCGTTATCAATAATGTATTTATGAAGTAGTTGGTAAGTATTTAAAAGTAGTATAATGATTTATTTCGGTTTCTATTACTATTGAAGTATGAGATGATGCATTGTTATGGTAATTTAAATACGGTGAGTTTTTATTAAAATTAGTTCTTCAATTAACCTGCAAGCATAAACTACGGTAGCAGATATTTATTACTTTTATGTATATATATATATATATATCCTAGTGAGCGACATGCTACTTTATTGTGGAACTTTAGGCTACTCAATGGCTGTTAGCAGGTCATATTGGCTTAAGTAGCTAATTGGCAACTTAAGGAACTTCTTTAGAGCTTAAGTACCAATATAAATTTTCTCTGTTACTTAAGAACCACTTATAAAGTTTTTTACCATCCTTAAACAGCTACTTCATTGACAGCTTCTAAAGAGCCTTCAACAATGCCTCGTTATTATTGACAAATTGTGCTGTGAGTTCATAAAAAGGATTTATTTGTAATAGATGGTCTACCGTTACACAGTGTAGAAGATATTTGAAGAAGTTTTCTAAAGAAAAGAAGCGGAATCCCAAATATTTTATTTATTCAGTTGATAGTGTCTTGTCGATTTTCAGTATTATGTAAGAAATATAAGTATGATTAGTTTTCACATAATCAAACATTCAATGGTTATTTATTTAATCACTTAGTATAAATATCCTTTCTTTTGTGCAAAACATCTGCAATATGCTTACGAATCGCACCCCTTGTATATCCCATATTTTGAGATGGTATCCAATCTAGATAGGTAACATCTTCTAATACTACTGGTTTATCTTAAAAATATATTTCCATTTAGTGAAACTTTTTCTTTAAACTACAGCGTAGTCTCTGTGCTGTTGGTAGAGTTCATTTTTCTGTACAAATATGTGTCAAAACAGAATTGAATAAATTGATACTGGATCCTTATTTAACTACCATACCTCACAACAGTACAATTATGTAACATGCCTTCTCTGCTAAAAGTTAAATGCAAAAGATAAAAAAACAACATACATTTATTGAAACACATACCAATTAAACCACACTTAATTATTGTTTTATAAATAAAAGCAAACAATCCACACACACACACACACACACACGCGCACACACACCCACACACACACACACAAATAAATACTTAAAAAATGTAAAATTGTTGATAAAACTTAATAATTGGCACTGCATTTCTCAATCTCAAAAACATGTCTGTTACACGCTTGTCAAACAATGTTTGCCCCACGACACTATATTGAAAATCTTTTGACACAAGTCGTATGCAAGTTGCGTAATGCCGAATACGCGCTCTCTTAATTCAACTTCAGAATCAACTTATTAAAATTAAATGAATCTTATTTAAATGTTTTTCTTTTTCAATAAAATTACTGTCGCGCGTCACAAAATCATATCAAAAATGTATCAATTATACCTAATTACAGCAATTTTTTATAAAAAGTACTGGTTTGAACACAAATAACTAGATTTCAAATTCAAAATCTAAAACTATGATCTAAAACTCCCATATTTTTCGTATTTTAAAATCAAAGATTAATAAAATATTAAGCAGTCCGTGAAAGTAACATGTATGTTGTAGGATAGCTTAGCTGGAATATCAAATAATGACGAATCCATCAGGTAGGACATCGAAGGTTCAAATCTGACATAAGGAAAATCCAAGCAAACATTATTTAAGTAAAAAAGCGTTTTTAAAATATACATATATAATAACTACCTGTAAACACGTAGGCAAACGAAGAAGTAAAATAGTTACAATAAGTAATTTATTTATTCTTTGGTTTTTTTAAGCTATTTAAAGGTAGTAAAATGAAAGCTATTTAAGCTGTACAGTGGTTTCCAAAAGGTGGTTTACGGTTCCTTTGCAGCTTCTTTAAAGCTTTGCTAATACCACAAAGAGCTATGATTTTAATGCACTAAAGGAGTACGAGTATAAAAATTTGGAACCGAACCGAAGGCGAGGTTCACAATTCGTACAAGCTGGCAATACACATTCTTTACGAATTATACACTATACTCTTTCTACGACTCTATATTTAATTAGTAATCAAAGTTAAACAGAATTTTACGAAAACAAATAGCGCAGAAAATAAATAAACTAATTTAAAAGTTTGTGTTGGTAATACCTAAAATGACAATTAAAAAATTATATGTCAAAACTTTGTATTTATTTTGTCAATTTTTTAGCGTGTATACTAGAAATTATGGGTTACTATTATTCAAATCTTGACTTTTAGATACTCATCTCTAGTTAGAGAAATGGTGAGTGTAATTTACTTACTCGCAATAGTAATGATTTAATTGCATGGTTTTGCTTATGCAGTCAGTAAATAAAAGAAATTTATTCATGTCGAAGCCTGAATTATTAACAATGTTGTCAATTTCCAACAAATGTTTATATGTGATAGTTTTTCTTAGAAGCTGTAACCGAATAACATGTCAATGTCACTTACAAACTAAATAAGGTAAATCTGTAAATGTTTAAAGATAATGGGTAATTAATAGGTCTTATTCTTAAGAATAAAACTTTACGAACTAAAAAAGTAATAAGAACATTGCAGTTAAAGAATTGGATTTAGACTAAAAACTATATAAATCTTTTTATAACAAAAAACCGTTCTTAGAAAATAAAAGATAATTAATTATCCTAATGGATCTAGTACCCTATAACAATTGATTGTATTTATCTTGAGTTATTTATTTTAACGTAAGTCCAAGGTGTTTTTGATTAAATTTTTAACAAAGTAGCGACAATGTGCGAATAGATTATTTTTATAAGATTATAATATAATATAATAATAGGCTGTATTGATTGCACACACATTCGTATAGAATCATTTGGTAAATTACTGTATATAGGGTGAAATATAAGATCTTATCTTTCTTAGGAGGGGCAATGAAAACCACTCTAAACTATTTTTATGGCTACGTTTCGTGCTTCTAGTGTGCACTCTTCAGGCCACTGAAAATTTATTTACGGTGAGTAAACAACATTACACACGTATATAACAACTAACTGAATTTGTTACCAGGTAGAAGATAAAGACAAAAACTTACAAGAAAAGGTTATGAGTGGAGACGGTCCACTGGTCCAACAAGCATACCGTCTAATACTATCAATTGTTCTAGTTAACATAAAGTTATTAAAGTCAATGAATAAAATTAAAAATTTAAATCTATATACAAAGAAAAACGACGGACATTAAAGTTAAACAAACAATATACACTAAATGTAAATTTAAAAATAATTGTAAGTATGATAAGCCTAATAGATAAAAATGACCATGAAATCGCATTCACCTACAAAGCTATCTTGCAATTTTTGAAATTAAATTATATATATATATATATATATATGTTGATGTATATCATTGCCGAAAATAACCTTTTTTTGAAACGTAGCCATAAAAATAGTTTAGAGTGGTTTTTATTGCCCCTCCTAAAGAAGATAAGATCTATTACTAATTACAACTCCACAAACAGAAGGATAAGCTACTTTACCATTAACAGTGAAATATAATGTTTGTTGTGTTAAAAATTAGTAGTTCAATTCGTGAGTATGAAAATTTCTCTTCAAGTATGAAATTTGTCCGTAGAATTCCCTACTGTTTTGTCGAAATTATCAAATTTTAGACAGCACTTTTAACTCACTTTCTGCAAGACCATCTACGAGTTCTGTACTTTTACGCCCGGGGCAACCTTCAACTTTAGATTGTTTCACGCGACAATGTAATTGCTCCAATCGAACAACCATTAACTCAAGCTGAACAATTGTATAATGAATCTAACACTTGCATAAAGAATGCGGTTGAACGTGTTTTAGGTGTTTGGAAACGTAGATTTCTTATTATAGCATACGGACTTTTACTTAAACCAGAAACAGTTTTAAACATAATTGCAGCTACTGCTGTGTTTCAAAATATCGCAGTTGATATAAATGAAAATAATTCACCATTGCCTGGTGAACTTAAGAGTTAAATTATTTAATCCAGATGGCAATGATCTTTCATATACCTAACCCTAATGCATTGGACGAACAAAGAGTTTATACTACTAGAAGTCAAATGATAAATTATTATAACAATATGTAATTTATTGATTTAAAACCAAAACATTGGAATAGTAAATAAGAATTACAACTTTGATAAATTTGCAAGTTCTTGTTTTTTAATTTTTACTTTAAGCTGCAAAAGTTCAAAGCGTAGCTCGTGTTTTTTTTGTGGCATTCCACCAATTCCATTTTTTTTTCTGGTAGGTTCTTATATTCTTCTCCTAATGAGGTTGAGGTGAAGGTTCTTGCTATAGACATTGGCTTGATCTTAGATGGCTATAAATATAAATTCAATATTTATAATGATTATTGATTAATATTGATCTACCTTTGAACGCATTTTCTTTAACGAGAATGTCATTGGTTTTCCTAGATATGAGCCCATATAGCACTAAAAGTTTCAAATTCATATCAGAAATATTTAATTGAAACATTTCATATATTTCAGAAACATTTCGCAATATTTGTGAAATATTGCTGAAACATTTATAAATGCTAAAATGTCCTCTTATATTTCCATGTTTCAGAAACATTTCAAACATCTAATAATAAATGTTTCTGATAAGTTTCTGGTATCTTTTAGGAAGTTTCTAAAATATTTCATTAATATGTATTTACAAGGGTAGTGAAACCAAAATATACTTGTTTTAATTAATATAATGTGGGTAGTTATGCATAAGATGATATACAAAAAATATGCTTAAAACTTAAAAACTTGAAAGAGTAATGTATGTACAAATTAAATGAACTTATTTGCTAAAAAATATTATTCATAAGAAAACGGTAAAAAGTAAATGGAATTTCATGTCAACCTTGTAGGTTCATCAGTAGTTCACCAGCTTGTTGTATTCTTCTGTAACAAAAGTATATTTAAGATTTTTTAGTACACGGTATGAACAACATTTGATATAAAAAGCCTATGATTTACCTTAATTCTAGTTTAAATAGAACATGATTTCTTATTTTGCATGAAAAATATTACTACATTACTATAATGGTATTTAAACGAGTTTTATAAGTCAGAACAAAGTAAATCTTTCCAGAATTAAAGATAGATACGACTAATCTAAAGACATACCCTAGTTCACATGTCAACCTTAACCCAGATTGTGTTAACCATACAGCGACATAATTAGAAATATCTACTTCAGTAGCATTGCTTCAGTGACATTTGACAGCGTTTATAATTAATCGCTACATCAGAAGCTTTTTAAAAACTTTATTTCTTTCTTTTTCCCATGTAAACTATGATCATTTGCCATTTTATTGGTGAGAATTTTCTTTAGTATATTAACAGTTAAGGATTGGATGTCATTACTGCCAATGGTTGTCAGTTCAGTAACCTAAAGAATACACTATTAGGATTGAAAGATGCAATTTGTTCAAATTTACTATGTTTACTACGTACTATGTTAGATAAATTTGATAAATCAGTGACTTTTTTATTCATTAACCGTCTTCTATGTCTTTGCAAAATGTTATTATAATTCTTTAATTTTGTTTTGCCCATGATTGTTGTACTAATGATTCTATTAAAATTTTGCTTTAAAGGCCAATATAGGATGGACCAAGATAGGATGGAAATTTAAGTAATTTTTTTTGTTAAATTAAAATATAGGTTATAACTTACAGATATATAAACTGTAATACTTATGTGCCCTGCATTAAAATAAGCATTATAATAAAATTTCGTAAATAACTGAACAATGCCAATGGCATAAATGCAAAAAAATAACATGAATCATATACTCATGACTATTACACATTAAATGCAAAATACTGCTTATTATTGCCATTTCGAAAAGAAAATAGAAATTAATATTAGCTATGTGTAAGTTTTAATAGGTATTACAAGAATTCCCCTTGTCTTAAAAGTAGTTTTTGTTTCAATTCAGGCAGTTAATCATTTTGATAATTTACTTTTATTTTTGAGGTTATAATGAACGCACAATTTAATGGACATAGTATTTCAGTGTGATTGTTAATAGGTAGTAACTATATAATTAAAAATATGAGCATACTTACATACAAAGTGATGCACTACTAATTTAAACAAAATATTCACGAAATCGCCAGTTCACTTTTTATTAGATTGATGGGATCGATGAGATTGATGAATTTACGTTTCGCTAAGCGCGCGAAATGAAAGTCGAGCTATGCCGAGAAAGGAATCCTTCGGAAAAAATACAATATGGTAAGATTCTAACCTTGTATAGTTGCCGATGCTAACGAAAATAAACGAGGTAGCATGTTTTGTTCTAGGTAATAATGCGGTTTACTCAGCAATCTACTGAGACCCATGTCTATACAAATATAGTTCAACACTAACCGATTCTTGCTTATAATCATAGATTAAATTTAACTACCCATTACATAATTTTGTAAATGTCATTTCTTAAAACTCATAAAATTGATTGAAATACAGGTAAATATTTCCGGCAATGCCAATGAAATGTTTATGTAAGGTTTCCGTTTACGGTACATAGAAATATTTCAAAGTACAGTTTTTGTAATATTACGGAAATATTCCCGATGAAATGTAAGATTTATGAGAGGTTGTAATGTTTAAAAAATATTTCTGAAAGTTTTGGTGCTATATGGGAGCCTTTATAGTGTCCCCAATCTAGTTCACCATCTTTAAAAATATATATATCATCTCAGAATTGCTATTGAATAGTTTTAAAATGATAGACTTACATTAACAGACTAATTCTAGATTTCCTGAACTTACTGAAATTCCACCTACACAAAATCTTCTGGTACAGCATCAACTTCTTCGTTATAATTTGAAATTACATCATTATCATTATTATTTGTCAGTTCATAAACAGTTTTGCTGCTAATGATTGATAAAAGTAAGTTATCTACTAGATCATCAATTAGTTTTGTAATATTCCTGCCACCAGTTAAATAAATTTCCTTTCTATTTTTTGCTGCGTTCTTTCGAATTAGTTTCTTTTGGTTGTCGTAAAATTTATTTATCGATCTGGGACACAGGCTTGGAGATTCCGAATTAAACTGGTGACCTATTTTCTCCCAAGCTTTATTCTTTTTCTTCTGTGGGTTTGCAGTGTTCGTTTAGAACTGGTTTTGTAAGTTTTATAAATTTATGTTAAAAAGAAATACATTTCCATGTATTTATTTTAATATTTCAATAATAATTTAAGGAATAAATAATACAAAGTAATTTTTGCTACACTTATGATTTTTCAGAAATTTAATTAATAATTTACAAGTTAATTGTTTAATAAAACAAATTTTTATGGACGTCAACAAATAAAAGGTTAGGCACGCAGTTTTATGTAATACAAATACTTATAACATAATTTGAAAATTTGACATTCATCGTTTTATGATGCAATCAACAATTGTAGAATAATAATAATAATAATAATAATAATAATAATAATAATAATAATAATAATAATAATAATAATAATAATATTTACTCATGTTAAGATACAACGTATTTACAATTGTCAAAGAAATCTAAAATGTAAAAGTTTTACCATAACACCTTTAAACACCTTTAAAATTATTAAAAAAAACATTTAACTATATAAAACATACGTAGTCCACGCTCATTATTTCTGCAATATAACACACATTTAAACCACAGTTACAATTCAGATTTGATATTACAGCTTAAAAAATTTTCATACAAAAAAAAAGCTTTTTTTTTAGTAAAAATTGCTTTATTTTATTTTTAAACAGTTTATGATCTAAAGATTTTATATCATCTGGCATTTTGGTAAAATACTTAGGTGCTAAAAAGTTTGTTGATTTTTGGGATTTAGTCAGTCGACAAACTGGCAACTCTAGATCGTATTTATTTCTAGTATTATAAGAGTGTTTAAATTTGTTGTAATTATATTTCATTAGATTTATTTTTCTATATACTAAAATTTTATAAACATAAATACACGGCAAGGTTAATATTTGTAATTCTAAAAACTTTGACTTACAGTTTTCTCTATACTGTAAATTACTTAAGATCCGTACAGCTTGAAACGTCGTTATCATTTTATATAATAAATTACAACGGTTCGCTGTTTCTTCTAGAGATGATATACAATACGACATACTTAAGAACAATTGGCTTGTATAATAACTGTTACAATCGATTTTCATATTATTTGAATACCTTTGATTGTTATTTTTGTAATAATATTGTTTCCAATAAAACAGTTGAATTTTAAGTTTAAACTTAAATAAAAATGTTTTGTATATATAATTATTCGAAATAGTTTATTACTAACCGCAGAATAAATAGACTAATAATTATTTGTTCTTACAATTATAAGCGTTGCGTTTCGTTATGTAACAACAAACATATAACATTTTAATCGTTAAAAGAAACATTACCGAATACAAAATAAAGTTGAAAAGCAAAATAATAAGTAAGTAAGCAGAGACACTTTCTCAATGCTCGCATCTCAAAAACAGAAATAGATATATAGTTATTTAGTTCATCTCTATATATGTGACTGTAATTCAAAAATCATACACCTTTTTTCTCCTCAGAATACTATCTGTGAAATTGTTAATTTATACATGTATACTATAACTGTTTTAGTTAATAATGCAAATGATCTTATGACTTTCTAGAAGTTTCTGGTTAATACAGAATCGTAGTATAAATATGTCTCTATTTGCCAATGGGGTATAATATCATTTTTATGCACACTAATAGTAAAAGTAGTAAAACGTAACATCATAATGGTAAAAGCTTTAAAACTGTCCTTTTGTTCAAGATTTCTTTAACTCAGTATTTTTGAATTTTTGTTAACGTTATTAACACTTAGCTTTAGTCGACGGGTCATATTTGCAAATTGGATCATACATTCAATGTTTTCATACACCTAAATATGGTAAATTACAAAAACTGCAATTAATTATGTCTAGTTTTTGACACGTTTTTTAATAATCTTTTGCATAAAACAAATATTTTAATAGAAAAGTTTAAAGGTTATTTTCACAATGAGAAACAATATCGTATTCACAATTAAAAAAAAAATGTTGTGGTCAGCACATGACTTTCCTATAAGGAATGATGAAGGAATGTCTACATATTTTTTTAAAGTTATGCCATAAAACCACTTTGAAGTGATATGTACTTGTATTGACCTCCTAGCATGCTATAATTTTTTTGAAATTTTTCTCCTCCATTTCATTAAGATATAACCGAAATATGCCAAATTGAGCTTATGTTGTCATATCGAATAACTTCTATATTTGTGCGCCTCAATATTGCTTTCCCTTCAGTAAAAATTATTATTTTAACGTATTACTTATTCTTTCATGATATAGAATTTTTTTCTATAAAATCGTCGCAGGCAAGATTCGAGCCTATATTATATTTGTGAATTCATTTTAAATTATAAATAAAATATCTAATACTGTTAGTGTTTTTATTTAAATAAATTGTTAGAAAGAATTATCTCTATAAAAAACTAAAAATAATTCGAATTATTTACATACGTACAAATTTATACCGAGTGTCCACTCTCAAAGTCGAACATAGGCAGTTAATTCAATTTTTAGTTAGGTTTTTTAGCATTAGTTGTATAGTGTGTATTTTAATGATTGTCCGGTGTTTGAATTTGCCGTTTGTTTATTCGTCAACGAACCAACATTGTTTGGTTATAGTTACTAGAATGACGACGCGGCAAATTCAAACACCGGACGAATCATTAAAATACGCATCGTATAATAAAAAGGCAAGTAAGTAGCAAGTATAAAAATGTTTTTTATTAAAAATTCAAAAAGTAACAGTAACCAAACAATATATTATATTTGATAGCATAGTGGCTTATAGGGATGTTATTTATGTGTTTTTAATGTATTTCATACTCGCGACTTTCAGAAATCAAGAGAAATTTACCGCAAACTGTATATTTGGTGTTTACGATCGCGGTCAACAATTTGTCGATTTTCTGTTGTTATTTTATAACATTTTATTTTATTCAAAATATTATTTCATGTCCCTGTTCCAACTCTTGCAAAATATTTGCACATCTTTTGAATTTTTGCACACACATTTCTGAATGGTACTGACAGATGGTACTATTAAAAGTAACGGCAAACAAATCTCGAACTCTTCTGAAACTAGCGCCGCCATAAAAGGTTTTCACCACAAAAACAATTTCTTCGTTAGTATGATTAATCATTGTTACGTAAATAAACTTGAATACGCGGTTTAACATCAAATTCTTGAGAAACAAGCAGTACAACAAACATTTGCTGTCAAATTCAAAAAATCAAGGCTAATACTATTTAAAAATTGGCATACTTTAAGTTTGTGTTTTAAAATAATTATTTGCATTTTTAGTCTTGTCAGTAGTCTTATTTAAATCGCAATAATTTTCTCTTTTGATTGAGACTATTGCATTTTCTCTAAGTTAAATTGGCGAGCAACAATTTGCAAAAAGGTTCAATAGCATGTTAGATTCCTATGTTCGACTTTGAGAATAAACTCCCGGGATAAATAAAAGCCAGCTCAATACTAAATTTCAAGTTACTAGGACTTATGGTTCGAGAGTTATCGTAGGTACATCTAAAGGTATTGTAAGGAAGATGCAGCACTCCGTGTATAAACAAGTCAAAAGAATATAGAGAAAAATTGTTATTTTTAACGTATCTTACTTTCCCATCAAGACTATGTAATTTTTTTCTTAAAAAAATTGTTGCAGACAGGATTTGAACCTAGATTGTATATGGACTTTACTTTAAATTACAAACCAAATATGTTAATATTAGAAACATTTTTTATTTGGATAAATATACTTTCTTTATAGGAAAGTAAAAACATATAAACGGTTTTTAAAAATACAATTACAACATGTTAAAGCAATACAACATATAAATAGTTTATAGCTGTCAGCACAGTTGAATTATTCATTGTTATATATTTTTTTGCCATTAGCCATTCTATAAAGAAAGTTTTTACTACCCGTTTAAAAGAACAACTACGTTTAAATTCAAACTGACATCGACTTGACAACTACTGACATTTTGTCGTTAGTTTTTTAGATTCGTATTTTTAATGTTAGTGAAAGTGGAAAAATTAAAATAGTAATTCTGACTTTAGAAATACATCTACAAAAAATAGAAAGGGTAATATTTGAATGAATTTGTAAATCATTTTGAAAATGGCAACAGCAATTTGCGATATATTTTGTAAATACTGGCAACATGGTTAACTACCAGTTTAAAGGGCCAAAGAAAATATCAAAGCTTTTTGGCGGAGTGTCTTCTCTTTATAGAAGTAGTTACTCTTTGATAACACTGTAAAAAGTATCTATATTATTAACATTTTAATTTTGATTTTAGGAAAATCAATAATAATAGTTTTTATATTTTTTTACTAGAAATACATTAAAGAAACTATGCGATGTTAAAATCGGTTATAATTTTTTAAGTAAATAGTTGAAATACACGTTAAACAAAACTGTAGACAAATATTATTTGAGATCTATAAAATAATAAATATGAAATAAGGAAACGTGTGTTAAACAATAACAACCTAGACATTTTTTTTTATAATTTTGCATTTGTAGAAGTGGCCGGATTGACCACAATCGGTTTACGTCATAAAGCAATTTTGATAGTATCTGAAGTGTAAAAATAACATTTATCACACATCCCTATACGCTAAAAGTTGCTTTTTTGCAAACGTTACAAAAATCGAATTTTTGCTATGATATTAAAGTGAAGGTACGTAACTTTATACAAATACTTTGCTGCGAATGTTACCCATTAGCTTGCGCACAACATCTTTTGAAATGTTTCTAATCGCTGCAGTTTACATTTTCTTAAAATCATCCTAGATTAGGACAATTAAATAGCTTAGCTTTTTTTGAACAAAATCAATACTTTTGGATACTAATAGTTCTAGGGTTGTTCTAGCATAATGAGTTGTTACTAGATCTAGTCAGAGCAAAAGTGAAATACCATGATTTCTATAAAGTGGGATTAAACGTTTTTTTATGCACTCTTGTCTATACCACTAATTGTTACATTAGTAAAAAACGGTAAATTTTTAAGTCCACGAGCAAATTGTTTGCCATACCAAAATCTTTTGTACAAATTTATTAATTTTTATCACCTTGATTTTGTCGCAAACATCTTTCTCTTTAACTGCAGTATAAAACTGAGATTTAACTAGTGTGCAACTGTCCATTTTCACATAAGTTTTGTCATCCCTCAAGTGGCAATAATTGTCTGTTTTCTAACAAAGTTTGGTACAACTTTCGCGATCGTTTTCTTGTGCGAAATTGTTGTTCTAATTTTTGTTTTGGTACTTTTTGTTTTTTATAGGTCTTTATATTATTTATTTTATTAATGTTTTGATTAGTATCGGCATTTTTTTCTCACTTTTTTAACGATATCACGCACCGAGATTGACGGAGTTTATTTTAAAATCATAAGCTTATGTATTAACATTGGCTGGACCACTTTTACGTCGGAATTTCGGCAAATAACACAGCGTATTATGCTATCCAAACTTCTGAACAATTTCAAATACGGCTGATTTTGAAAAATTTGTCATTACAGCGAGTTTTCGAATTGACAATTTTTCAGAACACCATTTTTGCACAAATAATTTTCTCGTTTCCTATTAATTCGTGCCATGATAAAACATTACAACAAATAATTGTCAAGGAAAAATGTCAAATGTAGCTCATATTTGTTTTCACAATTGTCGCTTATGAAAAATACTTATTGACAATTAAAATCCGAGCATACAAATAAAAATGTTCACTTTATAAAATAAGCAGTTCTTATGTAAGCGACTGAGTAAGAAAAAGATTTACTTGGTTTGTATTTTGAAAACAAACATAATGTATATTGTATTATATACACTGTTTACAAAGAAGTTTACCCACTATTAGTTTTTGGTGGTAGTAATATAACCAATTTAAAGAAACATGTAAAGTGGAAATCAACTTATGTAGCAGAAGAATACATTGAAAACTCTTTAAATAACAAAATTTAAATTGCTTTAACGATTTAAAATGATTGTAAAGAAATTAATATTTTAAATTCTATACTGTATCCAATTTTAAGCCATAGCGCTTGTAAACAATGAGTAGAACTTGATTGCCGCGTGATAAACATTGCTTATTGCAGTACCGGCTAGTATATTTTCAACTGTAGTTGTATTTTTATTGTTTTTTTAATTTTATTTTTATACATACTATTGTAATTACCTGTGTGGAATAGTAACAGTAATAAAACAATTGTTGCAGTTTCAAATACATCATGTTTTATTACATTTTTTGTGGTTTCTTTTAATATTTTAACGAGTTTAAAACTTTTCTTTATTTTAATTATTTTACACAATTATTATTTATGTAACAAATTTTAATAAACCAAAAACACGATACAACAAGCTAAGCAATTTAATAAAAACAATCACTTACTATAACTTATACATCACTAACCCTATACCGTCGGTAAATAAGTGTCACTTTTATTAACCCACACTGGCACACACTTATTTAATTACACCATTCTAGTTTTGGTAATTGTTTCGAATGTTCTAAATGTTTTGAGAACGTTTCAATATTATCATCGTAAAATAAAGAGCATGAAATATATGTTTCATAATTTATTAAATAACTGCAATTCGTAAAGTTGCTCATGTCCTAGGTCGGTGTATTGTTCCACTTGAAACTATTTGGTAAGTTTTATGTGGGAAAATGATCTGTTAATTAATTTAGTTATTACGATATTGTGTTGACTTACAAGTTTCAATAAATTTTAATGGCCTGATGAAGTGCTTGCTGGTAGCATCAACGTTGCCACAAAAATACACAAGTGGTTTCGCATGCTCCTCCTAAACGAAAGAGTCTAAATTAGTTACTGTTAATATATTAGATTTCGTTTTAATAATAACAAAAAGAAAACAATCACATTAATAGTGAATACAGTCGACATTTATTATTTGATTTGGTCGTAGTATCTTAATCGGTTACGTGAGCGAATGAACAATGAACGAATTCAATGCTTGTGAACGATAATTTGTACGTTTTTTAAATCAACGATTCAGAAAACGCCAATTTGTGGAACAGTTATAATTGACTCAAAAAATTGTTGATAACAAATTTTCGGAATTGGTTTTACATGTTATACAGAGTGAATCAGAATATGTGGGAAATACAATAACTATAAATAATAGGCATAAAATAAAGACGATTGTTTAAATAAACATATATCCTAGCATGCACAGGTAAAAAGAGGTCTTCGAGGTTAGAAAAAAAATTATTTTTTTGTTAATAACTTCTAAACTAATTAAATGTAATTGACTATTTTTTGTAGTAGTTAATGAGTACTTAATAACAAAAAAATGTGAAAATTTAATGAAAATTAAATAAGCAGAAAATGGATTTTTAGAGTACCTGCACTGTTAAATAAACGCATAATTACATGCAATAAACTTTCCGATAACTGGATCTTTCAAAAATGTTATAAAAGTAACGTAGGATTTGCCTCTTTGGAGTTCCTTAGTATAACATGTAATAATTTAAGGTACCTTTGTATAAAACTATCGACACTTTTGAGGAGTGCAATCGTGCATTCGCCGACTTGAATAGCTACCACCGGCTTTGAGTACAAACAATTACTAAGATTACTCGTTTGGTTCAAATCATGAAAGTAAACAGTAACAATCAAATTCCATATCAGCTGAAGGCTAGATAATTATAAAATATGAATAAAATTCTATAAAAGTTTAATATAAAAAAATGTAGATAAACAATTAACAAAACTAAAAGCTTAATCAAACTAACAAATTAGAAAGCATAATGTAAGTAAAGAACTATACAGGTTATCGACAGTTGATCGAAGCTAACAATTCTCTATTTAAACGGAGCCTCTGAAGTCATCAACTCACTTGATTACACAGGGGTTTAATTAGTACAATCATTTTTTAATACTATCGCAATGGGAGAAGAATTTAATTTCTCGTAACTATGAGCGTGAAGTAAATGCTTCGACATTATGTAGTAATAACAGCGATCTAAATACTTCACTAAAGAGAATCTTTATTTGAATTAAATTAAAAAAATTTACAATCAGAGTCACTAAAATTAATCGTCTAGCAGCGAGTGTTAGAAACGAAATTGCTACGCAAACAAGGCGTAAAACCTGTCGGTTAAAAACGATAACGCTAGGGTCGCACTCCGTTACAGTGCGGTACTAGAAATCTTCGTTAAATTATGGAACGTGAAAATTTATTACTGCAGACACGTAACACGATATATGTGGTAACCTACTCCACACTAACTCTTAACGCTGTAGCGTGTTCCGTTGCCGGCTAGGGTGTGCAAGCTTTAAACAAAATATTAGCGATTTATCGAAATGACTTTTAAGGAAGACGCTGGAAAGTAGATTTTTTGTGTTCAAACTTCCCATTTCAAATAATGTATTTACTCATGTCAGAAATGTTATAATTGAGTTTCAATGCCAGAACAAAAACTTTTTTATATTTACTAATCCAAGATATTTTAAATTAATAGTTAACAATACTTATACATTAGTTTTTAGTAGTATCTACTAAATTGTATGTAGTCCGAAAAAATCTGTTACGTAAATTTAATTGTAATCCGCTCTATATTTCGGAGAGTCGTGTATGGTTTTTCGTGTGCTGGTTATAATAGAATTAAAATAGCGCCAAAACATCTGTCGAACACTAAAAATAAACAAATTGCAAAACACAATTATAACAAGGAAAATATTTATTTCAACAAAACGAAAAAGGTTAAAAGAAAGTAGTACCACAGCAGATAAATAGCAATTAGCACTTTAAATTAGGCAACACTTCCTGCATATAAACAAATCCATTGGCTTAACATTACATTCAAAACAAGTTCACGTGGGGAATACAAGACAAATTTCAAATATCACAAGCTTAAGATAGCGGACCGCTTAACTTATTACATGAAAAGAAATTAATACTTAGTTGTGTCAACAAGCGAAATATGTAGGTTCAGTCGTGTGTGCATACGACTGACCTCAAAGCAAATAGAGATCTTTTATAAGAAACAAAAAAGTTACAATTTTGCGTTCTCGAATATGCAATTAGCTAACGCCACATTCAACACAAATTTCTTAAACTTGCTGAAAATAAAACTGTTGTATATATATATATAAACCGTTCCTAAAAATTTCAGTTCAGTTTCATACGACACGTTAAAAGATCTAAGTGCGGTAAGCTTCCTGAAGTTAGTAGAGATATCCTTAAAAGTCAATAACAGTCATTACGTTATAAAAGCAAGAAAGCGACGCAGTCCCAAACAAACCAAAAATGAAGTATAGGAAAGAGAAAAGTTTATACGACAGTCAAGGACAACACTCTAAACTCCCGTGAAACCCTAGTTCACAGATACAACCCCCACTTTGAATATAAGTCCCCAAAACTAAAATATTTAAAAAGTAAAAAAAAACAAGTATCAATATTTAGCAAATCTTGAATGGTGATATACGGATTTAGAAAAAAAAACCAAAAGAAAAACTAAAACAGTTGTGCGAAAAAGTCGTGAAAAGACGGTATGATATTCTTCCACCAAAAAAAACAAACAGACCTAAAGATTCAAGAAAACAAATGCAACGAAGAAATCTCAACCAAAAAAATTTTGATTAAAAGTCGACACCATCAAAAAGGCAAAAAAATAATCAGCAATCCATAAGTCAGTACCACCAAGTACTAAAAAGCTTCACTTGCAAATCGAACATCGTTGTTCATCGTGTTGGAATGTCACATTGGAACTTAAAAGCCGAAAGATTAGAATATTTTAAGAAGAAAAGAAAGCCAAAGAAAAGAAGAATACCCTAACAATAACTGCCAACATGAAAATGCCGACTAAGCGGAAGTACGTAGAGTACAAGAAACAACGTTGCAGTTTACTCCAAATTTTAGACCAAAAACAACATAACAGAAACCAACTAAATCCAACAAAACAAGAGCAAGAAGAAAACGAAAAGAAAAAGATTAGGAGCAATGTTTCAGTAAACATTAAAAAGAAAAGTTACTAAAAGAAAATAAATATTCAAGCAGCAGAAGATAGAAAGTAGAAAAAGAAAAGAAGAAATACAATAATATGAGAAAAAAAGTAATCTGTCCTGATGTAAGATGCAAGATACTGACGACGTATTCAAAAACTCCAAAACTGAGAGACAAAAGCCAGAACAATAGCAAAAGTCAAAAGCTAAAAGCCCAAAAAGTGAACTAACATTTACGACGCCTCCGAAGCCAACGGAAAAGAAGAGAACGATTAGAAGAGGGAGTCAGCATAGCTCAATTAGAAACGACTAGAGAAGTAGATGTTAAAGCAATAGTAGTAGCTTTTACACTTAGAGAAAACGTAAAATCTTTATATATATATATGTGTAGAACTTGTAACGCTGCCAATGTTGGTAGGCTTCCTCGTTTTTGGCAATGTGTGACGTGACCTAATAAGATTGCTGTGTTGTAAATTTGAACAAGAACAGTAACGTAACCTCAGGTCAGTAAAAGTAATTTCTAAACGCAAGCGTTAGAACAAGAGACACGTACTTGTTTACATAAACGACCTTTTACAACACACCAACGAGAAAAACAACAAGGAGAAGCAGTAACTTTAGACACAAGATCAAGGTACCAAAATACGAAAAATCAGTAGTAGGCCTAATAATCTTGAAAACGGAAAAAGATGAAAATTAAATTAAAAGAACAAATTGAACATAAAAGTTTACTACCTTGAGAACGACAACGAACCAAGTATTCGAAGTATGGGTAGAAAAAGAAAGTGAAGAAGCATTAAGAGAGCAAGCAACAGGATTAACAATAAGTAGAAATCTTACTAGCATACGTTACAGATGGTTCTTGCACTTTGTCACTGGTTTCTGATGTTGAAACGTAAAAATAATTAAGAGCGTCGATGTTCGACTTTTCAACCGTTTACCTAACGATACTAACTGAAAAATAGATGTGATCTCAATCAACGCCAACGGAAGTTTCATAAAACGTCGTTAGATTGCGGCAAATGATCTTGAGCTGTATTTACTCAGAGACCGGTTCCGACAATTGTAGAAAAGGATAGCGCGTAGTAATGACGTACATTCTAATAGCTTTGTTAACTCCCATTGTACCGTTAAGAATGGTGTCCATTAAACGAATGTCATAATCTGAAGTCAATAATTCTGATTTTAAAATTACAGCAATTTACTGCCAAGAACGTAAAGTGTGTTGTCTAGTTCTAAACACAATAAAAGCTGTACCTGATAACACTTCAAAAGACGAAAGGAAAAGTTGATGGTATGAAATTCCACTCGTCGATTATAGTTAAAAATTCCATCAGTAGAGAAGGATTTTTACAGGAGAAAGTAACTTTCCACTGTGTCAAGTTAATTTTCAAATCAGAGTTCGAAGAAATAAGGAGTAATGGTTTTTCATCTGAAGAGTACATATCTAAGACACTAATCAAAATAGTGTACTAAAGCAAATATTTGTTAACACATGTATGTTACAATAGAGTAGATAAGATAGTCTTACAAGATCAGTAGGATGGGCTTAGTATTTGCACGTGCTATGAGTGCACGCACCTGCCTTACTGCTTATCCTCGCTTCTAAGTTATTACCAAGTCGGCAAAGAAAAGGATCTGCATGTAGATGAGGAAAAATAAATAAACACAGAGTATCAATCATACAACGTCAGCTAAAACGAATTAAACGTGTTACTTAACTAAAAATCATGCAAAAGTTAGAAAAACTAAACAAACTATTTCTAATTAAGGTTCTGGTCTCTTTTTGCAAAAAGTCTCTATACATATACATCAGGCACCAGTCTAAGGATGGTCTGAGGGGCTAACAAGTCACTTTGAACGTCATGAAATTTGCGACAAGCGAGAATCCAATGTGCTGGGGTGTCAAAAACGTCACACGATAGACAGCTGTCGTCATCCAAAACGCTAATGCGTTTTAAATGACAACAAAATCCACCGTGTAAAGAAAGGATTTAGACTGCCTCTCGTCCGGGGACGCGGTTCAATCCGACCCAGATTAGAATATGCGGGATAAAGGATAAGTACTAGAACTTTACGTGACGCTTGGCTGCTGAAAAGAACGGAAAGTCGTTGAGCTGGTCAAAGAAATTGCACGTGCCAGCCTTGCTAAGCACTTTAGTGTCGTAATTTTTTTGCAAAAGGAGGTGCAGGGGGGATGATTGCATATGACACATAGGGGCTTACGGGAACAGTGCGGTAAGCTCCGAGGATAGTTCTAAGGAATAGGGATTGGAGCAAGCTCAGTTTCCTGACCACATGGAAATATCGAAGTCTGCGGTACCAAATGTCTAGGCCATAAGTAGGCATAGATATAACTGCACTGTTAAAGATATTCGCAAAAAATTTGTAGGCTTTATTAGAAGCGTGAGTATTTGTAGAACAAGTGCAAAACGTTCTTACACTTGACAACCATAAATGCACAATGTTTTACAAAACTGAATCCGTTGTCAAGCAAAAATCAGAGATACTTTAATTCGGAAACCCTACGGACGGGAATGTTGTTGAGGTGCAGTGAAGGATCTCGTTTTAAAGTGGAGTCAAAAACCATGTGCTTAGTCTTGTCCGCTACCGTCAGCTTGTTGCTGCCAGGTCAACTTGTCACTATATTTAAACACGTGTTGGATTTTGCCTCTAAGTCTTGTCTAGAAATTGCGGACACATTATGTCGTCCGCGTATGCAACAATATCGCGGTCTGCAGATAGTTCTGTGCTAAGCAAATCGTTTACAACCAGATTCTACAAGGTCGGCTCAAAAACCGAGCCTTAAGGACACCTTTTCGTCAGTCGTTTGGCATAAACAGAACGGGACACGTTCGAGGAATAAGTTGTCGATTTGTTTGATAAATAACTACGAATCTTTGTCGGGAGCTATACTGTTTTTACTGCCAGTTTGTACGGGTGAAGCACAGCCTACTAAGAGGCAAGGCATTGAGGTTTTAAACAACGCACCTCTTTTTTTAATATGTCTAACTTAGGACTCTACCACGGTACATAGCCTCTAGAGATTATGCGTATGTGGTTTAAGTAATGTTGACAGGAATCGAGGATTATCCTAGTCAACTTACCAATGACGGCGTCTACAGATCTAGGCTTCTGGCACAAAGCAGTACGTAGAATATAAGTAAGAATAGAATTTGCGATTGCCATATTTAGGCGAAAGTTTATAATCAAGAATTCTCTTAGGAATAGGTTAACGGTTAACTCAAACCGTATCAATCGGAGGTCGCTTTCAATAGCTTCTGGAACAACACACCAGTTTAGGATTTTTCTGACAATAGAAGCTGACGCCAAAATGACGTCGATGTTTGGAATGCCTAAGTGGCTACTGAAGCTAAAAGGTTGGTAAGCTTGAGCGTTTGTTCCCCGGAAGACGACCTTCAACATATCAAACTATCCTCCAATCCAGTTGATCTAAGCCACAACCAAGATTGGGCACTGCAAATTTCTTAATATTGTGGAATTCCATTTCTTTCTTCAAATTCCATTCCGTTGGCTACATGTTTTTGTATGACGGCTTTGCACGGGAGTACTTCTTGGTGACTAGATGGAAAACAAAGCCTCGCTAATCATGTAGTGTTAAGACTGACCGCCGGCTGCTGCCTTCGTAGTTCATGTAGGCGTTCAAACTTCTTATAAATACGACTGCAACGCTTGTGGACATATCAAGATCTTTGATGTGCGAAGGTCAAATTTTGTTGTGTTTGGAACAGACTTTGTTGTCAAAATCAAAGGGCGCCAGAAAAGTGTATAGTTTAAAAGGACTTCTGGCCATTGCTAACCACAAACCCACTCCTGTAGGATACACACTAAATGGACTTACCTTACTATGTTACATTCCAAAATTAACACAAAGTCACTGCCTGCAATGTAGTAACATAAACGGGGGTTGTGCCACTAGCTCAATGGAGACGGGGTGGGTTTTATTTAAAAGTTTCGTGATCGAAATGGATTGACTTGTCGAAAACACAAAATCGATAAATAATAATGTCGAAATCAAAGGGCGCCAGGAAGGGGGTAAAGCTTAATGGACTAATGACCCTTGCCAACCATAAGTCCGCTTTTGTAGTATGCACCCCCAATGGACTTACCTTAGAGGGTGCATTTGCTAAAATCTAAAATAAACTAATAAAGTTACACACGCGGAGGCCGACGGAATTAAAAGTTCTTTACAATTTAATAATTTAACATTTATTTGAACAAAATAAAACAAAATGAATAAAAAAAAATAATTGAATTGAAATTGACAAAATTAATCACACAAAACAGTAGCAAAATAATAGAAAAATTACGTGAATGCACGTTAGATCAAAACAAATTTACAGTTAATGGAATACAATACACAAACAAAATTATAAAATACACAATACAGAATTTTAAAGAAATAAACAGCACAAATTAATCAATCTTAAAACATCTATGATCACGGCCGTGTGTGTCGATATAACTTAAAAACAAAATGAAAAATACTTATAAAACTAATTTATATACATATAATTTGAATCGATAATTCGGTCCCGTTTAATAAATTTTAAACTTGGGATAAAACAGTACCGTAAAATACGGTCATTAATTAGTTACATTTACGATAACTTCGAAACACTTGTAATTTTTTTTAATTGAAAATTCAAAGCTTTTAACACTTGATCGCGTAAACGTAAATAATATCTTCTCGATTAAATAAATGGTGCAACATAAATACCTTGAATTCGTCGTAACTGCAGGAACGAACTTATGGTTAGGTGGTCCGGGATGGCCAAACGAAAAGGTACTCCAAATACTTTCTATGCCGGCGGAAGAATTTCTTTATTAACACTTAACATAATCCGCACAAATGCGAAGATTGGACACAGTACAACCTAACGATTGAATATCCAACTTGAAGCTCGCGTTATAATTATGGAAACCGTGAAATTTGCTTAATCCGTAAATTACGAATATTGAAAAGAAGATAAAAATCAAACTTTTCCATCACTACACTACATTTTTACGGTACCAATTTTCTTTTTAACTTCCGCGGTAGGGCATAACGAAACGTACCCTTACCAACCGGTAACCGGTAATTTAAAATTGCCACCCACGATCGATTGATGATTATTCATCCCCAAAAATCAAAACCTCTCATATTTAACACCTCGTTCCCACCAAATTCTCTTCGCTTGCGCGGTAACATCTACGTAAAAGAAAGAACATTGAACAAACAAGAAAAACAAAGACGGCAATTATAATTAGCCACGTGAATTTCCGCACGTAGACTTTGGTTCACACAAGAACGCTGAGACTTGCATTACTGCAGGTGGCTTAATCAAAGTGTAATTACCAAGAAAAATGTATCAACTTACATTCCACAAAGGAAGTCGTAAATTATAATGAATTGGTATTCTACGAAGATAACCAAATAAAGTACTAAATTAAACTCAAAATTACGGATCTTTATGCATTTAAAAGAAAATTTCAATAATGATTGAAAACAACTTGAAATATCATTAAACTCAAACCACACAAACAACAAACAAAACGTTCTCGATGCCAATACCGTATCAAACGATGAAAACAAAACCAAACTACAAAAAAAAAACGCCAATTCAGCCAGCTAAATCTATTTATGGGGCTTGTCATAAAAAGAAAACTGCTGAATCATCAAACGCAGGTCACACCTCCCCTACTTAAAGAGGGATTTCTTAAATCACTCTAAAAATAGACAAACCAACCAAAAAAAAACAAACGAAAACCCATAACCCAACCCTCACATGGTCACAAAACGACGAGAGAAAAAAAAACGAGACCCAGCCGTTGTGGTTTGACCAAATGACCCCAACCCACCACAACGGAACCACACTGTAGCAGTGGACGCTAAAACTGATTGGTGAAGCCAACCAGGGCAATTAACGAGGCACGACTGAACAAGGCAGTACCCTGGGCGGGAGGAGAGCGACTACACGGTGCCGTACCGGCGGTGCCTACAAAGAGTACTACCCCGTGCCACGGGCCATCAACGTAAAAATCTCAAAAAAACAAAAATCTAATAAACGGAAAACGTTTAAAAGAGCGTAAAAATGCGTCAGGCACAAGGGGGTGGGTTTTGCAAGGGACTCATGCCCAGTGCTACCCCCAGGTCCTAAAAGAAAAACATCAACGTAAAACCGCCAAAGCCCACCACGGTCGAGCGACCGAGGTACGCGAGAGGTCCTGACTAGGCTTGGGAATTCGGCCAATAAACCCCAACTTAAGGTTACCTAGACAGTCCCTAACACGATTTGTCCAAGTACATAGCGAAAGAGTCGTCAACAAGAGGCATAAAGGGCGCGGGGCTTCCACGCAGAAGGGAGTCGCTGGACATAAAGAAGAACGAAAGAAGAATGGAAAAGAAAGGATAGAAGGCAGAAGAAGAGAAGAGTCGTCACATCCGGTAAATAAAAAAAAATAAACGTCATAATCGGTAAAAATGCAACACGGCAGACCTTGGGAAGTGTCTGGCTCGACACGATGTATCCGACATTGACAAAGGAAGAAGGCACGCCATGCGTCACGGGATCGGCATGTTGTGAGATCCTACAACCCATAACGTCGAATCCAAAGCACCTTACCCATTGACCACTCTCAAAGTCAACTGCGGCAAGTGTCATCACAAAGATAATGTAACTACTAACTAGAGATAGTGTTTACTTACAACTATCCACCGAAACACAATAAACGATAATGTAACTATAAACGCAAAAATAAAACGAAACTAAACCTATGGTTCTCGCGATCTCGCAATCATCGAGAACCCCTAACGAAACTAACGTAACGAAACGAAAACCTAAACGATAAGAAGGGTAGCATATGTTTGGGTTCGACACAGATCACTCGATGCTGCACAATAGAAGAGGGCGCGCTGCGCTTCACGAGATCCGCGCATTGCGTTTTCCCCACAACTACTGCCCTCACCGAGCGATGGCACCTAGCCGCAAACACTACAGAAATAAAAGATAAGGACAGACAAGATAGCAGAAGAAAGAAAAATGGAAATGAAAGAACCGTTGTTTAGTCGCCTCTTACGACAAGTGGTGTCCCCACTGTAGAGAAATATTCTTAGTCCGTCTCTACACGGAACCCAAAAACAAAACTAACTAACCTAAAAAAAACGAAAAAGAAACTAAAAGGTAAAACATAAAACTATTTATCCCCAGTCGGGTTTAACTTTAAGTCCTTGGCGTTCCATATGCCTTTTGATGCTCCCGTGTCATCAGACAACTCATAGGTCTGATACGAAACTTTCCGTTTCACGTAGAACGGACCGATAAACTTAGGTGCCAGTTTGGCCGAGAAATATCGAGATGCATCAGAAAGGACATAATTCTTTCGCCACACTGTGTCTCCCACCTCAAAAGGTGCTGGACGACGACGTAAATCGTAATAATGTTTAGCGCGGACATAAGCGGCATTCAAGCGATTCTTAATGTCGACGTAAACTTCTCTAAACGCTGGGCTTCTTTCGGCCAAAAAGGTACGATCAGCAAAAGCTAGATCGTCGATAGTGTCTGAATCGGTAGTTTTTCCATGACGTGATCCGTCGAGACAGATTTCACGTCCGAAATTGGCGAAAAACGGCGTTAAGCCGGTGACTTCATGTACAGCGGTACGAATAGCACATGCTACTTTAGCAAGGTACTTATCCCAATGTCGATGGTTGTCTTCGATATACGACGATAACATTGTCTTCATGACTCTGTTGACTCTTTCTGTTGGATTCGCTTGTGGATGGTAATTAGCGTTAAAAATAATTTTAGACTTATATGACGAAACCATTTTTGTAAATTCTGAACTGCGAAACTGTGTGCCGTTATCACACAAAAGATATTGAGGAACTCCAAACATTAAAAATACATCTTCTTCAAGACGTTTAGTAACTGCTGCGGCAGTAGCGGAACGTAACGGGAAAAATAAAACAAATTTCGAAAAATAATCTGCAACTACAAGGATATACGAATAACCACTTTTAGATCGCGGTAGCGGTCCAACAAGATCGGTAGAGATCAACTGCCAAGGTTTGTCCACAACAGGATGACGGGTCATAAGGCCAGCAGGACGTTTCTGTTCTGGCTTATGCGTGATACAAACTTTACAACCATTGATGTAACGAATGACGTCAGCCTTCATCTTAGGCCAGTAATAAAGCGGAACTATTCGTTCGAGAGTCTTAAAAATACCAAGGTGTCCAGCGGTAGGCTCATCCTGAAACTTAGACAATATTTCGAGTCGTTTAGACTTAGGCACAACTTCTCTCCAATTGTCATTCTCAGAACGAAGATCGGGATAGTCTACGGTAACATGCTTAAATAGCTTTCCGTTACTAATTTTCCACTGTGGAAAAGCGTTAGGTTTTGAACGTACACGTTCCATAAGTTTCGTTAACCATTTGTCCGAAGACTTAGGTTCGGTAATGTCACAATCGGTAGTAATGTTGTCGATAGCTGGTACTGAACGAGAGAGTGCGTCAGGTACGACATGATCCTTTCCTTTACGATGAATGATCGTAAAATCAAATTGCTGAAGTCTAACAGCCCATCGTGCTAGACGACCGGTAGGTTCCTTTAAATTGTGTAACCAGACTAATGATGCGTGATCGGTAACTACAGTGAAAGTGGTTCCTTCAAGATAAGGGCGTAATTTTTCAATAGACCAAAGGACAGCCAAACATTCCTTTTCGGTAGTGGAATACTTGCGTTCACATTTTGTGAGCGACCTACTATTGTAACAAATAACACGTTCTTCACCGTCGATAAACTGTGTAAGAACTGAACCGAGACCAAAATCAGAAGCGTCAGTTTGAACTGTAAACGGAACATTGAAATCAGGGCAAGACAAAATAGGTGCGGAAATTAAACAATTCTTAATAATCTGAAAGGCTTCATCACAATCACTAGTCCAATTAAAGCTGGAATTCTTTTTTAACAGAGACGTCAATGGAGCGATAATTGTCGAAAAATTTGGTACAAATCGGCGATACCACGAGGCCATGCCTATAATTCTTCTAACTTCAGCGACACCAGTGGGAACTGGAATACGCAAAATTGCATCGACCTTTTCCGGGTCAACCGACAAACCAGTAGAATTGACGATAAAACCAAGATACTTAAGTTCGGGTTTACAAAAATGACATTTGTCTTTACTTAGCATCAAATTAGCCTCTCTAAGGCGACGAAGAACTTCAGTTAACACTTCCATGTGTTTCTCGAAGGAAGGAGCGCAAATAATGACGTCATCTAAATAAACAAAACGTAAGGTTCTAATTCGGGACCTAAAACTCGATCAATCAACCTCTGCCAAGAAGCTGGTGCGTTAGCTAAACCAAACGGTAAACGCGTGAATTGGAATAACCCACGGTTCGGAACTGTAAAAGCGGTAAACTGCTTAGACTCTTCGCTTAAAGGAATCTGCCAATAAGCGGACTTAATGTCGAGAGATGAAATAAACTTAGCGTCACGAAGACGATCCAAAATAGACGACACGTAAGGTAAAGGATAAGCGTCCTTTTCGGTAACTTTGTTGACTTTTCTAAAGTCCACGCAAAAGCGATAAGAGTTGTCCTTCTTCTTCACCAATAAGATCGGGCTCGACCAAGCGCTGTTTGACTTTTCTACAACGCCTAACTTCAACATTTTCTCTAACTCCAGATCGATTTGTTTCTGGATAAACGGCGAAACTCGGTAATACCGTTGCTTAATTGGTTCGGAAGTAGTCTTGATCTGATGTTCGATCAAGTTGGTGCATCCAAAATTTTTATTCGAAGAAGAAAAATGATTACTCACTAAACTATCTAACTGATTGAGCTGTTCTGAGGAAAGATCGAGACGAGACTGAATAACTGAATCTTTATCTTCCAATTGTGAAATGGTGTCCATATTTTCGAAACGCCACTCACCTTTTCTAAGATCAGGAACGATACCTGCTTGTTTCCAAAAATCAACGCCTAAAATTAAATTATGCGGAACGTCAGGAACAACTAAAACTTCCAAAACAATAATTTTTCCTTTAATTTCGATTGGGACGAGAAGTGAACCTAAACTTTGTACTGATTTACCATTAGCTACAATACAATTAATTTTAACTGACTTATTTAACTTCAAACCTAATTGACTAAAAATTTCCCAACCCTTAGAACCAACAATAGTGCGAGAAGCGCCACTATCTAATAAACTCAAAATTTCATGACCAAAAACTTTAACGTAGACAAAAGGTCTTTCGTCAGACTCAGCAGACTCTAAAACATAATCTAACACGACTTTATTCTTAACAAAACTCTTTTTCTTCGAAGAATGTAAACTATTAAAATAGACAGCCGATTTAACTTTAACCTCTGACGTCACTAAACGGCTTCTTAGTACGTCCTTTACTCGTTTCCCGAACACTTAGAACAAGTGCGGACCGTAACGTTAGATTTTCCACAACGATAACAAAATAAACCTTTCTTAGGTTCTTTGCAAGAAGCAGCTCGATGGTTAGGCTTCCTACAATTCCAACATAATTGCGGACTACTTCGATTAGAAGAAGCAGGCGCATTAACGATAGCTAACCTTCGCGAAGAAGGTGCGATACTAGAAGACGGTAATCGTGAATTTTGTCTAACAGGTGGTGTAGATTTTTCACCACTACTAACGTTATTCGAAGAACGAGAAACGGCAATGTCCTTAACGTGAGATGTTACGTAAGCGAGATCAGGCTCCATGTCCTGCTTTCTACGAGATGGAGGCGTGTAAGCTTCAATAGCTTGCATGCGGTCCTCGATAATACGACCAAATTTAATTAACTCTTCAATTGAAGTAACTGACGACAAACCAAGCTGAGTTTGATAAACGGGAGAAATATTTCTTAATAAAATCTTTAACTGCTTTTCTTCAGAAAAAGGCTCATCGAGACGTGAAAACATGTTGCGAATAAATGCAACGTAAATACCCATAGGTTCATCATTAGCTTGAGTACGACGCTTAATTTCTTCAATAAGACGCTCGTCATAATCGGTAGGCTGAAATTGTTCACGCAAAAACTTAACTAAATCTTCCCAAGAATTAACTGAACTACGAATGGACCTAACAAAAATCAATGCATGACCTGTAAAAAGATCAGTACACTCCAAAAATAACTGATGGCTTGAAACGTTACGCGATAATTGAAGTTCGGCAACTCGTTCTAAGAATGCATTCAATGAAATTGACTTTGCGTCACCTGAAAACTTTAAATTCCATTTTGAAACTGAAACACTCTTAACATGACTAACAAAATTTTGACTAACAGCAGAAGACGTCGGTAAAGCGTTATCAACTACAGAAGGTTGAACGACAGGTTCGATGACTTCATCGGCGGAAGTAGACGGATTTGAAACAACAATTTGCTTATCCAAAAGTTCGTACTGCGAAATTAAAACAACTAAATCTTTTAGAAACTCATCTTTAACTTGTGAATCGTCACCTTGAATAGGAATTGAATTGCCAATACGGTTTAACAAATATTTAATTTTGGTTTCAATTGTAGAAGAAATTTTTGTAGTCGGAGTAATTTTCAATGAATCTATTAACTTTCTAAGCTCATCGATACCTTCACGAATCGCTAATTTATCTGCATTAAAATCGAACGGATACACGGGACGAGATAATTTTCCGGTAGCTTCTTCAATAAGGAAATTCTTGAGTAAACCTCGTAATACGACAACATCTAAAGATGCATCACCACCTCTAATCAAAATTTCATAACGTAATTCGTTATGCGATAAACGATCAACAATCAATTTGTAACCCATTTTAAAATGCAATTACAAAACGGTAAAATCTTCCAAAAATCACGAAACTTAACAGGCAAACTAAAATTCGAAAAATGCCACACGCTTGGGCGCCAAATTATTTATGTTACATTCCAAAATTAACACAAAGTCACTGCCTGTAATGTAGTAACATAAACGGGGGTTGTGCCACTAGCTCAATGGAGACGGGGTGGGTTTTATTTAAAAGTTTCGTGATCGAAATGGATTGACTTGTCGAAAACACAAAATCGATAAATAATAATGTCGAAATCAAAGGGCGCCAGGAAGGGGTAGTTTAATGGACTAATGACCCTTGCCAACCATAAGTCCGTTTCTGTAGTATGCACCCCCAATGGACTTACCTTAGAGGGTGCATTTGCTAAAATCTAAAATAAACTAATAAAGTTACACACGCGGAGGCCGACGGAATTAAAAGCTCTTTACAATTTAATAATTTAACATTTATTTGAACAAAATAAAACAAAATGAATAAAAAAAATAAAATAAAATAATTGAATTGAAATTGACAAAATTAATCACACAAAACAGTAGCAAAATAATAGAAAAATTACGTAAATGCACGTTAGATCAAAACAAATTTACAGTTAATGGAATACAATACACAAACAAAATTATAAAATACACAATACAGAATTTTAAAGAAATAAACAGCACAAATTAATCAATCTTAAAACATCTATGATCACGGCCGTGTGTGTCGATATAACTTAAAAACAAAATGAAAAATACTTATAAAACTAATTTATATACATATAATTTGAATCGATAATTCGGTCCCGTTTAATAAATTTTAAACTTGGGATAAAACAGTACCGTAAAATACGGTCATTAATTAGTTACATTTACGATAACTTCGAAACACTTGTAATTTTTTTTAATTGAAAATTCAAAGCTTTTAACACTTGATCGCGTAAACGTAAATAATATCTTCTCGATTAAATAAATGGTGCAACATAAATACCTTGAATTCGTCGTAACTGCAGGAACGAACTTATGGTTAGGTGGTCCGGGATGGCCAAACGAAAAGGTACTCCAAATACTTTCTATGCCGGCGGAAGAATTTCTTTATTAACACTTAACATAATCCGCACAAATGCGAAGATTGGACACAGTACAACCTAACGATTGAATATCCAACTTGAAGCTCGCGTTATAATTATGGAAACCGTGAAATTTGCTTAATCCGTAAATTACGAATATTGAAAAGAAGATAAAAATCAAACTTTTCCATCACTACACTACATTTTCACGGTACCAATTTTCTTTTTAACTTCCGCGGTAGGGCATAACGAAACGTACCCTTACCAACCGGTAACCGGTAATTTAAAATTGCCACCCACGATCGATTGATGATTATTCATCCCCAAAAATCAAAACCTCTCATATTTAACACCTCGTTCCCAATTAAATTCTTCGGTTGCGCGGTAACATCTACGTAAAAGAAAGAACATTGAACAAACAAGAAAAACAAAGACGGCAATTATAATTAGCCACGTGAATTTCCGCACGTAGACTTTGGTTCACACAAGAACGCTGAGACTTGCATTACTGCAGGTGGCTTAATCAAAGTGTAATTACTAAGAAAATGTATCAACTTACATTCCACAAAGGAAGTCGGAAATTATAATGAATTGGTATTCTACGAAGATAACCAAATAAAGTACTAAATTAAACTCAAAATTACGGATCTTTATGCATTTAAAAGAAAATTTCAATAATGATTGAAAACAACTTGAAATATCATTAAACTCAAACTACACAAACAACAAACAAAACGTTCTCGATGCCAATACCGTATCAAACGATGAAAACAAAACCAAACTACAAAAAAAAAACGCCAATTCAGCCAGCTAAATCTATTTATGGGGCTTGTCATAAAAAGAAAACTGCTGAATCATCAAACGCAGGTCACAACTAGAGTGTATCGCACTAAAATAATCAAAAATTCACATAACGCATATGACGACGGAATAAAGCTTGTTTGCAATTTAACTATTTAACATCTAATGCACAAATATGAGTAGGACAAAGAAAATGATGGGTAAACAAACATAACAGTAATTAAATTTGAATTAAGTTAACGCAAATAACAATTTAAATTATAAACAAAATATCATAACATGAACGCAGATTACTTTAATTTTAAAAAAATCACAAGGCCTTGGCCGCATTAAGAAAAGAACATAAGTAAATTGAAACAAAATACAGTAACTTAATTTCAGCAAATCTTTTACTTATAAAAATTGAAAGTCTTAATATTAAAGCCCGAAAGTTCTAAGTTACGGGATCAGCGACGATAATATACATTTAACACTGAACGCTAAATGTATTTTTATTTTTGATATTTAATAATAAAAAAAAATAAATTGATAGGATCGATAAGATCAATATCCCACAATGAAATTTTCATACGAGGTAATTTCAAAGCTATTAAATCACTAAGCTCGCAAATAATTAGTTTAAAGAGTAATCAATAAATACTTTAAATTGTTGTTGTAATAGATCCTAAGGTTGCCAGATGTAAACGGCCAGAAGATCGAGAGGCTAACCCCAGTTCACAAGAATCCGTCGAAAGAATCTCAAAAGCCGCAACAAAGCCGAAAATGGGACCGTGTCGCACAACAACTTACGATTTCACGGTACAAAAAAGGAAAAACACTCGAAAGCGCGTGAAATAATAAAAGGCCGTAAATCTACGAATTAGGAAACTGTTTCCAACACATAACTTAAAATTTAATATGCTTTCTTTCTTTATGACTTCCGCAGGTACTTCATCCTCTCAAGGGTTGATTTAACCCCACACCTGAACTACATTCCGCTGTTTTTAGTGCTTGGTAATATTGCAAACTGCTTCTTAACTCAAAATCACAGATATTTATAAACGCGGTGCTCTACCACTACCATTACAAACTGTGATATAAATCTTTGTGAATGAAATTCTGAAAATTTAATTATACTCATAAAGATTAACTTGTTGAAACCGAATAATAAAACTGTCTAATAAATGATAAAAAATCAACATGACTCAATTCCAACTGCGCTAAGAACGTAGTGAATACAATAAACTTTTAAACCAACTTAATATAAACAAACTGCAAAAATGTATTTAATTACACTAATATCTCAAAAGGGAAACATAAATTAGATACCACTGGAATTTTAACAGAGCAAAGAAAATGCCAAATCAATGTAAATGCAGAATCCGAATGTATATGCAGCGTAATAAGTTTGAATTAATTAAATACAAAAATTTACTTACAAATTTGATTGTCAACAATGAATTTAAAAATGTAAACTAACGTCATTAAATTAACTTGGAGTTATTCAAACAATCCCAAAGTACACGAAACTTCTTCAGCGACCTTTTCCAGTCTTTGTCCAAACTGGAGGTTGCATGGCAAGCGTATTTTGCGATTGAGCATGACACAGGATGGTGTTTGGTATCTGCTATCGTGAACAGATTATTGATATGTCATTAGGAAAAGGTGGCAAGTACTTATTCCAATCTCTTTGATGTTTGTACACTACTTTGGTTAAGTACTTTCCCATTGTTCGATTCATCTCTTCAACTACGCCATCAGATTGGTCGGAATGTAATTCTAACAGAACTCCAAACCGACAAAACAAACTCTTTCACTAAAACATCTGCGACTTGTTTTCCTAATGAGATTGTGAGAGAGGGTCTGCGATGTCAATCGCTACTCTCTCTAAAGGGTTTTCCACGTTATACTGTTTCATTGCTACTTTGCGTTTTTTCGCTGAGCCAGTTCCTAAAGCGTAGACCGTACACTTGCCCCACCATTCCATGACGTCTTCTTTGCAGTTCACCCAGTAAAATATTTTTCTGATGTACCATCGTGAAGATTCTGCAAATTTTCTGACATTTGGCTCTTCGACACTACCAACTGCAGTTGGACGTGGCGCCCAGTACGCTTTGATATTTCTGCTTAAAGCACTCATTTCTTTCCAGGATGGTCTTCGACCGTTTGCTTTCCAATTCAAAAGTACTTTTATATTAGGATGGTTTTTTTGTTTGCGACGCAACTGCTCAGGTTCCCACTCATTATCAACTATAGCAATTCTTCGATCTTTTCTTCAAGTCACAAACAATGGCTACAGTCTTACGAACATGGTCTTCTGGCACGATATTCTGTGTCATAGTCATACTATTGCAGTTTTTCAATTGCTACTTGTCTTTCCGGATTACAATACTGCAGTAGCGATTTCAAAGCGTATGGTCCTTTCTTAATAAAAATTTTTGTCTATACAAATATTTGTAAAAGTGTCCCATGGACTTAACGACTGCTAACAGTTCTCTCCTAGTAAACCAATAATTCTTTTCAGGCCTGGACAAAACATTACTAAAATTGCGATGACTTTTGTTTGTACATCTTGCTCATGTGAAAAGATTGCACCTATGGCCATATTACTTGCATCGATATCCAAAACAAATTGTTCATCTTCTTTTGGATAAGTTAAAATCCGCAAAGTGACTAGGGCCTGTTTTAGTTGATGGAAGCGTTTTCGCAGTCTTCATTCCATCTAAATTCTACTTTTTCTTCGGTCGATATTATTAAAGGTTTGGCAATGTTACGAAATCCAGGTAAAAATCGTCTATGATAGGTGCACAACCCAAGAAAACTGCGAACTTGATGCTTGTCGATCGGTCTTGGCCATCTTTGCACTGATAGAAATTTTTCTGGGTTAGCCTTTACTCTATTTTTTGTGCTCAGTTTTAGATTTTTCCACGTAGTCGTTGAAACATTTTTTCAAGTGGTTTAAATGTTCTTTAAACGACATTGCAACCACCATCACAACGTCTAGGTAAACCAACTACGTGTTCCAAGACAGCCCGCGCAAGATGGTCTCGATCAAACACTCTGACGTCGCAGGAGCGTTACTGTTGTAAGATCAATGTGGCAACACGGCAATGATGAATAAAGGGAGTCAGTGTTTGGAGACACCGAACATGGTGACATATTTTGATGTTATTAGAAAAATTCCTTATTCCCAATAACTATAACATGGCGCAGTCAGTAACGGTGAAATAAATAATAAATAAATAACGGAGAGACCATTTACAAATAATAAATAGGTGAACGTGTGAACAATTGATAAGTTAAAAAATTGCAGATAATATAAAACGTGCAGCAAGGTGAAATCGTAATGGCGGACGGCGAAAGAAAAATGGAATTAGCGAGGTTTGTACAGCAACCAAAACAGTTGGAATTTGAAGGCGATATGGCGGAAAACTGGAGTTTCTTTAAGTAGAAGTTTGAGATTTTTCTAAGAGCTGCCAATATTACTGAAAATCAGGGTTATGTGTTACTAAATTTAATAGGAGACCGTGCACTGAAGATATGCAATACGTTTGTGCCAACGAACAATGTTACATACGAACGATACAAATTTTTTAAACGGGACAAAAATGAAAACGAGTCGTTTGATGAGTATAGTACGGAGTTAAAAAAAGTTGCAGCAACGTGTGAATTCGGTGAATTAAATGATAGTTTGATAAAAGACAGAATAGTTATGGGAGTAAAGGAAGTCCACATAAAAGATCGTTTGTTACGGGAACCAAATTTGTCGTTAACAGGAGCAATGGAAATTTGCAGAGTAGCGGAAACTACGAGAGTACAAATCCAAAGTATTGAGGACCCAACACAGGTAAACCTGGCGAGACGTAGCGAACCAACCAGGAAAATGAAATCGAGGCTGAAAAGAGGTGACAGAGCGATATACAGGACAACCTCGACGAGGACAGCGTCAACTGCATCCACATCAGGTACACCATGTGAACAGAGTGCGACAGGTACTAAAGACAAATTCATAAATAATTGCGGACGCTGCAAGCGATCCCATTATATAAATAAATGTCCAGCATATGGAAAAGTTCTGCAACAAGTGCAAAAGGGTCAATCACTTTAGTATTGCATGTCAATTTAACAATATAAATGCGCTTGAAAAAACAAAGATGGTTTGCAGGTACATAATGCAAAGATCGAAGCAATTGTGAAAATGCCCAGACGAACAGATAAGAAAGGAGTAGGAAGGTGTTTAGGTGTTATTTATTATGTAAATAAATATATACCCAACTATTCAAGTCAAACTGCACCCTTGAGAGAATTATTGAGGGAAGAGAATTTATTTTACTGCGGTGATAGTCAGGACAGGGCTTTCAATAGCTTAAAAACTTTATTGTGTAATGCACCTGTATTACAATATTTTTTAATTGAAGATCCTGTAGTGATATCTTGTGACGCATCAAGCGAAGGATGTGGTGCGGGATTACTGCAAAAAGATAAACCAATATGTTATGCTTCTAAAGCATTTACAGAAACACAAAAAAGATACGTTCAGATAGAGAAAAAAATGCTAAGTATAACGTTTGCTTGCATAAAATTTAGACAGTTTATTTATGGGAGACGGGATGTAACGATAGAAACTGATCACAAACCACTAGTGACAATTATTTTCTTAGGGAATTAATACAGTTAGTTAAAAACGGTTTTCCAAATGACCCAAAGAAAGTGAATGAAAATATGAGAATATATGCAAATATTAGAGAGGATTTAACAGTACATGATGGAGTAATATTTAAAAATGATAGGATTCTTATTCCAAAAAGTTTGAGATCAGAAATGCTGAAAAAAGTACACACCGCACACCTTGGTAGAGAAAAAACCAAACTAAGAGCAAAAGAAGTAATGTACTGGCCGGGAATGAATAAATAACTTGGTAGATAATTGCGAACAATGTTTAGCTTATCGTAACAATAATAACAAAGAACCAATAATATTGCATGAAATTCCTGAGTTAATGTGGGAAAAATTAGAAATCGATCTATTTCAAACAGAAAAATCAAAGTATATTTTAGCGGTAGATTATTTTTCAAAATTTGTAGAGGTCAGGGAAATAAATTCTGCGAATTTTCAATAAGTAGCAACTTATCTAAAAGAAATCTTTTGTAGACACGGAATACCATTCCAAATAGTAACTGATGACTCAACAGAATTTAAAAAGTTTGTTAAGGATTTTGATATTATCCGTAAAATTACTAGGGGTCACTACCTTCAGTCTAATGGGCAAGTAGAAAGAACGATTGGTACTGCAAAAAAGACCATATTAAAAAGTGAAGCCGAGGGCATCGATTGAAATTTACCTGTTTTGGAGTTAATGAACACCCCTTTAGGATATAATATGCCTAGTCCAGCACAACTTCTCTATAATAGACGACTAAGAACTTTACCTATTAAAAAAACATTGTTGAAACCAAAAATGACCAATTACAGGGACATAAAAGTCAAATTACAAAATAGACAAGAGAAAACAAAAACTTAGTATAATAGAAATGTAAAAGAATTAAGTAGGTTGAAAATAGGAGATATAGTCAATATTAGAAATTTTGTATTAGGCCAACCAAAATGGTTGAGAGGAAAGACAGTAGGAGTAAGACAAGGTTATGACAGATCATACAATGTAAAATTAAGGGAGAAATGTAGAATAGTCATTAGAAATAGAAGACATGTCGTGAGAATCCATAACCAATGTAAACAGGTTACTCGTAAAATAAAAGTTAACAAAAACGAGGAACCATATCATATTGAATATGAATTGCCACATGATAATACCAATGGAATATAATTAAGTAATGATAGAAGTATAAATAATCTTAATCGCAGTGTAAGTGAAGTGCCAAGTGTAGAATCAGTGACACCCGAACCAGAAATAATCAGTCGCCCAAAACCGGTCATAAAGCCACTTATAAAATTAGGCAAATTATAATCATACGTTGTTTGTATTAGTTTTTAGAAAAAAAGAGAGATGTTGTAAGATCAATGTGGCAACACGGCAACGATGAATAAAGAGAGTCAGTGATGGGAGACACCGAACATAGTGACATATTTTGATGTTATTAGAAAAGTTCCTTATTCCCAATAACTATAACAGGTACACAGGCCGTAGAGCACCACATGAACTGTCACAAACCAGTTTCAATCGTAAAAGCTGTCTACTCACAATCTTTGGATTTTAATTCTGCTTGCCTGTCACCAGTTTTTAAATCTAACGTATCGTCAATTCTCAGTAAAGAATAGCTGTTCTTTTTGGTCATGTCTGTTAAGCTGTCTGTAGTCTACGTAAAATCTTGTTGATCCAACTTAAATAATACCACTAGGGACGCCTATGGACTATTTGAAGGTTCAAACACACTTTCAGTAATTATTTGTTCGGCTTCTTTTTTTTGCTAAAGAAAGTTAGCGTAAATGTTGTCTTATTGGCCGAGCGTGTCTGGTATTAATTTTGTACTTTACCACGTTAGTTTTTTTTAACTACTCTCCAGCGCAAACACATCTGGTTACTGATGGATCAACACTTTATTTAGCTTTAGCCAGCTGGTCTTGACTGAGGTTTTGGCATTTGGAGGTAAGCATGTATAATAGATGTTGTAGGTCTTCGACGACATAGTTTCACTAGAATTCATGCATTTTACAATTTGAGATACTGGGATGCATTGGTCTACCACGGCCTTGTTTTTCAACGTTACTGACATTCAAGATCCGTACTTTCTTGTGTCTGCGCTGGTGCTTCTGCAGCACAACAAAGGTTATAGCTGCTTTGGTGCGACGCTTGTTTTGCTGTATCGGAACCCGTCTACAAAGATTTGAATAGTCAACTGCTCCAAGAAGATATCTGGTGCTGTAGCATACGCAAGCAATGCCAATCTGGCGATGTCGGCCTCAAACTCTTGAGGATTTTTCGCAGCTTTGTGAACCCGATTTTTAATTTGGGTTTAGTACACTTGTTGAAGATGAGCATCTCCATGTCTTATTTCTAAATGTGAAATTAAGAGTTCGTAATTTCCTTGGAGGTGGTCGGGAGCAGTCTGCAAATTGTCGCGTTCTGTTTGTTGTTCCAACCAGTAGCTACAGCTGCAGTTTCAAATTGTTTGTGGTACATTGACCATGAAACTTTACCACCAAAATTTGGAGGTAGAACTTTAAACTTGCTAGTTGTTTCTTCTCGACGGTCCATTAAATTTTAGTTCCTGACACTTTCTTTATCTAGGCAATTGATTTGATTTTTCTTCTGTTAAAGCAGTTTTATTCTGTCTTCTAATTTGTCTTCTATTCATAGATTGTTTTTCGTTCTCTAAAACTTCGCATATTTCCTTTCTTAAATGTAACATATCTGGTTGAGTTCCCTCTTAAACAATTTTAATTTTGTTTCCTACACTAAATTATATTGTATTTGTTCCTCAATAGTCAATTGCAATAAGTCAAAGATGGCGATACTGCACTTCATTTCCCAGTTCCTTGTCTACAACAATTCTGACCTTGCCTACTCTACGTTTGATAACAATGCATGATAGTGGATTAGTTTCGGATAAGACGATTTGTAATTTTCCTGTACGAAAAACTATATTCACAATTTCAACCTCTGTCGAATTTGCTTAATTGGCGATAAATCTCACGTTATCGCACTCTCAAAACACGTTAAACAGAAGAACCAGAAGAGATAGCAATATTAAAACTAACCAAGACTCGCACGAAATACACACGATAATAAAGTAGTAGAAACAAAAAAAGTCAGATATGCCATTACCGCTTCCATTTGAATAAAATTTTAATCATTTACTACCACTGAGTAACTAAACCTTTCTGCCAAGTGACAAAATTCCCATTCTTTCTTATTGTTGCAATTTCAATATCATAGAGTTTATTGTAGTTTTATTTAGAATTTGGCATAACAAATAATTGAATTGGGAGTTAAATCACTGTATGCCTAAATATCAATTACTTTTTTGTAATGTTGCAACTAATTTAAAATATAGACACGCAAACAGTCAGTTAAACATTTTAGTTAAATTTCTAAACATTGTTTATAAAAAGAATACTTATAAAGTTAATAATTATAGACTATTAATTAAAGTTACTAAAACAAATTACTTTGACAAAATTATTATTTACAATTGAATTTAATAAATGACTTTTAATACATTTTTTGTTTAACATCAACGTAAAAACCGCAGATGAAACGTTTATGTAACTGTTAAGCAATTAGTAATTCATGTTTGTATTTACTTATTTATTTGCGTATATTTTATAAACATCACTACCTTTATTGTTTGTATTTTTTTCTTTCTAAATATGTAATACGTTGATGTTACTTTTATTTTTTATTCGTTTTAATCTTACTTTAACCTATTATATAATTTCTACAGTGCTTGATTTTTTAATTAGTTTTTTTTACTTTCCTATGAGGAAAGTATAGCAATCGCAATTTTTTTTCATTTTTTTTTGCATAATTTTAGGTTTTAAGGTCTCAGAAAAATGTATTTTTGACAAAAAAAATTTGCGTGTCTATGTGTGCGTGTCTGTCTGTGTGTGTATAACGATGTACCCACGATAACTCTCGAACCAAAGTCCTAGTAACTTGAAGTTTGGTATGGGGCTGGTTTTTTATATTCTCTTGGTTCTATCAAAAGATGGGTCTGATAAAAAAACCGGAAGTGACGGATTTTTGACAGTTTTTCTTATATAATTTTGTACGTATGTAAATTATTCAAATTCTTTTTACAGTTTCTTATGGAGATAATTCTTCCTAACAATTTATTTGATAAACAATATTTTTTTAATAGTTTATTTATAATTTATTTATTTAGATACGTTAAAATAATAATTTTTACTGATTTACTAAAGGTGAAAGCGATATCGAGGCGCACAAATATAGGGGTTAGTCGATATGACAACATAAGCTCAATTTGCCATGTTTCGGTTATATCTTAATAAAATCGAGGTGAAAAATTTCAAAAAAATTATATCATGCTAGGAAGTGTACATATCACTTCAAAGTGGTTTTATGACAACATAACCTTAAAAAAATATGTAGACTTTCCTTCATCATTCCTTATAGGAAAGTCGTGTGGTGACCACACCAGTTTTTTTATTTTATTTATAAATCACTTGATTTATAATATTAAATTCTTTTAATATCATGTAATTTGTTTAGTTTATTATGTAGGTTTTTTTATTTTTTTAAATAACTTATTGATCTTTAAACAAATGTTTTATACTTTTAGTTTATTGATTTTTTGGATTTTTCTACTCAAGATTTTGTTGGTTTATTTTATTTAGTTGACATGTAGTTATTTCTTACTTTTCTTCTGTTGTTTCTTGTTAATGAGTATTATTCTATATTTTTAAATACAATTTCTACACTAACGTCTTGTCTCAGATTGTTTATTGGCAACTAAAATATATTTTAATGGCATATTTCTTAATATAAACTTAAAAAAATTACACAAAAAGTTGGCAATTGCAAACTGTTAAATTATGATTTTAAATAAAATAGAAACAATTATGTCATTATTCAAATTAAGGATAACACAGTAGTATGGTGTACCAATCGTTTTTTAGCTAATTGAATTTTTTAGTTATTTAAATGCAAAAACAATCTTTCGGCATTTTGGTTGTTATGTTATGAACTGTAATGTTTTTTGACTTTACTAGCTAATAACTTCTTAATATTAGTTTGTGCGTCAAAGGTTTTTTCTGGGATTACTCTTAAACTGCTTGTAGCAATTTGCATTTCAGATATTTTTTCTCTTTCTTTATAGTTATCAAAGTTTTGTCTTAGTCACTCAAATAATAATACTGCTTATTAGGTTTTTCATATGTCATCATAAGATTGAGTCCTGTATTTGTACTTAATTTTTCAAAAATTAAAATTTTTTCTTCATTTGAGGGAAGATAAGAACAATAACCGATAATTGATTAATATACGTAAAGTCAGGTGTAGAATTAGTTATTAATGAATGTTTACATCAGCAATGTATTCTAGAATATTATCTAGAACATTTTTTGTTATCAGAAAAAAGTTTATTTATTTTTCGATAAATATGAAACATAACCATACCGTTTGGTGCACTATAAGTTAATATTTATAAATATGTAGAATAAATCATTTCTTGCAATTTAAATAAGCAACCTTTTTATGTCTTATTTCAGTACCGAGTAGAATAAGTGAATGGGTCACACTTATTTAAATGTATTTTATTACATTGGATTTGTCACTATGTTTTTGTGTACTTCTGTTATTTACTAGCAGTCATTCTAAGAAATCGGATTCTTTTTTAATATTGGTTTAACGTGATTGTGGTTAGACACATACTGCTGTTTTTTATTGTTTTTTTTTAGTATGGGGACGTCATTAAAATTAGTCGTAAATTGTCAGTATGATTTCAACATAATTCTAATAACGGTATATCTTTTATTACTGGTAGTTCATAATTGCGTCAAATATGTATCAGCCGCCAAAATTTGTTTTGTGTATTTATTTAAAAAGATTAAAAATTTTGAAAAAAAGAAATATATTAATATCAAAGTGAACTAAACGTCATTTTAGGTAATATATCTTGAGGATTTACTGCACAAAACAAATAACTCGTAATAAGAACAAAACCACACCTTTGATGATAATAAATTAAGCATGCTTTTTCGCAACTGCAATTTTAAAAACGTAACGTTTTCTTATTGTTGAAATGCTTTGTCTTTCTAAAACGTTTTGAAACTTTTGACTCTTGACTTTTGATCTCTGGTTATATCAGAAGTCGATGCTAACTTTGATGTTTTAAATGAAACTCTTCGTACATGTATTAGTACATTTTTAAATACAGAGAGAACCATATGATTGGAGTTAAGTTAAATTTTGCGCTAGAGAACTTATTAAATTTTATTACCTTTATGACACTAATCACTTTTATATTATAATTAAAAAGTTTTACCGCTAAACAAAGTTTTTAAATACTTAGTACATTACAGACAAAAACAATTAATAAATTTGATACTACTGGTAGAAGCTTGAAACAGCTCAATTTTTTAAAATAATTTAAATAGTTTGTATTGAATAAAAAAAAATTCTTATTGTTATGATAGTATATACAATTTTATGTTTGTTCTTTAACTTTTGCCGTATAGTAATATTTAGTATAATATAAAATTGCGTCATTTTTTATATTTTTTTAATTATTACGTCTATGTTGGAAGATTTGTAGACTAATGACAATGCGAATTAAATTGCGTTGTTAGTTATAATATTAATCATAATAATTGATTATAGTTGTAAAAACGTATAAAAAATTACATCATTTTTAAAAACCACAGAATTTTTTATTTGTGAAAAAAAATAATTTATTGATGGAAAACTTTATCATTTTTATTTGAAGACCTTTAATGAATGATTTCTGGTTTTACTACTTAAGGTATAACTAACGATAGTCAATTATCGCAATAATTTGTTAACTATTTTTTCATAGTACTTTTATGAATAAATAAATAATCGTTTTTGCCATAATTTGTATTGTACAGTTTCACCGTGTTTAGAATACCTGATTTCGATTCGAACAATAATGAGTAATAGGACTATGCATGTCATTGTTTATTATTTTTTCGATTTTTTTTTCGAACAAAAAAAAATTAAAACTGCAGCTGATAATTTAGCATTTAGTTTTTGATATTAATCTAAAAAATAGATATGTCTTTTAAATTTTGAATGTTTTTGATAAATAATAGGCATTTACAAAAAATCGAACAAAATGAATTAAACGTAAATTTAATTTGTATTGAATTTTTTTAAATATCAAAATTTAAAAAAAAACGAATTATTTACTGTTTGTTTTTGATGTATAGAATAAACTGGGCCTAATTATTTACTAGATTTTAAAATGCTATAGTGCTGCAATCAACTTTAATGAACTAGTAAAGTTTTTTACAACGGATATGTATCTTTAAAACATGAATATTAACAAAACGTAGGTGAACTATAAAGTATTATTTACTATATAAAACTTAATGTATGTATGTGTTAAATTGCCGATTAGTTCGATACCTTTCAGTAGCTGTCGTTCTTGCTACAACACATTGGTTGGTTGACCATGTTCCTTTTAATTTCTATCATTGTGGCAATGCAACCTTCATATGGCGTTTGCCACACCATTTTAATTAGTGTTAAAATTAGTTTCTTTAATTTATACTTTTTTTTATATTTAATAGTTAACTACGGCAAAACAGTTAATTGCAAACAAATTACACTACATGTGATTTAAGATATTGAAACGTTCCAGCAATCCAAAGACGGAAGAAGATAATTCAAGTTTAAATAAATAAATGATTAACGCGTGTGTTCGAGATAAATGTACGGAGTATAACCTTGTACGTGACTATAAGTAAACAATAAGTGTTTAACTAAAGTTATACGAGGACATTATCTTCGTGTGAAAGTTTTATAAATAAATTAGTGTAAGTGTTCTTATTAGACATCCTTAGATTTAGTTAGTTCGGTTAGTTACAAAGGTGTACTCATATTTTTAGTTCAAATAAATTAGTTTTAATAATAAACGTTACAGTGGCGTCAGTTCGGGGTATCGAATAGGATCGTGTAAATAAATAAGTTGTTCGCGATTTTAGTATAAATATTATTAAGTAATTTAATATCGCTCCCGTAGTAAAAACATTGATTGCGTAAATAATCAAACTTTAGTTCGCGATTTGCGTGTTTGTTTATAGCGTGTAATTCTAGCTATTTCAGTTTGTTAAAGTAGTGTATATAAACTGTTTATTCGTGTTGATGTTTAACCTTATGCCGGTAACTCGTTATCAAACTAAATTGGATGCAAAAGTATTCGACGTTTTCGAATCAATTAAAAATGGCCAAGAATCGATAAATAAAAAAATAGAAGAAAAGTTTCACGAAAATTCGCAGAAAATAAAAGAAAACTCTAAAAAAATTGAAGAAAAACTATTTGAAAATACCCAGAAAATAGAAGGAAAATTGATGAAAAATTGTAGACGTTTAAAAAAAGAAATACAAACGAACATAAAAAATCAAATCAAAATGGTTCAAGAAGAAACCCAAGCAGATTGTTAAATTTAAAAGAAGAAATATGCGAATCTGTAAATCCGAAATAGAAGAAGTAGAAGACCAATTAGAACAAAAACTAGATAAAAAATTGAGAAAAAAAATACAACAGGCCCTAATCATTTCGCCGATTTTGAGTTATCCAAGATCGCGTTTTTTTAGCAAAGTTTTGTCCAGGCCAGAAAAAAACTATTGCGTAACTAGGAGAGAGCTGTTAGAAGTCGTCAAGTTTATAGAACATTTCTACAAATATTTGTATGGACGAAAATTTTTACTGAGAACCGACCACACCGCTTTAAAATGGCTATTGCAAGACGGATCGAGAGACTGCAAGAATATGACAATGACACAAAACACTGTGCCGGAAGCAGTGATCGGAACGCTGATGCCTTGTCCAGAAGACCATGTCCAGCGGACTGCAGCCATTGTTCGCGACTGGAAGAAAAAGTCGAATGCCTCTAGAGAACTGCTATGGTTGATGATGAGTGGGAACCTGAGCAGTTGCGTCGCAAACAAGAAAACGATTCTGAAATAAGACTACTCCTGGACTGAAAAGAAAACGGCCGACGACCAACCTGAGAAGAAGTGAGTGCGTACTGGGCGCAGTGGGACTCTTTGATAGTAGAAGACGGTCTTCTTAAGCGATCCCTAGAAAGTGTCGAGAGCACGGGAAACAGACTACAGTTGGTAGTGTTAAAAAACCGGGTGTCAGAAGTGTTAAAGCATCTCCACGATGACCCATCAAGAGGACACTTTGCCATTAAGAAGACATTGAGGAAAGTGCAGGAAGGATTCTACTAGATGAACTGCAAAGAGGACGTCATGAAATGGTGCAGTAAGTGCACGGTCTGCGCATCAGGAAATGGTCCAACGAGAAAGCGCAAAGCACCCATGAAGCAATACAACGTAGGAAGCTCTTTAGAAAGAATAGCGATTGACATCGCAGGGCCGTTCCTAAAATCCGATTCCGGAAATAAATAGATCCTGGTGGCGATAGATTATTTGACGAAATGAACGGAGGCTTACGCTATACCCAATCAAGAAGCAACTACAGTCGCATACGTATTAGTAAAAGGGTTTTTCTGCCGGTTTGAAATTCCGTTAAAATTACACTTTGATCAAGGTCGCAACTATGAGTCTGGGCTGTTTTAAGAAGTTTGCCGACTGTTATTAATTAAGAGAACTCGAACGACGCCTCTTCATCCTCAATCTGATAGCATGGCTGATCGGATGAATCGAAAAATGGGAAAATACTTAGCCAAAGTAGTGTCCGAATACTAAAGAGACTGGGATCAGTACTTGCACCTTCTCCTAATGGCATAACGATCATCCGTTTACGAAAGCACTGGCCAAACACCATGCTACCAGCAAGGAACTACAAGACCTGTTCCAAACACAAAAAGATTACGCCATTGCACATTGCGTGAGCGCGGATTTTGACATGTCCAGAGGGGTTGCAGTCGTATATAAAAAGATGTTTGGACAGCTAGATGAACTACGAAGACAGCAACCGGTAATCGAAAAAGTTTTAAAACTACGTGATGACAGACGCTTCGTTTTCTATCTGGTCATCAAGAAATACTCAAGTACCATGCCGTTATACAAAAGTCTGTGGCGAGCATTATGGAATCTCAAGAGAGAAATAGAGTTTCACAATATTAAGAAATTGGCAGTATCCAAGCTTGGTTGTGGCTTAAATCAACTGAATTGGAGGACAGTTCGAAATATGTTGGAGGTCATCTTCCGGGGAACAGGAATACAAGTAGTTACAACTAAGGAGAATATCGGGTCAAAAAAAATCTATTGACTGCTACTTTTATGTTCAAGGAAATTGCCGAAATGGAGAAAACTGCCGCTATCGCCACGATCCATTCTACCGGTGTCTCACAGCCAGTTTCCTGCTCTGGGACAGAACAGTCTTAAGAAGGGAACAGTGAAACGTTCAGCTTCGAAAGCATTCACGAAGCTACTATCCACGTCTAGAAGGTTCTCGACAGATGGCCAAATTATATAAAAACGACACAAATAAATTATAGGAGTTATTCAGCAATCCGAAGACGGCAGTGTTAAGAAGATTATTCAAGTTTAAATAAATAAGTGATTAACGCATGTGTTCAAGATAAATGTACGGAGTATAACCTTGTACGTGACTTTAAAGTAAACAATAAGTGTTAAACTAAAGTTAGTTCGGTTAGTTATGAACGTGTACAAAAATTTTTAGTATAAATAAATTAGTTTTAATAATAATCGAAACAATATAATAAAAATGAGCGTTAAATTTCAGGTGTGAACCCGTTAATATAATTTATTTATTTTTAGTATCAATTAAAACGTTACCGACATCTAATAATTCAAATTTAAATCACAATAATTTATAAAAATAATAGATTCAACTACAGTAGGCATTAGGAAACAAACAATGCCGGATTAAGCTAAAAATGGAATTTTCATAAGTATGATTTATTTTTATGTACTTTAACTACACTATGTTAGAAAAGCAGTCAATGCTCCATGAGTCAGACAATCTTTTAGCTTAAACTTACATATTAACAAATTTGAAAAAAATTCTTTGCGATAACTGCTTTCGTTACATTAAAAAAAAGAAATATTTAATAACAATTTAGCAATTTTCATGCTGTAATTCTAGCTACAAGAATCGCGCAGTTTCTTTAGTTATACTTGATAAAATTACATAATTAGGATTTTAACAATAACATAAAGAAAATCTGCAATACATTATAATAAATAACTACATAAATGTTATCACAAAAACAACACATTTTCACAGTTCTATTCTCCTGCAAAACTCGTGCAATTTCTTCTCTGACTTGAAAAATATTTAATAATTAAGAATTTAAAAATAATTAAACAAAAGATTTAATTGCTGTAATATTTTTATAACTATCATCTAACGAACTAGTGTTTACTATGTTCGTCGTAAGTCTTGTGGTGTTTAATAAAAAATAAGTTAAAAAGGCGCTAAAACGATGAAATATTAGGATGGGAGACACCGTTTAAATATACCCAAAACTGTAATAGAAGAAACACAGAAGTGGTAACAACGAGTATATTTATTTTATTACAGGCAGAAAAGTTCGTAGACAGGAGAAAATATATATTTATATATTTACATAAGTGCCATTAAACGCTAGAACGTAGATCAATATTACAGACAAAAGTGGTTGAAATAAACCCTCTTCGGTTGGTCAACACGCCGTAAAACAAATTAAATTTGTCGGCCTAACTTTAACATTCCGAAAATAAATAAATTTACATTTGCAGATTATAACCCAAATCTGCAAATTTCGATAATTTATAGTGCACCATCTAATAATATATGACACAGCAAAACAATTGTATAGTTTATTGTGATAAGAACTTACTATGTACTAGCGGCACCATCTCGGACATTTCTAAAATTTGCTGAAATAAACAAAGCCGTGCATACGGTATTACCACAAGTAAATTTTTCTTGATTCATTCGATCAATGAAAACAAAGCAAATACGCCGAGTTTCTCTCAAATTAATTAATATTATTGCATTAATTAAGTCATCTAATTCTGTTAGAATTTTTCTAATACTCGATATGTTCAACGCAAGTGGCGTGACGTCATCATTGAATTTTTCCCAATAAATACTAGTTTTACTATCTGCACATTGATGAAACACCTGTAAAAATACCTTGCCTAATACTCGCATAAATGCATGTCAATAATCAAAATTAAAATCTTTGTTGGGCGCACATAACGTTGGATGATATCCGATATATTTCACCAAATAAGTGATTATCCTTTCATCGAACATCGAAAGTTTTGACATCACAGCAATGTAGCGGAAAGTGGGCGTTCCGAGAATAAATCGTATACCGGTCAAAAATCATACCAAAACACTTTTAACATAAGATATTTCATCCAAACAAGTAACAGGTTTCTTATTTTTCCTTTCACACAACTTTCTTGAATAGCGGTATCGCCAAGCTACAATATTATTGCGTTCTATTAACATTTTTTATTGTGTCATTTTTTGTATTTAAAGCCAATTTGATGTACGAATTTTCTTAAAATACCTGATTCACTACACTAATCACTTTTTTCTTGCACTTTTTGAACTCAAATGTTTATTGTCGGCACCTTCTTGTCTACCGTATAAACCTCCCCGAAAGATTCTTTTCAAGATGTCTAAATTGGCATTGTCTAAACCATTTTGTTTAAAAAAACTATTTTATAAAGATGAATTGAAGATTAATAACAAATTAATTTGGAAACAAGTATGAATTTAAATTTTTGCCGGCAAAGGTACCTGTCACAATAACTTACTCGCGATTAGACGATTGATTTGCCACTACAAATTATTAAATTTAGTTCAGATATTTTTTGAGGAATTTGTTTGTTTGAGTGCACACCCGAGTTCGAATGCTTATATCTCGGTAATCTCTTACCCGATTTTATTGGTAATGACATCAACGTGTAGCTTATTTCAATATGCGCAGAATAAGTCCAAATTTTGTGTTGTAAACGAAAAAAGTACGTATTTTTTTCGCTCCGAAATGCGGTGGTTCACTTTGAGGTTGTATTATTCTACTCTCGTGCAAACTTTTGACTTAATCTTTTAGTATACCGATTATGTTTCGGCAAAACCTCGTAAGTGAAATTTTAGCATTTATGAGATTAAGCAAAAAAAGTAATTGTCAAAACTCAATCTATTGTCGTGCAAAACCTCGTATGTGATACAGTAACGTGAGGTGGTGGAAATGTCACGTGGTAAAAACTCGTAACTTAATTGGTTGCGCACTGGTTTCTCCTCGTAAGTGTACTTATGCAGCGTCTATCTGAGCTTCAAAGCACGTGTGTAACGAATTTTTGCTGATGAGTTTCAGTTTATTTAATAAACGTTTTAATTGTTATTGCATTTGCATCAGGTAAGTTAGCTTTATGTAAATAGATAGTTTTATGGATAAGAAGTTGTAACAGAAATTACAAATAATTAATTTTCATGTCTGATCAGTGCTCTAATACCACTATGGGGTTCGGTTGTTCAAATTAATAAATTTACACCTAATTAACAACTTGTTTAATAACGACTTAGACACTTACATATGTACGTTACGATAACCTTCGATGCCAACGCGCGAGTGGCGGAAAAAGCTTGTTGCTAGTTCCGCTACGTCTATTTGACTTGCGCATGGTATATAATTTATAACAAGTGGTGTAGATGGCGCCACACTACCCCCTTCTCTAGTGAGTAGGCGAACGATAAAAGCATTATAAAAGTATATAGTACAACTTATAAAAAAAATATACACAAATATTTACATTCTAACATCTAATTTACAAAGTCTTTGGTTTGAAATACACTATCACGTCGTGTACCATTCTGCGATATTTTTTGGAAATCGCACGGTTCTTCCCGATTTCGTCTTCTTTTCTTCTGCGGCGCTACTGTTTTCTGTACGCCTCTGATTATCGGCTTGAAGTTCTTGTTGTTCCATGTTAGTATGAACTTCGCTTTTGTTATGTCCGTGACATTCGGTTTTGTTTGTTTCTATATATGCACGCTTGAGGCGATCTATAGATATTTCCTGTTGTTTTCCTTTGATCGATACAGTGAAATGTTTGTCGGTAGTTTTAAGAACTGGAAATGGTCCATCGTATGGATTTTTTAATGCTCCTTGTACTCCATCAGCGCGAACAAAAACAAATTTTGCAGTATGTAGGTCTTTTGGGACGTATACCTGCCGGTTGCTATGGTTACTAGTTCGTGTGAATTGGATTTTTTGCATGTGGGCTTCGAGTTCACCTGCGAAGTTGGTACCTGCTGTTGCGCTTCTACCTTGAGCGGATTGTTCAATGAGGTCACAGGGAAGTCTTAGTGTTGTTCCATATACCAATTGGGATGCCGTTGAACCAATATCTTCTTTCAGGTCGCATCGTATACCGAGTAATACTAATGGTAGTGCTTGTACCCAAGAAACATCGTGACTTTTCAGGGCTGCTTTTAATCGCCTGTGGAATCGTTCTACCAATCCATTAGAAATTGGGTGAAAAGCTGTCGTTCGTACTCTTTGGATGCCGAGTATGTTTCTCATTGATGTAAATAAGGCGGATTCAAACTGAGTTCCTCTGTCTGTGGTTACTTTGGCTGGTACCCCAAACCGGGATATCCAATTTTCAACAAAAGCTCTTGCACAGGTTTCAGCTGTAATATCCTTGATTGGGATTGCTTCTGGCCAACGAGAGAATCGGTCTATTATCGTTAAAATGTACTGAAATCCTTCTGATTGTGGCAGTGGGCCGACAATGTCCATATGCACGTGCAAGAATCGAGCATCAACATCAGTGAATGTACCTAGCGGTGCTCTTGTATGCTTATGCACTTTCGTTTTTTGACAGCTGATACAGGTCTTAACCATTTTTGCTGCATCTCGCCTTATACCAGGCCAGAAGTACTTATCGGTTATTTGTTTTACAGTACTTTTTACACCTGGATGTGCAAGGTTGTGTATTAGATCAAAAACATTGGTTCTGTATTTTTTAGGTACATATAAACGATTTCCACACGTTGTTTCGTACCAAAGTTTCTTGTCTGACAGAGGGATCTCCAATTTAACGAACGTATACTTGCTGTCTCGTTGCAGCTCTGCCAGCTCCCTGTCTGTTTCTTGTGCAAATGAAAGCAAATTCGAATCAAATTGGCTAATACCGATGGCTTCAACTCGTGACAATGAATCAGCTGGTAGATTTTCCTTGCCTGGAATATACTGGATGTCTGTGCTAAATTGGGATATGAAGTCCAGTTGACGAATCTGCCTTGGACTAGCTTTCTCTGGTTTTTTGTGAAAGGCAAACACAAGTGGCTTGTGGTCACAGTAGATGGTAAAATCTCTTCCTTCTAGTAGATGTTGAAACTGCATAATCGTTTTATAGATCGCCAACAGCTCTCTGTCATATGTACTATAGTTTCGTTCTGCTGGCGTCAGTTTTTGAGAGAAGAATGCGATTGGTCGTTGTGAATCATTCTCGATTTGCTGGATTACACCTCCGATTGCTAGGCTTGAGGCATCTGTAGCGATGCTTAATTTGCAGCTGCTTTTCGGATATGCAAGGGTTGCTGTGTTGACCAAATCGTCTTTACATTTGTTGAAAGCTATAACTGCTTCCTCAGTAGGTTCAATCGGTATATTCCTTCTTGTGCATCCGTTTAGTAAGGCATTCAGTGGTATCTGCGTTTCTGCTGCATTGGACACCCATCTACGATAATAATTGACCATACCTAAGAACCGTTGTAACTCTTTTGAAGTTTTTGGGAAACTTAATTTTGTTATAGCCTCGACTTTTTCAGAGAGTGGTTTGATACCTTCAGGGGAGACTTCGACTCCTAGAAAATTTATATGGCTAGCCCCAAAAATGCATTTGGCTGGATTGATCACGACACTATGGTGGTTTAGTCTTTGGAGAACTTGGTTCACATGTATTAGGTGCTCGTCATGCGATTCGGATGCTATTAAAATATCGTCTAAGTATGCATAGACGAAGTTGAGCCCTTGCAGTATTTGGTCTATAAACCGTTGGAAGGTTTGCGCTGCATTCCTGAGTCCAAATGGAGTTCTCAAGAATTCAAATAGTCCAAAGGGGGTGCAAATAGCAGTCTTCGCTCTGTCAGTGGGATTGACTGGAATTTGGTAATATGCTTTTACCAAATCGATAGAAGTAAAAATTTTCTTTCCGCTTAGGTTGTGGGCGAAATCTTGAATGTGTGGGATCGGGTATCGATCTGGAACTGTCTTCGCATTCAATTGTCGAAAATCTCCACACGCTCTCCAACCGCCAGCTTTTTTGGAAACCAAATGAAGTGGGCTTGCCCATTGTGAGGATGATGGCTGTATTATTCCAGCATCCAGCATAGCTTCAAATTCTTGACGTGCTATGCGGTACTTATCTGGTGCAAGTCTACGAAGCTTGCTATATCAGGGGTCCAGTTGTATCTATGCGGAGGAACACATTGTGTCGCGGTTTCTGCAGCTTACTTGTAGGCCTGATACCAACAGGGTATTTTCGTATAAACTTTTGGTATACCTCCTCGCTTGTTTCGATTAATGCATGGATACCTACGTGTTTTGCTTGTTTTACTGGACACTCCACACTTAGGTTAGTATGTACATCAAGAAGCTTTTGTTTGCCACATCTACTACTAACTTATAGTATTTTAGAAAATCTGCTCCTAAGATAGCATCTGTTACATCGGCTATAACAAATGTCCAAGAGAAAGTTCTACGTAGTCCTAAATCTAATGTTATTGTTTTTTCACCAAAAGTTTTAATTCGTGCACCACTCGCGGATTGCAGTTGAAATCGTGGAACAGCACTACCGAGATGCTTAGTTTTAAATTGTGCAGGAAGTACACTCAAGTCAGCACCTGTGTCCACTAAAAGTCTGATTTTTGTTTTTCGGTCACTTATGAAAAGCCTGTGGTTTGCGTTGTTGCTTGCAGAGGCTACAGTTACCCCTGCGTTGGTGTCAAGTTTTTTTGGTCATACGAACATGGCTGTCTGCATTTTCGAGATTGTGCCCCAAACTTCGCATGATACCAACAGTAACCGTCAGCTGATGTGACAGAACGTTCCCTACTTTTGCTTCTGCTGAAATTTCTATGACGGCTAGAACTTCTTTGTCTACGTATTTGTTTTTCCAGACCATCGATCCTTTTCATAAGCTGTCGTACCAAATCATCCAATGTTTCGCCGCCATTTTGTGTTACGTTTGGTGTGGTATTGGTAGAGGCTCTGGGATGCGTTGAGATGGTAGCACTGGTAGCAGTGGTGGGATGCGTTTCCGGCTGGAACGTTACTGGAGCAATGGCGGACGGCGTGGTTTCGATTATTTTGTCAGCTACTTCCGCTAGTTGCTCTAGTCCTAAGGTGAGGGATACTAAAATCGGCTGTATACTCACAGGCATTTGTTGCAAGAAAAGCTCCTTGATAATTTTTTCGTCTATTGCCTGTGTATTAACTAGCGACTTCATGTGCCTTAATAATTGCGACGGCTTACGATCTCCTAATTCCTGTCCAGCGAGAAGTTGTTTTAATTTTTGCGTTTCTGTGAGGGATGTCCTGGCAATAATTGCCTTCTTTAAATTTGTGTAAGGCTCGTCTCCTGGCGGTTCTGTGATGATGTCGGAAACTTCGCCCGCAATTTCCGGTGGCAGCACTGAGATCACGTGGTAAAACTTAGTTTCCTCGCGGGTGATTTTTGGAGAAGCTAAATTGAATTTTGCTTCGGCCATTACGAACCATAGTTCCACTTTATTACCCCAGAATGGAGGCAATGTTACCGTTGTAGCAGCGATTTGAGTTGTAGGTGCAACTTGAACAACTTCAGCTTCTTCTGCCATTATAAGCTATTTTTACATGTGTATTCGCGATTTTATAATAAAAATAATTCACCGGGGTCACCAATTATGGGGTTCGGTTGTTCAAATTAATAAATTTACACCTAATTAACAACTTGTTTAATAACGACTTAGACACTTACATATGTACGTTACGATAACCTTCGATGCCAACGCGCGAGTGGCGGAAAAAGCTTGTTGCTAGTTCCGCTACGTCTATTTGACTTGCGCATGGTATATAATTTATAACAAGTGGTGTAGATGGCGCCACACCACGTTATTTACTCTTTTGTAGATACGTAGTTTTGCAGTTAATTGTTGAGACAAATACGAGTTTTTACACTATGAATCGGGGTAAATTAATGTTGGAATTGGCTAGCAAACTGGATAATTTGCTGATACCCGTTCAATTTCTACACTCTGAGAAAGGTACGGGATATTTTTATTGTGGTTTATAGTACAGTAGAACCCGTTTAGTAAGCACTCGGTTACTAAGTAAAAACGTTTACAAAGTAAAAATTCCGGCAGTCCAGCCATAAGTTCATAAAGCACTTATAATCATAAATTGTTTAGTAAGTAAGTTGAGTTCGTTTATTAAATAATTTTTAACGGTAAAAAAAAATTAAAAATTTTTTTGCTGATAAAATTTTACAAGGAATTTATATACATTTTGTATTCGAGTACAAAAAAAATATTGTTAAAGTCTTAAAAATAAATATGCACTAAAATAACGAATGTAACAGATAGGTAACACTAGTATTTACTTAATCATCTTAACAATTTACACCTATTCATTCATTATAAAAATAACTAAAAGGACACTCTTGTATAAGGTACATATTAGATTATTTTGCCGACTTATATAGTGCTTGTTGTGAAATTTCATATTATTTGAATAACAATACTTGTTAAGTTGAAGATGTCGGGTGCCGATTAAAACTAAGTTATTAGTGATTAATTTTCCAAGAAATTTGTATACATTTAGATACAATTAAGAAAAATTTGAAGTACAAATTTCTTAATTCTCCTAAACAATCAAACATTTTTGATTTTTTGAAAATATATATGTAATATCAAATTTTAAATAGAATTTTTTTATGGTTTTTAACAGTACGTTCATTAAGTATCTTCGGTGAAGAAGTAAATATGTCAACGGTTCCTTGAGTTACTTATTAAACGATTTACACTGTATATTACATAACGAGAGTTCTAAGTAGCTTATTATATGCGAGTAAAAAAGTTGGTAATTTTACTAGCATATAATAAGCTTATACAATCTAGTTGTGTACTATACTTTTTCTTCAAACAGTTTCATTCATAAAAATAAGAAGCATAAATATAAAATTTATTAATTTAATTTGTTAAAATGATGTCTACTAATTTGTTTCCATGGTTACTCAACGCAATTGACTAACAAGGCTAATGTGACAAATTAATTTTTTTTATAGAATTAAAGCGTATTTTTTTCTACTACTAGTTGTATAGAGATCAGTGTTGTATATGCTTGTATTATTACATATAATGGTAGGTTGTAAAGTTGTACTTTTTTAAGCGCAGGTAAATAATATTTCATTATTAACGACTGGTTAATAATAAACATATTTACATTTTCTGATAATTCTATAACAGGTTTAAAGAAAAACCGTTTACAAAACTGTTTACCAGAGGCAAGAGATTTTATTTAATCTTGTTTTAAGAATTTGAAATTTATTAAATAAATTAATTTGGTTTTAAAAATATAAGTTACTTGAAATGCGCGCTTAACTGAATGTGAATTTTAACTGAATTAAATATATTTTAGAAATAATCAAGGCTTAACTTAATCATGTTTTTAAACAAATTTAGTAAGTTTAGCAAAAAAAACTTACATTATCTATTTATTTCTGTTATAAATCACAATTACGAATTACGTCTAAATTAATTATATTAAACTAACGACAATTGTCAAAATCACTCACTCGATTTTTAATTTGAAATTCACATCTTAAAATTTCAATTTGATTTAGTAACAAGTAAAAAGATTTTAATAATTCTAGTAGTAGAAAAACATGTATATAGACCACGCTCGAGAAGATGATTATAACCTGCGCGACTTATATTTTTCGACATTTCTCTACCTTGGTATATAATATACCATTTTCCATTATTAGTTGTGTAGACTTTGATTATTACGTATAATATTAGGTTGTGAAGTTGTACTTTTTTAAGCGCAGGTAAATAATACTCAGAGGTGGGCAAAATACACCTTATTAAGTAATTGAAATACAAAATACAAATTACATGATTATTGTGTATTTAAAGTACTAGATACAAAATATAGAATATAAAATGTCAAAAATACGAAATATAAAATAGTATTTTAATTACAATTAAAAATACAACATACTTTGTAACACAAAACTAACGTGTAAAAAGTCTTCATTCACTGGCAAATTGAACTACTTCTTTTTTTTAACAAAAGGGTTTATTTCGCTTCAAAAAAACTAATTTTTCAAATTGTTCGTCTGATAAACTACGTCTAGCTAGTGAATGTATAAAATTTACAAATGAAAGTAGACGTTCCACTGATGCAAAAGAGCGTAAACTTATATTGAATCTAATCTTATAAACATTTTTCTTATTTTAGGATATATTTTTAGATTAAGAAACGATTAAATAAACTTTACAGGCATAATTGTTGCAGACTTCAGACTTTAAATAAAAATTAACGGTTTACTAATTTACTTTAATCTTGAGTAATTCATGTAATTGAAATACTCAAAATACATCAAACAATGTATTTGAAATACAAATTACAAAATACTATTTTACATTGCATCTTGTTACAAGCTTTAGGTATTACGAACCTTGCACGGCCAACTTACACAGTCGGAGATAGGGGAGGTTCAAGGCAATTATGCTTAAGGGCGCCAGATCTAATTCAAATACAAACACTTTTGCCTTGATCGCGACAGACGATCCAAACTTGTAACAAAATTTGAGGTTCGTAATCCTTGTCACTCTGATGTTCGAGTAGCCAAAGTTTGTTACTAGGTAACGACAATTAAAAGAGAAAGGTATGTTGCCATAAAGAAAGATTAACCAGTATAACAACTTTATTTTATTTAGTTACGTCGATGATTAACACAAATATATCGAATTTTCAGTGCATAAATACCAGCAGTATCGGCAACACACAATACATATGTAAGTTAAGTTAAAGCGAACAGCGAAGAAAATTGTGTAGTAAATATTGTTTGTACACAGCATACGAAACACACAAAATAATTAATGATGCTACCTTAATGATAATAAAACAATGATAGTAATTACGGAATTAACACTAGCTAACGTTTTGTGAGCGACTTTCCTGACAGCAATAAAATAAGTAAATAAACTTACCCACAATCCAGTACCTACTTGGTCGAAGAAAACGTTTTCCCCGGCAAGTGAGCTTGAAATAAATTTGAGTAGCAAATCGTGTCAACACAATGACTCACGAAATCAAGATCTACAAAAATGGTTAATTATTGCTAAAGAAAGTACACATAACATAACCCGATTGTCGAATGCTGTTGTACACCTTCAATGAAAGTTGGTTTTGCAGGTGTTTGCCGCATGAGTAGGATCTCGCAGAAACGTGATTGTTTTCGGTTTATTTAGTTTTAACCGTAGGCCTTATAGATAGAGTTATACTCGTCCTATGAAAGTATTTGTCGATGTTAATCCCTCATAATTCGTTATCCAACAGAAACATGTGGGCCAGAACGTGGTGGAACGGCTATCAAATTAACGAGAAATTACAACAGAATTCTAATAAACGGAAGCAATTATTTTACCCTGTGACGACTCAAATATTTTAGGATCGTAATGAAATTATAGTTTGATTCCCATTATTAAGGATGTCCTTCGAAATTATTCTTAAGCCGCACAGGCCATTTTATGCAGTTGACAGCTTAACGATTTCGTCGTAAAATGACAGTTACAAGAAAAGATTATAAATTAAATAATTTTGGATATAATCAATGCTTAAAGTAATAATGTTTTTAAACAATTTAAAAAACTTTAGCAATAAGAACTTACGTTATTTGTTTATTTCTATGTCTTAAATCACAATTTATTCGAATAACGTCAAAATTAATTTTATTAAACTAATGACAACTGTCGCAATTACTGACTTGATTCTTAATTTAAAATTAATTTAATTGCATTTAGTAACTAGTCATTACGTGTCAGTATCTGTTACGATCTATCTACTGAACAACCAAATAGTAGGTAACATGAGATTTACTAGTAAAAGAGTAGAAAAAGTTTTTTTAACTAAAGTAAACTTCGGTTTACTACAACTGATTATAAATTATGATCTTTAGTTTTAGTAAACCAAAGAATACGAAAGCCACAATAAAGATGTATTTTCAGGTTCGGAATATAAACCTACAGAACATTTAACGACGGAGTATTCGAATACGACTGATGATCAAACTGAACAGTTAGAGCTAACACAAAAGAAGTTGTGCAAAACTAGAAACGTATAAAAAATAAACAATTTCGAATGGAAGAAAAGGAGTACATGGGCTTAGATGACAAATAAAAACTTTCAAATAAAAAAATCTACTCGTAAAATGGGCCCAACGTGTAATTCGGCTAAATGTAAGAAATCTAGTAACAGAAACTGCGCTAAACTGATAATAAATGAAAACATGTGTTCTCTGACTTTTGGAAAAAACTAAACTGGGAACAACAAGAAATTTACGTTGCAAGTTTAGTAAATGTTTACAATATTAAAAAAAGTAAAGTCTACGAAATCTCAAATCGTCATTTAACCTTACAATTTAAAATTTTAAAATAGTACCTATGGAGTATGTAAATTCATGTTTTTGTCTACATCTCTTGGGGAATAGTGTGTAAAGGAATAGACACAAAATAGTAATCAACTTTGCTCTGTATACACCTAAGAAGGATCAGTAGAGAATATTAAAGATTCGCTTTATGCTGCACACACTAAAGAAAAAGGCGATGCACGTGCAGAAAAAGAGGCTGATAAATCATACGCTCAATCCAACAAAGAAAGCATTGTTTTAACAATGGATTTGCAAGCTGTGAAACTGCCACCTGTACTGAATGTATCAGGTTTATATTTTAAAACGGCATCAGTGTTTGCAACTTGCATGGTGGATGTAGGATTAAAAACTATTGATGAGACAACAAAACAAGTTATACTGTGGAGTGATGATTTTACGTACCAAAATGAAAATGTATTAGTTTCCGATGCTTTATTAGAATGTGCCATTAATAGAAACATTACTATAATACATAAATATCTCGTAAAAGGGCATATCCAGATGGAAGCTGACAGTCTACATGCAACCATCGAAAAACGTTTAAAAAATAAAGTCATTAATGCGATTGCTGATTATATTCTAATTATAAAAAACTGTACATACAAAAAATAAAAAAAATAATTCTTATAACGTACACTATCTTGGGCATGAGTTTTTTAGGAGCTATAAAAATTTTAAAATGGACAGCTCAATTAGACCGCGTTATAAAGTGGGAGATTCAACTGTGACACAAATTCGAGCTTTAAAATATTTACCAAAAGGACAAATTTTATACAAGTTAAAGTTTACTGACAATTGGGAAACCAAGGCGACCTTCATTACCACCAAATTATTCAACCTTCACGAATCTATACTGTAACCGACTACCAATAACCACAGCCAAGTTTCAACACTTGCACGATTTAAAGGAGGTGCTAACGTATGATTTTTATGCGTTTTATGATAATTTATCTTATAAATAATTTTATTGTGGTTAATGTTCAAATTTACAATATATTGTAACTTTTTTTCAAATAAACGTTTACAACCTACAGTATCAAAACCTCTTTTCTGCACATTTCTTAAAATTTCATTCAGATCAAAACCTTGTACGTGCAGTTTTCTTTTTAAATTACTTAAGTTAATATAAAATCTTAAGCTTTCGCGGTTGTTATGTTTATGATTATGAGCGATTTTTGGCTTAGACCGCGTCGTAGTAAAACACCCAGACGTAGGCTTAATCATAGACTATTGAGAGCCAAAACAAGAAGTAGAACTTGGTCTTTGCCGTATTGTCGTTTGTGAGTCCAAACAAACTGACGTTTCGCAAGACATTGCAGCTTGCATCTTCAGCGTGGTAAATGTCACTGAAAGAAAAAGTGTAAGTGACGATATTTATAGCAATAGCGATTAGTGTGATTAACGAACCTTATCTTTCCGTTACCGCTTGACTGAATTCGTTATTACTCGGAGTAAGTGTTTGTGTCCTTTCCAAGAAGGTCGATCTTTGTCTTAGAGGATATAATACTGGTAGCCAAGATTTGCTGAGTCTTAAATCGTCTTCTAGGTTCATATTACATGGATGTTTTTCTATTTCCACAGCTTCGCAGATTAGTCTGGGAAAGTAGAAAAAAGTTCTAGCCAACACTTTAGTTTGGTCAAAGTTTAGCGTGTGTCCTTGGTTCCACACGTGTTCTGCCACTGCTGATTTAGTAACTCTGCGGTGTCAGCCATATGTTCTTTTACTCCAACTTCAATAAAGCGTCCCGTCTGTCCTATATAACTTGATCCACAGGAACAAGGAATTTTGGAAACTCCGGCATGTTTTAGAGCTCTTTGTTTGCCTTTAGCAGATTTAAACCAGGTGTTTAGGGTATCCTTAGTCGTTAGACAGTTTTAATATTATGTTTCTTTAGCACCCTGCTTATTTTGTCTGTCGAACCCATACAGTATGGTAAATAAGCGGTGCTAGTAGGAGGTGATAAGTCTTCTTTTGTAGATTTTCATTATCTGACACACGTATAGCTCTTTTAGCTAAAGTATGCAAAACAGTATTCTTCTGTACTGGATAGTGGTGAGATTCGGCGTTTAAGTATCTATTAGTGTGCGTTTTCTTTCTATAAACGGAATGCCCCAATTTTCCGTTATTTTTCCTTATCACTAGTACATCAAGAAAGGCTGGACTATTGTTATGTTCTAACTCCATAGTAAATTTAATGCTGTTATGTGCAGAGTTTAGATGTTGAAAGAATTGATTTAGTTTATCTTTGCCATGAGGCCATACAACAAACGTATCATCAACATATCTGAACCAAGTTTTTGGTTTTAACTCAACATTTTTCATAACTTCAGTTTCAAAATATTCCATGTAAATATTGGTTATAACTGGAGAGAGCGGTGAACCCATGGCCGCTCCTTCTACTTGTTTAAACAAGTAGTCTATAACTGAAATAAGTGTTTTTAAGTTCGATAAGCAGAACTTCTTCTTCAGTAATTCTCCCCTTGAGCAAAAACAACACTTCGTCGACCGAGACTTTAGTAAAAAGAGATACCACGTCAAAGCTGACTAGAATATCTTCTTTTGTTATACGCAAGTTCTTAATTTTCTCTACAAAGTCTGTAGAATCTTTAATGTAAGTTTCTGTATTTCTTGTCAACGGCAAGAGTTTTGCAGCTAGATAACGTGCTAACGATTGGGTTGGTGAATTGATGGTGCTCACTATCGGTCAAAGGGGGACTCCTTCTTTGTGTATTTTGGGAAGACCATAGATTCGTGGTCTAAGCCGAAACTCGCTTATAATCTTACTTAAGTTTAATTTTATTTTTAATGATAATGTTTTACATAGTGTTAAAGAAGCTATTTTGTTTTTCCGGTATTTTTTATATATAGCAAAAAAGTTAATCAAAAATGGTATAGTTTGTAAATATGGATCAACGACCAGTACTAGTAGTTTAATGCTTTCTAAATAGTGTAAACGAGATATTTCTACCATTCATCTTACTAAAAAATAAAAAATAATTGTTACAAACTACTACTAGAGAAAATATAATATAAAATAAAAAAGGACAAAAAACAACATACAGATGAACGATATTAGAGTATTTAGTAACTTACAGTACGGTATGATGATCGTTAAACTCAAGGGAAATTACACTTACAGAAATAGAATTATAGTTAAATCCAATTAGAGTAAACGACACAATTTAAAGTTAATATGAATTTTAAACTTTTGGTATAAAGTAACATTTTGTTTTTATGATAAAATACATTAATCAAATTGATAACAAAATTTTATTGACTATTACATTAAATCTAACTTATGTAAAAAGTTTGTATTAATAATAATTGCATGCATTAGTCAATGTCTAAGACACGTGTTATAACATATCATATAGGTTATTTTTAGAATTAACAGAATAACAAGATGTCACAAAAATATACATCAATTTTACTTTGTTAAAAAAAATTCACATCATTTTATTTTTTACGTTTATAATTTTTTTTATTAATACTTAGATCGTATCACTTTTTTGCACTAGGTGCAATAACGACAAAAACTCTGGGTAAGATAAATGACAAATATTTATAACACTAACATTTCAAGTAGGTATGATTTTTACAATTACTTTTTTTATGGTCGCAATATAGCATCAAAATAATCTTCAATAGTTTTATGAACTGTTAAGAAGGTCAATAAATTTATGTGTTTCCATACGTTTTTATATATTCAGGGGTTTATAACTTTAAGATTAGTGAACTTTGAAAAAAAAATTGCTATAACCACACACTTTTTTGTTGTGTACTTTGTTAACTGCCAAAATACGTTTTAAAGGGTTTATTAAAATGTATTTTTGGCCTGCTGTTAAACTTGACGTGGGTTTGGAAATCTTGATAAACAATAGTAATCAATTTAAAAAGAAAAATTGAAGTTATATATTTTGGTACTGTCACTTTCTATGTACAAAAATTATAGTAAATTTTTAAGCATTTACCGCTGTTGGAAAAAATAATAACATAAATCAATTATAATAGGTATCAAATTTTAAAAACCACGGTAAATCATATAATTAATAAATAAAAAAAATATTTTTATTAGTTATGTAATTGTTAATTTTACTTTTACTAGCCATTGCAACTGATTAGAGAAAAACAAAAGTCTATTTTGATTTTGGTTTTTAACGTTTATTTTTTTATATAAAACTATCAACAGCAATAACACTAATTAACTAATCAAGAGACATTTTTATTAAAAATAATAAAATTAAAATTCAGCAAAAGTTTTTGTAAAATTAATAACATTTATTTAAATGCCACTTTTCAAAGTTTAATGTAATACTAAGAAAACTATTTTTTAGTATCCTAATAATATCTAATGAAATTCGTAAAAAGCACTTGTTAAGTATTTGTGCAGTAAAATTACAATTAGTAAATAGAATAGTTTTATTTAAAATTTGTGCAAAAATAGCATTCTAACATAAACAATGAATAAAAAGTCACGAATATTAAAAGAAACACTTTTGGAACCAAATTAAACATAATTTCTACGACAACATTAAAAAAACTGAAATTTAGATTGTCAAGTTGATTGACTAAAAAAAGTTCTAATTGTTTTATAACAATAGACACACCTAGCACGTGTTAAGTGTGTCTATTAGTATCAAACAATTGTGGAAATGTTACACTACGCACTACCACCCTAGATTTCATAACAATTCTTTACCGTTATCATAAAATACCCACACTGCCTTGATGTATAAATAGTTATGTATTATACAGTTCTTTGCAACATAATAAAACAACAAATTAGGATATTTCCTTGATAACAAATGGTTCCTAAAAGTCGAAATGTCCCTCAAAAAAACTATAATATTGTTTGTTCTGTCACTGCACTATACTATAATCGTAACAAACAAAAGTTTTTCACACATTACTTTTATACGTTACTATATTCAGCACATTTCAAATAAAAATGTACAGTGACTTCTTTAAAACTTAATATTTTATTATGACAAATGACTATTGTTAAAACAGATAACATATTAAAAATACAAAACAAAACAAGAAATTTGAGACCGGTCTTATGCGTATTAGTTTGCAATATGAGACACCAGCAACCGGTCCTTTAAGTGTTTAAAATTGTTCATGTTAGATATTTTCAAATTAACAGAAGTTAATGGCATTATGACAAATACTAGCATTACAAGAAAAACAACGTAGTATACGTAAATGTTAGCAAAGTACATTTAAAAAAATCGGTTTTTCAAAAAACATACAGTTTAATAATTAATTGGTATATAACATAAAAAATCGATTGATTATATAAACAGTAATAGGCAACATATAAAGGTTATAAATTATATATTCATTTAAATCATTAATAAACAAACAATATATTTAAATAATTTTTTTGTGTTTTACAAACAATACATTTTTTATTCTGGTTATTTTATTAATATTTTTAACTATTTAATTGTTTTTCTTCTTCTATTTTTTTAAATTATTTTCTGGCATCTTTTTGGATAATATAGAACTTGCATGTTTTGCTGTGTATGTATTTTTGTTGACTTTATTCTAATATACATAATATAAACTATACAATTTCAGAATCTATCAGTTTTCTAATATTTTAGCGGTTTTTAAATTTTGTTTCTTAGAAATATTTATTCGAAAAAGTAGAAACCGGTTGACGACAAGTTTTAACATGTATGAAGGATTACTTAATACTCTTATTAATACTCTTCTAATACGTTATGGGTTATGATATAAAAAAAACAAGATTATAAATGTTATTACTTTAACAATGAGTATTTTATAACTACTATTACTAAAGTTGGCCGACAATAACCCTAAGAATTTACCTTACATAGTCTTTTCTACGATAAAAACTCTAAGTGTATCATCTATTACTCTTCCTGTTGTAAGTTTTGTATATCTACAAAAAAAATTTACAAACAAAATTAATGAAATCCGTAGAAACGCACTACACATTATACAAAAAATAAAGGACAACTAAACGTTATGACACCGTTGAGTCGGTGACAAAATCAATAGGTGACATCATCGTTAGATGAAAAATATATGAATTATAGGTGTATAACAACAATTAGTAATATCTCAAACTACCAGACTAACTAAAGACAAATGGTCTAAAAGATTTAAACTATTTCATAATTAAATATTAAATAAAGAGTTTTGTCAGATACGTATTGCGTACCCTTGTTTATATACATTTTAGTTAGATAATGAGATAGTTTTATATGGAGACAGATTTTTTTATTCATGTTAGTAAAGATGATAGTAAAAACAAAGTAATAATTAAATATAAAGCCTCAAAAATATTGCGACACAAGTACGCTACATAAATACACGCTATTAGTATCGACATACGTGCAAAGCAATGTTTTTTTGATTCTTAAAACTTATCAAAAATAAATTGTTCACTTTAATTTCTGTTTATAAACAAAATGAATAAAATTGTACAAACGTTTCTATAAAATTATAATCAGTTGAGTGGTTTGTTTCATTTACTTTGTTTAATTTTCTTTTCAAGCCGGAAGCCACCGAAGATGTGCTAATTTAATTTTTTTAAATTTTTTTATACTATTGAAAAGACACAAAATATAAATGTACAAGTTTATTAGCATTTTAAATGTATCTTTAGCAATAAACACAGGGCGATGCTTCAAAGATTCAGACTTTAGAACCAAAATAATGATTTAAATTTTGGTATGAATTACTATTACAGCGCTCTTCGCTTATTGAAATCACAGATAATGTTTTCAATCGGTAATGTTATATTGTAACAGGTCGGACGTATGTTACTACAGAAAAAAACGCAGTTTATAGTAATTTCGGTTTATGTTATGAATTTTTTTCTCAGGTTTGTTTTTATACATGATCAATAACTTATTTTGTATGCATTTTTAGCTGAATTTTCACAATACGCTTGTTTAGAGTGAAAAATTTTATCATTGTACTCTAAAAATTTTCCATGTTTATCTTATTTTTGCATTATTTATTTATTTAAATATTTTTACTAATTTATGAAACGTTACATTATTTAAAAATTTTAGCAAAGTAAATCGTACGTTACGGATCTGTTGCATGAATGAAGTCTCTTAACGTTGTTGACACCACGAATAACAATAAAAGATAACATATTTACAGATATTTAAATGTAGGTAAGGTTACGTTTTTAATTCAGTCATATTTCAATTAATAAAAAACAGCTAAAATTAACATGCAAAAAAAGTATTTCTGTAATTTTTGGCTACTAAACGGTCCAATTAAACTGTTTTTTAAAATACCCGCCCAAACATTAATAGAAAACCTTCGTTGAAAGTTACTTTGTTGAATCTCATGAGGGTTTTGTTGATTTCAAACATGCGTATTGTGTAAGTTCAGCAATCAGCAACACTCTAAAGCTTCTTGTTGCTGCTACCACTCACAAAACTCATGTAGCAGTTCAGAATCAACGTCGGATAACTGTTGGACTCATTGAACATAGTAACGGTACACAAAGAATATCTTTTGAAACACGATGTACCGTACAATGGGACAAGTTAACTTCGTGAGCTATTTCTTTAGTGCTACTTTGTGACCAATTTTTTACACTTTGCAGAATCTGCACACATATTGAAGAAGAGCAAATATTAAAATTTTGATTTTATTAAAATCATGTATTCTTCTTCCGCTGCTAAAACAGTTTCTCTAAGCGTTTGCACACACGCTAAAATAAAGTTTATTAAAGACAATTGTCCATTAGAATATCGCTCAAAACACAATCTACGTGTGGCGTAGAAGTTATAATTACACTCACCGTAAATTAAAACAATATCACTGTATTCTACAGTTGTATAATAAAAAGAAAATGAAAGTTATAAAGTACTAGTACGTTTACACGAATCACTTAGCATCAACTAAAGAAATCCAATAAAAAAATTGAACCATAGTTACAGCAGATTGTCGAACTCAGTTCTAAGAAAACTTAACTTTGCATTTATTTATATGAAGTCTTCTTTTGATTACAACCGCAGATAAACATGATTCTATACACAAAGCATATTTTGTTAAAGTAGGTTCGTAATAATACTAAGAAATAAACATTTGTATCTGATTTAATTATTTTATTAACAATTTATTTTTTAGATGATTGAAAAGGAAAGATAACAATACTCAACACAATACGTTTCACGGATTTTACACTATTTACGGCATAGTTAAAATCAGCAGTTAATTTCCATTTGTTTGAATAGTCAGGACCGTCCTAATTTGTTTTCTTTTTGGACACGAACATCACATAATATTTAAAAACGGTTGCATTTTTGGTTGTTAAGACACATTTCCACTATCAATTTGCCATCCTTTGATGGAACTCTTGTGTTGTAGCGGCAATTTATGATAGTTTTGTAACTATGATTCATAGTAATTTTAAATTATCCTCTTATCAGATATTATGTTACCTTAGAGATACGAGTTATCCTATCGCTCAGAAAACCTTATACGGCAGATGCAATAACAAAAACGTAATATTAAATTCTATTCATAAGCAATCGCACATTAAATTAAAACAATTGATAGATAATTTAGAAAACCATATATACAATGTCTTAAATTGCTAGGACAAAACGTAGATTGCTGGAATTTAATCATTTTACCAAATATTCGCAAAAATTAGATTCTAAAACGTCAGACGAATATGAATTATATCTGTAAATAAGCTATAACGGTGGTAATACATAGTAACTTATACTATGAGATGGCTCTGCCTTCAAACGTTGTTATTGAGAATTATATCTAGATGATCATTTCGGAAACTCAAATGAAAAGGTACCTTTACCTTACGGGGATTTTATCAAATTTAAACAAACGCGACAGTATACTTGAAGCAATTGAAAATCAGTCTACGCCATCATTTTCACATAAAATTCGATTTAAAAAGTTTACCAAAAGTCTTACGGCGGTCAGTAATAATATTATTGGTAGTAATTGTAAACAATCGCATTTACTTCAAAGGTGTGACGATTTTATAAAATTAAATACATCGCCTAAAATTGAAAGAGTTAAAGAGCTAATAATGTTATGTATGAAATGTTTACAAAAGAGTAATTTCGTATCAGATTGTCACTCAACGATGTGTCAAATCTGGAACAGAAAGCATCACACTTTACTACACATAAATCGCAAAATTATTTATAGCAATCATCAAACCAGAAATGAAAATTTTTCTGATAGCTTAAATCTTCAAGAAAGCACATCTGCAATGCAAGTATTATTATCAACAGTGTTAGTGAATGTAGGGATAGTCACGGACGTTTGCATACTTTACGATGTTTATTAGACTCGGGGTCTTAATCAAATCATACAACAAATCGTGTTTGTAAGGCATTGAGTCTAAAATTGTTATCGAAAATTGTAATTGTTACAGGAATAAATCTAGGTGCTTCCAATTTGAAACAACATATTTTAAAGAAACGACTAATCGCGACATTTATGTTAAATTTATTGTAAAAATTCTAATAAAATCATACATTCACGATATGGGAGATTCATTTCAAATTGCTAAATCAAGATTTATTCGTCTCAAAAATGACTCAAATTTAAAAATTATGTATACTAGTTGTATTAACGATTATAATAGTAAAAATCATATTACGGAATTACAATCAATTGACAATTCCTTTTGTTTTTTGCATCATGCAGTCACAAAAAAATCTAGTGAAGCTACTAAACTACGCGTAGTTTTCGATGGTTCATGAAAACTTGATGTTGGTTTATTGATCAACCAATTACAGTGTGTTGGTCCAACTATGCAAGATGATCTTTTTTCAATTATTACGCAATTTTAAATGCAAAAATTTGTTTTTAACAGCAGATATTACTCAAATGTGTCAATAAATTTGGGTTCACTCAGATGGTAAAAAATTTCAAAAAATTATTTGGTGCAAAGCAACCAACAAACTTTTAACTTCATTTGAACTTAAAACAATAAGGTTTGGTATGGCATCTGCAACATATATATACGATGTCTATTCGAACTATGAAAAATATTATCTTTGCGAAGCAAATATTATTAAAACAGATTTTTACGTTGACGGCGTGGTTACTGGTGCAAACTCAATAAACTAATTAAAAGTCATTAAACAAAATCTTATCTGTATTCTAAAACAAACCTGTAACCAAATTTAAAAGCAACGTGTCCGAACTAATCGAATCAGACAATCACAACTTAGCTTCATTACTTAGTGGTAATAATAAAATTCTAAGCGTTTTTTTTAATTTTTCATAGAATTTTTAATCAACGACTAAATTGTGACAAGAAAAAAAACATCTCAATGTTTTGATCTTATAGCATTCTTTGTCCTATTTATCATAATTGCAAAATGAATTATACAAGAAGACGAGGAAAGCCTTTGCATATGACAGTGATAACGAAACTTACTTTCAAGGTGCTTAATGCTGAATTAAAAAACTTTTATAATTGGTTACAATCAGAACAAACTAATATTGCGGAAACGATTAATAATCAAGGTGTTAACAGCAATTTCGTTTTCCGTAACGGTCCTCATTTCAACGGAATGTGGGAAGCAAATGTGAGAAATACCAACAAACATCACCTAAAGCAAGTAATCGGGAACGCTTCTTTAACATTCGAAAATGTATATACCGTTTTAGCTCAGATCAAATCTATTTTAAATTCATGTACTTTATCTCTAATCACGACCGATTTTAACGACTTATAAGTTTTGACGCCAGCGCTTTTTCTTATCGGACGTTCATATCATATCACTACCAAGTTATGGTGTTAAAGACATAAACATAAACCGTCTAGATCGTTTCCAGTTCATCAGTTTCCAGATTCAGTCGAGTTATAAAATTACACTCTGGTACAGACTAAATTGTGCAAGTAGTGACGCTAAAGTGGCGCATTTAAAAAAACCATAAATAAAGAAGTAGTAATATTGGCACAACACCATTCATGACTAACAATAAATATTAATGATGAAAAATTCAGTGTTTTACTAAAACGAAAAGTGTATACCGGCACATGGTAATCAACACATAGAGCTTTGGGGAACACGCCGTTTTATTGGTGTAATATCTGACAATACACTTACATTTTTTCTTCAATCGTAAACAAAAACTTTACGTATTGTTTATATTGTATAAATCGTATAAAGTAATTAGTAATTCTTACTATATGGTATAAACATTATAGAAATAAAATTGTTAACAATTTAAAAATCAAAGCTTATATTAAACTTTAATTTAAAAAAAAAACTTATTTTAAAGACAATAATATTGTATTCATAGCTATATAAAATCTCCAATTATTAATAATACACATAATATACAACTAATGCAAATCACGTTTCCTAACTGATTCTTTTATTTTAATTGATCTTTTTTCTCTTTAAAATACTTTTATATACTTTATTTTTAGTTTTCATTCAAATACTTTCACTTGTGATAACAATTTTTTACATAACGTATTAGTATTGAATTAGCATAAATACGTTTTGTTTAAATAACTATAATAAATAAAAATAATATTTTAATATTTTGTTTTGTTTATGTTTTATGCATTAATTAATATCTAATTTTTTGTTTCTAATAAAATTAAAGTTTTAATATTTGACATAAATTTTTTCACGTTATATAATCAAAACCGATCAGTCAAATTTATTCTTTATTTGAGTAATTAAAAAAAATTATTTAAAATGTAAACATATTCGTATAATTAGCGTAATAAAAGAATTAAAGAAAATTAATATTTTTTGTATTAATAATGTAAAAATATTTGTTTATTTAAAAGGCAGTTTTAAACTTTTTGTATACGATTAGTATCTACATTAAAACTACTTTCTCATTGCAAAATTATAACAGATTATTATAAATGTACCAACAATTTAATATTTTGAGAAATTCCAAATTATATCTTAAATTTAAATATACTTATTAATTAATAATACCGCGAGAACGTTAAGAAAAAATTACTATAATAATATGATAATTATTTGTTATTATTATTCATAAGAGTGTTAAAATTTAAAATCAATCTTTTATTATTAATAAGATAACAATTTCACCAAACGATATTAGATATTCTGTTACAATAATAGCATATTAAATTCAAAATCTCATACAAGTTAATATACTTTAATTGTATTTGATAATATAAGACAATTGTTAATATATTACAATAAACTTAGAATTTATAAAGAAAAGTTAGAATATGCATTATATCTGATAACTTTGAAAATAAAACAGAAGAAACCAAGAGATAAATAACGGTTCTGATTTAAAAAATATGTTTTAAACAATTTTGATTCCGATTACGGTTCAAATAAAAATAACGGTTTAAGTTCGATCCAAGTCATTGATAAAAAATGGAATAACCTAAATTTTGTTGTTAAAACAGTTCCATTCTAATTTGTAGTTTTCAAAAATAGCGTTTTATCTACATTCTCTGCGGCATCTATATAGCCTACATTATCTACACGGAGAGAAAAGTTTACTGTAATAAAGCAAAAACAGCTATATTTCATGCAAATAGGCTGTTGGTTTTGAGTCAAGCCGATGTACAGCTTTTGACAAAAGTAATGTCCCTCGGACACATAGGCAACCAAAACATCAGGTTCACGATCGTAAACGAAGATTTAAAAATAAAGACGCATGAAGGACGATTAGATGTTGCGTTGCGCTAATTTGCAATGGTAGTATTGCTAACTGGCAAAAGTGATTCACAATAACAACTTTGATAAGGTGGAATTTGTATTACCTCTAAGTGACGTAGCATAGCAAATATATTTACAAAGCTTAAAAAATAGATATTACCTGTATTAGACCAAAAATCTAATTAAATTCAATTCAAAAACGCAAATAATAAATTGCTTTACGGGCGACAATATTACAAAATAATGTTCACATGTATAATTAATAAAAAAATAGATATACTGTCTTTAATATTTAACAATTTCGTTTTAAGCGGCAATTGTGAATTTTAAATTTGTGACAATAAATTAAAGGCGCATTATATTTGCATAATTTGATTACGGTTTCCGACAAAATAGATTCTATATGGTCTACCTATTTATATTACCTTTTTGAGCTGAACAGCCTAGATTCTATATCAATCACTTAAATTAGCCAAAAGGAAAAAAAGTACTTTGATTTTGAACTAAAAAAATAAAAATTCTATATAAAGGAAATAGCTTGGAGCACCTTCGATAACATAGATAATGACCAAAAACGAGATAATTTATTGTTAATACGTTTAAAAATACTTAAAAAACTATTTTATTTCTTATTTGTTTTTACTTACTTTGCAATACACAAAATTTATTATTTACTAGTCATTCAAAAAATCAGTTTTTTATTTATTCTTTAATAAAGTAAAATATTTTAATGTTTTTTCTATAAATTTAGTTATGTTATTATTCGTAATATCGTAGTTGTAAATTTTTATTGTATTACTGAATGCATTCAAAATTATTTTTTTAATTGATAAAAAATCTTTCTTTATTTCAAACTATGCAATAATACAATAAAATCTTCATCCTGTAAAAAAATGATACATTAATTAATGGATTATCAAAAATAATGCATCATTTACAACGCTGTAATAATTCACACAATCGTTGCATTTAGATTTGATACCGCTAGATAAATTTATTGTGCTGTATCTTGAGCAAAAATCAGTTGTATCACAAAACATCAAAGTGCTGACGCGAACTGAGATTAATGCTTATAGAATATACTTTAGCTTTAGCTATATCAATTGAATCGATTAAAGGTTTCTTACCTAAAATGTGAAAAGTGGTTTATGAGTGTATACGTGTAATTATAAGTGAGAAAGAAAACGTCTAAAAATAAAGTTATAGATAAGCGCATACCATACGGACGCCTATCAGTATATCTTTTTTTTACCTTTTTGAACTTTCTTTTATTTGTCACTGTTAAAATGTTTTGTTTTAAAATAAGTCTCTTAAAACTAGACTTCTGGGAAATCGCTAGTATCTTTGGAGACCATAGGAAAAATAGTTGCGCTATGGGAGATCGGTGTTCCAGTTACTGAAATAGCAGAGAGGGTTGATTTGCTCTTGGGGTGTAGTTATTTAACGAAATAGAAATTTTAATCATTGAACATCATTTAATCTTGCTTAAATCGTCGCCATATAAAGTTTGTAGTATAAAATCTGTATTTTTGAAATATCTAAAAAGCTAATAATAAAATGCTGTGCTGTTTGTAACAATCACCCGTTTTTGAGAACACTAGCTTTTTCTGGAAAAACGCTGTATATTTAAAAAAAAATATTTCTATTTCGTGTTTCAAGTAGTCATGCCGTGATTATCGCTCAAACCTATAAATTGAATGTTGCAGAAAACTAATTTTTCGTAATCCTAGTCCAGTATTTAGCGCTCTTTATTTATTATTTAAACTGGACCTGCACATAGAACTTTATTTCTTCCGTTGGTTTTTAAAGAAAAAATGAACGGAATATTATACAAACAACCATCTTTACGTTTTCAAACAAAAGGAAGATAAAACACAAAATGTTCTTTAAGATTAAATCTAATTTTTACTTTAGCTAATCCACGTATTTTTATGACGGAAAATCGTTTATAAATTTCTGATTTTGTTTTAATGCTTACTATATTTCATCACAAACATTTCTTTTTCTCAAAAGCGGAAGTGTGAAGGAAATTTTTGTACTGTTGTATATGTTTAATAATTGTTTAATAGCTTTTTTCAATAATTGAATAATATATACCAATATGCACGACAAATTTGTTTGGCGCGGTGTCCAGCTCGCAAAAACAAGATTTTTTTATTCTATAAACCTATGTAATCAAAGAAATAAACTTAGTTTTTTTCTCAGGAAATAAAACGATCATCGTTTAGTGTTAATTAAGAAATACTTTAATAATGAATGCATACAACTAACGCCAGGACATTGCAAACTATTATTACTTTTTTGGCAATCAATTTCAACTGATTAAGCGTTCATAGCATTGATATGAGACATTAATTTGTTAATTTGATGGGAATGATTTACATCAAAGAGTCGATTGTATGCATTGGTTAATATTAATTCATTTATTGAAATAGAATACTTCAAGATAAAAATTGAGACATTTGCTTATTGCAGGAAATTTTTTGAAATTATTCAAATATAATAACGACATTTAGGTTTTTATTTGGCGTCATAATCGAATTAAGAGAAATTGCATTTATATTTTACGACTCCCTTATTTTTTGTAGTCAACGCAAGTTTGGAGATGGATCCGAAGGGAACAAAAGAGAGCCGAAAATAATCGTCTCTTACAAACGAGAAAACGTACTGGACGACGCCGAATTTTAAACCATAATAACGAGAGCAACATAAGGCAATGTTGCGCAGAAAGACCATTTTGCACGTCTACCATGATTAGAGATAATCTACAGCTTACTTGGAAATATCAGGACTGAGGTTAGGAAATTACACAGTATTGAAATTCACAGTCGCATTCCTGCCAGAAAGCCACTGATAACGAAAGAACATGCCCGACGTCGAGCACAATTTTGTCAAGCCAACGCAAGACGCAGCTTGTAATTTTTAGTGACGAAAAAACATATTGCTCTTCGGAAGATTTCCAAAAAACACTGTGGAGAGCGAATAGTACCAGATACAATTTTGAAAATATCCAACCCATAAAACGCATTAGACGTATAAGTACAGGTTATTGGTGCTGGATGAGCCAAGCATGTCCGGGGGAGCTTGTCCAAGTAAACTCAGGGTTTCGTCTGAGGAATATGTGTCCATACTAGAAGATGTTATGTTACCATCGGTTAGGGCAATTTATCCAGAAAGCGAAATAGTTTTCGTTCAAAGCAACTCTCCCATTCATTGAAGACGAATAGTTTGAGAATGGTTCGAACAACATCCAGAGATACACGTCATAGAGTGGCCAGCCAGGTCTCCAGATCTTAACCCCATCGAAAATCTCTGGACAGCTGCTGTGCGTGAACGGGAAAATAACATCATGATTTGAAATATAGACCAACTTCACGCAAATATTATGCGTACTTGGAATACTCTACACCTGAATAATATTGGTAATAATAAGATTGGTAAATACATGCCTGCTCGCATTCAAGCTTGTATTGAATCCGATTGATACTACACAAAATATTAATTAGCCTTTATTACTTTTCCTTGTTCAACTTAAACAAAAAATTAACACATTAATATTATGTTTAATTTTTAATGTTAGGGTGTTCATCACTATTTTTTTGTTTAATTTGCCTTTACTTACATTTTGTGACGGTAATTTTCATTACGTACGCCTTTGTTGTTACGGTTGAAATCTTCATTGGGCGCGCCTATGGATTTTCGACGTGAAATTAGATTCGAGTTTTGACACGCGCTAACTATGCTTTGCGCATTAGATGTCATTTGATAGAAAGTCGTGACATGTGAAATATGTAAATGGCCTGTAACTAGTAAAAAGATTAATATATCCGTTACCATCGGGGAAATAATGGAAAACCATTTATAATTATTTAATTTCCTAGTTTCGTTACGACGTTACGGGGTAAGCTAAAGCCATCTTTTAATATAAACTCGTTTGTAACTCGTTTTCCTTTTGACAGCCATTTTGCGTACCTTCCTGTTCTAAATGTTAGATTCTCGATAAATGGATATCGTAACTATTATTAACTAAGGCATCACGTTGCCGGACTCGAGCGCTAGCAGAAGGCAATTTCAAGCCGTGCATTTAGGGTCTTCGAAGGCGTTCTGGGCCAACTTATACTACACGTGGATGACACGACGTTAATCATATTAATAATCACCTATTTTCGATTCTCACTACATACAGTAATCGATACACGTTTTATTTACTTTTGAGATATATTTCATGAATTATTTAATATAAAATTGTTTTTAGCTAAACGATCTTTGTGAGTTGGGGATTGTGACACGATTCGTATTAATTTTTTATTGCAGGCCACTGAAGAAGAAAAACGTTTTTCTTCCGGCAAGTGGATACTGGAGTTCGGTGAGTGCTTTGAATTTACTTTACATATCGTGGTCACGTACAATTACTCACGAACTGTGGGATTTCAATTTAACATTAGTAACTAAGTATAACGCGTAGCTACCATTAGGGTATTTAACTTCAATGAAATAAATGTTTCGCATATTGTATGTAGTAGAAAAATATATACCTCGGTTGTTTATAATTATGTGTGGTGGGTTGCCGATGTTGTAGGCATCGAGATCTTAATTTTTCTTGTTTCTATAATTCTCTAAATTGACTATTCCGAACTCAAACGTTAATACCGTTATAATTATTTAATGTAAATTTTTCTAGTCTTTAATAACTCCAACTGTGGGGTGTAATGACTATTACTTAATACAAATTCAACTGTGATAACTGTTATTGATAGACTGAGGGCGATTAAAGTTGTTAATTCTTTTTTTTTGTGTGCTTATTTTTTTTCCTACGAACCAGTTTGGGCTACTCGAACAGCTGAGTAGAAGGATTACGAATCTTCGAATTGTTACAAGTTCTACCCCATTCTGTTGTGAGCAGACAGGAATATGACTTTGGGATAGGCTCTGGCGCCCTGAAACATCTTAGATATATATTTTTTTGAACCTACTCCCTCTCCGACTATTGAGAGTTTGGCCGTGCAAGGTTCGTAATACCAAAAACTTGTAACAATTTATATTACATGTCCATAGATAATTGATATGTAATAAAACAATAATAATTTAGTTCTTATTAACCAAAATATAAATGAGTTACATTCATATTCTGATTAACACTTTACACGTAAATTTTTTTGATGCTAATTTCTCTGTTTAGATCAATTTTATAACTAAATATATGAATTAACTACAAATCGCGGGACCACGACCATGTCGTGCCAATTACTTTCACATTGATTATCAAATCGCGGTATGATGTATCTGTAATTAAAATATTTTGATTATCTCATTTCCATACTATTTCAATTTTTTATAAAGTATTAATGTTATGTATGGAATATCATTGATAAACGTAAACTTGTAGTTTGTTTTAAACGTTTCATAACCAGCTTATCGATATTACATTCAATTATCTTCTCTTATATGAAAAGTAACTTGATTATATTTATACACCACAATTATGTAACTGTCATCTGTTATCTTTAACTACCTAAATTGTTACAATTTAGCCATAATATATTTAAGCCAAAGGATGGCATTTGTCAGGCCAAATTAGTGACTGCATGTTAATATTTCGATCTTCAATTAGCTAATTATGTGAGAGGTTGGTGACATTTGTCAGTTTATTTCTTATCTTCAGTTTAAGTCATTTCTACAATTTAGTGCAATAGGGAATTCAATCAACTTTCATATTACGAATTGTATATTTTATAAATAAGTTGTAATTTTTAGTATAACTTAAATATGGTTACATGTTATATTGCATATATTGTTCATATTACCTTTCATTCCTGCAGAAACATCTTTTCTGTAAGTTCACTTTACGTAGTTTATTCATCTTAGTTAAATTAATATTTTTTCTTTACATTATGTTTCTTTTTTTTGCTGCGATGTATTTTAATAAAACGATTACATATTTATTCTTAAGTCGATTGTCGTTTATGTGATAAATTATTTTTATGCGCAAACATCTATTTGTATATCTTAATCATCTCAATTCCTTGCATAACTATAAATTGTACTTATCGCTTTTAAAATAAAAAAAATATGTTAGTAACTTCGCGTAATAAATAATTACACTGTGTGAAGAAACCACTGTTCAAATTTCAAACCTTTATGTAACTTAAAGTTGACTGCTTTAACGTCACAATTTTTTTAGTACAACGTAATTAAAAACAAATGAGGAATAAAACTGTTTTAAATATAGTACACAAAGATGAAGAATATAATATTTTATTTTGAGGGTTATTAAGAATAAAGTTTTCTATTTTTGGTCATTATTGGTAATGTGTCTATCTAATTCCTTTATATAATAAAGTAAATTTATAACATGTAAATCTGCTTTTGAATGAATTGACCATTCTGTTTAAATTGCATGAACCAGTGTCCCAAGTGAGTAAATACCTTAAAACTAGAAACATCTATACAAAATTAAAAATTGGTGTAATACATTAGCGTTCAACCAGTGGCTTTGGTTGCAGTATTGGTAACGCTCCTAGCTATTTCTGTTTTTTAACAAAATAATATTACCACACACAAAATTTAAATTTTTTTAGTTCAAAATCAAACTACATTTTTTTCCTTTTGATTAATTTAAATGTTTGATATAGAATCTAGACTGTTTAGCTCAAAAGGGTAATGTGAATAGGTAGAAACCGTTTCGAATCTATTTTGTCGGAAACCGTATTTAAAGGAAAGTAAATATAAATGCGCCTTTAATCTATTCTCAAAAATACAAAATTCACAATTGGCGTTTAAAACGGAATTGTTTGGTATTAAAAACAAGCTATCTATTTTTTTTACTAATTATACAATAGACTTGTGTAATTTATAATATATAATTATTGTAATATTGTCGCCCGTTAAGCAATTTAATATTTGCATTTTTGAATTGAATTGTTAATAGATTCTTGGTCTAATACACGTAATATCTCGTTTTTTAATGTTTGTAAATATATCTACTATGCTACGTCACGAAGAAGTAATACAAGTTCTACCTTATCAGAGTTACTATTGTGGACCACTTTTGCCAGTTAACAAAACTACCTTTTCAAATTAGCGCAACGCAACAACCGTCCTTGTTATTTATAAATCTTCGGTTACGATCGTGAATGTGATACTTTGGTTGCCTATGTGTCTGATGGACATTACATTTGTCAAAGACTGTACGCTTAAATAAAACTTTCATTTTATTACAACAAATATTTTGAAAAAGAATTGTATAGATTTTATAATATATCAATTTAAAAAAACATCGTTTTCTTTTTATGATTCAAAAGTTGCTTAATGTGATAGAGTAGAGAAGAACCATAGTTATGGCAACTAGTGCTTTTTCTTATCTCTGTTGATTGTTGCGTTTTATCATAAATAGGTTTAATAGTAATAACACTTTGTATTAATTTAAGCACGCAGTGTCATAATGTTTGCTTTTGTGCAGCTTCAGGGTATGAATTATTTCAGTAAATATACACATAGTTTAAACGTATTTATTTGCTAAATTCAAAATAAATGTGTTATATTTTATTATCAGTACAGTTTATGGTTTAATCCTAGTACCGATCCAGTCCTTGACACCAATATCTACTCCCATCAGCATTAATAGTATGTTACACTTAGAATATTAGTCGCATCTACACCATCCGAGTTAAATAATCTTGTAACTTTTGGACAGTTATTTTTTTCTGTCAAAAGATTCTCCAACGTCTAAACTTTACAATCAACCCAAGTTTACCTTTCTTAAATATGTCTAAATCATTTTCCGTTAGGCACACAAGGGATGTAGCGTCAATTTCTTTTTTCTAAAAGAAAAGCAAATGCATGATAATTTCATTTCATTGCAAAAAACCAAGTCATACATTCCAAAAAAAGTGCAAGCTTTGCGACACAATTCTAAAATATAACGAAAGTGAACAATATTCAAAATCAGAGTCAATACTTACTGGTAAGTTTCTTATAGTTTCCAATCATTCACTAATTAATGTAGTGAGTTATAGGTTATATTCTGCAAGCAACTCACTATAAAATGATGGCTCCATGTCGTATAGTTCCAAACAAAAGACTGTCGAAGTCACGTTACACGTTAATTTATCTTTGCCACAGTTTTAGCAAAGAATTTAGCATATATTGCGAACCTTAACTTAAATTAAATTGCTGAGACTTTATTTTAGACCAGCGTGAAACAAATAGTGATAACATGAATGCTTACTTAAAACGCCTAATTGTGGTTTCGTAGTAATTTATTACGTACTTTAATCGTTGATATGATTTCTTATAAAAATTGGTTGAATTTGATCAATTTGTAGTCTTAATTTTAACAAAAACTTTTTCCTTGTATCATTATAATTTTGAATGACTTAATAAAAACATGTTTGGATTGCAATAAGAAATGCTTTAAATATGAAATTGTAATGATTAAATTCAGCATAATATTTCTCTCCGTGTACGCATTGTTTATCTATTTTCTACATACACATCCAGATAATTATATTCTGCGTATATTTACTCGTCACTAGTTAGAGAATAAGAATTCTGAGTTCTTCGCAAAAAACTAAATGTCTTTTTTCCATCTTAATTTGTCTACAACTTTTTTATCTGCTAAAAACATTTAAATACATTTTTCTAGGCGTCATTCCGAATTCAATGAGCTGTCGCTCATATTTTTAGTAGCTATTTCAAGAATTAACACATTTTTTAACTTGTCGACTAGACTAGAACACCAAGTATGAATTAAGGGTATCAATGCTTAACACAATTTTCCAAACAAATGACGCGACGCCAGAAAAATTTTTGAATTAGCATAGAATGTAGAAGTTTGCTTTCTGATACCAAAAAAACGTCGAATTGATTTATCAGTTGCAAATATCTTTTTATTTTCAGATTTTAAAGCTGACGGATTTTCAAAAAAGGGTAAAAGAGATAGCTCTAAACTTTTTTGTAAAATTTAAACATCGATTGTTAAGAAATAAGAAACATATACAAAGAATTATTTAAAATTTGTTAGTTAAAATAATTCTAGTTTCGATAAGGTAGAATTTGTTGCTTTTTTTTTACTTAGAATATTAATCTTGCATTATTATTTAATATATGTTGAATTGTTTTTATTTATTATTATATTACAACAAAAAATCTGTACTCGGTCAATTTTCTCTTCTGATGAAAGTGTTCGTCATTTTCTTCCGCGTATTCAACGCGTTGCTTCGGATTCGGTTCACTGCATCAATGACTAATTTAAGAGATTTATGCAATTTAACACACAAATTTTTAGCAACTAAATGTTGTCGATGGATGACGCAATGTATTGCTAACATCCCTGACACATTTTGTTTTAAATAGCTTATAAATCCACGATAACGTCTAATCATGGCAGGTGCTCCATCTGTAGCTACTGATATTATATTTGATAAAGCGATTGCTTTTTCAATTAAGTGATCCTTCAAAACATGAAATATTGATTTACCTTTAGTGTCGGTTGTCAAAGTTCTTGCGAAGAGCAGTTCTTCGTAGGTTTTATGATTCATAACAAAACGAACATATGCCAATAATATTGCTGCATTACCAGGTAAAGTTGACTCGTCCAGTTGTATAAAGAAATAGGTCGTTTGCAAATAATTACACAAGAAGCTTTCACTATCAGAACTTCTTTCATCAAAACGTCTTTCAACAGTATTGTTGCTTAAGGGTACTCTTTTAATGATATTAGATGCAGGTTTGTGTAAAACAGTTTTTAAAACCTCTTCAACGGCTGGAAAAATTAACTTCTCTCCGATAGTATGCGGTTTTCCGGATTTTGCTATAAGTAGCGAGATTGTAAGACGCCAGCAAACCATCATCGTTTCTTTGTGACGTCGAAGCGAACAATCTGTCCAGCTTGGGTCTCTTTTGAAGTTTATCTTTGAGTGTTTGAAAGTATTTCAAATCTTTATCTGTTTTATCAGGGTGACATCTTCTCACATTTGTGTGATAAACCAGTTTATATTTTTTTAAATATTTTCTTAGCACTTTCCTTTTCAAGATTCAGGAAACGAATAAACGTATTTGTCTCACATTCGTATTTATAGAGTGACGAATTGAACAAGTCAGTGCAAATTCGCGAAGCTCTGATACTGCGCGTATGCTTGTAACAAGATGATACTGGTACTGGTAATTATGTGCAGGTTTTTACAAATTCAAAATGTATTGTGACCACAAAGCGAATGCCTACATCATACAACTTACACAGTTTTATAAACATATATAATACGTTTTTACTTCATAGGTACTTTTATAAATATGTCTTTATATTATAAGATAATATAATGTAAGTAAATAGGTACTATCAGTGTATGTTGAGATCCACTATCGTGGACCCCCATTTTCATTTCATGGACCCCCAAATTAGTTTTTCGCTGACGTAAACCCCTTGCAGATTGTCATAGACCTTTGGGGGTCGATATAGATTACTTTGGGAATAACTGGTCTAAAGGAAAACCACCATAAAATCTATAGACGTAGCTTAAGTGTAAATGATGAACAAATTAAGATTACAAAATAACAGGTAAGCAAGTGTCAGATGGTTCATAACCACTGTCTCTATTAAAATTGTTCGGATGTTTAATAATTTCAATAGCTTTTCTAATCTCTCTTGATTTCCAGTTTTTTGTTTTAGAAATTGTTTTAGCTTTCTCAAAATTTATATCGTGAAGTATGTCAAGTGCATGTTCGGCAATGGCAGACTTAGTGGGCTAGAGTAAACGAAGATGTCTCCTATGTTTATTTTATCTCGTATCTATAGTTCTACCAGTTTCGCCAATATATACCTTGTCACAGGTGCATGGGACTTGGTACACTGCACAGGTATTGTAAGGTATTTGAGTTTATGTACTGATCTGTATGTGTTGGTTTTTGATTAACTGAACGTATTAAAGTACCAAATGGCTTTCTTACTATTTTTACACCCAGAAAAGATAAGGTACCATTAATTTCTTACTACACTTTATGTTTGGATGCTGATTGTTAAGGTATTGAAGAAACATTTGTAGTTCATTTTGACCATGACACCAAATCGCAAAAATATCATCTACCCCATAATTTTGGTTTTTTAGATGCAGATTTAAGGCTTCTTCTTTAAAATGTTCCATATAATAATTAGCAATAGATGGAAAAATTGGCGATACAATTGCTACACCATTTATCTGTTTGTAGTATTCACAATTAATCAAAAAAATATTGTTGTCGAACAATGTTTAAAAAACTTGATGGTATTATTATCAAAGTATCGTTGTAAAAGACGTAAAGTATCAAGTATTGGTACTTTAGTGAAGAACGAGGAAGCATCAAAACTAACCGTTAACTCATTTAAAGATAATTTTTTTGTTTACTAATTACTTCAATAAAATGTTTTGTGTTCTTTATAAATGAACTACTCAAGTCAATATTAGGTTTCAGTATATTGTGTATTTTAGGTAATTTATAGAACCTTGAAATTAGAGGATCTTGTAGTGTTTTTTAATAATCTTGTTGTTAATAATTTAAACTTGTTATTGGGATTTTAAAGAAGCTTTATGCAAGATGTGGGATAATTAAGGTTGGCCTCCTCGTATAGTTTGTAATGTTAAACTGCGTTTCAAGTTTTCAGCAAAACTACTGATCGGATTTTAATGAAATTTTGCACAATGAAAGATTACATAATTCTTTATAGCCTGAATCAATTTCATTAATAACGTTTGGTAATTATCACAGTTAATTAGAAAAATACGTTATTTTACAAAAAAAGTTCAGTCTGTAAGTTACATTATACACATTGCAATGGTCAAAACAAAAAATTATTTGGACTTTTGGTTTTCCTGTAATCTTAAAACGCAATTTGATGATTTTGAAAGAACTCGCGAACTCCGCCTTTTCTAAGAAGTGATATGCATTCAGACCAATCACGTATCGTGACGTCAACATTTAGATAAGATTCGGATTGAAGAGCAATCCGTTTCCAAGGTATATAAATTATAGGTGAAATAATTAAACGTACGACTAAATTCTTATAATTTGTTGCGTGAATATCAAAAATAACGTTGATCCATGGTAAAAACATAGTGTACCTGATTTCGTTTTGTACCTTGTTATACGTCAGTGTGACGATTCCAAGTTATAAGCTAACCTCTAACAAATCTTTGGTAACTTCCTCCATATTAAAAAAATATACACATAATATATTATATTAATATATTATGTTTTATCTATTAACACAGTAGCGTTTCCTTTGTCGGCTGGTACAATTATAAGATAATTATTATTTCTTAGATCTTTTAATGCTTGGTATTCTGAATTGGTTAAATTCTTCTGTGGAAGTTTTGCTCTTCGTAGTACCTTAGTTGTTTCAAATCTAATCTCGGCTGCTTCAGGCTTCTGAAGGAACAACACAAAATTCAAACCAATAGACTGTTTTTGTGAATGTTTAACAATTAATGTCAACGGCAGATTATATGTAGGTTCATATGACTGGTCTGATGAGGACGAGAAAAAAAAAAATTAAGTCAATCAATGATACCCTTTACATTTTTACTGTGCATTACGCAAGTCACTAAAACCATCATTAGATTGATCAAAATAAATAATTATAAAATTATGCAATCTATTTGATTTAAAATGTTTTATTTATATTATAATTATATATAGTGGCGGTTCGTGAGGTCGGGCTACATTTTTCGAATGCTTGTTGGTAATGTAAACTTTTCAGGTATTATTATGGCATTATGTAGGTAGCTACCAAAATGTTTTAAAGTTTTATCGGCTCCATCGGAGTAAAAGCAATATAAAAAACAAAACAAGGCATTTATCGTATAACATCCACATACCCAAATTTTTCAAATAAAGAAGACGGTTCTCAATTATAACGACAGTCGAATTCATTTTTTAAATTAATTCTACAATATTTTATTGCATCTTTTGAAAATTACGTACGACAAATATACTATTTGACTTAGAACACGTACAAATTCTACCAATCAATCAGTACTGAATTACTAAACTAAACTAAACTAAACGTTCGCTCTACTTTTATATTATTTATATTTTTCAAATTCGATGTTTTACAGATACTCTTTAATATATGTATTCACAGATATTACAAGCATTTAAATTTACAGTCAAAATACAGTACACCAAAGTGTTTTTATTAGTATCAATTATGGATGTGCCAAATTATTTTTAGATATCTGTAATACAACGGCGTTTCATAAATAACATTGTCTTGGTTTGAAGTGAAATGCTGTTCATTCAATGGCGGTTTGTCTACGAACTAACAATGTAAAGAATTTGTAATTATCTACAGATACCTTTTAATTTTATGTGATTACAAATCACGTAACAAGTACCTCGTGTAAAAAAAAGCTTTGCATTATCTATATGTAAAAACACAGACTCTATGAATGAATAAATGTTAGCTTGTAATAAAAAAAACTATTGTTTCATCACTTTAAATGTACCTTAAATGACTCATTCATATTTTATTTTTGTAGATTGACTATCTCGTTAAAGCGCATTGAAAACTAACTAAAATTTTATTTATAATTTTTTAAATAAAATTTAGTTTCTAAAAGACTGTAACTAGTGTTTAAAAAAATATCATTCGTGTCCTAAATACAAAAGGCTCAATTAGTAATAAAAAATCAAATTTTTACTATTTTTATTAGATATAATTATAACATGTTTAAGCTGTAACGTTTTAAATATGCAACGACAACACACGAAGCTTTTTGTTTCGCATTCTAAGGAATCTAAATAATTGTATACAGGAGTATATTATAAAATTTATAATTGGTAATAATTTAGAGTAAACAATGATAAAAGCTTTTTTACTAAAATGTTTCTTAGGATTCATTGTATGAAGATAGATTAACAGGTGTTTTAGTGTTGTATATAAAACAAAAAATTCATCGCGGGAGTACTAAATTTAGTTAGTAGCGAGTGTTTACAAACTATACTAGTTTGAGGTTTAGTTGTTGTAAATACTGACTTTTTGACAAATCGAATCAATAAAACACGAGAAGGAAATAAAACTGTTTACAAACGTGATCAGAGTAAGTTATGTAAAATATTCCCGCTTTATTTTTTCTATATAAACTTGGACTATCAGTAGTCAATTATATAATCGTATTTCAATTTAACTAAAATAAGGGTATGATAACTTCAATCATGACTCAATGACTTAGATTATAGGAAGTTCTTCACTAGGAGGGGCAATTAAACCATTCACGATTTTATTATGGCGTCGTTTCGTGCACAAGGCGTGCACTTCTTCAGGCCAACTAAAAGGTTAGAGTGGAGTAGTCCTTAATTCCAAACGACATGAAACTTGTACACAATAATTATTAAAATTAACAAATGAATAATTGTTAAACTATTTCTAACAAGTCAAATAAATTAAAATAATTGTAAATGAACAAATTACATGTGAAACAGAAACAATTGACACGACATGTATATAAATGTCGTGTCAATTGTTTGTTTCATTATTATTCATTTGTTAATTTTAATTATTATTGTGTACAAGTTTCATGTCGTTTGGAATTAAGGACTAAAAATTAATTATTCGATGAGTAACTAACGGAATTGGATAAGTTAGTCCTTTAATTATTTTCCAGTGATTGATTAAATATACGTTTTGTTATGCATTTATGCATTCGCCAAAATTTGAACTTTAAATGTTGTATAATAACTTAGAAAAATGTAAATCGAGAAAGATTGAAAACACTATACTTTTAAATAGGTAAATGCTCCTCTTAAGAATCTGTAACCGTTATGGAAAATTTTGCTCTGATTTCAAAGTATAGCATTTTTTGTACCGGGTAAGGTAAAAATCAAAATGCAATATTTGATAATTTTCTACTGTATTTTGTTTGAGGTACGTTAAAAACTGCGCGTCAATACATCTCTGTCCGCTTTTTGTAGTATTTCAAATTCACACATTAACCATTTTTTACATAGTTACATATCTTACGTTTATGTTTAACATGTCAATAATCAATTTATTTAAAACTTAAAAAAAGAAAAATTGTATAGACTAAAGTCAGTACTAATCTCAAAACCAAGTTGAAGTAGACATGGTTTGCGAATTATACTTTACACAATCTACAATCAACAAAATGCTATTCGTTTATTTACTAATTTGAAATATTGCAGATCAGATTTTCAGTTTGGTTATAACTTAAATTCAGAAAATGAAGAAAAAAACTGTTGCTAATTTTCTAAAATAGAATAAAATAATTAAAAATGTTAATACTTTTTTTACTCTAACTCTACCAATGCATGTTTAAAAAATTAAACTACAACTATCAAACCAATCAGAACTTTAAACATTAATGCAAAAACATTTTAATTGCTTTTTTGTAATATAGTTTTTTTTGTAAATAATATATTTCAACATTTTATTACATTAAAAATATTTAATTTTCATGTTTTTAGTGACAATTAGTTTTTTATTTCTCTATAAATATCAAATAATTTTATGTTATGCTATAAATTAAAACAAAATCTATCAATAAAATAATCTAATATTTCTCGATCGTATTTTATGAGGCCACAATAGACCTTGATATTAAAAAAAAATTACATAACCTGATATCTTTTTAAAGCGATTTAGATATTTTTCCCAGCGTTATCGAATTAATTTACATCACAGTTAGGCGATTCCGGAATTATAAATTTAGTTGAAATTGCTCAGAATATTCAGTTAATCGACTTACATAATTCTATCAATGAACCTGTTTTACTTTGTTTACAATATTTATATGTAATACTTTTTTTAAAAGCCAGTTAATAATACTGTCACTTGTAGAAAAATGCTTGAATCTTATATATTAGAGATACATTTATAACGTATAAAAGAAATTTTAACTAATAAAGCAGCTAAAACAGTTTAGTTATTTTTGTTTAGTGTCATTTCAAGAAAAATATTAAAACAACTTTAATAACTTAAGATTTTGGGTAGTTTATTCTATTTAGAAAAATGTTTGCTATTAGTTTTTTGTGTTACTATTAAAAATAATTTTCTGTTTCTAGTAAGTTCAAACACAACTACATAGAAATACATGTATGGCAGATTTAAGCAATGTTGAAACTCATTTATAATTACCAACTTTAATAAAAAAGTTTGAGTGTATTATTAAAATGCATTAATTTGGTCTTATTTTGAATAAAAACAACAAAAATACAGATTCAGTTAAATCTTGTTAACAATGTCAAAAATTTTCTATCAATAATGTGGAAAACACGATATTTTCAAAAATAGACTTTACCGTAGAAAAAAGTATCAACGATTTAATCAAAAAAACTACGGCGTTTAAATTTTATGTTATAGTTAGTATAGTACATAACATGTAATAAAGTTGTAGAAAACTACACTTACCAATTTTTTTATTTATTTAATTACATTGACTTTAAAAAAATGATTTGAAAGTTTTACTAGTCAAACGTAATCATAATGTATTCTAAGAGAGTCATCATTATTTTACGTTATAGCTGGGTCTACTTTATAACTAAAAATTCTTTTTTACCTAAGAATTTTATTGTTACCTATTTTTTATATTAGCTGAACAAGTCTGTACAATAGGGTAAACGATAAGAACGTTTATAGATTATGGAATATTGTAAAATGGAATTGTTTAAAGTAGGATAAATAAATATTGAAAACCTTAAAATAGGTGAGTTGTTAACTAAAGTTTGAAAGTATATGCCAAAATATCAATGGAATAATTCAACTGTTTGTGCTAAAATATAAAATTAAGGTGGCAAATTTACATATAATTTCCCCATAACAAGAAATATTAGTTGTATTAAAATAATAAGTAATCTACAAAAATGAAAATTTTAGAGGTGGTTATTCAAATCATCTTGAACACATTGCGACAAAAAACCGTAAATAAAAACATTGATTAATTGAATAATTAAATTAATATAGTTAGTAGGAAGTATTACATAAATCGTTTGACGATTATAATACTAATAGACAATAGTAAATTTGTTCGCAAGTTATTAAAATAATAATTTCAAACATATTTAATCTGGAATCTTAATTATTACTGCAATAATAAACAAAAAAATCAAATGTTTTCATTCTTTCGTGAGCAGTAATGCTAATTTAACTTAACGAATTTGTCAGTAGATGGCGAGCAAACCGGTGTAGGAATTACGAGGGAAACAAGTTTTATGCTTATATGTTCGGTAGTGGTAATTAATAAAGTACTAACTACTAATAGTTCGGAACATTATGCAAGCGGCAAATGTGCCGACTACTTTTATTGGATTTAAAAGGTAGCGCCTGACATCTACCGAACCGAAATTGCGACTTTTAAAAAATTTCTCATCTTAAATATAAAAATTATGCAATTTTTTTATAAAAAGCAAAATATAACTCACTAAATACAAACTAATACATTTCCAACGATTACGCAACGAAGGCTTTAATTTGATACCCGTTCACCTATTAAATTACACAAATCATCAATAAATCATTTTTAATATTTTTGGGACTTTGCCGTTTATCTGTTAAATGTTTATATATTAAAAAAAACTTCATTTTACATAGCATAATGTTATAGACACAAACAAGCAAAATTAGTTTTGGTTTGATTTTTGTAAACGTATTTTTCAAACTTCAATAGAAAACTCTACGAATATAATTAAACAACTAATACCTAGAATTATATTTTAACACTTTTTTTTCTACAGCGGGTGTTACTATAGAAATGTTTAGCCGTTGGAGTACTACTACAGATCGACAAGTATCTCGTGTCTGAATGGAGTTTTACTGCGCAAATAAGGAACCCATTCATTCAGACAAGGATACACATTACGTTAGGAATAAAGTATAAAGGGTATGCAGATAAATAATTCTAAATAAAAAACAGGTTGAGACTTAATTAATCGTTATTAATAACATTGTTAATACAATGTAAAAACCTTAGCTCTCATAACGCACAGGGTACTGAGTAAAGTACATTTTAGGTAATATAAAAATTAAAAAACTATTGATTACAATTTGTAATTAGTTTTGTTATTTTATTTCTTACCCGTTTTTAGCTGCAATAATGAAACATAATTAATTTTATTAAATGAACTTCATGTTTATTTTCATCAACTGTGAAAAAACACTGCTGTCAATTTCATTTAGAATGTTAACCATTAATTTAGAGATTATAGCTTTTTTTGTTTTTAAAATACTCAAGTTTGTTAATATTATTTCTAGAAGACGAAAATGTCGTTCGGCTTGTTTGCAAACTAAAATGGCGTCTTTTGAAAGCTGGACTGGCTGTAATTAATAAAAGTTATCTTTCCGTTAAACGGAAAACGATAAAACACAAAAATAAAATACTTATTAAACTTAAAATTTAACAAAACCCTTTGAGTGGGTAAATAATAACGGAATATAACAACACAACCGCTATATGATTTAAAGTTTTGCCCAGCCGTGAAGTCACAACGGCTTAGATGTTTGCTTTACTCAACTCGTCGTTCGAACTCGGTAGCGGCGGTCTATAAGTGTTTCATGGTCGAAGATCTTAACAAAGCCAAACCGAAATAATCTTTTCTCTTAAGGTAACAATAGTTAAAAATAATCATTATAAGCAACAACAACATTTTGGGTAATATCTCGTGTCATGGTTTAATTTAATTATGATTTAGCAATACTAATGATGTTTCAAAAACTTGTTTTAATTGGCGGTTCTGAAGATACAATTTTCGATAACTACAAGTGCAATTTTAACTCTAGAACATGGGATTTTTAACTACAGATAAAGAATAACTTGTTTTAGGGTATAACAAAATCTTAAGTTGATTGTTGCATTCTAAGTTGAATTTTTTTATTTTAATAGTATTTAAATCAAGAGCAAATCTACAAAAAACGATATAACTTTTTTTCTATATAAGGTAAAAAGTTTTAATTTTATCATACCCTGCTCTGAAGTATTGTGAATATATTCGTATAATTAAAAACTAATTAAGTTAAGAGATAATCGTATATTTGTATAAAATAGTTGGGTGAAAATAGTTATATAAAATTTAAAAAGAGAAAAAAATGTTAGAAAAAGATAAAACCTGAAATTTTTACAGTGGTAAGCGTGTAATTTATGAGTGATGGGTGTTATGACAATAAAGTTTGAAAAAAGAGATTCTCTTTCTACCTGCATACAAATCTTTACATATTTCCACTTTTCTAACATTTAAAAACTAATTTTTTATTGTAAACTAAGATGACAAAGTTGTTTTTTTATTACTATTATGAGAAAATAACGGAACTATAAATAGATTGCTATACCTATTTAACTTATTGTAATTTACTTGCAAAACGTTATGATACTAAAATTATAAATTAATACGCTACATCTAAAATAACTGATTGTTACGTAATTTTTCTAATTATGTAATTCTACGTTTTTTCTGGGCATTTATTATTAACTCTGAATCCCTAGCTTGTAAACCTCTAGGAATTCGTGGATCAGCTAGCTCTGGTAACATATAATGAAAAAAAAATTCATTTAGTTTTGGTAGCATAATCTCACTCCAAAAAGTCTTATTTTTTTCAATTCGAACAACTTCTACGTCTAAGTCTGTATATAAAACTAAATCACAGTAATTTCTACCTAATATATTTAAACCCTGAATTTGGTAAAAATATTGGTGATTTTTTTAAATGTAATTTTTCGTCTTCTAGTTTTACGCACATGTTTTTCTGTTTCTTTTCTAAGCTTTCCTTAATTTTTTCGTTTCTTATTGAGTACAAACACTTTACTTCTACTAATCCATCTTCATTTATAAGTCCATCTGGACTAGCACCTAAATAAGGATACTCTTTCGAAATAAAGAAACCGCTTGATTGTACTTGTACTTTCATGATTTCTTCATATTTTTCTAGAGCTATTTTTTCGTGTGTTCTTCCATAAAGTATTGCATCTGTTGCTAGATAAGGTGAACTATACAAAAGATTTTTAAGAAAAGAATGGCAAGAAGTAGTCTCTCTTCGATTACATATACGTCCAAAGGAGGAAGCAGTAATTCTATTTCTACGCACTTCATGCCACTTGGCGTTATCGTGCTGACCTAATGTTTCAATGGCAAGTGTTTCTACATCATCATTTCTTAGGCGTGACAAAATCTCGTCCTTTTTAATTTTTATTTCATCTTGTGATAAATCTTCCTTGGCTGCATTCGGTCCATAATCAATATCTTCTCCTACATTACAATTTTTTATAGACTTATACTTCTTTTTTGCGTGAAGACGTTTATATTGCGTTTCATATTTTCTTTTTCTTGAATATAAAGTTATCCTATGTCTTTCGTTTAAATCTGGTAAATTGTACTTATGCCATGATGATCCGGAATTAAAACATAATGCAGCTCCATAACACCGCCTTTGGTACGAACCTCTTAGAACATAGTTAACCCGTTTTCCTCCCGAAAATTTCGATACAAGACTCATGTACCTCTCGGCATAATTGGTAGTAACATTTCTTGTTATGCGATTAGCTTTTCGAATGACATTTTCTATTACTTTAATAATTTCGTCAAACAATCCACTAGTTTGAAGTAACGGAATATAGATTTCTTCGTTATTTTTTTTTTCTTGTGCAGTATTCAGTTCTGCAATTTGAATGATTACCAAAAACATGATATGGTATGTTTTTAAGGTCTTCGCATAACTGTTTTGTACTAACTACCTTTGTTATAGATTTTCTTACAGCCGCACTTAGTCTTGGTATTCTACTTTTTAGTATTCGCCTAGCCGAAATTTCAAATTTAGTATTTTTTACCAATTTGTGCAAGTTTGAAGTATATGCTCGAGTAATATGATTCGCACATTCTAATTTTAGTACATATCTTCCATACGTTACGTTTTCTAAAATCCTTGCGTATACGCTTGAATCAATTATCACCAACAACGTATTTATACCTTAAACCATAAATCACTTCACTTTCATTAAATCCCTGCACTATAATATCTTGCTCCATACTAGAGGAAGCGCCACTAAAGTTTTTAAAACACTTATTAGTATTTGGGATAACGTTTTTACTTGCACCTATAGCACAAATCAGGCAAAATTTGTTCTTAATTCCTAAATAGAGAATTTTTTTTGTCTTTTCTCCAATAATACATCCTACCCCAGATAAAGATGAAAATCCATGTCCATACGAACGCTTAGCCCAACCACCATCGAGACAATTACCGTTATAAATGGTACCCCATGTTCTATATCACCTCGTTCAATAGCCAATTTTTTCCACTCTTGCCGCGCCCGCCATTTCTAGTTGAAGTTTTTTCTCCCAAATGTCTCCAATTTCAGTTTCGAGCTTTCTATAAAATTTTGGGCTTACACTAGGTATGTTCATAACTGAAAACACCATCAGTTTGGCTGTAACCTATTCCAATCGATGTTGCTCCCCAAACAAACGCTTGGTTTAAATTATTGCTTGCTGGATGCGAAGATATTGTTATGGTTTTCTCGCAAGTATCGCAGTAATAATACAATATCGAAACAACTCCACGTTTTCTTTCTTTTTTAAATTTCATTTTTCCCATAGTACATTTAGCGTTGTGATCATGAATTTTTATTGTTTCTTTAATAAAAAACTCTATTTCAACAATTCTATTTCCTGAGACAGTTTGTTCGTTTTGTTCCAAATCAATTTTTTCGGTTTCTAAATTTGGAAAAACTTCTTCCTTTAAACTACAACAATATATTGATACATATTACATATATGTACATATTGGTAAATTAAGTGTTAAAAATAATGGCAAGTGCAGAAGTAATCCAAACTCATTTAAGATTTTAAAAACCAATTGCATACATCATTTTTTAAAGCAGAATAAATTATAACACTAATATAAAAAACTTACTTTTCAAAATATTCAAGATGCGCATCTTCAGCAACGTAGTCATTGTTCTCACAAGCACTGAGAGCTTTTTCGCGTTTTCGTCGACATCTTTGAGCTTGCGATTTCTTTCCGCGTTTTTTACAGTGCAAGTGCTTCGCATTTTACAAAAATAACAAATATATCGTTTACAATAACAATTAAAAGTAACAAATATAATAATAACTAAAAATAGAGTAATGATAACAAACAATTAACAAAGAAATGCACTGCTCACTCGAATCAAGCAAGAGAAAAAATGTGCAGTTGCATAAATTTAGATTTCTTTAGGTACCTACTTATGCTAATTTTTAAGCAATGTAACAGTATTATGTTTGTGGGTTATTTATCTTTTTCTGTCTTTTATTACACTATTTCCAATTATTCTGTTCTTGAGTTAACAAAACTCCTGGAAATTTTGTAGTTTGACTTTTAACTATCAATAATCAAACCTAGAATTGAACAATCAATTAAAGATTTTTATACTCTGAAAGTTATGTTGCATTGCGGGATAGTCATTGTAAAAAATTAAGTATTTTAAACGGGTAATCAAGACGTACGTTTTATGCATATTAAGTATTAGTACTACTAAATTACAATTATACTCTAATATTGTAAAGATTAGTATTTCAGTGAGAATAAAGATTACAAACAAGTTATAAGTGGTAACAGAAAAAGCAGGTATAAAATATTATTTGTAAACATGGTTGTAGTGTAAAAAATAGTTGACCGCTTTATTTATTACCCAAGTATTGTATTCTATTGTCGTAGGTAATAACAGTTTTGCGAAAAGTGCCTTTTAGATGTCATAAACTCTTCTGTATAAAATGCCGCTATATTTTAATAATGTTGAGTTTACGTATTTTACTGGTTTAAAAATTAAACGGAATAGCAGACGTTAAATGTGTTGTCTATATTTAGGGGCAGGTATTTAGAAGTTTTAGCAAGGTACCTTCCACCCTTAAATTTTTACCGCGCATTTGCTCCGCCCGAACACGATATACTTGTCAATTTATAGTTTCCAGCTATTTTTATCATGAAATGTAATTTAATGTTGCTACAGTTTTTTTCAAGATTTTGTTTTCAGCGTTGATTATTTTGAAATCTCTAATTTTTACAACAAAATATTTGCCGTCACTAATGTTTTACACAAATATTTCTTAAAATTTGCAAGTAAAAATGTCTTAAAAATTTGATCTTGGCCATAGAACTTTGAGGTTTTGCTTTTTTTAAATTATATGCATAACCAATTCGGTATAATGCTGTAATAAAAATTTTCACTTTACGATCAGTTGTGTAACACTTAAAAGCGCTAAGCCACTCTTTTACATTAATTTTTGGCATTATAAGAAAGTATCTTCACAAACAAAATAAAGATATTTGGAACCCGTTATTTATCAGGTTCATACTTTTACCTAAATTTAAAAAGAATTGAGAATTATAAAAAATTACCAATTTTTATTGCATTAATAAATTCAATACGCAAATGTTAATAAGAAAGTGGCTCATTTTTAAACCATTATATTAGACATTGAACCATAACTGTTTACAATTGAGTAAATTTAAATCATTTCTGTGCTGTGTCTTCATTTGCATAATTTGGAGTTAATTTCAAGTAGTAAATTTAAAAATTACTTTTTTTTTACAAAAATTATTTTTTTAAATGTTTTCATTCGCTACATTTTTATAATATTTAAACTGCAGACCAAAATGAATTATGGCATCGTTAAATTAAATATCTTCAGTTACTTCCTGTTAAAAAAAAACATCTTTTAAATGACCACTACACACTTTCGTGTAAATACTAGGCCGGTTGTCTATTTTTAATTGATTTATCTAAATCTTACACTATTCAACACGAGTTGTCTACGAAATACTTAATTTTAATATTTTGAAGGAAATGAATAACAGTGCCACTTGGTCTTTTGCGGTGAAGAGGAAATAAAAGCAGATTTTTAAAATTAAAATCGATTGTCGACTTGTAGGAATCGTCGTCAGATGGGACATATTTCTCCGAATTGTGACAAACCTCCTACTCTTTACAGTTTTAGATGGGCAGGGATTAGTCGTTGCAGCAGCACGAACCGAGTCGTAGATTCTACGCTATCTTTAATTAGGATTCTATTTTATATTTGACTGACAAGCAACGTATTTTTTTAAATTTTATATTTGTCAGTGTTCGTGATGATGAGTGTCCTTATCTTAAGGTTTTTTCCTTCTTCGGTGTCTTCTTGTAATTTAGCTAATGATAATAAGTGTGCGGTACTAGGATGCGTTCTTTTGCGGTTTTCTCTGAAAGACTAAGCAAAAACGATTAACATTTTAATTATTCCTGAAGGTTCACAACAACAGATTTTAGGCATCGACTTCTGGAAAGCAATGAACTTCATACCTGACTTTCAGCATGGACTTTGGACTTTCAACGCTACTTCTATTTCGATTAAAGTTATTTTTTTGGACTCGATTTGTCCTATGTTCGAACTTCTTCCTAATCAGCAACAGCTTTTATACGATGTTGTCGCGGACGCATTCGCTAAGCAGGGCTTGGTCACACCTCTCTCGTTCAGCACAAAATCCGTACTGCAGCTAAACCAATAAAACAGCGTTATTATCTTCTTTCGCCTGCGTTGCAGAAGGTTGCTAATGAAGACTTGGACTCAATGCTACGTCTGGGAGTTGTAGAACAGTCGAGTAGTCCGCGGTTTATTCTCATTGTTTTAGTAAAGAAGGATAACCCTTATCGGTTCTGTGTCGATTTTAAGATGGCGAATCAGGTGACTCAGAAGGATGCTTATTCGTTGCCTTATAACACTTCAATTTTAGATCGGTTGAGAGATGCACGTTTTCTTTCTAGCTTGGATATTCGGTCTTCGTATTGGAAGATTCTGCTCTCAAAAATTCTAAAGCTGCTTTTACTATTTTTTCTCGTGGTTTTTTACAGTTCACGCGCATGCCATTTGAATTGTTTCTGCGAATTTTCAGAACTGCCAAACCTGTTTGAGTACAATTATTTTATATGACCGTTTATCCCGCATTTAAGACATTCTGTTGCTTTTGGTCTTGTACAATCTTTTTTTTGCGTGACCCCAACCGTTACAATTAAAATAACTAATTTTATTTTTTATTTGCGTTTTTTTTACTTTTGGTTTATTATTAGTACTATTTATCATCGTAGTGAAACTATTGAATATCTACTCCACTATTAATAAATCATCGAACAATTCTTCTTGCGAATTATGGGTTTTTACGATTAAACTGCTCGCGATATCTTTTTCGCAAAACCCGTTAAGTTTTTATTTTGTTTTCTCTAAACGGTATGTTCAGTGTTAAACATAATTTAAATGTTTCGTAAAATTAAGATCGATTTCCCATTTTTTTGCATTCTTCTTTTCATTACATCCCTTTTTTTCTGTCTGAGTCTCAGTTTATATTCTACCTAATTTGGAAAATTTACACTGTTATTATACCAATCTGCATCAGGTCGAACAAGATTGCAAAAGTGTATGATGACTAACTGTAACTATTCCTCTGCCCAAATTTTATTAGCATCTCCGTTAAAATTAAATGAATTTAAGGATACGTTTGGTACAACGAGTTTGGTAGAATAGTAATACTGTAGAAAAGACATCACTTTACATATGCGCAGAAAATTTTGTACAGATGTTTTCATTTTAAGAAACACGGAGTGTGTCATTGTCCATGTCAAGTTTGTTTTGATTTGACATTACGTACCTTCTAGTTGTTTTTGTTATCCGTTTTGATCAGCTTATTGTTTTTGAAATTTAATTAAGTCAATCTTTTTAGAAATTACTGTTATTTATTTATTAAATGCATGAAATCGAACTCCGTCAGTTACTATATCTCTTCTAAATTTGCTCCGCATATTTCAAATGACGTCATGGCTTTCTTAAATTAATACTGTTCTACTAGTGATAAAGAATTTTATTCAGCGAATTTATTTACAAGGTTATGAGATCTGTCATTTTCAAAAATAACGCGTTGACATATTTAGTTTCGCGTCATTGTATAATGGTGAAATCGACGGTTCCGTCTTATCAGTACTTGATATGAATTTCCAATCCGCGATTCCGTTGATTGATCTTTCTAAGGCTCTCGTTGCCTCGTAATTATTGTGGTTATTCATATTCGCTACCTGAATATATTCCTTAATTAACAATTAAGCTACCGCGTAAGACACATACTAAATGCAACAGACTTGTACAAAGCCGATAACAATAGCATGCTATTAATTCACGCATCCTACTTGTTGTTAAATACGACGAATTTACTATCCAAATAAACCAACTTACCATAGTTTACAAAAATATTAAGATTTATATTTAAAACTAAAGCCACTCTAACACCTTTCCCACACACCTGTTTCATTCGTTTTATCTCTCCCTGAGGAGAGGCAACTAGAGGACCCCAGACATACATTGTACGGCCATACCAACGTCGACAAACGCCTAAAATCCCGAAAAAGCTTCATACCCGCGAAACCCCTGGACTCAACAGCTAAAGCAGCGAGGTTGGATTCATGGCGCGAACGCGTTAAAAACACCGGCGCAATCGACGGTACCAGCCTAGAAGTGGGAGAACACCTACCCGCTGGCGGTGATCTGGACTGGACTACGTGGAAAAGCCTAAACCGCCTACGCACTAGAACTGGCAGATCCAAAGTCAACATGACCAAGTGGGGGTACTCTAGCGACAGCGATTTATGCGACTGCGGGGAAAGACAGACCATGGAACATCTTCCGATCTGCCGACTCCTCGACGAAAAATGGACCATGGAAGACCTCACCGCAGCCACCGACAGGGCCATAGCCTGTGCCCGCCACTGGAAGGACATATGAAACTTTTGGTTTAAGGACTCGAGAAGAAGAAGAAGAAGAAGAAGAATCTCTCCCTTCTAGCTATTCACTTTCGTTTTTCATTCCCAGGCGGCGCGCGCGTTCTGATTGTTACATCTTAATTTCTAACATTTTATAGGACAATATCAGCATGTTTAAGATTAAGATTCATTGCTAAAAAACCAAATGTATTTTCAATCATGCGACGGCGTTGTCTGTAATAAGTCTATAATTAATCTATGTTAGGGATAGAGCAAAGAAATAGCGTTCTTATCCGTTACTATTAACAACACAGCGTTTAAAAAGATATTTTGTTTAAAATCACTGAACTAAACTTTGAGTTGAGAGTATAATAAAAAAAATTAGGGCGTGTACTAGTGTACACATGTAAGAAGTGAAACTTTTTTATGGCCTTATTTTTCGCAAAATGATCTACATGCAACTTTTCAGAAATTGGTTAAATAAAGTTAAATTAGATAAAGTTTAAACAAAAGGATTTTATTATCATAGACATGAATACAAATAACCGATTGCGCCACGAAGGCTGATATTTGATGATTTTGTAGAATTTGTGGAGTATTACAACAACAATTGATCGTATCTTATAGCAACGTTTTGACCGTGTACCTTATAACCATCCGTTTTGTGACCTATAGTATGTGCCTCCGTGGCGCAATCGACTAGCGCGTTCGGCTGTTAACCGAAAGGTTGGTGGTTCGAGCCCACCCGGGGGCGAACTTTTTATTTATTTTACTACCTTTGAACACCTTGTACAATTTGTATTTATTTAAAAATATTTTAGAATTTTATAATAAAAAATTAGTTAATTGATTTACAAAAATTAATAACATATTTCAGAATTTATACTCTATGCCAATTAATTGACGTTCATTAAATTAGCAGTCGTATTAATTAAAAATGTGAGGCGTAACGAAATAAGCGACATGCTCTCCCTACTGCGTTGGAGAAACTGAAAGTACTCTTCGTCTGAACCAACCGTGGTAGGGGCAAGAAAAAAATGTGACGAAAAAATGTGACGATAAAAAATGTGACGCGTAACCATGTGACGCGTAAGCGAAAAATGTGACGGTAAATTTTTTTCCAACGCCGATAAAGAAGTTTCACTTCAAAAAAATATAAATATATCGTGTGTGCTTGATCTAATAAATCGTTGCGTAGTTTGGTCTAATTGTAAAAGATGATAACTCAAAAGAAAACGAAGAACACTAAATAATATATACTCTTTAAATCTATTTTTGTGTTTAATTACCTGTATATATGTTTTCAAACGAATTTATTCTGTATTCTTTTTAAAATACAAAGTTAAGAATATTTTGTGTCACTCAATCACGAGTTTACAGCGTTATTAACGTACAATATTAACGCTATTATTATAAATGGTTTTGAGTGAACAAAATAGTTTTATCTTTATTTAATTAATTTTTTACATCACCAAGACCGGTTTGAGTAGGCAGTACTATCTTAGCACACCTTATTATTATAAGTAAATCTAATACTGTAATTCCACATGTTGACATTACTTATTTATTATATAACTGAATGTCATTATTCGGGCAAAGCTCGATAATATTGATAGTTCAGATAAAACTTAATTTGTAAAATAAATGTCCTTTTGCTTAATATTAATGTATGTAGAAAATCTGAGATCATAATTAATTAAACATTGATTTTTAACACGCAATTTAAATTTTTCTGCAAAATTCTAAAAGAAATTTAATTAAGATAAAAAACATTTTAACAAATTTGTAAATAGATAAAACCAATTTGCTTACTTTTTTGTATAAGTAAATTACGTAGAAACCATTTAAAAATTATACTTAATTTATCATTAATTTTCAACAACTTTTAGTTAAGATATTAGTCCATAAGTCTTGTGTTTTAGAAACTGTATATTTATTTAACACTATTTGTAATTAAATTTATTCACACTTTGTTTTTAGTTGGATTATGAAAAATAAAAAGTAATGTAGTTGAATTAAGGAATACATTCTTGTATTACAATTTTCTATTCTGAATAACTCTCGTGTGGTCGAGCTTTTGCTACACGTTGCAGTCAACATCTTCTGAGCCTGGAATAAAATTTATCTTTATTTATTCGAGGCACTGAAAATGTCTACTGTCTACACGTGAATCATCAAGATTAGAAAATTGTAATAAAAAAGTAATGTAAGTTTAAACAATTGAGCATGAAAACTTGCACAACAAACATAATTAATTACATGCTAAAATATTGTTCACTGTAGAATGCGGTCTACGCGTCAATACTATAACAAAATATATTTGCAATGATATATAGAATTAAAAAGTAAAGATTATATAAAGGCATTCTAAGCAAAAATTACTGTATGGAAAATTAAAAAGAGTTTTAGTTTTAATAAAAAAGTATAACACTATAACAAAAGAACAATTAAAAAATTACTTAAATTACAGTAAACTTTGACTTTTAAATAGTGATTGATAATAAACTGTTATTTATTATTATTAACATAACAAGTTAGATAATTTGCGTCAAAGGAACGACAAAGTTTACATATATTATTAATAACATCGATAAAATCAGTGAATAGACGTATATTCGTGCGTATTTAATTTTTAATAATAATATAACAATTTTCTAACAAGTAAATTATGCACACAAAATTGCTTTATACATCAAATATTACAGTTTTGAACTAGCTGACCTATAGAAACACTGATGAAGTTTTACCTTTGATATTTAAATGTTGATTCTGAGCATCTTATTACTTAATTCAGTGTCAAATATTAGTTAAGTTAATAGTTTGTCTCTAATCAATATTACTTTCGCTTTTAAAGCTATCAGTAACATGTTTTTGTCACACGTTGACAAAAAAGAAATATTATATAACGAATGATTTTATCATGTTAATTTTAGCATATTTAAAAATTTTATTATACCAATTATCGGATAGGTAACTAAATTTACATGATTTAATAAATTTATGTAACATATTCACTACAATATCAAAATTGTATTTAACTGTTTAGCTTTTGATTAACGCCAGATTCTATAAACTGATAGATATTAAAATAGTTTTACTGTTGTTTAAGATAGAAACATTGGTGCTAATATAAAACATAAGTGCAACAGCACTAATTTGCACCTGGAAGTGTTTCAATTACTCCTCGGCTCCATTTATATCACAAGGTACAAGGTACCAAATGAATTTATTCGTTTTGATTGTTCATATATATGTATGCGAAACTATGTTAGAAAACGATTACCTAAAACAAACAGTTAGTTTACATAGAATTTTTTTAAATAATTTTATTTTATTATTATATTTTTAGATAATAAACTTAAATTTTTTTTGAGTTAAATGTTAATACTTAAAATAAACAGCTGACGTTACAAATGAGTTGACATAAAGACTATACAAAAAAAAACGCTTACATTAAAATAATTTAAACAAAAATACAAGGATAACTGTTTCAAGTATTAAATGATTTGTGTGAGTTATAAATAAATTATTTTAAAAAATAACAACATTTAGTTGCTGAAAGAAAAATCGATATTAACAAAATTTTGGACAAAAAAAATAGATAAACTCATGTGTTCTAGTACTAAATTACCGTAATTTTTAAGCAAAGAGAATTTGTGTGTAAAACTATTTTAAAAAAACGTTGATTAACATTTTTACTTTATAATTCCATTGAGTTTATTTTCTAAAACACGTTTGTCTAAATACTCTAAATAAAAATTTAAGTTTTTGATAAATGCTGAAAACAATTTGGTCAAGAAATTGAATACATTAAAATTAAACAAAATCAAAAACACGTTAAAAAGCTTTATTTATGAATTTTTCGCTATTTACTATTAATAAACAATTGTTCTCTATTGCCAAAAGTTTGTTTTTAAAGTAACTTTTAATTTTCAATTAAACGCAAATACTCTTCATCACTTTACGACAATCTTTTCTATGCTTTGAAGCTCATCAAAGTTAATAACGTACGGTAAACTAAATCCGGCGAAAACGATAGTAATTGCGGATGTGGTTTTGTAATAGTTATTTACGAACCAAGTTCGGGAAGAAGTTTTTCCTACATGAGCGCATTTAAAGCACGAGCGAACGAAGTGAGGGAGTGCTTTAATAGCGCGAATGCTAGAATGATTTTCCCGCAAGAGGTTTGTACATAATTTTTTGTAACGAGCAAATATTTCCTTTGATAAGCAGAAGCAATCATTTTATATTAATGTCAAATTTTGATATAGTCACCTTGATGAAAAGTGTAGAGTGCTATGAATTGACATTTGATGTCTAAAGTGTTCGTGCTGATCATATTTTGTATACTTTGTATTGCTTTTTTAAGTTTAATTCTTGTTTTTATTAATAAAAAACACTGGGAAAACGGTTTTTAACAATTACAAATTATAATTGCATTATAATATTATTGTTTAAATGTCTGTAAATGCCAGTGTTTTTTGTAATTTTTCCCGCACTCGTGCGGGAATAACAATTTCCTGATTGGCTATACACGTATGTAAAACTTCACTTCCCAGGCGGCGAGTACAAAAAAAAGCATTTCAATATAGTAATATACAATTACTAAAACAAATTACCAAAAACAAGTTAATCTTGTTACATGACAACGAGCGACTACGTCCTTATAGTGTCTAATTCTTTTACCAAATTAATTTTTTTGCAAAATGATATTATCGCCAATAATGCATATAACAAATTGATTTGTTCTATTACCTAGTGTTATTTAAAATACAAAAATTATTTAATTAAAGATATAATGTGTACAATTTAGTAACTATTATTATGAGCAATTAAATAAAATGCATATTTCAACTTAAACTAGAACTAAACCGAAAAATTATAAACAATTTTAAATTAAAACTACATCATTATTGTGACTTATAACAAAGAATTAACAAATTATTTTTAATCACAAATATTGCTAAAATTCTTTTGACCCAGCCTACTATCCTAGCCATTAAAAATAAACAAATTAGACAGTTTAAAACCGTAATAAAATTTATTAACAGTTTATAATTTATAAATATTTATGCTTTAATAATTTTACAAATTAAAAAATAATAAAGTATATATTCTTCCGGTAGCATACTACAGATAAAGAGAATTTGTCAATTTTTTTTTGATACACAAAAGCGTAAACATGTTTAAAGAAGTGAAAAGTGGAACTATAAACTGCAAATATCAATAAACGCGGAGAACGTTGTAAAGTTGATTTTAAACTTACTTTATTTAAAATAGTTTTGAACTATATACTGCAATGACAATATGCAAATAATCTTTAAAATCAGGTCATCATACTGACTAGATAGTTTTGTTCAAACGCAATAAAGTGACTAGAACAAATATAATAAATAATTAGCACATAGAACTAACACAATAAATAGTAGTAATAAATTAATGTTAGTGCTGTTAGATAATTAAACTGCTAAAATGTTTGTGACATCAAAATGAAAAGTTTGTTTCCAAAACACTTTGCAATACTTGTTTTTTTTTTAAATTTGGTTTAAAGTAAAGATTAGGACATATCCTATTATACATTTTTAAAAGCAGAAAAACAAATCTTTTTAAAAAATGTACAAACTGAAAATAACCAAATAATATATATAAAACATGGTCATTGTTAAAAACTTTTAATTATATAGGTTCACGAATCATAAAATAAAACGAAATTTAAAATTAATATCAAAAACTAAAAATAGAACATCAAATTTTCTTTTAAGTAATTAATCAAGTTAAGCATTGGCCTTAATGTAACTAATCTTGCATTTTTTATAATAATCAAGAGTCTAGTTAATAGTAATAAAATAATAGTTGTAGTAGTAGTATCTATAGTGAATTATGGAAAAGATATGGTAGCGTAAAACTTCATACCTAAAGGAAACACCAAAAAATTAAAACAAATTAATGCAAACACTTTAGACTAGATTTTGAGATTTAAACACAGCTTTATGCATAGCCGACTCAATAGCCAACTAACAAGTTACTAAAATCGGACTACGAAACTGCATAGTTTCTCTAAAATGTTACTAAGGATTAGTAGTCTGCTAAATTTTTAGTAACATCAGAAGAGGTGCTTAAAATTTATTTATTCTAAAAATATTTCCTAAAAATAAGAAAATGGACAGTCTTGTAAATATTGATACAGCTCGACGAAGTAAAGAGTATCAAATAAGTTAATACATATCAAGAGCTTCAATGAGAAACAAATTGTATTTACAACATTTAAATCTTTTTCTGTTTTATAATGAAAAAAAGAATTTAGAAAACATTATCGAATGTCAAAATAATTTTTTTTAATATAGAAACAGAGGTTAAGCGGTTAGTGCAGAGCTCCAAGTTAGATATTCCTATTGGACCATATGACAAGCACGAGTTGTGAAAAGCATTGCAAGCCATCAACTTCGTTTTATTAGATTTGCTACTATTTACAAAGAACAAAACAAATTTGTTTTGAATATGCCGGTTGCCCAGATATTATTGTAGCGATTGATGGAACAAACAATTCAGCAAAAAGCTTATCTGAAAAGTATAAACAAAAAGAAGAGGAAGAGAACATGATGCTTGAACTGGGAATAAAAGCGCTTTGAAACAAACGTTTGTGTATGAGAACATTAATGGCAACTGTCAGGTAATCTTCATTGACTAAAGCAGAGAACAAATACAACACAAGCCACATTTCTTGAACAACTGTTGGAGATTTTAAAAATATACTTTGTTGCTTTTTTAATCCATTCTGCTAGATTTACAAACTGCAAGTATTGCATTGGTAATTTTACATAACATTTGTATTGATGCAAATAAAGCTAAAAATAGTAAGATTTATTTGCTAAACAAGAGTTTGAAAATGTATTACTTAACTCTATAAAAAAAATTGGAAAACCTGATATTGGTTTTTATTTTTTTAGCAAAAATCGAAAAAATTTTCTGTGACATTTTTTTTGCTTTTTTTCATGAATGCTATATAAGATCATCTTTTTTTTTAAGATAGTTTTTTTCTGACTACGATAATCTATTACATGATATAATGAAGTCTTATTTTGTGCAAAATTAAAAAAAATCATTCTTCTGCAGGGTGCTTTGGAAACAACAAAGCAACATTACCTATAACAATTTTGTTTAAAAAACTTTTGACAGATTAGTCAAATTTCGATAATTGGAGCAAATATTTTTTTATTTTTATCAATAAAATTCCGTTTTTCAGTGAAGAAAAACAGGATATGCTGATAATTTATTAATTTTTGCATCGAAATGTGCAAATCACTTCTGAAACATACCTACCGCGATATTTAGAATGGGAACAGCCAGCTCACAACTAATTTGTATTGTTTCATAGAAATTAGGCAAATATAGTTACTTTTGTAAACCGAAACGGCTGTTTAAAACCATTCAAATTGGTCATCCTAAAGATAGTAATCGACGGGTAGCATTTTTTAGTTTTGTGATGAATTAGTTATACCAAAACCCTAATTTTCTCAATAACGTGATATTTACGTACGAGAGCAAGTTTACAAACTTCGCCAATTTTAATCGTCACAATGAACACATTTGATCATTTAAAAATTCTTCTCAACATCAAGAACGAGGGCTACAAATACGTTTTGAACTAAATGTATTTGTGAGTTTGTTGGGCGACAGCATCATTGGCTCATATATTTATAAGGAAAATTTGACTGCAAATAGCTATTTACATTTTCTGAGAACCTTCTTTCAAGACTACATTGACAACGATATTTGTCTAAGTCGCCTGCAGAACGTTTGGTTCCAGCACGCGCCACCGCACAACGCTAGAAGAGTAGTTGAGCATTTGTCAACGATGTTTCCTCAAAAAGCTATTTCGAACCTTTACGTTTGGCCTGTGAGGTCACCAGATATTCCACCGTTAGATTATTTTTTATAGGGAACGATGAAAGGTTAGAACTACAAAACTGTACCTGCCGATATTGATGAGTCGCAAAGAAACATCAATACCAGTCTAAGAAATAAAATTAGAAAAGTAAACATTCAAGAGCAATACGTAACTCTTGTGATTTGTTCATTTGTTTTTTTTACCTAATTAATTTTTTTGTTGTATATAAAATTTTGTTTCATTTCAACTAGGAATAAATTTTTGGTCTTAATTAAAAACTTAATGATCAACTGTGCAGAAATGTAAGCGTTGAAGCAATAAATTTGAGCAACAATTAAAATTTTGTTAAACAAAAGTATTTCCAAAGCACTTTGCTCAAGAATGAGTTCTTTTTATTTTGCTCAAAATTTAAGACTTCATCATATTGTGTGATACATCGTCGTAATCTGAATAAACTGTATTAAAAATGTAAAAATCAAACATGGCGCCCATAACAAAAAACAAAATTAAGCGTTGTAACTCTTGCATCTAAAATGTTACGAAAAATCTGATAACATATTTAGATTTTATGCAAAAAAGATGTTTCAGTTAAAAACGTTCAACTTTGTAAAAAACAAAAAATGACATCAGATTTTTATTTTAATTATTGATCAACCTAGAAATGCACAACCTTTGTCTAATTTAACCGATATTTTATCATTCATAATAACCGAGATGCCCATGCTTGAGTTTGAAAAACGGGCACCCTCTATATAACAAAAAATAAACTTACCATACTTTAAGCCATATTTACGATAAATTAAGGGTAGGGTAACCGTCCCAGTAATGGACACCCAAGAGAAAATCTCATTCTCAAAAATTGTTAAAAATTACAATGTTTTATTAAAAGAAATCTGAGTAGGTGCAACTGAAAGCAAATTTTGCTTACTTCCTTTTGGTACACATTCTAACCTATAAGTTCATAAACTGAAATGTTTATTAATTTTTTTGTAAAAAATTGTCAAATGTGCCAGTGATGGACACATTATTACCGATAATGGATACACTGTGGGTGAGTAATGGACATGTTAAAACTTTTCAATTTTATTAACATTTGTTCATTTCAGGTACAATATAGTAATCTCGCTGGGCCTTATGTTGCGGTTCTGCAATATTACATACAATGTCTTCTTTAATACATCGTCTTTAATGGGCCATTTTCATGCACTCCCTGGAGGAACTATACACCGAACTTCTGCAAAGGTAACGTGTATTATTAGAATGAAAATCGAGTTGCCTTCTACTTACCAGGGTAATACTTCTCCTCATATTCATATTCTTTAATATCGCTAACATCTAAATCCTCATCATTGTAAATGACGGTTACATCGGAGTCTGAACTTTCGGCGATAGGTTCAGGTGTTTTCTTTTTTTTTGTCTTTGGAAGCGATTTCTTTTTCAATTCATTCTCGTAGTATTGCCGATACTTCCCACTTGATACAACTGCTGGAAATATTTTGCGTTTTTGTTTCAATGTTTTCGTCTTAGCATTAGGGTCCGGAAATATCAAACATTTCTTAAATGGTGTAGGAATTTGGAAACCATCTTTTTCCTTGCTCTCATAATAATTCTTATTTACCGAGTCCGGGGTTCTCCATTCTAAGCTTGTAGAGGATTCTTGTTGATCTGGCGAAACTTTCTTTAAATTAATATTTTCTTCAATTTCAAGGTCTCAAAGTATTCATCATAATATTTTCTTCTGGGAGCACATTGTCATTTTCTGCTGTCGCTGCCAAATCTTGTTTATTAATTCTGATGCATTCTTTTATTGCACCCCACACTTTATATAAGTTGTACGATTCCTTATTGCCGGTCCACTCAGTACCCCTTCTGTATGTTTCTCAAAATTGATTCAATTCCTCTTTTTCGATTTTTTCGTTAATTACGAGGTTAATTATTTTGAGCGCCTTGCTATAGTCGAATATCAGTACTATTTTTAATTTTCGTTACTAAATGGAAATAAGCCAGTCTTTTTAAACCTATTTTTTATCGTGATTTCTTTAGCAAATTCATCAAAAACGACCTTTAAAATTACTCCGAATGTATACCTCGTTACTTCCTTGGGAAAATGATTAAATTTCCAGTTTCTAACGGCAGATTTCCACACCGCCTTTAGAGGTTTAAATACAGCCACATCTGCAGGCTGAATAATGTGAGTCGCATTAGAAAATAGGGATACCATTTTTATCACAAAGCTGGCTGACTTGCAGAGTCATATGGAAACGATGTCCATCCACAAACAGTGCAACTGGTCAAACAGTGTTTGAAGATTTTAAGAAAGGGATAAAATGATTTGAAATATATTCGTAAAACACTTCCGAATTGATCCATCCTGAATCTGACCTGCCTAGAGCCCAATTTTCAGGAACGGATTCAAAAACAGTTTTAAGCATTTTTTTGTACGGAAAAATTATCATTGGTGGTACTACAGCTCCATTGGCCGCAAATGTAACCATCACTGTTATTTGTTCTTTTTCAACAGTTACTCTTGCGTAAAAATCTTCTGTGTTTTTGGCTGGACCTAACACTTTCCCACTTTTTGGACACAATGCAAATCCAGACTAGGATCCAAGAGAATTGATTCCAGATTATTATCGTTAAAATATTCTAATATTTTTTCAAACCACGTCTGAATACGATCTTTTGTAATTGCAGCTCTAGTCTTGCTAACGGTTTCGCCTTTTTTTCTTTTATTTTAGAATGGCTTTTCAAAAAACTTTGATATCATGATCGGGATGGGGTTTTAGAATCATTTATATATCGAGTTTCTTTGTTTTGTTCTTCTAAATATTTTTTAACGGACAATATCAGATTTTGCTTATGTACAGGGAACCCCCTTTTTGTCATGGCAAGAATCCATGTGACTAATACATTTTCTTCTGTTTCAGATAGCTCTGACTGAGGAGCCATTTTCCTCTGAAGAGGAACAGCACCAGACAATTTTCGCATCAGGGTACTGCGAGGAACCTCAAACTGTTTGGCGGCTTGTTTTTTACTTAAGCCTTGTTCTTTAACTATTTGGACAGCTTTCTGCATGTTTTCGTCAGAATAAGAAAAAAAACTCTTTTTGTTTTTAACGTGACTCGTCTTTTTGTTTTTCCCATTGCTCTATAAATAAAAATGAAAGTCCACGCGTTAATAAAATACCTGCATACATTTAAACTCAAATTAAATGGGTATCCATAACTAAGTTTATTCGTCTTAATGGTGAACACCTCCCGGGTCCATTACTAGCACATTGCTAAATTTCTTGTTTGAGTAGTGGTCACTCTCCAATAAAACTTCCACAATTAAGTTTTGATATGTTTATAGTGTATACATATATTTTGACTTACCTTAATAAAACTTAATATAAACTCAAAGTCTATAACACTCTCCCCATCAAGCTTGTTTTTAATTTCGTGAAATAACGCACCAACCTAAAGAACACTTTGAACAGCTGATTACACGGCAACCATACTGAAATATTCTACCACTTCCACAAAGACTTCAGTAAGGCGCACGAAATTTACATGGAATGCGTAATGGCAACCAATGAATAATTGAATCATTGTAACACAATTATTTGGCGCTTATTTTGAAAATTATAAGCCAATTTCTAGCACGGGTGTTCATTACCGGTGCAATGTCCATTAGTGGGACAGTTGCCCTACTATCCCTTATAAACTTTTTGTTTATATTCTTGTAAACGTGTTAATTTATCTTTGATTAAGAAGGAATCGTATCGTGACTTTTCCCAAATTTTAACCACAAACCATTTTGACGTTGCCAAACGTTTTGTAACCATACAGCAAAATTTTTAAAAGCTTTTTTTTCAATACTAAATTTTAGTAAAAGTTTGACATAATACTCAGTACATTTATCAGAATGTCTGAAATTGAAATTTTGTATAAGTGTGTCCCATTCTGAATTGCATTGCATGGGTATCTTTGTTATTAATGAAGATATTGATTCGGTTAAATGGGCAATTATGTAGAGTTCTATGTGCTGATTTAAATTATCCTTAAAAATAATTCTAATTTCGAGCGGTCTCGAAGTTAAACGAAAAAACCCGAAAAATGCATTTTTTGGAATAGGCTAATATTTTGCTTATTCTAACAGTTACAAAAAAAAAATTGAGCAAAATTTATTTATTTCATTGTAACAAACTAATTTATGTTTTCTAAAAATTTATCACAAATACCGTTTTTAAGATATTGGTAGCAACTTTCTTATTTTAAATGGGCACCATCTTGGATTTTGACAAAAATAGATTGTATTTTTTTTCAGTTTTCAACAACGTATAACAATCTATGCTTTAAATGACGGATAACGGCAAACTTGATTACTTAAATTAAAATAAGTTAGTCATGAAAACAAATGAAATTTAACAAAACTTGGTAAAACAAATAACTTCCCATACTGTCAGATCGTTTAGTTTTATTAGTTTATGCACCAAATCGGTGTTTTATCAGTTTTTAATGATAAATTAATCATTTATTTCTAATGGCTACTTTTCCTCTATACGAACAATATGATATGTTTTGTACTTATATTAGATTTAACAAAAGTTCGCACTTTGCTGCTCAAGACTATGAAAATAATTTCCCAGAAAGACAACAACCATATGCTAGTGTATTTTAACGGTTAGACAAAAGTAAGCAGCAATACGGTAGCTTAAGAAAACCCACTCGTAATACAAACGTACTTGACGAAGACTATCAATTTTAATTATTCTAATGTTGAAGAGTTACAAGAATCCGTACAAGAAGCTTGAAATAGTGTTAATCGTCATACATTGCGTAAAGTAACCACCAGTATCTTAATGCGATGCCAGTTATGTATAGCAAACAACGCACTGCATATTGAACATTTGCTTTGATTAAATAATGTGATAGTAGTTTTAACCTTTTCTTATATTCATGTTTAATCAAATTGATTTGTTTTCATGGCTTACTGAGTTTCATTCAAACCATAATAAGTTTGCTATTATCCTTAATTTAAAACATAGGTTGTTATACATTGTTGAAAACAGAAAAAAAATACAATCTATTTATGTCAAAATCCAAGATGGCGCCCATTTAAAATAAGAAAGTTGCTACCATTATCTCGAAAACGGTATTTGTGATAAAATTTTAGAAAACATAAATTAGTTCGTTACAATGAAATAAATAAATCTTGCTTAAAAATTTTTTTTGTAATTGTTAGAATAAACAAAATATTAGGCTTTTACCAAAAATGTCTTTTTCCGTTTTTTCCGTTTAACTGTGGGACCGCTCGGAATTCGAATTATTTTTAAAGATAATCTAAATCAGTACGAAAAAGGAGAAGTAAAACTTTTTTAGTCGTTAATGTTATTTGTAAGTATGTATTTTTTTTTATAATCTCAAACTTCAAATTTATAAACAATTATATACTTAAATCATATAATTCTCTTGTAAAATAAAACATAAATACACTAATGTAATAGCGAAGACTTCTACGGCCCGAGTCTATACTAAAGACTTCGCGTCTTCCAAGTTTAGACCGTGTCATTGTTGTAACCAAAACTGCCCACGTTTTGTCCAGAGAAATTAAAGAACTTAAACAAACAACCAAAGTCTAACTAAGAACCTCTCAAAAGTTAGGCAATCAACTTGTAAACCAAGCCAGATTGTAAGTAAACCCTATAAAGATAAGAAGGAAAATGAAAAACTTGAAAAAGCAAACGACAATCTAACAAAGAACCACTACAGAGTTAGGTAATCAACCAAGCCATATTCTAAATTCCATAGAAGTGACTTTAGACAAAGTAGTCTCCGTATATAAAGAAGAGGTATTGTCACAGCTAGGTAAGCTCGACTTTAATAGAGTTACGGTCAAAAAAGAGCGGCAATCAAAGAGGGGATAGCTCGAAATCATGGTTAGGATTAAAGTTATTACGGTGTTTGTGATGATTTCTATGCTCTCTCGGATTTTCCTATTGAAGAAGAATAGAGATTTTGCAATTACCGGAACGTTATCAAAATCTATATTTTGATCTGTAGTCAAATGATGTTCAGCAACCGCAGACTTAGAAATATACCTTTTCTTTATACAACGATCATGTTCTGAAATGCAAGTACTGACGAGAAGTAGAACTTGGGGATCCAGTTTTATAGTTTTTAAACTTTAAATAAAATGCCGAGAGTTGAGAATGTTAAAAGAGATCTTACCCGTAAATTCGCAAAGAATGTTGGACAAGAACTTGTTTAGCTTGTAAGAGATTGGATAGTACTGACGATAGATCAAAAGAGAATACCTTGTTTGTGAACTTTAGGAAGTCCGTTTAGATGAGGTGGTTTTTGAATATGAAGGGGTAAAGCGACGTTTAGTTTCTGAAAATAGATTAAAAGATTTGTTGATTTGGCTGACCTCACGTTCAATCCTTGAAGCGAGATTGCGAGTTAGAAGAGCGTGTGTTTTCTCAGACAAAATATAATTGATTTTTGCAGCATAATTTGCCAGCTGGAAAAACAAGAATATGGCAAAGAAGATGTCTCATAGAAGACTCGACAGCACATAAAATATCTTGTTTAGAAATACGTTTGGGAGCAACAGCAAAATTCAAATTGAAAAATAAATTCAGTCAGACAAAACAAAGATTGAGTTAATACACACAACAAATTAATTAATCAATAAGCATAGTTTGCGAGGAATTTGTTATAAACTAAAAACTTGCGTACTAGCATTTGTAAAATAGAATCAGCACATTCCTATTCGAATTAAAATATGGTTGAATTCGAATTAATTCGAAAAAAAGCAAAAAACAATTGTCACAAAGAAAATGTCAATTATATCAGTTACATAAAAAAATTAAACTTTGTTCTAATATAAATGTTTATAAAACTTTTTGGCCACGCTTGTAAAAACGTTAAACCATAAACATCTTGACTTAATTTGAAAAAATTTTTGCAGATAGATTTAGCGGGCGATAAAAGTGACAGGCCAAGCACTTGCAGAACAAGAGATTTTTAAGTAATAGCCGATTGTTAAAACGTTAAAAATTTTTAAACCACAAAATTGCTAGATTGCCTAAATCATGAACGTCACAAAACCCATAAATTACGAATTGGAGTACATTAACTTTTTTAGTAATATCGTATATTTTAGCAGCTTAAATTGTAATACTGCCTTAAAGGTGGATAAGAATGCTGTCGCAACTCTCACCCTCTAGCTATCTACCCGCCAATTTATTATTATTTTTCATCAATACGTATCGAATACCACCGACAAAATCATGACGTATAAGTTTTAAAAGAACAAAACAGGTAGCTTTGAAAAGACAAATATACTGTAAGATTATTCTCAAAATTCTAAAGCATAATATAAAAATTGAAATTTCAGAGCTTGAAAATTTTTTACAAACTAAGTTTAAATATTAAAATCTATCATAAATTTATAATTTTCTACAAAACAACTAGTCAGTTTAACAAAACTTAACACAACGGCGACAATATATATTTTTTAAATTACCGCAGATGCTTAACAATTTAACAATAACTAGATTAATCACCCATTTTCGTAAATGCGGATCATTTGCAGACAAGAAGAGAATGGGAAGACCAGTTATTTTGACTCAGAATTGAGATTAGAAATGTAATGCTGCGTTCACTTTCAAACAGCTTGAAGAGATTATAAACACACTATCCGATTCGGTATGCATATCATGTTCGTAGTGTTCAGTAATTGGTAGAGCTAAATAAACAAAAACGCTTTGTACGAGGCTTGTTCAACTGAAACCTATCTTTGGGCAGCTTAGCTTTCAAAACAATTGTAATCACTTAACTGACGTTTTTCAGTGTTAGTTGTGTATGTAAACGTCACATTTCTTATCATTTGTATTTGACAGTTATTTTAAGTATTGTGACTCGATCAGGTGCATTGCGTACTGCATCAACAGACAGGAATGTGGCATGTGAAAGAAATGAGGGTATTAGGGCATCCACCCTATAATCCCGATTTATGGCCTTGCTATTTGCACATCTTTGAGCCACTGAAAAAGACGTTAATATGTTATCGTTTTCAGTTGGACGAAGAAGTACAAAATTCGAGCAACAGCCACAAGAATTCTTTAAGCAAGGTATACATCGGTTGGTGAAACCATAGGAAATGCGCCTTAATTGCCAATAAATTTTTTTCTGAACCAAAGATGGATTCAATTGAACAAGCTTCGTACATTTTTTGACAACTATGGAATTGAAGACCTTGTTTGTTTTTTCTTCACCGATGAGGAATATTTTCGTTTGAGTGAATACATAAATAGTGTAATAAATATATTTTCAATTAAAAATCCCCTTTGCACGATCACAAACTTGGAGTGTGATGTCATATTATGTCGAATAGTAAGTTATTTTTTCTTTGAAAACGAACAATAGTGTGTACTAATACATCATAACGCAATTTATTTTGTTGTTTGAAATAAACGAACCTAATTGTTGGTTGCAGCAGGACGGGGTCACATACAACACATGTAATAAAACAATGCATTGCTTACTTGTGAAGGTGTAAAAAAATATTTTAAAGTAGAGTGTCGACTCACCTGATTGGCTAGCTTAAGTAAAAAATGGTTGTTGGTTAAGCTGTTAGTATCTAACTTTCGTCTGAAGAGTCGGTGCCTTGCGCCATCTTTTCTTGCGTTTCAAAAGGAACGAAAAGTCTAGGTCAGACAAAGAAAATGCCCCAAACCCGCAATCCTTATTCTGTGTTGAAAAATAAAACAACCAAAGGTTATAACAGACTTAATTACGATTTATTCTAGACTAGTACTGCACCCAGCTGATAAAACAAGAGGAAAAACAAGAGACAAAAATATATCACACCGATGTTCCAGACTAAGTATTAGTTGTCGGTGCACTCCTAAATTATACATAGATAGAGTATTCACACATCGTAGCTACGTCAGTGATAACAAACACTAGCATCTAAATTAAATTGACACTACAATCAGTTTTTATCCTAATTCAATATTACCGATTATCGTGTAAATTGCATTAAAATTATAGGTGGTTTTATAGCATAAATCAATAAAGTTTATAGCAGATTTGGAAGTAAATACCTCTAAGTTGACCTACGTGCGTAAAAAATATCATTGACTTACAGCGATCGCTTAACTTCAAATGACTAAACGCGTTCGCACTTGAATATTTTTATTATTAATATTCTCACGTATAACGTCAAACGTGCAAGCGAAATAAAAAATTCTGGTTTAACTAACCTTTCTAACACAAATAATATGCGCCACGTACTTCCAAATCTTTTTACAAAATGAAATTATAGAATCGTGATAGTAATTTAAATGTTAATGACATTAATAGTTTTTAAGTGACACAAACAAATAACCTTAATTTACATTAAATCGAACGATACTTGTAGTTTAAATGACGATTAGCACTTTTTAGCTTTTGATGCACCGAAAAATCCCAATTTGCTTATCGTGAACTCTGACAAAATCACTTCGAAACAAATTCACAGCAGTGGTTTATTCTAATGTGTGTCCTCGTTTGACTCGATATATTAGTAATTAAAATATAAATACCTTACAGTACGGTACTACAAAGAAACGCACATATCAAGATTGGCCATACCATTTTATTTCTGATTAACTTGTTTCAAACCTTTACATGGGTCGAATAATTAATACCAGTTGTGGAACTTCAGCAATAAAAATAACATGAGGATAACAAAGAAGAAACTATGAAAACAAGAATTGGTAATCCGCAATCACGTGTGGATAAATTCATAACTAACTTCAATTAGATCTCCGTTGAAACGCAACACGAAAATTAGTCTCAAGCGGCCCGTTGTCTACGTGCGCTGTTGATGGATGACAAATTTTATCTCTTACCGACTTTTGTTTTAAACCCGGCCCGGGTAGCATATTTCATGTGGGATAAGGTATCGCGTGTAGTAAAGTTCTACGAAAGAAATTTTTAAACATCCATCATCTCTGCAATTAAAATCGTGAAAATGTGTCTTGGTCATAGTGAAAGTTAGTAGCCGGCGCAGTCCGTCAGCTCTTTAGTCTATGTGGTAAAGCAGCTGATAATTCAGTGCACGTGTTGGTTTTGTTTGGATGTTCTGCGTACAAAAGCATATCACGACAATAAAATTGGTACAGAAAATGATCATTCACGGACAAAAAACTTTTAGATATTTTGAGTAACTTATCTGCGAAAATATGTGATGTTATTTTACATAAATGAAAACTTATTTTCACACGTAAAAATGTGATAGTAATGAAGATAATTACTCATCTAAAAGCAATGAGGAGTCCTTGAATACTAAATAAATGAAGCTCCTTAAAGCGGGCATTTACCTATCTAAAAATGTAGCAATTATTTTAGAACATTTTGAGTTGAAATTTTCTCCAGACATGCAGAATGCATGTGGCTAGAACGTGGAGCTTAGTTTTTTTAATTTTAATTTTTTTTTGAAGCTGTTGAAGAACACACAGAACAATGCTTAACTTTTATCAATGACTGCTACACATTTTGTGAACAATATAAAAAAAATGTACTGCGATAACATAACAATTAGATCTAAAATATTTAAAACCGTAAACGTCTACAAACACTATTTATGTTAGTATTTTACAAACGCTATGAGAAAAACTTCTTCCAGAGTTAGTACATTCAAGGTTTGATAGAAATCTTCCAATCAGAGATTAATTGACCAGTAACAGAGTAAATCAGATATTTACATGTATAAGCATTTATTCCTTAATTTTCAGTTATCTTGTTAACAAAATTTTAGTATCGGCATAATACTTGTAAACAACCTGTTTTAGTTTTCAGAGAACAAGAGTAACAACGAAGAAATAAAAACATCTTCTGGTTCTAAAGATAACAGAACACTAGTGCGCATAGGAATATTGATGGCTTGAATGGAAAAAATTTCAAAGAAGATAGACTATTCCTCTCTTACTCAATTTATTCTGTGCTGGTTGATAATAACATATTAGATTATATTGTTGATTTAACTAATGTATATGCCAGGCATCCATTGTGATTGAGAAGGATGTTACATCTCACTCAAAAGTACACGATTGGTTTCCTACAGATAGATATGAGATCAAACGTTATTAATTATTATTTATTAATTATATGTATTTTATATGGGAATAGTTTGTCCATGAAAACTAGCATTATTGCATTTAAACTAAGGTTACAAAGTAAATTTGCTTCTGCAGCTATGTTTCAAAACAAGCTCAAATTGCTTTTGAGGATGGTTTACTTTGTACAGAATTTTGTCGATAAGATAATCCATAATTTTCAGAGAGCACTCAAACCTGGCGAAACAATATGTATTGACGAATCACTAATACTATTCCCTTGTCGTGTTGTAATGCGCTAACATCTTAAAGGAAAACGTCATAACATAAAAATCTACGACTGTAAGAATCATGATCAAAACTGAACGACTCCATTCAAAGTAGTGATGAAACTGTTTGAACCGTTGTTGATTTGCAGAAAAACCATAGTCACGGACAATTAGTACACTAGTTTATTATTAGCCGAACTATTGCTGAATAAGCAAACACACTTAATTGGCACCTTGAGGAAAACCCGCGCAAAGTGATTCAAATAAATCTTAAGCACGGTGAATACTTTGCAAAAAAAACTAAAGGAATAACTGTTGTTTCCTGGAGAGATAAGCGGTACGCCTTAATACTCTCTACAAAATACTTCAAAATTGTCAAGGACAAACAAAGAAAAAAACGAAAGTGGTAGTTACCTACAATCAAGGAAAATCCCCTATTGATCAGTCAAATCAAACGACAGCTTACTAATCGCCACTTAGAAAAACTATTAAATAATATCAAAAACTGACGTTTAAGATCTTACTAAGTATTGCTATGGTAAATGCGTGGTTGACGTACAAAGAAACAGAGAGAATTCAAACTTACTGTAAAAGATGTGATGAAGAGCCTCATTTCTGCATTTACTGTTTTAACAAAAACATTGCTATGGTACGGAGTAAATTTCTTTATTTGCACTACTAGGTTTTCTGTTTCTGTTATTATTAAAGAATTTATAAATTTGTTAAACGTTTTACAACGTCAAATTGACAGAGTCGGGGTGGAGGTCAAAAATTTTTTTCGGTCATATAAACTTGGCTTAGGGAAAAACTATTTTCTTGCTCATATTGCATAATTTTTTAAGTTTCTGTATTTATTTTATAACAAACACTGTTGAAGCAACCTTAGCTTATTCTTAAACCACTTACGAACATGTGGTCAAAATTGTATAAATTCGAAGTTAAATCATTTAATAATCGTTTAAAAATTTAAATATTCTTTAACAAATACAATTATAGCATCATAACTATTCTCTGTACGGCGAAAAGATAGAGTTAAGTCCCTCCCATTAAATAGGCGCTAAATTTGAATAAATTTTTTTTATTGGTTATAATTTTCAAGTCAGTATTACAACAAACAAATTTTTACCTGAGTTTAACGTTCGACATTTTGGTTAATTTATTCGCAGTTTTAAGTTTTTGTAATTTCCATTCATTTGACGAAATCGTTTTTTTCAATACTTTGAAAGACATTTGTGTATATTCGTGTGAAGGACGACTTCTTCATCTGAATCATCCTTTTTTTTTATACAGAATGTTATTTAAACTTTCATAAAATATGTCATAATTTTAGTTCGTCAAATTTGTTAATAAGTAAAAATTTAATGAAACCCTTGTTTATACGCGTTTGAAATGTTTAGTTGTTCCCTCCAAGTGTTATTTGATAAATTTTAAAAATAAATCGTGTAACTAAATTAACAAATAAAGTTGTAAACGTATTTATTTGTTATAAGTAGAAATTTATAATTTATACGTTTTCCTATGTACTTTAATCTTAAATGTCTATATTATACGTTACATAATTTTTGAATTTTCACGTTTTTACTAATTTGAGCCGTGTAAACTTGTCTCTTCATACATTGGTTTAAATTATCATACAAAATTGAAGGAGGAGCTTAACTCTATCTTTTTGCCGTACAGGGTTTAGTTTTAATATTGTTTACATCTGTTCTATAGATTTTTTTGTAAACAGATTTAAGATAGTACCGTAAAATACACATTTTAGACAAAACAAGTAAGAAGTGGAACATCTTTGGTTTCTGCTCCTGTTCATTAAAAAACCAACAAGGATTGATTTTCACTAACAAACGATATTTATATTTCGGCGTTACAAAAGCTCAAACATTATTTTGACGTTTTGAAGTAAAACTTAATTGTCGTGCGTGACTGATATTACTAAAAAGATTAAACTTAATTTAAAAAAAAATATTATTTGAAGTTGTGGATTTTTCTTTTATTGTTATTTATTGATAAAAGAATAAAATGTTTTGGGGACTGCTATTTTAAATTAAGTCAACACTATTTTATTTTATATTAATAATGTTAAAAATTCTATATAAAATTCGTTTATAACATTCTTACTTTTTAAAGAATTTTTTCTCATCAATTTAGTCCATTGAAAATAAAGAAAATGTTTCAAAACAACGCTTCATAAATTGAGGAACACATACAAGCAAGAAGCAGCAAAAGACAAAATAGAAGAAGTAGAAGAACAATTAGAACAAAAGTTAAAAAAAATTAAGAACCATGGAAGATAAACTAGAGCAAAAATTCAAAGAAAAAATGCAACCTTTTGAAGCGATAATAAACCAAGTAAGTTGTGGTTTTACGTGGAAAAACGCTTAAAATTTTGCAGACTGTTTCTGGCCATTTTTAAATAAATAGAAATACTCATTTCCAACAGGTATACTAAGTTTAAATAAAAAATCAGTTGCAGAAATTGCAAAAAGACTTTAAGAGTTTGATGTTGAGATCGCCAACTAACAAAGCTTACATATTCTACAGCACCAGATAGCCTCTTAAAACAGTTGGTTATTGAAGCTTTTGTAGACCGTCTCTGAGGCAACGTTAGATGACGTTTTAACCCATGCGTTAAAGGTTAAAGTAGCAAAACAAACAATGCACTATGGCAGTCATAAACTCCGCTGTGCTGCTGAAGAACCCGTACAGGCACAGAAAGGTATTGATGAAATACTACGACTACTCCGTAAAAAAGTACCGTGTAAGACCGAAGAAGAAAAAGAAACGTGCTGCACATTGATAGACCAGATCAATGAACGAAGTGTTCAGTTATTGGTCGATACGAAAGTAAAAAAAATATTCATTTACCCCGACAGCTTATTAGAAAATGAGAAAACATATCCAGTAACAGTACGACTTTAAACAGAGACTGTCAAAAAAATACCTACATATAGACGAACTAAAGTAATTATGGGTTTTGAAAAAAAAGTAGTCCTCTTTTAAGTATTGGTAACCGACGTCACAAAAGTAGTTATTCTGGGAATTGACGCTATAAACAAGTATGGGTTTCACTTAAATATGAAAAATGATGTTTTTAAAATTAACGATTAAGGAATTGTTTTTTATTTGTTAGAAAAGGCAACTGTGCGTGTCTTGTTGAGTAATGACGTGACTCTAGACTGAAAGTGTGGTGGTGGCACGTCTAGAAGGACATTTCCGGGAAGGTTACATTTGCACTATTAAACAGATTCAAAGCGATTTAGTTAAAAGATACTGGTACACTGATACTGGTGAAAAATACGGTGCCAGTAAGCATCCTAAATGTCAACTTAGATCTAGTAACATTCGAGAAAAAACGTCGAAGACCAATGTACGCCAGTATCTCAAATTGTAACATGCGTAAATTTGAGTGAATCTACGTAGTCAAAAAAGTGTTCACAGCAGTTATTAGACAAGTTTACTTCTACGTGTCAAAATCTCAGTCATGGCCAGTTGCCAAAAGTTAATTTAGCTGTATCAAGATGTGTTTGTGCTTAAAAGTAGCCAAAGAAATAACTACCATGGTGAAACAATGAACGTTTTCAATAGTACTGGTAAGAAAAAAAGATGGATACAACTTAACGAAGTAGCTAAAAAGGACAACAGTTGACGATATTCTAGACACTCTGTCAGGGTCTCAGTGGTTTACAATTTGAACTGGTTTGTGGCAGTTTATTGTTTTGCCTTTTGGTCTGTGTAACACTCTTGCGATGTTGCAAGAACTGTCTTGGAGTATATTCTTGGTTTAACTGAACGACGTGATTGTGGTTAGAAGGTTGTTTAAAAAACATTTGAACAACTTTAAGGAAGTGTTCTAACGACTTTGTTAATAAGATAATTGGCAAGATAAATTGAGAGATTGCAAAAGTATGCGTTTAACAAAAACATCAAGTATACTCCTTGAAAGTAGAAAACTGTTTTTTAAGTGGTCCCTAGAGATTATCAAGGGCACTGCAGTTAATAGTGTCCAAGAGCCCAGTGTTAGAAGTTTTGCAGCATTTACACGATCTTACATCGGAAAAACACTTTGGCGTTAAAGAAAGTGCGAGAACGGTACTACTACTAAAGTACCGATTAAACAATATAACGTGTGACATTGCAGAGCCGTTTTCAGAATCTGATTCGGGTGACGATGAATTATTTCTCAAAGGATATTTGCGTAATGCTTAATTAAAGGCACCAACAGTCATAGACGTTTTGGACAGAATGTTTTTAGTTCGAAATTCCGTCAGAGTCATATTTTTGCTAACGCCGCAACTTTGACTTTTTTCTGTTTCAAGAAGTTTACCGAATTAAAAAGACTAGGACGACGCTTTTCTATTGTCAGTCTGATGACATGGTTAAATGAATGAATCGATCAATTGAAAATCCAAAACGCCACCGGAACATAAAAAAACTGGAACTAGTACATATTTGCACTTGTTCTTAATGTAATCGGTATTTATAAAGCCATAAGTCAAAAACCATCCTGCGTCGTGCTTAGTTGCGAAATACGATTGCTTTGCAATCTCTAATTAGGGCAAAGACCAAAAAAAGAAGTTGCTGAAGAAGACTAAGTCAGCAAGTTGATGAACAAACGAAACGAAGTACAAGAAGCTGTTTGGAAAAAAAATACTTTGCCAGCGAAAGGATAAAGACCAGATATGACGTCAAGGCGCAAAAAAATTGGTTTTAACAGGGCGAAATGGTATGGCCATACAATCCTGAAAGAAGTCTTTCATGTTGACTGTCTAGCCTTCGTTGTTTGCGATTGCTCAAAATCATATCCAAACAAAAATAACAATAAGCAGATCCAGGAAGCAAGGTGATAAGTTTATGAAAATACATAAAGGTTCTGAAAATGCTAAATTTGGAATTACGACCGAGGTGCAGCAAGACTTGTTTCAAACACCAACAGAATTACGTGATTGCACAGTGTGAATAAAAATCTTGAAATGCCCAGCAAGATTGCAGTAACAGCTAAGAAGAAGTTTAGATCACTGGATAAACTACAAAGACAGCAACCGGCGGTCGGCAAAGTCTTGAATCTACGTGATGACCGACGATCGATTTTCTACTTGATTACTAAAACCCTTATACAAAAATCTACGGCAAGCATTATGAAATCTCAAGATAGAAATGAACATGTCAGAAGTCGTTTTCCAAACGTCCAACTGTTGGTTACCATTCATGCAAAACATCGGGGCATAAAAAGTCTATTAACTGACTAAATAAAAGTGAAGTGATACTTTATTTGCAAACGGTGTACGGTTACAGTAATATATAAACTATTTGTAAGTAACTATTTTCCTAAATTGTTAGCTATAAGTTTTATTAATCTTTGTTGTATTGTGTTTTAGTTTAGTAAAATTGGTTACATTTATAATAATTAAAATAATTGTGTAAATAGTTAAAATAAATAAAGTTTTTAAATCGCAACACTATCTATAATCTTTGCATGAATAACATTATTTTCTGTGAACAATATATTCGTTGATTTTGTTCTTTATTTATCTTTGTATGCACATTTTGAATGACTTTTGAGAAAAAAAGAAGGAAAGAGAGAATCTTGTAACTTAAAAAGTAAATGCGATAAACATAAACTAAGAATATTTTTGATAAATCAACACTATTTGAAATTGAAACAACAGGAAACTTTTTTTAGCTATACATGAACGACAATTAAAGGCAAAATATTTTATTGTTACACTGGTCAGTTTTCAAAAACCAACCACAAATTTAATGATAAACAGTGATTGTTTGTTTTATCCGTCGGTATAATAGTGGTTTAACACGAATTATTGTCAATATAATTAGTTATAAAATTTAATATTTTTAACGATTTAGTTTTCTGTGAAACATTAATTTCTTGCATTTTTCTTTAAATAGAAAAATGTGGAGTCTATAGCTACAACGCGATGTTAAATATTTCTCCTTTTTTGTAATATCTCTTGCTCCTTTATCCCAGTATTTCAATTTTTTTTTGTAAATACATATAATCTAATTTGATTTTTATAGTTTATGTTATCTTTCTTTGTGTAAGTAAATTCTTTGTTTTTTATTAAAAACAATACAACTTTATGTATTGATGCAGTTTGTACATATTTTTTTATAAAATACACATACCTCGAAGTTATACGATTACAAACAGTTTAGAAACTTTTATCTTTTATATTTAAATCGGGATTTAAAGACAAAACATTAATTTTTTTCGTTGTTTCTATAAATCAACCATATCTTAGGTTTTTCAACTCGCAGTTCTTTGTCTTTATAATTGTATACTCTTCTAAAAAATCTGCATTCAGTTGAGGTGCGGTCAATTAATTTTACAACTGCTCTGTGAGCATTCGAACTGTTCAGTTAAACATGTTTTTTTATATATAAATGGAAAGTAGTAACAATTTACTTTCAAGAAAAATTTTGTAATCTTAAAAAATGACATTACTTACTACATTTAATCTATAGTAGTTGTTTTCTTTAGGACTTTAATGTTCCAATTTGATTAAAAGTTATGTTCATATTTTTTCATATCGATAATTTTAATTTTAAACTGTAGCTGTACTTTAGTTGTTAAACGCCTTTTTTCAGTTACTCTACTACTTTTGTTTTGTAGCACAGTTTCATAACTTCTAACTAATTGAATAATAAATTAATTGGCTTTTTTTTTTAATTAATAAAAAACTATTAGTTATTTTTAACACAACAACAAAGTAACTCAAAAAAGAAACAAACAAATCGAACATAAATGCACATGTAACTATCACAATATAAAGTATTTATTTATTTAACGAGTTCCTGTGTAAATTTATCAATTTGTTGGCAAGTGAGCATTTTTAAACTCGAGTGAAACGACGGTTCAATTTAGACAAAAACGAGTTGAAAACATCATTTTATTACTCGAACAGATACTACGAGGCCTCGAAAGTCTTGCTCAAAAATAGTTAGACGTTTATGCTAACAGTGCGCTAAAATTGTCAAAGACGGTTTACAAAAAGAATAAATTAGAATTTATAACATTTTTTTTTTATTTAAGAGGTAGTTCGTTATCGCCTCTGAACTACGGTTTTCTTAGTCTTTTTGTGCACCTCTGAGTTACTACTCCCTCAGCAGTTCTATTTTTTTACTGAAGTTCAGAAGCTTATTCCAAGACGCCTTTTTCAACTCATCGTCGGTTAGTTTAGGTTTGCCGAGAATCATTGTGCGTTGCATTTGATATGCTTCATATTTACACAACAGAAGCTGCGGAGTTTCGTCGTTCTCCAAGCATCCGCGGCGTAGAGAACTACTCTGCAGTCCCATTTTATGCATATGTTTGTTAAGGTGCCCTGTTATTAGTACCGTGAGTTTCTTTAACTTTTGTCGACTCATGCTTGATAGTGCATTTTTAATGATTGATTCTGGCACTACAAAGAAAAAAGTTTGGTGTGCCGATATATGTCTCTGTTGTGTCCTTTTTAGCTAGTGCGTCCGCCATTAGATTTACATTGTGATCTTTTGGTATCCAGTTGAGCTGCGCTGGTTGGCGAGTTGCCAATATTTCCAGACTGTTTATGCATTCCATGATGAGTTTGGATTTTATTGCTGGCGATCTTAACGGCAGTAGTGCTGACGCACCAGTCAATAGCAGCTTTAGCTAAAAATGCGGATGCATATTTACCCAAGGTCAATAAAAATGCTTTCCATGTGCCTGCCTCCATATATTCCTGGTCCGATACCGTTGCGATTTTTGACCCTACCTGTGCACCAGATAGTTCCTTTAACCCGGTTAAATGTTTTTGTCTAATCGTTTCGTGACGGTATTATTACTTTAATTTTTTTTTAAATGTGATAATTTTTGTGAAGTCGGATCTCATAGTTACGATTGTTTCTTCAAGCAGCACATTGTATATACCCGGTTTACTTTTCCCGGTAATTAACGTGTGTTCATTAATCTGCAGCCTGTATGCCGCTTGTCTTGCTTTCATCATTACAACAAAGTGTACTGTGAAAATTTCGACGAGAGTAACGTAGGTATTTTTTTTAATACATTATTTTTCGTTACTTTTTGTAAAATTATTTTAAAAAAAAATTGAAATCACTAGAAATATAATGATGGTACTACATTTATTACTAAATCTGTCAAATTTGACCTTGACTTTAACATCGTATTTTTTTCAATTTTAACTAAATTTCAAGGTTTTTAAATGACTTTTTCACTTGTCGCATATTCGTTCTAATATAATAATTGACTTTGAACACTTAGTTTTCTGTGGATTTCTAGTTTTCATTTTGCCATTTCAGAGTTTTTTTTGGTTTTTACGTAACTACACTACGAATATTGACGTTTGCGATGTTGTGTAACAGTCCTAAATTCAAATTGGAATTTTATACGCCAATAGGGTAGGCAACTAGTTATTAAGTATTTCGGAAACGCTCGAATTGTGATAAAATTTTCGATTTCACTTTTAATATCATTTTATGTGGGTTTTGCCAATAGTACTTAAATGAAGGTATGGGAGGATTGTATCTCCTTGCTAAAATAAAGCAAATTTGAAACCTTCTTAATTAAGCAATAGCATAATTATAGTCTTTGTTTAGAAATATCAGTATGCTATTTGGTCTGAATAAAACTAGAAGCTTTCGTTTTGATTTATTGGGTGCCCTTAAATTCATAAAAGGGTATGTATTATTTAATTGTTAATTCGTTACCTAATCTAAACGATTCATAGCATCTAGCAACTACTACCACACTTTCGCTGTTGAATAACAACAAAAAAAAATATAATCAAAAGTCCAGGAATGCGAACAATGCGAGATTCGATATTGGTGACCGATTGATAACCCGTGGCTTGCTAAAATCTGGATTGCCGTACCTTCGTCGTCATTACAATTAATAAATTCTTTGAAGACAACTTTATTACGAAAAACAAAAAAAAATAAATAAATGAAATAAGTATATTCCGTAAACTGAGTAATGTCAATTAAATTATAAAATTGTAAACTGGTAAGTGGACGTTTTATTGTTGTCATTGAGTTTTGCGTGGGATCGATGCCGATTGATCAGGCATTGATTAGCTCTGGTTTATTTGTTTATAAATGTTGCATTATTATGAGGGTTATAATTAGGTCAGAAGAGTATGTTAATGGTATTATTTGTGCACGAATAATCAGTTAATCGGTATCAACGTTTTGAAATTAGTTTTGTTATTAGTGATTATAAAGTAGTTTAAGCCACTCAAAAGGTATTTTTTTTAAAATAATTGCATATATCTGCACCTATGCGTTTAATTTCACTTTATTAGTAGATTATTAAGTGTAACTCACAATAAAATTTCGTGACGGGTATCAGTGCTTTAAATTTGATTGTAGTACGGTTCCTGTTTATGTGCTAATATCAGAGGAGGTTTTACTAAACAGGTGGCGCCCATTTAGGTTTTATTTCCCACTCCCTTCTTAAATTTGAGTTGATGAGCAGGGTACTCCTCAATAAGCTTCTATCTGTAGGTACTTCGCTGTTTGTATTATCGAGTGCGTCACAGTTGGCAGCACAAAAAACAATTTTATAATTATTTAATTATAATAACTATATCATATTTACAAGATGTGTATAAATTATCAAGAAAGTTACACGTTGCAACATTCTTTGTTCAATTCTGAATTGAAAATCCTAATGCTAAATTGTTCTATTATGCTTCGTATGTCTGCCGAAACTACTTAAAAAAACATACGGTTGGTAACACTATAAACTAGCATAAAAATGTAATACCTGCTGTTGCTATTGTAAGACCTTTCAAGCCCCCATTTTTTAATTTTATCTAAAATTGATACTTGTTTATGTTAACAACACCTAGGTGACGTATTTACATTTTACCAGCACGAGCACTTTATTTATTTATCTTAACATACACGTTAATCATTTATTTAGTTAAACCGGCAAAATCTTCTTGATTCAATTCGAAAAACTGACTTCAGCTTCCTTTGAATAGCTTTTATATATTTCTGTTTTCTGTGTCTAAAATGATCATCATTCTTTGGTCATTGTCTCAAAATTGACAATAACTTCTAGAACGTCTAAAGTGTCGTAAATTCTCGATAAAGAATAACTGTCCTTTTTGATCAAGTTGCTAAGCTGTCTGTAGTCTACGCAAAAACTGGTTGATCCATCTTTTTTCTTTAGTAGCACCACTGGGGACGCACATGCACTATTTGACAGTTTAAAAACACCTTTTTTTTCTATATCCGGAATTATTTGTTCGGATTCTCTTTTTGCCAAAGGAAATCGGCGTGGATCTTGTCGTACCGGCCGAGAGTTTTTGGTTTTAATTTTATCTCTCATCACGTTACTTCTTCTTTTGGAACCACTCTCCAGCACTAAAACATCTTGAATCAACACGTTAACTTTAGCCAGCTAAGAGGTAAGAACGTCCAATAGATGTTGTAGGCACTTCTTCTTCTTCGGCGACGTATCTTTATTTTCATTCAAGCATCTCACAATTTAAGATGCTGACGTGCCTTGGCCTACCACTGTCTTTTTTTCAACGTCACTGGATCTGAGTTGACATTCAAAATCTTTACTGGCATCGTGTTTTTACTCGTACTAAAGTTTTTCCAACGAATAGTCTTTTTTCTATTAAGTCCGGAGATTTCCATTCAGGCATGCCATCATCACATTTTTAGTCCTTGTCGGCAGAGTCACGTCTTCACTCAATAAGACTCGCACGGCTGCTTTCTCTGACGAATAAAAAAGAATTTCTTCATTGTCGATTTTCAGAATATCGTCTTCATATCCAAATGGAACCCGTACTTCTTTATAACATCTATTACCAGGATTTTATGATGTTGGCTACTTATTACTTGGTGGTCGAGTACTCCATTTCCCTAACCAATGATCACTTGTACTTATCCGTGAGTAGGTATGTTTTCGCCAGTCGCCGTTCGATGTCGTACTGTCCCACGCAGCCAAAAGTAACCAAAAATCGTAATAAAGATAACCGCTTCGGATTGGCAAATGTAATCATAGAATACCCAAAAGCATACTCAATGGTGAACCATGTCCCACTTAATCCCTCCATAGGACACTCTTATACTGACCTTGCGTGTATTCAACGGGTAAGGATAACCCGAAATTAACCGAAAAGAACAGCTTATTGTTCACTTTTAAAGCTACTCAAAAGATACTTTTTTTACTTATTCATTTGCCAACTTGTTGGGCTAACCTAAAGTTAATCGCAATGGCCGGTGCATAATTGAATTTGAAAACTAAGTACTAAAAAGATACCATTTTTTGTTTGCTCAACGTTCAACCTGTTAGGGTAATCTAAAGTTAATCAAAAGTGATTATTAATTGTTGGTATTAAAACTGCCTAAACGATATTAATTTTTGTTTGCTTAACGTTTAACTTGTTAGAATAACTTAAAGTTAATCTAAATAGTTAACTGTAAAAGATGTATAATTGGATTTTAAAACTGCTTAAAAATACAATTTTTTCAGTTGCTCAACGATTAATGGCTGCTTAACAGATATCTGATAGTTAACATTAAAAAATAAAACACATTAAAGTAAAGGTTCAATTGAAAAACAACAGATTTTATACGATACCATATAATACATATATATATATATATACAGTCGGACCTCCATTCAATGAACTCCTATTTAATGATTTTTTCTATTTAGTGATGTTTTCTTTAGGATATTGACCTTCGGGTTAAAATGCGTGTAAAAACACCTGTAAAATATGATGCTCAAATTCTATATTATGATCTTTTTTAAAGAAAATGTTACTCAACTACTTAAAGTTTTCTTGGAATCACGTACAATTTACTTTACCTTTACAATACCGCATTGTTAAATGGATAAGCGGATTATAAGACTTCTTAATTTACGCTATTATTAATGGTACTAAAAATTCTGTACATTTGTAAATGACATAAATGCATGAATTGTTTAGAGGATTATAGAATTTCCTTCGAGTTTTGAAATGCATTGTCATGTTATTGAACACGTTTCTTTGCAATTTTTTCGTTTCAAGTTGTTTAAGTGTAAAGTTGGTTAAAAATGACAAAAGCGAAAGTGTTTATAATTAATATGTATTTCTTATGTACGTTTAAATTTGTGTTTTATTTTTTAAGTATAAATTCTATACAATGAAGTTTCTATATAATGATGTTTTTGAAGGGAATTTTGAACATCACTATATAGGAGTTTGACTGTATTTATTTTTTATTTACAAATTTAAAAATATCTAAAATAAATGTCATCGCCTTGAAGCCGTTTTCTCTCTCTCGATTTTCTAATCCACACCTTTGTCGCCACTAAAACGTCCATTTCCGTGGCTGTGGAAACTATTCATTTTACGGAAGCTGAAATTAGAAAAAATACTTAACTAAACCACCAATATTTATATTTGATTTAGGGCCGAATTCATAGACATCACTCACCCTTAATTTACACTCGATTTGTATTTTGTACTCGAATCGACACGCATACATAATTTGAAATTCAAAAACAAGAAACACTCGAATAGATCCTACAATTGCAGTCTAGAATTGAGTTTAGTTTAAGGAGTACTAAACGTCCCCTACAAGGTTATCATAACCTTACATTTTGTGTTTCACTACTGTTTTGTTTTCACATTTCACCTTCATAACCCTATTTTGTTTTATTCTGTTTAGATTAGCTGCTTTTTATTTGTTTGCTCTTAGATTCATAAACCATTTTTTTTTACTTTTATATCGTACCTTTTTTATCCTATTATCATTTTTCTTAACATTTCTTAAAAAAACAGTCTTTTTCAAGACTTCTCAAGTGTAAAGTAGAACTTCAGATTTAATTGATATAACGTACAATTTTTGTTTTAAAATGGGGTATCTGTATGAGTTTATCCAGTATGTGGAAGATGATTTAGCCTATTTGCCTATTCCAAGGTAAGTAAAATGAATACTCAAATTATTATGTACTTTTTGTATTCGTTTCAGGCAAATGATAAGAGATAATACTAATCCCCTGGAAGTGTATACAAATAATGAACTGTACCAGAGATATCGCTTCTGCAGAAACACAATCCAAACAGTGTTATTACCGATGGCGTATCCACGAAAGATTCAAATCGTGGACTACCAATCCAACCAATTATAAAACTTTGTATGGCTTTAAGATTTTATGCCACCGAAAGTTATCAGGTAATATTGAATTTAAACTTCTCAGAGAATATATCAGTTGTGTGAATGTTTTTTTATAAAGAACTGTAGGAGATCTGATGGCAATAAGTCAGGCATCCGCCTGTCGCATTATAAATGAGGTGTTGGAAATAATTGCCAGACATTTACCTTTATATATAAAGTTTCCAGAAAGAAACATTGCTCGAATTAGAAACCGATTTTATGAAATTACTTACTTTCCAGTTGTAATAGGCTGCGTTGATGGGACACACATTGAAATTTGTAGTCTTTGAGGACTTACAGCTGAAAGATTTCGTAACAGAAAGGGCTGGATGTCTCTAAATGTTCAGGTTGTCTGTGGCCCAAACTACGAAATATGTGATATCGTAATTAGATGGCCAGGTTCAACGCATGATAGCCGAATATTCAATAGCAGTGCAGTGAAATTAAGATTGGAAGAGAGCAGGTTGCCAGGATTAATCTTAGGAGATAGTGCATATCAGCAGAGTAGATACCTCTTCACCCTAATTTTAAACCCACAGACACCTGCTGAACATCGGTACAATACAGCACATATTCAAACTAGAACGGTTATTGAAAGAACGTTCGGAATTTGGAAAGGACGATTTTGATGTCTGCATTTGTTTAAATAATAAATTAAGAAACACAATCAGAATAATTGCTGCTACAGCTATTCCGCATAATATAGCAATTGCACAAAGAGAAGAACTTCCAGTGATAGAACAAAATGAAAACCGAGCTAACATTCCTGTGCAACATTTCAATGATGCGGAAAATTTTAGAAGCAATGTGATCAGAACAGCTTTTATTCATAGACATTTTATGGAGTAATATCATAGATACTTATATTTTATTTTTTTTTATAGTTTTTTGTATTAAAACAAAAATTTTGTATGTTCAACGTTTATTATTAAAGTATTATTTAATTTTTTTTATTATCTTCTAAAAGTAATTTTTCTGCCTCAAGTTTAATTTTTTTCTATTTCTAATCGGATCGCATACAACTTTTACAGGGTTCCCAGCGATCTAGAAAATCGTAAAAAAAACTGGGTATTAAAATCAGGACAAACATGTAAAATTTAGGCAAAGCCTGTTTTTATGTCTTTTTGTATACTGACCCTACATCTGTAATTATGAATTATGTGTTCTTTTGTGTCTGTTACAAATATGTATAAACATGTTTTACCTTTATAACTGGAACTTTTAGTATAACACAATTACACAAATTAACACTCGACTTGTATACAACACGCACATCAACAAAACTTGAACGATTGTCTAGCAGGTAAAAAAACAACGTTAAATTTTATACTAGTCTTAAAACAACCCGGTGGTTATTTAAATTCCTATACCCATTTTCTCCCATTTCAACAACATAATTTTAAATTTTACAAACGGTGAGCGTTTGTTTGATTTTAATTCAATAATTCTTGAAGACTATTTTTGTTAAGTTTAAATTAACCCCTTAATGTACTACATCTTCAAGTTAATTCTATTGCGATAAATAGACCAAAATGTGCACGCTCGAATTAATTCGAGCGGTGTCGTATTTTATATTTTTGTAATTCTTCCACTTGAGAATTGAAAATAACTACATAAAACATAAGAAAAAAATGGTTTTATTGATTGATCTTGTAAGCTATAAAGTTTTAGAGTAATATTACTTTTCGTCCAGTTGTAAATTACAAATACAAGTCTTTATTTTTTTTATAATTATTATGGATTTAGTAGTAAAAGATTTTTTTGTGGTATAATATGTAATAATTATAAAACTGCAAAGATAAGTTTTTATAGACAGTTAGCTATTACTTTTGGCCAAAATAAATTTCAAAAATGATTTTCTTAAATTAACAAAAAAATAATTTTTTTGTCTTTTTTCTCAAAAAAAATGTGCCTTAAGAACTTAAATATGAAATTGAGAATAATCAGTACAAATGTCATATCCTCATTGCTAACTGCGACATGAAAACTTAAGTTACAATTTTTTTACGAAATTTAATTTTTTTTTCAATGGTGCTACATAATAAAAAACTATTGAATTAATTCTAGAAAATTCATTTGAAGCACTGGATCAATGACAGAGTATTATTGTTTTGTCACTTTCGACATTAATAATGCTTTTTTACCGTTTATCGCGAATAAACTATCCTTTAATAAAAAAACACTTAAATTTGCCTTTATCACGTTTTAAAAATCGGAAATGTTAGTTACAATATTAAAGAAGTTGAAATACAAAACTTGTTCGGTATGTGTGTTTTTTTTGTCAGCATCGGCAGAATGAGATTCTTTGAATGAAATTTCCGTTAAAACTGCAATATCTATGAAAAAGACCTCGAATGGTCGAAGAGACCGACACATTGAAGGGATTAAAATATCCACAAAAGCTTTTGTTTGGTGCCCGGTTGACACACAGCCAGTTGATATTTACCGCAATGCAAAATAAGTTCTTAAATTAATCATGTATCGTAATAGATGAAACGAAAACAACAAAAAAAGTTTTTACAATTAGCAGTAAGATGTTATTGCGTTTATTAATACTTTATCTTTAACCTGCTAAACGCCTTTGAAGATGTTTTATCAATTTAAGGCAATAATTTGAACTATTATCAGTACGATTTTGTATTGATCCACATTACAAATTATAACAAAGTTTGTTTGAAAACAATAATTTTCAGGTTCAAATTAAGTAAAAAAACATCACAAACAAAAAAGAACAATGTTTATGACGATAATCGGATTAAAATGGTACGTTCCAGAAAACTGTTCTGCGAGCGTAATGTTGGAACCAAAATAAAGTTTACTTCTAAAGATTTCATTGTAAGACAATTAGATTTTTATTATACATGTAAGCAGTAACTAAACTTACAAACACTAATTAATTATAATCAATTACACTTACAACTCCACTAAAATGTTTCTTTTCAAATACAAGTTTTTTTAAAGATAATTTCAGCGTATACAACTACGGATCCTATAAACTTATTACCGGACTGCGGACTTTTAAGGAAATGCCTGTACATACATACTTATGTGTTGATTTGAGTGTTGTTTTTTGTACAATTTTTTTTCTAAATTTTACAGCAATGCAAAACTGTTATTTAAAAATTACTACAAATAATTAGCGAAACAATGATTGCAAGTTCCATCTGCAGTGCTTTTAAATATTTTTAAAATAAGTGTTTGCCTATTTAAAAAAACATACACCTGAATTTGTTGTAATTGGAGCTCACGGAGCGACTAAGTAACTTCTGACGAAACTTCATCATTTGAAAACTAAGCGGTAATGCAAAAAAGCCAAGATAAGGGTACTTTTTTTTGCCTTGAGAACCACCAAAAAATCAGAAACGTAATTGATGAAACTTTTTTGTTGGTTTCTCGTTGTAGGTAAGTCGTAATAATAGTAAGAGGCTAAAACTATTAGAAGATAGAAAAGCAATACTGGTTCAGGGCGATTTTTCTTCCGATGACGTTTTACAGTTTTATTTTATACAAAAACATTCTACTAAAAAATTTACATAAAATTAACTTTTTAGAATGTCTCTTTCACAACTTTTATAGACATTAATTATAAAACTCACCGAAAATGACATTTATGTGGTTACTAAAAAGACATGTAGTCTCATTTTGTACTAAATGATACTAAAAAGTTAATTTTTAAAATTAACATTAAATTAATTTTGTAGGATGTCAGTTGAGTAACTTTTTCAAGACATTAATTAGAAATCTCTGAAAACCTATCGAAAAGTTAACTTATATAGTTAGTAAAAAAACAAGTAGTCTCATTCTATACTTGAAAGCTGTTAATAGGTTAATTTTTATGGTTACCATCAAGTTAACTTTTTAAAACGGCTTTTGAGTAACAATTAAAGTTGTCTATTGAAAAGTTACCCAAAAGTCAACCTCTGTAGGTAAGAAACGAGATAGGTAGCCATAATTTTCATTTTAAGCTTATACAAAAAGTAACTTTTACGTTTACAATTTGGCTTATTATTAGGCATAACTACTTATTATGAATAAGTTAAACATTAAGGACACGCGGTAGAATTAACTTTTATGAATGACCAAAAGGCACGATAAAGATACCACATGCTTGTCGACTTTTCAGGTTAACTTATGATCACTTTTTGGACAAGTAAGGATAACTTTGGTTATGTGGTGTTACTGATGATGTTTTCTTATTTTCCCGTAATATGTTCAGACGAATGATGGTCTTCGTCGCACCCGTGTCAACCAGTAACTGAAGGTTATACAAAAATGATACAAGAAAATGGAATTAGATACAAAAATGTCAAAATCTGATAGATGATTATGATTGAGTTAAAATTGCATTAGAATGGTAAGTTTGTTTTACAACTTTGCCAAATTAGTTTTAGTAAAAATACGGTACTAAAGAAATGTTGAAAACAAACTTTGAAGTCAAAAAAAAATCCTTAACGAAACAAAAGTATTATTCTTAATCACAGCTATCTCTACCAGCAGATATCGAAACTAACGTTTATTTATAGACCAAAAGTCTAGACTTCGAGAAACTTGTGAAGACGTATAAAGCATGATGCAACATTTTACCATTAAGATTTTCGATTCAGAATTGAACAAAGAATGTCGCAGAGTGTAGCTTTTTTGTCAATTTAGGACATCTTAATAATTTATTCGATAAAATCATATCATAAATAAACTAAAGCTAATACTAAATTATGGTAAACCTAAATTATTAAACTACTCTTCGTGTTATAAGGTTAGATACCATTAACAAATGTAAAATCATTTAAAAGATTTATAAATTTATTCCTAAGATATAAATATTTTTGTGTTGAAATATTACGTTACGTAAGTCTAATTATTACTTGTATAAATAACTGCGTGTGTAAAAAGCATTAGGGTTAATTAATCTTAATTTTTATTCACTCTTTAAAATTTTATCTACACACTGAGCTGTTTCTAATTAAAAATTTACAAGACATATTAAAAGTTTCCTAGAAAAAATTCAAAGTTAACGACATGTATAGCTGATAGATTTTGATTAAAAGTATGAACTATACATATTAATTGATGAATTATTCAATTAATACCGATTAACACGTGATTCTACACTGTCATCTAAGCAAATAAAAAATACTGTGGGAATCGCTTAAACAACGTTTACTACATTATCCTTGAACTTGTGGAAAGAGGCGACACCTGCTGATTTGTAGAAGTGTATTTATGGACGCGTCTTCTAATAAATTATTCTTAAATTTTGCGGTGACTTTTTGATATTTACTTTTTTGACGAATATGTAATCGTTAGACATGAAGGCACCAAAAAACTACATGCAATGTGCCATCTTTCTTTTAAAATGCAAATGAATAACTTGCCCGTATCATGTTTACATATTTTTTTTTGTTAATAATATTAATGTTTGCGTTGTTTATTCAGAGGTCATGGGTTAAACCGCCAAGTTTAATCAAAATTCCAATAAGGTGAATTTGTATATAGAGGATACTGACCGTATATACCTGAAAGTGAACAAAACTACTGGCTTAACCTTTTCTAAAACAAGTAAAAGTAGAAGAGATTCCAATAATGAAAATTGCATAATCTTGTTGAATCATGCATCGGTTCGACAAAAAAATAATTATTTAATTATAATAAACTTTTTTGGTATAATGTAGTATAATTTAAGCAATAAATGAATGTAACTAAATATGTACATCTAAAAACTTGTTTTACATCTAAAACCAATAATGGTCACACTACTTTTTAACTTTAAGCTAAACGGTATCTAACATTTCACGCGTCTTGTACATTTAAATTTAGATGTTGAAAACGAACTATATAAAATTAGTAACAATGCCTTTAGTATAGCATTTAAATTTTTTTTTGTTGTAAAGTAGATCTTACGAGCAACAGTGCACACACAAAATCAGTAGAATTAAATAAAACTTTTTTGAATTAGTTTCCAAAGAGTTCTTATTAGAACAGTTTAACAGGAACCATAGAAAATATAGCAGAATGTAGTTTTAGGACGACGACAAGAACCTAAGATTATTTTAACTTCGTTATGATCAAAAAATACGGCTACCGCTGCAACAACAAGAAAGTTTGTGTAGAATTATAAAATATAATTTTTAAATTTAGTGTTATTATTTTAATATACTTACTCTGTATATATATTTTTAAAGAAATTTATTTGGTATCACAAAAAAATACTCTTTCTCAGATAAGTAAGTTATTCATTTTAAACAAAAATACATAAGAGGTATTGTAAAAGCATTCACAAACAACATGGTGTAAACCTACTAGACGACTACCAGACTTGTATCTAAAGAAAAATATAAATTCATAAATGTTAAAATTGGGCTAGATGTTGTACCTATGGAGGAACCTTAACTTAAAATACGTTACTATATCGATAGCTAATAAAATACTTTGTTTAAAAAACGAATAGTAACTGCAGACAATAGTGACTTTATGCCAAAACTTTCTTTAGGAGTAAGTTTACTTTTACGATAAACAAGTAGTTTATAATATCATATCAAAGTATTCATTCTTATTTAAGGTCAATTTTTAGATTTTAGTGTCTTAATTTATTTTGCATTTAACATGAACACATGATATTATTCTGCATTTTATGCTTACGTGCATCTCAAAAATTTTCTGTTTATACGTCTACGAACACGTTTTATAATGTTTACAGATAATATTAATTCATTACGATGCATTTTGCGGTTTTTTATGAAACTTTTAGCGCATTCTTGAAAGTGTTTTAAAAATAAGTGACTATATTGTTGTTATTAAATAAATTTATAGAAAACAAATATTACGCTAACAAAACTTTTTCTTTTTTATATTTGTTATACAATTATTTATAGTAGATATGTATATTGTAAATAACAAGTAATTTTTTTGTGTTTTTTGTTTTATTCAAATTATTTATACTTTGACTTGAATATATTTTATCTATAAAGTCATAACTATGAGTAGTGGTCTTATACATAGACAGATTAAAAGTTTGTATAATTTTGTTGTTATTTCGTGAAACACAGACAACAAAGCAGATAACAAAATAAATAATTAAATACTTTTAATGACGTTTAGAAATAGAATTATACTTTATGTATATTATTAAAATAACATATTATTTGTTTGATGCATAACATAATAAAAAAAGTTAGAAGGTTTTGTTGTTACAAATTCTTATTACGACGAAGAAAGGGTAGGTGTTTTAAACGTTCTACAATTAAACTGTTTACACTCTGGTAACAGACTTTTGCCTGTAAAAACATACTACACATTTCTGTAATATACAAATAAGTTTACTAAAAACATTTTGTGTGTTTGTGAGAAATTAAAGAAGTTGGCAGTAAATTGTAACTTTAGAACCGATCGTACTAAAGAACAAATAGCAGTAATAATGCAAAAGAAAATTATTTAACGGTACCTACATGTAAAAAACTTCATCAAAAAAAATTATTACATTACGGTAAAGTACTAGATTAAAAAAAACAGAATCATGTTCATTGTAGTAAGTTCAAAATAGACTTGTTAGCAATATTATTAATCAATATCAATTATTTACTACAGTGGTTCCCAAAGTGGTCCTTACGGACTCCCAGAGGTTATCGTAATCATTCAGAGGGTCCGTATAAAATTAAAATTGATTTTGGGGTTTCTAAACAATGTCAGGGGATCTGCGGAAGATTTAATATAAAATTTCAAAATTGTGACACATTTTTATTAATATGGAAGTTAAAATAATAACAATGAATAAATTATTAGCGATTTTTACGGATTAAGTAAAATATAAATATAGACAGCTGCATAAAATACAAGTAATAACAGGCATTGTGGTGAGTCAAGCCTATCTATACAGGTTTATAGAGCCATAGAGCCGATACCTGCACTAACTAGTCTATAATATGAACTATAAAACAGTCGTGCATTTAATCAACAATTTAGTTCTGTGTTATGCGTGATGTAAAGTACATACAAGAAATTTTCCTAATCTTGGATAAAAAGAAGTATAATTTTTTGTATTGTTACGCAGATAACGTAATCCCTTAACATTTTTTTAAGGATTTCTTTTTTATTAAAAGCTTAAGAAGAGATTGTTTCTTAACCACATGTGTTTCTAAAAAATATATTATTAATAATTCTGTAAAAGAAGTTAAACGTATTGGATTTTATAATTTGATATAATGCACCCTAAAATTTATAGTTTACTATGTTATATTTTTGTTTACTTTCACAAATGTTTGGAATTACTGTATATTACTGTATTATTATAATCTATTGTTAATTAATTTTTGAATTATTTATTTTTCTTGAAAAATTAATTGGTACACAATGAGTACCTACACAATATGTGACATTTACATAAAATTTTATCCTAACGTTTCAAATAATTAATTCAAGAGAGCGTTACATTGCAGCATTCCATAAACCCAAAGAAAAAATGCAGACAGATATGAAATATGGCTTTATTTCGTCACTAGAAAATTGTAATTTGCCTATGTGTCTTCTATGTAATAAACGTCAAACGATTTAATGAAACCTCTTAAGCTTAAAGAACATTTAATAAAAATCTATAGTGACAAAAAAGATAAGGATTTAACTTTTTTCAAACAATCAAAAAAAAACTGAAAACACCGACATTGCTAGCACTCATAGGAACAACATATAAGAGAGATGACAATGGACTGCGTGTTTCTTATATTTATTTAATCATTGTAAAGTGTGGAAAGCCGTACACTATTGATGAAGAACTTATTCTACTAGCTGTCGTGTAAATTGCACAAACCAGCTTTCCATATTATAAAAAGAATTCCACTGAGTAATAACAATGTAGAAGTTTTAAAATTACAAAATTAACGTTGATGTCTTGAATGGTGAATGGTGACGTAAAAATAAAATATAGATAAAACATTTTGTGGAAGAAGTATTTATTAAAATTATAACTCTTGTTTTAAAATACAAAAAAAATTGATGAATTGGATGAACCTGATAGGATGATATGAGTATATTTATGTCCGGCACAATGTTTGTGAGTAGCAATCACAAATCCTGACAGATACTAATTTCTAGTCAGTTTCTTTTTTTGTGATAAAGCTCATAACGGTACTGAATTCACGTTCTACCAATTAAGATGACGAAAAGGGAAACAACAGCTACTGTATAGTAACCTATAATGCTAGATATAAAATTGAGAATTGTTTTTGTAATTAGTTGTCGTATCCTTGTTTAAACATTAGTTACAGTTTCTCATTTGTGGATAATTTATCAAGTTGCTCCTGTATTAGTATGTATTTATGAGTTTTACTACTTGCCAACTTTTTTTCTAAGACTTCTTTACTTTTCGATAAGGAAAGTATATCGACTGCAATTTTTTTTCAAAAAATTTTTATTGCATAATTTTACATTTCAAGTTCTCCTAAATCAGAAAAATGTATTTTTGACAAAAAAATTTAGGTGTGTGTGGGTCTGATAAAGAAACCGGAAGTGGGTGTATCCGCCATTTTTAACAGTTTTTCTTATATAATCTCGTACGTATGTAAATTATTCGAATTATTTTTACAGTTTCTTATAGAGTTAATTATTCCTAATAATTTATTTCAACAAAATTTGTTTCTAACATTAACAGTTTATTAGATAATTGACTTGTTTATATACGAAATGCTGCATCTTATTTAAATTATCTTTGAATGTACCTACGATAACTCTCAAACCAAAAGTCCTAGTAAATTAAAATTTGGTGTAGAGCTGGCTTTTTATATTCTCTCTGCTTTGTCAAAATATGGATTAGATAAAAGAACCTAAAATGGGTGTATCCGCCATTTATAACAGTTTGTTACGTGCATTAATTTCTGATGTAATACCCTGTGTATTCATTACCTTCAAGTTAGATTTCTGTTTCTGACGCCCTCTGCCGAGTGTAGTTTTCTTGCATTTCCTGTCAAGACGTCAAACCGTTAACTACTTGAAATCGTGCTTGTGATAAATGATTCTGAATCCTACAAAATCGACGTTAATGAATATAAAATTCTAACTTGAGAACGCATTTCGAGTAGGTTATTTATCACAAGCACGTTCCGCCACGTTTTGGCTATATGTCTCGATGCATTATCGATCGATGAGGGATTAATATCGACAAATACCTTCACGAAAAGATTAGTATTCTGGAAGGCTTATGTTCAAACTGAAAACAAAGTCTCGACAAGAATTTGTCTCCGAGATATTACTTCTTATGCGTCAGTCGATTTCAATACCAAACTTTTACTAATTGCGAGGAACAGCATTTGATAAATCGGGTTCTTATATCTAATTTCTTTTAGTATTAACAATTTTGTAGATTTTTACTTTCGTGGGTCATTGTGTTGACACGATTTGCTATTCATAATTATTTTAGCCTACTCAACGAGGTAAACGTTTTCTTCACGGCGCAAGTATTGGATTGTGGGTAAGTTTTATTTAATTATTTGGTCGCAGTCGAAAAGGGTCACTCACGGAATTCAGTTTGTTTAACTTACGCAATTACAATAGTTGTTTCGGTACCATTTAGGTATTTTCTATAATTATTTCTGGGATATCGCATGCTGTGAACCTCAGTTATTTAACGTGTAATTTTTTTCGCTTATCGACACCCGATGTGTAACTTATGTATTGTGTGTTGCTGATATTTCCGGCATTTATGTATTTAGAATGTACTACAAAATTTCAGGAGCTCATTGTTAATAATCTACGTTATTAAATTATAGTTGTTATACATATTTTATCTTTTCTTTATGGTAACATACCTTTCTAATTTATTGTGGCTACACGAACATCAGGGTAACAAGGATTACGAACCTAAAGCTCGTTACAAGCTTGGAGCTTCTGTCCTGATCGACACAGGCGATTTATTTATAAAGATCTGGCGCCCTTTAAATATTATTATTTGAACCTCCCCTATCTCCGACTGTGTGAGTTGGCCGTCTAAGGTTCGTGAGACCTATAAGCTTGTAACAAGTTTATAATTTTGTACGTATGTAAACTATTTGAATCATTTTTACAGTTTCTTATAGAGTTAATTCTTCCTAATAATGTATTTTAATTAAAAAAATTTCTAACAATAACAGTTTATTAGATATTTGACTTGTTTATACACGGAATGCTGCATCTTATTTAAATTATCTTTGAATGTACCTACGGTTACTCTCGAACCAAAAGTCCTAATAACTTGAAATTTGGTGTAGAGCTGGCTTTTTATGCTTTGTCAAAATATGGATTTGATAAAAAAACCGAAAGTGGGTGTATCCGCCATTTTTAACAGTTTTATTATAAGGGGTAAGTAATATCGAGGCGCACAAATATGCTAGAAAATCAATACAAACGTGTACATATCACTTCAAAATGGTTTTATGACAGCATAACCTTATAAAAGTATGTAAATATTCCTTCATCATTCCTTATAGGAAAGTCGTGTGGTGACCACACCAGTTTTTTTAATTAAGCTTGTTATCAACTCTTATTTGCTTAGCTAGAACTTCCAAGACGATTATCAGTATCAAGAGAAAATAACTCAAACTAAAGTTAACAAGGAAACAAAATTGTTACTGTTAATTTATATTTGCAGGATTTCAAACTTTTATATTTGATACCATACCTGCACGGGTGGAATTTAATAAACAAGTTTTAATATTGTTGACATTATGTTACTACAATGCTACAAAACAACATTTATAGTAACATGAAATTGGCCTGTTACTAGTGAATATAATATAATAAATACTGTTGTAAATCTAAAGTCTGATGCAAAACTTTATATAATGCGCTTTGATGAGATTTCTCTGAAAAAGCATTTCTTTATAATACTGTTAGAGATCAAATTGTTGGGTTTGAGGAAACTGACGGAGGTAAATTTTTTATTCACAAGTGTTTGATGGCAGAGCCATCTCATAGTATAAATTTACTATGTGATTAAAATTAACTGTAGATAGCTATAAACGATGGTAAATACGTTGAGTTAGTTTAACACCCGCGAATTTCAAAATATGCTTTGAATTATTCGTCGGGATAAAACCACAACGTAAAAGGACATTGGGGGTGAGCAATGTCAATGCAATTGTGTAAACGCCACCAGAGTGAACTACTAGACAGCTGTTTCGCCCTTTTGGGGCTCATCAGTAGTAGGAGATACACTCTAATGTTGTTCCCATTGCATTGACATTGCTCACCCCCAATGTCCTTTTACGTTGTGGTTTTATCCCGACGAATAATTCAAAGCATATTTTGAAATTCGCGGGTGTTAAACTAACTCAACGTATTTACCATCGTTTATAGCTATCTACAGTTAATTTTTTATTCTCCAAAAGAGTTCTGTTTTTTTGTTTTTTTGATTTTAATATAACTACTTATTTATATACAGTGCACGCCACTTATTCGAATTATAATAATCTTAATTAATTTCGGTTTATGTTATCAATTTTTTTTCTTGGGTTTGCTTCTATACATAAACAATAATTTATTGTGTATTCATTTTGTCGCTGAATTTTCACAATACGCTTCTTTAGAGTGAAAAATTTTATCTTTGTACTTTAAAAATAGTTATTTAGCATATTTAGTTTTATTTTTGCAGTGTGTTTATTTATACAAGTATTTTGAAACCATGTGGGTTCTTAGAATAACAACTTCACTTAACTACGTCTTATGTGATAACGTTATTTTGTATTTATTTTTATTTTTAATGTCAGCAAATCACTGAGAAGTAATGTGTAGTTTTTAGTACAGTAAATTAAATATTACAACGTTTTTTTGATTTCTTTTTATTAACGGTGTCAACAAACTAATTTTTAATTGTTTTAAACGTTTTATGAAAATTTTTTTTGCTTATATTGATGCTATAATTTCACCTTCTAAGTTAACAACTTGTTAATCAGATACATGCTGTATTTACTGCTTTTACACCAATATACATTTATTTGTTTTTTTCTAAATTTTAGGTATTGTTATTAGGTTACTGTTATCAAAAATGGCCCAACATGTTTCTATTAAGCGGCGAGCACTGTATTAATAATTAACTTATAATTTTGCATATTTTATTAATAGTGGATAATGTTACAAGTTAATTATTTTTACTACGTAAGTTCATATAATAAAATTTTTTTTTTTAATACATTAACACTAGACCGTCAAAAATTGCCATACAGTTTGATATCAGTGTTGACTATGCACATCTAAATTTTGCATAAACAGTGTAAATACAGTAAATGCGTTGGCGGATCATTTTTAGGTTTGTAATTCTTCATTTTCTATGAAATAAATAGTTACTTTTACTGAATTTTTTTCAAATTAGTTTGTTTTAAAGGTATTAAATAATTTCTTTAGTTATTAAATAAATAACATAAAATTAATTTAAAAAAATATATGAAAGAAACATCAAAGAAACCGACAAGAAGTGAGCCTACTTGATCTGAAAGCATTATACTGTGGTTATACTATCGGTTTCAAAATATTACCTATTTTTTTAAAAGTTTAACCAATTAACATGAAACTTGGCAGGTATATTTCCTGTACATATGTAATAACACTCAAGAAAATAACAATTTGTTTGTTTTACATTATTTCGTTTTCAATGCTCATAACTTTGCTGTTTTTGTTTTGAAGTCAGTGAACTTTTAACCTCCAGACTAATGTAAAGACAACTGTTATGTTAAATTTTGAAAAAATATTTTAATTTCGAGAAAAAATTGAGGTTTTATTAATACTTGCTAAATGTGTTCTAAACGCAAATATTTCCATGTTAAGTAGACCGACATGTATATATAATAATTAAATTTTATTTTTTTATATATATAATAAAAAGGATAAAGCTGTTTATTTAAAGTTATTTTTAATTAGTATTAGGTTTGAAGATTTTTATATATAAAACAGCATTTTTGTTAAAACCATTTTTTATTTTAAAATATTTTCTGGTGACGTTGAGCCTAGCATGTAGGCTTTTTCAAACCATGATTATACATTGTTCAAATTTTATAATAAAATAAAAATAAAATTTTTATTTAAATGACAAACTTACTATTATAAAATTTGAACAATGTATAAATGGTTTTTAACAAAAATGCTCTTTTATATGTAAAAATAAAAATCTTCAAACCTAATAATAATAGTTAAACTTTCAGTCGCTAGAGAAAACAGACTGCATAGCATTGTGAAGCTGGATTTCATGCAACGTGCCTTCGATGGCATTCGTATTTAGATTCTTCTAGTATTTTTGACAAGCATAATTAGGAACGTATACTCGTCTCTAATTATATCTCAAAAATGGAGAGTGGATTAATATGGACTTGAAAATTTAGAAATATGCGCACATATATGCATTGAAAACATTAAAAATATGCCCTAATTATGCATAGCTTTCATTTAATATATGTGCAGTTTTTCTTGGAATATATGTATTTAAAACAAAACTACTTACAATGACTTACTTAATTTTTACAAAATATAATTTCAAACGAATACGTTACATCTTAATACTCGTTCGTAAATCCCTTATCATATAAAACATAAACTTAACTTATTCCTAACTTGGAATGGATTCTTTGAAATTCTAATCTTTATTATGCATCGAATTACAACAATATATAATTAAATCTTTTTCTAAATTACCTAATAGAAAAGACTGTTAAATATTTATATAATTAACGCTAATTTCTTCTTGTGGCAAAACTACATCCTAAGTTTACAATGTATACCAAAACAAAGACGATGACAAGAAAAAGCAAAATAAATTAAGCTAATGTGTAATTGGTTAATTTGTTTAGGAATTTATTAAGTTTTGTATATTTTTAATTATAATCATGGTGTTGCTCATTTCATGAATATTTAGTCTGGATCACAAGCTAAAACTCTGCGATTTAGAATTATACTACCAGAGGCGTTCTTAATTTCCACGCTAATCAAAGAGCGCAATGGTTTTTAATGCCAGCTGATCGAATTTTTTTCTTCTCAATTTTTGATTTTTCTTTATAAAATTGTAGTATGTATCGAATTATATGTTATAATAATGCATTTTTTGCTGTCAAACCAATAACATACTTAAATATACTCTTGAGAAAGTTTAATGCATTAAAATGCTATAATATGTATTAATTAAACTCAATTTACCTAGCTTCGCGAAGATCCAAAACTCAGAGTTGATAATATTTATTTGGAGTTACGTTTTGGCGGTGATAGAGGAAAGTTGTGCAGTACGTTGCGTTAATTTATTAAATCTGAATCAACACGTTTTAATGGTAGTTAATTTAAAGTTAAAATTTTTATAAACGTAGATAAACGCAGCAGTGTATTTAAAACGCAGTCGCAGTTGATTACGTTGTAAGGTGCGGCGCGCTGATAAGATACTTTTATAATTAACGTAGATTTTCCGGCGATTACAATTTGCATTTATAAATTTAAAATAGTGAAATTTTTGGTGATTTAAACTTAATTTAATTATTATTTTTCGTTAAGTTATAAAATACGTGTTTTTTTTTGTTTTTGTTTTTTCGGTGATTTTAATATAATTAACATTTCGTTATTCAAAAAAAGCAGACAGTTATTAAGTGTAAAATTTAGAGGAGAAAGGGGATTATGTCGGATTCCGAGGAAGGGTGGTCAGAAGGAAAAAGAAAAAGGCAAGCTACGGTGGAGGAAGTGTTCAGGAAGAGCACCAAAGTAAGGAAATCACCGGTAGCGGAAAGTAAAGAGAGGAAAGAGGGGGATTTAGTAGAAATGTGTAAGGAACTGTTAAAGGAAGTAAAAAGTATAAGAGAGGAACCAATTAACATGGGTAAGAAGTTGGAAGAGAACAATAAAAAGGTAAAGGAGATGAAAGAAGAATTAAGAAAGTCAAATGAAGAATGGAAAAGGAAATTTGAAGAAATGGGAGAAACGTATAAAAAGTTGGAGGCCAGATTGGAGAAGATAAAGAGAAGCTAGGAAAAACGGAAAAAGAAAAAAGGAGAACAAACATAATCATAAGAGGTATGGAAGTGAAAGATGGAAAGAAGGAGCAAAAGGAGCAAGTGGAAAATTGGATGAAGAAGGATTTAAATATTGAGAAAACAGTGGTAGAAACTAGAAAGTTAGCAGAGCGTGTAATGTTAGTAAGGATGGGTACATTTGAGGATAAGTTAGATGTATGGAAGCAAAAAAGAAGGTTAAGAGGTACCAGCATTTATTTAGACGATAACATGACGAGAAGGGAAATAGATATACAAAAAAAGATAAGATATGAGGCGAGTAAGATGAAGAGAGAGGGAAAAAGTATTAAAATGGGATTCTTGAAAGTGTGGGTGGAAGGTGAAGAAAGATTTTGGGATGAGGAGAGGGGAACTCTAGTGAAGAAGGGGGCAAAAAACTAAGAGTTGGGGGAGGGAAGGATGGATCAAATAATGTTGGATTAGCAAGTTTTAAGGAAAATGAGATGGAAAAGCAGAATCAAATAAAATTATTGTTTTAGAATGTAGCAGGATTTCTGGAGATATGTAGAGGGTTTTGATATGATGGGAATGTCGGAAACATAGTTGGAAGAAAAAGACTGGGAAGTATGGAAGGAAAAATTACCAGAGGGTTATAATTGGAAGGTGGAATTTGCAACAAGAAGAGAAAGTAAAGGTAGAGCAAGGGAAGGGATACTAACGGGCATAAAAAGGAACTGGTCGGTTGAAGAAGAGGAGGAAAACGAGAAGCAAGGGATAGGAATTGTAAAAAATTATGTGGTCAGAGAAGGAAAGGAAAAATATACAGTGTTAACAGTCTATGGGCGGGATATGAGGATGATAAGTGAACAGATTGAGAAAATGGTACAGGGGGAGGAAAAGTAAAAGATTATTATAGGGAGTGATTTTAACGCGAGTACAGGGGAAAAGGGAGGAGTGATTATAGAAGGGGAAGTAAAGGGAAGAGTTAGCATGGATAAGACAGTTAATAGGAATGGGAAAATGTTAGTAGAGATGTGTGAGGAAAAAGGATGGTCAATTCTTAATGGAAATATAGAGGAGGGGGACAGAGGTGATTACACTTATATGGGAGGGAGGGGAGAATCGGTGATCGACTACGTGATAGTGAGTGGAGAGATGTGGGAGGACATAGAAAATTTTAAAGTGGGGTATGAAGAGGAATCGGATCATCAGCCACTGGAAGTGATTTTAAAAGGAAAGGAAAAAGGAATTAAGGAGGGACAGAGGGGATGGGGAGTAAATAAGGTGTGGACTGAGGAAAGCATAGTAAGATATAAGATGAAGTTGGAGCAAGTGATTTGGGGAGATGTAGGGGGGGAAGAAGGACTAAAGGAGTTGACGGCAGAAATGGAGAAGGCAGTAGAAAAGAAAAGTTTGAGAAAAGAGAAGGAAAAAAGAGGAACGAAAATAGGTGGTGGAATAGAGAATGTAGCGAGGCAAAAACAGAGATGAGAAAGGCTAGAAGAAAGGTAAAATAGAGGTGCAGGAGTATAAGGAGAAGAAAGTGAATTTTAAAAATGTATGTTCTGAGAGAAAGGTGTCGTATAAAGAAGAAATGGAGAAACAAGTAAAGGAAATAAAGAAAGAAGGAGAAGTGTGGGAATTTCTAAACAAGGAGAGAAGAAGAGGTAAGAGGAGAGGAGGTTTAACGGATATAAAGGTGTGGTTGGGTTATTGTATGGAGCGTTTGGAGGGAACAAGAGAAGGACCAGGGCAGGTGATATTGCAAGAGGTAAATATAATACAAGAAGAGAGGGAGATAACAAAAGAGGAAATGGAGGAGGCAATAAATAGACTAAAATTAAGAAAGACGGCAGGAACGGACGGTACGCAAGGAGAACAATGGAAATATGTAGGGGAGAGAGTAAGAGGAAATGTAAGAAATTTTTTTAATAGAATATGGAAAGAAGAGGAATTGCCAGGGAGTTGGAAAGAAAGTTTAATTCTGCCGGTTTATAAGGGAGGGGATAGGAAGGAGGTAAAGAATTATAGAGGGATTAGTGTCACTAATCTAAGTTATAAATTGTATGCCATGATTATACAAAGGAGGTTGGAAAAGGAAGTGGAAGAAAAAAGACTATTACCAGATTGACAGATGGGAAGAAGGGCAACAGACAATGTCTATATATTGAAAGAGTTAGTGAATGGAGAGCTAGATAAGAAAAGGGGTAAGGTATACGCTTTCTTTATGGACATAGAAGCTGCGTTTGATAATGTGAATAGGGAAAAGCTATGGAGGGTGTTAAGGAAAAAGGGAATAGAGGAACAACTAGTGAGGAAACTAGAAGGGATATATAAAGAGACTAAGAATAGGGTAAAAATAGGGGATAGTGTTAGTGAAGTGTTTTGGACGAGGAAGGGGCTAAGGCAGGGGTGTCCTCTTAGCCCTATTTTATTTGCACTGTATATAGGTGACATAGAAGAAGTGTTGAAGGGTGGTCAGTGTGGTGGGATTGTTATGGAGGGAGGGATTAAAGTGTGGATATTGGCATATGCAGACGATATGGTCATAGTGGCAAAAAATGAGTTGGAGATGAAAGGTATGATAAATACGATTAAGAGGTATCTGGAAAGAATAGATTTGGGTTTAAATGTGGGAAAGTCTAAGATGATAGTTTTTCAAAAAGGGAGAGAAGGGAAGAAAAAGGAGAAGTTAAGTTGGGGAGAACAGAATATAGAGGCAGTGAATGAAGTGACATATTTGGGATATAGGCTAAGGTATGATAATAAAGATGACGCGCATATAAGGGAGTTAGCAAAGAAGGGTAACAGGGTATTAGGGCAGGTATGGAGTTTAGGGGAAAGAGTATTTGGAAGGAGATCGAGAAGAGAAGATGGCTGTTTGAAAAATTGATTAAAAGTGTGATGATGTACGGGGTGGAACTATGGGGTTGGAAAGAGTGGAACCTATTGGAAAGGGTACAAATAAAATATTGGAAATGGATACTGGGTTTAGACAGGGAGACGCCGGGTTACATAATAGAGGAGGAGGGGAAGTTAGAGAAGTTTAGAATAGAAGCAGAGAAAAGGGCGATGGGTTATGAAGAGAAAATGAAGGAAAGGAGAGAATGTAAAATTTTGCAATGTTGCTGGAGGACGGTAAAAGATAGCAAAAGCATATATGGGCAGGAAGAAAGGAAACTCTACTACTAACGAGGAGGTTTCGCAATAGAAGAGGTGTAAAGAAGGAGAGAGGAAGGGAGGTTAAGTACTGAGGAGATAGTAAGAAGAGATAAAGACTCGCAGGTGCAAGAAAGGGAAGGAAAGATAAGGGAAGGAAAGTACAACTTAAGGTATGGGAATATAGTGTCCAGGAGGGTTCCTAAGTATCTGATGGGGCGGAGAAGTTTAGGAGAGAAACGGCTTATAGCTAGGTTCAGATGCGGAAATGAGGAGAGTTTAAATAAGTATTGGAAGGAGGATGTAATGAGGAGATGTAGATTATGTGTAGAGGGATGGAAGGACATAGAACACTTGAGTGGGGAGTGTAGCGAGCTAAGGGAAGAAAGGAGGGGGAGGAAGGCTTTGCTTGGGGAGGAGGGGGAGGGATTGGATTGGATGAAAACAGTAAAGGAAAGAAGGATAAGAGAAGAGGGTTAGGACTATCGATTTAGAATAATAAGATGGTGATGGGAAGATTTTAGGGGATAAAGTTTTTTTTTTGTTTTTTTTTTTTTTAGTTTACAAATTTCTGTACAAATTATATTAGTATGATAAGAGTATGTTGTAAGGTAAACGTAACCCATTGTAGGGCCGAATGGCTAGACAATTAACAATAAATAATAATATTTATTTAAAAAAATATGCATTTGCATAAAATCACTGCTTTGGTTATGACTTATATTTTTTTATAATTCTACGTAAAAAAATCTACAAGAAAAAAATTTCACTTTCGCTCTTAGAATTGCTGGTTATAGAATTATAAAACGTTTACAAATCGCATGTTTTTAGTTTTTTTGTAATATTTGAAAAAGTTGAAGTGTATGTCAAATGTCAAACTGCCATCTAATTTGTTTTGAAATTCTGCTTAGCTTTGCTAATTTAGCCGACTCTCTAACTTCTATAATAACAAACTTATCTATATAACACGGGTAAATTATTGTCATCCTGTATAAATTAATTACTAAGTGTAAAGCAAATTTATTGAACTATAGACGCGACCGTACAAAGTTCATTATCATAGCTAGTAGTTAATAAAGGTACATTAAATACTTTATTAAAAAAATAATGAAATTTATGAGAATAAAAATTAGAATTAAAAAGAATTACATGATTGACTGTGGTTTGTTTTCTGTAAATGTTAAAAAAGTTTTATTTGCTTTGTTGAGATAAAAAACTGTCAGTCTAAAAATTTCAACTTAAATTAAAATAAATATTATTTCATGTTGTTGATTTTTCTTTTATTTTTTTATTGATAAATGTGTAAACTGTTTCTGGAACTCTGCCATTTTAAATTAGAAAATGTAAGAAAACCCAAATGACGCAAATGTATAATTGGTTGCATAAACTGTAATTAAAAAAAGGTTTTCGTATAACGTATGAATAATCTCGATCGCTACACGAATATGCCATTTTAATGTAATCATTAATCATAATTATGATATTCACAACTACTAAGGCTTTTTAACAAATCTTTTATTAAAAAATTTACAAAACAACAAAGTGAAAATATACGCATTTTGGTACAAATTACAACATATTGTATTTATCTTTTCTTTATTAAATGGCATACAATATAACCAATATCAATAATGGATTAATCATCGTTACCTAAAGATTTACTTTCGTCAGCCTCATCTGAATTCACCATTCACTGTAAGCATCAAACTTTTCACAAGCTATTAAGGGTTGTATTTAGTTAGGACGTCTTGCACCGTAGAATAGTGAAACGCTAATCAAGATATCTCACTTTGTAGCAGTATGATTAAAAAAGTAATTTAAGTATTATTTAAAACAATCTTTTCTCCAGCGGGCTAAATCGCGAAAAGTTTTTTTTTTAATAAATATGAATAATATCACGTTACAAATACAACATAAGTTTTAATTGATACTGCCAACGGAATTTATTTTTATAAGTTTTTATTCTTTTACCCCGTTACATACATGTATTTTACTTACCTACATGCATCGATGTATCTTTACATTTTACATGGTGACGAATTAATTGAGTTAGCGATTAAAAAATGTTCTATTAATTTTGTTAAAATTTCGTACAAATATAGGCAACCCATTAACCAGGGACCTGTGCCGGCGACCACCCGTTGTTAAACAATCGGATTACTAACAAAAGGATTATAACTGTTTGTAAACTGCAGGTAGAAACCTACTTAATTTGCTAACGCATTTATTTATTAAAATCAATCTAATAATACACCAAGTACGTAATCAATTTGATTAGAATATTGAAATTCATTCATAACGAATAAAAATAAAATTGCCTAAAGATATTTATTTACGACATATTAGCTAACCGTGTTATTAGTGACGAGAAAAATTTAAAACAATAAATACATCAGTCCAAAATAGGTACCAACATACTGTTGTCAACGCATAAATAAACAATCTTACAAATAAACATAACTAATAATAATCAACTATGTATAAATAATAATAAGTCAGCCTGTATATTATTTTGTATGCATATAAATTAATTTAAAAAAGAGGAAAAAGTAACAACTTTACAGATGTACATCCTTGACATTGAATTTTAGAAGATACAGTTTTTTCCACATACATTAATTTTAAAATGTCTCTCGAATAGGTAGCTGTCGTGATTGTCTTGAATCCAAAATTTCGGGTAACAATGCTATATAATAATATTGTTCAAGCTTCGAAAGCATTTCTTCTCCCAAAACAAAGTATCGATTTTAATCTTTTCTACAGAAATACCAGTAGGAATCCAAACAACAAAATAGCAAATGTCTTTTCTTACGATATTTAATTGCCCTTGGATTTGGTACATGTAGCTGTCATTTTGTTTTAATTTTAATTCGATTTCCTCTACTCGACAAAATTTGATTTTATTCTTTATAACGGCTTCTATCGGAGTGTACATTTTTGCACCGTATGGGCATTTGATTTCTACAATCGCATTTTCATCTACTACTTTGTCTGGAGATGCTGCCAAACATGGAAGAATTTCATCCACAAATAAACCCCAAGGATTAACCTTTATATTCGTGACCTCTTGAAAGTCGTCTATGGCTCAATGCTCATTTTTTTCCCATATCTTTTAGCAGCACTTTTTGTAAACTGTTGGTATAATACATTTTTTATTACATTTGCATACGAAGTTGCTCTGCACAATTTACAAATGCGGTCAAAATTTGACGCTGTCAATATTTTCCACCGCTCTTCGTACCACCGACTGCTTCGGTGTTGACCAATAGTTTTATTCAAAATTTCGTCTCGCTTCAAAAACAATTTTTGTACAAATTTCTGCGCTGCTTCGTTTTATTATTTCTCTAGGATATCCGGCGTTGGTTCAGCTGCATACGGTTTATAATCAGCATCTGCGATTCCAGAGTACTTAGTACGGTAACGTATTGCTTTTTGATTGCAAATCAATTTTACGCTTTTGTTTTTCGCAAAATAACTACTACTTACGTACGTACTATTGGCTCTAGTTTTCACGATTTCGTGGAGTGTACCTAATTCATTATGCGCTACAGCAGTTTTACTCCTGGTTTGATAACTACGGTGAAAAGCAAAATTCACACGATTACCACCAACAAATTTCGCAACGTGGGAATTTTAAAGTGCTGCGGAATTGTTGGTAACATCATGTATCAAACTCTTGAAATCGTAAGATACACGACATACTGCAGTCATTATTTCCTTAAATAAACCGCTTTCTTCAAAATCTGGAATAATACTGTTTTTGGTTTTAGCAACGGTACAAAAATAACCCCGTATGATCACAAAAAATATGTTTCGGTGCATTTAAAACATCAAGTTCTAGTTCTTTAATTTTTATATCTGTAGTCACATCTTGAATTTTTCTAAATTGAATGACTTTAGTAACTTTACTACGAAGCCTGAGAATATTTTCTGAGATAATGTCTTTTAATTCGTTTTTGGTTTTTTGACTTGTCGTAATTTATTTATGTAATTACGCAAAATACGGTTTTTGCATTCATTTTTTTGTATTACAGTAGAAGTACCATAGGGCATCGACTCCACAAGTTTTCCATGCACGCTGCTATCGCCGTCACCCACTAATTTTACATATTTCATACATCTCTATTGTTTTTTGGAAATCCTTTACTAAAATGACTGCCTCCATTCCAGTTGATGATGTAAGTAAGTAATTTGTAGAATAAAGTTGTTATTTATATTAGACTGAAATGTATCTATAATTAGATTCAACCAATAAATAGGATTTAAATAATCAAAAATTAATCTTAAAAAAATAATAATCACATTTTACGTTTACAATAATTGCAGGACGTTTTTAATAACAATTTATAAATAAACTTACATTGGTTCATTGTTTCAAAGGATTGTAGCTCTATGATAATTACTAGAAATTTATTTAATCATCAATATCTCAAAACGACAATAAAGAAATTAAAAGAATAAGAATACCTTTTATTGTTGTTCAACATCCTGTTAGTATTAGCTCTAACTTTGTAAAATATCCATTAAATGATTAATTATAATTTGTTATTATAATCTATATTTCGTATAAAACAAAAACAAAACAATTAATGATAAAATACATAAATATTTTTTTAAAATTTTTCTTAATTTAATTTTGCCTGACGAAGAACTTAGAAAGCTTGCATTTAAATGGTTCTAAATAAATACAACCGATTACTCTAAAAATATCTTTAATACTTAAACATTATTTGTAACTAATTTAAAAATATATTGTTTGTTTCCTCCAAAAACATTTTTTTCGTGTAAACAATCACAGCAATTTAATATTAATAGAATTATTAATCAATGACTTATTATGTTAAAAAAAATTGTAGCATTTTGAATAAGAATAAGTAAATAAACTTAAGTTTGGTTTGTTTAAGAAAGGGATTTAAATGTCTATCATATTACAAATGGTAAATGCTGGTTTATGGTTTACATGCACCCCTGCAGTGAGCCAGGTAGTTGGTGTCATGAGGTTTGCAGATACTACAGGCGTTTATTAAATTTCAAAACTAAGATTTTATTTGACTAAATACAACCCTTAATTAAAGGGAAGTTGGTAAGTGTAAAAGTGAGGTTAGGTTAGTTTGAATTTTCCAATCTATTAATTTAAGAAAGTACTTGTTGGAATGAAATACTTTTTTGAAACTAAACAAAACCAACATAAGAAGTGATGAGACGTTAATATAAAAGCGTTTTTAGTGCTTTTCGCAAAACTACAATTCGCGCGTAAATAAGATTAACTTTAATCTTAATTAATTCAAAATTGTCTCACTAAATGATATTTATATTAATGTCTCATCAAAGGCATGAGTGATTAGATTGCATTTGTTTCTAATTATATCACATAGTAACAAATTCTAATAGATTTTAAGAAATAACTGTAGTTATTTTTTTTAACATGTATTAGAAACAGAACGCAAGATTTTATGAAGTTCAGACGTTTTGAAACAGATGGCGTCTTTTAAGAAGATAGTTTTGATTGTTTTGAATACATGTTTTAAATCAATTAAATATATAATGTGAAATACCAGCGTTGCCAATTGTAGTAGAATTCCACAATATTTGGGGATTTTATGTAATTGCGGGTATCTTTTAAGTATTACAAGTTGTTGTGGAGAATCCTGTATAAACCTATGTTTTATGATCTGTATCAGTTTTGTAGTTTTAATTTTGTTTGTGAAATTATTAGTAAATTTGTGAAATTCTTACAGTTTGTGTAGGGAAACGCGACAAAGGTTTTCGCCTTTTTTTTGTTTCCGCCTAAATGTTTAGGTCAAAACGTAAAAGCAAGTATTCAAAATTAGCAAAGATTAGACGATTATAAACATTTTGATTGTTGCAAATGCTTGAAATACTATTTAGCAATTTAGCATGGTTCGAGTAGACGGAAAAAATCCTATAGGAGGAGTATGTTAAGTCTAGAACTGACAAGTTGAGGTTTAAAAATAAAAAGTTTAACACATACGTTTGTATGTTTACGAATGATAAATTATGTCTACTATGCTGAGTTTAACATTCTGACACTTTTTAGAAAAAATCAATGTTTCCAAACACTATTAGAAAAGTGATAAAACAGTCGTAATAGTAATCAAATGTATAAAAATAGAATGTATTGAAATAAGCGATTGCTACAAACTTTTCAACACTGCTTTTAGCTTAGAGAAATGATGAAACTAGATAGGTCTAATAGGAATACTTTTTTTTATATATTTTAGGTGAGCTGTAAAGTTTAGGAATTCTAGGGTTTAAAATTTTTATATAAAAAGGAGATACGTTGAAAATGTTAAGGTGTTATTTATTTTTTAAGTTTTCAAGTGTGACGTTATTTAACGACGTAATCATTTTGTTTACTCAAGCAAAAAAAAAATTCTTTTAACTTTAAAAGTTCAATGACATATTTCATGTATTTTTAAAAAGCGTTATAACTATATTTTTATGTGCTAATAATATTGAATATATATATATATATATATATATATATATATATATATATATATATATATATATATATATCAAATATGTACTGTAACACTAAACAAGCTTATAAAAAATAGTTGTTAAAACTGCCATAAACATGTTTATATTCTTTTTCGCAGTTTTATATATTCGCCGGCGGATTTTCTAAGTGAAATATTTTATCATTTATTATGTCTCAAGTGTATCCATCAAGGGGTGTTAGATCCGGTAAATGAAAAAGATATTTACAGTCTACTATCTAGGAAATGATTATTACATCATATTTACCACCCAGAAGATGCAAGCTGCAATGTCTTGCGAAACGTTAGTTTGTTTGGGTTCACGAACAACAATACGGCAAAGGCCAAGTTCTACTTCTTGTTTTGGCTCTCAAAGAGAGACTAGGACCAAGCCTAAGTCAGGGTGTTTAACTACGACGCGGTCTAAGCCGAAAGTCGCTTATAATCTTAAAATATGTAAATCATACCCACCGTTTTACAAAATGATATAGTAAGTATTTAAAATAAAGAAATAAAACTATAACTGGTAGTAATATAAACGAGGACTTATTAAAATATAATAAATACAAAGTAGCTATATTTTTTTAATTGCGAATAAAAAACCAAAGATAGCATGTTGTAGGTGTTACTAAAACAAATTTTTAAATTTAGTATTTTTATAAAAGGTATATGTAAAATAGAAAAATAGAGTTTGGTTATCAAAACAAAAAATTTGTTTGGTGCGTTTATTACTTTATGAACTTTTTTAAACTCCGCATTTATTTTTATAAACTACTGCTTTAAAATTACAAATTTGAATAAAAAGTAACATTTTATAATCTTTTTTAGAAATGAGCGTATTTAAAACGTCATATAGTAATTTACTACTTGATTGACACATACTACGTTTCAAAAGCATGTAAATTATTACTACTTTTCTATATAATAACATATACCAAACTGAAAAAAGTCCAAACATTGTTTTATAGAAATGTATGTATAATGTAAAATTTATATATTTTTTTCATACTTTTATATTAAGCGATATCTAAATTAAGTAACAATTCTAAAGTATATACTAGATGTAATACTTTAATAAATAGTATCAAATAAATAAACATTTAACGGTAAATAAACTTTTAATTCTAAATCTTAGCTATTGTAATTTTACATACAAATAATAAATTTTAAAAAAATAAGTCATTAATAATTCAAGTGTTTGCAAAAACTAGTTAATAAAATTTGCAGGAAGGAAATGAAAGTAATATTAAATCCAACGTAATAAGTAGGTGTGCAAATACATTTATACTTTTATTATATATCGCTTTCATTTTGTCACAGAAACCTTATTGTTTCTATTACCAAACAAAGTTTTGCAAATACTAAAACCATTCAAGCGTTATTTTGGTGACATGAACGTATTTTGCAACAAAATTAATTTTAAATACACTCAATAGATCTTACCCGATTTGGTAAGCTATCTTAGTAATTTCACATATTTATAAAAATTATAATTGATAATAAGATAATTGTTGGGTAACTAAAAAAATCACAAATATTATTAAATTACAAAATATTTGTTATTGTTATGTTAAAGTATATTCATCCATTTATTAAGTATGTAGCAAACACACTTTCTGCATCTGAATATAGTTAGTAACTGTACGTAATAATTATCATGGTTACATTTTTATTATAGAAATGCTCATATTTTTTTAAAGCAATAATTAATTATTGACATTACAAATACAGCTACATTATTACAAACTAATTATATTATTAGTTTATTGTGCAAATCTGATTTATAGTAAGTATTTCTTTTTTTTTAACAATTATATTTAACAATAATAATAATGTTTTATGTGTTTATATGAATTATTAAGAAAAACAGTTGTTTATTACAATTCATGTAGGTATAAGTATTGTATATGTACAAAGTGTTCAAAATTCTCTATTCACTATTGCTATCTTTTTCAATATCAAAGCTGCAAATTGGGTTAAATTAGGAAAGTTGAAGCATTTTTTTCGTCGATTGCGATAGTGCAATAAAAAAACAATTAAACATCAAATTTTAGAAATATTCATAAATATACTATTTTTTTAAATGGAACACAAGGTGATTCAGTGAACAAACTCGTTTAAAAGATATTATTTATAAATCTTTCACTACTTTAAATAAAATTTTTGAGAAAAAAGCAACACGTTTAACTTGCAACATCTAAAAAACATAAAAAATCAATTTTTTAAGTTGAACAATTTCATTTTATTATTCTATGTTTATCTACAGATAATTTTTTACAAAAAAAGTTATAAAATGTTGTAGGAATTAAACGGTTTAAAAGTTACTGTTCATAAAAAATTATAAGTTGCAACATTGGTTGCAATGAGTCGTATTATCAATTACAATAACAATAGTACTAAGTAGGCTTTGACAATTATACATTAAATTAAAATAAACAATCGACTACACCAAGTATTTTTTTATTTGTGGCAAACCGTATTAAATTAAATAATGTAAATATTTAAAACTAAATTTAAATTAACTATAAATCTCAATTTACTTTTGTCAAGTGTTTACTGTTTTTTTTGCACTTTTTTCTTTAATACACTGAATTTTTATGTGCTCACCTATGGTATTTTTTCTATTACTTACAACTTTGTGTGTAAATTTAGGTTCATCTATCCAAATAATTCTTTTTAAAAAATTTGGATTTTCTTTCATATTAACTACCACCATTTTACAGAACTGTATGAGGTTTTCTTTGTCATTTCCTATCAGTGTTTGTGAATAAATTGAGGATTTTATGTTTAGTTCAACAGCTTTAACTAGAAGAATTAGAAATTAATATATATTTTCCTACTGATCTAATGGGCCATAAGGATATGTTTTAAAACTAATTAAGTATTGTAAGTTTTGGCATTTGTATTTTTGATGTTTCAATTGCGTTAAATCGTCTACATGTTAAAGCTTGTTTGATATTATGACATTTCTTGTATAAATTCATTCTCTTTGTAAACTATGCCATTTTAATGGTAAATGTAATTTTTATTTTGTTTTATGTCATAGCATCAACGCCCACTTGTTATTATTGTACTGTAGTTATAATCATCAATTGCAAGTAAAAATCCATTTATACACAATAATTTTTAAAACATTTTGGGTAGAAAATAATCTGTAGACTAACATAAAACGATAAGAATGGTTTTCTTCTAATAAAAAAACTGGTGTGGTCACCACACGACTTCCTATAAGGAATTTCTACATATTTTTTATATTCAAATTGAAGTAAAACATTCAAGTCAAAAGAATATAAAGAATTCAGAAAACTTAGGTTTATAATTTTATTTGCTTAAAAGAAATAATAGTAAAAGTACTAAGTATTACACATTAGTATATATACAGGGTGCAACTAATATAACGCATAATCTTGTAATAGGAGGTAGCTACGATGGTTTCGAACACATTTGCTTGATGAACAGTGGTTTAACATTTCAAATTTTTTTTATAAATTTTTTATTAAACTAATAAACAAGTATTAAGAACGGGCCTGTTTCGTTTTACTTATCGTTTTTGTTTCATAACGACAATGGTAGAACCACTAAACATAAAAATAAAGAAGTCTTATCTTGGATTTGTAGATTTGTAACAAATAATCGATTTTACTGTTTTCTATGTTTACTGTTTTCACATGATTAATTCATTAATTAATAATGTATGGTGTAAAAATAATGTAACGGATTTATAGCATTTAAAAGAAAAAGTAAAAAACACTAGTTATCGGGGAATCACATGAAAAATTGTATGCTACTCTTAGTAGCGTCGGTATTTGCTTATAATTGGACGGCGCTTGCCAAAAGTCAATTGAAGACCACAATGAAAATGTTTGGCAAATTGGATACATCTTTAAATAAAATAATTGATTGACTTTACCTATGACTACCGTAGACAGCGATGTTTCTCTACATTAAAAAGAACTAAAACATTTCTACGCAATCGGCAATACTATGGAACAAGAAAGATTTTGCGCATTTTTATGCTAAACATTGAAAAATGAGCTGGTTATTGATCATTTCAGTAATTGTAAAAATGGACGTATATCTTAAATATAATTGATCTTAAATATAAATCGCGTTACTATAAGAATGTTTTTTTAGACTTTTTGCGATAATTGGTTTTTTTTAAATGGCCCTCTGACGCCACTGCGTGTAAGGTACTTTCCTTGTCAAATAAGTGGCGGCTGGTCCGTAAGAGTTTTTAGCAATTGATCGAATATCAGTTTATCGAAAACGCAATTAATCGAATGGCAATTTATCGAATTGTAAATCTAAAATGGTAAAATAAATACTGTAAAACCTGTTAGCGTTACATAAGATGCTACGTTCAGCTGTGCTTACTAGTCTCTCTTTTCTAATAAAAGATATTTATAATTTTTTTTGTATTTATCTAAATTTTTAACTTTTTCTGTATTTAAAATTTTGAGTTTTTTCCTAGTGCTTGTTGTTTATAGTATTCGAATGATTACGTAGTTTACAGTTGTATTTAGGCTATATGTTTTATTTTAACAAGTATTTTTTCTTCTATATTTTTTTGTGTTTTTTTCTAATGATTGTTAGTTATACTATTTTAATTATCAAATGATTGCATTATTGTTATATTTACCATTACGACGCAGATAATTGGATATATTATTTTGATCAAATTTTTCAGCGGGTCGTTTTTCTCTATCAGCACAGTCTTTATACTTTTTACGACTAGAAGTCGCTTGTTGTCCGCCTACATACTGTTCGATTTGCATTTTGTGAAGTCTTTGTTCCTTTTGAATTGTTTCAATAAATTTCCATATATTCGCATGTTCTGCAGATATTTGTTGCTCAAAACGTCGATGTTAACCTTCTACAGCGTTGTTGTTGGTTGTTGGCAATCTTTGATTTCACTCAGTTTCTCTTCATTTAAGCAAAAGTAGCAAATGAATATTTTTTCATAAGGGACAAAAGATTTATAGCTCTAGTAAGTAATAATACAGCGATTAACGACATTTTACGTAATAATTTTACAAAAGAAAGAATTCTGGCAAAAAGACACTATCACTTTATAACACGATTAACGATAATTACCGTAATAATTATACAAAAGAAAGTTCTTGCAGTTCAAGTATTTTTAGAATATTACATTTCGGAGAAAAAATTAGGTCTGTATCTAAATTTGAACCAATTCTCAAATATTAACCTTTGAAATTCGAATCATTTTGCCACTCCAAACTAAAACTTAAAAATAAATAAATATATTAAAAAGGAAGACTAGTAAGCCGACCTCCATGTGGTATTCTTCTGAGTAACGCGTACAAACTTTGCAATAGTATTTATTTTACCATTTTAGATTTACGATTTGATAAATTTCCATTCAATTAATTGCGTTTTTGATACATTCATTTTCGATCAATTGAATTCGATCAATTGCACTTGGTAAATGGAGATTCAGTAAAATTTCCTATTCTCATTTACAGATAAAGATATAGGATATAAGTATTATCTACATTTTATTACTCTAAAACATTGGTTTAATATAAACGTCATTCAAAGCAACTTATATTAAATAAGTATTTCTTCATGTTCAGTGTACAATTATTGGAGTCCCTACTACGAAATTTTTATATGCAGTTTTAACTTGCGAAAAGACTTGCACGTTTATACTCAGCGATGCTTTCAATTTAATACTTATTAAAACGCGGAATTTGTAGAATTTGTTCTAAAAGTGTTCTAAAAGTGTACTGTATATTTGTCAGACGTAATTTTCAAAAAATGCAAAAAAATATTGTTCAATTTATTTTAAAAAATGTATTTGTAATTCTGTCAATAATCTTTTTAGTAGCTTTGTAAATATTAAATCTCAATTTACACAAAACAAAAATGGTTTCGGATTAAAAACGATAAGTTAAAAAATCGCAATTATTATTCCAATATTGGCAAAATGCAAAATTTTTTAATTATTTTTAGAAAAATGCAAAATGCACTCTTTCTGGTCTGTGATATGGCTGTCATTTGTAAAATTACGGAATGAAAAATTTAAATTATTTAATACAATATACTATTATACCTACGTTACAAAATTTTCTTAAACAAACAAATAAAAAGTGTATGTGTTTATTATTTTTGTTTTATTTCATTAACAATGCACAAATGTATTGTGTAGGTACATACATAATACATATGTACTACATAAATTGTAAGTAACTTCAGATAGTTTTAAAGTAAGAAATTCAATCCATTAAAAACAAATTTTAAATTCTAAACCAGAAACTTTTTAAGAAACAATTTTCTATACTAAATGTAAAAGTGAAAAAAGTCAAGTCAAGCCAAGAAAAAATCTGTAAAAATCGACACGATAAAAATCTTTGTATTAAACACAATAATTAACATCAGCATTAGTATTATCTCGATAAATCACTAGACTTAGCCAAGAAAAAGTTGAAATAAAAATTCCCGAAAGGCCTACTCCAAATTTAAAACTATATCTAGCAGATAAAACTGCATTACGTAATTTTACAAAAAATTTTTCTAGTGCAGTTTATAATAATAAATGGGCATGTGAATGTGAAAAAAAAATGTTTTGTTTTGCTTCTCATGTTTATTGTTTTATCTAAATGGAACCGATAAAACTTGGGCGAGGTTAGAATGTAGGTAGAAACTTAACATGTTCCCGTTTTACCTGCATAGTTCTAGGATTTAGTTAAATATTGTACATACTGTTTCTGTTTGTGTCATTCTGCTTTGTTTAAAATTTCTTTTATTTTAAGTAGGATTAAGATTCTAGTTACCTGGCATTGTTAGGGGCTTACTACTTGACCTTGGTACCTGATACAACTTTTGTCTTTACGACTAAGGATAAGGATACCCTGAACACTTGGTTTACATCTGCTAAAGACAAATAAGGGGCTCTAAAACATGAAGGGGTTTACAAAATTCTTTATTCCTGTGGATCAAGTTATATAGAACAGACGGGACGCTTTATTAAAGTTAGAGTAAAAAAACATATGGCTGATTGCAAATATCGTAGTTCAAGTTATCGTTTTCTTCTTTACCTTTTCAGAGTTTAGATTATGGTTTGTTTCACAAGTTGATAACCTAACTTTTGAGAAGTTCTTAGTTAGATTTCGGTTGCTTGTTTGAGTTTTGCGATTTATCTCACGCCCTTCCCTTTACGAAAGTGGGCAAAACGTTGGCAACTTCGGTTACAACAACAATGACACGGTTCAAACCCGGAAGACATTCTTATCATAGTATAGATTCCGGCCGTGGAAGGCTTCGCTATTATCGCAGAGTTACTAAATCAGCAGTGGCAGAACACATGTGGAACCAAGGACACACGCTAAACTTTGACCCCACTAAAGTGTTGGCTGGAACTCCTTTCTACTTTCCCAGACTAATCCGAGAAGCTGTGGAAATAGAAAAACATTCATGTAATATAAACCAAGAAGACGGTTTAAGACTCAGCAAATCTTGGCTACCAGTATTATATTGTCTTGTAAAGGACACAAACACTTACTCCATGTAATAACAAAGTCAGTCAAGCGGTAACGCAAAGATAAGGTCTGTTAACTACACGCTTCGCTATTGATCTAAATATCGTCACTTACACTTTTTCCTTTAGTGACATTTACCACTCTGAACACGCAAGCTGCAATGTTTTGCAAAATGTCAGTTCGTTTGGGTTTACGAACGACAATACGCAAAGGGCAAGTTCTACTTTTTGTTTTGACTCTCAAGGAGAGATTAGGACCAAGCCTAAGTTTGGGTGTTTACGACGCGGCCTAATCCAAAAGTCACTTATAACCATAAACTCGTGAAAGCTTAAGATTTTACAATATTGCGAAGGTCATTTCTTAGAAAGTACTACTTAAGATCATTTCGGATGTTTTATAGTAAACATTCTTTATAAAAACAATATCACTGCTTTTGATGAATCCCGCTCTTTAGCGTTAAAACGATTTTATTCGTTAGAACGAAAACTGTTAGCCCATCCATCTTTAAGGCAGAAATATACAAAATTTCTGTTAGAGTATGATGCTCTTAGTCACATGACTGTTATTGACAAATTCTTTTTGCACAATGGTTTAAAATTTTATTTGCCACATCACGCCGTTATCAAAACAACTAGGTCAACTATCAAAACTCGTGTTGTTTTTGATAGTTCTGCAAAAACTACATCAAGTTTATTATTAAACGAGATTCAACACAACGGCCCTGTAATACACAGCGATTTGTTTGAGATGTTATTACAATTTTGTAAACATTTATACGTCATTACAGCGGATATTAACAAAATGTACCCTCAAATGTTAGTCGACTCAAGTCAACAAGACGTAGAATTGATTGTTTGGAGGTCAAATCAAAATACAAATACTTCCTGTTATCAACTCAATACTGTTACCTACAGTACAGCAGCATAATTCATAGTAATTAGATGTTTAAAATAATTAGCTTTAGACAACCGTTCTACTTATTCTCTTGCATTTAAATCAATAAAATACAATTATTACGTAGACGATCTTTTGACCGGATCAAATTCCACTGATAGTTTGTTACAATTACAATCCCACATTTCAGAAATCTTAAATTCGGCAGATTTTAAGTTACTAAAGTGGTCTTCAAACAACGGAAGTTTGCTAGAACATTTGCGATTAAGTGAAACCACTAACAATCAGACTGTCCAAATTTCTGATTAACAAGAATCCCGAACATTTGGCATTTTATGGGTTACCGGTTTAGATGATTTGCAATATAGCATTCAAAACTTTACAGATGCTGAAATAATCATCAAACGTTCCGTGCTTGCTACCACAACACAAATATTCGATCCTTTAGGGTTACTAGGTCTCGTCATCATTCAAGCAAAGATCATATTGCAATCATTATGGCAAGGGAAGGTAACTTGAGATGAAGGTCTTCCTATGCATATTTCCACAAAACGGTTAGAATTTTATGATTAATTATTATTCCTGAATTCTTTAAGAATAGCACGACATGTAATAGTAGCAAAACCTCAAGATATTCAACTACACAAATTTTCCGATGCGTCAGAAGCAGCTTATGGAGCTTGCATCTACGTTAGGTTTTGTAAGAATACAAGACAAACCCTAATTCATTTATTATGCGCAAAACCACGTGTAACCTCATTAAAAATCATAAGTTTACCTAGACTGAAATTGTGTGCGACTTTGCTTTTAGCTCGTTTAGTAAAACAAGTCACAACAGCTCTCAATGTTGAAATTGACAATATATTTTATTGTTTTGATTTTATCATAACGTTAAATTGGTTGCGTGAACCCTCAACCGATGGAAAACGTTCGTAGCCAATCGTGTTTTAGCAAGCTGCAATGTCTCTTGTTTGGGTTCACGAACGACAATATGGCAAAGGCCAAGTTCTACTTCTTGTTTTGGCTCTCAAGAAGAGACTATGACCAAGCATAAGTCTGGGTGTTTTACTACGACGCGGTCTAAGCCGAAAGTCGCTTATAATCATAAACATAACAACCGCGAAAGCTTAAGATTTTATATTCTTTATTACCGTTAACGATGGTCTTTTGCAAGTCGGTGGTCGCATTTGTTTATCCAATTATAGCCACTATAACAAGCATCCCATTATTCTTGCTTTATCATATTGGTTATTTAAATTAATTTGCAGAACACAGATATATATATAAATATTCATTTTCGTTTGTTACTCAACAAAGGCGATCCATCTTGACTTAGTAACAGATATGACTACTGAAGCATTTTTACCCGCATTCAAAAGATTTGTAGCTCGCAGATACCGGTAGTAATTTTAAGGGAGCTAAGGCAGAGTTAACCGAATTCAACTCATTTTTATCCATAGCCGAAACAAAAAAAAACTTTAATAAATTTTTGCGATTTTATAAATACGTCATAGCATTTTATACTACCACGATCATCTCAGTTTGGAGGTGAGTGGGTGGCCGGTGTAAAATCTGTCAAATTACATTTGAAACAAATTGCATCAAATACTTCTCTCACATTTAAAGAATTCTATACGTTGTTAACGCAAATTGAAGCCGTATTAAACTTCCGTCCATTGAGTTCACTTTTATCTGATCTAAACGACCTTGATCCTTTAAACTCATGCACATTTTTCTAATTGAACGTAAACTCACCGCTATGCCAGAGCCCGATTTGATCAAGATGGCGGAGGCTAAGCAAATATCAAGATATTATGAAAATACAACAGCATTTCTGGAAACGCTGAAGCCAGGAGTACATCCACGAACTCTAAGCTCGTTTAAAATGACAAACCAATCCCAAAAACATTCTGCAACTTGGAGCGCTAGTTCTAATTTGGGACGACAATATACCGCCTTTAAAATGGTGGTTTGCACGTGTTATCCAACTGCATTCCGGAAGTAACGGTGTGACTCGCGTTGTGTCAGTGAAAACCGCAAATGGTGTTATATTAAAGCGTGGGGTCTGCAAAATTTGTGCGTTTCCGAACGATGACTACAGTGACAATATTTCAACAAAGTTTAATATAATAATTGGCTTTAAGTAATTATATATTCTAGTTATCAACTGAAATTAGTATTTCAATGGGGGGCGGGATGTTCCGTTTTACCTGCATAGTTCTAGGATTTAGTTAAATATCGTACATACTGTTTCTGTTAGTCATTCTTCTTTGTTTAAAATTTCCTTTGCTTTAAGTAGGATTAAGATTCTAGTTACCTAAAATTGTTATGGGCTTATTACGTGACCTCGGTACCTGGTACAACTTTTGTTTTGTCATTGTTAATTAGTTTTTAAGTTTCCAAAAAATTGTATTACAGTTCAATTCAATAATAAAAATCAGGTGCAACAGCACACTCAAGCGTTATTTTACTTTACGCATAAACATAACATTTAAATGAAAAAATTAAAAAACAAGTTTCTGCAATATATATTGCTCAACGGAATTTATTTGTTAAATCCAACAAACTTTTAGAAGTAGTATCTATAACAAATTATACTTATTCTAAAATTTGATTAGAATTTTTTTGTTTTTACTTTTTTAGAGGTGGTACCTATCAGCAACTAATTAAAAACCGTAATTAAGGACGTGTATGCACGCTTGCATTATTTAAAATACACTGTGCATTTAATGATTGTCCGGTGTTTGAATTTGCCGCTTGTTTATTCGTCAACGAACCAACATTGTTTGATTATAGTTACTAGAATGACGACGCGGCAAATTCAAACACCGGACAATCATTAAAATACGCACCGTATAACTGCGATACAGTTTGTCTAATTTTGCTATATATTTATCTATCAGTATCACTTTTTTGGTTTTAATAAGACGTCTGTTATCAATTGTATTTTAAAAAATTGCACAAATTGAAACATAATGGATTTAATCAAATAGACGTCTGTTACATTTAATGAAATGTTTGGATTTTTTATTCAAATGTAATTTAATAATAATTTCATATTTATATTTTTTTATTGTTTTGGAAAATAACAAAAGTAAGTCAAACGTCAAGAACGTAAATTGAAAGATTTATGTGAGTAAAAGCTTCGACCAATTACACGTATTATAATAAATAAACGCTGATAAAATCATATTAAAAAAATGCCAAGTTTTTCCAAAAAGTAATTTGTTTAGAGAGATGCAACCACCTACAAGAAGCAAATAATATAGCAAAATAAAAATGAGTTAATATCTTTCCCCCCACCAATGTACGTAAAGGTAAGGAAGTAGAGAGGGAGTTCGGAGTTGTTACGTGCTAACGGTTGTAAGCAAAAGTAATGTAAGAATTGTTGTAAGGTGTAGGTAAAATAAATAAACAATTATAAACATTCATGGCAATTGTACGATACTTTACAAAAAAAATAATCTCAAATCATTAAAAGTTTTAAATCTACCGGTTCAGCATTGGGACGCTATCCTAATCCCGATAATAACGGCAAAGTTTGACTATGGTACTAGGAAGAAATGGGACCTAAAATTAACTGCCAAACAACCTAGCATAGACAAACTATTTGAGTTTTTCAATAAAAAATGTCAGTTGCTAGAATCGGTTAAATTAGCAAATCAAGTAACAAAGTACAGCCTTACGTTAAAAATAATTTTTCTATGAATAAAACTAGAACTCTTGTTTCAACATTATCAACCAAATGCGTTATTTGTAAAGAAAATCATTTAGTTTACCACTGTTAAAAATTTGTAGGTATGCATGTAGACGAACGGTACAACAAAGTCAAACGTTTAAATCTATGTTTTAATTGTCTTCGGGACAACCACCAAACTCAAAATTGTCGAGTGATAAGATGCCGTCAATGTAACAGAGCTCATCATACTTTATTACACCGTAGTTCCAACGTAGAGCCAAGTAATTCAAATTTAGGTGCACAAAGTGAAAATCAATCTTTTATAACTAATCACGTTAAGTCAAATGAAATTAATACGGTAGAACCAATTCAAGGTAACTTGGTAACAAATTTTTCATCAAATACAGCTGCAATATCGCAAGTTTTGTTATCAACGGTTATGGTAGAAGTAAAAAATGATCATGGAAAATTGATAAAATGTAAAGGATTATTAGATTTAGGATCACAAACAAATCTTTGTACAACTTCGTTAGCTCAAAAATTAGGTATCCTTTTAAAACAAATCGATATGCCAATTACGGAAATTACTCATACTATATTTATTAATTAAAAACAGTGCTCATATCACATTTAAATCACTTATTAACGACTCCAATTAATCAATTAATTGTTTAATAGTTGATAGCATTACAGATAAGTTACCTCAAATAACCTTTCCTTAAGACCAAGTAGAATTACCATCTTATATTCAATTAGCAGATGGCAGTTTTAATGTATCTTCAAAAATTGATCTATTGTTAGTTGCAGATGTTTTTTCGAGAATTTTAAGAAATAACATAAAAATTAAGGAAATTCAAACATATTTACAAGAAACCGCATTATAGTGGATTGTAGGTGATAGACTTGGTATAAATCATTTAAATTCTTTAAACAGTGTTTGTCATTTAAGCTTAGAAGATTTAAATACAAGAATTTCAAAAGTCTTGGAAAACGAATATCCCGAATACAATGCTAAAGACGGCAAAGCGGATTTATCGATAGTACAATTTTACAGAAACACGTGCAAACGATTACCTAACGGAAAATACGCAGTAAAATTACCATTTAAACATTTAGACAATAGCATAGGTAATTCCAAAGAAATAGCACTCAACGATTTTACAATTTGGAGAAAAAATTAAATAAAAATCCTCAACTATTATTATAATACCAAAATTTTATGCATGAATATTTAGCTTTAGGTCATATGGAATTAATAAAAAATACTGAAATATGGGGCACAAACACTTTCTATTTACCTCACCATCCTATATTTAACGAAAATAGTGAAACAACAAAAACACGCGTAGTTTTCGATGCTAGTTGTAGATCAGATAATAACCTTAGCCTTAATGATACTCTTTTGATTGGTCCAAACTTGCAAAAAAAGTTAGTTAATATCTTACTGAAATTTAGAACTCATAAATATGTATTAAACGCCGAAATAACCAAAATGTATCGGCCAATATAAGTTCTAAAACCAGATTCCAATTACCAACTAATACTTTGGAGAAATTGCGATACAGAAAACATTCAAACTTATCGATTAAAAACAATCACTTACGGTACAGCATGTGCGTCATTTAGCAATACGGACACTACAACAATTAGCTTATGATGAAATGCATCATTTTTCATTAGCTTACCCAATAATAATAAATGACTTTTATATGGACGACCTGCTTACGGGAGCAGATTCTATAAACGAAGCAATTATAAGAAATCAAGTAAGCGCGGTATTACAAAGTGGAGATTTTGTATTGCGTAAATAGGCATCAAACTCAACAGAGTTGTTACCAGAATCCAATCACGTTGAGCATCTTATTAAACTTGATAAAGATTCAGTATCAAAAACACTCGGACTTTTTGGGATAGTAAGAATGATTAAGATATATATAAGAATGAGGTTAATTTATTCAATAAGTAATATAGTTAAGTATAGGTATGTAACTAAAAGATTAATATTATCCGTAACTGCTAAAATATATGACCCGTAAGGATTAATTGGTTCTATAATTACCACAACAAAGGTTATCTTGCAACAATTATGGTCTCTTTAAGTACAATGGGACGAACGTGTACCAGATAGTGCAGAAAAAACATTGTTAGCGTTTGTAGATAGGCTTAAATATGTAAATTATATAGAAATTCCTAGGTATCTTTTATCTGAAAATAAGTTAGAATCAGTCGAGTTGCACGAATTTTGTGATGCATCGATTAAAGCGTGTGTTTATATACGAAGTATAGATTGCGTAGGAACTTGTTACGTACGTTTGTTATGCTCCAAATCAAGAGTAGCTTTTTTAAAAACAATTACTTTGCCGCGACTAGAGTTGTGCAGGGCGGTACTATTAGCGGACGTCATGAAACAAACGGAATCTGATTTAAACATTGAAGTAAGTAAAATGCAGTTTTGGACAGATTCAACAATAGTTTTATCGTAGATAGCTACAGATCCCAATAAATAGAAAACATTTGTATCCAACCGCGTATCCCAAATTCAAGCAAATTCTAATGTTAATTCATGGTCTCATGTTAGTTCTGGTGATAATCCCGCAGATTTAATATCTAGAGGAATATTGGCGGATAAGTTAAAGGAATCATCTCTTTGGTGGCAAGGACCGCAACAAACAAACATAAAATTTAATCTGGGCATGCTACTAAGCGAATTCAAAAAACAAGCAATTACCGTCACTGTTATTAATAATAATAAAAACACAATTTATAGCAATTTTAATAAATATTCGTCGTTTTCCAAACTAATTAGAATTATTGCGTATGTTCTTAGATTTATAAATAGATGCAGGGATATGAATGCAAAAGGATCTAATCACATTACCACAAATGATTTAAATAGCGCACATAATCTGATTATAAAGCTAGTTCAAATGAATGAATTTCGGTTAGAATATGATCAGTTAATAAAAAATAGAAAATTAACCAACCAAAGTAAGTTACTTGCATTGAACCCTTTTATGGATTCGAATAATTTAATAAAAGTAGGAGGTAGATTAAAAAACTCTAGTTATAGTTTCGACAAAAAATATCCATTAATACTATCTAACAAACACCACATAACTGAAATTTACATGCAGAACATTAAGCCACGTTAGCAATAATTAGACAAAAATATTGGATAATATCAGGGGCTAATGCGGTTAAAAGAATATTGCACAAATGTGTCACCTGTTTTAAAATTAATCCTAAAACCGACAACCCAATTATGGGAAATTTACCGGCTGTTAGATTAGAGCAAAATCAACCATTTTTGAAATGTGGTGTAGATTTTGGGGGACCTATTCTAATAAAACCCGCAATTAGATCAAAGGTCTGTAGTAAAGCTTATATTGCGGTGTTCGTTTGCTTCTCAACCAAGGTAGTTCATTTAGAGCTGGTAACGGATTCGACAACAGACGCGTTCGTAAATTGTTTAAATAGATTGTTGGCACGTAGAGGCCAAGTAGCAGAAATTTGTTTTGATAATGCCAAAACCTTTTGCGGAGCTCAACGCGAATTAAAAGAAATTAAAAAATTTATCTCAACCAACGGTTTTAGAGACTTTATAGTTGATAAGCTTAATATCAAAAATATTAGTTGGAACTTTATACCACCTCGTGCTCCAAACTTTGGGGGCATCTGGGAAGCGCAAATTAAAAGAATTAAATATTATTTAAAAAGAGTAGTAGGAGAGACAGTGTTGACCTACGAGGAGTTGCACACCATATTAACTTTAATAGAAGCCTGTATTAACTCCCGACCACTCTGTCCTTTAAGTAATGATCCCAATGACTTAGATCCTCTAATGCCTGGCCATTTCCTTATTGGTGAGCCACTAACAGCATCCGTACCACCAAATTTTTTAAACTCTAAGATAACTAGTTTGTCTCAATGGCAACACATGGAAAAAATTCGGCAACATTTTTGGAAGCGCTGGAGCAGCGAATATGTCACGTAACTGCAACAACGATTAAAATGGAAGACAAATTCAAGACAAACTTTAAAACTAGGAGAGCTAGTTATTATTAAGGAAGATAATTTACCTCCATTGCAGTGGAAAGTGGGCAGAATTGTGTGTAGTCATGCGAGAATCGATAGTGTAGTGCGAGTAGTGTCTGTAAAAACTATTAACGGAGTAATTAAACGTCCTCTGAACAAATTATGTGTGTTACCGGTAGAAGAAGATGTAAAGTTGTAAAGTTAAAAAAAAACTAGAAATATAAATTATAGTAAACAAATTATAAATCAATGTTAAGTACGATTAGTTAATATCTGCCCCCCCCCCTTCTCACCAATGTACGTACAGGTAGGGAGTTGTTAAGTAACGGTTGTAAGCAAAAGTAATTTAAGAATCGTTGTAAGGTGCAAGCAAAATAAATAAACAATTATAAACTTCCATGACTGATCATTCACCAACCAACAAATTAATACAAATGGAATTGATAAATTGATGTTACGGTCAATACTACTAGAAATCATATCTCTCTTTCTAATTTATGATTAAAACAACCTACTAAATGACCCTTTTTTTGCATAAATTAGTAGTAACCATTTTGTTTTACAGAGTATACTTCAAATTTAAAAAAATCGAATCTGTTAAGTATAATATTTCAAAATTATACTGGGAGGAACCGTTTTAAATTAAAGCATATAGCTTATCAAAAAAAGAGAATATTAAAATTCTATTATTTTAAACAAGTTTTTGCTGAATATCAATTTATGCTAATACATTTATTTTTTCTTGTAATAAATTTTGCATTTACATGAAAACTTTAAGTAAATTATTTGTATTATGTTTGACGTAGGCGTCATTAAGTTTTATTTGGCATATCAAAATGAAGAAGAAACTCCCGCAGTTTAGTGTTTTTGATTAGGATAAAATATTCTATGTGAAAGACTGTGTTAACTTGTTATAATATAAAACTAGATTTTATATATTTTTAATATTTTACGGTTGCTTGCTGATGTGTAAGTATTCATTTTTGTTTAATAATGAGAACATTTACAATCTATACTTATTATTATGTAAATGATAATACAACAAATTATAAAAAAATAAGCAATAAGATTTATATTTTATTGCAGCATTAACTTTCATTTTTAATATCTAAAACACAAAAACTGATTGATAGAAAAAAACCTTTTCAATTTGTAAAATAAAACTAATTATAAGATAGTGAATGGTAATAAATAAAATAATTTTTTAAACGTATAACACTAGAACTACATTTTAACGTCTATGTAAACGTAAAATTTGTCAAGTAGTAAAGTTTAAAGTCACCGATTTGTCATTAATTAGCACAATCTATGTAATCGACAATAAAACATGTCTTGAGGTATTCGACGTTATGTTAAAGATGACGTATATTAAGTATCATTTAAACAAAAAAGTTAAATTTCACAGAAATGATTTTTTAAATTTGTTAATTGCGGTTTAACTTTAGATCTTATATTTTCTTTTTTACAACTTTATTTACTATATAATTTGCACATATAAGGTACGAAATGACATAATTTTCAATCAGGATCTATGTAGAATTTACTTATAGAAGTATAAGCAAGAAAATTAAAAGACATAACTATAAAAATAATTAGAAGAATTAAATCGTCGAATATATTAATTATACATTACATATGAGAGCCATTCATCTTTAAATATTTCTGTACATCTTAACCACATGGAAAATACGTAAGTTTGAAAAAAAAACGATTTAATGATAAAAATGACGAAACGAATAAACATTGCGTAATGTTTTAATAATAAGGAATATATTAATACGCATTGAGTTTTTAAAATACGAGTTTAATTACTTATATTATTCATAATTTACAATAAAACGGTAACTTACATAATTATAGTTAACTCTTGCGTGTATCTTCTATTATGACTATTTTATACAAATATTATGATAATTTATTAAAATATTCGCGTCTTGCTCTAAAATTTTCCCAATATAATTCATTTCCTTTCGGTCAGAACTGGTTTTTGGAAGCTCTTTGTATTCTTTTAGAAAAGAGACACGAGTTATTAGTAGTTATCACTAAGATGATCAGTAAGTCGCGTTACTAACAAGTCTGGTGACATTATCATCAACTTGATAAGGTCATGGTCATATCCATATGTCACATACTGATCTTTTCCAGCCGTCATGGCACCTCATATTGCTAAAACGTGACTAAACTCAGGTTACAATATTAATTTGGTTTTTAATGAATTATTAATATGGAATTAATTTTTTTGTCATTGTAGACCCCCAACATTTCTGTCAAAGTAAATTAAAAATCACGTAAACATAAGAGTTTATAACAAAATATTACTATAAAGTGATATTTAAATAATTGATACTTTAGTTTTATTAAAACCATAGAACGTTATCTTTACAAAAACCAATTGGAAAAGATATATCAAATTGATTGAAAAAATATTAAATTCTGACAGTTGATTACACCATGTACCTACAATTTTTTAGTAGTTTACATATGCTTCTGGCTAAAACTTTATTGTTTTTACTTCAACAGAAAGTCAAGTTACTATTTGTGGATAATTTAGAAAAAAGTTTTGTTTAAACGTATAAATCTTAAATCTTTTCTTACTTTATTAAACAACAATATTTAAAGAATAATATATTATTTTGTCAAAATAATTGCTACGAACCAAGTTATTGCAAAATAGTACTTTATATTCCAAAGTTGAAAAGTGTATTATTATAACCTAAGGTATATAAGTCACGTAGCTATTTTCTCAACCACGGTCTATATACAATTTTTTCTACTACTAGAGTTATTAAAAGCTTTTTAATTGTTAAAAAACCAAAATTTAAAAAATTAATTTTAAATTAAAAATCAATAGTGAGTGTTTTGTTATGTGATTGTGACAGTTGTCAGTAGTTTAATGCAATTAACTTTGACATAACTGTGATTTACAACACTAAAATAAATAAATAGCGTACGGTTTTTTGCTAAAGTTACTAAAATTGTTTAAGAACATTATTACTTTAGGTATTACATATATGTAAAATATATTTAATTCTGTAATATTCACATTTAGTTAAGCGCGAACTTTAAATAACTTAAATTTTTAAAATCAAACAAATTTGTTTAATTAACGATTTAAATTCTTGCATCTGATTGACAATTTTATAAACTTTTTGTCTTTAAAACTGTTATAGAATTATCAGAAAATGTAAATATGTTTATTTTTAACTTATAGTTAATAATGAAATATTATTTATCTGCGGTTAAAATAGTACTGCATCATAACTTACTATTATCCGTAATAATGAAAGTCTATACAACGGATGTACATAATGTTTTATACAAAATTTATTGTAAGGATTGCAACAAACGCTACATAGGGCAGACCAAACAAAAAATAAAAAATCATTTAAAAAACTTCCATACCATTGTAAAAACAAAAAACCTAGATCAGTGTAGCAGTAGATCACATTAACACAGGTCACAATTTAGGTTTTTGAGCTCTACAATCTTAGATGTGGAACAGTCCTTTAATAAACGGTTAATAGCTGAAATGATTTTTATTATTAAACACAACAATAATATCAATTTTAATATTGATACTAATAACCTAAACAGTATCTATCAAAATTTAATTTCTAAAATGTGATTGAGATTATTCCATTGCATTGAATTTGTAGTAAGAATAATTTCGGTTATAACTTAGTGATATTTGTCTGTGTAGATGTTTGCTGTTTGCAATTTATTGTACTTCTACACTAACTGTAAATGTGTTCATTTATTTATTCAGATTTACAATTTTGACTAGTTCATTGGACGAGTCGTCTTGAACCTGTTTTTTATGAAAGTGTATATCTAAATAAGTTGATTATAATTAGTTAAATTTCGTTTAATACGTATTCACTACTATATCAAATCTAATGTATTTTTTTTGTCTATGCAATAAAATAGTGGCCATGATGAAGTGCGACAACAGCGTCACGAAACGTCGCTGTTTAAAAAGTAAACCAAGTTGTTAGTTTTTGCTTCTTCTACCTGAAGGTTCAATACACAAAATCAGTAACTAACATTAGAAAAAAAAAGTTACCAGTAGTTCAGACTATCTTTGTGTTAATTGCAGTTTTATTCTAATACAATAAGTACCAGAAAAATATTAGCTACCTTTAATTATAGTAACCAAAGTATTGCTCACACAATGCAAACTATTTTTGTGCGTAAAAATTGAAATTATTTACATTAATGATTATTTATTTCTTTGTAACAGCGCTTTTATATCAGTTAACCAGTGAAACAACGAAAATTTTAATTGGCTTTACAAATGCGATAAGGCAAATAATTTAGTAATTTGTTGTGTAACGTGCGAATCCGTTAATTGATTTTTTTGCGTATTTTAATAAACGTACTACTGATCTAGAATCTCGATATCTTTAGAAGCTTAAAACTCTGGCCGTGGTCAAAGCTATACAACATTTTCGTTATTTTCTTTTAGGACGTTCTTTATAGTCACTACAGATTGCAACTATCTTAAATTAGTTCGTATTAATCAAGACCTTACACCACAGGCACATCGTTGGTGGCATTTTTACAAGTTTTTGATTTCGACATTCTTTATCACGAAGGAAACGCATGAAACATATTGATTTCTTCTCACGAAATTCAGCTACATGAAGTAAAGAAGTGTCTACTTTACCATTACTTAAATCTAAAAATGACACAACTTATATGATTTAAGTTAATGACTTATATTCTGACTGGTTGAAACTTTCTTAACAACGTGATGATAGCTTGGTTCAGTTAATTGCTGTCTTGGAAATTAACGATCTTCATCCAGATACCGCCAAGACATACGACATTCGAAATAATGTTTTGTTCCGTAAAATTGAAAGAAATCATTGCTCACACTATTTACTTGTGGTTTCTGGATCAATGACATGGTTAGTAATAAATCACATTCACACCGATTTGAAACATTTAGGATGGGAGAAAACTTTGAATAAAATTTATGAACTTTTTTGGTTTCCTCGTTTTATCAGAAAACTTCTAAAAATAACTCCGGCAAATCTAAAATTCAGATGCACTCGATACCAAAATTCTCTCAATCTTGGAATACCATTTATGTTGATATTTTTCGTAAATTAACAGGAAAAAATGACAACAAGGAATATGTGTTTGTAATTGTGTAATAATGTAAAATGTTTGTTGTAATTTTAACATTGAACTATATTTTATTGCTCACCAAACAAACAGATTTAATGGACAAGTTGAAAGGGTTTTGCAGACATTGAAAACCACTCTGACTACTATTGAAACTGTAAGTGACTAACATTGGCAAGATAGCTCTGGCGAAGTTCAACTGACTTTGAATTGTACAAAGCAAAAAGTTACTGGTTTTAGTCCGGCCGATCTATTGTTTGGCACATCTATTCGCTCATTAGAGTGTATTTAGAGGACTTGAAGTTAAAAGTGATCGTTCATTGTCAGAAGTTTGTAAAATTGCTGATAAAAGTATTGCAAAAGCATCCAAAAATGATTAAGATCGAAAACATTTCGGTAAAGCTACACGGTTAGTGTCGAGCGTTACACAATGACGATGCATTCTAACCTGGAACTCGTATAATACTCGATACATCTCTACCTTGCATATTAATTAATAGAAAAATAAATAATTATATTTGTCTAGTTTACCAAAAAAATTAATATTTATACATAAATGAAAACAAACACATTAGTTTACAACTTACTGCAAACTATATAGCATAAAAGCAATTATTTGATTAAAGTATATCTAAAAGTTTCTTGTGCACGTGTTATGTAAATATTGGAAGGTGCACGGATTAAATTTAAACAACACGCGGCGAGGTCATCTATACTCAATAAACAGTGTGATTACTCTAAAGCAGAAACAAAGTTTAGTAACATCGTGTTCTATGTACATATTTAGTTGTAAATTCTTTTCTTAGTAACACTAGGTAAATACCCAATATATGATATATCACTTTAATTTTAAAGTTGAATAGATATATCACATTTTAATAGTTTGTTTACATTTCTAAAAACTAAAAAAGTTGTATTGACATTTGTTATATATTTTTTATTGCTTACTATTTTTGAAAAAAAATCAATAACATGTTCATCAAAATATAAACAAATTTAAAAAAATTATTCGCTAAAACACCTGTTTAGAAAAATTCTCATAAATCAGTAAAACTCTCAATTCAAAACTACACCACGTCTAAATAATTAAAATATATGATAATAAACTATTTAGGTAAAACGCAAATCAAGTTCTTTTGCGCTTTAATATTAGAACTCTATTGGTACTATAAAAAATAAGAATTGACATGTAATTTAAAGCAATTTACATAAAATACGTAAACGTAAGTGCAATTTATACTATATGCTAATGAATAATCTTCTTCTTTTTAATAATTTGAGGAAGTGTTTTAGATACCTCAATAAATAAATAAATAAAATAACCTTCGTTTATGTTAGTAACGCAAATGTTTTTTTTTATTAGTAAGTTTGCTTAGATAGCTTTAGTTTGAATCTATTCAACATATTGTTTAAAATTCAGAAAAAATGCTTAATCATAAACTAGTAACTGTAAATATTACGTAAAACTAATTATAAATAAATTTTTAGTAATGCTAGCAGCTTATAATCAATGTATAGGTAATAAAACATACATAATAAAGTAAATTGATTAAATTAATAATGAATCCTAAATGAACATATTGTACAAAATGTTAATTTATAGGTACCTTTAAAAATCAGTTTTTATTTTTTTTTTAATTTGAATAATGATTTAAGTAAACACATTTAGTTAATGATACACGTGAGTTGAGTTAAAAATTCAGTTTTTATAGATAATAAGAAACTAAGTTTTAATATGTTTTCGCAGACAATAATCACTGCAGTATATACTAGAATAAAAAATATTATTTTGCTACCACTAAATTTGAAGGTTTTATAAACAAAATAATTACAGATTAGACTATACATAGTTTATCTAAAGCTATTTTTTTAGACGTTTCAGTGAGTCGAAATAATACATAATACTGTACTCATTTCTATTGAAAAGCTGCATGTTTTAAAAATGTTTTTGTTTATACAAGGTGTTTAGTTTTAGCTGGGCAGCATAAAGTTACACTTTTTTAAATAGCAACCTATGAATTTTTTTACGCTGTTTGATGAAGGCTTAATTTCGACGAGAAATACTTTTTCAATTTTTTAATTGTTTGTGGTGTTGCCATTTTAGAGCAAATTCTTAAAAAATACAGCATCGGAAAAAAATGGTCACAAAACTGGTGTTTTTTGAAATTTTGGAGTTTGTTTCCGTAAATTCGTAAATGAAAGTCAGAAATACTTAAATAGTCTAAAAGATTTTTTTAACTCGCCATACTTATTTTTGTATGTTTCATCTTGCTGAAACTCATTTTTTTTTAAATGGCACCTTTGATTTTTTACAACTGCTTCTAATGTAGTTTTTAATTCTTTATCAATTTGCACTAGTACTTTTTTCTTCTAACATCTACAGTATTGGGAATATTTATAAATTTTCAATTATATCAAAACAAGCATTATTTTAATCTAGCAGGTTTATTCTAGTAGGCTTTGCTTCAATTAAACAAAAAAGAAATAGCCAGTAGAAGTTACTTATTGTGTTTAGTTGTCACATTATTACCTATTTTCTACTTCATTAACTTTCGTTTAAAATGAATTTTTCACAGTTAGTGGACATGGTGTTTATTGTGGGTGAATGCTTTTATTGGTTTGATTCGAACAAACATGATTGGCAAACTACAAAGCACCTGTTCAAAACACAGAAGAGGTAGAATTTATTAAATAGCTGGCTGTAGTTGAAAATTCAAATGCTAGCACCAAACAAATTAGTAAAGAATCTGGTACAATTAGTGCTACTTTAGTATGAAGAGTACTAAAAAGCTATAAATATCATCCTTATCACATTGAACTGCCTCAAAAGTTTACTATAGAGGATTTTAACTCGAGAAGAAGTTTCTGTGTGTAGATGTTAAATAAACTTAATGAGGCGCCAGGCTTTATATGCACTGTTTTATTTAACGACGAAGCTAACTTTTATAGTAATAGTCCAGTAAATCGTCGTAATTTTCATTACCATGATAATGTAAATCCTCATATTTTAAGAGTTTTGGATCATCAACATAGATCAACGTATGGAGAGGAATTGTAGATGATTTTATCATAGGTTCTTACTTCTTTGATGGTCATTTAAATGCCGACAGATACTTGGAGTTTTTGAATATTTCTTTGCTACAGTTACTAGAAAATGTTCCGGAAAACACAAGAAGGACTATGTGGTATCAGCATGATAGTGCGCCTTGTCATTTTGCTAGCGATGCGTAAGTATTTAAACGAACACTATTGTGTTCGATAAATCGGCCGAGGCGGTTCTGTACCAAGCCCTGCAAAATTTCTGCATTTTTAAAGAAATTGATTTAAAATGGCAACGCTGCAATCAATTAAAAACATTTAAAAATGAGTTTTTATCTAAATTAAAGTTTTATCAAATAGCATCAAAAAATTGATAAATTTCTATTTAAAAAAGTGTAACTTTATGCTGTCTAGCAAAAACTAAACATCTTGTATAAAAAAATTTTTTTTTAAAGCATGCAGTTTTTTAATAGAAATGAATACAGTACTAAACATTTTATGCTGATCATTATACAAAAGCACTAGAAGCCGATGAGCAATGGCGAACCCTGTATAAAACCATTTATTAATTATGCAAACATTATTTTTTGTAATTGAGGATAAATTACATTCAATAACATATACTCACAATTATATCAGATTTTCTAAAATTTTCTAGGAGCTACTTTAGATATTATAAGTACAGAAAAAGTAATCGCAACAAGTATACGGTAAAGGACAAGAAAATATCTTATTTGGACAAAACTTGGGTTAATGCTAGATACTACAAAAACTTGGATAAATAAATCAATTAATTCAGCACGGTAAGTTTTCATTTTTGGAATATCTACTGGATTTCAAAATCTTTTTGGTAAAAGCAAACAATTAATTGTGCTACATATAAGATCAGATACAGAATTTGTTGAATGGAAGACATAGTTAAAACCGGCGCTGCATGAGAGTAAGCAGTGCCGGATTAACTCATGTAGAGACCTTTAAGCCGTTCAAATTTCGAGGCCCTTTTTGCACTTTATAAAATTATATCTTAATACGTTTTGAACAACAAAATCTTAATCAACTAATTTCATTAAGCAAAACAAACATTGATAAACAATATATTGTTATATTAATAAACAAACATTAAACTTTTATAAACCAAACATTCACACTTGGGAATTTAAAATGAGTGATGTAATTATTGTAATTATTTTTTAAAATCAAATTCAATATTATTTTGATTTCTGGCCCCTAAAAAACGTGGGGTTCATAGGTCGGTGCTTATTTGGCTTATTGGATAATCCGGGACTGATAGTGACGTACGTTATAAAACTTTCGACCAGAATATTACTTACATCTTTTTATCGAGAAAAGTTAAAAACAACCGATGTTGCTATTGCGTACATAGTAAATAGTTAAATATAGTTAATTTTTTTTCTTTCAAAAATTATCTAGTATAAAAGAATAGATAAATTATTCAAACTGTATATAGATAACAGATAATAGATGAAATAATCTAGGTAGTAATAACGATAGATTGAGTTCATTTGAAGAACTATTATGGAATGCGGGAAGTTTCTGAAGAAAAACATACATATTGTAACTGAAATTTTACGGGAGTGGATTTTTTATAAATATTATCTAAATAAAAAATTATATATACACAGATACATATAACTTATATATTTTTTTATTGTATCTAGATACATACAAATAGATAAAAAATATGAATCTAGATGTATTTATCTATATGAATTTATATAGATAATTTACAACACTGCTTATTTACACAAATTGTACTCTAATGTTTTTTGTCATTTCAGGTACACTCTTGAACAAAAATAAACCCTCCTCTCTGAGATGTAAAGTACCTACCTACACACAAAAAAAAATCTCTTAAGTTAAGGTAAATTACTTTATTTTGAGTAAATAGTGACTTTTATATAATTCTAAGACATATTTTCTTAAAACAAGTAAAGCGTTTCTTTAAAGATATTTACTAACAATAAAAAAAATTGAGTCTGAAAACAAGATAGTTTGATATTCTCATTTCAACGCTAGCAATGATCGTTTTAAAGTTCTCGTTCTCTTATTTTAATGTACATGGTATTTAATTTAATCTACCATATACAGTTTGAGTATCTGAATGTTTAAATCAAATTCATCTGGTTTATAACTAAAGACATATTTATTTAGTTTGTGTACATGAGTTTATTAATTTAATCTTCACCGTAGTTTGATTTAAAAGTTAATGTTTATTTGAAAGAAGAATAGAAATAAAAAACTTCTGTTTACATTTTAATTGCACACATACAATATATATTTATGAGTGTTATAAATTGTTATAAAAACTATATGAATTTAACAAAAATAACTGCACTTTTCTTTTTCGAGAAGTATGAGTAAAGATTTTTATCATCTGCATTTATTCCCTGTACAGCGAAAAGATAGAGTTAAGCCCCTCCTTCAATTTTGTATGATAATTTAAACCAATGTATAAAGAGACAAGTTTACACGGCTCAAATTAGTAAAAGCGCGAAAATTCAAAAATTATGTAATGTATAATATAGGCATTAAAGATTAAAGTACATATGAAAAAGTATCATTTTCAATTAATGTACAAAATTATAAATTTCTACTTATAACAAATAAATACGTTTACAACTTTGTTAATTTAGTTACACCATTTATTTTTAAAATTTATCAAATAACACTTAGAGGGAACAACTAAACATTTCAAACGCGTATAAACAAGAGCGTCATTAAGTTTTTACTTATTAACAAATTTGACGAACTAAAATTATGACATATTTTATGGGAGTTTAAATAACATTCTGTATAAAAAAAATAGGATGATTCAGATAAAGAAGTCATCCTCCACACGAATATACACAAATGTTTTTCAAAGTATTGAAAAATACTATTTCGTCAAATGAATGGAAATTACAAAAACTTAAAGCTGCGAATAAATTAACCAAAATGTCGAACGTTAAACTCAGGTCAAACTGAAGTATGTTATTTGTTTGTTGTAATACTGACTTGAAAATTTTAACCAATAAAAAAAATTTATTTAAATTTAGCGCCTATTTGATGGGAGGGACTTAACTCTATCTTTTCGCCGTACAGAGAATAGTGAGTTAAACTCTGGCTGGTGTACCAATTTCTATGCGCCTTTTGAAACCGCAGTTCCAGTAGGTCCAGGATTGCATAACTCCGACAGACAAGGATAATTATTCTGTATAAATAAAATACAAAATTAAGATTTGTTTTAAAAAATTGACATTCAAACATTGCACCATCAAAATTTACACTAATAAAAAAAGAAGTTATTCCAATAGATACCTGTAATAGTTCTGGATAACTTCGTTTAAGGGTCCCTAATTTTTATACAATCCTTCGTGTCCAAACAAACCACAGGTCCAAACGTTCTAAATACACCGCACAATTTGCACAATGGACAGTACACAAGTACGAATCACAATAATCTTAATATAAAAATGCTAAAATTAGATTAATCTTTTTCACACGATGCATACACACATTCAATTCGAGGTAATGATGATAACGCGGTCACGTAGCTGCATGCTAAGCATTATTTAAAAGTACAATTCTCAAAATAAAAAAATTAATGTCTCCATTTTAGAACATCAATGTTTCTATGGTTTTAATTTTTGTAACAGAGTTTTATACATTGAAGTGCATCGTTTTCTTTGTTTTTAGAACGCGGTTGCATTGTTTCGATGACATTTCTTTAAAACAAGAGCTATTCCTAAAAAAATAAGTTTCCTGTATTAACAAACTGAAAAATCTTAATATAATATAATTCTCTTAGTTTGAGATCAGGTTTAATTAAATCTAGTAAAAATATTCAAGAGAATATAAGTCTTCAATTCGAGATAACTTTTTTTTCTGTGTAGTAAAACTAAATTATTTGCAAAAGGTTGTAAGTAATACCGTTGTAATACAAAATTATTGTTTTAGTTGATAGGTATTCAATGTTACAATAATTGTAACGATTTTTAATAAACAATGTAATTGCTATTTTGAAGTTTTAATTTTTCTGTAGATAAACTTCAAGTTGATTTATTATTTTTTATTCGTCATTGAAAATTAAAAAAAATGATTTTTGTAGAAAAATAGTTCATATACAGCACTACTTTGCAAACAAGATAGTCGGAAAATATGTCAACTAAAAAAATTAATTTAAAATTTTTGCCGCGATAAATAATTTGTCCAATCATAATTGAGAATTCGAAGTTGGTACATTCACAATTAGAAGTTGGTTAAGTTTACAGCTGACATTTTCTGCGTGCGTTTCATTAATTACTAATTTCTTTTATTGTGTACCAGTGTTACTCTTGTTTATTAAAATCAGTTTTTTTAAAGACTACTTTGTTGTTTTATTTGTGAAATACAGGTATGTAAAGTATTACAGAGCATTAATTGAAGCAGACTGATAATGAATAAAATTATAGAAAGGACTATTTTTAATATTCGATACATGATCATTTATATATCTAATTATTGACCTAACTAATAAAAAAAAACAATCTGAATACCGTCTAAGCAATCAACATATCCGTATATATTCTTATTAATCGTGTATGTAAACCTGACTTCGGTTGCACAAAAACTAAAACTTTGTCTTGATTATTTTATTTGTTACAGTTCTATACAACCTAATTCTTATAAATGTGTTCTTGGCCAGTTGTTGACGTAACGCGCGTGCGTCTTAGTTTTCAAAACGTGCTAATTATTAAGAAAACGAATTTCATAATAATTTAAAAAGGATGAGAAAAAAGCAAACAATAAATTAGTTTGGATAAGCATGAAAAAAATATTATATGGTGACAAACTAATTTAAAGAATTGGTTTAAAGTTTAAATATTAGATATGGAAGAATACCGTAGAATTAAATAAACTCAGATTGGATGGAAAACGTAGCACTTTATGAAAACAAAATTTGTAAGTTCTAAAAAATGTTATAAATGATATTAATTGTAATCTCTGAAGTTTCCTCGATGTAATAATACATCTTAGTGTTTGAAACGTAATTAATGATATAAAAGTTTGCTTTATTGTACAATAATTAAGTATATCTATACAATAGTCAAAATGGATAAAAGCGTTAAAGACCAATAATGCTAAAACGCATAGCAAAAAAATTAATTATATTATTATGAGGAAGATTTTATTTGTTTACCGAAACGTTATTATATTAAGTAATATTACTTAAAGTTTAATTAAAAAAATTATGTATTAAATTTTAAATGTGTTTACAAGACAATTTCAAATCAAGTTGTTTTAAAGCTTTAATAGTTAATAGTAAGAAAATAGAAATTAATTAAATATAAATAAATAGCACCCAGTAAACTCTTGTTTTAAACATAAAAGAAACCTAAGTGCAATAAAATAGCTGTTTCACTTATTTGAATTAGTATAGTTTTGGTATTTTAAATTCAAATCTGTTGTAAAATAAATGTTGCATTCGGTTTACGTTTTAAAAGCTTCGTTCTTGAACTGATACTAAACGATCGATAAATATATGATTTTCTTGTTTCAATAATGAACTAAAACAATTCTTTTAATAATACATACATACATACGTTAGTTTTGGTTTTAAAATGAATGTAGCGTTCTTCTACTGAGTCTTCTCTAAGTTTGCCAGGATTGAATTTAGAGAAAACGGTCAACTTAGTTCAACATTTTACCAATTGTTTTCTAGCGAAATATTCTTCGCTCATCCGTGTTTTTGCATATATTATGCGCTTGAGACACAATGCTTCAGGCTTTTTACTCAAACTTGTTAGTCTTCTATCGAGCAAGAAATTGCAAACGTCACTACTCCGTCTTGTCAAAATTGTTCAAAAAAAATGTTTCGGGCAAGAACTTAATGTTTTCAAAAGCCGTAAATCACTTCCTAGTAAGAACAAAATGTTAAGTCTTAATGCATTTATAGACTTCGATGGGTTACTGCGCGTTGGTGGTCTTCTTCATAATTCGGACTTACCGTATTCTGCTGAGCATCTTCTATTACTTCCACAGAAGCATCAATTCACTTGTAGTGTGTTTGAAAGAATGCATATCACCCTCTTTCACATCGGTGCACACATAGCGTAGCTTAGCCAAACAAGTTATGTGAAATTGTGTTTTAAGATGTTTCCTAGACCTGTTAATCCGTTGATGGGAAATCTCCTAGTTTCGCGTGTGTCTCCTTCATCCCTATTTACTCATGTAAGTGTGGATTATGTTGGGCCGATTATTGTTAAGACGTCAAAAGGACGTGGATCTAAAACATTCAAATCGTATATATGTCTTTTTCTGTGTTTCTTGACTAAGACTTTGCATTTAGAGATAAGACAACGAGCGCGTTTATCATGTGCTTTTGAGATTTTGTAGCAAGAAGAGGTAAACCAAACAAAATATTTTCTGACAACGGTCGAAATTTTGTTGGTGTCAGGTCAGAATTAAACGAACTTTGTTAGTTTTTGTTAAATAACAAATGTAGCAGCGTAGAGACAATAGCAAATGATGGTGTAGATTGGCAATTTATTCTTCCATACACTCCTCACATGGCGGGTTTGTGGGAAGTAGGAGTAAAATCTAATAAATTATTGTTGGAAAAAATTATCAATAATTGTTTGTTAACGTTTAAGGAACAGAAGCGATCCTTAATTCCCGTCAGCTAACACCTCTTTCGTCCTAACTCGAAGCCGCTTTGTCCGGCGAATTTTCTTATTAGTCGTCCGTTGACCTCTTTACCAGACCCAGATTTAACGCACATAAAACAGTCCACACTTTTAAAGTATCAGCGGGTATAGCAAGCACAACAACAGATAGTTGAAAGAGTATCTTCTCGCGCTCCAGCGACGAAAGAAATGGAGTGTCAACTTACGAAAGGTATTGCCTAGCATCATGGTTTTAGCTTTGAATGCAAACTCTCCTACACTGAAATGGAAACTTTTACGCATCATATCCGTTACAACTGGCAATGATGGAATACCTCAAATTGCAACTGTTCAAACTTCTGATGGAGTTACCACAGTAAATAGTTTATTTTATTTTGATATTAAATTTTTTTGTGTAATATTTGTTTACTTGTATCTACATTAGATTTAAGCTATGCATTAATTTTATTTTGTTTGAAAAAATTTACGGGGGTATGTTAAGAAGTATTTTAAAATGTATGCGCACGCTTTTGCGATTTAACGTAAACATGTTTCGTTTGGCTATGGCTTAACTTGGGGTTGCGTTGAAAGGTAGTATAAGTAAGAACAGATAACAAGAAACATGTAAACTGCTGTATTTGAACTAAATTATTTCCTCTTTCTTGCCTTAACACTAATTTTTGTCATTTCAAAGAAGAATTCGTAAGACAGAGAAGATTGGTCACGTAAATCAAAGTTGATGTTTGATTTAGAAAATGCAAAGATATTTGCCTAGAGTAAAAGCGCATTTTCCACATTTTACAGATGTTGAACGACACCTTGTACACACAGTATATAAACCGACCGTGGTAATCATATTCTGCTCCCTTATTTCTTTGTATAACGTTTTTATTTACTAAATAAATATAAGGAAAACACTATTTATTTCATAGTAAATAAAATATTACGTAGTTTCCAAAATATTATTAAATAAGAATAAAAAAAGTTGAAACATCTATTTTTGTGTTCAATGCAATCAATATTTTAAGTTTTATCTAAAAATATACACTTTTATGACGATAACATTTAATATATGCAAACTCTTAATACATCTCAAATATTTAAAAATAGAAAAAAACATGTAAGAGTGAATATACCAAAATTCCAAAGAAGAGAATCATACAACTTTGTTTTATATATAAATTAGAGATTTTTATATATAACGGTACATCAATTATTTTTTTCTTTTAGTGTCGACGATATTGTTTTTTATTAGCTGTTGTAATTGTATGATATATGTATACTAAGTTTTAATTTTTTGCCTTAATGTGTTCAGCCGTTTTACGTAAAAATAATAATTATCATGTGATTTGTTGTCATTTGTTTTATAAAATGTTCAGTTTGTGCTATTATACGACAGTTTGTTATGTAAAACTTTAGTTTAAGTTTCTCGTTTTGTGTTTTTTAAGTATAAATTAACATGTCGACAGTGATTTTGTTGACGCGACTTTGTTATTGAATTGTTTCTCTTTAATATTGGCGCCAGCAATTAGTTTTTATTATAAATACAAATTAAATTTTTTAACTTTATTTGTATCGATGTCTTTACTTATGAAAACAGCAATTTCTATTCTATTTGGAAGTTTGATAACTTTAGACATATTTTATATTATCAATATTTTGTTTTAATATATTTATGACGTACCTTAAACGCTAAACGTTATGCTACCTATACTGGCTACTTATAAAATAACGTTTGTACCGTAATCTTTTTACGTTTTTGAAACGGTCAACGCTAAAAACGTAATCACCCATTTTACTTTCCTACAATAAAAGTATAGCGATTGCAATTTTTTGCAAAAAATTTTTTTTGCAGAATTTTACATTTGAAAGCCTCCTAAATCAAAAAAAAATATTTTTGACAAACAAATTGGATGTCTGTGTGTGTCTGTCTGTCTGTGTGTGTGTAAAAATGTACCCACGATAACTCTCGAACCAAAAGTCCTAGTAACTTGAAATTTGGTATGGCGCTGGCTTTTCATATTCTCTCGGTTCTATCAAAAGATGGGTCTGACCAAAAAACCGAAATTTTGTGTAACCGCCATTTTTAAAAGTTTGTTTTATATAATTTTGTACGTATGTAAATTATTCAACTTATTTTTACAGTTTTTTCTAACAATTTATTAAAATAAAAAAAGTTTCTAACATTAACAGTTTATTAGATATTTGATTTATAATTTAAAATAAATTCTAAATATAATCTAGGTTAGAATTCTGCCTGACTTGGATGTTTTTCTTCAATCTGAATATAAAAAATAAGTAAAAATTTTTTATAGGAAAGTCGTGTGGTGACACTAGTTTTTTTTCGTTACATACAAGATAGTGAGTATTTTGTGCATACAAGTGAATTATGGCGGAATTGCAGCAAAATGGTCTTTCAACGTTCGTATACTAAATTGTTTTCCAGTTATACAGTAACGATTTTCTTGAATTACTTTCCATAAAGATGAATTCACAAAAGAATTCTGTTGTTTCCCGTTACGTACGCGTTAGATCATCGTTGTCAGTGAATCTTTGTCTTTTCCATGATAAAACGACACAACAACAAACAACGTATACAAACGGTTAGACTTTTCTAACGGTTAGATCACAGATCGACTAATTTGTAGATTAGATGTAATTAGACACCGTCGAAGGTCGACGTTGCTAAGTAGAATGTCATAATTAATATTTTTAGCATATTTATGATGTTGGATTAAAATATATTATAGTCAATATTTTTATTAGTCAGGATGTATTTTTTTACTTTTAAAGATATACCTATACGGTAAATTTGACAACTTTGTTATAACATATTGAAAAACAAATATCACAATGAGATTTTTTGCCGCACGAAAACTAGGTTTGCAGACTGGCCGAAATGAGGTCTGCAAATGGTCGAAGAAGTTGTAACATGTGTATTACATACTATTTTTTTCTATTTCGCATGCATTTACTCTAAATTTTTTAATAAATAAAGATCATAAAATTGTTCTAGTGTGTTTTTTTAAATTGTGTTGGCAATTCTGGCATTTGACAATACAAATTTGAAATTTCAAAGTGTTAGTTTCTGAATTTAATAAAAAAAGTGGAATCTGAGTTGTACTCCGCCCGAAGTAAAAGAATTAACAAATAAAGCTTTAGATAGTTTGATGCTACCAAAAGAAGTGACAATTGCACCGTTACAATTAAAATTTATAATAACTGTACAATAAATTCACCACGTTCTAATTTAAATAATCTAAACTAAATGTAATCTACCTGAGGGGTGGCTCCCTACCAGGCGCGTCCCCTGGTGGCGGATAGGGGAACGGCCTAAGTGAATGATCGTACGTGATGCTTAGGTTAATGCTAGGGATAAGGTTGCTCGTCGCTTATGAACAAGGACTCGCAGTAACCAAAGACAGCATCGTGGACCAACTACCCCGCCCGGCTCTCGTGTCGTAGCCAAGGGCTTGCACATGGTATAACGTCGCCGATATGTGTTTGATGTGCCACGTGCATCAACCATGTCGATATACCATGCACGAACCTGGAGTGGTCAGGTTAGTGCGGGGGGTCTCGGCTTAACCGCCTGGACCAAGAGGAGACAACCTCAGCAAAATCCTAAATCTCAAGGGTCAGGGGCCGGACCGAGGAGATGCGTGGCTGAATAGAGGATCAGCTTTTACTGGCCCCAACCTCGGAGCACCGGGCGCCACTCCGTTGTAATCAGTCACCTTACACGTGCGCAGGGGGCACCGCACGTGTGGACATTTTATTTCCCCCACACTCGTGGGACTTATATGGACCAAGTACAAACAAAAACAAAACTTTCCGCCGGGGCACCTGGTACTGGTGAGCGTAAAAAACTCTCCGGGGCAGCGCGCCGGAAATTAAAATAAGCGATGAGAGAACCAGGGGGTTCTAAGCAACCTGTGCTTTCATCGCCCAAAGAGGGGCAACCTCACAGATAAAGCCTTCTCTAGGACTGGGACCCAAAAGCGACACCGGTCTGCCGACAGCACTCCCAAGGGAGGTACCTTAAATAAGGCAAAGTCTGGGACCAAAAAGGACACCAGAACTTTCAGCGAAGCAGCAACAGGCTTCAAAATGGCTTTTGTCCATGAGGACCTGGAGTGCACGCTGTCGGAGGAAGAAACAGGGCAAATTAAAACCTGGATCCTCGATAGAATCGACACTCTGTCCATTGGGGATTCACGGAGTGTCGCCACCTAGGGGGAGCGCTGTTAATTATATGCGCAGACCAGGTATCGGTGGATTGGTTGAGAACGGAGCTAGGGAGAGTAGCTCCGTGGAAGGGAGCTAAGCTTCGATTCCTCTAAGCAAAAGACCTTCCAAAACCAGTGCGAGCACACGCCTGGATCTCCGGGGCCCATGTGGAACCGGTAAAGATTCTGAAAAGGATCGAGATCCAGAATGCTGGTGTTGTGACCAGCAGCTGGCGTGTAGTGGACAGGAAGGAGGACCCCAAGGGACAAACATTGATTGTCCTTATGGACCAAACTTTCTGGGACAAGATGGGGGCTATTTGCAACCATAATCCCTACGTCAACTTCACTAGCGTGATGTTTAAACTCCTCTCCAAGACGAAGGTGGAGGAGAGGAGGCGACTAGTATGGAGTGCGAAGAAACGACAGTGGTTGAGGAGTCCTCAGAGGAACCACATCTCACTGCGTCATCCATTGCACCTCAGTTGGTAGGTACAGGTTTAAATGGTTAAATTTGTACAAATAAACCTGCATCACAGTAGGGCGGCATCTGCTGTGTGGGCAGTGTTGTGCATAGATAATTAAATTTTTATCTATATGAGATAATAAATAATTTCCAATTTTTTTATCTAGATAACGATTTAGATAAAAGTTGAAGAATTTATCTAGATAATAGATAAGATAATCTATAATTTACGTAGATAATACGATAGATGATTCTATCAAATAGGTACAAACAGGTAATAATTAATTGTTACCATTTAATTAGCATCATCATCAATATCAATTCATTGTTTATTAAATTAACTAATTAAAAAACTGAAAGACAGATTGAAAAAAATAAAAATCGAAAAAAAAAAACATTTTATTGATTTAATGACCTACTGTTACATATTTAGTTAGTGTAAAATATAAAACAAATTTCTTGATACAACATGGTCTTTTCATATCTTTCATTGCTAAGCAAAACTTACACTATCAGGAATCAGGACTATAAAATCTTTGAATTAGCGCTGAAATTGATATGTTTAATCAATAACTTTTTCACAAATGGAGAAGTGTCTAGTAAACTTAATTAGTTTTCCTTTGTAACAGTTAGGAAAAATCTGGCTTTGATATCGACATCAGTTTGAACCTAAAAAATTATAAAAATTATCGCTCATAGCCGTTAGTCCACTCCCTGAATTATTGCTTTTTCTTTTTAAATTTAAGTCATCATTTGTAGTTCGATATTTTAAGCAAATTTTTCACTACTAACCAACTAATCCTCAAAAATTTATTGTATTTTGAGCAGCTTACATCAGCGATCACTTAAAGAATTAGCTTTTATGTTTTTTAAAAAAACGCAAGCAGTTTTGTTTCTTCTAAAAAATTTGGGTTATTTTAAACAGTTTATGCTCTGCTCGGTACTGTTTGTAATTGTAAGTGCAACAAATCCAAATGCAAAAAAAGCATTTTTGCTTTGCAGTTTTGTTAATTATATTTGACAGGTTATCAGTAATTGTACTCATATGATAATTTACATCATAGATTTATATAGGAGCGTTATTATTCTACGCGGTCTACATTAGGATCTTATTGCGACTTTAATTTAACGTTAATATTACTTACTCAACAAGTTGATTTAAAGAGTAAGCTAAAAGCTCCATGACTTAAGCTTAAATAGTCTTCTAAAAGAACTCTAAATTACGTGTATCGACGTTTGTCACTTTCAACTGCTCAAAAAGTCGTGAATTTTCTCTTTTTCAATCAAGCATTTTTTTAGTTTGGGCTTAATTTTGCTGTGTAGGCACTTCAACTAATTAAATTTTTAAAACTACAGAAATAAATGTACGTATATCAATAAGCTTATTATTGTTTCTAAAGACGATAAGATACTTATCGCAAGCAATTGGTTCAGTTTCAAAAAGTAATTTGAGTTGTGTTTTTGTTTACATCTCGTATTGCATGTATTTACGCTCAAGGTCATGTGAGTCTAGTTTTTGTCAGCAGAAGAGCTGCAAAAATGCGAAGCATCTACGGAAATTATTTATCAGGTTTTAGCCATCTGGACCGTATTACATTACCACAGACATTACAAACAATGTTTGTAAATATAAAAATTACAAAACAACAAATCTAAACAAAAAATGTATGTTACTTTTAAAAAATCATCTAGATGATTTTATGATAATTAACCGAAAGATCATCTAAGATAATCATCTAGATAATGTTGAATACTTTTATCTAGATAAGGAAAAAGATGATCAAAAATTATCTAGATGAATTATCTATATAATTTCATCTAGATAATGCACAACACTGTGTGTGAGGCAGCACGGACATCAACAAAAGATGTGAGTCTCTCCTAGATTATATTATTAATAAAAATCTAGAGGTGGCCAACGTAGGCAACGAGCCGACCTTCGTCAATATTCGACGAAGGGAGGTAATAGATATAACATTTGGAACTGTGACTGCCTGCAGCTGAGTACACAAATGGCATGTGTCGGAAGAACCATCGCTATCTGACTATAGATATATTCGCTTTGACATTGAGTCAAGAGAAGCGGCAATGGCCGTACACACAAATCCGAGAAGAACCAATTGGGACCTCTATAGAGAAAACCTAAATGTCAAACTCGAGAACTGCCCCGAGAAGGTGAATGACTCGGCGGGATTAAAGACCATGGAAGAAAACCTTCGCATGGCCTATGAGGCAAGCTGTCCCGCAAAAGAGAAAAGAACCTCAAGTAAAATGCGCTGGTGGCATAAGGGACTCTCTCGATTGCGGTCTCAGACAAAAAAGCTCTTTAATAGAGCAGAAAACACCGGGGAATGGGGTTCATACCGAACCACACTCACGAATACAATAAGGCCATAAGAAAGGCAAAACGTGACTCGTGGAGGAGGCACTGCGAGGAAATCGAACAGATTCCAGAAGGTGCGAGACTCCAAAGAGCTTTACAAGGAGGAACAGAGGCTAGAATTGGTTCCTTGAAGAAAAGTGTGGAGGGTTACACGGAGACCGTAAAGGAGACCTTAGAGCTTCTGCTCCAGTCACACTTTCCGGAATCAAAGACCCTCACCAAATCTGAAGCTAGCGTATCAACAACTCTGGAACCCTTCTTGAGGGGGAACAGGACAGATTGGGTTCTAGCTCATCAGATAGTGAACCTAACCAAAATTAGGTGGGCAGTAAAAAATTTTCATCCATACAAATCCCCAGGGATGGATGGAATTTTCCCTGCTCTATTACAACAAGGCTTAGACCTGCTAGCCTCCACACTATGTACATTACTAAGGGCAAGTATTGCCCTAGGATACATACCTATGGCGTGGAGGGACGTAAAAGTCGTATTTATACCCCAATCTGGGCGAGACTCATACGCCTTAGCTAAGTCGTTTAGACCCATCAGTCTAACGTCATTTCTCCTCAAACTATTGGAGAAACTCATTGAGCGACACATTAGAGACGATGCGCTGGGGCCTGATTCCAACAGTAGATACCAATGTGCCTATCAACCAGGTAAATTCTGTAAACTTGCCGTTCACAGAGTAGTGGACGCAGCCGAAAGGGCGATCTCCTGGAAGAAAGTGGCTCTGGCGGCGTTTTTAGACATAGAGGGGGCGTTTGATAATACCTCTCTAGAATCGATTAGAACTGCTATGGAAAGCAAAGGGGTACATACTACCGTGGGTAGATGGATTGATACCATGCTAAGACATAGAAACATTATGGCCGACGACACAGTGATTGTGGTACGTGGCAGATTTGAAGAGACCGTATCAGTTGTGATGCAGGGAGCCTTAAATCTAGTTGAACGGTGGTGTAGAGAAGAGGGCTTGTCGGTCAATCCGGCAAAAACAAACCTCATTCTCTTTTCACGAAGGAAAGGCCCGACAAAGCTAAAGAGCATAGCAATGTACGGAGCCAAGCTACAGGTAGTGAGGGAAGGCAAATACTTGGGCGTAACATTAGACCAGGGGCTAATCTTCAAACCACACCTAGAGAGAATAGCGAACAAAGCCACAAAATTCTTGTGGGCTTGCAGGCGAGCGTTCGGAAGCAAGTGGGGCTTATCTCCAAAGATGACCCAATGGATATACACTCGAATGATCAGACCGATCATTACGTACGCGTCACTGGTGTGGTGGCATAGGACCTTCACCCAGAGTGCCATACAAATACTCAGCAAGGTACAGCGCAGAGCTTGCCTTGGAATCACGGGGATAATGATAACCACCCCGACGGCAGCCATGGAGACTCTCCTAGATCTGCCGCCACTACACCTAGTAATTAGGGCGGAGGCACTCAGAGGGGCATACCGCCTGAGAGTCAACGGCGAGGAGGGATCGTCAAGGGTGGGGCATTCGACCATCTTTGACGAGATCTCTAAAGACAAAAACCTCAGTATGATAACTGAGAGAATACCCAAAACAGTTTGTCCTATTAAACTGTTTAAGACAACAATCCCCACCCGTTACGACTGGGAGAACAATTCCAACAAAACAAAGCTGAATGGAATCGTGTATTACACAGATGGCTCAAAAACCACTAAGGGCACTGGGTCTGGAGTGTACGGGAGCAATGGACAGGGCTGCAGAATCTCTGTAAGCCTCGGTCAAAAAGCGACCGTGTTCCAAGCCGAGGTATATGCAATCCTGACAGCATCTGCTTAACTATTAAAAGAGAACCTTTCGAACAGGAAAATCTTTATAGTCACAGACAGCAAAGCAGCGATTGCAGCATTAGAATCATATGTGGTGAACTCAGGGCTAGTACTTGAATGCACACAAATGCTAAACGCACTAGGTAGGTGTAATACAGTTACACTAGTGTGGGCACCTGGGCTTGCGGGAATCGCGGGTAACCAGGTTGCTGACGGGCTTGCCAGGGCGGCAAGCGCGAAACCACTCATAGGCCCTGAACCGGCTTGTGGGATTACATATAACACAGGCAAACAGGAGATTCAAGCACTACTCACGAAAGAGCACTGCAGATACTGGTCGAAAGTCCCAGGACAGGATCATTCTAAGTAATATAACTTTTATCAATCAAAAAGTGCATCGACCTCACAACAGAAAGTTATGCTTTCTTCTGGACAAGTAATCACAGTCTGAAAAGTGTACACAACATTGTAACAGATACAAATCGTATTTGTAAACAAACGGTACGCATACTACTTGTCAAACGACAATTTTGTTTGTTTACGTTTACATATTCCTACTACAAGCTAAAGATATTTATATTCCATGTTTAACGTTTGATTCAATTAATTTTAATATCTACGTACTTCAAATAATGCTGCTAGAATCGATTCTAAGTTTTGAGGTTATAAGCATAGATAAAAGAGAATAGAATAGATGTCCAACTTAATGACTTTAGAAGTTGACAGCAAAAGCGCCACCAAACAACTAAGGGAAAAGCTTTTTTAAAAGCGCGCAAAATTTAAATTCTGTAATATTGAAGTACATTTTTAAAATTAATTAAAATTAATGTTAAGTTTAAAAATAACAGTAAAAACGACAGTTCAAAAAATTTTAATTTTTTAAATTACAAATTACAATAAGTTTAAGATATATAAGTACTCAAATACAGGAAACTCTCAACCTCCCCTTTAACCAATTTTAATGATGAAATGAAGGTTGTTTTTTTTAAGTATTTAAGCTGCTAGTACGCAACCTAGCAGGAGTAAATTTTGACGGTTAAATTATCTACCTACGATGTGGATAACTTTTAACACTTAGTACCTACCGACTATCAAATTTGATGTACATTTCTCTTATAGACGAGACAACATGTTTCGAAACCTAACTGGCTTCATTTTTCAAGCTATACTCTTAAATGAAAACAATAACTTAATTAGATAACAACACGTGGTTAACCACTAGATTCACCTGAGGGGGACATTAGGTATATGGAATAATATGATTAAATATAAAAATAGGTACATATTAATTAACTATTTTTTCCTGAAGGAAATCACACTATGTGTCAATTTAAATTTTACACCCCTTTGTGAGTTCAGAACCTTATAAGATATCTTATTAGTAGATACTCAATTGTAAACAATAATAATTAATAATTACTAACTAATAGGTAACTAAGTGTATAACGAACTTAATAAAAACATTTACACTAACAATATTATTTAATACACTCCCAACTGATTTTAACAATCTATAATATTACAATTACTTAAACTAATTAATAGCATTACTGCGTTGAAAACAAATTGCTGAATTTAATATTGACCGTAACGAATTATTATGTACTTATGTTGACATTGTGGCAAATTGTATAAGTGTTTTTGTTGATAAATATGTAAAGGCTTTCTTACTTTTTGGCCAAGCAATTTTTAACCGTGTAAAACAGCATTACAAATCAATTTTGGAAGAACTAGCTTCTTATGAACTAACTCCTCTGCGTTGTCCTCCATATTTTTACAATTTATCTAAAATTACACATCCATTAAATGTAAACTGAATAGTTAGAAAACCAATACAATACTTACGGAATTGTTCATAATTTCTTCTGTTTGAAGATACTTTCTCAAAGCGTCAAGTTGTTCTTGAGAGTTTACAGGAAGCTTTAGCTCAGTAATAGAAATACTCGGATATTATTTAGCTAAACGATAAAATTTTTGTTAGAATAACTCTAACCTCACTTTCGCTTATATAAAATTTTTTTTGAATCCCAGCAACCAGAAACAGCACAATACGAACCGACCATTATTATACGCTTAAAAAAACGTTAATCACAGTAGAAAGTACTTCACGGTGAACACTAAACGCAATCAAAACGTCAAACTGTCAATGTGATAACGAAAAATAAAAAACAAAACATATTTGAATTTTTTTCGGTGATTCAAGCGCATTCTAACGGCGAAAGAAAAAAAAGCAGTTACACTTGCGCAATTCAAGTTGAACATCTATTCTATTCTCTTTTATCTATGGTTATAAGTATGTCAACATAAATTGACAAGTAGTGCGTACCGTAAACGTAAACAAATGCACTTTTCTATATAATTGAGACAAAGAAACACATTGCGAAAGTATACAGATTACTCATCCAGAGGGAAGCGTAGCTTTCCGATGTTGCCAGGTCGATGGTTTACTGTGAGATAGGGTGTATAGTGTTGCAAACTTAAATTTATTTAATTACTAAAGTTGTACGGAAAGAAAGTCTTTTACCGTTTTACAGTACGGATATAAATCTATAACCGTCGCGAAATAGAAATTAATATTTTCCCTTATTAACGTTACGCTATTTCAACCTACATAAGGTACAACGTTATCGGTTAATAGCGTACTCTCTTATTTATGACACATTCTTAGGTTATTGTCCTGATACATTTTTCTTTGCAATCATAACGCTGCATGTTTGCTGTGATAATGTTTCAGCCAAACTCACACAAATTAGTAGTAGAAAATTGATTAACATAAACCAAAATTATAAAAAATATAGTATCGGAACTGTATTCAGTTTTGATTCACAATGAAATTAATTCTCGAAAAATAACACAATACATGTTGTTAAGTTACGTCAGTGTCAACACTACTGATGAGCGATATCGTGATTTTTCAATAACACTGTGAATCGTTACTGCGATTTTTTGATATCAGTGATTTTAGAGCGTGACGTAATCACAACTTTCGTATGGCGTTCTCGAATAACGAAATTCAAATTAATAATGGAACCGTGCCCATCAGTAAATGTAGTGATATTGCGCAGTATCTGAATGCCGCTTCAATATTCATATTATTACCGAAAACAAAAACCTTGCAACCACCAACTAGTAAACAGTGCAGATCAAATATCATTCCTCACGATTTCGCAACAAACACGAAATAACGATTTCACAATAACATGACCAAATGTGAAAAGTAACGACTTTGTAAAAGTACTGATATTTGTACAAACTGATAACAGTCGTTCTTCGTGATTTGTTGGTATCAGTGAAAAAAATACCGTTTGTGAAATATCGCTCATCACTAGTCAACACGAAGAAATAAAGATTGGCATATGCATACCTACCTATTAAGGCTTTTCTGTCACTTGAGAAAAGTTCAGTCTTTAAGTGGGCGGACCAGTTTTAGCAGTAGGCATTACTGCACTACAAACGTATTCAATGCACTTTAACGAATAACCCTTGTATTAGAAAGGAATGGAAAATGATTCAGAAGCCTGATGTTATATGCAGCTAATTTACTACCGCTGTAGTTGTTTCAATTTGTCCGACATGAGTTGACAGTCCAAGTGGACTAAATCTCGATCACATCTGGTTGTGATTATTCTTGAAACTACTGAGTATGCAAAAAAATAACCATAGATGATAATAATCATTCACATGAAATGTTATCAGAATTATTCAAAATAATATTAATTTTATATCAAGAGTGAGAAGATGATGATCTCTCTTACAAGTATTAATTAGTTAATTACTAATAATTCTATGGAACATAAAAAAACCAAATTGTAATATAAATCTTATATTTTTGCAATAGAGGTGGTTACACTAGTAATAATGGTTACAAATAAATTTTTCCTTCAAACAGATGTTTACACTATATTATTAAGCAGTAAAGGCAAAATAGTGTAAACTTACACGCGTTTGTGTAAGAAATAGTAAACGGTATACACTGTGGGAAATGTTTAATGCTCAAGACAGAAATGAAACTTTCCACCGAGGTTTGTATACTATTTTTTTTATTCGTCCAGCCAAAAATTCTAAAATTTCACATTTTGCGGTTATTCTGACAGCGGTCAAATTGGATACATAAGATACATAAGATATATACTTGACTTCCACGTCTAGTATCCAATGCAACGAATTAAAAAAATATTTTTTTATATTTGCCACCGTTAACAGATTCATTACAACACGCAAACGCGTCGATTTTAAATTGTTGATAGTTGTTTTCAAATTCACAACTTTCAATTATCGTTTAGTTAATTCAGTGGTACACGTCATTTTTTAAAGATATGCTGATTGTATCAATTAAAAAGACAAGGTTTTCATAGAAACGTTACGACAAAGATACTGAACTCAAAAATACAGATGTAGATATTCGCATATCCATATCTTTGTCGGCTTTATAATTTCTTATTTCAAAGAAATAAGGAGGGCGGAGCGATGACGCCGACCGTTTGCGCAAAGATCCCACTTTTAGCATATTTTTGTTTCTTATTTTTGAACAAATTGAAATTATTTTTTTTATAACAATGAAACAATATTTCAAATGGATTTATGGTTTTCAATTTGTTTTTTCAAAATTCTTATCTTTCTAACTTTTAAATAAATTTATTTTTAAAAAAATTAAAAACACAAATCGCTTCAGATTGTTCTTAGTAGCATATGTTCTAAGTTTCAATAAGATTGGTTCCATGGTAACCGAAAAAAATGTTTCGAAAGTTTTACCAGTTGTTAAAGCCGCCCTAAGTTAACAATTTGGAAATTCCCTAGAAATCGAACGTTAAACATTTAAGACTAATTTTGGATAAACATCTTTCGTTCTAACAACCTATTTCGAAAATTATCACGAAATATCTTATTTGGAAAAAATAACTCTATAGACTTGTAAATGAATATATTAATCTATTATTCCCTACTTAACATAAACTTTTTAAAAATTTTCCAACTTGACATTGTGTAACAAATAGTTAAATAATAATGACATGTGGAAAAATTCAGTTCTGTTTAAACTAAGGAATTGAATTGTTACTACAGTGCGCGCCGCTTAATAGAATCACGTTGGGACTTAATAACAATAACCGAATGATAACATATCCAAAATTCAGAAAAAAATGTTTAGTTTGTTACAAAGCAATACAGCGTGTATGTGATTAACAAGTTGTTAATTTAGAAAGTGAAATCATAGCATCAATGCAAGCAAAAAAATGTCTAAATTAAAATTTTTATGAAACGTTTAAAAAAATCAAAATTTTGAGTCAGTGGACCTGTAGCATTAATAGTTTGTTCACACCTTTAATAAAAAAAGTCACCAAAAATAACGTTATGATGTTTAATTCACTGTTCTAAAAACTACTCAATTCTTTTCAGAAATTTGCTGACACTAAAAATAAATAAAAAAAAATGTTACCACATAAGACGTAAGTAAGTTAATTATCGAAGATAACGTATTTACACATGTTTAAGCGTTAAAGACGTATTGCAAAAATTCATACAAAATAGGTTATTGTTCATGTATGTATAGACACAAACCTGAGAAGAAAATTGATAACATGAACCAAAATTATGATTACTATAAACGATGTTTTTTCTATGTAGTATCATACGTCCGCCATGTCTTTTAATAAAGTGACAACATTACCCTATTGATAACATTATCCGTGATTCCAATAAGCGGTGTGCACTATATTTTCTTTTATTTCTAAAAATAGGTTTGTTATACTTTTATACTAGTATACACAAATACCAAAATTGTTAAAATGCAAACTCGAAATAAATTGTAATCATTTTCTTTAAAATGACGTTAAGATTTAGCTTTGTTTGGATTCATGATCAATTGTGACGTATTTACTAAATACGCGTATTATAAATTTTTAAAAATGTGGACTCAAAATAAATCGAAGTCTTGTATGATAGCATACTAAAATATAATATTCACGTCGCGTCATTGAATGTTCACAGCGCCATCAGCGTTATAATGGATGAACCTATTATTGCTACTAAATTAAAATTTTGTGTGTCGGTAGCTACTTTTTACTTAAGTTTGTGTTTTATATGTTCAATTTTCGACCTTAATGACAACGCAGTATAATCCTTAACATATTACACTGGGAACAGGAGCATTAAAAAACTACCTAACGTAATTAAAAAAGTAAACCTCCAAAATGAAAAAGATAGATATACATCTTCCCCTAAGCTATTTTATAATTTCTTCTTTTCAATAGTATCAGTATAGTTTACAGAAAAAGTATAAAATTATCATTGGCAAATATTGCTTATTTTGTGACCTTTCTTTTAAGATACTTTACGTTATGCTGACAACATTCCTCTTTTATAGGAACACATTTTTGTGTTCTTACTATTTTTTTAGATGTCTTGTGCCCCGTGCACCCGCGTGTGCTATATAAAATACATAAGCAAAATCCCGGCCTTAATTCAAGTGGAAAAGTCATTTAAAAATGTGTACAATACCAGAAGTGGCGTTGCTTTGGGTGAGTTCATATTATCGGAGAAGAAGTTGTTAAAAGTATTGTCCACAGTCAGGTTCCTGACGCAGCAAAAACTAAATCCCAAAGAGCTATTACTAAAATGAAATGTATGGTAAAAAAAATTGAACCAAGTACACAAATACTGATAGCAACCATTTCTAAAAATGAGAAAAACTACGCTCAAAACAACGAGCCGTTTCTGCAAACCCCACATCATTGCAAAATTAGTCTTTCCGCAGGAATATACCACCACTGCAGCAAACTTAAGATTTATGTCAAATTGCGATTATTGGTATGCCGATGGAACATTTAGTACGACACCACAACTGTTTAACTAATTATATACAATTCATAGTGTGAAATAGTTCCAAGTGTATATGCTTTGTTGCCAACAAAACAGAAGAGACGTATAATCGTTTATTTAGAACTTACAAAATATTGAAGTCTGGCTTTCAACTGTTAACAATTCTAGTAGACTTTGAAAGAGCTGAAATGAACGCTGCGTGTAATGATTTTTCTAATAATACAATACGTAACTGCTTCTTCCACTTTACGTAATGCATATAAAGACGTACCCAGCAAAATCGTCTGCAAGTTCACAAAATCCTGATTTTGCTTTAAACTTACGTCTTCTAGCAGCCCTTGCGTTCGTGTCGGAGAACAATGTCATTGAGTTGTTTGAAACTTTGCTTAATAGCAAGTTTTACATACAGAATAAACTTACTAATGACACTGCTAAATTATTATGAAGACAGTTGGATAGGCCAAGCAGACAGAAGAAGGCGTCTTCCATTATTGCCAAGAAATATATTGAATTTCTACGACGTGACTATGCAAAATATACCACGCACCAACAACGCCGTTGAATAGTGGTATAATAGTTATTCAACTATGATCAATGGCACCCAAAAAGAAGAAAGTGCAACCCAACTGAAAATAGAACAATTTTGATACGAATTAAAGTTATAGTCGAAAACTATGGCAATATCCCACTTTCAGATTACCTTTAAGATATAGCTCATAATTTTAATCTGCAAACTTAAAACACAAATTAGTTGTAATCAATATTTATATGTTGTAATAATAGTTATAATTATGATAGTTTTACATTACGTTTATGCATCGATTTTATATGCCTACTTTCTTATTACCAAAATATTTATGTAATTGATCATTATATTTAATAAAGCAAATACGAAATAAAACTGTTTTTAAATTATAATATCTTAAACCATTAACTCGTTGTGATCAATATTTATCTAGGCGCTAAATTGTCGCGCGCGAGAAATTGTCCGTGCGAGAAGTAGTTCGGCACGGAACTGTCGGCCTGCTGTCGACTAATTGCTGGCGATTAATTGTCGTTCGCTAGATTTGCCTCAAAGAATTGTCGTAAATTCATAAAATGTTTGTCAAAGTAAGTACAAAGCGATTTATTTCAAGTGTTAACTAGAGATCATTTCACGACTAAAGAACCGTAAGGTGCGCGTCGGATAAATTCAGAATTTAACGATTATGCAAAATAAATTCTAACTAAAAACATCTACTATAAACAATGTGTCAACTTAATGTAATGGTTAATCCTTAATTTAATAATGTGCACACCGTAGACGCCGCATGAAAAGTGCAAAAATTTTTAAATTGCATAATGTATTGATGATTTCTGTGCTGTCTCAGAATTTCCTGTTAAAACAGAATGGACCGTTTCACCAATGTAGACTAAGTCACATGAACAAGAAATTTGGTATACACCTTGAGATGAAAGTGTAGGAAATTTGTCCTTGAAAGAAAAAAGAATTTGAGAGATTTTGCCTGTCGAGTTGAATATGGGTTTCATACCATTCTTACAAAGAAGTTTCCCTATTTGATCTGTAACCTTGTGAATGTAGAGTAAAAAAGCGAATTTCGGATTGGATTCGGGAGTACAAATGTCTTTGGGTAATTTAACAACAATTTTTTTTTATTGTAAAAAGTCTATTTCTCGGTAATTTCACATACCAATACGATTTTTTTGTCAACGTTATATCACTCCCGGAGTTATGATTTTATTCAAGTAATGTTTATCTTTGTTCACGGTATGTTGGCTGTTACTATGGCACTATGCAAACTGTGAAATAACTTTTTTCCATTAAGATGTTTTTTCGTAGATGATTGTTAGCAATATACGCTTCTTTTGAAATTATATCCGATGTATCGGTAGCAAGTAGCAGTAATTTTTGGTTTAGAGTTCGATTGAACAATTCTTTGATTTCTATAAAACTAGATAATTTTTAAAATATAAAATTAAACTTGGTTAAAGTCGCACACAACTGAGACAAGAAATAAATTAAAAGAGAGAGCGCAAGCGTCTAGTCAAGTAAAAAATGATTTAATAATAAGTTTTTATATTTTAGAAATACTAATATATTTAAACATAATATTTTTCCACTACTAAGTGTATAAGCTTTCATTATTACGTATAATAGTAGGTTGTGAAGTTGTATTTTTTTAGGCGCAGGTAAATATTTCATTATTAACCACTGCTTAGTAATGAACATATTTACATTTTGTGATAATACTATAACAGTTTCAAAGAAAAAACTTTACGAAACTGTCTTCTAAGAGCAACATATTTTATTTAATGCTAGTTTAAGTTTTCAAATCGTTCAATTAATAAATTAATTTCATTTTAAAAAGTTATTTGAAGCTTGCGCTTAATTAAATGTGAAAATCATTGAATTAAATATATTTTAGATATAATCAATGCTTAAAATAATAATGTTTTTAAATAATTTAAACAACTTTAGCAATAAGAACTTACGTTATCTGTTTATTTTTGTGTTTTAAATTACAATTAAGAATTACGTCAAAATTAATTCTATTAAACTAATGAGTTTTTTTTTCTATGACTAATGACAACTGTCAGAATCACTGACTTGATTTTTAATTTACAATTAATATCTTAAATCTGATTTAGTAACAGGTAAAAAGATTTTAATAATTTTAGTAGTGGAAGAAAATGTAGATATACCACGGTTGAGAAGTTCATTATAACCTAAGCGATAGATTATAAATCACTTTTCAACCCTGATATTATTAATATACTATATTATGACACAATTAAACTGACACGAAGCAGTTGATTATTTGCACCTTGTCTTTTATCAAATGTTACAGAAGGCATGTTCATGGCGCATACGTGTAGCATTTTAGCTTCTTTTTCAGTAACAGGTGTCATTCATGTTTCAGCTATGCTTATTATATAAAAATTAGTTGTGCAACTCTTATGACGATAACACTATAAGTAGTTTTATTGTACTTGTAAGTACATCATAGCAGTTTTGCAAGACGTTTGCAATATAGTTGGTTTAGTTGTCTTACACAGTACTTACTAAATCCAAACTAATAAACCACCAAATAAAGCGTTTGTGTCTTTGTATGTTTTAATTAACAATCCAAAGACAGTACCACGTTTCTTAGATAGTCACCTGTTGAAGCAAAAAAAGGGAAGTTGAGATTGTGGGAAGCTATGGGTACTTTTTTCTGTTTCAATATGGTTGAACAATAACAGGAAATGATAATGGTCTTCTACAGCTGTTGTGTTTTTCTTTTTATATAAATAATAATTTTATCAACTAAAAATAATCCGTTGTGATTAATAAGTCGTTTTTATACTTGTTACCAAATGATTAATACCTATTTTATTGGTAGTGCAATATGGTTAAAAAATTGTTGCTTTGCCATTTAAGAAAAATCATGTTTTTTATTTTTTTTGTCTTTCTGATATTCTACTATCGACTTGGCAACAACGAAAAGCTACGCTTCCCTTATTTGAAATACGTGGATAAAATATACACGTAGGTTTACTTAAATATAACGAAATATCAATTTAGTTATTAAGCAGAGAAATTAATGTTTAGTACTAACAAGGGTTAAGTGGAAGAGAGGGAACGAATTGTAGTATTCTTGACCGAACTTCGCCTTTGGGCCAATCTAGTAAATAAAATATCAGTGTTTTTCATATTTTTTATTTGTCCTCACTAGTAATCTAATAAAGCAAATTTATTATTATTTATTATAAATTTTCAACTTACCTATCAAGCTTAAAACTAATTCAATCAAACGTTAAACATGTGATATAAATACAATGTAGCTTTAACTTGTAATAGGAATATGTAAAAGTAAACAAATAAAATGGTCGATTGACAAGTAGTGCGTACCCATCGACCTGGCAACATCGGAAAGCTACGCTTCCCTCTGCACCAGTAATCTGTATAGTTTTGAAATGTATTTGTTTGTCTCAAACATGTAGAAAAGGAAGTACATTTGTTTATGTCTACTGTACGCACTACTTGTCAATTTATGTTGACATACTTATAACCTCAAATTTTAGAATCGATTCTAGCAGTATTATTTGAAGTACGTAGATATTAAAATTAATTGAATTAAAGGTTAAACCTGGAATATAAATACAATGTAAAAGTAAACAAACAAAATGGTCGATTGACAAGTAGTGCGTACCCATCGACCAGGCAACATCGTAAAACTACGCTTCTCTCTGGACGTTTGCCCAAAAGTAAATATGTTAGACAATATTTGTCCTAAAAACTTGTAACAAAAACTATGTTGTAGGTAATTTTCCAAAGTGGTAAATTGATTGTTTTTAAATTTGTCTATTATTGTTTCTTACATCCATTGAAATCAATAAAAGGTTACTTTTTGCATATTATTTTAGAAGGAAGATATGTACCATGCAGCTTAATATGTAAGTGTATAGTTGTAGTTCTATTTTTATAAATCTGATTAATGATACTTAAATTCGTTCATTTTTATAAGAGGTTTAAAAATTTAAATATTTTAAATGTACTCATCTTTTGTCTTTAATATTGTTGCAAAATAATAAAATCGCTTCGAATATTCTCGAAGTCCGACAATGTTTCACTATGTTTAAATTTTTAAATTAAAAAATATACCTATTTCTCACACAAAAGAAATATACACAAAATTTTAAACAATAAATAAAAAATTAATCATTTTTTTATTATAGGTACATAGCATAAAATCAAAATAAAAAAATTGCTATTGAATGTTTAACATAATATAAGAAAAATATTTTAGATAGGTGTGTAAAGCCCTACGCAACTGCAATATATATATAAAAGCTTTACAAATATTTTTTATCAGTCGCACATTAAAAGTTTTATACATAAGTGCTGAATATTTGCTAACAAGTACCTATTTAATATAAAAAAAATTAAAATTTTTGTTACAAACGGCTATTACATTTAAAAAATCTGGTTTAATAAATAATATAGGTATGTTATAAATATGTTATTCAAGATTACATCAAACACACATACTTTAAAGAGACTAGTTTTAATCACTTATAAAGGACAATATGGATAAGTGCATTCCAAAAATGAAGTGCCATCACTAGTAATTTAAGTAAGCAACACTCTGTGGCTACACCCAGAATAACTTACAATTATACATCCTTGTAATGCTTTAAACCACTTTAGTATTTTCTCACATAATCATTTTTTAATTTGCATGTAAACTTTTAAAAACCACAATGTGTCATAGGGATTCCCACAGTATAAAATAAATTCAAATTTGGTATGTAATTTCTGACGTCCAAAAATATTTTTAGTGTTTTTGTTTTGTTGTTATAGTAACAATAAAAAAGAAAAAAGATGGTATATCTTACAAATGTAAAAAATTTGATGGAATTTATTAAATATAATTTTTGCTATACAAGTTTAACCGTAGTATGTACTTTTACTTTTTTTAGATTAAGTTATTATGTTTTATAACACGTATTTCGTTTATCATATCTACCATCACGATAGTTTTAGTTATACATTCTATTATACATTGATCGAATTTAACATTTCTGTTATTATAAATCTAAATTCCAACAAAATGTTTACTAGAATGTTTAACGAAACACAGTTTAAAAATAATTAACAAAAATAACATAGATCAATTAAAAACTTGACGAATCGGAGGTTTAAAGTATCATTTTTTGAAATAAAACAATTAGGTAACTAGAAATTTAGAATATAATACTAGAAACAGATATTCTTTACTGAGGAGGCAATGTTTATTTTACAAATTGATAATAAAAGTTGTTAAGACTTTATAATGTTAAGTATTTAAGTGTACATTAAATGTGTGCGCATCATAAGCATGCGCTTGTGTACGTTTTCTTTTTTGTAAGTAGGGGAAGCATCCCTCAAAATGAGTAGTTGTAAGTTACATGTACAGAACGTAACGCTTTGTGTACAATCAACAATAAAGAAATTAAAAGTGATTTAATTTCATTAAACAAACAAACAAACAAAAATACTAACAATCAATCAACAAAAGTATTCTAATTTAACATAAACTCTAAACATAGATCGAGCTATCATTTTGTCAGAAAATCGTAACTATAAGCACCTATAAAAGTTATCGAATTATTTTTATTTTATTTAAAATTACTTTCTAATTGCTGAAAACAATTTACATATATACAAATGTAACTAATTGATTTTTCATACCCAACAGCACTAAAGGAATAGAATCGATAGTAACTAGAATAAAATGATAAAACGTACTGTTCAGTAGATATTTAATCTTAAAGATTGAAATAACCTAAATATAGTACTACACAAATGACTTAATTTAGATTTTGATTCAGATTATCACAGATCAATAAGCATTTTCCACGTTTTTATAAATTAATTTAGAAAAATTCCTTAACGCAGATGCTCGATGATAATCAATAATTTGTAGGATGATTCACCAAAGATATAAGCAATTCAATAAACTTTATGGTAATAGCAATTGTGGCGATTTTAAAGATAATTTGTTAGTCACACTGCAATATGCAGACAAAAACTATTATTGTTTTAAAGATTGTTTCAGTAAGCAATCCAACCATACTTATTCTTATTAACTTTGTAAATAACTCAATGGGTTTGTTATTGTAAAACGTCAGAAATTAGGTGAGTGGCCCAGCATAATACTAATAAACTAGATATTAAAAACACTGTTTGAACGTAAACTTTTTATTGCACTTCATCCAAGGTTGTACATTTTTTTACAATTGTTTATATTTTATTTTAATGTTGATATAAAAAGAATAAATTAGAAATTTGAGTGTTAGAATAAAGTTTTTTTTTCTGATAAAATCCAAACAGTCTGGATTTATTACTGTTTGTGTTATTATTATTATCGTAGATATATTTTTTAGTGATTACTTTATATTTTTGAATGTTTGCGTCATAGATAAAATATTTAATTAATAAATGTATATCCAAGACTTCATAAGCTATCCTACTAAAACAATAGAAAACTAAATATTATTGAACTAGAAACTTGTTTAATATTTAAAAAAAATTAAAATTGTATGTTTTTAAAATTAGAAACTTTATAAAACACATACTAACAAATAAGCATCAAAAATACTTAAAAAAGTACAAATTTATTCGACGTTTTTGGATTATTGACTATATCTATACTATTGCACTAAAAGTATTTCTTCTTTAAGAAAATTTTGATTTGTTTATATTTATAAAGTTCTGTTTGTCGTAATGAACTAACTGTTTTTACATTTTGTTCCAAATCTGCTAGTTGCGCCTTCCAAGATCTATTTTGTCGTCAAATCATTTGCATTGAGTAAAATTGTACGATGGTATCAATGCTTGTTCTGGCTGTATAAGCATCTTTTCGACATCTTATCATTGCAAAATTTAAACTTGTTATTTAAAAACTTATATTAATTTTTCGGTATCATAAATTTAGCACAGTGTGTTTCTAGTTATACTTCGAAAGAACGATTTAACAAATGACACTCAACCTTAAAGATTTCTTGAGTGCCGTTCACTCTTTCTGCAACGCATATCTTTAAGGTATAACAATAGTTTTAAATTAATTCTGCTATCTCTATGATTAGCAAAATGGTCTATTATTTTTTCGTAAAAATTTTTAATTGACAACACAAAAGACATTTCAGTTAATCTGGATTTGCCCATCGTGCTGCGTATGAACGTTTTTATCCTGTTTAAAATTGAAAAACATCTTTTACTTTCCACTGTTGTACAAACAATTTCCAATAATTTTAAACTTTCCGAAAATGTATCTGTTAGTTTCATGTTTAAAAACAATAGTAGAATTGCAAGCGCTCCCGAACTATTTAAAAAATCTTTACGGCTGTATATGACTTTTAGTTCTGACTTTAATCTTGATCTATTTATTTTAGGATGTTTTTTAACGATTTTTAGATAATTTTCTGGAAATGTTTTTTTTATAGACAAGTTGTTTACTTGAAATAGTTGTACAACTATTAAGTGATCACAGATTTTCAGTATGTGTATAATTTCTGACAAAATAATATCGCCAATTTTGATAGCGATTTTTCGTTTTACATTTGTATTATGTACATTACGATTTCTAGTTTTGCTAAAGCTGTGCTAGACATCGCTGATTAGTCTAAAATACTATTTCAAATTTTTTTAATGCTATTGTTAAACATGATAATAAATCTCTTAACAGAAATAACATTAATTACTTAAAGTGTTCGTCTTGAAGGTATTTGAGTATATATGTTAATGAAGTCTTCTTCCTTAATAACAAGAATCTCTAAGCAATTTATTAATTCTGTTTTGTAAGTGTAAACTGTCTCATCACATCTAGTATTAAAACTCTACTTTGTAGGTTTTAGATATTCTTTTTTTTTACAATTTTATCCAAAACAAACAACAAAAAAAACGAAGAAGATGCATGCAACTTTGCAAAAATTGCTTAGTTTGTCTATGCTGCCTTGCAATCATTCACGTATCGCAAAAATTACGACAATATGGTTTTTAGGCATGTGACTTAGAAAAAGTCTGGTATTCTAGGGTTAATTCCAAAACATTCACTTCAAATCTCTATTGAAAAGTAGAATAAGAATTGCTTTTGCGTTCGGGGAACACTAAGAACAAAATTCGATTAAATTAAATTATTAATATTTTGAATTTGGAGTTCGAATTTCTATAAAACTTTTTTTAGTTGGTTACGGTAATGTGAGATCGCATTTTCAAATGTTTTATTATTCAGAAGTGTTTGATGGCAGAGTTCAAAATCGAAATTCAAAATCTGCTTTGAATAATTCGTCGGGATAAAACCACAACGTAAAAGGACATTGGGGGTAAGCAATGTCAATGCAATTGTACAAACGCCACCAGAGTGAACTACTGGACGGCCGTTTCGCCCTTTTGGGGCTCATCAGCAGTAGGAGATACACTCTAATGTAGTTCCCTTATCCCGACGAATTATTCAAAGCAGATTTTGAATTTTGCGGGTGTTAAAGTAATTCAACGTGTTTACCGACGTTTATAGCTATTTACATGTTTTATTATCTATCCCGATAAAACTGTACTATAGTCGTTACCACGAGAAAAGTACCTGCGTCATCACCGTGCGAATTTAAAAAACATGTTCTATTTGTCAAATGAAAAAAATACAACAGAGATAACACCATTTCTTTTTTGTGTTATGAATAATTCCTCTATTGACTTCATTCTTGATTGGCATTAGTTGACATTTGTCATAAGTCTCTTATTTACATATTCAAGATTCAGTTCTATCGAGTATACAAAGTATACAAACTAATAAAGTGTATTAAAGTACAATTTAAACTACCGTATGTGTAATAAACCTAATTATTTATCCGATAAATTCGTATATTTTGTTTAATTAGTATAAGAAATATATTAAAAACTATTATTTGTAGGTCAATTATTTTAGAAAAGGCATTTTTAAGTTTTTTAAAAAAATAAGAACCGGTACAGTTTCATTTCAACGTTATCAGTTTTACTAACACTTCTGTTATTATATTGCTTGATATTATATCCAGCAAGAACTGCTTATTACGCTATTTACATCATTTTTCTCATATAATGGAATTGAATACATGTTCACATATCTTGAATAGTTTATGTATTTGCAAACTTGTTTCCCTCTAATGATGTTATTCAATTTTTGAATTGCGGCTTATTGCTAACTCATTTAGTAGCACTATGGCAGTAGGAAACATGAAAACTAATAGATATAAAGTTAGTTCTGTGCAATACATTTTTTAACTTGATGCTTTGGAAATCTTTCCATTCCTGTTTTTATAAATAAATATTTGTATTGCCTATTTTTTCAGTTTGTTAAACAGTGCTTTTTTTAAATGTTGCCTTTATTTAGCTACATGGTAAAAATTTTACCTTGTGTTATTTTTTTTATTGACTGGGCTAACTGCAGAATATAAAAAATAATTGTGGCATAACTTAGTTGGTGTGATTTCTTCGTAAAGTAACAATTGGTTGCAAAGAGAAATTCGTAAGAACAAGAATACTTTTTTTTGTTGAACATGAATGAAAGTGGTGGTGGTCTTCCAAGTTAGGTAAACCCGCAAAAGAAAATTGTGCGATTGATGTTTCTAAAAAAATAGAAACCACACATTATTGATGCACAGAAAATGTGACACATCTCAAATATATTCCTTTTTTTAGCTAATTGATATAAAACGTTTATAAAAAAAAACTCTTTTATAAGAAATAACAACACGATATTTCATAAATTACTGTGTATTAGAGCGTTTATCCATTAACTTTACTTCTGCACAGAAATTTGTTATCCACACTTAGAATATATGTCATAGTTTAATGGTAACTTTTTTCCGCTAGTAATTGTTAACGAGGTAGTTGGTTTAAACCTTTAGGTAGGACAAGCAAAAACTCACAACTTAGCTGACTTTTTTAATGGCGACGTTTCATGACGCTGTTGTGTGCATTTTATCATGGCCACTATTTTATTATACGGACAAAAAAAGCACATTTGATTTAATATGGAAGTGAGTAGATATTTTAACGTCTAACTATAGTTAACTTATTTAGGTACACACAGGTACTACAAAAGCGGTTTCAAGATGAGCTGCCTGAACTGGTCACAAATTTAAAAGTAAATAAATAAACAAACAATGACATTTACTTTAGTGTAGAATAATACAATAAAATACAAACAGCAAACATCTACACACAAACATCATCTAACTAAGTTATTACAGAAATTTTCTTAAGTTATTAGTATCAGTATTAAAATTAACATTATTGCATGTTGTGCTTAGTGATGAATATCATTTCCGCTATCAATCGTTTATTAAAGAATTGTTCTACAATCTAAGATTGTAGGGTTCGAAAAATCAAAATTGTAACCTGTGTTAATGTGATGTACAACTAGAGCTGATTCAGGTTTTTTTATTTTAGCTATATAGGTGGTTTTTCAGACAATTTTTTGTTTCTTGTTTCGTCTGTCTTATGTAGCATTTCTTGTAATCGTTACAATTGATACAAATAAATACAGGGCGATGCTTTAAAGATTCGGACTTCAAAATCAAATTAACGATTTAAATTTTATATATGAATTACTATTACAGCGCTCGCCGCTTATTGAAATCACGGATAATGTTTTCAATCGGGTCATGTTATCACTTTACTAAAGTAACAATCCGGACGCATGCTACTACATAGAAAAGACGCCGTCAGCAAATTTCTGAGAAGAATTGTGTAGTTCTTAGAACAGTGAATCAAGCATCATAACGTTGTTTTTGATTTCTTTTTATTAACAGTATCAACAAACTGTTTAATGCTACATACAAATCCGTTGGCTCAAAATGCTGCTTTTTTTAAACGTTTTATAAAAAAAATTTGTTTGTATTGAGGCTTTGATTTCACTTTCTAAATTAACAACCTGTTAATCACATGCACGATGTCAGTATTTACTGCTTTCTAACAAATAAGCATTTTTTCTGAATTTCGGATATTGTTATCATTCAGTTATTGTTATAAAAAACCTCAAGTCCCAACGTGATTCTATTAAGCGGCGTGCACTGCATAATTAGAAACGCAGGCATTCGGCCAGAAATGATACTAGCATTGCCTACAAAATACTGGACGCCAGATGTGTTTTTATTATGTCAATAAACAAAAACATGTAGAATCTTTCTGTTTATTGACATAAAAGAACCATCTTTAGCTAAACATGCCTGCCCACCCAAATTCACTTCGCTATTAATATATCTTTTATAAATTTTTATCAGCATGTGTATTTATTAACTAGGGTACTTTAATCTAATTTATATCAAATTTGAATAGAAATGTTGTAAATTTGGTAGTTTATTTTATTGTTTTGATCGCGCGAATACTATAAAAATATACATATATTCGATTATAAAATTGTCTTCTATGTATTTGTGGAATTATTATGTTTCACAGAATACCAATTGTTTACGTAGACCGAATTCCATAACATATGGGTTATAGTGCATGGTAGATAGGCCCAAGGGGAAAAAGGAAATTTTCCCCCTGGGCCGGTAAAATCTGTAAATCTTGGCCGGTAGAATATAAAACCAACGATGTTATTTCGTTCTTGCAAAATGGTCGATTGTGAAATGCAACCGTAATGCAATTTGGTACGTTTCTTTCCTAAAAGTAAATGTAGTAAATTTATTATGAATAGAAAATGAAACGATGCGACGATTCGACAAAATCTAATCTTGACCTCATGATTCAGAGAATTCCACTGTGAAAATGTGTAATTTTTTGTTTGAACATTTTATAGTTAGTTACACGGTATTAAGTGCTCTGTAAGACGTTAAATGTTTTCTAACTAAACTTATGAAAATATTTAAATTTATATGTTATGTGATAAATTTGGTTATTACAAGTCTATGTGATTTATACAAATGCAAAAATTAATTAAACTGTAATGGCCTTTATGAAGCGAATTGATACAAGATGTTTTGTCCGACGAAATAAGAATTCAGTAAATATGTATTTAAATTAATTTTATTTAATGACTTTATTTTGATAGTTACATGAATGTGACTTGTTATGAGCTTGAAAGAAATAAGAATACTCGTTGCGTTCCTATAGTTACATTTTATATATAAAGCAATCCGACAATTTTCGGTATTGAGAAACAAACTAATCTTCGCTTCCCACGGACATTGACTTTAAGTTACCGTCGCTTCTTAGTATCTACTAATAGCCTTATTTACAATTTTCTTAAGCTTAAGGATTTAGGATCAGGTACATTACAAAATATTGAAGGAAAATAAATAAATAATGTTATCCATTCAACGCTAATATCACTGATAGAAGTGGTAAGTAGGAACTAGGAACCGTAGATAGTTTTTTTAGAAAAACGATAATTGTTTTTAGCACTCTTTATTACTGAAAAAGATTCGTTGAACAATTGATCAGTATAGTCTGTTTCTGATGCAGAGATTAAAGAAGATTACGATGACGACAACACTTCCTCAAGAGACGTAAGTACTGCACAAAGCCATTCTCCCATGTGCTCCCAATAATCTCGTTCTCAAGTACCATTTATCCGAGTTCCGACTAAATTTTGGCTACTTCTTTTATTTATTTGGTTAAAATTTTAGTCGTTTTTTGACATTCTTGTTGAAGATAGATTTCTATTATAGTTTTATACAACGACAAGTGATATCAGTCATTGATCAGTTGTTGTGAAATCTTTAATTATCTCAAGTAAAGCAAAGTTGGACGGTCGTTGACTTTTGACTAGCACTGTTTTCTTTTTTTTTTATGCGTCATGTTCTATTTTCGTAACACAATAATCCAAAAGCAGTCATTCTTGGCTTTGGAAGTAGAGCTTTTTAAGTTTTTAGTACTTTCTAATATCTTAGGAATTGCTACAAGAATTGCAAGAACTAATAGATGATATTGATGAAATGCCTGCCAGTCATTCAATAACACGTCAAACAGTTCTAGAAGTTTTCAATCCTAGTTGCAACACCTACGACTATTTTAAAAGGCCAACACCAAGTGAGATAAATATTTTTTTTTTAAATTAGTCACAGGTACCTGACCCAAATTTTGTTTACAAAAATTAGCATAGAAAAAGTTTTCAAGAGAAACAATAGAACGGCCAGAAAATGGTTGACATACAGTGAGAAGAAAAAAGCTTTGTTTTGTACTGTATGTTTAGCGTTTGCCAGGGCTAATGAGTCAAGTTCATTCATACTCGATATTTCAGACTGGAATCACACATACCACAGAATTCAACAGCATGAAAAATCCGCTATGCATGGAAAATGTTCTGAATCATATTTTATGCACACAGATGACAAAACCATCGGAAAATTATTATTTTTTATTCAGTTGGATTTAAGGAACAAAGAAGTTATAAAAGATCCCAAGTATCGATCGAGTGATAAATGTGATTAAACTAATCGGAAAGAGTCTTAGTTATCGTAGAATTGAAAATGAAGCAGCCTATTCCCTACTCGATGAAACCTTAGTCCATGGTACTTTTTTGGAAATCATCTTGCTGCTATCTAAATATGATATCGTATTGAAAGAACATGTAGACAGAGTGGCAGCGCAAAGGCAACAAATGCATGATAAAGGTCATAAACATCGTGCAGGTTCTTTAGTAACTCTTTTATCCAAAACGTCGATCAACTCCATAATCATGATCTTGAGCAAAATGTTGAAAAACCAAATTTCTTTAGAAGTGCATAAGGCAAATATGTATTCAATCGAAATCGACACAACCCAAGGTATCTCCAATCAGTGTCCTATCATTGTAAGGTAGGTTTATAACTAAAATACAACTAACTATTTTAGTTTCATGCTTTTATTTCAATCCGTTATACTTTATTCTACTTCAATCATTTCTTTTTTCTAGGTATGTTTACGGTGATGCAGTTCGTGAAAAACTTCTTTCCGTTACACCGTGCCACAATACCACAGGGAAATGTTTTTTTAAACTTTTGGTCAATGAATTGCAAGAAAATATCCTGGATATGAGAAGCTGCGTAGCAGATTCGACAAATGACGCGGTCAATATGCAGGACGAGTACAAAAGTTTAGTATCAAGGATGAGAAATGAAAGCTCCAATCACGTTCATATTTAGTGTTATAATCGTATATTGAATTTAGTTCTCACTGATGTCCTAAAGAGACATATCAAATCTGCATTTTTTTTTGCTCAGCTTAATTCAGTTGCAGTATTCTTTAAGTAATCACACCAGCGAATGGATATATGGAATTGCATTTGGAATGATGTTAAACGCAAAAAGCTTGAAATGATAGCTGAAACACGTTGGTGGGCAAAAGAAACTGTCTTAAACAAATTATTTGGCTATTACCGCAACCTAGAGTCCAATTTATATATGCAGGTTTTACAGGCATTGCAAATGATTGAAAAGAGTCAAAAAATAAATCTTGATGTCAGAACAAAAGCTAGTAGCTTAAAAAATAGCCTCTTAAAATACGAAAGTCTTTTGATTACTCATATTTTTTTAAGAATATTTCAAATTACTGGACCATATTCAGATATCTGCAGACAAAAGGTCTTTAGTCAAATCATCATTAACTCAGCTAGTTGAAATTCAGAGAGTTGCAAATAACACCAAAAATGCAACGAACACATTTGTAGAATGGGCAAATGGACAACTTGATCTAATCGAAGAATACAATACACTAGAAATTGAACAATCTTTGCCCATTCACAGATAAAGACGAGTGAGAAAAATGCATGACGAAAACACAACAGATGAGAAACCGACCGACCCTTTCGACTGCTTCAAGATTGAAACCTATAACCTTCTGTTAGATGAAGTGATTGAATCCATGAAACGACGCTTTTCAAAAAACACAAATTTATGCATGAATCTCTCTTTTTTGGATCCTAATAATTTTGAAAAAATAAAAAAGAACAAGATCCCAAACAACGTTCTGGAAGAACTTTCACAAAAAATTATTCCGTTCGATACTTTGTTACGCTCCGCGTAATTTAATTACTTTTAAATCTGCATTTTATTTACTTTAAAGGAGTTTTAACTTTGAAACTTCACGGTCGGATGACATAATATTTCACATCTGTAAACATTTAATAATCCACCCTCTACCCTTGCAAGTCGCCGTAGATTCGTTACAGATTTTCTAAACCTGCATAAGGAATTTGCATTACTGTACCACGTGACTATACATTTGACAAAAAAAACCTTTTTCGTTTGCGGTGAGACGTTTTTCATCATTCGAGCCGAGATTTCTTCTGTGATTCACTGTTTTTAAGTTCTTGATTGCCAGTCGTTTGATCTACATTTCTAAAAATCGGTAATTACACCGGATATAACGGGTCATCGACAAATAAATGATTGATTGGGATCACCTGCTTATCTCCAATAATCATTATACGTAGCTTTTTACGGATATAAAAGCAATCAAGTACAGTGTTAAGGACTAATTATCTCCGACGCTTGGACATTATTTCAAGAATTTTACAGTTTTATTTTACTTCTACTTTTTCCACATCGTCATCTCCGTCTTCGATATCGTTAAATAAATGATTGTTTAACATTTGGTACATCTCGCCGTCATCGTGAAGTGTTACCCTCATTCCTTCCGGTCAACGCCGTAGCGAAAGAAACTGCAGTCCGGCTTCAAGTTAACGATAAGTTAAATCAACCTTTGCTTACCAGTTTCACTAACTTTTAATTTATACGATTACTTCATCGATCTGTTTACGTCATAACTGCTAATTACTTAAATTTCACCTTAAATATTGTTTTGTTTATCATTTGACATAAATTTTAGAATTCACTTACTGATTCAATTTTATTTTAATTTTTTTTTTATTCTAAGTTTCTAACTGTTAATAATTTTGTAATCTCATTTACCTTAACCATTTTTTTTTTACTCACTTAAATTCAAATCATTATATTTTTTTTCAGCATTCGATTGCTCTTACTGCGAGTGATTAATTACTATTTTATGTTCGGTTCAAACCATTTTTTTTTCTCATTTTGTATAATTCCTTTTATTTAGATAAGACACCTCGGAATGCTCTTTGATCAAAGAAGTCATACCGAAGTTAACTCAAGGTAAGTTTTACTGATTAATTAATTACTTGCTTGTGTCACTCGTATCCTGAAATTGCTTTCAAATTCATTTATCAACGTAATTTAGCTTCACTAATTTTTTTTTTGTTATCTAAAGGTAAATTAGATCAAATTTTCTGTAAATAATCCGACATTTAAGTTATTTTTGTAGTATAATACACCCCTATGGGTACCTTTATGTCATAATTTTTTTTTGTTTGTTTCAATACAACCCAGTGAAACCTATTGTAGCGTATTTATTTCGCCGCTCACTCTTAAAGCTGCTAATCCCTTCGAAGTTCTGATTATCAGCCCTATCTTTTGAAGAACTTACGTGGCGCCCTAATTCTAATTCTTTTTTTTTCTGCTTCTTACTATTCATAAGTATTCTCTTCTTAACTTACCCACCCCATTGTGCCTACTAAGACCGAGCCACCGAGGCCATTGCATTTTTTGTAAATTGTGTTGCCAATCAAATCTTATCGTAACAACTTCAGTAACACACGCGCAATTACAAGAAGAAATTTTTACTTTCGCAAACAACTGAGAAACGTTAAAATTGACATTAGAAGAATCTTATGAATCTATCCCAAACTTAGACGATTCTGAGAAAAAAAATATTTTCTGCAAAAAATTGTCGAAATTATGCAACCTGTTGCTACAAAATTATTTTAAAATATAATTTATATCAAGAAGCTTATGCTGCGTTGGCAACAGCGTGCCAATTTCTTTAGACTTTACCAATTTCACAAGCGGAATGTGAGCGTTCCTTCTCGTTGTTGAAATTTATAAAAAACAGACCGCGAAATAGATTGTCCAATGATAATTTAGAAGCCTTTGCGTTGATGAGCACAAAAAAAGCGAATTTGAGTACAATTGACCTTTTCATCTCTATCTGTTATGTATAACGATTTGGCGGGAAGGACTTGGACGTGTGTTTCTTATGAAAACTATCATTTGTTAAATTTAAAATTAAAAGTTATTTATTCTAGTTCCAAAAGAAATTATGTAATAAAATTATTGGTTTTTGATTGTAGTTTTTGAAAAAATGTATTTAAAAATGGGACTAAGTATATTAAATTTTTTAAACAGGTTAAATTTTTACTTATTAGTACATGTATAATAAAACTAGCGCATGCGTAAAACATACACTATCTTTGTTTTTTAAATAAGTCAATTGACAACAAAAGGTTATTAATGATTTTGCTGAAACGCCTCCACTAATGAAAAAGTTGTTGATGTTTTAGATTTTTATTGACTAATTTCTAGGGTTTATTTTCTGTTAGTTTTAGTTAATTTTTGTAGTTTATATCTTCATTTATTAATAATAATAGTTATCATAATAATAACTAATTTATTGTGCAAAGAAAAAGTTTAAAAAAGAATTACACAAAGGGATAATGTTCAACACGAAGTAAGTAGATTTTCAACATTCCCATTTTTCTTTTTACATTAATTTAATCTGCATTGAAATAATACTATCAACTATCATAAATTGTTGAGCTAGATAATTAATAATACATTCTGTATAATCTAATTAGGAAACTTGTGAACTTAACTAAAAATACTTTTTACGACGTTGGCACCCCAATCAGCAAGAAAACGTTTTTTTCATGTTTTAAAAGCGTTACAACGTTTTAAAATAGTCGAAATAACAAATGTTTTTTAAAAAAATATTTTTGTTGCGTTTTAAAAATATTTCATTTAAACATTGATATTGAAATATTTGAAAAATGTTTTCTAAAACATTTTTAGTAACATAAAAAACGTTTCTTTTTTATTAGAAATTATACTTTTGCTTGCTTTCACCTATACACTTTTTTCTTCTATATATTGTAACAAAAGCACAACTATATAAAATTTTGTTACATATTATTAATAAATACATATTAAACCTTTTCGTTTTTCTAAAAACTTTGTTACACATTTGAATTAAGTACTTAATAACCGCGTTTGCGCAAAGTATCAGTATCTGCGTGAAAAGATGGCGTTTTTTGCATATTATAATATTGCATTATATTTTAAGCTGCAACAAATCAACAATTTCTATGGTATTACTCGCTATGCTGTGTAAAGTGTATCAGTTTAATCGTTTTCTAATTTGCGTTCTAGTGAAACTTAAATAGATACTTTTAGTATATGTCAGCATCTATCATGATGGTACGTTTTTCGTTGCAAGAAATTTTGAGGAAATGGAATATTATTTGTTAGAGCAGTGGTACACTAAAACGTTCATTTTATGTAGTTCATGATTTCCATTCTTTGTGATGTTTTAAAGTTATCAAATTGATATGATGTCGGCCAAATGGGAGATTTGAACGTGCACAATAATCAATTAATCTTGGTATGTATTTTTTTTCTGATATTGATGCAGCATTATTTTGTGTGTACAAAGTTTTAAAATCTTGGATTGTTAGTTGTTCTGGTTTCCGTTTCTGCACAAAGAGGTATATGCATAATATATGCATAATTAGTCAAAAGTTTTCTTATTTTATGGATAGGATCCTTCGGTGTGGAGGAACGGCAACCATAAAAACAACCTTTATTGTTCAGGCTTTAACAACAGATAAAGGTTGTTTTTATTGTTGCCGTTCCTCCACTCCGAAGGATCCTATCCATAAAATAAAAAAACTTCTAATTAATTGGAAACTTTTGTGAAGATTATTATAATTATTTTAATTAATATAAAGTAGTTACATTAATAATGTTTATTTTACTTTTATGTTAATGTGTTAATTTTTGTTATAGGCACTAAATGCGTTTACAGCCACATGAGATTGAAGTATTTGGACTACACAAAGATTGTATTATCTATCTTTTCTAAGCATTTTAGGGCTGGTTCTATAATAATGGCATAAATGTCAGTTAACTCATACTTAGTTTGATTGTAAAATGCTGTCGTTATTGGCTGTGTTATTGGTTAGTATAAATAAAACTAACAACCAAATATGTCAGTATTTTAAAATTAAAGCAAGCATAACTAAACTTACGTTTATACCATGATTATAGAACTGCCCTTATGCATATTGCAATATGAAAACAAAGCGTTGATCATACATTTTTTATACATGAATGTAACATTTGTAAAATATTATAAGTATATATATATAAATAATATTATAAATAATATTTTTTAAACATTTTTAGAATGTTTTTCTAATATTGACTTTGCAACGTAATTCTGGCCATTAAAACGTTTTTGCAATGTTTTTAAAAATGTAAATATACCTTTTGTAAAACGTTGACAAAAACATTTCAAAAATGTTTCCTTGTTGATTGGGACAAATTTAATTCTAACCTAACTACTTAAAATTATGTCAAAATTTAGTTAACTACTAAATTACTTAACGTGTTGAAACGATTTTTGTATTGTATACAGAGCGCCGAAGTAAACAATGTCCTCGGAAAATATGTAATATAAACTAACTTTAAAAATTTGAAGCGGTAAATATTTCAACCAATCACAATTAGTAAGTACCGTCCGCTTGAAAAATTAAGTTACTATCAAAATTCCTTTATTGCGTTGGGTTTGTTTACATCTTTACCTCCTGTTTGTATTTGAGCAAGGTAAGTGTATTTATAACGTTTTTTAAGCGTAACCTTTGTAGCTTAACCTCATTCATTACTTTAAATTCTGTATTTAATTCCAGCGTTAATTCTACGAACAACAGCTAATTTCTGATGGAGATTTTACTTACTTTCTGTATTGTTTCAGCTGTTATTTATCAACATGAAATCTAAATTGAAGAAAACCATTCATTCCGAAGTAAGATACATTTTTAAAAATCTTGTGAAGTTTTTCGATAAAATCTTCCTGTAGAGAAAGCAACCAAACTAGCTGCTGTAGCAACGGGCAAATCAACCACATTTATAAAAAAATCTGGAGTGAATCGATAACAAGCAGTAATGGAATTTTAAGATCTCCCTCGAAGAAAAAAATAAGTATTCCACAATACTTCGAAAAATAATAGAGTAATGACAACAAATAAAATCGTAGTCTAAAGGCGGGTTGCACAAAGCAAATCAAAAATGTAACAACAGATTATTTCTCAAAACAATTGCTACATAGCCAATGAAATCACGTTTATTCGTGATGTAACAATTGATTTCAGAAATAATCACTTGCTACATTTTTGATTTGCTTTGTGCAACCCGCCTTTAGTAATACAATTTAATTATACGAAAAACGAAAACATATGCAAACAAATTTCTTAAAAAACATGGGCATACAATGTTACATTTGCCAACTTACTACTACGACTTAAATCCGATTGAATTGGCATGGAGTTTAGCATAAGCTCACTATGAATAATATTACCTACACAGAATAGTCTGGAGATACAATCCTTAGCGAGAAATGCATTTTCTGAGACTGCATCGAACTGGGATAAACATCATCAACATGTGAATCACTTGGCGCAAGAAATATGACTGGATGTAACTGTTGAAAACCTGACGTTTATGCTCAACACTGGATCATCTGACGATAAAAGTTGTAATGGAGAAAACAAAAGTGACGGTGATTGATTTTTTTATTATTGTGTTTTTCGATTATAAATAAGTATTTTTTAGAATTACTTTTAGAAATATGTAGTTATTATATTTTGTAATGCCCTACCTAATCTTTGAGAAAATTAAATGTGTAATTACAATTTATTTTAATAATGTTAAAGTCATAAAGTGTTTTTTCTGAAATAACCTCCAACTTCAACAAGGTCTAATAGTTATCTAGACGGGTAGCATATGAACGATTTGAATTTCCTACTTTTTAATTTGAGTGTACCTTTAGAATTAAAGTGACACCAGCCACGCCTCTCCAGGGACTTTGTTTATTCAGCTCAACTGTACATCTCATCTTTTTTATTTGCCTATATATATATTAAAATTATCTAAAGTTTAATTATTTTAGTAATAGGTATTTAGACTTTAATCTAATTAATTTTGATCAAACGGTAGTATAGGTAGTAGTTCGTATAAGCAATTTTAATGTACCATTTACTTTACAGAATTTGTTCGTTGTAATAGCGGTTAGACACGTTCCATGATCCCTACAGAGAAAACAGATTTACTTCAGAAAAGTGACCCTGATGACCGACCACGCGAGATGTGGTTTTTCTCACCTCCAAACCTAGAAGAGCCTTAAATCCAGATTCACCTTACACTCAATTCTATCCGCAAAACACAACTCTTCAAGCCGCCTAAAAGTGATGACAAAGTGTGGACAAAGTACAATTGAATGAGGAATGTATACAACTTCAGGGAGACTTACGCCTGACAGTGAACAAAATATTCAAGAAAAAGGATTTATTGTAAACCGAAATATTTTTAAATGCATCAATTATTTATTAATTATATCAACTTATTTAGTATAATAGTGAAAATAAAATACATTTTAAAAATCCGCAAACGATACGTAGTTCCAAGCCGTTCCAAGTATTATTAAAACGTTTGTTCAGTTAAAGCATAACAAATTCAATGTTTTCTCATTAACACAGATAAAACTTTAGGTTGATTGCATAATCATAATCACTAATTACAATATTTATAGATATTTTTAATTAAATACTGCATTTTCTTTACATTATATTTATTATATTAGATTTGTGGTATGGTATCTCTATCTAGTGTCATAGCAGAACAACACACTTTCGCTTTACAGTTTTCTGCAATGTGAGGTTAAATGTATACAACTCTATGGTATACAATTTGTTATTACTATCAAAATTACTATTATCGTTGTTTATTATGATACATTTTTACCTATAAACTTTCAATTTATGTTATCTGCTGATAAGAATACACATAAATAGGTATGGCATCTGCAAGCAGCACTAGTGCAAGGTCGTTGTTTGCAGATTCGAAAATGCGTTTAGCTGATCGTGTTCAAGTAAATGTTAACAACGTTGCTTCTTTAGCAAGACATATCATTCGAGGATCGAAAAGTAGTGAGGTAAATACACATATTAAGTATGCATTAAGTAAAGAATATTTATTTTGTAGATGATAATGCATTCAGCACGAAATTTTGCTATGCAAGAACATGCAATAGAAAACAGCGAGATAAATTTAAAAAAGTTACAACTTATTCATGTACACTTAGCATATCAGCACGATTCAATTATGCGGTCATCGCAGCAACTTGAAGAAGTTAAAGAACAAGTGCGTGCTATGCAAAGATAGAATACAATCCGAATCAACATACGTATTTAAAGGTTTGTAAAGATTTCACATGTTTTGTAGTAATTGATACACACAAATTGATGAATCTATACCTATTAATTTGTAATACAATAACTAGACTAGATAACCTCAACAAATTTGAACATGTAAATGAACAAATTTGGATCCAATATATTGATGTTTTAAGGTTGCGATTTCGCCTATGTATTTTATATAGCACTCCCGCGTGCACGGGGCACAGGAAATCTCAAAAAATATTAGTTGAAAGAACACAAAAATGTGTTCCTATGAAAGAGGAATGTTGTCAGCATCATCTAAGGTATTTTAAAATCTTGAAAAACTGATTTTTTAATAAAAAAAAGGTCACAAAGTAAGCAATATTTTTCAATGATAATTTTCTACTTCTTTTGTAAACTATGCTTATAATATTGAAAAGAGGAAATTATAAAATAGCTTAGGGGAAGATGTAAATCTTTTACTTTCATTCGAGGATTTACTTTTGTAGTTACGTTTGGTAGTTTTCGAGTGGTCCTGTTCCCAGTGAAATATATTAACGATTATACTGCAATGTCATTAAGGTCGAAAATTGAATATATAAAACGCCAACTTCAGTTAAAAAGTAGCTACCGACCACAAAATTTTAATTTAGCAGCAATAATAAGTTCGTCCACTATAACGCAGATGGCGCTGTAAACAGTCGATGACTCGCCTTGAATGTCATATTTCAATTCTTATCTTTATTAGTAAAAATTCGTAGAGGTGTTTCATTATGTCGTGAACTGTGACCTTGAGTCGAAAATCGGAATTAATAAACTAAAAGTCAAAAATTTGACAAGTCTCTAAATTCCAAAAACGTTAGTTTATTTAAAAGGCACTCACGTCAATAAAAATAATCAAATATTTATTTATTCATTAAAAATTAATTTACTTATAACTTATAATAATACCTAAAGACCTATTAACAACAAATACAACGATATAAGCAAAGAAGGTTAAAAAATGTACCGGCGAATGTTTGTAAGACGGATAATAACAATATTTTGACATATACAGACTACAGCGCCACAGTTCACGAGATCCTGAAAGACGTCTAGCAGTTGTTATTATACAAGATCTCAATTTAGTTTGAGTTTACATTTTTAACAATTTACAATACGCGCATTTAGTAAACACGTCACAATTGAATTAGTTCAAGATCTTGGTTGCAAACAAAGCTAAATTTTTAACGTGATTTTGAAGACATTGATTACAATTTATTTCGAGTTTGCATTTTTAACAATTTTAATTTACGAATTGGTATTTCTGTATTCTAGTATAAGAGTATAAGAAACCTGTTTTTATTTTTGTTAGAAATAAAAAAAAATATAGTGCACACCGCTTATTGGAATTACGGATAATGTTATCAATCGGGCTTTGAATCTGGCAATGCTATCACGTTATTAAAGAACAGGTCAAACGTATTATACTACATAGAAAAAACATTGTTTATAGTAATCGTAATTTCGGTTTATGTTATCAATTTTCTTCTTAGGTTTGTTTCTATACATGAACAATAACCTGTTTTGTATTAATTTTTTAGCTGAATTTTCGCAATACGCTTTTTACGCTTAAACATCTGAAAACACGTTATCTTCGAGAATTAACTTGGAAAGCATATGCGTTCTTCGAATAACAACTTAAATTAACTACGTCTTATGTGATAACGTTATTTTGTATTTATTTTTAGTGTTAGCAACTTTCTAAGTATTGTGTAGTTCTTATAACAGTGAATTATACATCATAACGTTTTTGATTTCTTTTTATTACCGGTATGAACAAACTGTGTATTAAGAATCTATGTTGTATTAAGCTACAAGTAGCTCAAAATTTTGATTTTTTATAAAAAATTTATTTTCTAAATTAACAACCTGTTAATCACATACATGGTGTATGTATTTACTGCTTTCTAATAAATAAACATTTGTTTTTTTTCTAAATTTTGAATAATGCTATCATTCTCTTATTGTTATCAAGTTTCAACGTGATTCTATTAAGCGGCGCGCACTGTAGTAACAATGCAAAAGGCATATGAAATATAAACGACGTTTTTCACACTTTAAATTTTTACGCTATTAAATTTTCTTATAGCGTTTTTCACTGAACAAATTTGAATGCGCACTAATACCGGGTGAGTTTACTGTGCACTATAATTGTGTTACCGGGAGTGCATTAACATTGCACTTCCAGTGAAAAATGAAATGCTTGAACAGTGCATCATATAATATATAATGGAAGAACTTCTTTATATTGTTACCCTTCGAATTAGTAACGACGTTGTTACTTTACAACTTCCATACTAATCAACGTACTTTAAGCTAATAAGTAAAGTTAAAATGCATTTATCTAGAATTTGCATATATCAAATGTGTTTTTAGCTGATAATGTATATACAGTAAATTACGTAAATGAATTAGTATCAAACAATTTTTTACATGTTGAGGATATAGACAACATTCAAATTATTTAAATTCGCCATATTTGCACTGGATCTGTTGCACTTGCATCTGCTGTCAGTGCAACAAAATCTGCACTAGTACAGAATCAAGTGCATTTATCAGACCAGTGAAAAATAATAAAACTGAATCAGTACGCATTAAAAATACCAGTGAAAAATAACAGGAACACTCAGTGCGTAAAAGTGCGCACTAGAATGACCAGTGAAAAACGCTATTAGTTTAAACAGAATTGAATTTTTCCAACTGTCATTATTATGTAACTATATAGACAATAATGCACGTTTTGTTAAGTAGCGTTTACTCCAAAACATATAACATAGTGGTGCTCGCATAACATAACCGAGACACCCATAAACAACTTCCATAACAAATGTATATAAAAACGGATGTACCCCCCCCCCCCCCCCAACAACAGTCCGTTCGGGCACGCTCGATTTTACTCCGGACTGCTTTCCTTAAAACAACGCGGGAAATTCAATTATTTAAATCTTACATCTACCGTTCGACCATCCTGACCCTACAATTAATCACTATTTTCCAAAACAAGTTCGTCGAGAACTAATTTCATTGCGAAGCAAAACTGAATATAGCCAATAACCTAAGAATGCGACTTCCTTAAAAATGTTTACTAAATAAAATCACGTTTTGAAATGTAGACGATAACAAAAGATACACAACGTTTTCATTCATAAATAAAAAGGATTGTCAACATGCATTCTTATTAGTTTTACAACAGTACCATCATTTCATTTTCATCATTCACTGTATTTGATTTCTTTCCATGTTCTAAGGTACTTCCCACTTGACTAAATCATTAGCTCTTATCCATTTTTGAAGGTCAAATAGACTGGTCCATATGACATCACAACCCACAATGATTATAACCTCTAATTGTCGTATCAACCAAATTCTCGGTGATTGCAATGCCCACTCGATCACCACGTCCAAATTTCACAGTTGATCACAACGCCCAATCTTCATGATAGATCACAACATCCAAATTTCACAGATGATCATAACGCCCAAATTTCACGTTCCCAATTTGTTTTCGTGATCACAGTGCATTACCACTTCAGCTTAATTATATTTACTATATTTTTTTAGATACGTCTAAAAAAATTATTAAGTTTGATGTATTTTGTTAACAAATTAATTATAATCCAACTTCACAGAAATACTTCTTGTTCCCCCGCTTGTACTTCTACATATTTGTCTTTCATTTGAACTAATCAGTATTATTCTTCTATGTGTAAGTAGGCGATATTAGATAGATAGACACAAAAAAAACACAAAATACTACGAAGTATTTCAATTGGCATTTTTTCAAATTGTTAAATTTAAACAAGTAGTATAATGAAGACCAACCGTTACCAATCACAGAACATTATTTTATACTGCATTTGCTTTCAAGGAAATTTTCATTTATTTTATTTAGTTTTTTTTTGATGTACCTATCGCGTACCTAAGTTCCCTATTAGGTTCTTTTTTACTTTCTCATAAGGAAAGGATAGCGATCGCAATTTTTTTTCAAAAAAATTTTGATTGCATAATTTTACGTTTCAAGGTCTCCCGAATTGTATTTTGACAAACAAATTTTGGGTGTATGTGTGTGTGTGTGTGTGTGTGCGTGTGTGTGTGTCTGTGTGTAAAGATGTACCCACGATAACTCTCGAACCAAAAGTCCTAGTAACTTGAAATTTGGTATTGGAACTGGTTTTTCATATTCTCTCGGTTCTATCGAAAGATGGGGTCTGATAAAGAAACCGGAAGTGGGTGTATCCGCCATTTTTAACAGTTTTCTTATATAATTTTGTACGTATGTAAATTATTTGAATTACTTTTACAGTTTCTTATAGAGATTATTCTTCCTAATAATTTATTCAAAAAAAAAATGTTTTCTAACATTAACAGTTTATTAGATATTTGACTTATAATTATAATTTAAAGTGAAATTCCATATATAATCCTAAGTTCGAATTCTACCTACGACGATTTTTTTTTATAAAAAATTTCATATCTTGAAGGAAAAGCAAGATACGTTAAAAAATAACAATTTTTCTCTATATTTTTATGACTTGTTTATATACGGAGTGCTGCATCTTATTTAAATTATCTTTGGATGTACCCACAATAACTCTCGAACCGAAAGTCCTAGTAACTTGAAATTTGGTATAGAGCTGGCTTTTTATATTCTCTCGGTTTTGTCAAAAGATGGGTTAAAGAAACCGGAAGTAGGTGTATCCGTCATTTTTAACAGTTTTTCTTATATAATTTTGTACGTATGTAAATTATTCGAATTATTTTTACAGTTTCTTATAGTGATACTGATAATTCTTCCTAACGATTTATTCAAATAAAAAAATTTCTAACTACAGTTTATTGGATATTTAATTTATAATTAGAATGAATTCACAAATATAATATAGGTTTGAATCCTGCCTGCGACGATTATTTTTACTAATTTACTAAAGGGGTAAGTAATATCGAGGCGCACAAATATAAGGGTTAGTCGATATAACATAAGCTCAATTTGCCGTATTTCGGTTATATCTTAATGAAATCAAAGAAAACAATTATAATATGCTAGAAAGTCAATACAAACGTGTACATATCACTTCAAAATGTTTTTTTAACAACATAACCTTAAAAAAGTATGTCGACATTTCTTCATCTCTCCTTACAGGAAAGTCGTGTGGTGACCACACCAGTTTTTTCTAATACCCGTGCTTGTATGTAACTAGGTAATCTTTTACGTGTACCTTGTATCTTTTTAATAATTTTAGGTACAAGGTATTTTTAATAATGTTTCGTAAAATAGGTTTGTATTAAAACTTTGTTATTATGTTTCTTAATACTTATAAAACAAAAATTGAAAAATGGCAAATATTTTTTGAGTTCAATGTGGTAACTAAGTTTATTAATTTTTATTGTAGTTTTAAAGACAACAATAAATTATAACGGACTATTTAAAAAACGGTCAGTTAATTTCTCCATCAGCGTTTTTCTTAAAAGTAATACTGATTACAGTAATTTGGGGTGAATAAGATAAATTTCCAAATTTGACATTGTATATCTTTTTCCAGAGGCGATAGGAAAATCATTCTGGTACCAAAATATTAGTCTTGATGTGTGCTATCCTAGGCTACTATCGAATTACGTATTCATATTTCTGTTGGATTAGCTGCAGTAGAAATAAAATTATATTTAGCGTCATGTGGGGTGTATAGGGGCACAGAAAATAACTAAATAGAGGTGTCTAGGGTTCTGCGTATTTGAAATTGGTTATTAAGTAAAGCACTGTAGTTTGTGTTGACACGTTATTTATTGAAAGAAAGCACAAAACAAAACAATATAATGTGAATACAAAACAAACTAAAAATTTTTGCTAATAAAAATAGGTAAAACTGTTTAAAGAAGATAAAAATATATCACTATATTAATTTTTGATTATTATAGGTCTATAAATTAACTTTGAAGCGTAGTAAACTTCTGCCGTAGTTTTCGGGATTTTCTAACTTTCCAAGAATCTGTTCAAATGAGAATTCATATTCATCATTAACAACAGGAAAAATATAAACGAACCTTGAATGATTTCTTGTGACTTTTTCTCTTAGAAAACTTTCTTCGAAGCTAAAATCTTCACCAATTTTGATTACTTATGCTACAAAATACTTGGAGTTCTTAGATTTTGATGTGGTGGGTTCGTTTTCGGTAGAATAATAATGTATCTGTACGAGTACTCAATTACCAACGCAGATATTTTCTTTCTTGACAGGTAGAACAGCATTGGAATGTTCTTGTAATTGACTGGAAATGCTACGATAAGTCGAAAATCTGAGGTAGTATTACAATTTTAGCAGTATTAGACTGTTCTTGGTCGACAGTTCTATATCAGAGAAAGGGTCCACATCTGAATTGGAGTCAATGATGCTCAAATGTGCCTTATCCATCCCAGATGAATCAAGATCCTCCAGTCCCACACTTTTCCAGGAACGACATCAATTTTTTCATTTTTTGTTTTTGTTTTTCATCTCCATATTTCAGATTTTACTAAAGGTCTCTTCTACATTGTTATTTACCTGGTTATTATTTTCGTTCAATGTTTCTGCTGGAAGCATATTGAGTACTCGATCAGGATGTAGGGGTATAATTCCACATTTTTAAATCCAGAAATTATGTTGGCAGATTTATTGAGATATATATGTACCAAGCAAAAGTTGTTTTAGTAAATAATAATAATGTTTATTGTCCAACAGAAATAATTTTCTAATTAAAGGACACTTTACAAATAGTTTAATTGCTTACAAAATAGAAAAAATATAGGTTATGATATTACCGGTGTGAAGTTAGCCATAGATTTCAGCCATACAAATTAATTTCTAGTTCCTTATCTTAATAACGAATTAAAACTATTACAAAGTGATATATCTTTCAATATTGTTACTAAATAATGTAAACAATCAGTATTTGTCCATAATTGAAAAAAAAATTTTTAACGATCTTCATAGTTAAACCATTGTTTTTATATAAAAACAATGGTTAAACCCATTTTCTGCATCAACGCTTATTTTTCGCAATGACGTGCATTTTTCTGCAAATTGACATACGTACATTATAAGCATTAATAAATACCATATCAAAAAATCAGGATGTGGTTATTTCTATATTTAAAAATAATTCGGTTCAAAGTTGGCTTGCGCGCCACGATGCTGCATGCTAACGGTCCCTAATTAAAGTCGTTTTTTCGCAATGACGTGCTTTTCTGATTTTTCTGCAAATTGACATACGTATAGAATAAGCATCAATAAACAACGTTTAAAAAAAATAGGATGTGGTTATTTCTATAATTAAAAATAATTTGATTCAAAGTTGGGCTTGCGCGCCACGATTCTGCATGTCAACGGCAACTAATTATAGTCGTTTTTTCGCAATGACGTGCTATTCCGATTTTTCTACAAATTAAGATACGTATAGAATAAGCATTAATAAACAACATCGCCGTTCGAAATCGTACTGTTACTGGTGATGTCTTCCACATTTTCCCGTAATATGTCCGGTATGATGGTCTTCGTCGCTCCCGTGTCAACCAGTAACTAAATACTTTGTTCATTAATCTTGCCATCAACATAAATGCTACGCAGTTGCTCTGATACATGACTAGATGAGATGAGGTTTTGTGTCTTTTGGTCGTCCCAAACTTTTTTGCGCTCTTCTTGTCTTCTTCTTAGGTTTAGTACGGTGTCGTCTTACATGCCCTATTTCACTGCAGTTCGAAGTCATCACTCCTCTTTTCCGAAGTATTCGTCGCGCTATCTTCTTGATGGTTTCTAGTGTCTACGCGGGTACTTATGCAGCACTGCGTAGTTTAAGACCGTGTTGTTGCGATCTTTTTTGCTGCTTTAAACTCCAAGGCACGCACTAAAGCGTCATCCAGCGTCTTAGTTAGGTCCAGTTAAGCGTAAAGTTTGCTGCATTTCGCTGTCTCGGAGCCAGTCTACAAAGGTTTGAATAGTCAATTGCTTCAGGAAGGTATCTGGTGCTGTAGGATACGCAAGCCTCGTCACTTTTTATATATTGACAAATATTCATTGTTTTTATTATTTAGTAACAATATTAAAAGAAATATCACTTTGTAATAGTTCTAATTCGTTATTAAGATGAGATACTGGAAATTAATTTTTATGGCTGATATCTATGGCTAACTTCATACCGGTTATAATACTAACTAATAAATAAAACATTTTTTAAATAACTATGCGTAATACTAAATATATCACATCTATCTGATATACTGTTAATATTATGACTGATTATACTAATAGGGGAGTTACAAAATATAGAAAAGATCATACTGTTGATTTTTCTTCTTTGTTCAAGAGATTGTACTTCAAAACGAAATAATAAGTTAACGTGAGTGTAGCTCTTGACTGAATATGCGTGATCAATTTTAAAGGCCAAAAGCTTGAGAATTTTGTAAATTGAGGGTAGCGAATCGGCGATCAGTAAAATCGGAAAATACTTTTTGGGAATACCACTTTCTGATTATAAGCGACTTTCGGCTTAGACCGCGTCGTAGTTAAACATCCAGACGTTTTAGGCTTGGTTCTAGTCTTTCCTTGAGAGCCAAAACAAGCATAAGATTGTGGATGATATAACCATACACCAACTTTCAAAAGTTGTGTAATCGTAGTTTCCAGAAAAACTATTTCCAAAATACTTCATTACAATAACGGTGTCTAGGAGTAAACATTGTGAAATCTTATTAATATAAAGTTACAAAAAGTTAAATAACCTTAATATTTATCATTATAAGCGACTTTCGGCTTAGACCGCGTCGTATTAAAACACTCAGACTTAGGCTTGGTCATAGTCTCTTCTTGAGAGCTAGAACAAGAAGTAAAACTTGGCCTTTGCCGTATTGTCGTTCGTGAACCCAAACAAACCGACATTTCGCAAGACTTTGCAGCTTGCATCTTTGGATTGGTAAATAACTCAGTGACAGATATGCTTTCGTTCTTCATGTTTTTACTGAAATTGGTTTTATGTTTTAGTTAAATAAAATATTAGTTTCCAGAGGCAGCTTTTATTATACAGTTAAAATTACCAGTAAAGTGAATATAACAGTTAGGGTATCCAACATTACACCAATTTAAAACTACTTTGAGATTATCATCATTAATTTCGTTTTTTAGTTGCGCTAAGCATCTATCACTAATTGATTGGTACTTCAATACTTATGCCGTATTTTTTAATAATTATAATGACAAAAAGTCAGCCATAATCATTTTAGAATCCAGAACATAAACAACTTACTTACCTTATTTATACTTAATTATTGAGATGAGCGGCTTATAGTCTGCTTCTATAGTAACCTTATAATGATACATAAATTGATATTTTTCTACGCCACAACAGATAGCATTTTTTTTTCTCTATAGGTTCCCACCGAATTTGAGCCGCAGTTAACTTTTAGAATAAAAAGAGACGGGTTGTCCAAATAAGCTTCAATTCCTCTTTCAAAGTGTCAGTTTTGACATTTTTAGGAACCTCCAGCTGTAATGTAACCTCAACTACTATGTCAAATTTAATACTTGTCTCTGAAATAACTAACCTTAAAAACTTAACTTTTTTAACACAATATTGTAGCTTATTCTTGTTAACTTATACCGCTTAGTTCCATCTAAAACTTGATTTAACACGCAGTCATGATCTTTAAAACTTTTCCTTGTACAGATCAGATCATCGAAATATATTTCAACGCCGTTGATGTTTCTTGAGTTTAAACTTTGCATTACTTTAGACTTCTCGACAATTTGATAAATATTTTCTCTACTGATGCTGGCGAAATTAGACATTTTTCCTGTACATTAATGTAACGAATTTCAAAACTAATTTGTTTAAACTATTTACACATTATTTCATTAGCTACAAATCAGATCACATTGAGTACGTTTACATCGGCAGGACTAAATCTGGACTTGCAATAGACCTAAAACAGTCTTTGGGCTTTTACATCGCAGAGTCTCTGGACGACCTATTTATTTAATATAGTCTTTTTTTAGTTCTTCTTTAAATTGATTTAGCGCTATTTATTGGTAAAAGCAGCAATTAAATTTTGTTTGGTTTTGGTTTTTGGGTTAGTGTTTTACCTTACTTCTTATTTGTGTGAAAACTGAAAATTTTAACTACACTTTGTGGTTTTGTTTCAAATTTAATGCAGTCTTGGTCAACAGTTAAGGAAAATAATTATTTGTAAACGAAGATGTGTTTTGCCCAACGTAATTAGTCAAATGCAAATAATGAATACTTTAACAACTGCGTACTTATTACTAACTAACTGCATAGGTCAGGTCGTATATGTTGACATCGTTTTAATCCAAATTTAGGCCTGGTCTAAATGAGTTTACATCACATAGACTAAATTTATTTAGGACAATTTGGAGATAGGTCGCAGGCTAAACTTACGATGTGAACGTACTCATTATTAGATCACTTACGTTCTTTCAAGTATAATAGCTATACTTTATAGATAGAAACATCCTACGGTTGATTTGTAGCTTGATCGTGTATTTTGAGTTTTTTTTTCAGTTACGTTCAGCTTGAAATACATGATTTTTTGCAACAATACAAACTGCTAGGACATCTTAATGTTTTCTGGTTTTTCTAACCACTTGTTTTTATTTTCAGACACCCGAACAGGTTACGCCTAAAAATATGTTACTGAACTTAAACTTAAATGTTAAGATGTATAGCTTAAATATAAGGTAGGTTAGATATCACTTTAAGACACTCTTCTTTGAAAAGTATGATTAGCTATTCTTAATCAAGAACAACATCTTTAACATGGTTGTTTAAAAAAAATGCGGAATGTGAATTTTTATTTTCCTATAAGGAAACTTATAGCGATCGCATTTTTTTTTTCAAAAAATTTTTATTGCATAATTTTACGTTTTAAGGTCTCCTAAATCAGAAAAATGAATTTTTGACAAAAAAATTTTGGGTGTTTTGTGTGTCAGTGTGCAACGATGTACTCACGATAACTTTAGAACCAAAAGTCCTAGTAACTTAAAATTTAGTATGGAGCTGGTTTAGCATATTCTCTCGGTTCTATCAAAAGATGGGTCTGATAAAGAAACCGGAAGTAGGTGTATCCGTCATTTTTAACATTTTTTCTTATATAATTTTGTACGTATGTAAATTATATGAATTATGTTTACAGTTTGTTATAGAGATAATTCTTTCTAACAATTTATTCAAATAAAAACATTTCTAACATTAATAGTTGATCAGATACCTAATTTGCAATTTAAAATTAATTCACAAATAGTTTCGAATCCTGCCTGCGACGATTTTTTTTTACTGATTTACTAAAGGGGTGAGTAATATCGAGGCGCATATATAATATAAAAGTTAGTCGATATGATCTTATTGAAATTGAGGAGAAAAATTTCAAAAAATATAGCATGCTAGGAAATCAGTACAAACGTGTACATATCACTTCAAAATGGTTTTATGATAACATAATCTTAAAAAAATATGTACATTCCTTTATCATTCGTTATAGGAAAGTCGTGTAGTGGCCACACCAGCTTTTTTCAAAAGTTATACGATCTTAAAGTTGGAACTAATTTTTACTTGTATGTCATTTAGATTTTTACAACGCACGGCGTCGTGTTATTTATTGTTGATTTAATTTTAACAATTGGTGATAGAATAAAATGTACTTCAAATTATTTAATGTCAGATACAAAAATCCAATAAGTTTTTTGTGGGAAATAAAATTGGCTCATATTCCAAAATTCAAAAATAATATCTCAAGTTATTATAAAATAAAACACAATCAACATTTGTATAAAAGGGACAGGGGTAAAAAGATACTTACTTCAAAGTAAATGTTAAGATTAGAGCCGCAATTAAAGTTAAGGTTAGGGTCAAAGTGAACGACAAGATTATGATTAAAGTTAGGGTTAAGATTAAGGTTACTGTTAAAGTTAGAGTTAAGGTTAAGGTTCAGATTAGAATAAACATATGTATATATTTTGTTTAATTTTAGAGAAAAACTTATCTAAAATTTCGCTAAATAAAAGAAAACGATACCATAGAATTAAAAAGTTTAAATTAATTGGTACTGTTTTTATAAAAAGAGAACTATACAATAACTATTCCGTAACTACAAAAATTAAGTTTTATGGAAAAACGGTTAAAGTTAATGCAATCGAAGTAAATTTAAAGAAATAAAATTAAATAGTGATATATTTCATCATTGTAATATTTCAATATTTGTTAAAATGCATAAATTTTTGAGAATTCGCAACTTTTACGGCTTTTGTAGTACATTTAGTTTATAAGCTACTCTCTATGTGGCAATAAATGTATTGTAAACATTTTCTTTATGGCGGCTGTATAGGTATAGTAACAGCAATTCTTTCTCGGACAACCGTAGATATATAGTGTAAAAATTTGCAACCGTAGATAACAATAAAAATTTGTTTCCAGCAGTCGTAGATATAGTACAATATATCTCCATTTGGGCCGTAAATGTAAAAGCAGCGTTTTGTCAATTGCATTTGTGCAAACCACCTGCTGTCATTTTACTTGTGAGTTTGAAACGTTTATATTTGTCTGTGTGCTTACGTATTGTTTGTGTTTTTTTTGTCGTTTTCTCTTGTTATTGTTCGTCGTTATTGTTTTTCGTCATGTGTGTCTGAAACGGGGGATATTTGTTCTATTAAAGAATTTTTTTCGGTGTTTACGAGAGATATGCTTACGAGTTGCAGCCATGAGGCCTAGTACGACTCTGTATAACTTTTGAAAAAATGAATATTTCGCTTTTTTTCAATAACCATTTTAAAATGCTTTTCTGTAATAAAAACACGTAATCGTACTTTTCAAAGAAACAGTTATAAAGTGATAAGGACTCTATAAGGCATATTACATCATACTGCTAACTTCTACTTGATAAAAAATAATGACATTTCGTTGCAACGCAAATCGTATAATCACTGATCTCTGCCTATAATAAATTAATGAAAAACGCCGTAATAATTAATGACGTTTAAATCATGTTTGCCAAATAAACAAAATTAAATTGACAATTCGAATAAAGAATGATAAAAATTTTTTGTATATGCAAATTAAGATTAATAAGATGTATTCAATAATACAGGCATTTTCACAAACTAACTTTAAATCGTCTAATTTAATGTTGGTGCGATTTTTACGCTGTCAACTGAAACAGAAACCTAACTTTACTGTAGAAGAACCAATACCAGTTTTTTGCAAAGCTACTAAATTTTATAATAAAGTAGCTTTGCGTGATTCTGTAGGGACGTACACTTATGGAAACATAACGTTAGCTGCTAAGGAGCTGTCTGAAAAGATATTGAAAAGAATTAATGGAAAAATTAACTCACAGATAGCATTTCTTTGTCCAAACGATGCATCATATGTTATTACGCAATGGGCAATTTGGATGTGTGGACAAGCAGGTTTTTTAATATATTTTTTAACGTTTTATACGTGAACTAATGTTATAGCTGTACCTGTCAGTAAACTGTGTCCTTTTGAGATGATTCAATATTTTGCAATAAATAGTGACAGTAAGCTACTAATAACAACTCCAGAAAATGCAGAACTCTTTGATAGAATAGCAACCGCTACTAAGATAGACTTAATGATTTTGGATAGCGACCTTAAAGAAATTGCTCTAACAAAAAGTATAAACAAATTTAGCCCTGATAGTCCAATATCTTTTGATATTAACAGCACCAATGCAATGATTTTATATACGAGCGGTTCAACAGGGTATCCTAAAGGTAATTTATATGTTTCTATTTAAAACAACAAAAATGTGTTTATAAAATGGTCTACTGGGGAAGTACGTAAATCAAAACACTTCATTAGTTTTGCTAGCAGCGACGGATTCATGAAGGAAGCTATGCAGTCTGAGCTGCCCAGAGACGCTGTGTGAATCCCAATATACGTTTTTGCAAGTACTTAATAAGAGTATTTATTGACTTGTCAAACTAAGGTATTCATGCATAAAACGAACAAATTAAGAATAAATAATGTAACTAAAGTATAAACTAGTTTAACGATAAAACAAAACTTGACAGTTTGAAAGTAAGGCTGTTAATGCATTCGTACTTAACGTATAATAATTTGAATAATATTTGAAAAGTGTATGTTCGAAACTAATGTAATTCATTTATTAGAAATTAATTTGTTTTATACGAATTCTACGTACTTTGTAGGGTTGTTAAGAGACAAAAAAGTGTTAATAATAAAGTACACAAGTCAAACACTTAAATTGTACAAGTAGATATTCAAATGATCTTAGCAACAAGTCGTATGTAATGCACCATTTGAGGACAGAGTAAAAACCTTCTTCTTTATTAAACGCTATACCGAAAACCCTTCAATTTATCGATTGTAAACGGTGATTAAATCTATACGTCTACCGCAAAACTCAAATCACTCAGTCGATAAATTGACGCTCAAAGTACTCTGAGAAATGTTACATAAGCTTTGATGTGTGAGGCTGCACTACATGTTCACTCATGTTTTTCAGATTTAGTTTGAGTAGCAAATACTGCACTACCGCCGTCGTTTTTCTTAATAGTAATAAAATAAACCGTTCAATATCATTTTAAACAATATTTGGAAAATTAAAAATAATCAAATGAGAAACGTTTTTTATTCACTACGATATTATTGTATACTAATAAAATGATAATTAATAGTTGATCTAATTTGTTCCAGGTGTCGTGTTAACTCACAAACAAATACTTAATCAAATTAGTGCACTGGTCGACGCCTGGAAACTGACGTCAGACGACGCAATTTTGCACGTTCTACCTCTTCACCAGTCGCATGGCATCGTTAATGGTCTGCTGTGTCCTTTTTACGTTGGAGCTAAATGCATTATGTTACCAAAATTTAATGCCAATGACGTTTGGGCACACTTGTTAGGTATTAAATCGGTAACGGATCGTCAAAAAATAACCATATTTATGGGAACGCCGAAACTTTACACATTATTAATTGAAGAATATAACACTCTTTTTAGCAAAGACCTTAAGATTGAAGATTATATTAGAAGTACCTTAAAATCAAAAACGCGTTTGATGGCATGTAGTACAGATACTCTATCTCCCATTTTATATCAAAAATGGATTGACGTAACTGGTCATAAATTATTACAACATTATGGTATGACAGAGACTGGTATGTTTTTCTCGCAAAAATATGGCGAATATTATGAGCATGGGTATGTTGGGTTACCTTTAAAAGGTTGCAGTGTTCGCATTAGAAAAAAGAATGAAGATGACAAATATGAGACTTTATTAGAGTGTAATCATCGTAACAATGATTTAAAATTAATACTTGACAGACAATTGAAAACAGTAACTGGAGAACTTTTGCTTCGAGGAGATGGCGTTTTTAAAAAGTATATCAATAAAGCTACTGATACGGCCTTTACAGATGATTCGTGGTTTAAACCAGGAGACACGTGTGAATATTCGACCGAAAAAAATATGTTTAGAGTAGTCGCTAGAACTGATTTTGATATTATTGATACCGGCAATTATAAAATAAGTGCTTTGCAAATTGAAACTCAAATGTTAAATCATCCAGATATTAGTGATTGCGCTGTACTTGGTGTTCCTCATACTAAAATGGGAAATTACATAGCAGCATTAGTTGTTTTAAAAAATGAAATATCTTCCGATGCGTTAAAAGAATGGATGAAATCAAACATGCCTGAATGTACTGTACCAAACATAATTAAAATTGTTCCTTGTATTCCAAAAAACGCAATGGGAAAAGTAAATAAGATGGAATTATCATTGCAAATGTTTATGAACAACTCAGAACTTTTTAAGTAATCTGTTAATGTGACGTTAAGTAATATTTATAAATTCTTAGAATTGCAATATTAATTCAAAGAATTTTTAGTTTATAATTTTTACTAATATATAATGTTTATAACCTTGTCAGTTTTGAAATAATAAAGAGTAATATACATAAAAATTGTCAATTATACTGACTGCAACGCTATAACGTAAATATTTTGGAATATTCTACATTTGGATTATTAAGTCGTTATTGCTGTTTATTTTTTATGTACATATTGCTTGATTAGTAATCTTAGTAAATTCTATAATAAAATAATGCGAAGTTGTTTAATTTCGCATGTTCATGTGTATTTTAAAATCCATATCCAGATTTAATATTAATATGTATTTTGGATGTAGGCTTTTTTTATTTTGAAAATTTACTTTTCTGTTAAAAAAATTAACGGTATTAGTCAATCGCTGTAAATTTGTATTTTATACAAGAAGTTCATGATGAAACAAGCAAATGAAACATTTTAATTTTACACACCATTCTGGGTGGCGTATTTTTTTCTCTGTGGCAAAAATATAATTAATTATTTAATTTTTATTCAGTTTTAGATAACCCTCATTGCTTCTGCTACAAAATGTTCAACCTACACTATTTGTAAAAAACTCGGTACGTTTAAAATTGTACAGAAAAAGAAAGCTATAAAATCACAAGCGGCGATGTGATCCTTTAGACTTGTATTGTTCATTAGCACAGTTTAAGATAATGCGAGAAGTTATAAAACATTTAAGTATCATCTCCATACAAGACGAAATTGAACCATTTTCTAAAAAGCGGCTGGAGTTTTTAACCTACAAGAAGCGCGTATTGTTTAGTAAGCGTCTGTATTCTGTCGGCTACGAAGCCTAAAGTGAGTGGGCTGAGTCATGGATGGTTAGGCATGAATTCGGAAAATGAAGTGTTTTATCAGATCTTGTAAAACGATTGTACATACTTCTTTGGGAATGTACTTGATTGAATGTAAATTTTGCTAGCTCATTTGACGGTCAGCAACTCTTACTATAAATTGGTAGAGGTAAAATCTGTTGCTATAATAAACATCATCTTCAGCAGAAGTAGAGATTCTATGACGGTTGTTTGGCACACATAAGTTATCTAACGTGCTAGTTTCCATTAATGCTACCGCATCTACCCATGCAACTAGAAATGACCAATAGTATAATGGTTTTAGAATCAGTAGCATCACTCTCAGGAATATTTTTTCGTAAAACTTCACGGAGCATGATCGACTTGTTTACCAAAGATTTGTTTACTGATTTCATAACCTTTTTCAATCTTATTAAAGTTTTTGTGTGACGTAATATTTATCATTTGTTTGCTAAAATAATAGTAGTAATAATTCGAACCTTAGTTTTTTTCGTATACCAGCTAATGTAATAAGGTAAATTTTTGAAAAGTAAATTCATACGTTGATATACATCGGTTGAATTATCTAGATGTAAATTGACTTAGAAATAGCGGTCGTACAGATTTGATTACAAAAGATGGTAACTATTGTTACAACCAAGTCAGAATGTGCAGCAGTAATTTTGAAGATGAGATGTTTTCGTCATTGCTGAAAAATCGATTAAAACGAGTTCTCTTATTTGAATCAATAAGGTTAGAAGTTAGTACACCACAGGGAGACTGTCGTAAGTTTTAAATTAACACAATTCACATTGATATATAGGTTGTTTTTAAAAACCAATTGGGTACATGTAAAACGTTTTCTTTCAGTTTCAAAATCTATGGAACAAATGAATCAATAGACACATCAAGTTCTACAATTGAGAGTGAGACTGATGGTACATAATTTATTACTTTAAAGTTTCTTTTTATTAATCAAATGTATCATTGTAGGCAGAGCTGGGCAGTAGTTAACTACAATAATCTAACTACTTTATTGTTGACGTTAGTTGTATTCTACATATTCAAGTTACTTTAATTTAATAATGTAACTGTAGCTGGAATAAATTACTTTTTGCGTGTAATTGTATTTAAAAAGTAGTTAGCTACCCTTTTTTAACTACAAAAATAGTTAAACTACTTTGATAATAGCTTAACTACTTTACTAGTAATTAAACTACGTTATTAGCGGCTTCGATTATATGCAATTGCAACAATTATTCAGTTTCGCAGGTTAAAACGTGTCATGCAAGTGATGAACGCTAACGCAGAAATAAACATGGATGTAAAGACTATTCAAAAAATTGTTATAAATGCAGCAATTTGTTTCGAAAAGTTAAATGCCACTGATCTAAACGTAAACAAAGTATTACAAAATGAAGATTTTTTTGATTTTGATGAACGTGGTTTGTCTAAAAAGTTGCACATTTCTTTTGATACTAAGAATGAACATGATGCTCACAAAACCAGAAGAGTAGAACTGGAACTGTTAAAACACATGGAAGATAACAGAATTCATATATTTATGTAAGATGATGATAAGATTATTAAAAAAATGTTCATTGGACACAGTACAATTTTAATTTCATCGGCGCTGTCGAGCGATTATTTTCGTTTTCCACTCATAAATTCCCTCAAAAGAAATGCATTGGCTGATGCTCTTTTTGAAAAGTTAGTTTTATGAAAAGGAAATGAATATCGAATACCACAATAAGTTAATTACTTTAAGTTCTGTTTTTTAAAGATTTATTTTATTAATTTTATTTGAGAATTTGTAATAAAATATATATACATGATAATAGGTTTTATTGTTTTCGTGAGAGCGTGATTAATTTACTTTGTCTTCTTTAATTTAATAATAATACAGTGTCTATAGGTACGTACCTACTTACGTTTATATGACTAAAAGTGGTATGACATAAATCGTCTCAGAACTACTTTTTCTACAAGTAGTTGAAAAAAATAACTCATATTTTAGAATACAACTGTTGAGTTGTTAGTAACCTAACTACTTTTCGATTTATGGTAGTAACTTACACTACTTTTAAAAAGTAGTAACTTTAGTTGGTAGTTAACTACTTTTACAAAGTAACTTGCCCAACTCTGATTGTAGGTTACAAGTAGCACCCGATTGTAATTTGTATTATTTAGATTTAGCAACGACTCTAGTTAAATCTTTGAAAGGTATATATTTTGGTATAGATTAAAACATAGTCTTTAATAAGGTATTATTTTGTCCTTGTTCTTCAGATGTTTTTTCGCAAACCTCGATGAAAATTAAAACTGCAGACAAAATTGGGTGTCTCGAAAAATTGTGTGTAAAGAAAAATGCTGCCACCTTTATAAAAACGCAATTACGACTAACAAAAGCTGCTTCGAAGGGTTCTAGATACTCTAATAAGCTTTTACAGTTTGAATAATAGAGTTCTGTTTGTTTTTATTTCAATATACATTTTTATTACTAGTGGATGTTGCACGTTAATTATTTTTATTATGTAAAAGTTAAATCATATAATAAAAAGTTTGTTTTTCTTTTAAAATCCTAATTCTTAAAAAAAACAGTGTGAATACCATCTTATAAAGAGAATACACGTTGGCGAATCATTTTTAGGTTTGTCATTCTTCACTTTCTAGTTACTTTTACTGAATTTTGAAAAAACTAGTTTGTTTTAAAAGTATTAAATAATTTTTGTTGCTGTTACATAAATAGCATAAAATTGATTTAAAAAGAAAATAAACATCCGGCGTGAAAAAGTGAATGGTACCGACGCACAGTGGGGCAGATGTCATGAAAAGATGGCAAAAATTATTTTTTCTTTTTGTTCATCATTTTTTAGTATCAGCTATCATTACAATGCATCTTCCTGTTTTAAAACCGTTGTTTATATATAAAATTTCACAAAAAAGTCTTAAACTGAAAAAACCTTAATTGAAAATGTATAAAGATATACCGTGATAACAATTTAATAAAGTAAAATAAAACAAAATATTGCAATATAGTAAACATTTATTGCACAACAATCATTCATCATCATCATCATCATCATCATCATCATCATCATTATCATCATCAAACGGAACTAATTTTGATGTATCAGTAATGTCTAATTCAGGTGCTTGCAAAAGTTGGATCACATCTCTGTCTAATGCATATTTATGTTGTTGTGGCTTCTGCATACTGGTGATGAGTGGATCTGATGATATCAAAAGCCTGTTAATGATGTCTTCGTTGGTTTTATCTCTTGAAATTTTGCGTGAATATCCTTCTCTGTATTTTTTAAACATTTTGTTATTTGCCTCCTGGGCTTCTTCGCTTAATTGCCCTATAGGCAATAGAGCTGTTTCGATTATAATAGGTCCATGAATTAAAACTTTGTGAATAGTAGGTGGCATACAGTACCAAGAATATTTTTCTACGAACAAATGTGCACTTTCTAGTGTATAAGCTTGGAATCGTAGTAAATCAATGGTATATCCACTTGACATTGCTCGTAGTATGGTACGAAATCGTTTAATTACTTCTAGATCGATTCCTGTTATTTCACTTGACACTGCTGCATTTTCAAAAAAGCGCCGAGCCGTGTTTCCATCATTGCTACTACCATATCCAGGTTTAGGTTTGTCGATAATTAGACCCAATTCTGATTTAAACTTTTGCCTGATTTCATGTTTTCTTATATCTATTATTTCTTTGTTTTCTGCGCCTCGAGCTTGCCATTTCTGTAATGGAAGTTTATATGATAGGTTGATTAAACACTCGAAGAATCTTATCCAAGCGTGAAGGGTGGACATTCCAAATTCTAAATTATCTTTATTTATACTAGTATTCACGCATTTACTAATATTATTGAAATCTTTAGACGTCAAACCACATAGAAAACATCGCATTGTCGACTTTGTATCTGTCAGAGAATTACAAATTTTTCCGTCAATCATGGTAAAAAGCAATTTATGGGTAATTTCTATCACTGCGCCTTCATCAGTTTCGTATTTGGTTGTAACTAATTGGTTTATTTTGTCTTGAATGTGTTTTTGTTCGTTTTTAGCAACTTCAACAGTTTCGTGAACGAACTGAAACTTGATTGGACGGCAAAATCTTGTTGAAGATGCCCGTGTATTGCTCCACAATACTGTTTGGGCTTTAATCGGTTTTTCAGGATCTCCATCTATAAGCCTCAAGGGTACTATTGAAGACATAAAAATACTCCCATCGCTGTATGACTCGTTTGTAAACTTTTGTTTATATTCTGAATGACCTGATGAGCCGTCAAACCCCCACTTTGATATTAAAACTAACTGGTTTAAGTTCTGTTGACTCTTTAAAACTTCATTCTGAACCTGAAGAATACGTGTAACTGTATGGTCAAGCAGTCCTTGTAGCTCAATCTCAGCTCCTGTTTCAGTCACTTTAAAATGCTTTTTATCAGGATAGCATTCCTTTTTGGTTTCTTGTATTTTCTTGTAGGATGGAAATCGGTCCTTAGCTTTAGATCTTATCACGTTGTATTGGCTTCTTGTAAGTTGCGCTTCGACAAACATTGATAAAGCTTCATGCGTGGGAAGAAGCTCTGGTTCTTTGGTTTTATTTTTTTTTAAAGCTTTTTTATAACGTTTGGCTTGTCTCGGAGAAGTAGTTGTAATTTCTTTTAGCAAGGCAGCAGCATCAGTTGCTCCAGCAGACCTTAGGCTTATTTGCGCTGCGTAACACAGCTTCTCAGCACTGTGAGTCGACCGTAAATCCTGTGTTTTCAAACGCTTTGTCCTATCCGAAGTTTCTTTAAAATCTAGTTTTGGTCTTCCCAATTTTAAGTTTTGATCTACAAAGTTCGGAAAACTTATCGAAGATTTAAGCCAACTATCATTTTTCGTGAGAAACCTTTGTCTCGTTCGGTTCGAAGCAGACCACCTCTTCTTGAAATCGGCAATAAAATAAGAAATTCTTATATTCAGCTCTAGGTATTTCCATTCCGGGCATCTAGTACGCTCAATTAGATATTTTTTCAAAAATGGTACTTGCTCGTCGAGTTTTTCATGACCAGACTCGAGCATTTTGTTATATAAATCTATCCGTGATATAAAAATATCAAAACATTCAGATCCTAAAAGAAAACAAAAAAAAAATAAAAAATCAGCTATTTAAAAATATTACTTAAATTTACTGTTTTAGTATTAGTAAATCTGCGATTTACATAAATTGGGGCAAATAAGGGCAAAAATTTTTGTTATCAGTTTAAAGAGTATGGTATCAGGTAAAATAAGAGACCAAAATCATTACAATTAGTGACAACTAGTGGAACTAAACACCTATGTTTACTCAAAAACAACTTAATGCTTAATCATTTTAATAACCTAATAATAAAACTAATAGCCAACTATTAAATATATCTAAAATACATTATTTAAAAGCTTAATTATATTACTTACCCGTTGCCGAAGCTTCCATGGTAAATTTTTGATGAATAATCACTCAAACTTGACGTTTAAATACCCAAAAATTTGCTATAATCGTACGGGCTGCGAAAAGCGTAAGTTTCGACTGAAGTATCTCGATTGTTTTAGTGTTGAATTATGAAAAAAAAACGGTTATCGAACGGCTGAGTCTATCTGCTGTTTATAAGTTATAAAGCAGAACAATAGATAATACTTTGCGCGTGGGAGTTTTTGCCAACTATTCATGAGTTCTGCCCCTTTGTGCGACGCTTTAAATTACAAATATTTAAAATTTAAACTTAGCGCTAAAAATTCTCCCACTCGAATCAACTCGTGGTAACTAGCGCAAGAAAAATATTTGGAACAAACTTCAAAGGTACCGACAAAGAGTGATCCTACCGGATCAGAAAGCCTTATACTGTGACCGAAAAGAGTTTAAAACCTAATCAAAGTTTACTTTTGTACTAGCATATGCACCTACATTTTGTTTACTACTTTTTTGAATTTATAATTATTTTAATTGAAGATTTCATAAACAGGATATGAGACCATTTCAGAGATATTTATACAACGCGCCACAATATTTGTAGAAAGTGTGATATCTCTAAGACCACCTATAGAGGTTTGAATGAGACTTAAACTTAACGCTTAAAAACTTATGATGCAGCAGTAAAAATTCAGCACGTGTTCTATAAAGGGTTAAAACAAAATGTAGACGTAAAACTTTAACTTTTGGAATTACCAACTCGGAAATTCATTTTTAAGTATGAGAATGTCTTCCGAGTTTGGACCGTGTGATTATTGTAACCGAGGTTGCCAACGTTTCGCCCACTTTCATAAGGGGCTTCATCAGGACGTGAGATAAATCGAAAAACTCAAACAAGCAACCGAAATCTAACTAAGGACTTCTCAAAAGTTAGATAATCAACTTGTGAACCAAGCCAGATTCTAACCTCTGGAAAGGTAAGAAAGAAAACGGTAAACTTGAAAAAGCAAACGAAAATCTAACAAAGAACCACTACCGAGTTAGGTAATCAACTTGTGAACCAAGCCAGATTCTAAACTCCATAAAAGTGACTTAAGAAGAAATAGTCTCCGTATATAAAGAAAAAGATCGCGATTGAAGTAATTATGGGGTGTTTGATGAGTTCTATGCTTGCTCGGAATTTTAGAAATATGCCTTTTCTTTATATAGCGATCATTTTCTGTAATGCAAATAATGACGGAACGACCAGTTTCGCCAATGTAGACTAAACCACATGAACAAGGAATTTGATATATACCTAGAGAAGAAAGTATAGGAAATTTGTCTTTGGGAGAAGTAAGAATCTGAGAGATTTTGCCTGTCGAGTTGAATATGAGTTTAATACTATTCCTACGGAGAAGTTTCCTTATTTGATCTTGAACCTTGTGAATGTAGGGTAAAAAGGCCAATTTCGGATTGGATTCGGAAGTAGAAATGTCCTTAGGTAATCGAGTACGTGGATGTAGACGACGATTAATAACTCTATGAATATCTCGATTTATATAACCATTGTTCACTAGGATTTTAGTAAGATCATTAAGATGTCGGAGTTCCGAGTCTAGATTCTCAGGTTTCTATTCTACACTTTCATCTCAAGGTGTATATCAAATTCAGTGTTCATGTGGTTTAGTCTACATTCGTGAAACTGGTCATTCCGTCATTACTCGCATTACAGAACATAATCGTTGTATAAAGAAAAGGTATATTTCTTAGTATGCGGTTGCTGAACATCATTTTACTACAGGTCACAAAATAGATTTTAATAACGTTTGGGTGAAACACCCCAATAACTTCAATCGCGATCATAGTTTTGAGTTATCCCTCCTTTGGTTCTCTGTCATTAGTCCTCTGTCGAAAACACGCCCTCTTTCAACTGTAATAACCCAATCAGAGTCGAGCTTAACCATTCGTGATGACGATCCTTCCCCTTACGAAAGTGGGCGAAACGTTGGCAACTTCGGTTACAACAATGACACGGTTCAAACCCGGAAGACATTCTTATCTTAGTATGCGTTTTAAGTATACGCAAAGTGTATTTGCATAAGTAGGTAGTGTTTGCAGCTAACATTATCTGGAACAGTTTATAATTTTTTTTATAACGTGAAAATCTTTGTTTACTTTTTAAACGTGTAAAATGGAAGAAACAAACTGTTGCTTCAAAATTTTGTTGGATGATTTAGACTATTCTACTGATAGAAACCAGGAATATAAGTGCAAGGATGAAAAATTAATTGATTTATTAAAAAATTATCACATGTACAGTAAAAATTATAAAGATGCAGGCATAAAGGAAAATTCTTTATTTTTATCTTCTGGATAACAAAACTGTTGTGGTAGCACTGCAAAAAGTAGCGGAAAATATATGACTTGCGCACTACACGATCCTGCCGAGAAAGTAACCAAAAAGGTCGCATTATTTTATATATATATATATTATATATCATCTAAATACTAAGTGTATCTAAAATTAACGCCCGAGTTACATAATAAAACAAAAACCATATAATAGTTTTAAGTCTTGACACGTATTAATTTTAAGTTACAACCCAGATAGCACAGTCAGTTTGATACAAGGTTAAAACAAGCTTGTTTTAACAATCATGTAGACTGGAAACAAACTTGTCTGGAAACTTATATCAAGCATAATTCAAGCTTACTAGTTACCGCTACCACAAGCTTATTTTATAAAGCTTGAAAAAAGCTTATTAGACAAGCTGGAAAAAAGTATGTTGGGCAAACTTGAAATAACCATGTTGAACAAGCTTGAAAGAAGCGTGTTGGGCAAATTTGAAAAAAAGCATTTTTTTCATTTTGAATTAATTTATTTTCTAAAAAAAAGTGGATTAAGATATAAAAAAATACATTGCGTTAGATAATATAATATAAACTAAAAAAGGAATAACATAACAGTATAAACTATTGTTACCTGCGTTTGAATTTCGTTGTGAAAGACGCCGTAAGTTTTCTTTTTTTTGGTGTGTTTCGATTGATTATTTTAGTATTAGCATCGAGAACGTTTTGTTTATTGTTTGTGTGGTTTGAGTTTAATGATATTTCAAGTTGTTTTCAATCATTATTGAAATTCTCTTTTAAATGCATACAGATCCGTAGTTTTGTTTTTGATTTAGTACTTTATTTAGTTATCTTCGTAGAATACCAATTCAATATAATTTACGACTTCCTTTGTGGAATGTAAGTTGATACATTTTTCTTGGTAATTACACTTTGATTAAGCCACCTGCAAAAATGCAAGTCTCAGCGTTCTTGTGAGAATTATTTTCGTCGAAGTCTACGTGAGGAAATTCACGTGGCTAATTATAATTTTCATCTTTGTTTTTCTCGTTTGTTCAATGTTCTTTCTTTTACGTAGATGTTACCGCGCAAGCGAAGGGAATTTGGTGGGAACACGAGGTGTTAAATATGAGAGGTTTTGGTTTGGGGGATGAATAATCATCAATCGATCGTTGGTGGCAATTTTAAATTACCGGTTACCGGTTGGTAAGGGTACGTTTCGTTATGCCCTACCGCGGAAGTTAAAAAGAAAATTGGTACCGTGGAAATGTAGTGTAGTGATGGAAAAGTTTGATTTTTATCTTCTTTTCAATGTTCGTAATTTACGGATTATGCAAATTTCACGGTTTCCATAATTATAACGCAAGTTTCAAGTTGGATATTCAATCGTTGGGTTGTACTGTGTCCAATCGTCGCATTAGTGCGGATTATGTTAAGTGTTAACAAAGAAATTCTTCCGCCGGCATAGAAATTATTTGGAGTACCTTTTCGTTTGGCCATCCCGGACCACCTAACCATAAGTACGTTCCTGCAGTTACGACGAATTCAAGGTATTTATGTTGCACCATTTATTTAATCGAGAAGATATTATTTACGTTTACGCGATCAAGTGTTAAAAGCTTTGAATTTTCAATTAAAAATTACAAGTGTTTCGAAGTTATCGTTAATGTAACTAATTAATGACCGTATTTTACGGTACTGTTTTATCCCAAGTTTAAAATTTATTAAACGGGACCGAATTATCGATTCAAATTTTATATTTATATGTTAGTTTTATAAGTATTTTTCATTTTGTTTTTAAATTATATCGACACACACGGCCGTGATCATAGATGTTTTAGTTTGATTAATTTGTGCTGTTTATTTCTTTAAAATTCTGTATTGTGTATTTTATTATTTTGTTTGTGTATTTTATTCCATTAACTGTAAATTTGTTTTGATCTAACGTGCATTCAAGTAATTTTTTTCTATTATTTTGCTACTGTTTTGTGTGATTAATTTTGTCAATTTCAATGCAATTATTTTATTTTATTCATTTTGTTTTATTTCGTTCAAATAAATGTTAAATTATTAAATTGTAAAGAGCTTTTAATTCCGTCGGCCTCCGCGTGTGTAACTTTATTAGTTTATTTTAGATTTTAGCAAATGCACCCTCTAAGGTAAGTCCAGTGGGGGTGCATACTACAGAAGCGGACTTGTGGTTGGCAAGGGTCATTAGTCCATTAAGCTTTACTCCTTGCTGGCGCCCTTTGATTTCGACATTATTATTTATCGATTCTGTGTTTTCGACAAGTCAATCCATTTCGATCACGAAACTTTTAAATAAAACCCACCCCATCTCTATTGAGCTAGTGGCACAACCCCCGTTTATGTTACTACATTGCAGGCAGTGACTTTGTGTTAGTTTTGGCATGTAACACTATATATGAAGAAATCGTTAAGCAATTGTAGTTTTTCCTACTGAGTTTCCACATTGGATCGATTTCCTTGATTTCTGAAAAAAAAACAATTGAACTAGAACAAAAACATGCTAAGGAATAAAAGTAAATGTATATTTTCTTAATAATGTGTTGTATGTTCACCTTGAAGAAATGTGAATCCGTTTATTAAAATACCAGATACAAAAACAAAATTGAAAATTTAATTATAGCTGAATAAAAACTTGTAGATAAAATGATATATTTTTTAAGTTATTAGCTGTTAGTCTACTTCTTCTGTGGTTAATACAAATAGCATAAGTGAAAAACGATTTGGTCGAATTTAATACAACTAATCGAACTAATACACAAATATATAAATTATTAACAAATGTTAAGATATGTTGCTTTTGATTTCAGGTTATAAACATATTTATGCCCATTCGGGTTTTTTGAATAATTTGTTAAAACAGAAAATAATTTCAAGATATGTAATTGAAAATTATGAATGTACTAGCGGACCCGACAGACTTCGTACTGTCAAAAAGATTTTTAATATTGCAATTTTTTGTTCCTACGTATTTTATAGTCGGGGTAAAAAATTCTTCTAAACAGAACCGTCACCCTGGTGATTACCTGGCGCATAGACAAACAAATCTGATGGTTTTCCAACACGGGAACATGCAACATACAATTGACCATGTGAGAAACATGGGTTTTCCAGATTAATACCACAAACACTTAATGATTGCCCCTGGGACTTGTTTCTGGTCATAGCAAAAGCAAGCCGCACTGGAAACTGTAGTCATTTAAACTGAAATGGCACATCAGTCGGAATGATTGGGATGCGCGGTATGAGAACATTTTCTCCTTTATACTTTCCTTTGAGTATAGTTGCTTCTATCACGTTGTTTAGTAATTTTTATCGCTAACCGTGTTCTGTTGCAAAGACGCGGTTGGTTGATATTTCGCAACATTATAACAACCGATCCAACCTTTCATTGAAGATTGTGAGGTGGCAATCCTGGCAAGTCCAGCAAGTTTAAAAATTCCGGTGGATAGTTGACTACATCATCTTCGTTAGTAGCCGAATCAACTGATTTATATATCCTCGATTCGCCTAAACAATAATTTTACATTGCTGCAAAACCTTTGCCATTGCAGAGTTCTTCGAAATGTTGCAGGTTGGAGTTTCATTGCTTTGCATATTTAATGGCAATTTTAGTGCTGAATGGACTGTTCGACCACCTTCAAGCAAAGTTGCTGCAATTCCCGACAAAGCGAGTGCAATTTTATTTTGTGAGCGAATTGTTGCTAATAATATAGAAATCAAAAAGCTTTTTCCTGTACCACCAGGTGCATCTAAGAAGTAAATCCCGCCAGTTTCATCATTTGATACTTTCATAAGAGTATTAAAAACATACTTCTGTTTTGCAAACTCAGTATATAAGGTTACAGAAAATCCAAGAAAAACAACACAATGTACAACCGTAAATTATTAAAAACGAAAAATATAAGAAAATTATGAAAAATGTAATAAAAAAAGCACGTCTTTATGTTTTCATTTTCTAACTGAACTGTTTTACATTTAATTGTTATCTTATTTGATTTTATTATTGAAATTAATTGATGTTTACTATATTGACATTCGTATTAATTAATAATTGCTAGTTTTAATGTAATTATATTTATATGCATTAAAAGTGAGGTTAATCCAAAATAAATAATATAATTACGTCCACGTGTTAGATGTAATAAAAAAGATATAACCACTCACTTCTGTTAGAAATTCACTTGAATTATAATAAGTCCTTTTATTTTGCCTGTCAGTTAATAATATTTTTACTGTCCATTTTTGATATAAAATATAACCTCTACTTACGATTTGGTGAAAGGCGCAGTTCGATCACAACACTATCACACCAAAAATTCTTGATTTAAGTGAATATTTAATTCAGATTGTATAATAATCAGAATCAGATGCAATTTTTTTTTGTAAATAAACAATGTAATTGGGAACGAAATTGTTTCTCATGTGACTGCGTCATTATTATTTCGGTTGTCAGCGAGTGTTTTCCTAGCTTATGGCAGATGGCGCGGTCACTGGTAAACAGCTGATCGTTAAAAAAAATTATTTTCTCGCGGTCGCAGATATGTGACTGATGCAAAAAATATATAAAAACAATCCTTGATGCGGATTTTATATCATGTTAAAATTTCAACTCAATCGGTGTAGAACTTTTTGAGTTTTTGAAGCGTACACAAACCAACATAACATTTTTATATATATAGATATAAAAGAATCGATAGATCAGTAGTAATATAAATTGACCGTTAAAATGAAAATAGATGTCAGTGATAAAAACATTCCATACTATTTAAGATTAAGGAGTATGGTTTTTTACAAGTTCTTATGGTTGTACACTTTATCAACTTTATTACACGTGTATAACATAACCTCAACAAAAATTGAATTACTCGATTAGTGTACTTAATTAATTTTACATTTAGGATTTAAAATAAATACTCACCTTACTTTTTTCGAAGAATATTAGTTACACAACAAACCGCAACAATCAAAATAAAAATTGTAAGCTGCCTATTCAACGGTAAAAACAAGGTAAAATCGTTGCCGCTATTTAGAAAAACATACTGATTTTTTAGGTTAACGTACTTTTTGCAATATCTTTGAACAAAACGAATTTTAAAATTGCATAGACCAAGGATGTTTATTCGTAGGAAAAACTAACATTACGATTTTTATGTATCTATTTTTTTTAGCCAATGAAAAGATGTTACAGATATACTTATGGCGCACCTTTCAAATCAATCTTTGTTATAATTATTATTTAAACAAAACGTACTGAAATCAGTTACAAAAGTATTGACGTACTTTTACTTGAGCAAAAATATGCTGATTCAGTACAAATGTATACTAACTTGGGCAATATTCTTGGGCAACATTGACTATAGCTACTTAACGAAGCATTCCGGCAACTTTCGGATAACACCGTTGCCAAAATAATAGCAGAGCTTGTTACGATTTTTTTAAAGCTTATTACCAAGGCTTATTACAAGCTTGTTTCATAGTTAAAGTGAAAGTTTAACATTGCAAGCACAACCAAGTCAAAAACAAACTGGTTGTAAGCTTACATGCTACCTGGGTAATAAACTTGCAATAAGCTTATTTTGCAAACTTGCTTCAAACTTTCCAACCAAGTTTCAAGTTTGATTCAAGGTTAATTCAAGCTTCATGTTTGAAACTTGCTTTAAGCTTGACATGACAAGTTAAAAGCAAACTTGCCGTAAGCTTACGTGCTATCTGGGAAGTTTTTAAGCGTTACTTTTAAGTCTCATTGTGTTCAAGGCTTTAACCTTTAAATCACTTGAGTATGTCTCAGAGATATCTCACAAAATATCTCATTTTTCTGAGATATTGTGATCAATTTGAGATTAGTTTGAGATATTCGATGTTATGTGGGAGTATGTTAGTATATCAGGCTTCTATTTACACCGTAGTGGCGCTGTGATCTTAATTAAAATTATCTATACAGCGACAAAATATATAGTCTGCATGTACATCTTTGGTCTACATATGAGCTTCAGATATATAACAATATAACTTGTTGCCTATAAGAATTGTTCTGATTTATTTTTAACGAATGAAACATAAGAAAATATGGTTTCAAAAAAGGACTAAGCCAAGAACAAGTGTTAAGAGAACTTATAATACAAGACAGTACTAACTGTTTAGTGTAAGTACTGTGTTACAACAAATGTTTGAATAATATAAGAGATCATTTCTAAACTGAGTTTTATTTTTCAACACTTGGTATACGTGTCTCGGCTCGGTAGGGCAATTTCAAATCTGCACAGCTGCAACGGAGACACGTAGATAACCCCATGTAAATACTCATGGATTTTTAAATTTTTTGTAAATGTAAAACATAAACAATAAATAGATAGGTACGTCATGATTTTTTATAAACAAATGTTAGTACAATATAAATTTCTGAATAAAACTTTAATATGTTTTGAATAAGTAAGTTATAACCACCATTACAATTGCTTATTTTCAGGTCACATCATGTCATTTTTAAAGGTATTCACACAAACGAACATCAAATCATTTCTGGTTAAAAGGAATTTTATACAAAATATAGTTCATTGCAAGTTTAGTACTGGCATACATGAACTTTTACCTGTTCATCAGAGAGCTGTAAATTTTTTTGATAGATTAGCATTACGTGATGAAAAAGGCAAATATACTTATGGAAATATATATGCTGCCGCTGCAGAAGTAGCTAAAGAGATTTCAAAGAAAGTTGATAAAAGAGTTGGTGCTCATATATTGTACTTGTGTCCAAATGATTCTTCTTACATAATTACACAATGGGCCATTTGGATGTCAGGACATGTAGGTTTGTAATTTATTGTTTCATATTTATAAGTACATTTATTCTATGTTTTTGTAGCAATACCTGTAAGTAAATTACATCCACGAGAGTTATTAGAATATTATGTGGATGATTCTGAAAGTGATTTGTTGATAAGTACTGCTGGATTTTCTGAATTAATGCAAAAGGTGTCAAAAAATACAGGAAAGAAGCTAATGATTTTGGATGAAAATATTCAAAAAAATACACTAACAAAATCTGCGAATAAAGTAGAAGAACTGCAAAAAATCGATAACAATACAAATGCAATGATTGTGTATACAAGTGGCACTACAGGAAAACCAAAAGGTATACTATTTAGATTAAATATATTGTAAATAAAATTTGTCTCCAAATACTTATAATTTAACTATGCATAAAAAGTCAACACTGTTATGGTAATAAAATCACCTGTAGGAAAGGATGTCAATAATATTTTTTAATATTATTTGGTTTACGTGTCTTCTAGTCATCTTAGTTTATTGTTATCCATATAAATAAGAAATTTTGTTTATTTAATTTTTTAAATAAAAAGATTTACGTATACTAAGAAAGAGAACTGAAATTATTGTTACAGTTGACATAAGACTCGAAGGGACGTGACTGTGGGCGTTTTTATTTTGACCGTACATTCCAAGTAAAAAGCATTTCGGTGATAAATTCAAATATTTTTGGTTATATAAGTTGCATTATATGTCTTCTATTTAAATAATATTCATTAATGTCGGAAAAAACTATTTATCTTCACGTTGTATTATTTTACACGAGTTACGATGAAAATTTTTAATTACTTTTTTTTGCATTGGTTACTGGAATTTGCATTGCACTAAGTTAGCAATCAGATTGCTAAAATAATCAAAACCTGCAACTATGATGAAACTCTTAAATTAGATTGCAAGTATTAAGCATCCTCGCTCAGGCTGCCTGAGTCTGCAGAGAAAAATAGAAATTTATTAATAACAACATACCAAGAATGTTTTCAAATATTCTTAACGACAGAAAAATTATTGTTAAAAAAGGTAATCATTGTGATCTTCATCACTAATGTTTTCAATAGGTATCTTATTTTATCCTACAGCATCATTTTCTTGCAACTTTTTTAAACAACATCGTCGAGTGATTGCGTTCCATTAACAATTTTCTTTTAATGCACAATTTTTTATATTTAAATTCAATTTTGATAAATTATCTGGTTCATCGTAGTAGTCAACTTTCTCCTGAATTTTTTTAACTAAAAATTTTCATTTTTGGTACTTTTTATCCATCATATCAATTTCATGAACACTTCTTTTCAAGATACCCAAAATTTTGTTAGAACGACCACTTTTTTTGTTTCTTTAGCGAGATCTTAGTACTCCATACTCAGCTTATAAAACAAGCCTCCTAATAAAATTATTTTTTATTTACATGCTTTAAATATATACTAACTTACCTTATTTGTTTTATAAACTTTGTTGATTTTTCTGTAGCATAGGCAAATATAATAGCGAAGGCTTCTACAACCAGAATATATACTTAGATGAGAACGTCTTCCTGGTTTGGACTGTGTCATTGTTGTAACCGAAGTTCCCAACGACTCGTCCACAATTGTAAGGGGCTTCATCAGGGCGTGAGAGATCGAAGAACTCAAACAAGCAACCGAAATCTAACAAGTACTTCTCAAAAGTTAGGTAATCAACTTGTGAACCAAGCCAGTTTCTAAACTCTGAGAGTTTTTGTTAGATTTTGGTTTCGTGTTTGATTTCTCCCACGCCCTGATGAAGTTCTTTACAAAAGTAGGCGAAACGTTGGCAACTTCGGTTACAACAATGACGCGGCCCAAACTCGGAAGACGTTCTCATCTTAGCATAGGCAAATAAATCGGTAGCTTTACCTAAAGAAACAGCCACTGCTTATTATTGCTTGTTGACGAACTCTACGACAAGTGTAATGTTGCTACAGACTTTAACTTGAACTGAAAAAGCATTATGTTAGAATTAGCTAATATTTTGCAAACTAATCATTATTATTCTAATTGAATTATGATACACGTCGATATATTAAAAAGATAAACGTAGAAACTATACAAATTAAAATTAATCTAAACAAAAACATACGTTCAAAATTTATTAGGTTACGTAAGGTTGCAGTTATATAGAATAAGTATCCTGTACTTACCATTTTACAAAAACTAATTAATAAAGACGAATAAAAGTCAAATATAAAACACCAATAACTTATAAACATAAACACGAGTACAAATTAAAAGTTTTGATATGGAAAGTATCTGCTAGAATCTTTAATTTTGATTGGATGATTGTTTCTTGTTTTACCACCACAAATTTTTAAATTTAGTCCACATATTTTGCGGGGGTAATGTTTGCTTCGGCGCTCTGTATCTTGCCTATATTTTTTCTGTTTTTTTTAGCATGTTTATAACACAATTACTTTTCAATGAGGATGAAGGACACTATAAAATACTTAGGGGTTCATTATAGATTAAATTAACATGCTACTTGTGTGTGCACCTGATCAGGCCTAGACACAAGCTTAAAAAGGAGTGTCTAGAATTACGCTTTGTAAACAGCACAACGAATTTTAATATTTAAACAATTTGCTAGAAAAGCATTAAACAATACATTAAAATTAATTATAAAATCAACAAACATAACGTAGCCTTGATGAAATCGCACAAAACGTCGCTTATAATGAACCCTAAATGTTTTATGGTACCTACCTGTCCTCATGGAAGAAACGTAAAATAATCAACAGTTAAACTATTGTACTTTGTTAACAGTAAGTATAAGAATTAGATAAATTTTAAATATTTGATTTGATTTTGTTTGATAACCCTAAAAATACAACTTGAAAACTTATTAAAGCATTTTGTTATTTAATACACATAACAATAGTATTTAGTTTTATTGATACAGTACCTAAGGAGTATTTGACAGTTTGGTTCACAAACTACCTACTCTTTAGACGCACAACGTCCGTATTTTAGAGTGGGGCAAACACGAATAACGCTTTCGGTGGTTGGGTGATAAAATAAACTGAATCATTTGAAATGTTAGTTTTGTAATTGCTTTATAAACTTCGATAAATGTTAAAAATAATATTTGAAATACAAATAATAAAATTATCTCAAAAATGTTATTGTACATATATTATTTAAATACTAATTACAATATAAATAATAAATACATATACAACTACATATAGATATATTACAGCTACCTTTTTTTTTAAGGAAGATTGGTACCTACTGCTTTTTATTTAACAATATTCGGAGTTATTGCGATTCTAGTATCTCGACCAGTCAAAGTTCTGTTAACAGACTTACACCAATTGTGAAATATGATTCTAATCCTTAATAATATCTTCTTTTGTATAATTAAATGATGAATATGACAAGTAATTAAAGAAAAACCTATTTGCTCGAAAATTTAATCTTTAGTTTCTTTTAAAACGGTTTTCGAATTAGGGTTTATATGTTAATATTAAAAATGTGTTTTCTCAAGGAAATTATTACGAATCTCTTTGATCAAATGTGGAAATGGGAAAAATTCCATTCTTGAAAAACATGAATGTAATGTTCTTATAACGTAGGTATTTAATATACACTATTGTAGTAAGCGTGTGTTGTGAACCATATATTGCTATATTAAAATGTCATATTATATAAATAATAAACTTGACATAATTGCACAACTTTCGTCTATATTATAACATTGAATCTTTAATCAAGGTATTGAGCACCTTAACGTTGGAAGCTGCTTGACTACAAGCAGGAGTGATAGGCTTAAAACCAATTCTATTAAATAAACTTAAAATTTGAATTAATATTTTTTTGTTTGTCAAAATTCGCAATTGTTTACATAGCATAGTAGATTACCAACCAAAATAACAGTTCTTTAAAACCATTGCTTTTGGAATAGTTACATGCTATATCATTTCAATAGAGAATTTAATTCTCTGCTTAGTGTCGAGTTTTAAATTAGATCATTCTATTTAAAAAAATCAAGTGTTGGCTCTTTCCAGTTCTGCATCTTTGACTTTTAGAATATTACCCAATATTACATAATTACGTGCTAGACTTTTATGGATACCTCAAATAGTGCTAAACCGAATATCCAAATATTTCTATTTTGTTTCTCAAAAGCATTCTTTCAATTTGGAAGAAAAATTTTAAAATGCTTATAATTTTGTAAACAGTAAATTAAAGTTTTTATAATCTTATAACATTGTAAAGTAGACTACAAGAGGATTCCAAAAACGTATTAATATACAGGGTGTTCTATTAAAAAAACAGTAGGTTTGTGTTTTTCTGATATTATGCAATACACATAGTTGAAAATAATTTTAAAATGTAAAACTTACGGACCCTGCAATTTTTATATATGTTTTTTTTTAAATTTTGCATAATAAAGGACACATTCTATTGGTTCACCCTATACATTAGTGATATTCAATCATACTGCTGTTTTACCTGTTACTAAAGAAGATATATTTTGTACATTGACTACCCTACTTTCAACAATTCAGACTGTTGGAAATAAAACTATCTTATATTTACTCATACTCAAATATGAAATGTAATTTCTTTTGAATTATGTAGTGGTAAAAAAGACAGGGCCAAAAATTGACTTCTTTTAGTATTAAACTGTGTGGTTTTTAATGCCAACTCAGTTGGATTTCCAACGCTTCAACCCATGCTGGAAACCTTCCAAAGTTCTTTTTTGGGTTTGGGAAACGAAGTTGTGGTCGAGCACATACTTTATAATTTTTAACACAACAAGAAATTCAATTATTTTTAGTTTTTGTCTTGCCCACAGTAAATGCCAACACTATAACTAACAGCTCTTCTTAAATGCTAGATATGACTAACACTAAGGACTATCTAAACTAAGCACTAAACTACGAGTAAAAATAAAAAAAAAAGGTCAAGAAGAGAACGTAAGAGTGCCTTAAACAAGTTTATCAAAGATAACCAAAAACACTGTTTTTTTTTGTTGATAAAGAACGACGCAAACAAAAGCAGACTTCAATTCAGCGGCGTTTTTCGTATGGGAGAGTCTATAGACAGAATTACGTGACTCTCCCGAGACTGTTGATTGACGTTATACGTCTAAAAAGTGGGTGGTTTGTGGTTTGGTCACTGCTCTGCAAAATTAATAAAAACAAACGGGATACATTAATTAAAATAATATATTTAGATGTCTTCTGTACATAACAGTTACTCCAGTAACAATAAGGTCAAAATTAATCTAGACATTTTGTCTGATTAGTTAATTTTTTTAAGAGACTAATTGAAATAAAATAATTGACTATAAATAAACATAATAGTAATTGACACCGTTAGTTATAAATTGCTATAAATAAAAAAATAAGAATCTAATCTTGTCTTGAAAACTGGTGGTTGCGCTACAATCCATAACTATATATACACTTGCGTGCATAGAAATCGACCCACTGTAAGCTTTTGACTTTTTTTAAAATAAATCATTCATCAAAAAAATATGCTGTTTGAAAGACAATTTGGGTAAGCAATTACTTGGGCGCCTTTTGCATGCATTAAAACAACTCACTTAAAAACCAGTCAAATTATAAAAAACGTATAATGTGCAAATAATTTCAACCTCTCACAAATTTGTTATTCTCGTTATAACAACCACATAAATACGTTTCATTTGTTTACCGATTGCTACGCATACAAATTGTTAAAAAATATTTTGTATTCCGCGCTTATACTTATCTTTGTACATGCGTAGTAAGTACTAAGATATAAAACAGTATAGGTAGTAGTCATTGTTATAGCAAAGGTTATAGTAACAAGTATATATTTGTAAGTACCCTAATAGCACAAAGATGCTCTATGAACTTCCAATGCAGTGGTGGCTGGTGGTGAATCATACCAGAGGGTCATTTTTAAAATATTCAAAAACGCAACTAGCACAAAAAGATAAAAAATTTTTTTTTGCATTAAATCGATTTATATTTAAGATCTATTCATCTATTTTTACAATAAGCAAATGATCGATCAAATTTTTCATGTGATCCGCAAATAAAAAGTACTTTTTCATTGTTCTTTTAAATGTTTTAAATCGGTAACACTATTTTTACACTATAATTTAAAATATTTTAAAAGTAAAATAACACAATATAAAAAAAAACGTATATTTCTTAGGCTTAAAAATGAGATACAAAATAATAAAATAATTGAATTGCTACTACAAAATAATCTTGTAGCATTTATTCTGATTCTTCCATTTATTTCGCCTGTCTTACAACTGAATTCCTGAGCCACGACTTAATATCGTCTTCTACTCCTATCTTGGTTGAATTTTTTGTTAGTGGATTTCACCAAACACGTTTAAATTATAATAATAATTATTTAAAAATATATCATCCAAATTTGTATTTATAAAAACTAACTATAGTCCTCGCAATTTTACTTTCGATGCACGTCATTAACGTCAGTGACGTAGTTATTCAACCATGTTGTCGGTATTATCATGTAAACTTACTGTTTTCGTACATTCTTAATATTACATTGCATATTACGTTTTCATTAAATGTTTCTACATTGGTAACAGTTGTACTACGCTTACGTTTTGAAGAGATCTAAGAACCTCGTTGTTAGCAACCGTTGTACATACAGAAATAACTGTAGAATATATATACAATTTAAATATTAAGTAAAAGGGTACTTCTCGCACAGCATTTACTGATATCAATGGACCACCATTATCTCGTTCAAGCTCAAAATAGTACAGTTTTGTATCAAAAATAATTATAAAAAACAATGAGCACTTTGACATAAAAAATACAAATTTAATTTGACAGATGTCAACAACGCTGCAACTGTAGTAAGCACACCAACAACGTGATAAAAAAAATTCAATAAGACAATTCGGTATTTATTTAATTTTTGCTATAAATAGGGTGGTATGAATTTTACGTCATTAATGACGTGCATCGAAAGTTAATTTGCGAGGACTTTACAATTATTGTTTCGACGGTATAACCTTAATTGTCAGTCAGCATCACGTAATAAATTGCAACCATGGAATATTATTTTTGTAATAAATATAAAAACTGCTGCTAATCGCTATTGAATCTTAATAGTAACGCTTCCGACCTCGATTATAGCTACTTTTCTAGGTTCGATCAAAATTTAAGTGCGAAAGTGAATATTAGATACAGTAATATTAGTAGGTAATAAAAAAAATGCCATGTAAACAAAAAATTACAAGTTAAATATGAAAAAAATAGTCAGAGAGACTGGAAAAAAACTGTTCAGTTAAGTTACCTCTAATAGTAAAGTTAACCGAATAAGAAGCAATCTTTATGCAGTTATGCTTATAATTTACCACTAGCGTATAAACATAGCTGATATTTACTTGTCATCGAATATACTGCTGACAATTACGACAGAGCTCTGCTTGTAATGGTTTTGCATGTACTTTCTGTATGTCGATTAGATGGTATCTTTTATTTAACGAGCAAGCATACGATTATATTGCTGGCACTTCACCAGATAACGACCGTTACTATTGTTTTTAGGTAATCCGTATTTTTTAAATATGAAACATCATGGAAAGTTATTGTTTGTACGTACGCATCAACAAGTTGGTAAATTGCAATTTTTGTTGTTTTAAATATCACTGTTCATAAACACTTGCTTCCATAAATCAATTTAGTTTGAACGACTACGATGTTTTTAATCACTAATTTAATTTTAAGTCTGAATTCATGAACTAATAGTTCACCGATTATTTTGTAGTATAGCACATACAGAATCAAAATGGATGAAAATATTGAAAACATAACTTCGCATTCGTATTATGACGCAGGTCATGCCTTGATCATTGCCCGATGGTACAAATGTCCTACAAAGGACGTCCATTGGACATAAATAATATTTTATTCAATGTGCGTTTTGCACAAAACGTTTCATGGACATCCGATAAAGGTTCATGGACGTTCAGACCTTTATTGGACTTAAACTGGATGTCCCATGGACCTTGTGTGCTATTAGGGTAATAACTTTTCGTTCGTGTTAATATTATTAAAGTCCAAGGTTCACAGTGAGTCGATTTTATTTTTGATTTAATTATTGCCTCAGTAAAAAAATCATAATACTAGGAAAATTACTTCTTTTAAAAACTACAGTGACAACTTTTTTTTTCAGCAGCTTGTACTTTTGAAAATACACAAATGAAAAAAATTTTTTATATTTTTATTGAGTATTTTTACAAATTGCTTGATTATACGTATAATCTGATATCTAATGGAGGTAAAAGTGTTTTATCTGCCTTCACTACACTTTCATGTACAATATTTTTTTATCCCAGTCTAAGATTGAGTCTTTAAGAGGGCTTCTTTGAAAAATGCCTAATAGCATGCTTTAGAAGGCCCAAATGTAATAAATCATTGAGTTCGGGTCGAGTGAGATGTTAACATTCGTTCTTCCATAACCTCGTGAACATCTTACTTTACTGGAAGAAGATGTAAATTCTATCACTTCTGGTGGAGGCTTTACAGGCAGATTATTATTATTATTATTGTATTGTGATTTCATCACACGCATCGGAAACCCTTAAATGTATTGAATTTATTGATTACACAATCTCAAATTAAACTCTATGTAGGCAAACAGAAACAGTTTCACCTACAAATAATTGAACTAACAACCACTAAATTAATTAACCAAAAATTTAAAACTAATTGTTGGCTAGCAGTTGTTCACAAGGCAATTACAATTAAATGATACGGTTTGATCTAAATTGAATACTTTGATTACGCTACTGGTTTTTGTCGTAATACGACAGTATATAATCATTGGAATAATGCTTTCAGATTCGGTACGTTCACTCTTTGTGGGTATCTTTGATGATTACTTCCAAGTTTTTCTATTGCGCTAGTTACCACGAGTTGATTAAAGTGGGAGAATTTTAAAATTTTAAATTATTTGTACTGAAAAAGTTCCGGTAATTATCGAGATTAACACCGGAGTAACCGAATAATCGTAAACGCTATACAACTTTTTTAAATAACTATTTTTATTATGGCATTAAATTCAATCATTTAAAATTACTGATCTCTATAATAATATGGATAGATGATATTGTTTTTGTTGTTTTGAAAAATAGCGACACTGTTGTAAGGTACCAAAGTAAAATTTATTGAGTTTAGTTCTCATCTCAGTATTGTGAAGCGCTGTCTTCTACGCAGTCTAACCCCATATTTTAAATGTTTTCTCATAAATATCAGCTATCCATATTATCAAAAAGATCAGTGTTTAAAATGCATAATTATCATTACACTCTTTTGTTCTCTACTTTACGTCTGTAATAATAATTGAAATAAAGAAATACTGGTTATCATAAAAAAATATTTATATACAACGAAAAAAGTTTTAGGAATGTTTTTTAGATTTATAATATTTAAAAGAAATTCTAGGTTCTTTAATTATTTCAATTTTCTAGTATTTGCTCTTGTTTTTAGGAGTTGTTTTTACACACAATAACATCATTTCACAAATCAATACACTTTTGGACGCATGGAGATGGAAAGCTGACGATGTTATTTTGCACGTATTACCTCTTAATCATCTTCACGGAATTGTGAATGCATTATTATGTCCATTATATGTTGGTGCCAAATGTGTTATGTTACCGAACTTCAATTCCTCTGATGTGTGGTCACATTTATTAGGCGTGAAAACGCCGGATAATAAAAAAATTTCACTTTTTATGGCAGTTCCTACGATTTATGCAAAACTGATCCAAGAGTACGAAACCGTTTTTGAAAAAGACGAAAAAATGAGAGACTATATAAAAACATACCTAACATCAAAAGTACGTTTAATGATTAGCGGTTCTGCATCACTACCGGTACCTATATACAATCGATGGCTAGAAATTACAGGACATAAATTACTGGAAAGGTACGGTATGACCGAGATTGGTATGTGTATATCACAAGAATATGATTCGGATCGCACACCCGGATATGTCGGTGTACCTCTAAGGGGTTGTAGTGTTCGCATAGGTAACCAAATGAAAGATGGACATTATAAAACGATATTAGAGTGCACTAATAAGAATGATAAAATAGATTTAAAGTTTTACACGGAAGTAACAACAGATACATCAATAGTAGGAGAACTGCTTGTGAAAGGAGATAACGTCTTTAAAGAGTATTATAACAAACCTGATCTTACGAAAAAAGAATTCACCAGCGATAACTGGTTTATAACGGGAGATACATGTAAATACTCTATTAAAATGAAGTTATTTAAATTGCTGGGAAGAACAAACATCGATATTATTAAAACAGGAGGCTACAAGGTCAGTGCTTTACAAATTGAAACTCAATTATTAGGACATCCAGAAGTACTGGATTGCACTGTTGTTGGACTTCCCGATGCAGAATATGGACAAATTATAGCTGCAGTTATTGTATTAAAAAACGAAAACTTTACAGTAGACGCATTACAGGAATGGATTAAAGCAAAAATACCATCTTATTCAGTACCTCGAACATATACGATTGTGAAATCCATTCCTAAAAATACTTTGGGAAAAGTGAATAAAAAAGAATTAATTTTAGAAATGTTTTCAGATAAATCTTAATTTTAAGTAGTCTTTGGATATACGTATTTTAATTATATCTCTATATACAAAAATATTTCAATTTTATGGTACTTACGTAAAGTTTAATGTATATAATTGTTTTTTTGTAGAAAAACTTGCAAACATCAAAACTTAATGTAACACGTCTTACTTATGATTAACAACTAAGAATTGTTTATGTTTAGTATGTTATTGTATATTGAAGCATATCATAAGATAATGTTGGGAACAAATGATTCGTCAGAATTCTTCTGCAATACACATCACAATTTCAATCTGAAAATATATTTTATTTTACCATATTTTTTTATCTACTAATTCATTAGTATTTCTATGTAGTTTTAACCATGATAAGAGTTGATGTATATAAAAAATGTAACTATGTTATTGTTGATAAAACACAAAAACATTGATGTCTTATTCTTAATTCAGCCGTAACTACACTTGATTGATAAAAATAAACAGATGAGACTAATGACACACATTACTTAATCTCATTTATATTTTTTTTATACACAATGATGACTAAATTGAATTTGTTTATGTTTTTTTATTATAGTTATTAAGGATTGTCAAATTGAAAGAAATCGTGAGCTGAAGAAAACCGACATAAGAAAGTATATTTACAACTATTGGAATTGTTAATTAAGAACTTAACTGTTTAATGTGTTTTCTGAAGCGACTACATTGTTCTGATTATATCCAATTCTAAATGTAGCATATGGATCAACACTTCTTCTTTTTTGAATTGTGTTATGCTTATTTTTGTACCAGTGACCTGTGTAAATAGAATATGTATACAATGTAGTCATATGATAGTTCGCTTTTGCTGCTCTTCCCTCTTACTTCGCACTACTTTTATTTCAGTGTGTTTAGTACTAAGGATCAGAACTCTGTTTTGTTGAGTTTTTTGTCAATTATTTTGATGAGTGTTTTCTTCTAATAACTGATGAGCCATCGCAACACCGGTGTAAAAGTTGCCTGTGTAGAGAGTTCCTAAATTCAGGAAATTTTCCATGAGCTAAAGAACAACTATCGTATGAGCAGACATATTATCTTTATATTTTCCCCCATAAATAGTTTATACAATTTTATGCTAAATTTATGGCACTTAATCTGTAAATATTGCATGTATTTGTGCATTTATACCTGCGTTGCGGTTGCCAAATAAGTTTTAATTTAGTCTCCAACATCATTGTCTTTCGTCTCACTGTCACTAGGTTCTAGTTCAGCATACCTTTGTGCAACATATGAAATGGTATCCTTGATTCTTTCGCTGTTTCTGTAACGGATTCACGAATCAGATACTAATATTACCAGTTATAAAAACAGTAAGATGACAATATTTGTCAGTTTTATATTGTTTAAAAAATTCACTAATGATTTCCGGTTTTCCTTCATTTACTGATTCGTCTATATTAGGTCTATCATCGTCGTTGGAAGAAGAGCTTAATGCATCTACATTATTTAAAAAACTGGTGTTTTTCGCAATGCTTCAAAAACAGTTTTGGCATAAAAAGTGGTTTCGTCCACCTGCGACTTTTTCTGGCCGAGTTTTCATTTGCCGTCTTTTAGATTTACGTATTTCAGTTAGTTTAGTCCTCGGACAGCGAACTATCAGTTTTCGCTGATGACGTCGAGCGGTCATACTTATTTGATGAACCCAAACTAAATCAATTCAGTTCTTCATCCGACAACTAATCGTTCCAATCGCGTATTTCACTTTTCAAAAACAAGCACGGCAACTTACAGTAAAGCTTTTCTTACAACACTTATAACTTGCACCTAAGAGAATAAATAAAATGTAAAGTAGTTCTGATAATCCTGCCTGAACTTGTTAAGGTACAGTATTAGTGCCACTTGTCGACTATTGGTAAATTACCTACGTTCGTGGTTCATTACACAAATGTAACTTTTTAAAGATTATTCATAAAAACTTTTAGAAATGGATCTCCACGCAGTCGATATAATATTAATTTTTATAAATAATTTCAAATAACAGATCGGCCTAGATGGTTCGATTTCTTTGTTTTGTTATAGCAGTCAACGTTGTAAGAAAATGATTTGCTGTGAGTAACGCCGTTGTAGGAACTCGCATACGCGGTTTAGTGGGCCACGTACCTATTGGTTTATGAAGATGGAATGAGAAAATCGTGTTGAAAGGTACAAACTGACAAAAACCATTTTGCCATACCTGATTGTGAAAATCCTAGTTTTTGTAAACTCGCACGATGCATTTATATCAGATATAAAGTTTATACTGTTTCCTTTAAAAACGAGGATAGCAGTTGATTGTAATTACAAGCAGTGGTGAACTGAAATTTAAATTTTCTTTAATACTACATAAATAAGTAATTACTAAAACAATTCTACCATCCATTATATTTCTTTCGTGCTTCACGTTCTGTAATTTTTTTGGAGGATCCGTAGTCGAGCGATGATTTTTCAAAAGGGATTTTTATATAAGAATGAGGATTATAAATTCTTCCAAGAAGATCAGATCTTTTTGTTGTTGAATATTTGTCAAACTAAAAGCTCCTTCCGCCCTCCGACTCAGTCAAGATATCAAAAATTCTAAGAAATTAATTTATTTTAATTTTAGTTTTTAAAATAAAATTCATAGTTTTTATTTTTTTCTTTTACCTATGGAAGCGTAACTTCCTTCATATTCTAAGTTTTAGGATAACATACGTTTGATCAGTTTATGAAGACGACGATTTATTGTCGTTAAAATTCGTTTTAGGAAAAATTATTCAATGCAAAAGTTATGTATTTTTATCTACAATTCGAACATATTGCTTTTATCTCACCATTCGATAGAGTCTTTGTTTTCTCTTTAAAACAGCACTAAAGAAATTTTTTTAAAATTTATTTGATAACATTTTTTTCAAAAAAACGCCGATTCAAGTATTTACATCAAGTAGATACATCTGAGACAAAAAAGTTATAAATCAAAATCTTATCACTAAAAACAAATTAATAGCTAAGTAATTTAAAGCAAGTGTTCAAATTGTCTTCCATTTGACAATGACACAGTCGATTTATAAAACCACGAAGAGAATTCTTTGAAAATACACGGAGAAGTTTTTGTATGGTTCTAGTAATTCGGATTTTTAAATCTTCAATGTCATTGGACATATCTCTGTAGACTTTGTTTTTTACGTATCCCCAAAGAAAAAAATCTAAAGGACTTAAATTAGACGAACGGACTGGCCACTCAATCTTTTCTTGTCTTCCAATCCAACTGTTTGGAAAAACGTTATCCAGATATTGACGCACGCGATAGAAAGCAGGTGTAATTTGATTCTGTAATTACTGCAAATATAGAGCCGAAGTTAAATTCCTGTCGATGAAAAAGGGACTAATAATATGACTCCTAGAATACCAATCCAAATGTTAATTGTTTGGGGATACTACGTATGGTACTCCAACAACTAATGAGGATTTTCCGATTACTAGTATCTGCAGTTATGTCTGTTTACTTCACCGTTAAGACAAAACGTAGCTTCGTCAGCGAGAAAAGAATATTGTTAACAAAACTTTTATTATTGCAAATATTTAACATTTCTTCACAAAATTGTAGTCTTCTATCAAAATCATCTTCCGTCAATTCGTGTACAAGGTGTACCTGATAAGGTTTATTCTTTTCAACACTGAAACGATCGATAGATACCCAACAAACATGTAAGTATTGGCCGACTGGCGGTATTATGCTGGTAATGCTGGTAAAACGTTGGATGCAGAAAGCTAATGCTATGCCAATGCTGTACCAATGCATGCTAAACTATACAACATTTGATGTGCCGCTTGGTTGCTGGCCCATTAACGTCCATCCAGAATTTCGGCTGGTTGCCTCAAAGGTTGCCTAGTTTGCAATGAATCACTGAATGCGCTGTTAGTAACTTTCTTGGCATAGTATTAGTAAATTAAAATGTTGGCGTCTTGTTTTCGTGCATTTATCTGAGCTAACCTCAAAAATGTAAGTGTTAAAACAAATAATTGTTTGTGTGTAATTGTGTGAAGGAAGCAATAAATCATTTATATTAAGTTCGGTGATCATGGACAACTTAACAAAGTTAGTAATTAGATAAGTTCCATTATTCGTATAACTATTTATTTGAGCTTTGCAAGTCAATAACTACAATAAAACATACTGGTGCTAAAAACAATAATAGCAAACTAACATGCTTTAAAAATCAAAACAAGTGAACTGTTTATCATTACCTTATAGGCGATTCAATTTAAGATTTAAGCGCCTCTAGCGGCAAAGAACGAACTAACGTTGCAATGATAAACGTCATAATTACCTTTATTTCAATACTATTTATACTACTTCTTTTTGTGTTGTTACAAGCTTTTTCTGAAAACCAAAGCTTAATTTATGTACTTTATAACCTTTTTTTATAGTTTGATTAGTTTTTTCGGCATTACATAAGATTTACTAATATTATTTTTGATTCTAAATTAGTTTGTATACAGGTTAGAAATTGCATTCACTAGTCGTTTTATTGTGGTTTAATAGTTTTGTGGTTTAGTTTAGTGCTATAAAACAACACGATATTTAATTACAGCTCAATTTACAGCTAGTATAGTTGGATTGAGCTCTTATTAGTTCAATTAGTCACTAAGAAACATGAATTTTACTTTACATGTAGGTACATTGTTTTGTCTTCGCAAACTTCATCAAGCATCGGCTTTATATAATTTTTTTTGTAATAAAGTGATGGTCAGCACGTTTACTTCGTAGTGTTTGCTTACTATTTCAGTTGAAGTTCTAACTGTGAGATATTGTATGGAAGGCAAATGTAGTGCTGAAGCCACTTATTTTTTAACTGCCGGGCAGTTTGTCTGAATGTATATAATTTTATCATTGGCGCTGATGTAAAATTATAATAACAACTAAATATATACTTGTTTGATAAAAATAATGTTTAAATATTTAAAAATGTTGCAAACAAAGTTTTGTATTTTTGTCTAACATATTTTCCAAGTTATAATTTCACCACCCGGGCTGCATGTTGTTCAACAAATTTTTCAGTTCCATAATTGTTAATTATGTGCATTTTTTTCCGAAATATACTTAAGAACACAGCAGAAATTCAAAATAAAACAGCAACAAGTTAAGTACGCGTATTAAGCTATCATTGCAACGGTAGTTCAAATTGTCGCCGCGAGTTAGCGTATCGCTTAGTTTGAATCGCCTATAAGCGCAATTTAGAAAATATACTCAGAGTAAGATTAAAGCGAAATCATAAAAGTACCGATCAGTCCTCTTGGTCTATACTGTGCAGAATACAAAACTATTTAGAAAAACAGTCATTTTTAACGTTGGATGATAAGTATATGATTAATATAGTTCATTACTTATTATTTTAACTTTATCCATGTTTACAATACTAAAAAAAAGGATTTAATTTTCAAATAATTTTAATAAACAAAACATCTTTATAATGATACACATAATACATTTTCAGTGTAGTTATGCGAAAAATTAATACTTTTTGGAATTTCAGTGTGCAACATTTCAAGTAACAGGCAGAAGGGATGTCACGACAGTATCCGATGAACTTAAACTAGGATAATGAGCCATCAAGTAACTGTTGAAATAAATTCGTCAGGACGAAAAGCAAAACATGGGTTTTAACAATATAAAAATATTTTAGAATTGATAATTGGTAAGGGTGTAGCATTTGCAATACTAACTTGAGAATTCAGAAATTACTGTGTATAATTTTAGTTGCTCAATAATCATTTCATGCTTTTATTTCAGTTGCTGTAAAGAAGAAACCCATTAACTCCAAAATGTTGCACAGCAAGAAGTGGAGAGTATAATTAAATTATCGCTTACAAATGGGGGATCGAGATGGTGGAAGATTGCATAGGGCGAACAAGGTATTTATTCTTATAATTTTCAGCTTAGATCCAATTAATAAAACACTTATTACAGAATAATGCTGCCCAATTAACTGAAGATTTACTTAATTGATTCCAATTAATAGATACATTGTTTTTTATTTAGTTTTATTTTATTTAATATATTAAACAATGTATAAAAAGTCAATTTTTGTAAGATTATTTTAACTGTTCACTTATTCAATTTCTCAATTTTTAGTCCAATCGCGAAGTACTTTTGTTTCAAATTTGGTGTATAGGAAGACTTTAGTAGCATCGCCCCAAGTGCTGGGTCATTTATGTTTATATTCTGTTCTCGGCGCTGGTAAACTGCTGAAGTAATGTTGGTCCACCGTTACTCGCCGTGCTGTAACCGCACGACGGCCGTAGTGACACTGGCGCACAGGACCTGTGCAGATATCAAGCATTGGGCCAGCACTTCATGTAATTAAATCAAGCGTCGATATGCTGCCGGCCCGTTGCTGCAGTGTTTGTTATAGTGCTGGGTCGGCGTTGGTAAACTGCCGAAGTAATGTTGGTCCACCGTTGCTCGCCGTGCCGTAACCGCACGACGGCCGTAGTGACACTGGTGCACAGGACCTGTGCAGATATCAAGCATTGGGCCAGCACTTCATGTAATTAAATCAAGCGTCGATATGCCGCCGGCCCGTTGCTGCAGTGTTTGTTATAGTGCTGGGTCGGCGTTGGTAAACTGCCGAAGTAATGTTGGTCCACCGTTGCTCGCCGTGCCGTAACCGCACGACGGCCGTAGTGACACTGGCGCACAGGACCTGTGCAGATATCAAGCATTGGGCCAGCACTTCATCTAATTAAATCAAGCGTCGATATGCCGCCGGCCCATTGCTGCAGTGTTTGTTGGGTAAGGTCAATCGGGGTAATGGGCAGTGTTGTAAATAGATAATTTTTAAATTATATAGATACAGATAATTTCTTTTTGTTTCAAAAATTATCTAGTATTAGATAATAGATAAAATATTCAAACTTTATATAGATAACAGATAATAGATGAAATAATCTAGGTAATAATAACGATAGATAGAGTTCATTTGAAGAACTACTATAGAAGGTGGGAAATTACTGAAGAAAAACATACATATTGTAACTTGAATTTAACGAGACACTGGATTTTTTATAAATTTTATTTAAACAATTTAAATAAAAAATTATATATATACAGATACATATAACTTATATATTTTTGATTGTATCTATAGATACATATAAATAGATAAAAAATATGAATCTAGATTAATGTATCTATATAAATTTATATAGATAATTTACAACACTGGTAATGGGAACCGATTTTGCAGAGTTGATTTTAATATTACGCTGTATAAATACGCATCGTTGCAGGAACATGACAGCCGGTACATAAGTGCATTTATGCTTAATCTACAGCAATGTGTACTTGAAAACAGTTTAAAAAAATTCATTCACAATAAAGTGTTTCCATTTATTTATTTTTATTTTTTTCTTATGGTGAAAATGGTAACAGTATTCTTTTTCGTACACAACGTACACTTATCTGGGTTGAGGTTATCGTAAACATTAGCTGCATACGAACAAAGTATTTTATTGTTGATAGGTTCACTCCTTTATTTAAGAAAATTACAGTTAAACGGTTGAATTGCCTAAAGGTTATCTAAAACAAAATGTTTTTTAATAATTGTTTAATTCAGATTAAAACTGTACAAAACAAAAATAATAATTCTTAAACAAATAAAACATAAAATATTTGACAAAAAAACGAAAAATAACCTATTTAGTTAAACATAATGATTTAGGAACAATCATAGTGAGCGGCCTCAGGGAAAAAGTGTCGTCCGCGAGTTATTTTAGATGGTGTAACAGTAGCTAAGATTTGGCAAGCAACAATAACATCCTGAATGTCGTCCACCTCAGGAAATATATAGCCCGTTCATCATTTGAAGATTTTTTGAAAAATTTTGCGGAAACTGCTTTACCTGCAGTGACCACCTAGCCGATAAATCGTTTTTTTTAGTTTCTTGATGTAGGCGTTCTATACAAATTTGGCAATTATGAAATCACCAATGTTAACTTTTTTCTTCGTGCCTAATCGGGATAGCGGTAAGTCCATTTCATCATCTGAGCTTGAGCTTACAAATTTGGAGTCATCAGACCCATCATGAAGAGAGATTTCATCTGTGCTCTCTTCTGAAGAACTTGTGTGTGTCTTCTTCTTTGCGACCTTTTTCAACGTCTTTGCAGCGATAAATTTGGTTTTAGTGTTTTTCTTGGGTTTATTAGTCATGGTCTTTTTTTGCTCAGCTTCCTGTAGTCGTGCGACGTACAACTTGTTTGATTGTCAAACATTTGCCATACTGTAGCTGTTTTAAGCGGGGCGTCAGTTTTTTTACGACATGTGCTACATTGGCGCAGATTTTCTTCTGACAAATTGCTGCAGCAAATATTTCGGCAACAGATGGCGTTGCTGGTCTTATTTCAACAGTGTGAACTGATGGTACTTTATCAATTTGAGCCGCTGGTACTTCAACAATTTCAGCCGTTGGTGCTCCAGCAATTTCAAAAACCGGTGAGATGGAAAGTCCTGCAACATTGTTTTTCGGTATTATTCTACCATCTTCAGCCAATGTCTGCATCGGTCTTTCTCCTGCTGTATGCTGCTAGCTGGTGAGGTTCAAATTCCGTTTCACAAGTATTTGCTGTAAGTATTTTTTCTTTTAATTTTGCGAATTATGAAATGTAACTTGCTGAGAATCTGCTGTAAGATAACATAACCAAGATGAATTTCTAAAACCTACTATAATTTTGCGTATGGCATTTTTGTTTTGCAAGTTTGAAATCAATTCGCAACTAAAGAACTTATATCAAGTATTCAGTTTTAGTTTACAATGAATTTATAATCTTAATTTGTGGATAAAAGGTGCAGTTCATTCACAACTTAAGTTATGTATAACTTACAGCAAGTTTACATTCTTAAATTTTGCAAAAGTAAGTGTTATCATGGCTTTTTCAGGTTTTTAGTAAATTTGCAATAAACTATGGGTATTTTACATCATAACTTACATTCTCAAATGTGAATTAACAGAAAACTATATACAAACTTACTTTGCTTAGTGGGCGGACGCAATGTTTTGTTTTGTTATTGCTGCTGTCCATACCAATGATAACATTTTAACAAAATCGCGCTTTTGCAAACGTCCAGTTCTCACACCAATGTTTGTCTTTATCAAATTCCGCTAACTGCCGATCCCATGCTTTTTTGACTTGACCAAATACGCATTTCTTCAAAGGCTGTATCATATTCGTAAGGTGACTAGGAAATTTGATTATCTGAATGTTGGCCTCTATTACAGATTGCATTATGCGCAAACTGATATGACTAGCGTGCCCGTCATACAGAAGAAGAGCTGTAGCATTTGGCATGTCTATATCAACACCTTTTTTTTATAAATAATGTGACTTATAAAGGATGTTTTAAACCAGTTGAAGAATTGGGGTTCCTCCATCCATCCATTCTGAGATGCGGCTTCTACGCGGTATCCGGAAATGTAACGGGTAATTTGCAACGCGCTTGAACAGCAGCGCCTTTAAACACAATCATTGGAGGTAGTACTGTGCCATCTGCAGCAAAATACGGTAATACTGTAATGTTTTCCCGACCTGAACCACCACTAATTCGGTTCAAAACCTTTCCTTTGGTCCTAATAGCACGAATTCTATAAGGGTCTGAACTGAATCTAGATTCATTGGCATTATAGATAAAACAAAGCAGAATGTCATTAGTAAATGCTCACATTTTCTAATTTGTCGTAGACGTCGTATACAACATCAGGGTTCCTAGCAGTTTTTCTATACTTCGATGTTTTTAAGACTTAATCGAGTGTGGCGACACATAAATCCAACATACCAATTGTGTCCAGGTTTTCCATCCTTAAACCTTGTTCCTATCTCTTTTTTGAGTACAAACTCTTACACCAATTGCAGCAGTTTTTCTTTAGAACATGGGTAACCGATTTTTTGCCGCTTTTCTGGACATTTTTCGATCTCTGTTTCCATATTTCCACTTTACACGAGCTCGCTCAAATATTCTTTGAACCAACGCTTCCAAAAAGGTTTTATTTTCTGAAGTCGTTGGTATCGTTTTAATCTATTTTCAGGTTTGTCGGTGTAGTCCGGTTCAGGTAGACTAGTAAGATTTCTGTAGATGAGAAAGTGGCCTGGGGTTAAAGGGATAACATTAGGATCGGTTGTAACGGGGCAAAGTGGTCAGGAGTTGATAATTGCGTCGATCTGAACCAAAATTGTTACGATATTTTCATAAGTAAGTTTCGCGTTACCTAAAACTCTTTTTAAATAAACTTTTTCCGCTCTTTATACTTGCCTGCCAAATTCCACCGAATTTGGGAGATCGGGCCGGGATAAAATGCTAAGAGGTAATATCCTTGCTCAATTCGTTACAAATGACCTCGGAATTGTGTTTTAATAAGTTACAAAAGTTCTTCAACTCTTTAGATACTCCCATAATGTTTTTAGCATTATCGGAGTAGATATTTAAAGGTTTCCTTCTTCTACCCATAAATCGTCTCAATGCTGCCAAAAAAACATTGAGTTGTGAGATCTAACACAACTTCTTAGTGAATTGCCTTTGTTGTAAAGCAAATGAATAAACAAATATACCCATTTACAAGTTCTGCATTTTGAGTAAGTCTGTCTTTTAATAAAAAGGGACCAGCATAATCGCTTCTGGCATTACTAAATGGAGGACTCGGTGTTACGCGACTTGCGGGTAAACTACCCATTAAATATTTGGGGGTGTTCGGTCTTTTTCGGAAGCATTTTACGCAACTGCGGACGACATGCTTGACTAAATTTCCTAAATCCTTTGATATGCCAATAAACTTCTCTAACTGAAGCAAGTAGTGCTGATTGACCGCAGTGTAAATAGTCGAGTATGTTCGTAATTTAAAATCATGTTTGTCAAAACATGCTTGCTTATTAAAATAATTGGAATTTTTTTATTAAACGGATATATACTGTTACGAATTTATTTATTAAAAACTAATTTATTTAACGACTAAAACGATGTTTTACTTATACTAGAAATATGTACACTTTTAAATTAACCGAACTAATTAAATTTAAATATCTAAGGATAAAAACTTACAGTAATTTATATAAAACAATAATATGCTATCACTTACGCGAAGATAAGATAACGTCCGCGGATAGCTTCACACTTGTTTACACTAAAAATCACGTACACGATTATTCTCGGTATATTTATCTAGACACACGCGTGCTAACGACTTATTTATTTCCACTTTAATAATCCTCTTAACACTGCTGTATTTGCATTCCAGCAATAACTGACCTACGAATTGTTCCGTCGGTATATATACACATAAGGAAATCCTTCTGGAGTGTTCCCTATTTTTCGGTATATCTTCTAGAAGATGGATAACAGCTTCTAGAAGGCTCTTGCCTTTGCAAATAACTTCTCGAACGTTTCAATACTATTTTTAAGACGACCGTCTACTCTTATATGATTGTGATTATCCATGAAAGGATTCAACGAGAGTAGTTTGCTCCTCTTCGGTAACGCATTTAGCGATGTTTGCATTTTACTAGTTGACAATTGTGCAAAATTACGAAGCGCATTTGTTTTGAGCTTTGCATTTGAAATAAATCTTAGACAAGATGCCATTCCGCGTTAAAGAGTTTTTTAGTTAGCAAATCGATTGAAAAGTTCGAACACTAAATCGGCAGGGTTTTCGCAAGTGTTTACGTGAATACAGTCGTCGATGTTCGTTAACCATTGAATTTCTGTAACAGTGGTTGCGACAAGGTTTTCCATCTATTTGCATCTGCGCGTATCCACGTTCGCTTGCGTCACCAAATCCATGTAAGTCTACATAAATTTTATCAGAAGCAGTAATTTGCCTAGGAATCGTTATCTTTTTAAGGTAAGTTAAGCTTTTTTGAAATCTACTCCATTGCAGTTGTGGCGTATTTGGTATTTCATCATTCCATTATACTTTTGGAAAGCCACAAATGTTGAATTAATATTTTTGCTACTATTATTATACTATGTGCTAATAATCCGAGAGGATCGAATATCTGGGATATACGTGATAAAATTAATCGTTTCGTTACATAAGTTCTGTATTAGTTTGAGAGATGGACGTTTTGTACAGAATAGTCTCACTAGTCGAATTCCAGGAAATTCCTAAAGTTTTACTCGATTCATTCTCCTCTAATTTTAAAATGTTAACATCTAAGTGGTTTATTACAAAGCCATTTTCGTAAATACATTCCTGCGCTTTCCAAAATATACTTGTTACGTCGCGTTGAATCTCGATGATTTCTGATTCCGAATCAGAACCATATAAAAAAATCGTAGACATAAAAATTATTTTTTATTGCGTTGCTTGTTACAGGGTGCGTCATCTCGTGTTCAATCGCAGGCAGATATAAGCATCCAATGATTAGAAATTAAGCAGAAGCAGTGCCGTAGATGACAGTGCTCAGCTCGTAGCATTTTATGTCGATCGAAGGATCGTCTCGCCAAAAAATTCTATGAAATTTTTTATCGTTATTGCTTATTTTAATCATTGTATACATCTTCAAGATGTAGGCGGTTACCATAAATTGGTAATACTCTAAACTGTAAAATTATCGAAAATAATTCATTTTGGATGGTTGGACCAACATGTTGAACATCGTTTAACGACAAACCGCTTGAAGATTTCAGTGGTGAGAAATATAATAATGAAGTTCCTCTTCATCTTGACGTCTTGAAATTTCATTCATATGATCCATTGCCTTATATTCGTTCATAAAATCTATTTATTGACTACGCAACGAATTTTTATTCATAAGTCTCTTTTCCAACATAAGTAACCGTTTTAAAGCAAGTTCTTTCGATTTGTCCAGTTTGTTACAATTCATTTTACGATAAATTCGCCATCTTGGTTTCGAGTGTGAGAATTAACAAAATGATTTTCGCAAAACTGTTCTGACTCTGAACTATCGGTTTTGAAATAAGCTTTTCGGTTTCCCAAAACTTTTTAATTTGCGCATCTAAACTGATATTTAGACAACTGATTGATTTATTCGGTAAATTTGCCGACGTGGTCGTGAAGAAATTTCAAAACTTTGCTTAATCTTCATCTCCGACGATTCTGAATTGCCGGTCTGAGTTTTGGTAAAATTTCACACTTAACGGTGGTAGTGATTGCGGGTTTCATGACGAATGGCTGCTAGGTCAACAGTGAGCCGTGTACGGAACCCAAGAAGGCTGAGATCGAGAAGAAAGGATCATGTCGGATTTTGTTTACTCTCTCTTTGCGTCTCTAGCAGTGCAGCGACTTTCATAAACTTTGAGAAGTGTTGCATTTTTTAAAAATAATTAACATTTATATTTTATTGTTTAACGAAAATAAGTATATACGCATTTATAAGGTAAGCGATAATGGGATGCTCAGCACCTTGAAAAATCGTGTGTAAGGTGTCCTAGTCGCCGCACACCGATGAAGTCGTCATCGCTGGTCTCTAGTATGTTGGTAACCATAGTTTACTATGAATCTTGTAGTATATATCAATGAATAATTGACATAGAATGTAATAGTATCGCTTTTATTGTTGTATCAAATATATTCTTAAAATCTAAATTATGTTTGTAACGTTTCTCCATGCAAATTTTACTTGTAATATATTTCTTGCAAAGTTTAGAAACTGAAATTCGATCTAACTGCACTTCAAAACATGACACCTTACTTGTTTCCCTATTTGAAAACAAAAAAAATAACAGGTTACGGCAATAAAATATGTTAAATTATCTAACTTGCTCAATTGTTCGTCGTTGTGCTTTTGTTTGATTCTAAAGAAAGGGACAACCCTCTTATAGAAATTGTAACCAGGTGTGCAGAGAAACGAATAAGACCCTATACTGTGTTCTTTAATAACCGGGAAGTGCATATAAATGTATAAAAGTATTGAAAAAAAACGAATAATGTAAAAAGATTTTATAGTAGATGTTGGTAGATGTATAACTAACAGATAATGTTGAAATTGATGAGACGTAAAAAAACACCGAATTCATATTATATTGTGCTTTATCTTAAACCGTGATCACTAAATATCAATCTACTAAAAGATGATTACAAACGCAAAATTATTATTAGCAATTATGTTATACGTGTATATAAGACAGAAATATTGCATAACAAATAGATTTCATAAAAACTACTTTGACAAATTAAATTTATTTCTAGAAAAGCATAGCTTCAGTTTTTAAATGATTATAGTATTTTTAATCGATTTCTTGTCAGGTGTCGTCTTCAATTAATAGGTACAACCAAAGAATATTATATACTCTTTGGTACAACATATACCTATGACTTAAGCTTTTGATGAACTTACTGGTGTTTATACTGACAACGTGCCATAACTGCATGGTCAGAAACCTGCTTATTTGAAACCCGAATTATTGTCTTCTGATTCATAAGATTGAAAATTTGGTCAGCGGTAGTCATGTTTAGTATCGAAGCAGAAAGTTGGGCGAGTTCGGTCTTGTTTTGTTGGATTTGTAGATTATTATTTTCTTATGTGAACTCATATAATAGAAATTCTTTAGTGTTGCGCATAAGCATTTTCATTTTCTACATCATATCTGTCAAATAATTACGATTCATCCAATATTTTCTAATGCGACAAAAAGTTTTTTATACATTTTTATACGTTAATGCAAATCGTCTTTCCGGCATTTTTACGCACTTACTACGAAATTATCTGTTGGGTAGACTACCAGCTAGGTTTTTCAAAACACTACAGTAAATTTTAGAGCCGGTGTTGAAAATCGGCGTGAAATCATAAAATCTTAAATGAGTTAAACTGTTGTTTAATAACAATAAAAAATATTAGTTGGAGCCACAAAAATCTGTTCCACTCTAAGACCGCAAGTTGTTCATCATACTGTAAATGTTTTTTAATTTTAGGTTTGAATATTTTTTTAAATTATATCGTTAATTTATGACGTAATTCCTGAAGGGGTACAAATATGACGCACGAATAAAATAAATAATGTAATTGGTTTTTATTTTGATTGAGATTAATAGTTGCCTGTTATCAAATTTAAATTAAGAATTTTCAGTCTTGTGATAGTTTTCATAAATCAGTTAATTAACGAAGAAAAAATGTTTTATACGTAGGTTAAAAAGTTAAATTTAAAAAAATAACCGTTTGCAATTATCATTTGTTATTTACTATTTTTTACTTTTGTTTTATGACAGATTAACAATTTATCAAATGGGCGAATATATAATAATTTACATATAAAAGTCGAAAATGTGCATTTTGCTTTCATTTTTGGTTAGTATAAATACATTACATATGGATTACGCAATTAGATTTAAATACGGCGCAATTGGAATATGTCGAAGAAACCCGATTTGACAGCGAAAACGTTAATCGCCATCTGGCGGGTGGCAAAATAACCTGTCAATCTGATTTTCGTAAGGTGTGACTTTAACGTGATTCTTGTGATTTCAATGAAACGAATGTAAAATTTAATTATCGAATGTTCCAATGGTCGTGAATTTACGTGAATAAGTGCGTAATCCTTGAATGGATCCTTCGATATCTTGGTTTCAGCCAGAACAAGAAGGTCCTGCCAAACATTTGTGGCTTCGTTTGTGGCAAACTCAACAAGATTTAGATAATATGAATATAAAGGAGACCGATATCGATGTTGAAACACTTAATAATACTATTAATACTCAAAATCAATCAAATATTACGATAATCAACGGAAAAAGTGATAATACTAATAATTTTTTACCGCGAAGAAGAAAATTTGAGAACCGTGCCAGTACTAGAGGTATGAATAGTTATCCCGAAAAAATTGTGGGTGAATTTGGAGGCTGTCCCTGGCGCAAAGAGAATTTCAATTATGGACGGGGAGTAATTGGGTTAGTATTAAATAACAATAACTATCTCGTTTTTGTCATATTTTTAAACCTTAAAATTCCCTTTCAAAAACAATTCCGCCATCTGTCATCAGATGGCCTTCGAACTAACTTTGACATTTGAATCTACACGCCTTGAAAAATTCGAACCTAAAAATATATCCTTATAGTTTAAAATACTCCTGCAGCTCAATTAAAGCATTTTTCGAAACAATTCCTAATAATAATACGCGTTCTGTTTGGATTCCGAAGTTTCAAAACAAGTTCCCAGACATAACCTAACATTTCCCTTAATAGTTTCCTTTGCGAATTTCAGCATTGGACGTTTTACGATTGCGTAACTTTTTAAGCATCGTGACGTTCTTAACAATAACTTGTCTAAATATGCCCTCCTATATGTGTGTGTGTGTTATATCTCCTACTCTTCCGGTTCTTTATTTAGTCGTGCAGATAATTTGATATACAATTAATTCCTGAATGACATCATTTTCTTAAAAAAAAATTCATTCATTAATTTGTACCACAATCGACCTGCAACCTTTTAAAGGTGTTTTATCCTATTGTGTTATTTAATCAAACATGTTGGTTAACGAACTTGTGGTTATTTGTAGATATTTTTTTGAGCTAAAAACTACTTGTATCAGTTGCTATATGACCTAAATAATGTTTTTAATAAATCATATAATAAGTAATTAAGAATATGCTTCTCGTTTTAATGATGTTTTAGTTCTCCAATATACTAATTCGTTGATATCCCCTATCGTTCAGTTTAATACATAATTTATTACAATTAATTTAGCAATTTCACCTCAAACAATATTTTCCTCGTGTGTTATAAAGTGAATAAATGTCTATTTTGCCTGTTTGTAATTTCCTACATCTACAATCTTAGTAGACGTTAATAGAAAATGTAATCAAAAATGTTTCAATTCATACTAATTTTGAGCAATTATGAATTAGTAGACTGTCAAATTAAATAATCCTTGAAGTGAACCCAAAGTACAATTATTAGTTGCAAACTTCTACACTTTATCTTAGTACTTGAAGCTGCACATACCATAATAAATCCTAATATTTTGGGTTTAAGCTCGGGTTTAAGTGTTTAAATCAGTTTATTATCACCGATACATAGTTGGTAACCAGAAAATTGAAGTAGTTTCATAAACAGGAACCCAATTGAAGCATGTCGTACTTGACAATGCACTTTTAATTTTAAAATATTCTTTTGCTTTGTTACTAATTTTACAATTTTAGTATCGTACATTTTCACTTATTAGAATTAGAACGTCAGATGAAATAAGATTATGATTGATTTAAAGTCTTCAATTTAGCAAACCTGTAAACGACTTACTGCATATCAACCTCTACAATGGTTAAAAAAATGATCACTGGGAAGTCTTTGTTTATATTTGTTTACTTACAAAATAACTGCTTTTGTTTTTTAATTTTGTAGCTAATTCGAATTTCCAACTTAATCAATCATTTATTTATAAAGGAATTTTTCTGTTACCTAAAATAACGTTAATGCACAGTTCCTAATCAATTTTCAGAAAAAAACTTTAGTGAAAGGGCTTTTAATGACATATCGTTAATCTTAAGTATACCATAACAGTGGAAACGTAGCTCTTGCATCTTACAGGAACTGTGTTTTTAAAGCCGACTTCAATTCCTTATACTAATGCATTACACTTGACTGCTGAATAGAACGTTGTCACTGTAGATGTTATATTGCATTCAACCAACAATTTTTGCAGATACAGATAAGACTAGTTTGAATTACAATGTAAAAAAATTCAAAAATGATTGTATCAAATGAAAGTGTGAAGAGTATACATATAATTTTCTCAGAGTATTGAACTCTGACCCTCTCGGTGTTGGTATTTTAGTAAAGTAGTACTAGACCTGCGATTTTCATCAGTTTTGCATGTTGTACCAGAATGGAACTAAAACTACAGCTAGTACTTTATTATACTTGCTGATTTCTGAAGTTGTTTGGATGCACGGTAGTTTTTCTTAACATGGTGTAGGTTTTTGTCTAATCTCGGGAGTTTTTGCTGAAGGGTTTCAAGCAATTATTCAGCACAGTAATCGTGAGGGAAATAGTAATACAAAATATGCAATATTTTTTAAAATCTTATTAATCTACTTTTTTTTATATACTACATATAATTTCAGATGTAATTTGATGTATCAATTTTTAATAGCTGGTATGATTACTGAAGTAACTTTTGTTACGTTTTTTTGACGTTTTGTTATCATCTGTGAATGCTTCTTCAGGCCATTAAAGCATTAAAATGGTTAAACGTTATTTATAAGATTGAAGGTGCTACCTTTCATATATTTTTTTTCTACCTTTCTACAGATCTTGGTCTTGTCACGTTTTGTTGAAGTTATTTGTGTAACAATTAACTGTCACAGTTTGATGTTCTATCTTTTGATAACTTTCAGTATTTGCATTTCTTGGCAACATTCTCACCTCGTATAATTGTTTGGTTTTCTTTCTTAAAATTGGGTGGTTTTGATTTGAATTTTTAATTGAACCGGGGATGTGGAAATTGAGGAATTAAAGGAAAAGTGATCTTAAAAAATAAGACAAAATTGTTGATAGATGGATTACATTTATAAGACGAAGGAGTAACTACAAGAGTTGGTACTGCACTAGGAAGAAAATATTTTGTATTCATTTATTGAAAGTGTGTTGTATGAAGTTTATGCAGAGTATAGCAAGAAAATCGATAAGCTTTAGGAAAAGAAGATTTATCATTGAGAAGAAGATACATTGATTTCAGAAAGGTTTACAGAGGTTATGATCGTGTCGTGTGCAGAGAATAAAAGTAAAACGATTTTTAAGAGGCAGATAGATTGATTTCGATGGAAGGCTCGCTATAAGAAAGTGCTATATAAAAGTGTATGGCTAGACTGACTACAGCAGAAAATCTACAACGTTTCACATCCAGACGTCGCAGTTGTTTTTGGTTTGTAGCTCATAATGAATAATTGGCCAAATATATTGACTGCTTTATGTTTACATTAGTCAACAAATTCTTATATTCTGCTTTAAGATCCTTTAAAAAATGACCAATATTTGCAAACAAGACTAATCAACCAAAGAAACGCATAGTGATTTGCCTATTATTTCTTTGGTTTGTCGAAATAATTGAAACACTTTCTTCCATTTTATTTAAATGTCGAAGTACTTCGATTAGAGCAGTGGATTTTACCTGACTTAAATTAAGACAAATTAGTAGAAAAACTAATCAAATTATTTCTTACCCGCAATAATTATTCAAATGAATTGTTTAGTTCATATGTTGAATGTTCTTCACATTTGGTGACTTTTTATCTGTATTATTTGTACAAAAATGACAATTTTTGCAGACTTTTGAACTACTAACAGGGTTTGGATTAGAACATTCTGATTATACTCATATGCTGTGTTTCTAACTGATGGAAAACATTTTTTTGCAGTTAAATTTTTTTGCTTACGCCCAAATATTACTCACGTTGATGTTAGTCCTGGTCTTAGATATAGTAAAAAACACCATTAATTATTAGATTTTCTTTAGATATTATACTTTATATATTTTGTACTGTTGTAATGCATGACTGATAATATCTAGTTTACAACGTCATCTGTATATCTATGGCGCTGTTCTTTGCGGGTACGTAGAACATACATTTCTTCAGTCAACGGTAGAACACTAGACATATTTAGGTGTGAACACAAACATAGCGTAAAAAAGGGCTTGAATGTCTTTGGAAGTAGTTTCTCTTTCATTCAAACACTTCTAAAAAAACTGTAACATCAAGTACTCATAAACGTTTGTCTGGATTTTATTTCGCATAAACAACCTTGATTACATTACATTTTTTACTAAATGCAAAAATAAAAAATACGTGATTGATATTTGTAGTATTCAACAAACTACAATCACTAATTTTTATAATAGAGAGTTCCAGGAAATACTACGATAAACTTAAGCTGACGCTAAAATCACGTAGCTTATACGCTATTGACGATTAGCAGTTGGTTGCAAATGTAGTTTCCGCACATACGGCATCCCGATAACGCTAAACAGAGAGTTACATAATCTTAAAAGTGCTCCAAATTTTAATAGGTTTGCACATAACCTCACACACAAATATCGTTTACGATGTTTACGATATTTGGTCTGCTATTTCGTATGCTGGTAATTATTTAGCGTTACGATATTTTGTGCGCTTGCGCAGTTGTAGAAAAATAATGTTACCGTTTATCGGAAAGTCCACGGAAACTCTCAAATATATATTTATCGGGTTTACTATGCATAAAAAACTTAAATTGTAGTTTGAAATTAATCTATTGGTTTTTCGCGAATTTTTCCATGGTGTATTTGTCGTCTATAAATCTGTTTTCACAATAAAACGTCCAATTAGTTTATGGCAGGTGGCTTAGCTTTATCTATTGAGCATTTCAACTATAGACACGAAATTGAATTATAAACAGAGATTTTAAAAAGTGAGGGAGATGCGTTTGTTTTAGACAATTCAGGCTTGAATCTAGAGTAAGTAATGGGAACTCCTATCTAACTATAACGCCGAAATAAAAAATCATACTCGAATAATACACACAAAAATTTACAAAAAAAGAACCCACTTCAAAAAATCATCTTCAAATAAAATGCACTAAAAGGTAAAAAATAATTATTTAACTTAGTTACAATTGAACAACAAAGTTTTCATTATTGATTTGGTCATTTGCCCTTTTGCTCCAATATTCTTCATTTTTCATTTTGCATTGAATACGGTTTGTAAATTCAATGAGAAGTATCTTTTCCGGTTTCGGTATATTTCTGTATCTTCGCCACGTGACATTTGAAATCATAAGTTAAATTAATAATTAAGTCGGACCCAATACTATAAACAATATATCCGAAGAGTAAATTTTACTTCTTAAGAATGATTTAAAAAAACACATGCATATATTCTAAGAACTCGTTTATAATGCCCTATTACTCTTAGAAACCGAGCTATTTAATAAAACTGCAATACTGTCTATCTATTTCTCTTTTGCGTGAGACCTCGGTTTCTAATGTTAAGTACTCAAATAGTCTAAAAGATTTTTTTAATTCGTTCTTATTTTGTATGAGCGCTAATTTTCAAATTTTTCAAATTGCTGAAAATCATTTTTTTAAATAGCACCCTCGATTTCTTTCAACTGTTTTTAATGTAATTTTTAATTCTCTATCGATTTGCGCTAGTACTTTGTTCTTCTAACATATACAGCTATGGAGATATTAATTTTTTTTTAAATTAAATCACAAACATTGTTTTAATGAAGCAGGTTTATTCTAGTAGACTTTGCTTCCATTAAACAAAAAACAAATAACCAGTAGAAGTTACTTATGATGTTTAGTTGTCACATTCGTTTAAAATGAATTTTCTACTCAACGAATTAGTGTACATGGTGTGTTTTGGCTTCTCGTGGTTATAAACAGAGATATCCTGATCGCCGTGCTCCAAGTATCCGTGCATTACAAAAATTATTAGTTTGAGTCAAACAAAAAACTGTCAGAACAGAAGAGGCAGAATTTATGGTATTGCAGGCTGTAGTTGAAAATTCAAATGCTAGCACCAAATAAATTAGTAAAGAACTTAGAACAATTAGTGCTACTTCAGTGAGAAGAGTACTAAAAAGCCATAAATATTCTTAATACATTGACCTACATCAAAAGTTGACTATAGGGGATTTTAACTCGAGAAGAACTTTCTGTGTGTGGATGTTAAATAAACTTAATGAGGTGCCAGGTTTTATATACATTGTTTTATTTACCGATGAAGCTACCTTTCATAGTAATGGCCGAGTAAATTGTCGTTAATTTTCATCACTATGATAATGTAAATCTTTATATTTTAGGTTTTGGATCATCAACGTAGATGAACGGTTAATGTATGGGGAGGAATTGTAAATGATTTTATCATAGATTCTTATTTTTTTGATAGTGATTTTAAGTTTTTGAATAATTCTTTGCCATTCATACTAGAAAACTTTCTGAAAAACACAAGAAGGACCATGTGGTATCAGCATGATGGTGCGCCCTGTCATTTTGCTAGAAATGTGCGTAATTATTTAAACGAACAATAACGGAATCGGTGTATCGGCCGAGGAAGTCCTGTGCGATGGCCGGCAAGATCTCTAGATCTTACTGTCATGGTTTTTTTAAATGGGTTCGTAAAAGATTACGTATTTCAAGAACATCCTACTACACAAGAGGCAATGAAAAACAGGATAAAAACCGCATTTTCCAATGTCACACACGAGATGTTACAAAATTGTATGAATCTTGGCGGCAAAGACTTGTGCCTACAACAAAATGGACAAAATTTTGAACACTTGTTAAATTAATATTTTTTTATTTTTGCTGTTTTTTTAATGGTGTTTTTTTTTGTTTAATAGAAGCAAAGGTTACTAGAATAAACCTGCTTGATTAAAATAATTCTTGTTGTGACTTAATTAAAAATGTAGAAATACCTTCATAACTGTAGATGTTAGGAGAAAAAAGTACTCGTGCAAATTGATAGAGAATTAATAACTACATTAGAAACAGTTGATCGAAATCGAGAGTGCTATTTAAAAAAATGAGTTTCAGCAATTTGAAAAATTTGAAAATTACCGCTCTCATAAAAAATAAGTATTGGCGAATTAAAAAAATCTTTTACACTATATAATTGCTTCTGACTTTCATCTACGAATTTAGAAAAAAAAATTTCAAAATTTCAAAAACACCAGTTTTGTCACCATTTCTTTCTGATGCTGCATTTATAAAGAAATTGCTCTAGAATGTAATACATTTAAAAAGTATTTTTTATCTAAATTAAGCTTTCATCGAACAGCAAAAAAAAAGTGTAACTTGATGCTGTTCAGCGAAAACTAAACACCCTGGAGTACAGTACTAAAAATTTTATGCTGACATTTATCTAAAGGCACTAGAAACAGAGGCTGGAGTAATGGCGAACTCTGTATATTCAAAGCTTAATGAAACAATTATTCTGCTAACATCAATTATTCCTAATGTTGTTGCAAATGGTAGTTCAGAGAAGTCACCAGCCGTCATATATGTACTAACTGTAGCATAATAACAGCCGATTTAAACGTTGTACGGCTCTGAAATAAAAATACGTTATTAATTCATTATTGTATAAAATATACCTACCTGATTGTAGGTAACTTGATTGCATCAATAATTTTATCCAAAACAATTAATACAAAATCTTTGGAAAAACGAAACTTTATTTTGGTACTTAATCCTGATTCCGATTTAAAACCAGAAGATGAACTAGAAATAGTTTTTATAAGCTAAACGATAAATTAATAAACCTAATTAAATCTCGCTTTTTGCTGACAAGTATTCGTACTTTAGCTTCTAATCAATAAGTACTATAAGTATTAGAGTAAAAAAAGTAATGTTAAATAATAGAACTAGTTAGTTTTTGTCGATTCTAAATTCTAATGTCTATAAAGTCACTATTTTTTTTACTAAAGAGAATATGTAAATTTCTAATATTATTGTGTTTACAGTTTACACCAAGAAATAGAACACTTCTATGAATATATGTCGCCAACAAAAATCGAACACCGTATTAGAGGAGATGTAATTCATCGAATTGAACGTATTATTTTATCAATGTGGCCAGATGCTCAAGTACAAGTTTTCGGATCTTATAGAACTGGTCTTTATTTACCGACTAGTGATATCGATTTAGTAGTAATAGGTAAGTAGTATTTTTGCAAAACTAACGTCTACTTGTTTAATGCTTATGTTAGAAATACTTTATTAATTTTGTTTTGTTTTAAGGAAAATGGTCTTACTTGCCACTTCGAACATTAGAAAAAGAATTTCTCGATCAAGATATTGTCGAAGAAGGTTGTATAAAAGTTCTTGATAAAGCTTCGGTACCAATAGTAAAATTGACAGATAAAAAAACTGAAGTGAAAGTGGACATATCTTTTAACATGTGCAATGGTGTAAAATCGGCAGAACTAATAAAGCGCTATATGCATGAGTTTCCTGTGTTACCAAAATTAGTTTACGTTTTAAAACAATTTCTATTAGAAAGAGACTTGAACGAAGTGTTTACCGGAGGCATTTCTAGTTATAGTTTAATTTTAATGTGCATTAGTTTTCTACAACTATATCATCGGCCTGCGGACCAGCTCAGAAAGGCAAATTTAGGAGTTTTACTCATAGAATTTTTAGAATTGTATGGTAGAAAATTTAATTACATGCAAACTGGGATTCGAATAAGAGATGGAGGAAGATATATCAGTAAAGAAGAAATGCAGAAGGATATGATCGATGGTCATAGGCCTAGTTTACTGTGTATTGAAGATCCACTTCTTTCAACAAACGACATTGGTCGAAGTAGCTATGGTGTTTTACAGGTATAATTTTAAACATTTTTAAATGTATGTATCATTCGGTTTATCATTGTTTTATCACTGCTTTTCTATCTATTGTGACATTAACAATTTACATTTCTTACGAAATTCTTTTAAATCGATAAATTTTGTTGTTATCGTCTAAATCTACAAACAGTCACATTTATATATTTTGCACTTATATTTTACATCAAGCAAATCTAAATAAAATATTTTATTTTACTTTTTTATTGGAACTCTAAACCTGAGAATAACTACTATTGAGTCAGTTATAATTTAGTGCCTAATTTAATACAGAGAATCGCTCCTGTAATTAATTTACGTTTATCTTTCTAGCAATAATTTTAATTCTCAGGTCAAAGAGCAAATTCTTATGTCGCTAGCAAAATATATTACGAAATAAGTCAGTAAACGTTCTTATTTTGAAACATATTTTTGATAACATGCTGCTATTGAAAGCATTAATTATGATGCTTTTTTAATGACCATTGGAAAAACGTTTTTGACGCTTTTAGATTGTTAACTTTTATGATTACGTTATCGGTTATTTTTTAACGCTAAGGTATTTTTTTAAATATTTATATTTACCTTAAATCATGTTTGAATTACAATCACTTTTGTTGTATTGTACGTTTTACTTTAGATTTAGTTTCTTTACCAAAATTGCGTTCTTCAATGGTGTAATATGTGTACAAAGTACTAGATGGCGACGTAGTATCTCACTCCCTTATTCTTCGTGTGTAGATATATATCAAAAGTAGTTCGTAAATTTATATTTGTTCTTCCTTGTTTAGGGGAGCAAAGTGTGCCAATGAACGTCTAGTGAGGTCACTGTTGCTGACACCCCGTTGTTAAAACCCGCATCCGTCTCCTTTGTTTTTAAATAGAGGAGTGCGAGTTGCAATTTTTGGAATTGGGTCTTCTTACTTATAGAGGACCCCAATATAATTTTTTTTAATGGAAAAAATAGTTTATATTTTCTATTTTAACGAGGAAGTTTCAAACATTAAAAATTATGGTTTTAATGAAGAGGAGTTTGATCTCAAAATTAGTTAGGAATTTTTGTATAATTGCGTCCATCTGTGTTGTATTCCTCTGTATATTATTTTACGATTCATTATCACAATGTTAATTGGGCTTCTTCTAAAGTTTTGAAAACTTTGCTACAATACATTTTTGCTTATTCAGTTTAAGAAGCCGTGCAAATGTTTATTAATATTTGTATGTGTGGCATCCAAACTATAAAATCTTTGTTTCGCAGTACTTTATAATATACAAACATGAAATAGCATATTTATATCCAAGGTTGAGAAGGATTATAACCGTTGACGAACGAATGTTTATAACCTAACCGTCTCGCGATATAAGTCGCGCAGGTTATAATGAACTTCTCAACCGTGTTATATATACAATTTTTTCCACTACTAGTATTATCAATACTTTTCTACCTGTTACTAAATAAAATTTAAAGTATTAATTTCAAATTAAAAATCAAATCGGTGATTGTGACAGTTGCCATTAGTTTAATAGAATTAATTTTGACATAATTCCAATAAATTATGATTTAAGACATAAAAAGAAACAGATAACGTAAGTTTTTATTGCTAAAGTTGTTTAATTTGTTTTAAAACATTATTACCTTAGGCATTGATTATATTTAAGTCAATAAGATTCACATTTAATTAAGCGCGAACTTCAAATAACTTACATATTTAAAATCAAATTAATTTATTAATTAAACAATTTCAAAACTTAAATTAGCATTAAATAAAATCTTTTGCTCTTGGTAGACAGTTTTGTAAGGTTTTTTTCTTTGAAACTGTTATAGTATTATCAGAAAATGTAAATATGTTCATTATTAAAGAGCGGATTATATGCAAATGCATAAATGCATATGCATTAAGGATATTTTGTTATTTTTTTAATGTGTAGCTTATTTTAAGATTTCGTTGAGATAAATGCATAAATTCGGATAAATCTAATGGAACAAATATTTCCTCAAATTGAACCTATTGTTCGCATGTTTTTTATGTTTCTCTTGAGATTGAATAAGCTATAATAACATCCTATTGACAGTAAGGAAATCATAAATAATTACACTCTTAGTTTTACAAAGTTAAGACACTTTAGGTTCTTATAATTTAAGGCGGCGACGTATGTCCTTTGAAAACCAACAAGTGTCGCATCAGTTTCAACCTATCCAATTTCTGTTAAAGAGCAAAATATGTTTGTCGATTGTCTTATTGTATTGTGATTTATTGGTAATTGTAAGCATTTTAAGAGAATAAGCTATTATTAGTTTGACTTCGGTTCGAAAATTTTAAATGTTTGCACTCTTGTTCTTCTGTTTAGTTCTTTTCACTTTCTCAAAAAGAAATCAATTAGTACGCTAATCTTTAGTACGGTAACGATACCTTCAATAAAAAAATTTAAGCCTGCATTAATAAATTTGTGTATCAAAGACTATCCTAGCGACTACACAACGGACGATGCAATAATTTATTGTATTCAATGCTGCAATACCAAACCAAATCGGAATCAATTACTTTATTAGAAACTAGAAATCTTTTGTTATCGGATGCTGTTAATAAAATTAAAAAAGTCGAACAATTAATATCAGAAGTATCTTCAGTAATTGGCGAAAAAATAGCAAATAAATTAAAAAAATGTGCTTTCTAAGAATCCAGGTTATAAGCAACTGTGTTCGATAAGTAACACCATCAATGGATATGGAAATTTTTTGACCAAAACAAATACACCAAATGTAGAATAAAATTTTAAATACTGCCCTACCGTTCAGTGGATGTGGAAAGATCGTTTTCAGCGTACAAAAATATATTGACCCACAGACGTCATAATTTTCAAATGGCTTAAATTAAGAAAAATATCTGATTATACACTGTTTTAAAAATAATATTAATTATTAACTAAAATTCATTGTAATAGACATGGAATTTTATATTAAAGTACCTAGTTAATTTGGTATAAATCTGTTTTTGCATATTTTTCCATTTTAATGCATATTTTAAATAGTTTTAGTGCATATATATGCGCATATTATTACATTTTTATTGTGCATATAATCCGCTATTTATTCATTATTAACCAGTGGTTAATAACGAAATAATATTTACCTGCGCTTAAAAAAGTACAACTTCACAACCTACTATTTTACGTAATAATCAAAGTCTATACAACTAGTAGTGGAAAAAAGTTAGTTTTTATAACTAATACTAACTCAATAAACACAAATCAATGGGTCTGTACTGGCAATGTACTCCTTAGCCGGCATTCAGAATGCTGGCAATGTACTAAACTGAAGTACACTGCCGGTAACCAGGTGTCACACCGGCCGACATATTGCCGGATGAATCATGCCAATGCAGAAATAGCATCGTACCAATATCGGCAAGTTACGTATATTAATATAAGTTAACCTTCGGATTACCAAGCAATTTTTGAGGCGCCGATTACCAAGTGGGGTCAGATTTGACCCCAATTTTTTTTCTTATTTTGTAAAGAAAAACCGATTAATTTGTAATGGTAACCTTTATTAATATTTTAAATTAACATTAGATTTCATATAAACTAATAAAAATAAAATGTAAACATAAATTAGTGAGGGCAAAAACTATTACATATTATTGTAGTTTTTTTCTGGCAATGTTGTTTACATACAAAGAGTTTGCACTTTTCACATGTTTCCGAACATTTTTTGTCATTTGCTCTTGGACATATCTTACAACGACCTCTTTTTGTGTTGTTCTGTGTCTGCCAAACAATATTTTTTTTACGTCGCAAAACAAATAACAATTGAAAAATTTGTTATATATTATTAAACATTGTTGAAAAAAACTCAGCTAAAAAAATATTGGACCAGTTGTAAAAAAAACTTAAGAAAAGACAACAAAAACAACACGTCTGGGGTCCAAAAAGACCTCAATGGTAATGGGAAGGTTAAATGCAGAATGCCAGTGAAATCTGTGCAATATAAAATGTACTTTGCCATCACATAAATAGTGCACAATTTTAAAAGCATTGGCAATGTTAGCAACTTAACACAAATTAAATACAGACAATGGTTTTATCATTTTTAATTTAATTAATAAAACAATTTGGAAACTTAACATACAATGTCCATATACGTACTAATCAAAATTAAAAAAATATAAAAAACCTATTTACAATTATTCTGTGCTTATGTTTATTGGCGTCTTTCGTACTCACTACTCCTGGTGTTTATTGCGTGTTGTAAAGCTGCACCACAATTTGAATTTTTTCTTATGGATACTGTAAAATAAAAATTACATTGTAATGCTACTCAAATAACTTATGCACTTTTTTTAGCAATTTCTAAACTAAATTATGAAGTTTTTGAAGTAATTATAAAGAATTGCTTTGTAAATAGTCGTGAAATAAAATACAACACGAAAGTCGAGTTTGGCAGTAATGCACTTGAAATCACATTACGTTAGTATACATATAAAGTTAATGTTTTAAGTTTTAGCTTATAAAATACTCTGAAGCCTCTTACCATAAATTAAATTTAAAATATTTCAACAAATTTGTTTTGCTTGATCCAGACCAATTACTTGGTTAAAACATGTCTCGTTTGCTGCATCTTTTCATCCAACGAAGTAGATTGAATCGATCTAAAAAAAAAAATTCAATTAAATACAACTCAGCAATAAGAATAATGAATTGGGAAATTGTAGAAACTCACAAATCGTGTTAGTTTTTAAGTTATATATTTATTTTAAGAAATACTATCGGTTATATTTGAATTTAACACTTACTTATTTTGATAATCCATCCTAAATGATGAATAACAAACACATTTTTTCTAAATTTTAAAGCACAAAATGGTTTGCATACGATAAATACAAGATTTTGTGGCTAAAGCTAAACAAAAGTGACAAAAGCAAGGGTAGGGGAAGAGCTACGAGCTACTTCACGGTGACGGCGACGAGAACCGAACAAAATCGAATAATCTGTGAATAAAAATGTGTTTTAAACGTGATGGCAAAATGCGTTGTTTATAGTACTGGGATTTACGTACAGAACGTGTACTTTTTATGGGCTACAAAAACCATAAACGCATTTTGCTTTTAATCGCTGTAATGGCATTGTACACTGCCGGACTTTCTGTGTTTATTGGGAAAGCTTTCTACATAGTTGAGTAGCTTTTAATGGTCACAGTATCATTTGGTTGCAATAGTTTCTTCAAAACATTATTGGTTCCTCACAATAAAGGACTTATTTAATTATTCTTTTATTACAGTTGTTTGATTTCTGTTTTGCCAACTTTTAATTTGTTTTTATGTTGTACTTGTGCGTTTTTATGATTAGTGTCTAATACGTTGGTGTATGAAGTTATAATTTTATTACTTTCTAAACCTATACACGCGTATGTTAGCACGACATTCTATAAATTTATTAAAAATCGTAGTTCTATACCACTTCATAGTTCCACAGTTCCTGGTATAAATTTAATAAAGCTCCGCATCTCTTATGTCAAAAAGTTGAAGTTGAGAAAATGCCCTTCTCTCTAAAAATGGGTTGAATATTACCATTTTTGACAATAGTTTCAAGTTTTTCATGTCGTGCTGAGGGGTTTTCGTAGTTTTAATGGTAGTTTTAACATTTTTACAAAAAGTTTCAATTGTTTCCAATTTTTTAAGAATTTTTAAACGTAATGTACTCAAACCCAGTGGCATAACTAAGATGAGTATAGAAATTCTACAGAACTGCAAAAAAAGTAACATTAAAACTACTAAAAATCGTTAGCATGAGATAATTTCACTAAATGAGTTAAATGTATTTGTTCAAAAATTGTTCAAAAAAATGGAAACAATATGAACTTTTTGATCAAATTTTTCTACAGCGTAGAACTGTTCCAAAACCTTTAAAAACTATAATTAAAATTGTGAAAAATCTTCAGCACGTCACATTTTCATTAATTGTTAATATTCAACGCAGTTTAGTACTTTAGAGAGAAATGGCGTCGTGCTGCATCCGTGACGTTAGTAAATTTTTTAACATAAGAGATGCTGAACTTTTTTAAATGTTTATTAGGAACTATAAGAATTGCTATTAGAACTCGACGTATTTTTTAAATATTTGTAGAATGTCGTGCTAACTTCACAGACACGTGGTACGCTTGTAAGATACATAAATCTCACCTGTATTGATAAGTGCAGCATATCAAAGCTCAGAAACTACTTTGATATAGATTTTTACTCGTAAGATGAAGCAATATCATAGTTTTAAATGTTTCTATTATAAGTGTGGTTAAAACTTATATTTAAGAGCTATCCTTATTACTGTAGTTTTTCTGCATTTGTAGTGAGCTTTAAGTCGTCTATATAGGTTTTTTACTGCCACTCTTGTTTTCTCTATATTGATTTTTTCGGAAGAGTAATGTCGTTCGCATACTACAACATGATCCCGTTTATTTCTCTTTTGACGTTCACCCCTCTTAGGCTGTTTGTTTGAAGTACATACAGCAAACAGTCAACTCATTTGGAGTACTCTCATCTATTTCGTTGTTGAGGTAGATTTCTGCTATTTTCTATAACGCCGACTCCATTCTTATTTGTGCTCACTTCAAGATAAAAATTTGTCTTCCTAATTAATATTTTTTTTTATAAATCGTACATAGAATTTCTCTGTGCATTTGGGATTTCTTTTATCAATGACGTTATTGAAGTAACTGTGAAGAACACTGTGATCATTAGTTTAGAATTCTATTAGATTTTTTGTTTTTTACGTTCACTGAATCTTATTCAATTTTTATTTTTCTATTACCTTGTCTAGGTACGAGTATTTGGTACTTAGATAAGAAGTATTAGTACCACAACTTTTTCGAGATTTCTTCCAAGTTCTAACGTTCCGCCACTACATTCATTGTCTTTTGTATTTTCTAGTTTTTTTTTTCTGAATAAACACTGTTTCTTTAGCTTTACTAATCGTTAATAATAGTATAGTACTTGTTCTGTACACTTTTCACATTTTTTCATTAGACTCTTAAAGCGCTAATAAATCGTTATATACTGGTATGAATAAATGTATTATAGCCTTCATAACACTCCTACCTTAAGGTTAGCTATAAAATAATGTTTATATGTAAATTTGTACACTTTCGTTTAGTAATTTTTTAAAACTTGATGGAGGGATTTGAATTGCATTTGGTGAAGTATTCAACAGCCACATATTTTCGTATTAACCCTTTTCGTCAAAAAGTAATAAATATTTGACGAATTTGTGAAGAGTTGACGAATAATTGTACGTTGATTACTCAAATTATGACTTATAGTCTATTTTTTTTACTTTTGCATCACACCGTTTTAACTGCTGCTTTAATTGTTTATATATTTTTTTCATTACAGGTGAAACGGGCGTTTGATTGTGCTTACATTGCATTAACAAACGCTGTAAATCCGTTAAATATCTATAGGGACTGTTCACGTTACTCAATTTTAAGCAGAATAGTACGTGTTACAGATGAAGTTGTTCGATATAGAAGATGGGTGGAACAACAATTCACTCAATTACGTAGTCCCCCAATGGGCTCTCCTTCATTACGATATTCTAAAGTTATTGGTACTACTCGCTCACCTCGTTCATTATCAAGTAGCGGTTCAACTTCTAGTGTCGATAGTGCAGCTAGTTCAGAGGTAAGTTCCAACATAAGACCTTTTTTTACTGTTTTTATTTATAGAGGTTAATTTACGTAGTAAAAAAATAAAACTTCCTAATACGACGTTATTTACAGATACAAGCGTTTGGATGAATAAAAATTAAAATCAGAAAAAAATACCAAAAAAACTTATTACAAAGAAAATTACAAAAATAAATGACAAGAAAAATTTAAATAGAGAAATCAATGATTTTAGAATGGGAATTGAAACAGAATTTTTCCAATCATGATTAAACAATTTTACGAATCGATTATTAAATACACGATTAAAAATAATGCAAAGCTACAATAAAAGTAACAAATTCAAAGAAACAGAAACGGGAATTTAAAATGTTTTTTATATTGATGTTTTGGTGTTTCACTAAAAATTATTTCTAAATAAAACACAAAAGTAATTGTGACTCTTATTACCTGTTCAGTATATTGACACAAACGTTGAAAATCTTTTTAAAAACTTGAAGTAAAGATGATAAAAGATACCACCACCTGTTAGTTTTTTTTCAGTTAAAATTATTAATGAAGATTCTTTTTTAAATTCTGTTTTAACGACTTCTATTATTTTACTTCTATAATTTTTGTGTCGTTGGAAGTTTTAATTTTTTTTAATTATTTTTTTTTATTAAGAAACAAATTACTATTGTGTGTTTTTTTATGGGTGGCGAAATGTGTATTTAAGAAATAATAAATTTTATAAGTTGTAATACGCACTATTGATTTGTTTTTAGTACAAAACTCACCAAATTACTTAGTTTTTTATTTACCAATTTTTCAATACTATTTAGTAATGAATATATTTGCTAAATCACAAAGAATATTTTTTGCTGGTAATGTTATTATTGTTTGTTTTTCTTTTTGTGCCAGTTAAACAAGAAATCGTTCTCACATTAATCTGTTTTAATCATGTCCAACATAAGAGCAATGTTTTGTTTCTCCAGAACATTTCTAATAATAGTACTCTAAGTAAAGATATAGTATTCAAAGAAAAAATAGAATGAAGTTAAAAATGTTGTTTTTAACTGACAAAATCGTTATGCTAAATTATGAATTTTTTTAGGGATCTGATCCACCATCGCGTGGTATATCGCCGAACAACAATATGCATCAAATAAAATCTCAAAAGTCACACCTGAGGCATAATACGTGGACTCGAAAAAATAAAAACCAAAATAACCAATCAAACTTCACACAACAGTATACTAGACCTAAAAAGCAAATAAAAAATAACAGGTGTCATATAGAAATCGGATAGTTTTTAGTAATTATTAGAAATAATCTAGAACTAGTGGTTAAAGGGGTTAAGTGGGGTGCTCTTACTGTGTTTATACTTAACTTTACAAAAACAAAAAAAATTAAATTAAGCAAAAATGTTTTATTTATGTTTAAATCAATGGTTTTATAATCTTTTTTTTTTTTTAAATTTTATAATTAATGAAACTTGAATATTTGCCCGAGAAAATTGTACATACTCCTTCGATCTAAGTATGTGATTAGTAAATACAGATACGGGCACCTTACTGAAATCTACTACTGTTTAGTCATTTTATGCCATATTTTTGTGATCACCATATTTACGTCGGTACAGTGATTTTTATATACCGAAAATGGTGATTTCTGTTGTTATTAAAAATTTTATTCGAAGAAATACTGTCGAATGTTAAAAAGGTATATACCGTTACTTTCCATGTCATTAGAAATCAAGCCGTTTTAAATTATTTGGTAGTTGTGAATATAAATAACGTTATGAAAGAATAATTACGTTTGTACAGTAATTTGTATAAATTAAATTCGTATGAAGCATATCTTTTGCTATATCAATGCTTAGATCCTTTTTGGACATTAAAAAGAAAAACTTTGTATACACAGTAAACCCTTTTCTTAATTTTACCTACTTATAAAATTTTTGTTAATTGTGATAACACTTCTGCTTAATTATTTTCAAAAAATTAAGTTCTATGTAACGATTCACTAGCCATAATTTTTACCCACCTACTTCACAAACTAATAATGAGCAATTTTTTTCAACTTTTAATGTGTGATTCCGATTTTAATTTAATTTAGAATGGCAGTTATTTGTGGATATACTTTTTTTTATTTTTTTGTTTTCTATTTAATCGAAGACCAGCTTCTTCTTCAAATTTGAAGTTAATAGACTGATTCTGGCAAATCTTATCTTAATTTTCTCAGCATATATTCAAATTTTTCAATTATATGTATTTTCTATTTCGACACTTAACAATAAAAACTGTTGTAGAATTAAGTATTTATATTAGTTTATAGTTTGTAAGACATTTTTGTTTAATTGCGATTATTTTATATTGTGTAATCTTATTAAAAATTTGCAGAACAGAAATTTTTAATGGGAATAGACATAAGTCACATTGCAGTACAAAGAATTAAAAAAAATTCAAATAAGTCAAAAAGAATAAAAAACCCTGTAAATTTCTACATAAATTTGCGCCTAGACTTTCTATGTAAAATTTATAGAAACATTGTTAAATATATTTTATATTCTGGCGCTCCATTAAGTCTTTTTTTTTCCATTCCTTATTTCTTAATACTAAACCGTAATTACCAGTGATGGAACGATATATCGATAACTGTTACACAAGTAACTGTTATAACCGATTCCTAAATAACTACGATGGCAGTTATACAGTTATTGTAAAAAAAATTTTTTTACAATCGTTATGCACGATAAATCTAAAACTAGTGATATTTAGAATTATAAATTGTACTATCAGCAAAGGGGTAGGTGTAGTGTTGCTAAGAACTGTTTTTTTTGTATTCTTTTTTCAACAGTCTTATTCTGGAAAAACAGAATTTCTTTATAAAATATCTATATACAGGATTGGTATTAAACTTGCTTATTATATTGACCAGCTTGAAAACAAAATACTGTTTCATAACAACCCATAATTCGTCATTTAATTAAAAAAAATGAAAAAAAGATTTGAAAAGATTAAAAGTGATTACATAAATATTCTTATAAGCATTGTAATTTTCTTATAATTAATTCATCTCAACATACCTACGTGTCTTATCATTAAAAAAATTATCAGTTACTTTGTGTATTGTGCAACTGAGGCCATTGGATATGTACTTCAGAGAATGAATCAATATTAGGCAGTTATAACTGTAAACGTTTATAATAACTGTTGCTGCAAAATAACTGGAACTGTTGTAACTTTTACTACTAAATAACTGTTTTTCCTATCACTAGTATTTATTGAAAACAAATTACCTTAGATAGATTCAAAATACTTAGGATCTATGTATTCACATTGTGCAACTATACATTGAAAACAGGTTTGTTACTTATTTTCCCTAATACTTAACTATTACAAAATTTCAACTGTTTAAGAGGCTGGATCATATATTATTTCAGACAGTTCTTAGAGAAAGTATGATTCAGGCATTAATGGAAACCTGAATGAAGATTAACTGGAAACAGAGGAATAAGTTGCTTAACATTCAAACTTGAAACAAACTCGCCACAACATGATTATAACCTTACAGCAAACTTACCTTGGCAACCGTGTAAGTTCTAGTTATCATACTTCAAGCTTGTAATAAGCTTACTTTGAAAGCTTATTTTGTAAGTTACAACGTTCAGATATAATAATTAATTCTGCGTATAATATTTGTTCTAACTAAAAATGGTTTTCATTTTAGAATTCAATTTTTTTATGACTACGACTGAAATGACAGTTCAAATAGAATAAACAGATGTTCTGTATTTTGTCAAGGATGTTTATCTCTATATAGTATGGGTATACTATATTGAATAGCTAACTAGATAATTAATTAGAAATGAAGCCAAAATCGGTCATTTGCAAAGTAGCAAATATTGTTAAGTGATTGGTTAACGACATAACTTAGCTCCGCCATATAGAGGCTAATTTTAAAATCAACGGGATCAAAGATTTAACAAGCAAATGTGTTTATTTATACTAAAAATATGTAGACGAACTAATTAAATCTAAAGATATTTAATAAAAACACTTGCACTAATTTATTTCGCACTATCACTTGAAAGATAAAGTCCGCGGATAACTTCACATACTTGTTTAACACTTATTGTTTGCATTAAAGTCACGCACAAGGTTATACTTCGTAGATTTATCTCAAACGTGTAATTATTTATTTAGACTTGAATCATCGTCTTAACACTGCTGTCTTCTAATTACTGGAATAACTACCCTATGATTTGTTTGCACCGCATTTATACATTTTAGCGAAACGTTCGCGAATGTGCCACATTCTTCGGTAAACGTCTGGAAAATAGATAACAACTTCGTGAAAGCTCTGGAACTTGAGAATAATTTCTCGAACGTTTCCCTGCCCCCTTCTTAGGACTGTTCTGTCCTAGAACAGGAGACTGGATGATACACCGGTAGAAAGGATCGTGGCGATAGCGGCAGCTTTCTCCATTTCGGCAACTTCCTTGACCATAAAAGCAACAGTCAATAGAGTTTTCCTGACCCGATATTTTCCTTGGTTGGTAACTACAGACCAACACTTGAACGCCTGTTTCTCGGAAGACGACCTCCTTCTTTAAGTCCCATCTCCGCTACGGAGTTTGGAAATCATCGTGGCGATTATTATTTTGGATGCTGCTGCCCGAAACAGCTGGGTGGAGTTACAGTTGTACCATTCCCGCAGGTTACGTAACCAAGACATTCTTCTTCGTCCAACACTTCGTTTGCCCAGAATTTTTCCTTGCATGATAAGTTTTAGCAGGTCGTATTGCTTTCCCCGTATAATGTGGCCAAGATATTGAAGTTTACGACTTTTGATATCCGTGACGAGTTCTTCTTCATCTTTATTTACTCTCCTCAGCACTTCCTTATTTGTAATTTTGTCGGTCCACGGGATTTTAAAAATTCGTCTGTATATCCACAATTCGAAGGAGTGTAACCTTTTTGTTAGGTACTTGTTTAGTGTCCATGCTTCCATTCCGTATAACAATACGGAATAGACATAGCATTTTACCAATTTTAATTTGAGAGGTAACGTCAGATCTTTGTTGCATAAGACACATTTCATCTTTAAGAATGTATTTCTTGCCTGTTCTATTCTAGAAAGAATTTCAGGTGCGTTTTCATTTCTATTGTTAACCGTCGTACCCAAATATCTATATCTTTCCACTCGTTCTATTTGTTCTCCTTGAATACAGAGGTTTACGTTGTCAATGTTTCTTTTTGAGATGATCATGAACTTTGTCTTGCTGGTATTTAAACTTAGGCCATATTCCTCACTAACTACCGCCACTCTATTCATTATTCTAGTTAAATCTTCTAATGTTTCTGCCATAATAATGGTATCATCGGCATACCTAATGTTATTAATCGGTATTCCATTAACAGTTATACCAGCAGATTCACCTGTGATTGCCTTATCAATTATATGTTCTGAGTAAAAATTAAAGAGTGTCGGGGATAATATGCACCCTTGTCTTACGCCTCTCTTGATCTCGATCTCTTCCGATACTCTTTGATCCACACGTATGACCGAATTTTTGGTTAAAATATAAGTTAGAAATAATTCTTATATCGCGTGTGTCTATTTCCTTATTTCGAAGGAGCTCTAAGAGAATATCGTGTTTTACTTTATCGAACGCCTTGTTGTAGTCAATAAAACAGACGACCTCCAACATGTTTCAAACTGTCCTCCAATTTAGTTGATCTAAGCCACAACCAACTTGGATACTGCCAATTTCTCTCATTTATCTCTTGAGATTCCATAATGTTCGCCATAGATTTGCGTATAACGGCTTGGTGCGTGAGTATTTCTTGGTGACCAGGTAGTCTTAAAACTTTTCCGACTGCCGATTGCTGTATTCGTAGTTCATATAGCTGCACAAACTTCTTTTTAAATACGACTGCAACCCCTCTGGACATGTCAAGATCCTTGCTCACGCAATGTGCGATGACGTAATATTTTTGTGTTTGGAACAGGTCTTGTTGTTCCTCGGTGGTAACTCCGAACCTAGCTTTTCCAGAACCTCCGTATAAGCTCATAAACTTCTCGAACTCCATTCCTTCGATTTGATTCCTGGTTCTGCTGCTTATTACTCTGGTTCGGACCTGAACTTGTGTATTGTGGTTATCGCCAACAAACGAGGCTAGACGTGGACCACTTTTGGCTTGCCTTTGGGTGGTTTTTGGATGCGATATATGACGACATTAATACGCTGCACGACTTCATAGGGGCCCTCCCATTGCCTTTGCAGCTTCGGCGACAAACCACGTCTTGTTTGGGGATTATACAACCACACCATGTCGCCAGGTTGAAACCCACCATTTTGTGCCTTAACGTCGTCTAGTCTTCATTCTGTCGCTGGCAATTTGTGTTTTTTTTTGGATCTCCTCATGTACTTCGTCTAGCCTCTTGGTCAGCTTGTCTTCTCAAGCAACTTCTTCTGGCCTTCGTCCAAATTGGAGGTGGCATGGAAGTATTTTCCTATTGTTCGATTCATCCGCTCAACCATGCCATCAGATTGAGGATGGAGAGGCGTTGCTCTAGTTTTCTTAATTCCTAATAGTCGGCAAACTTCTTGAAACAGCCCAGACTCAAAATTGCGGCCTTGATCGGAGTGTAATTCCAACGGAACTCCAAACCGGCAGAAAAACTCCTTTACTAATACGTCTGCAACTGTAGCTGCTTCCTGATTGGGTATGGCGTAAGCCTCCGTCCATTTCGTGAAATAATCCATCGCCACCAGGATGTATTTATTTCCCGAATCCGATTCTGGGAACGGCCCTGCGATGTCAATCGCTACTCTTTCCAAAGGGCTTCCTACGTTGTATTGCTTCATGGGTGCTTTGCGCTTTCTCGCTGGACCATTTCCTGATGCGCAGATTGTGCATTTACGGCACCATTTCATGACGTCCTCTTTGCAGTTCACCCAGTAGAATCGTTCTCGAACTATCCCCAATGTCTTCTTAATGACAAAGTGTTCTCCTGAAGTTTCATCGTGGAGATGCTTCAACACTTCTGACACCCACTCTTTGGCACTACCAACTGTAATCTTTTACCCGTGCCCAAGACACTTTCTAGAGATCGCTTAAGAAGACCGTCTTCTACTATCAAAGAGTCCCACTGCGCCCAGTACGCTTTGAAGTTTCTGCCCAAAGCACTCACTTCTTCCCAGGTTGGTCGTCGGTCGTTTTCTTTCCATTCCAGGAGTAGTCTTATTTAAGGATTGTTTTCTTGTTCGCGACGCAACTGCTCAGGTTCCCACTCGTCATCAACCATAGCAGTTCTCCGGAGGTATTCGACTTTTTCCTCAAGTCGCGAACAATGGCTGCGATTCGCTGGCATGGTCTTCTGGACACGGCATCAGCGCTCCGATGACTGCTTCCGGCACGGTGTTCTGTGTGATAGTCATACTCATGCAGTCTCTCGATCCATCTTGCTACTTGTCCTGCCAGGTTACGAAACTGCAATAGCCATTTTAAAGCGGCGTGGTCCGTTTTCAGTAAAAATATTCGTCCATACAAATATTTGTAGAAATGTTTTATGGACTTTACGACTGCTAACAGCTCTCTCCTAGTTACGTAATAATTTCTTTCTGGCCTAGACAAAACCTTGCTAAAATACGCGATAACTTTTTCTTGTCTATCTTGAATCTGCGAAAAGACCGCATCTTTTAGTAAATTAAAAAATACGGCGTTGTAATCAAATTAATCAAGTTATAGCAACTAAAAATAAATACAAAATAACGATATCACATAATACGTAGTTAATTTAAGTTGTTATTCTAACAACGCACGTGTTTTCCTAGTTAATTCTCGAAGATAACGTGTTTGAATGATGTAAAGTTACGTAAATCAGTCAAAATACTCGAATAAATAAATAACACTAAAAATAAAGCTAAATATGCAAAACAACTATTTTTAGGGTACAATGATAAAATTTTTTACTCTAAAAAAGCGTATTGTAAAAATTCAGCTAACATTTCATACGAAATAGGTTATTATTAACATATAGAAACCAACCTGAAGAGAAAATTGATAACATAAACCGAAAGTATGATTATTATAAACGATGTTTTTTCTATGTAGTATACTTCCTGTCTGTTTTTTAATAAAGTGATAACATTACCAGATTGATAACATTATCCATGATTCCATAAGCCGCGTGCACTGTATTTTCTTTTATTTCTAACAAAAATAAAATAGGCTTGCTATACTTTTATACTAGTATACACAAATACCAATTCGTAAATTAAAATTGTTAAAATGCAAACTTGAAATAAATTGTAATCAATTTTTTAGCTTTGTTTGTATCCAAGATCTTGACCTAATTTAATTCTGACGTATTTACTAAATGTGCGTATTGTAAATTGTCAAAAATGTAGACTCAAAATAAATCGAGATCTTGTACGGCTTACGTATTAAAGTTCATTTTTACTAATAAAGATAAATTACTGAAATATAATATTCAAGGCGCCATCTGCGTTATAATGGATGAACCTATTATTGCTACTAACATTAGATTAAAATTTTGTGTGTCGGTAGCAAGTATTTAACTTAAGTTTGCGTTTTATCATTGTCTAAATATATTATAGTCAGACAACGAGATAGGGACAAAGTGGACTTGTCCGATAAGATGGCACTGCCTGTTTCAAATTCAAAAGTTTAGCAAAATTAAACACAATTAAAATATATAAAACTTTTGAATAATGCTATGCAATATTAGATGTCACTAAACCTAATTTAAAAAATTGTACACAAAGATATTACGTCAGTTTGCTATTAGCGTTGATTGCAATCAACGCTATTAGTAATAGTAATATGCAAACATAAACAAAACGTGACAAAATGCAAATACAGTTGCTACACTTATATTATCTTTGATTTCAATTGCCGTTCTACATTTGCACATTAAACTTAAACACATATTGATTGATGATTTTTAATAGCCAATTATAAAATGTCATTCTAATTACATTTTTGAACTGCACATTTTTTCTACACTTGATTTTATACCGTTATCAACTTTTCTTTAATTTTTTAATACCCAATTATAAAATGCCATTCTACTTACATTTTTGAACTTCAAATTTTTTCTGCAGTTGCTTTTATACCGTTGTCAATTTTTCTTTAAATGCATTCATGTTTTTAATAATCAAAAACTTGAATCTTCTGTATTTATTTTACAACAAACACTGTTGAGGCAATCTCAGTCTACTCTTCAACCACTTACGGAACGAGTTGTAAACAGATTTAAGACGCTGCCGTAAGATACATCTTTTTGTGAAGGTCTAAAATTTAATGTTTCTTTGAAATTGTTTAAACCACAAACATAAATTATATTTAAAATGAAATACAAAATTGCAAATTTAATAATGTAATTGTGATGTAATCCGATAGACACATTCCTTACAATGTTATAATGTGTATTAGCAAATTCTTTACAATATGTCATAACACGTATTGTGATATAAGCAAATATTTTATAATGTAGGCTAACGATGAAATGGTTGAATGTGGAGCTAATCATTTTATGTGTATAAATACTCGTAAATTAAGTTAATAAACCAGCAGTCATTTTACAACTGTATTTTGATTGTCTCAACTACTACAATTTAACGTATCAGTCCACCAACCCAGATAATTACCTGCATGGGGCTGTGCAGGACCAATGAGGTATAATATAATAACTACTGGAGGCACCACTTCATATGCTCGTATGGTTACGAATTCGGTCCGGTTTTATTTCGTGTTTCCCCACTTCATCCGGTCAAGAAAGCAAACTATCGTGTTTTATAGTTAAGCGTTTTGTAACGTTTGAATAAATTCGACAATTTTAGTTTTGTCAATTTTAGTTGCTTAAAGTGCATTCATTAATAAATTTAATAATCTTAACTTATCTATAATAAAAGGGTTTATTTTATAACCAGAAAGAGGTAAAAAATAATCTTGCGGCCACCGTAAAAAAAGTAATAATAAGTAGAATGCCATTTAAAAATTATATTCACCCAATTGTAAAGACCTTTGGAAACGTGTCGCATGTGTGGAAAATTAGTTTTTTAAATAATTACTATATATAGTATGAATTTCGATTGAAAACTTACTGCAAAACCATAAATGTTATTTTAAGGTAGTATTTATATATAGTTTTGTATTTTATTTTTAATTATATGTATTTTTAGTGTAAGAAATATGCCAATTGTTATCATAAAAGGTTTAATTTTATTTCTACCTTTCAAACGTGGTCGACCTTATGCGTTTTTGCCCGAAAGCAGTGGGGATATCGACGGCTCGTTTTTATGTACGAAGTGGTTTTTCCAGTTAGTATTCTATACCTCATTGTGCAGGACTGAAGCCTCTTAAATCGTATCTACTGCACTACTGACTATCCAAGCCGTAATTTACCTACATGAGGTTGATGTGTACGGATCAGTAATAATTATACATTTCTTAAATACTTTTAACTCTTCATATACAGTACATTAGATCTCTCGCTGACATTGGTCAGTAAGAAACTCTATGAGCACTTTAGACAGAACAGGTAAGAGGTGTTAAATAATTTGTACCTGTTCCTGCTTTGTAAAACGAAATTGACGAATCCAAAAAAAGTCGATGTTTCGCTTTTGATAATAATTGATTTACTACCCAGATAGCACAAAGACATCTTTAAGAGATCTTAAAGGTGTCTCCTTGAAGACAACAGTGACATTCTGAAGATGTCTGTTTAAACCTGAAAGACATCTTTAAGATGTTCCTAAGATGTCTGTTGTTACAAAAAACGACATCTGCGGGGCGTCTTTAAGACGTCTTGTAAGACATCTTTAAAATGTCTATAAAGGCGTCGTAAAGATGTCACTAAGACATCTAAAAAAGTCATGCTTTTTTTAAGGAAATTATAAAAAAAAATCGAGAATATAAAGACTGTAATGTGAAAATGTTTATTATTTCTATAAAGTTTCAACAATAGACGCACTATCTACATTAAAATAAAAAAATTCATAACAAAAATAATGTTTCATAATAATTGTTTATTTCAACATAAATAACTATCAAAGAAGCAAAACTAACTAAAAAACTAAAAAGGTATCGAAAACCAATAACACGTATTTAAAGTAAAAAAAGTTCAAACAATTAAATTATGTAGTTCGATTTAAAAGTAAATACTATTTCATCTTATATGATTTAGATTAAAAGTTTGTAAAAATATTTGCTTTTAACAGACACATACACACTAAATTTTAGCCTTATTACTTCTCTGTCTATCAGATGCCCTCCTAAGCCACAACTGAACAGCAACTTCAATTTCTTTATTGTCTTTGGATAAACCACTTCTTTCTGCTGATTCTGAAAAATATATACTGAATAACAAAACGACAGTGAAGCAAAAATTACAAACCAAAGTTTTATGTTATTTAACTACTGAATTTTTAAACGATTAGTTAGAAACTAGTAGGAAAAGATATAGACTCTGCTACTGCATGAAATTTCACTGTACCAGTTGAAACAGTAGATAATTTTTTAAAAAATTGAACAAACAATTAATGCATTTCATATTTACTTACTTATAACAACTTTAGAGATGTTAAGATTCTTAACTAAAACATAGAGCCTGTGAATTTGTCATTAGTAGACCAAGACATCTTTTTATAAAATCATAGATTGTGCTCCCGCCTACTTTTGAAAGCTCCAACACCTATAATATGTAATGCGATTTTAAAAGGCTGCATTAATATTTTTTTAAACTTTTACCGCTTTATTAACATTATCTTCGCTCGAGAAAAATGATTCCAGTTCTTCAAAATCGTGATTGTTATCAATAGGTAATTTAATTTTACAGTCTTCAAAAAAACTACTTTTATTCATTTCCAGTTGTTTGTTGTTATTAACCATAATGCTTACATCTTTTCTTAGGTCTTTTAGCAATGTTACCTAACATTTCTGTGAGTAGATTAGTCCCTTTCACTAACTTTTGCAGGGTGCTTTCTATAACTATATTCAAAAATTAATATTTTAAGTTATATTCAAGTACTCATAAAGGAGTTCCCAAGTTTCACTTTACTTTACATTTACTTGTAAAACAGATGGTTAAACTTTCAGAATAAATCAGAGAAAATTCTCCATCGCCTGAGACTGTGATTTTATATGTAACTGATAAAACTAGTAAATAATTACTTCAAAAATACAATAAAAGCAAGCGTACCTTTTTCCTTACTGCTGGTTATTACGTATTCGTTAGCATCATTACAGTTCTTAGAATTTGGTTCTACTGTTTCTCAAACTTTTGATTGGCCTAAGAAAAATTTAGTTTAGTGAAACATGCTCTTAATATTTTTAAATGTATGTAAATAAACAAGCTTTTTTCCAGGATGGGCCTACACATTTCAATAAAAACTGTTTGTTTATAAGGAAGGAATTTTTTAGAATACTAACTTTTTATTTTTAACGCTGACTCAATTTTGGGAGGCTCTGGTAAATCACTACAATTAAAGGATTCATCACTACTAGATAAAATTTTTTGAACCTTTCTTCCTGATCTTGTAATTTGAATGGGTTGCGTAGAATCATCTATTTCACTGTTCAGGTCGCTGGTTTGTTGTGCAAGTTTAGCTTTTTGTGTTGCTAACAAGTAGTCATCTGAAAACCATAAATAATAAATAAAAATATATGTTAATATAATAATTATAATTTTAGACAATTATTCATTATGTTTTAATAAATAAAATATAAATACTTCCTGACTTACCGAACGTTGCATTTCTAAATATGCGTATTTTGTGAGTTGCCCAGCAAGTGTTCAAAGGTTCCCATTTTTTAATAGCCTGCCTTAATTTTTCAGGTGGTAATGTAGGCCAATGGCACTCATTTGTCCCTTGAATCCACGGAGATGGAACAGCCTCCACTGTTTCGTCATCGAGGAATTGCACTACTGTCCAAGTTTTAGTATCCATTTCAACCGCTAAAGCAAAGTGTAAACAATTTTTTGTAGCTACAATTACAAAGTATGGTAACGTTTTCTTTCATTCAGCAGAATGAACTAATGCATGTAATTTAGCTATGTCCAAAAAGTACCGGAATCGAGTTGTGTTTTAATATGCACATGGGTTTATACTAATTATTTGAAACACACTCACATCACAACACAAACATATGTAACCATATGCTTAAATAAATAAATGAAATACATGCTGTTCAAATTAAATTAGAGAGAAACTGATTAGGCGTTCCGGTGTTTTGTGTTAACCGAAACAACTAATTAGATTAATTTAGCCTGAGCAACGTTACATAAAGATTAATTACGTAAATTGTTAGTATACAAAATTGTTAATAACTTACCATATATCGTGTTACTATTTACCATCAATTCAATTCTCTCAACCAACGATTATACCGTTATTATACGAAACCTATGATGAATAAAAAATGGCGATCACAATTAACGAAAACAATATTTTCATAACACTTGGCAACGAAAATAACCGAACATGCACGATTATCACGCAAAACCAAGGTAAAGTTTAAAAATTGCCGCCTCTATCAAGACAATTTAAAATAAATTGTCAGTAATCTGTCAAGTATTGTATATCTGAATAAATTGCAACTAAATTTTTACGAAAATTAGAAATTAGAATTTAAAACCAAAAATGTAAATAAAACAGAACTATGTCTGTGTGACTATGCAAAGATAAAAATATCAAATTTATTAAGTTTTTTTTTATTTCAACTTTTAATATCTCCGCATAAGATATTTAAAAGACATCTTTGAGATGTGTTATTATAGTGCATCTTAAAGATGGTTTTTAAAAGACATCTCAAAGATGTCCATTTTTGATCGTAAGACATCAAGACGTTAATATGACATAAAACAGACGTCTTTAAGATATCGTGTGCTATTTGGGTAACCGATGTCAGCAGTATTCACTAATGCCGTTTTTTGTCATCGATTATCTCTAGTGTATCCGTACGTTGAAGTGATAAAAAGTACCCAATAAACACAAATCAATGGACCTGTACTGGCAATGTACTGCTTAGCAGGCACTCAGAATGCTGGCAATGTACTAAAATGAAGTACACTGCCGGTAACCAGGTGTCACACCGGCCGATAGATTGTCAGATAAATCTTGCCAATGCAGAAATTGCATCGAACCAATATCGGCAAGTTAAATGCAGAATGCCAGTGAAATCTGTGCAACATAATATGTACTTTGCCATCACATAAATAGTGCACAATTTCAAAAGCATTGGCAATGTTAGCAACTTAACACAAACTAAATTCATACAATGGTATTATCATTTTTAATTTAATTAATAAAACAACTTGGAAACTCAACATACAATGTCCATATATGTACTAAAAAAAAATTTAAAAATATAAAAAACGTATTTACATTCCTTCTGTTCTTATGTTTATTGGCGTCTTTCGTGCCCACTACTCCTGTGTTTATTGCGTGTTGTAAAGCTGCACCAAAATTTGAATTTTTTCTTATGGATACTGTAAAATAAAAATTACATTGTAATGCTACTCAAATAACTTATACACTTTTTTAGTAATTTCTAAACTAAATTATGAAGTTTTTGAAGTAATTATAAAGAATTGCTTTGTAAATAGTCGTAAAATAAAATACTATATGAATGTCGAGTTTGGCAGTAATGCACTTGAAATCACATTACGTTAATATACATATAAAGTTAATGTTTTAAGTTTTAACCTATAAAATACCCTGAAGCCTCTTACCATAAATTATGTTTAAAATATTTTTATAAATTTGTTTTGCTTGATCCAGACCAATTACATTTCTCATTTGCTGCATCTTTTCATCCAACAAAGTAGATTAAATCGATCTAAAAAAAATTTCAATTAAATACAACTCAGCAATAAGAATAATGAATTGGGAAATTGTAGATAAGTCACAAACTAACATCCCATCAACTACAAATTCCAAAGTCACTTTATATTTGCGCGAAATCGTGTTAGTTTTTAGGTTATATGTTTATTATTAAGAAATAATATCGGCTATATCTGAATTTACTTACTTATTTTGTCAATCCATCCTAAGTGATGAAAAACAAACACATTTTTTCAAAATTTTAAAGCACAAAATGGTTTGCATAGGATAAATACAAGATGTTGTGGCTAAAGCTAAACAAAAGTGACAAAAGCAAGGGTAGGGGAAGAGCTACGAGCTACTTCATGGTGACGCCGACAAGAACCGAACAAAATCCAATAATATGCAAATAAAAACGTTATAGAAAAAGCAGCACTGAAAACGCACAGTACTGGGATTTACGTACAGAATGTGTACTTTTTATGCACTAAAAAAACCATAAACGCATTTTGCCTTTAATCGCTGTAATGGCATTGTACACTGCCGGACTTTCTGTGTTTATTGGGTAGTTATTGACAGTGTTGTAAAGTATCTATATAAATTCATATAGATAATGTTGGATAATATATATTCATAAACTCTGTATAATAAAATAAAGTTGCGCGCGCATATAATGGAGTACAAACAATGTGCAACATATATAGAGTCTGCGCTGTTGTAGTTACTCGGTGAATGTAGATGTTATTAAAACGTAGTGTTAAGCATTTTTCATGTAAAGCTGTAATTACTTTATTTACTCATTAAATAGTCACGATCGTGTTTAACGCTTTCTTAATCTATAGAGTTATCCAGAACACGTGACCGTGGCATTTAAAAATGGCGAACTAAGGGCACACAAATTGACATTGACAATTTGTTTGTTATAGTGTTCCAGTCTTGTTCTGCTTTTGTGCTTTATTTTTTATATATATCGTTGCGATTTTTCACTATGGAGTGTAAAAGTGATTATTATAAGAACCTAGTGTTAAGCGGGAATGATGTGTTGGCTCGTTATAATAAGAAAATTGAACTTATAAATAATGTTGATCCATACACATTACAGGACAAAGACCTTCAGTTTGATACGCAAAGTTTTCCTCCTGTAACTTCAATGGACATTGTTTCGTATTTAGTGTTAACTCATAGTTTTTATACAGGAGAACAGATAAAAGCTTATAAAAGTTTGTTAGGTTATAAGTATTTTGAGTCGGGATTTATCCAAATGATTGGTACATGCAAAATAAACACACATATTGTTGTTGTAGGCTCGGTAAGTTATCTATCTATTCTTGTTTACAAATTATACCATTGGTAATTACATTACAGGTAAAACACTCACAAAGAATGAATCAACCACCATTAAAAGTGTGGATTATTGCAGAAAAAGATGGAAGCATTAGAAATGGGCATTGTACTTGTATGGCTGGTGTAGGAGAAGCATGCAGTCACATAGCTGCAATATTGTATTATTTAGAATACATTAATACAAATAGTTTACACCTATCTTGTACTGATGTTAAGGCACAGTGGAAAATTCCACGAATTACTAATGTGCCAATTGTTAAATTAAGTGAATTACAGCAGACAAGTACTACACCAACTTCTAAAGACAAGGGCATTCCTCCAATAGTAGGAGATGAATTAAATAAATTATTGTGCGACATTCATGAAGCAGGAACTTCGGCAGCTCTAATGCGGGTTGTGGAGCCATTTGCGACCTCACTTGCAACACTGGAAACTCCACCATTGTTATCATTGTACAACAATTTATACAAAGAGGAGCATCAAAACAAATCATATGAGGAATTAGCAGAGCTCGCTTCTGAAATACCTCAATTTATAACGAACGAAGAATGTGAAACAATAGAATTGGCAACAAAAAGTCAAAGTACATGTAAAGAATGGTACAACCAGAGAAGTGGTAGAATTACAGCATCACGTTTTAAAGCTGTGTGCAGAACATCATTGTCGAAACCATCAATTTCTCTCCTTAAAACAATTTGTTATCCGCTTATGTATAAATTTTCAAGCAAAGCAACAAAATGGGGTCTGTCACATGAAAATGATGCGTTTCAAGAGTTTTGCAGTTTACAAATGCTAACACATGAAGATTTTGTTGTTGAAAAATGTGGATTTATAATAAATCCAACATTTCCACAATTTGGTGCTTCTCCAGATGGAATCACATCTTGCAGCTGCTGTGGTAAAGGTACTTTAGAGATTAAATGCCCTTACGTTCTAAAGGATATGAACTTGCAAATGTATGCAAGTAAAAAAAATTCATGTCTGACAATTGTTAATGGAGATATCAATTTAGATAAAAATCATTCCTATTTTTATCAGATTCAGATGCAAATGAAGATTGCAAATTTGCCATTTTGTGATTTTGTTGTATGGTCTCCACAAGAAATTTTTCTAGAAAGAATTTATTTTAATGAAGATTTTTGGGCTGCCGAATACTTAAAGGCTTTAGACTTTCACAAAAAAGTTATTTTGCCTGAACTTCTTGGAAGGTATTATACCAATGATAGTCCTACGTCATGGTGTTGGTGTAAATCTTTTGATGATGGACGCCCTATGATTAAATGTGAGAATGATACATGCAACATTCAGTGGTTCCATCTCGACTGTGTCAACTTAACAGACGTACCTAATATTCTGTGGATATGTAATGCATGTGTTAATATATAATACAATTTATGCTTAGATAATGATTCAGTTAATTTAAGTTTAATCGTCCCATATTTTTATTATTATATCGCTTTATATAAGTTAGCAAATAATCAGGAAATAGTATAATTTTGAACTTACTTGTTTTATATTTATGTTATGCTTATATCTCCTTCAAAACTTAAAAGCTGAAATCTAAGATTTTGTGGTAACACCTTTGTATATGATTTAAATTTATTGTATGTTTATATATTTAATGTTCAATCTTACTAATATTTCACAAAATAAAACAATGTTTGTATTTTTGAAATAAGTTTATTTTAAGAAGGTATAATAGGTGTACACAAATTTACCAAAGCACAACAACATGTTACGATTTTGTCGAGTATAGGATCTGTTTGTCCTCGAGATACTAGAGTTATTGGAACAGTGTCGCTTAGAATTCTATATTTTTGTCTGATAGTTCCAATAATTCTTTCCACATGTATGCGCACATGTGCTAAGGAGCGCGTTGCTTCAATATCAGTTGGGTGTAACTGATTTTTACCTTTTGTAAAAGCAGGCGTTATTACTTGCGCTTGCAGTGTTTGTACATATTCGTTAATGAGAAATCCTCGATCTGCCAAAATGACATCGCCTGGATTTATGTTATTTAAAAACTTGGAGTTCTGTACGATATATTTATCTGAAGCGCGTCCTCCCCAAGCTTCGCTAATAAAACAGACAGTTCCTTGTGGAGTTATGCCAATTAAAAATTTTAGTGTATAATTATGTTTATAATTGGACCAACACTGAGCTGCCATTAGTAAACTAGACGGTTTTTCAATAAACACCTCGAAGCAATCGATAACTACAGTCGTCTTATCTTTAAATGTTTCGACAAAACATGATGGCATTGTTTTCTGTAGAATATCCTTGTCTGGCCAAATTATCAATTTTTTTAATCTGTTATACATTACGTTAATTATATTTTCAAAATATACAGAAGCGGTTGTAGGACTTATATTAAACCTAAATGCTAAATCTTTAAAATCTAAATTTAATCTTAATTTGACTAAGGTTAATATAATTTGCTGGACAGCATTTAAACTTGTATTAAAATGAATTTCAACATAAGGTTCAACATATTTAATTAATATCTCTAATTTGCTAAATGAATCGAGGCCTGTATAATACCTCATTTTAAAATCATTTGATTTGAAACTTTCATAACTTAGACTAATCGAATTCAGTTTTTTTTGCAATTTATCACATCGAATAGATGCAAACATTAAATGCGAAATATTTGCACTATCTAAACTAGTTTGACACGATTTATCATATGGATTCCATTCAATTTCATCTGAAGTGCCAGGCTGCTCTTCCAATACTGGTAACGTTTCAACCTAAATAAAGAGTTTACTAATTATCAAAGTATTATTATTTCTAATGCCCAATTAAAATAGATGACCACGGGCAGGAATGGTACACATATCTTCAATAATAGAAACTGCAATAAATAAACCTACACATTCCTAAATAAAAATAACTTATTTTTTTTTATAGCTGTAACACAAACGTACTTCATTCAAACCATATGTAAAATATCTTACTGTCTTATCTGGTAATACGTTAAGCAATTTTGCTCTCTTCTTACTCCGCTCAAAACGTTTTACGTCCTGCGCCCTTTTTTGTTTTGTTTCCTTAATATAACCTAAATTAATGCTCGGTACCCAGTCTGGATTATTTGAATCTTCTCGCCCTGCTGGTTTACCTACAATTCGTTCTACAGATTATAACAAATATTATCAATTAACAATACCCACCATTAATGAAATGTTTACTACACACTGTAGCATATTTCAATTTAGCTTCAGTCAAATCTTCGCGTTTAATAGCATTAATCCATTTTTGTCTCCTAACTTGCGATAATGCATTTAAGTGTTGTGTATGTGGAAAATTTAAAATTTTTGGAAATGCATAAAATTTTACATTATCACGCTCACCATGACTGCCACAACCCACCACACAACAAAACGCAGGCATATTAAAATAATTAAATAGCACTCAACAACTAACAATAAATAATAAAATAAAAATTTCAATAAAAAAGTTCACAAATAGGTTAGATTAATCGTTTGTATGCCCTTAAGTCACCATATTGGATTTTATTTGACAGCATCCTGGACATCTCTATATCCTTAAGAGGTTATGGGCCCAGGATACGTTTGGATTAACGCGCAAATATAGATTCGTGTTTTATTATCAGGCAGACATTTTTTTTATCCGTTATTAAAAAGTGTGAAGTGCCGTAAAGAAAATGCTGACAGAAAGTGTTAATGTGGCAGTAATGAGTAAGTTTGATGGTAAGAATTATCATCAATGGAAATTCCAAATAAAGCAAGCTCTTAGGGCTAAGGGAATTTACGAAGTTACAACGGGTGACGCACCAAGGCCAACAGACGCCAGTAAACCGGAAGAAGTAATTTCATGGGACAAGAAAGATGCATTAGCTATGTGCATTATAACTGCATCGATGGATTATTCCCAAATTACGCTTATTGAAAATTGCGAAACCTCGCAGGAAGTAATAAATAAATTAGACGCCATTTATTTGATGAAATCCGAAGCAAGCAAAATGATGGCGCATGAGCAGTTCTATAAATACAAGATGGCGCTAAATGATTCAGTTGTTCAACACATCACGAAGGTAGAAAATTTGGCACGTCAAATCAGAGAAACTGGCGAAAAGATAAGTGATATTGCTGTAATCACAAGAATTTTAAGTACTTTACCAGCAAAATTTGGTAACTTTAGACAAACGTGGCTTTCAATCGATGAAAATAAACAAACAATTAGTAACCTCACCAGTCGCCTAATTGATGAAGAAATGAATTTAGGTACATCTGAAGAAGCAGATAACGCATTTGTGGCATCTTCAAGTTCGAAACCTAATAAACCGAAGAAAAAGTTTTTGGTGACGTGTTATAACTGTCGCAAGAAAGGTCATATTTCAAGAAACTGTCGTGCTCCACGAAGAAATGCTCAAACGGAATCTACGCATACAACTTCGAATTGTGATTACTCGGCATTTAACATTGAAAATGAAGACGACGTCAGCGATAGGATAACACAAAGTGAGTGGGTCCTCGATAGCGGTGCATCTCATCATATGTCTCCAAATAAAGAGTTATTTGTTAACTTTAAAGAAGTTGAAGAATGGTCTGTCAAATTAGGCAATGACGAGGCATTACCTGTAAAAGGAACAGGAGATATTAAAATCCAGTGTTTTATAAATAAAGAGTGGGTTAAAAGTGTTATCTCCGAAGTTTGGTACGTACCCGGTCTTCGAAAGAATTTATTTTCTGAAGGTACAGTGACACAAAAAGGAATGAGAGTAGTAAAAGAAAAGGATAAAGCATACATTTATGAAAATGACTTACTGAAAGCGTGCGCAGTTCGCGAATCAAATAACCTGTATAAACTTTTGTTTCGTACAAAAATCAATGAGGAAGTTAATTCCGCAGAAAGTGATAGTGTGAAAACGTGGCATGAGCGTCTCGGACATGTTAATATAAAAACAATTTGTGAAATGACGAAAGTAGGTGTAATACAAGGAATAAACGTAAGTGATAAACAAGATTTTGTGTGTGAAGGTTGTCAATACGGAAAACAGCATAAGTTAGCATTTAACAGAAGTAAGTCAAGGAATTTGCAACCAGGCGAATTAATACACAGTGATTTGTGCGGACCTATGCAAACACCATCCGTGAGTGGATGTCGTTATTATATCCTTTTCAAGGACGATTGTACTGGATTTAGAGTAGTTTATTTTATTCGAAATAAATCGGATGCTTTAGATTGTTGTAAACGTTACGTACAGTTTTGCAACAATAAATTCGGTTACAACATAAAATCTCTACGTGTTGACAATGGCACTGAATACACGAACCAGGAATTCAAACAATTCCTAATACAGAAAGGAATACAACTCGAAACCTGTGCACCGTATACGCCTGAACAAAACGGGAAAGCAGAACGAGAAAATCGTACCATAGTTGAAAGTGCCCGGTCAATGCTATACACTAAAGATCTACCTTTGTATTTATGGGCGGAAGCCATCAACACGGCAGTGTACATTCTAAATAGAACGCCAAACTCAACTAGCGCAAATTTGACCCCGTTTGAAAATGGTACCATAGGAAACCAGTGCTGAAACATGTTAAAGTGTTTGGAAGTGAAGCCTTCATGCATATACCGGATAATTTAAGAAGAAAACTTGAACCGAAAAGCAAGAAATTAATATTGGTAGGATATCAAAATGATTCAACAAACTACAGATTGTTTGATCCAATCACAAGAAAATTAAAAATATCGCGAAACGTAACGTTCAATGAAAATAAGGAAGTCGTACTCCCAAGAACGAACGCTGTATTGATTCCAATCAACGAAGACGCAACAGAAGAAATTCAGGATAAAAACGTTGAACATGATAATCAAAATGGTAATGTAGAAAATGCTATTTTGAATAACCACACATATCAGTTACGAAATCGGAATAGTATACATCCACCAATGAGATACATAGAACCTGAAGTAAATATGGTAGAAATAGGAATTCCTGAAACGTACGAAGACGCAATCACTTCAGATAAAGCTGAAAAATGGATAGCAGCAATTGATGAAGAGATAACCGCTTTAAATAAAAATGATACTTGGAAACTAGTGCCGTTACCGGATGAGAAAAGAACAATTGACGGAAAATGGATTTTCAAAATAAAAAGGTCAAGTGATTGTCAGATCAGTAAATATAAAGCAAGATTGTGTGCGCGTGGATTTGCACAGATAGAAGGAATCGACTATAAGGAGACGTTCGCACCGACTACACGTTATGAAACGATAAGACTTTTACTTACGATCGCTGTACAAGAAAATTTCCAAATAATTCAATTTGACATAAAAACGGCGTTTCTATACGGAGAATTAGACGAAGAAATTTATATGAAACCACCACCTGGAATAGTAAACGATTCAAAATTAGTGTGTAAACTCAACAAGTCCCTGTATGGTTTAAAACAGTCTCCACGTTGCTGGAATAAAAGTTTGATGAATTTTTAAAGACATATGGATTTAAACAATGTGAAGCAGATAAATGTGTTTACGTAAAAGATGTTCTTCAGCAATTAACATTACTTGTGATTTATGTAGACGACGGACTCATTCTGGGAAAAGATAAACAATTACTTAATAGAATCGTGAACGAATTACAAACAAAATTTGAAATAACTTTGAGTAATCCGAATTACTTTGTCGGATTACAAATAGAAAGGCTTGATGATGGATCAATGTTCATCCATGTGAAGAATTACATTGATCAAATGTTAAATCGATTTAAAATGACCGACGCAAAGATTTCAAGAACTCCAGCTGACTCAAATGTTGTGTTGTCATCAACAATGGAAGGTGACGTCAATTTAAACGTGCCTTATCGCGAAGCTGTCGGTTCGTTGATGTTTGCAGCCATAACAGCACGGCCGGACATAATGTATGCCGTTAACATCGTAAGCCGATATCAAAACAATCCTAAAGCAGTCATTAGGATTATGAAATATCTAAAAGATACCCGACGTTCAACCACCGGATACATTTTTAAAATGAATCAAGGTGCAATCACATGGTGCAGTAGAAGACAGTCAGCAGTTTCCTTATCAACGACAGAAGCAGAATTCGTTGCAGCAGCGGAAAGCGTGAAAGAACTATCCTGGCTTCAACAATTATTACGTGAAATTGTTCCCAATAAAAAATTAAATTTTTGTTTGTGCGTGGATAATCAAAGCGCTATAAAATTAATTAAAAACCCAATTTTTCATAAACGTACAAAGCATGTGGACATACGCTTTAATTTTATTCGTGAAAAATATGCCAACGATGAATTTAAAATTAGATATGTTCCATCGGATCAACAGACAGCAGACATTTTAACTAAAGCTCTACCTGTTTCAAAGTTCGAAATTATGCGAGAATATCTTGGCATGCTCAAAATGTGAATTTGATTTGTTCATTCTTAGTTAAGTATGTACGTAGTTTTATATTTGTGATCTATAGATTTGAACTTTATATGTAAGAACATTTGTTTTTGTTTAACTCGATATATAGAGAGTTCAGAATACGGGGGAGTGTTGGATAATATATATTCATAAACTCTGTATAATAAAATAAAGTTGCGCGCGCATATAATGGAGTACAAACAATGTGCAACATATATAGAGTCTGCGCTGTTGTAGTTACTCGGTGAATGTAGATGTTATTAAAACGTAGTGTTAAGCATTTTTCATGTAAAGCTGTAATTACTTTATTTACTCATTAAATAGTCACGATCGTGTTTAACGCTTTCTTAATCTATATCCTTAAGAGATAAATTAATCTAGATTAATATTTTTTGTCTATTTATATGTATCTAGATACAATCGAAAAATATATGTTATATGTATCTGTATATATATATAATTTTTTATTTAAATAATATTTATAAAAAATCCAGTGTCTCGTAAAATTCCAGTTACAATATGTGTTTTCCTGCAGTAATTTTCCGCATTCCATTGTACTTCTTCAAATGAACTCCATTTATCGTTGTTACTAGATAGATTATTTCATCTATTATCTGTTATCTATATAAAGTTTGAATAATTTATCTATTATCTAATACTAGATAATTTTTGAAAGAAAAAAAATGTATCTATATCTATATATAATTTAAAAATTATCTATTTACAAGACTGGTTATTGATGAGATTTAATTTTGTGCCAGAAATGAAGCTATTGTAGACTTCAAATTATACTCAATTTACCAAACAAGGTTGTTCAAAATTAGATACATCTCAAAAGAACGTTTCAAAAAGAAAGCTTTTCAGAGAACACCAAATTCAATTATTAACAACTGATAACAGGTAGTTATGTACGTATTTACTTAAGCGAATAAAAGTTTTTATACGAGCATTTGTTTGTCAAAACATTAAAAAAAGTCTTCCTGTAAAAAATAAAAAAAAGTCAACCAATTTTTATAAGCAATAAATATCGAAAGAAGCTGAAAAATGAAATACGTTCCATCAAAGTAGAGCGTAATGTGAAACAGCGCTAAAAGAGGCTATCTTAACATGTAATTAACGGGGTTAGGGGAAGATGTATAGAAAATTGGTTAGGTGATAAATTTAATAATTATGTTTTTTTAATAAAAATGAAACCAAACATTTTAATTAACGTATGTAAAATGTAATGCTGATTTAATTAAAGTTAGTAGTTTTTAACAATTTTATGTTGAATGAGCAAAAATAAACTAAGAGATAAACATATAATTATACCAACTCAACATTTGAACTTTTTTAGCAGATCAGCCAAATCGACGGTGGCCGTTACCGTTATCTCTTTCTAGTTTTGTCATAATCACTTATCTACCTTTTTTTTATTAGTTGATTGTATGTACATACATACACTATGTGCATATTTGAATAGAGATCGTTTCACGACTAAAGAACCGCGAGATGCGCGTCGGATAAATACGGAGTTTGACGATCATGCAAAATAAATTCTAACTAAAAACATCATCTGTAAACGATGTACATTAACTGTAATAGTTTACCTTTAATTGAACTAAAAAGTGATTGCATACAAGACGATGAATATAATATAAAAAATATAAAACACAAAGATAAAAAAGAGTTTGTAACAACTTGTGGAATAAATGTGGACACTTCAAACGCCGTATAAAAAGTGCAAACGTTTTTTGGTTAGCTAGTGTATTGACATTCGGAACAAAATTGGTTTCTGCGCAGCGGTTCTTTAGTCTTGAAATGAACTCTACTAGCGGTGCGCACAATTTCGGGGAATTCCCGTAGTGCTGCGAGCAATTTCGGGGAATCACCGGGTTGAAATAAAAGAGCGCCAAGTCCCGTTTCACATGAAGCGTAGGTACGCGCTACGCCCTACGCTTAGAAATAGGTTTACATCAGTTTACATTGCACGAGATACAAGGTTTCACATAGGCGCGTTTTTAAAACGCGAAACGTGCGCGTTAGGTTTTACGTAGCGGGCACACGTTCAGCCCTCGCGTTCCGAGTATCTACGCTGCGCGTGATGGCATAGCATCTATACATTCCTTTCACATGCTACGTCGCGCGTTTAACTGATAGCAAATTCAAGTTTGCCATGTGTACCCTTTATCACTTCGGTTTTTGGTTTCCACGACGATGAAAGCTAGGTGTGACAAAGGCAACAATGTTTATGTACATTCTTACAAATTTATTTTATTACTGCTTCATGCTTTATGTGAAAGGATTTAAACGTCGCGCTTAGGGCGTAGCGTGTATTGTACGCTTTATGTGAAACGGGACTAAACCGAAACAGCGTTAAGCGGAGTCTTACTGTAGGTACTACGATTTATCGTATTCACTACCATTGTAACTACATTTTGTTTACTATTAAAGCACGTTTGTATAAAAAATGCAGATATATGTATGATCTACAATCCTAATAATCGTAAGATTTTGCGCGATATCTGACCAACTGCATCCCAAGTATAACGGCTCTTCTACCTCCAAATCGCTCTTGTTTAACATTGTATAACATATTTATTTAATAGTTTTATGTTGTTTGACCTTAATGACAACGCAGTATAATCGTTAACATAAATCACTGGCAACAGGACCACTCGAAAACTACCTAACTTAATTAAAAAAGTAAACCCTCAAATGAAAGGAAAAGATTTACATCTTCCCCTAAGCTATTTTATAATTTGCTCTTTTCAATAGTATCAGTATAGTTCACAGAAGAAGTAAAACATTATCATTGAAAAATATTGCATATTTTGTGACCTTTTTTATGCAAAAAAAATAATATTTTAAAATAGCTTACATGATGCTGACAACATTCAACTTTCAAAGGAACACATGAGATGTCCTGTACCCTGTGCACGCGCGTGTGCTATATAAAATAAAATGCATAGGCGAAATCCCAGTCTTAAACGTCCCTCCAAAAAAAACCATTAGTTTCCATTGGTTTAATTCTTCCAATCCCCACAAATTTCATAAAATATGGCGATGAACCCACGTGTTTAATACATTTTAACCTAAAATTTAATAAGAACGTCTTAGTTACAGAATACAAATAGCTTTAACAAGTTTGATTTATCTGTGACAAACCTGCAATGGAAATAAGTAAAGATAAATCCCAAGTAAATATAGACGTCAATAAATTCGAACCTTTAATAAAAGGTCAAAAACGTCGAGTTAGTTCTGTGGGAGATGAATCAATGGAAGTAGAAACACATAATGGTATTGAAGGAAAATCTCGTAAAGCAACAAAACCAAAAAGAAGTAAAACTACATCGTTTTCTGAAACTAAGGAAAATGTTCGTAAAATAAGCGTTCCACCTCACCGATATTCGCCATTAAAAGAAAATTGGTTAAAAATATTTTCTCCAGTAGTCGAACATTTACAATTACAGATTCGTTATAATGTAAAATCGAGAAATGTGGAAATTCGTACATGTGAAGAAACTAAAGATATTGGAAATTTGCAAAAAGCAGCAGATTTTGTCAAGGTAATTTTTGTTATGGTAGTATTTTTAATTGTTTTATTTGTACTGCGTTTTAGGCTTTTGTTTATGGATTTGATGTGGATGATGCATTGGCTTTGTTAAGATTAGATGATCTATTTATTGAGTCTTTTGAAATCAAAGATGTAAAGACTTTAAAAGGTGATCATCAATCACGTGCAATCGGTAGACTGGCAGGTAAAGGTGGAAGAACTAAATTTACAATAGAAAATGTTACAAAGACCAGAATTGTTTTGGCTGATAGTAAAATTCACATATTAGGAAGTTTCCAAAATATTCAATTAGCTAGAAGAGCTGTCTGCAATTTAATTCTTGGATCACCTCCTTCAAAAGTTTATGGACAGTTGAGGAATGTAGCTGCTAGAGTTTCTGAGCGTGTTTGAAATTTCTGTAATTTATTTAGAGTTTGTGTTGATTTCCATTATTCATTTTAACTATTTAATGATAAAAATAAATGTTTAAAAATTGAACTCTGCTTTTTCTAATTACTCTTGTAGCATTGTTTTTCTATATGCTACTAATTCAGTACATCACCGTGCAGTAGTCACTGTCATAATTCTTATGTGTATATTTTTTCAGAAATGTATATAACTAATGTAGACAGCATTGGAAATATATATTATAAAATATTGCAGTATTAATTTGAATTGTTTCGAGCAAATACTTTATTTGGAACCATATTTTTAGCAATTGCTCTAAAGAAAGTTTTGAGTTTTGTGAATACACCATGTGAGCTAGACTATTTTACACTCAAAAGAAGTACAAACTTATTCCACTTCATTCAGCTGAAAATAAAATAATTTATTAAATAGTTGGATTATCCTCTATAGAAACATAATACGTTTCTAAAAAAATAAGTGTTCCAAAACTAATCGAAAACCAACGATGCTTAATAGAGAAATTTTCGTTTAAATGTATCTGAAGGTGAACACTAACGATCTTCTAGATGCTTGCAAAATGTTAGATAGAATTTTTAGAGATGGTACAAGTTGTGCTGTCTGATATAATAAAATGTTTCTTTTTCTTTCAATGTTAGAGAATTCTATATACATGTTTAGTTTTGAAGAATCCATCACTGAAATTTTACTTATTTATTGTAGTACCTTTACTTGCATTAGCTGCTCACAAAGTAATTAGCATTCACATTTTTATCTCAGTATATGTACATTAGTGATGGAGAATAAGTAACTATTCGTTACTTGCTAGAATCCGAGGTAACGATTACTCGTTAGGCAAAGTATTCGTTACATAGTTACATTCGTACCATTCGATTACAGTATTCACATCTGCAAAATCGGTTCCAGTACCCATTTGTACTCAGTACACATAGTACCTACTCGTTTTATGAATTGTAATTTTGTAGGGACAATATTGAATACAGAGCGCATAAATGACGCAGAACCTTAACTTTTTAAACACATTATTATATGGATAATAGTGATCTCTGTTCTTCCCTTAGATTCCTTAAATTGTGCAATTTATAAAACTAAAATTATCAACGTTTTGAAGTATAAGTGTACTTATTCGTATTCATACATATACGAATGTTAATTCTGTTAATTTCTGGATAACATGTTTTTCAAAATTTAACAAAAAACAAAATTGATTATTATCGAACATTTATAATTTTATACCTTGGAATATTTTTTGAAGCTTTTCATTATATATTGTGCGTATTTCGATTTCTTAAAATTAATATTAAAACCGTTAATAAAAATACTAACAATCCAAAGTACCTACATATGTTCTGTTTTGTATTTAAAATGGTAAGTTTCTCCGGTATCAGCTATTGTCAAAAATGTTTAGAATTTTACACGTTCTAGCCATTTATGCACATACGTCTAAGATAATCGAATCCCTATCGCGAAACGATTCAAGGAATTATATTCCGGTACCCGTATTTATACTACCACAAAAACATACATTTGTCAAAGTATTAATAGTATTTAAAGTAACGAATACAAAAAGTATAAGTAACGAATTGTAACAGTTACTCAAAAGTAACGAAATTCATCATTACTAATTTAGATTGCGAAGAGTGGTAAGAGGATAGTAACTATTGTGGATGGTTTATTAAATTAAAATTACTATTTTACAAAACATATTGTTCATAAATACAAATAAACTACATTTCAGTCTTAAACATATACCTACTGAATATATATGACACTGATAATTTTATAATATATAACTTTATTTGAATTGCATATTTACAATTACTACCTTACATTCTATTTACATTTTTTTATCTCTCCTCTCCTCTTAACTTTTTTCTTCTTCTCCATACTTCTTCCATCCACTCCGCTCATTTTCCGTTTTCTTCTACTTTCATTACCTCTTCTCTTAACTCTCTGCATTTATCCCTCATGTGGTTAAGGTCCTCCGTCCCTTCTCCACATAGTTCACATCTTTTCTTCTTTTTTCCCCCTTTAACCTTTAAATATTCTGGCACCCCTTCACCCTTGATATCTTTATAATTCCTATTATATCTGTCCTCTTCTATCCTTGTCCATCTTTCTTGTTTTTCGATGTCCCTATCTCTTCTTACCCAGTAAACACACGACGTCCCAGGGACGTTCGTTTTATGTCCAAATGATGTCTTTACATCCCGGGCTTTAAAACGGACCTGTATAGGATGTCTTTAATGGGACGTCCTCAGGATGTCAATGAAGAACGTACGATGGGATGTCCTATGCGGGAAAAAACAAATGCAAACTGAGTGCGCGTGCCCACTCTCCTTCTTGTTCTCTGGTGCGGCTGGTGCCTACTCAACACCCGTACACTCCTTTGGTATATCAAAGTGGTACACTTTGTTTGCACCGTTTGCACTCTGTATTTGTTTTTAGTTGTGTTCTGGTTACTTTATTTATTTGTTTTTTATTTTATTATCTAACGTTTTTTGGGTGTTTTAGTGCATAAACAAATTTATTTGGTAAGTTTTTGGTACCTTGTATTTATTTATAATGTATAAAAATCATCATTTATAATTATTATTTTGAATTACTAAAAATTAATAAAAGTTTATTGAAATTAAAAGATCATAATTATTAATAATGGTGATTTAAAACCCCATCTCGCGCGCATACCTATGCGGTGAATTGAAAATATTTGTTATGTAAAAAATTTTTACTCAAAAAATTATTTAAGGTTTAAAAGTGTGACGTTATCTCACGACTTTTATCGTCGCGATTCGCAATAAGTCATCCAAAAATGTCAACATGACCGATAAGGCACAAAATCGCTAATCTAACTAAGAAACTAGAACGTTATCGCGTTCTTGGTATTCATCGTTATGATTACTGTGCGTATTCTCGTAGTTAAAAATACGTCTAGAAATAATTTTGTTTTTATCACATTCCTCTGATGAAATGTAAATGCGAAACGTATAAAAATTCTTAATGAATTTGCAAAACTGACGCGTTTACAAAATCTTTTTTAAAAAATGATTTAAATAATTTTTAGCTGGTTATAATCGATCATCTCTTATGATTTAATCAATAACAGAATCGTCAAAAAGATCAATCAATAATTCTTCAAAAGAAGTATCACTTTATCAATTCTTTAATTTAGTAAAATGTAAATTCTGATTACATAGAAATACCAAAATAAGCTTTTCGTATTAACTTTTTTATCGACTCTACATGACGATTACCATCTCTTATGTAGTTGCATTGTTTCAGGCGCCACTTAAAAAAATCGGGAAGAAAGTATAAAAAACTCGCTAAGGAGGGCCAAAAAACGCCGGGATCGAGAAGATAAAAAAATGAAATCTAAATTTATTTTATTTTAATATAATTTGGATTATTATTTAAAAATATAGTTTTATGTAATAAAAATTTGTATTTTATTTGATAAAGTTATTTTTTATTAAAAATATAATATACATATATACCTAGTACATATCCTACAGTCATCTAAAAGGGACGTCCCGTTGCGGATACGCAAGGATGTCCTATAAGGACATCGTAGGGATGCACACACTTGTGACAAAAGAACGTCCCATGAATGTCCCTAGGACGTACACAGAACCAAAATGGGATGACTTTGGGACATTCAGTGATCCGCAAAATCATGTCCCCGGGACATCCTTGGGACATCCTTGTGTTTGTTGGGTATTATTTCTTCCTTTATCCCTACTCCCTCTTCTCTTAATCCCTCCACTACTTCTCTCGCGTACCGGTTTCTTTTGTAATATTCTTCTCTGCCCTCCTGCCCGTACTTCACTTTTTCTCCCTTTATCTCTTTCCAACATTCTTGCAGTATTTTGCATTCTGTTCTTTCCCTCAGTTCTTTCTCCTTCCCCTTTCCATATTTTATTTAGTTTTTCCGTCATCCTTTTTGCTACATTTTCTCTCTCGATCTTCGCCTTGTATCCCATCTTCTCCTGCCGCCTTTCCTTTTTTATCTTCTTTATTGCCTCTATTACTTCGTCTTCCTTTATTATATCTCTATCTCCTTATTCCCGTCTTTACTACTGTGTTTTTTCTTTTTTTTTTTGTTTAGTTCTTTCCCTCCCAGCAAATTCCTAAAGTATTCCCTTTGGCGTCGTTTTTTTCTTCTTTTCTTTCTTTAGGCACTTCCATACATCTTTTTCATTTCTTTGATTTCTTGCCTTATTCCTTGCATATTTTCTTCCATCTGTTTCATCATTTCCCTCATTAATTTTTTTAACTCCTCCATTTCTTTCCTTCCTCCTTCTGTTCTTGAGGTTTTTCCTTCGATTTCTTCCGTTATCTTTTTAATGTCCGGTGATCTTATTGTTTTCTTACCTCTTTCAAATATTTGTTGTCTTTCCTTTTCCTCTTCCTCTCTCTCTTTTATTCATTTCTTTTTTATTCCTCTTTAATACCTTCTTTTCTGACCATAAACAAAGTATTTGTAGACGAGTAACTTCAATTGAGAGAAAAGGAATAACGTTTTAACTTTTCCCCACAACCGTTAGAGGCCACTATGTAATAATTATCGGTAAAAAATACAAACACAGCAAATTTTATTTCCCTTTTTTTCGTACCTTGAAGGCTAAAAACGCTGAATTGCATTTCTCGAATAAAATCGACTAAATAATGCAAGTTATTTTTACACGTGTTTGATTCTAACGTTTATTACTATTTAAAAACTGAAGGTTTTCATATTCGTTTTAAAGAAAAGTTGTTACAATATTCACACGGTGTTGATTCGAATGAAACTGGAAGTTATTTATATAGTATTTGTGCAAATAAAAAATGTTATATAAAATAGGTCGTTTTTTTTAATGCATAATTATAAAAAAGTGACAATTTTCATAACTATTCTTTCAAAAACAAGAAAACATTCAAAATAAATAATTTTAATAACTGGGTGCTATCCACACCCAAACATTAAGTTTAAAATTCGCGCTATTTGTTTTCCCCACAACCGTTGTAGGGCGCCATAAACTGTGTTCCAAGTTTATATACAGGAGATTCCCCTCTAAGTATATCTTCTCTCCGTTTCTGACTTTTTCGTGTTTTAAAACGTCCCACTTATAGTGATTTCGCTTTAATTTAGATTTAAATGCAATAATTTCTGTTAATGTATGAGGTTATCTTTTATCGCTGACCTTCTCGATTATACTGTATTCGCCTTAATCTCACTTGTTCGTCACAGTTTTATACTTTTCCACCACCGTTCTTTATTTTTCACTTAATTTATTTATTCATTCACACCCTTCCTCCGTTATCCACCCCTTTTTCTCTCTTACTACCACTACTAACTCTCGTTCCTTCGCTCGCTATCTTCTACACTTATATTTCACTTTTACGTTTCTTTAAATGTAAATACGACCTTCTACATCGAAAGGTACCGCACGAATCTCTAATTTTATAAAACTATCTACCAAAAATTTGTAATACTCAAATTTACCAGGGAAAAATCTTAACAAAGTTGGGGTTTCTACTTTTATTAATTGTTCAGATTAAAAACGTCTGTGCATTAAATTTATAACTTTATTTCTAATCAAATCATTCTTAAGATAATTTGGTGTAAATGAAAATAAAGATTAATGTTAGCGTTACATGCAGCGTACATATAAATATGATACCGAAACATTATGAATCAAATTTATATTCAATACTTCAACTAAATTTTACATAGCATAAAACTCCCAAAATAGCTAGTTCTAAACCAATAATTAAAATCAATATTAATTTATTGTATATAACTCCTCGAGTCATCTGTCGTAAAATATTCTTAGAATTATCCAACTGTTCGTTTGCATTTGTAAGTCTATTTTTCGCTCTTAATAGCGTCTCCCTTTGATCACCCAATTCTGACAACACTTCAGTTCCAATATTTTCTGTTTCAATTGCAATTTGATGAGACCTAGCTATACTATCACCAGTTCTTTCCAAAATTGCTCTACCCTCTAATACTGTTTGTCGATTACGATCATCCCAATCTAAGTTTTGATTACTCCTCATCTTAAGCGTTTAGCTTCTAGAAAAAACGAGTTAATGTGTTAATCATTTAATTTTCTATGTTATTTTTTGTAACAATAAAATTTAATAAATTTGTGTTTGTTTTGACAAACAGACAAACATGTGATTTTTGTTAGCATCGTTGGCATGTCGTACCAACTAAGGTCGAAGTAGGGTACCAACTTAATTTGAAGCGTTATAGCACCTTATAGAATTGACTTATTATATAAGGGTTGGTTTATGCAGACAAATTTAACGTAATGTAATTTAAGCATTTAACGTAGTGTAACTTTTAATTTAAGCCAACGTTTATGCAGAATTGTTTAGTGAAATTTAATTATATTTACGCATGCGTGATATTAGTGTTGACAACTTCATGGCAAACCGCCAAAAATAAACATACCTAATTCGTTTATATACCGATATAACGTATTTTTATTGAATTCACGCTACGCCATTCTCAATTTGTCAAATCGGGTTGGTAGCAACAATAACCTCATGATAACAACCAAATCTTTTTGTCCATATTTGCTACCAACCCGATTTGACAAATCACTGGAATTCATTATGACCCATCAATCAGAGAAGTCGTTGTTGACAACCAATAAAAGTTTTTATTTTTTGAGGGCGATTTAAAATTCATCAGTTTTACCAACCCAAAAATGTTAAACCTGAAGTCCAAAAAAACGCTTGAATATGGTCAATTGATTTTTTGAGAGTATTTCTTAACCGATTGAGTTTGGGTTTTGTGCAGTAAATTTCTTATTCAAATACCCACAAAATTGTTTTATTATTTCTTAAAATATTTACTAAAATTAACTCAAAATCAGGATTGGTCGTTTCATTATTTTTTTTGCTGCTAACATCGCAAACGTCAATATTCGTTCGTTAGTGTAGTTACGTAATGAACGAAAAAAGCTCTATGGTGGCAAAATGAAAACTATTAATCCACATAAAATTAAGTGTTCAAAGTCAATTCATATATTAGAACGAGTATGAGACAGGTAGAAAAATCATTTTAAAAATCTTAAAATTCAGTTAAAATTGAAGAAAAAGGATGTTAAAGTTAATGTCAAAGTTGACAGATTTAGTAATAAATGTAGTACCAACATTATATTTTTCTGTTGATTTTTTTTTGATTTTTTCAAAAAAGAATGTGATTTTATAAAAGGCAACACAAAAAATAATGTACATTACTCTCGTCGAAAGAATCATAGCATAACTCACTCACATGCAACGCTCGGCCGTGCGGCCTCGCGTCGCATTAACGTTCGTTATGCTATTTCTTACTTGAAACTCTTGTTACGTAAACTACTATTATAAATCTAGTTGAAAAAGAAACAAAGCAAAAAAATGGTTTAAGGTTTTACGAGTATAGCCACAGTAACTAAATGACGTTAAATCACAGTCGTTCTTTTACAATATGTGAAAAAAATTGGAGATTAGTAAGCAAAAAGAGAGATCGCAGTCTTTGTACTCATATTATTTCTGATTTGCACTGCCTGCCTGTTAGTATGCATCGTAATAATTTTACCAACGTACAAAATATAAAATAACGAAATTAGGTTTGTTGTAATCTTGTAAAGAAAAAAATCCTAAAACGTGTAAACTTTTAATGCAATTTAAAACGTTTGGCTTAATATTGAAACGTTCGAGAAGTTATTCGCAACTTCGAGAGCCTTCGCGAGGTTTTCTAGAACGTTCACCGAAGGATGCAGAACATACGGGAACGTTTTGTCACAATGTATAAATACCGAAGAAACAAATCGTAGGTCAGTTATTTCCGTAATGCGAAGCCTGCAGTGTTAAGAAGATTATTCAAGTCTAAATAAATAAGTCGTTAACGCGTGTTATAAATAAATCTACGAAGTACGTGACTTTAGTGTAAACAAGTGTGTGAAGTTATCCGCGGACTTTATCTTATCTTCGTGTAAGTGATAGCGTTATACATAAATTATACTGTAAGTGTTTTATTAAATATCCTTAGATTAATTAATTCAGTTAATTTAAAAGTGTATATGTTTTTAGTATAAGTTACAAATTTTTAGTAGTTTAAATAAATTAGCTTTAATAAGCTGTTCGGGTTTTTTTTAGTGTAAATGTCATTAAGTAATATTGCTCCCGTAATAAAAACATTGATTGCGTAAATAAATAAAACTTTAGTTCGGGATTCGAGGTTGTTTATAGCATTTAATCTTAGCTGTTAAACCAGTGTCGGGTTTTATTAAAATTTAATATCATTAAATTTTGTTTTAAATTATTATTCGTGGTTAAGCTTATGCCGGTGACGCGTTCGCAAGCAGTTTATATGAATGCAAAGCTATTTGAATTTCTTGAATCGATAAAAAATGGTCAAGAATCAATTAATAAAAATATCGAAGAAAATAATAGAAAAATGGGCGAAACTTTACAGAAAACTGAAGAAAAACTATCGGAAAATTCCAGAAAAATAGAAGAAAATTTTAAAAAAATGGAAGAAAATCCAAGAAAAATGGAAGAAAAACTCTCCAAACATTTTCAGAAAATAGAGGAAAGTTCTAGAAGTTTAAAAGAAGAAATACGAACAAGCATAGAAAATCAAATCAAAATTTTTCAAGAGGAAACTCAAGCAGACATGTTAAATTTAAGAGAAGAAATATGCGAAGTTCTGGAAAACAGAAAACAATCTATGAATGAGAAAATAGAAGCAATAGAGGACAAATTAGAAGACAGAATGAAACTGCTTAAAGAAAGAATAAACCAAATGAATTACCATGGTGAATTAAGTGTCACGAGTGAAGATTTAATAATGGACCGCTGGGATGAAAGCACTCACAAGTTTATGGTTGTACCGCCAAATTTTGATGGTAAAGTTCTATGGTCAACTTACTACAAGCAGTTTGAAGCCGCAGCTACAGCTAATGGTTGGAGCAACAAGCAGAAAGCGACGTCTTTAATTGTGTCCTTACGCGGAGAAGCGCTTGGAATTTTACAAACTGTTCCTGACCACCTGCAAGAAAATTACGAACACTTAATTTCACGATTAGAAATGAGATATGGAGATGCCCATCTTCAACAAGTCTATCAAGCTCAAATTAAAAGTCGGGTTCAGAAAGCTGCCGAAAGTCTTCAAGAGTTTGAGGCCAACATCGCCAGATTAACACGGCTTGCGTACCTTACAGCGCCAGATACCTTCTTAGAGCAGTTGGCTATTCAAACCTTTGTAGACAGCCTCCGAGACAACAAAACGCAGCAGACTTTCCGGTTAGCTCGACCGAAGACATTGGATGATGGATTGGTGCATGCTTTTGAGTTTGAAGCAGCAAAACAAGCATCGCAACGTGACGGTCATAGACTCTGCTGTGCTGCAGAAGTACCCGCGCAGACACTGGAAAGCATCGAGGAGATAGGGCGACGAATACTTCGGGAAAGAGGAGCGACAACTTTGAACTGCGGTGAAATAGGCCATGTACGACGGCTCGTACTAAACCTAAGAAAAGGTCGAGAAGAGCGCTAAAAAATTTGGAACGAAGCGACTAAAAGAGACAAAAGGTAATCTCGTCTAATCAGGCTCCGGAGATTACAATTCGAATGGCGTCGCCTAGGGAGCAATTGCATAGCATTTATCTCGATGGTAAAATCAATGGAAGAAGTGTTCAGTTACTGGTTGACACTGGAGCGACGAAGACCATCATTCGTCCTGACATGTTATTGGAAAACGAGAAGACATCACCAGTAACAGTACGACTTCGAAAGGCGACGAAATACCTACTCACGGACATGTCAAAGTAACCATTGGTTTGGGAAATGGAGTACTCGACCATTAAGTACTGGTAACCGACATCACGGAAGAAGTTATCCTGGGAATGGACGTGATAAAGAAGTATGGGTTCCATTTGGATATGAAGAACGATGTAATGAAGATCGACAGCGAAGAAATTCCTTTTCATTCGTCAGAGAAAGCAGCCGTGCGAGTTTTATTGAATGAAGACGTGATTCTGCCTGCAAGGACGGAAAGTGTGGTGATGGCACGCCTGGATGGAAATCTCCGGGAAGGCTACATACGGGCGATTGAACCAATGGAGGGCGGCTTAGTTAAAAAGGGACTACTCGTTGGCAAAACTTTAGTACGAGTAAAGAAAACGATGCCAGTAAGGATCTTAAACATCAACTCAGATCTTGTAACGTTGAAAAAGAAGACCGTGGTAGGCCAATGCACGCCAGTATCACAAATTGTGAGATGCGTGAAGTCGAACGAAGATACGTCGCCGAAGAAGTGTCCACAACATCTATTGGACATTCTTACCACCAAATGCCAAAACCTCAGCCAAGACCAGCTGGCTAAAGTTAAAATGTTGATCCAAGAGTACCAAGATGTGTTCGCGCTGGAGAGTGGCTCTAAAGGAAGAACTAACGTGGTGAAACATAAAATTAATACCGGAGACGCTCGGCCGATACGACAACATCCACGCAGACTTCTTTTGGCGAAAAGAGAAGAAGCCGAACAAATAATTACGGATATGAAGAGAGAAGGCGTGATTGAACCTTCAAGTAGCCCATGGGCATCCCCAGTGGTACTCGTAAAGAAGAAGGATGGATCAACGAGGTTTTGACGTGACCAAAAAGGACAGCTACCCTTTACCCAGAATTGACGATACGCTAGACACCCTGTGAGGATCCCAGTGGTTTTCTACGTTAGATTTAAAGAGTGGATACTGGCAGGTAGAATTAGAACCCAAGGATCGTGAAAAAACAGCTTTTACGATCGGAACTGGTTTGTGGCAGTTCACTGTAATGCCCTTCGGCCTGTGTAACGCTCCTGCGACGTTCGAGCGTTTGATGGAGACCATCTTGCGCGGATTGTCTTGAAAGACGTGCTTGGTTACCTGGACGACGTAATTGTGGTTGGAAGGTCGTTTGAGGAACACTTGAACAACTTGAAGGAAGTGTTCCAGCGATTCAGTGGGGCTAACCTCAAACTGAGGCCAAAGAAGTGCCACGTATTTAAGAAGGAAGTGCAATACCTTGGCCACGTCGTATCTAGAGATGGAGTAAGGGCTGACCCAGACAAAATCCGAGCAGTGCAAACATGGCCAAGACCAATCGACAAACATCAGGTCCGAAGTTTCCTTGGGTGTTGCACTTATTATAGAAGATTTGTCCCCGAATTTGCCAATATTGCCAAACCATTGACAAAATTAACCGAAGAAAAAGCAGAATTTAGATGGAATGAAGACTGCGAAAATTCTTTTAATCAACTAAAACAAGCCCTAGTCACTTCGCCGATTTTGAGTTATCCAAGAGAAGATGGAAAGTTTGTTTTGGATGCCGACGTAAGCAATCTGGCCATAGGCGCGGTCTTTTAGCAGGTTCAAGATGGACAAGAAAAAGTTATCGCGTATTTTAGCAAGGTTTTGTCCAGGTCAGAAAGGAATTACTGCGTGACTAGGAGGGAGCTGTTAGTAGTCGTTAAGTCTATTGAACATTTCTACAAGTACTTGTATGAACGAAAATTTTTACTGAGAACAGACCACGCCGCTTTAAAATGGCTTCTGCAGTTCCGTAACCCAGAAGGACAAGTGGCAAGATGGATCGAGAGACTGCAAGAGTATGACTATGACACAGAACACCGTGCCGGAAGCAGTCATCGGAACGCTGATGCCTTGTCCAGAAGACCATGTCCGGCGGACTGCAGCCATTGTTCGCGACTGGAAGAAAAAGTCGAATGCCTCCGGAGAACTGCTATGATTGATGATGAGTGGGAACCTGAGCAGTTACGTAGCGAACAAGAAGACGATCCTAAAATAAGACTACTCCTGGACTGGAAAGAAATCGGCCGACGACCAACCTGGGAAGAAATGAGTGCTTTAGGCAGAAATATCAAAGCGTACTGGGCGCAGTGGGACTCCTTGATAGTATAAGACGGTCTTCTTAAGCGATTCCTAAAAAGTGTTGAGGGTACGGGAAACAGACTACAGTTGGTAGTGCCAAAGAGCCGGGTGGCAGAAGTGTTTTTTTTGGCATTAAGAAGACATTGGGTAAAGTACGAGAACGATTCTACTGGATGAACTAAAAGAGGATGTCATGAAATGGTGCCGTAATTGCACGGTCAGCTCATCAGGAAATGGTCCAGCGAGAAAGCGCAAAGCACCCATAAAGCAATACAACGTAGGAAGCCGTTCCCAGAATCCGATTCGGGAAATAAATACATCCTGGTGGCGATGGATTATTTCACGGAATGGACGGAGGCTTACGCCATACCCAATCAGGAAGCAGCTACAGTCGCAGACGTATTGGTAAAAGAGTTTTTCTGCCGGTTTGGAGTTCCGTTGGAATTACACTCCGATCAAGGCCGCAATTTTAAGTCTAGGCTGTTTCAAGAAGTTTGCCGACTGTTGGGAATTAAGAAAACTAGGACAACGCTTCTCCATCCTCAATATGATGGCATGGTTGAACGGATGAATCGAACAATGGATAAGTACTTAGCCAAGGTAGTGTCCGAACACCAAAGAGACTGGGATCAGTACTTGCACCGTTTCTTAATGGCATACCGATCATCCGTTCACGAAAGCACAGGACAAACACCATCCTGTGTCATGCTCGGTCGTGAAATACGATTACCATGCGATCTTCAATTTGGACGAAGACCGGAAGAAGAAGTTGCTGGAGAAGATTACGTCAGCAAGCTGGCCAAGAGGTTAGACGAAGTACATGAAGAGGTCTGTAAAAACACACAAATTGCCAGCGACAGGATGAAAACAAGATATGACGTCAAGGCGCAAAATGGTGGGTTTCAACCTGGCGATATGGTCTGGTTGTATAATCCTCAAAGGAGACGTGGTTTGTCGCTGAAGCTGCAAAGGCAATTGGAGGGCCCCTATGAAATCGTGCAGCGTATTAACGACGTCATATATCGCATCCGAAAACCGACCAGAGGCGGCCAAAAGTGGTCCACGTCGATCGTCTAGCCCCGTTTGCTGGTGATAACCACAATGCGCAAGTTCAGGTCCGAACCAGAGTAATAAGTAGCAGAACCAGGAATCTAATCGAAGAAATGGAGTTTGAGAAATTTATGACCTTATGGAAAAGCTAGGTTCGGAGTTACCACCCAGAAACAACAAGACCTGTTCCAGACACAAAAAGATTACGCCATCGCACATTGCGTGAGCGAGGATCTTGACATGTTCAAAGGGGTTGCAGTCGTGTTTAAAAAGAAGTTTGGGCATCTAAATGAATTACGAAGACAGCAACCGGCAGTCGGAAAAGTTTTAGGACTACGTGGTGACGAATGCTTCGTTTTCTATCTGGTCACCAAGAAATACTCACGTGTCAAACCGTTATACAAAGACAACAGTATCGTTTCGTATTTGCAAAATCACTGCAAATACGATGCTGCTTCAGAACACGTCTTTGCATCGAAATCGAAAAACGGACCTGTATAGGATGTCTTTAATAGAAATTCCTCAGGATGTCAATGAAGAACGTACGATGGGATGTCCTATGCGGGAAAAAATAATAGTTTAAAAAAACTAAAAAAACACGCTTTTATAAATAACCGAACTAAAAAGAAGACAATAATTTATAATTACAAACAAAATTATTAAATTCAGAGCAATAATATATAATTATAAACAAAATCACTAAATTCAGAGTTAAAAGCGCCAAGTATTTGTTATTTCTTTTTTTTTTGTAATTAATTATATCAATCATTGTTTTAACATGTATTCAGTTCGACTATTGCTGTCAATTTGTCATTTGACTGATATACATATAATACTGTCACTAAACACGACGTTTGAATACATACGTGACGAGATATTCTACAGCTGCACTGTTTTTGTTAAATCTAATAATTTTTTTGTAAAGATCAGAGGTTTTTATTTTTTTATATTTTGTGTTCACAGAAATAAATTTATCATTGTTTGTAACAATAGTTTAACGTGTACGACATTATACAGTGAAACTGTTATTTGTAGGATTTTCTATATTTTCGTAACTCTCCCTTATTGATAGCTGCCTTTAAAATAATTGTAACAATGATTATAGATGCACCTCACGTTTTTAACTGTAAATTTAGTGATTTTATTTATAATTATATATTATTGCTCTGAATTTAATAATTTTGTTTGTAATTATAAATTATTTTCTTCTTTTTAGTTCGGTTATTTATAAAAGCGTGTTTTTTTAGTTTTTTTTAAACTATTACTTATTTTCTATTTTTTAGTTCGGGTACCTATAAAAGCGTGTTTTTTCAATTTTCTAAGCTATCAGTTATTTTCCGTATTTTAATTCGATTTATCAATAATCAATTTTTGCGGACATGTGATTATGAAATATCTTACGAACTAAAAACGTATTGGAAACAGTAGTTATCGACAGTAAGACCTTATTTCTCGGGGAGAGAACCTGAGAAACAGCTATCACATCCAAGTGGTAATAGTGAAATACACTGGAACGATTTAAATGCGATAGACTTTGTCGAGATGCACACCTGCGCAGTTCACGCGCTCTGTCTTTGTCACTCTCATGCAGAGGATCCCTAAAGAAATCAATTAATCCTGACGATCCTAATTAGGATAATAAAAACTTTTTAATGAATTATTGCATTGTCATCGGTCCGTGAAACGCATGCAAAGTTTCAAGTTAATCAAACACCTGGAAACCGCTGAAAATTAAGCTCAAAGATTCCGTTACATACATACATACATCCCGAACTAATAAAAAGCGTGTTAAAAATTTATCAGTTATACCAAATTACAGCAAGTTTCTTATAAAAAGTATTGGTTAAAACATAAATAACTAGATTTCAAATTCAAAATCTAAAACTATGATTTAAAACGCCTATATTTTTCGTATTGTAAAATCAAAGATTATCAAATATTAAGCAGTCCGTGAACGTAACATGTATGTTGTAGAATAGCTTAGTTGGAATATCTTATGATAACAAATCCATCAGCTGGAGATCGCAGGTTCAAATCTCATCAGGGAAAAATCCAAGCAAAACAATTACATATTAAGTAAAATTTGCGATTTAAAAAATATATATAACAAAAATACACCTATAAAACAGCACGTAGGCAAACGAGAAAGAAGTAAAATAGTTACAATAAGTCAATTTTATTTATTCTTTGGTTATTTTTTAAGCTACTTAAAGGTAGTAAAAATAAAGCTATTTAAGCAGCACAGTTGTCCCCGAAAGATGGTTTACGGTTCCTTTACAGCTTCTTTAAAGCTTTGCTAGTACCGCAAACAGCTATATAAGCCCGATTTTAATGCATTAAAGGAGCTTTCTAACAGCTACATAACTGCGGAATTTTTAGGTACTTAAACACTTCATGGAGGCTTCAGTTTTTCCACAAGCCAGTTAAAAGTTGTAATGTAGAGACATTAGTTGTTCAAGTTGGCAACAGTTACGTTGGCAGCAAATCTAGGCGGTAAACATAAGATCACGCCATTTGTAATATTAGTGAATTATACTCGTATCTCGTATTCATTGTTCTGTATTAGCATTATTATTCAATGGTATTAGCCATTACTATTAATAGACGTTCCCGTTTAGGTAAGCCGATTTGTAAGTATTAGAATAAACATTAAACTAAACAATAAATGTTTAGTTTTAGAATTATAACCTAGGGTTTGTAAACTTAAGTTAAATAAAGAATAAGCAAAACATTATAAAAGTGTTCTAAAGAGTAACTTTAAAAGCTAAAGTAGTTATAAAAAAAGCTGGTTTTAGCTACAATTTGCTCACTGGGAATGCCATAATATAGCTAATAAAACACACTAAAAACAACGAAAAGAAAGTAAAAGTGGTGGTCTTAAAGCCCTGAAAAAGATAATTTTGACTAATAAGTTGTATACCTATAATTTTATAAGGTTTTTTAGACGGAGAAACTAATTTCGTTTAAAAATACAAGGTTATTATTGCGATAATGGCGACTTGTAAACGATACCTTTGTATATTTACATAAGATAAATGATGCACAGTGCAAAGTCAATTTATTTTTTCGTACATCCGATAGTAACCTTTGCTGAAATGCAAAGGAAAATAATGTAAACAAATTAAATTTGTAGTATTAAATAGTTTGTTGACACCCCTAGTAGAGCAAAACGTTTCTAAATCATTTACATTTGTAACATTTTTAATACGCTTAAATGGTACATTAAAACGTTTATAAAACATTTTCAAATCAATGTCATATTGCTTTAAAAGCGATTCCGAACATTGTTTTTTAGACGGTTTTTGAAGCGCATACAAATCGATTTCAGAAATAATACCAAAATTGATTGAAAAATTATTGCCTAAATCGTGTTTGTAACATTTTCAGTTAGTTTCCACTAAATATTAAACGTTGATGTCCAAAATAATTTACGGAGTTATCTACGTAACGTTGCAGAATAATACACAGTTATCATCTTTTAATGTTTCTAGAAACGATTTACACGTACATTTTTTGAATGATTTGTATTTGTATTTCCAAAACTATACATATGAAACCGCTAGACTGAATACAAAAAGCTATTAGATAGCTTTGTTTTTTGACGATTCAGTATTAATCCATTGGGACAAAATAGCGAGCCAAACTCGTGGTATGTAACCTTTGCCAAACGTAGAAATAACGAGTCTCACTCGTGATACTCATTATATTTTTTGGTTGTTTATAAAGCAATATATCAAATGACGGTTTTTATTCGTTAAACAAGTCCAATCGGCCGTCAAGATCAAGTTCTAGCAAGTTTTCCTATCCTATATTTTGAACGCATAATTGCATTATTTTGAAATTGAACTTTATAATCGTTGCAAACCCCGCCTGTGTAAACGTTCCAAAAACATTTCAAAAAATCGTTTTTTGAACGTATACTTTCCTTATTTTGGATTTAAACTTAATAATCGTTCCAATGCTATTTTAAGAAACAATTTAATAAATTAAATGAACATGAATGAGTAACGACTCTAGTTATCATTTTTAGAAGTGTTTTAAAACATTTCAAGAATGATTTAGGAAATGATTTATAGAAACATTGCAAAGGGCGGACATTTATCAAGTTTGAGACAAGTGTGAAACGATTCTGGTATATTTCTTTATTTCATAAAAATCGTTTTGAAAATGTTGCAGAAATGAATTTTTCTACTAGAGACCGTTAATAAAAAGAAATTAAAAATTACTGTAATGTTTAATTGACTGTTCTAAGAACTGCACAGTAATTTGTTGACACTAAAAATAAAAATAAATACAAAATAACGTTATCACATAAAACGTAGTAAGTGCAGTTGTTATGCTAAGAACCCACCCACCCATACTTTTAAAATACTTACATAAATAAATAACACTGCAAAAATAAAGCTAAATATGCAAAATAGCTACAATAATAGAATTTTTCACTCTAAACAAGCGTATTGTAAAATTTCAGCTAAAAAATTAATGCAAAATAAATTATTTTTTATGTAATAGAAGCAACCCCGAGAAGAAAACATAAACGGAAATTATGATTATTATAAACGGGGTTTTTCTATGTAGTAGTCCGTTATGTATGTCCGTTCTTTAATAAAGTAACAACATTACCCGACTGATAACATTATCCGCGATTCTAATAAGCAGCGTGAACTGTATAATAAATTTTTAACAGTTTTCGTTATATAATTTTTTACGTATGTAAATTATTCGAATTATTTTTACAGTTTCTTATAGAGTTAATTCTTCCTAACAATTTATTCAAATAAAAAACTTTCTAACATTAACAGTTTATCAGATATTTAATTTGTAATTTAAAATGAATTTGCAAATATAATATAGTTTCGAATCCTGCTTGCGACGATTTTTTTTTACTAATTTACTAAAAGGGTAAGTAATATCGAGGCGTACAAATATAAAGGTTAGTCGATATGATTATAATGAAATCGAAGAGCAAAATTGCAAAAAAATATAGCATGCTAGGAAATCAATACAAACGTGTACATATCACTCCAAAATGCACTCCAAAATGGTTTTATGACAACATAACCTTAAAAAATATGTAGACATTCCTTCATCATTCCTGATAGGAAAGTCGTGTGGTGACCACACCAGTTTTTTTATAATGTTTTTCTATTTAAATGGGTTTAAAACTTTAATTCAAATTTAAATGTATGTTAGGCTTATTTTAGCGATGTTCTTTAGATGACTCGTTTTAACAAGTTGATTATTTAACTCTAGATGTTTCTTGTTATATCATAGTTGGCGTATTTGCATGCTCTAGCTGTTTCAGTACGGTTCGGGTTTAATAACCCATTAAAGTTTTTTAACGCTTCTGGTACCTATGGACGGAAACGGTTCGGTTCTTATCAGTGTTGTGACGCATCTAGATACAAGTATCTATAGATACAGTATCTAGATACTTTTGGAGTATTTAGTTACATATCTAGGTACACTGGACAAAATGTAACTGTATCTGTATCTAAATACATTTTGCGTAGTATCTGAGTGGTTTAGATATTTAGATACTTTTTCTTGCTCAAGTTGTACATTATACAAATTTTTACTTTACTTTTTAAACACCGCGGTAGTTTTTCCTGTCAGTTCATCATGTACATTACAATTTGAATTTGGAGACTTTGTATTCGGTGTTTTATGAGTGCAATTCTTTCTACGTCGCCAATTCTAATAGAATTCTACCAAGTTTGGAGATTTTATGTAGTAGCGGGTATTTTGTGGGTATTATAAACTGTTGTAGAACTTTGGGGAAAACCGTGTATGAACCTACATTTTATATAATCTAGTATTACTTGAGAAATGTGACGTGTTAGCATTTATGCCACCAAACCAAATTCATAATACTTTAAAAAAAAGAAAACAAATTTCAACTTTGTAGAACTGAGTACAATTGTGGTCATTGTGGAACTTTCATAGTTTTTGCAGGAAATCGCGACAAAGTCAATTGGCAACACTGAATTTCTTCATCAGCTCAAATAGAACAAAGAAGTGGAAAAACTTTTTAGTGTTAGTAGTAAACTATTAACTCTACGTCGAAATATAATGACGAGACATTTAATATGTGCTATTAATTTTAAAACAAAATAAACTTTATTTCTAAATTTGTATTTTTTTATGCGATTAAGGTTGATAATGTAATGTATTGCTCAATACCCAGACAGCACACTGACGTCATATGACGACACTGACACGTCTTAATGACGTCTCGTAATTTTGACGTCAATAAGACGTAATGTGCTGCCTAGGATACAGTTATTGTGTTTTTAGCTGAGCCAAATAGACACTTTGTTTTAAATTTTATTTCAAGATTTTGTTAAAAATGTAGCTGACATGTATCTAGATTCTCTTAAACTATCTGTAACTGTATATAGATACTTTTTTTGAAAAAGTATCTTATCTATATCTAGATACAATTTATGAAAAGTATCTGTATCTGTATCTAGATACTAGAAAAAAAGTATCTGGTACAACACTGGTTCTTATTTTGTTCTTTAATTTTTTTTTTGATGTAGTTCGCTTATAGTTAAATTAAAATTTTAAAACATATAAAAAACATTTCATTATACTTATATGTATATATCTTTTAGAAATATATGCGCACATCTAAAAAACAAAACAAACATAAATTTATACGAAGATTAAGGAAACAATTAACATGATACACGTTATGGTTATAAAATATGACTCAAACGATAGATCAGCAATATATTGCATTGTGAGACTGCTTTTCACATTTTTTTAATTAATTTTATCTTGAGACTGTTTTACATATTTTTTCTGAAAACTTCAATTCACTGTCTAAAAAGACTGCTATCTGCAACGTCTGAACACTATATAAGCACAGCTATAAGCTTAGATTCATTTAATGAAACATATTCAAATGGACGAATAATCAATACATATAGTACAAATTCTACAGGTTTTTGAACTTGCGCTATAGGTATATCAAACTCCTGTGGTTATTAACACCACCACATTAAATATAAATATCACTACAATTTAAATGTAACAAGGAGTGTTACTATGGCAACTAGTATACGAACGAAATATCATGAATCAACAACACTAACATTTTTATTTACTTCTCCTCTTTTTTAATGATTAAACAAAAGGTATCCATTTACGATGGAAGAATAAAGAACTTAAGTTATAAAATAATTAAGTAATCAGGAAAGCTTGAAAAAAAAAACAAAAGGATGCCTTGTGGTAGTGTGAAGTATTTTATATGTGTCAAGTAAGTGATATGACATTTCACGCATTTTTTATTTTTAATAGTTAGTGCTGTATTGATATTTTTAAGAATTTTCTAAAATTTAAATACCCTATATTAATAATGGCACAATCAAAAGATAAAATGTCTGAAATTGATGAACATATTTTGAAAAGATTTGAAATTCAAAAAAGACTTGGAAAAGGAGCATACGGTATTGTGTGGAAAGCTATTGATAGAAGAAATAAAGAAGTAGTGGCTGTGAAAAAAATTTTTGATGCTTTTCGTAACCAGACTGATGCTCAACGAACTTTCAGGGAAATTATGTTTTTGAGATCATTTAAAGATCATCCTAATATAATAAAACTTTTGAGTATTCATAGGTATAAGTATATGTAATTAACATTTTTTATTTATAATTCAACTCTGTATGATTATAGAGCTGCAAACAACAGAGATATTTATTTGGGATTTGAATATATGGAAACTGATTTACATAATGTTATTAAACGAGGAAATATTTTAAAAGATATTCACAAGCGATATATAATGTACCAAATGCTAAAAGCGACTAAGTACATTCATTCCGGTAATGTTATTCATCGAGACCAAAAACCAAGTAATGTGTTACTGGATAGTTTATGCAGGTACTATTTATATGTTACTCAAAATACATTAATGATATATGCACATTCCACAGGTGCAAAATTGCGGATTTTGGACTAGCACGCTCTTTAACTCAAAATCTTGGAAACAGTCCAAACGATACAGATCCTACATTAACGGATTACGTTGCAACTAGATGGTATAGAGCTCCAGAAATATTAATTGCTAATCGAAAGTAAGAAATTAATCAATATTTTTTTGTTCTTATTTTTTTGGATATCTCAGTGGGCATTTTAATATTTACATATGCAAACAAGAAGAACAACAAACTCCTAAAATAAAATGTCTAAGTTAGAAGCAAAAAAAAGTAACTATATATGTTTTTTTAGGTACACAAAAGGAATAGATATGTGGAGTTTAGGATGTATTTTAGCCGAAATGATTCTAGGTAAACCTATCTTTCCCGGCACGTCTACAGTGAATCAAGTAGAAAAAATAATGGCTGCTATTCCAGTGCCATCACAAGAGGGTACTTGCAATAATGTTTAGAATTTTTATAATTTTTGTTTTTCAGATATCTCTCTGATTTGTTCGTCAGGAGTAAGCTCCTCTATGATTAAAAATTCAGCAACTTTACAAAGGGTGTCGCTAAAAACATTATTTGGATCAGATTCTTCGGAGGATTCTATGGATTTAATAAACAATTTACTTATTTTTAACCCTTATAAAAGACTGACAGCTGAACAAGCTTTGAAACACTCATACGTAGCTAAGTGAGATTTGGTTTATTCTTTTATTCAAAATGGACGTGTAAATTATTTTTAGATTTCACAATCCATCAGATGAAATAGAAATGAATATTAGTGTGATTCCTCCACTCAATGATGATGTTCGATTAACGGTAGACGATTATCGGAATAAATTATACGAAATAATGTCAACTCATCACTATGGCAGACCAACTAGAACAATTTTATCAAAAGCGTCTGTTAAACTTCACGCCGATATAAAAACTGAACCACGTAGTAAAATACCAAAAGATGTTAACAATTTCACTAAATCTCATTCACATTATTATGGAAACCAAAGGCCTTCAATAACGCAATCAGAATCAAAAATTAGCGAGACTAAATTAAAACAAAACATTCAAACTCGATCTGAACCAAAAATTTTAAGAAAATATAACATATTACCTCCGGAACAATCTTTAACAAAAAACAACGTCGAGGTAAAGAAGCATTCGCACTCAACTAGCAATTTTATATCTCGCGAGAAAGTTAGGAAGAAACCTTTAAATTCTAAAAGTAATATGTACATGCAGTCATTCAACAGCTACAATTCTACTCATGGTGTCATTACACAAAGTGCATTAATGGAATTGAGAGCGGCAGGAATGCGATCATTTGTTTAGGGTACTAGTGAGGGATTATTTTTTTGTGGGGGTTTTAAACACCATTATGCAATTTTACACAGTATTGAGATCACTTTTTGATCTATAGATTGTTTAACAGTATTATACAATATTTTGCACATAATGTAACTTTTACATTAAACATTTACATATTATGTATTTTGGTTTTTTATTTGTTTTTATGAAGTGCGTTAATTGTATTCTATTTCAAAAATCTTGATTATTTAGCGAATTTAGAACAAACGGAACAGGTTTCAAATAATACACGCCTACAGTACCTACATAGAAAGAAACAAGTAAAAATTGAAATATCCAAGAAACACATTGCAACTCTTTAACGAAATGCCACAAGTAAAGTACTTGGAAATTCTGCTAGTTCGGAAACGCATTTGGTAATAACACATTAAATTTTGTGTACTGACATGACCAGTGTTGTAAATTATCTATATAAATTTATATAGATAAATTAATCTAGATTCATATTTTTTATCTATTTATATGTATCTAGATACAATCAAAAATATATAAGTTATATGTATCTGTATATATATAACTTTTTATTTAAATTGTTTAAATAAAATTTATTAAAAATCCAGTATCTCGTAAAATTCAAGTTACAATATGTATGTTTTTCTTCAGTAATTTCCCACATTCTATAGTAGTTCTTCAAATGAACTCTATCTATCGTTATTACTACCTAGATTATTTCATCTATTATCTGTTATCTATATAAAGTTTGAATATTTTATCTATTATCTAATACTAGATAATTTTTGAAACAAAAAAAAATTATCTGTATCTATATAATTTAAAAATTATCTATTTACAACACTGGACATGACCAAAGCCATGATTTATGTGCTGTACGTAGTCTTAAGTCTTTAACGGTACAAGTTGCGGTTTGGTTAGCGGGTTCCCAAGCTACCATAAATGACCAATGACGTTAAATAACCGTAACTTTTATTCCCTGAGAGTAACGTTCCTAAATTTTTGTCATTTTATTGGTCAAATTAGTTTTTTTACATAGTCGCAAAAACTGTAGCGCATTTTATTTTACTATCTTTTGTAATTTTGCATTTTTTTAAATTTAATTTGCATAACCTCTTGTTTTTAAAAAAATAGTTTAAACGTAAATCTTTCGATTTAGTTTTAACAAATTACGATTTGAATGAATGAATAAAATTACTAAAACAAACATATATATGTATGTATATATATATATATATAAAACTTCTTTTTATTGCTGACGTTGAGATTCACATAGTCAAATTAATTAGAAAAGGGGTAGGTACTCTCAAAAGGTTGCAACAAAGTTCGTCAAAAAGGCTATTACTCGCGTCATCAACAAACATGAATTAAAAGTTTATTATAGGGATTAAATAATGCGTAAAGAATGAGATATACATTGAGCTATCACAAAAAATTTAATGTTGGTGTGTTGGGTTGGAAAATAATTTAGGTGCATTTAAAATAGTAATTTTATTTAAAAACAGCGGTAACGAGTTCTTACTTATAATGAAGTGTGTCGATATATGTAACACAATTTTACGTATTGTATTGACTAGGAACTATAACGAAACTAGCACTAATAAATTAACAAAACACACAAATGAAATGTGTTGTACTAGGCAAATTACATAAAAATGTTTACAGTAATTACAGTAGCATTGTACAACTCGAAAAGAAAGCATGATTTTTATGATATACTTAGATTTTATAATTACTACACACTTCTATTAATTAATACTAAAAATAAATTTTGATTATAAAAAAATTATACACATTTATAGTTTCATATTAATTTGGACATAATATTATAACAAAAAACAGCTAATAAATTCACCTTATTTTTGATTATTTAAATTACCCGCGTGTTCTGGTAAAAAATATAAAGACGCGTCATTGGTTCTCTTTACCAATGCGCAATTTGACAGAATGAAAACAGTGCAGTTTTCGACAGTACGTTTGTGGCCATCAAAATGGCTGTTAATGATAGTAAAGCTCCTTTAAGATATGTAAAAAGAGTGCAGTTTGGCATTCTTAGTCCAGATGAAATCGTAAGTAACATAATCTCACAAGCTGAAAAATACTCGGACAATAATTTCTCAAAAGTTCTACATAAGTTGACAAATTTGTCTCGAAACAGATTTTCCCTGTTATTCATAGCCTTGCATCAAAATAAACTGTTGGGGTTCATAAACATCTATAAGTATAAACACAAGCATTGTTAGATTATGATATTGAGTGATTGATATTCAGACCAATCTATTGCACAATATTAAAAAAACATTCCATTTAATGCTTTTTCTATAGGTTTAAATCATAAGGAATTGTATTGAAGTGCTTTTATATTTCATTGAATACATTGTGATGTTTATATTATTATATGAATAGTTTCTTTCTAAATTATAGCGTCGTATGTCGGTTACCGAGGGCGGCATTCGTTTCCCTGAAACGATGGAAGCGGGCCGACCAAAACTTGCAGGTCTCATGGATCCTCGACAAGGTGTAATAGATAGAAACTCTAGGTGCCAAACTTGTGCTGGTAATATGACAGAATGTCCAGGGCATTTCGGTCATATTGACTTATCAAAACCTGTATTCCATGTGGGGTTTATTACCAAAACTATTAAAATATTAAGATGTGTGTGTTTTTATTGCAGTAAATTATTAGTTAGTCCAGTAAGTAGATATATATTCCTTAACTTCATATGGTTTTACTTAAAATTGTATTTTAGAACAACCCAAAAATCAAAGAAGTTGTGATGAAATCAAAGGGCCAACCTAGGAAACGGTTGGCTTTTGTTTATGATTTATGCAAGGGAAAAAATATATGTGAAGGTGGTGATGAAATGGACGTAGGCAAAGAAGGTGAAGATCCTGGTGGGTATTTTAATGTGACTATTGGAATATTGTTTATTTGTAATTTTAGGAAAAAGACAGGGGCATGGTGGTTGTGGGCGTTATCAACCTAATATTAGAAGAGCAGGTTTAGATTTAACTGCTGAATGGAAACATGTTAATGAAGACTCACAGGAAAAGAAAATACCACTATCGGCAGAAAGGGTGTGGGAGATTCTTAAACACATTACAGGTATTTTCCTTATTTCTTTTTAACTTTAATTAAAAGATTTAAGTTTTTTTTTAAATTGATTTGGAATTTTTTTTGTCGACTCATGTGAGTTAAGGTCTTTTTTTTAAATTGGACAATTTAGTTTAAAAAAGAGTGTATTAGTATTCTAATAGTTTTCATATTTTTCGTATTTTTTCCTTCTGTTTCATGATTATCATAATTTTAAAACCATCTTATTCTAGTTTTGATTAAATTAAAGTATATGCCTTATTCCTATCCAGTTGATTTTAAGCTATTTATATTATATTTATCTATTGTATGCTCTCTATATTATTTGAAGAGAAATAATTAAATTCTATTTTGTTTGTTTTGCTCAAGAGGTCGGTTTTCGCGTAATAAGACTATTCTTCACATATAAACTCTTCAAAACACTTAAGTAACTTTTAAATCATCTTAAAGGACAACACAGAACAATATAAAAGGTTTTAATCAAAATATATTATATGTAAAGTGAAAGTGTAGTGTTTATATGTAATTTATATTTAAATATTTTGTATATTTCAAATTTTCTGTGGAATTTTTAAGAAATATTAACATCAACATTCTCTTTTATGAAATATGCTTAAAGGAATAAAAGAGTTTTAATAAAAAAGCAAATATAAAGTAAGCATGTTTAAAGTTATTTATCTCTTGCAGCAGTTAATTTTATATTGTTTTTCAAAATATATTAAGTTTCGTTTTTGAGTAAACTACGATTTTTCTCTACTGCTTATTTTGTTAAATATTTTGGTATACGTATGAGGAAGATTTTAAATAGTTTAAGAATTTATGGCTTTATTCACTATTTTCCTCCATCTCTTACTGTCCATGGCTACTGCTCCCAGTTGTTTATTTCTATTTTATTCAAGTCTACTTTCACGCGTTTAATCTATTTTCTCTTCGGTTTTCCTCGTTTCATTTTACCGATCGCTTCTAAATCCACTATTAATTTGAAGTTTGCTTCTTTAATTCTTGTTATATATTCTATCCATCTTAATTTTCGTTTTTTATTTTGGTTACTATATCAGGTTTTTTGTATAATTTTATTAGTTCCTTGTTTGTTTTTTTTTTCTCTACTGGTTACCGACTTTTGTTTTTGTTTTAATTTTATCTTCGTTGTTGCCGTGATTTGTTACTTTGCATTTCTACATATATGAACTTATCTTTATAACCAAAACAATATTCCTTGTTGTCGAGCATGCTTTTTAGGTTATTCTTTCAGTCTTCTTGCCAATGTCTTATTTCCATGAACTGGGAATTTTCTTGTTTGATTTCCAATTCTCGTTCTCCTATTTCCTTTATAAGCTCTTTTGTTATTGATTTCAGTTCTTCTTTTGTCGTTACCCATATGATATATTGTCTGCAAAGGCTGATATATCATGCGAGTTATTAATTATTGATGCTCTTGTATTTATATTTGTCTTTCATATTACTTGTTAAAAAGTGTCATTGACAAGGGGTCTCTTTGCTTTACTCCAATATTTGATTCAAAACTTCTCCAAGTGTCCTTTTTGTTGCTGTTAATGTCATGTTTGTTAGATCAGTTAATTTTATTAACTCTATTTTTTCCATTACTGATTTCTTCCTAATTTGATTGTAGGCCTGCTTAAAATTGATCAACAGGGCATACAGTTTTATTGATTTTTCTAGGCTCTTTTCTGTTTCTACTTTTAGTTGGAAGATATGATCCATTATTGACCTTCCGAGTCTGAAGTCGCTTTGATATTCTTTTTGATCCTTCTTGTATTATCCGCTATTCATTGTATGCACTTTCTTCATTTTTATTTATAAGTACGATGATTTGTCTGTATTCCTCTTTATTCTGCTTCTTAATCCTGCGTAAAATTTCTTAATTTCGCTTTGGTTATAATGTTCTTGCAAACTTTGAATTTTCTTTTCTAGCTGTTTTCTTCTGTCTACATATATTTATTTAGCTATAATAAATGCGTCTTTCTCTGCTCATTGTTGCTTTCTTAATTTTCTATTTCAGACTTGACATTCGCCGTCATACCAATCATTTTTCTTAGTTCTTTCATATTTTTGTATTTTCTTGTGAAATGATTTTCTACTCGTATAATTTTTTCCCATCTGATCTTTGTTTTTGATGTTTTGGTTTTCTAGACAACTACTGTGTTTTACTTTTTGATTATTTTGAACTTCTTGAATGATTCATTTTTCCTTTGGTGCCTTTCTATTCTTTCTGGTCTTTCTTGTAGTTTTTCTATCACTAAGAAGTTGTATCGTCTTCTCTATAGCTTTTGATATTTACAAGTAATTTTGAGTGGCGATTTTCTATTACCATGTTATCAATTTGATTCATGGTATTACCATCCAGTAGTATTTACGTTTATTTATGTATATTTTCGTATGTTTATCATAAATGATGTGCGAATTTATAGAATATAATCATAACTTTTTATTTATCTATTAACGCAAACAAAGATAAATTAGAACTTTGTTTGAAACTAATTTCTTGGTATTTAATGCATGCCTCGAGTCGTTTCAACAAATCATTAATTGAATGTTTTCTGATTAACTTATAGTTTACTGGTTATAAGTCAATATTGCGTCTTATGAAATTTGGTATTCTGGTTTGAAGTCGAGCTTTAGTTGTTTTTCTTTATGGATTGACACAAAATGTTTGTAGAATGCATACAGTATAGTAAAAAGACTTTATATTGATTGATGTTTTGTTGATGGTCTATCTGTCATATAATACACTTTACTTTTCTTTGAGTACTACTTTCTTAGGCTTTGGACGCATTTAGGAATTTATTAGCAATTAATTGTTTTTTATGATACTCTATCATTGAATTCTTCTAAATGATACTGTATGTATCAGATATAATTATGTTAGGTATTTGTAAAATAATAAACGATGCTTTTACACTTTCACCAATAACACAGCATAACTGTTTTTGTGTGTAATTGTGCTTTTAAAGTCTGTAAAAATGTCAATTTGTATTCAACTGTTCTTTACTGTGCTATATTCTTCACATTGCATTTTTGTACAATGATTTGTTTAATGTTGTATAATTACTTTTATTTTTTATTGTTATAAAATGAGAATATATTGACGCTGTTTATGTGCTTTAGATGAAGAATGTTTTATACTGGGCATGGATCCGAAATTTGCTAGACCAGATTGGATGATTGTAACAGTTCTACCAGTACCACCATTACCTGTTCGACCTGCGGTAGTTATGTATGGTTCAGCAAAAAATCAAGACGATTTGACACATAAATTGGCAGACATTATAAAATCAAACAACGAGTTACAAAGAAACGAATCTACTGGGGCTCCAGCACACGTTATATCTGAAAACATTAAGATGTTACAGTTTCATGTGGCCACTTTAGTTGACAATGATATGCCAGGAATGCCAAAGTAAGAGTTTCAATTGTGCATAATAAATATAAAACAAAAGTTCAGTTTTTAAGCGTAACATGTTTATTGTAGAGCAATGCAGAAATCGGGGAAACCCTTGAAGGCATTAAAAGCGAGACTTAAAGGTAAAGAAGGACGTATTAGAGGAAATCTTATGGGTAAACGTGTTGACTTTTCGGCACGGACTGTGATTACGCCAGATCCCAATTTACGGATAGATCAAGTTGGAGTACCTAGAAGCATCGCTCAAAATCTTACATTCCCAGAAATTGTGACCCCATTTAATTTTGACAAGTACGAACTGGTTTTATATAATAAGTATATTTATTTACGTTCTTTTTAGAATGTTAGAATTAGTTCAAAGAGGCAATTCACAATATCCCGGTGCCAAATACATAGTTCGTGATAATGGGGAAAGGATTGACTTACGGTTTCATCCGAAACCATCAGATTTGCATCTGCAGTGTGGTTATAAGTATGTTTGAAGTATAATACAAATGTTAGTCTTATTATAGTTGATTTAGGGTTGAAAGACATATACGTGATGGCGATCTTGTTATATTCAATCGACAACCGACTTTGCACAAAATGAGTATGATGGGTCACAGAGTTAAGGTGTTACCATGGTCAACCTTTCGTATGAATCTTAGTTGCACATCACCTTATAATGCCGATTTTGATGGTGATGAAATGAATTTACATGTACCACAAAGTATGGAAACTAGAGCAGAAGTTGAAAACCTTCATATAACACCTAGACAGGTTTGAGATATTTGATATACAAATACACCACTTGACTTAAGGAACATTTTAGATTATTACTCCACAAGCTAATAAACCAGTTATGGGTATTGTGCAGGACACATTAACTGCTATTCGTAAAATGACAAAAAGGGACGTTTTTATAAACAAAGAACAAATGATGAATTTGTTGATGTTTCTTCCTATCTGGGATGGAAAAATGCCTAGACCCGCAATTTTAAAACCGCAACCACTGTGGACGGGAAAACAAATATTTTCACTTATCATTCCTGGAAATGTAAATATGATACGTACTCACTCAACACATCCTGATGATGAAGATGATGGTCCGTATAAATGGATATCACCAGGAGATACCAAGGTTAATTATTATGATTAAATTAATTATAATTTAGTTTACAGCCATTGATTAGATTTGTAGTATTTGTAGTACCTTCGTTATAGTTTTAATGTTTTAGGTAATGGTCGAACATGGGGAATTGGTAATGGGGATTTTATGTAAAAAAACACTGGGAACGTCGGCAGGTTCATTACTTCATATTTGTATGTTGGAACTTGGTCATGAAGTTTGTGGAAGGTTTTATGGCAATATCCAAACTGTTGTCAACAATTGGCTGTTACTAGAAGGTAAATGTTTAGTAAATCACACTTGTTGTTTCTTTTAAATAAAAATATTGTATGTAATACTTTTAAATTAGTGGGTAGTTGCAGTGGTAATGTGCCGAATGGTGCAGTATGTTTGTTTCACTTGATCACACTAAGTCAAATAATTTTTTCATTAAGTACTTTTGCTTCACTCAAAATCGAATGTAGATTTTAAATATTAGAAATGTACAGTGTATATTTAACAGAATTGAGTAGCAACATAATGGGTAAAACATGAGCGCATATATTTTTTTAGGTTGTAAACTTGAAACAAAACATCTATTTTGATTTTTTCTCATAAAAATAGTGTTAAAAGTAACTATCAAAGAAATTAGAGCAAAGGAGGAGTCATCTCACCAATGAGTGGAAAATGGTTTCTAACTGTCAAAATAGTTACAGTTGGAAATATTGGTCAAATATTGCATTAGTGTTATGGTTTCAGTTTAGTATTCAATATAAATTTTTATGAAATTACTATAAAATGTCCCAAACTGTTTTTTATAGGTTGATTCACATTGTAGGAGCACTTCTAAAAAAAACGGGTTGATGTTACTTTCATCATTCACTTAGATTTCAAGACATTTCTCTTTAGGTCTTTTTCATTTGCTAGTATTAATTAATTAAAATTTATTTTTGAGAAAAAAAACAGGGATAAGCGTATCATGGGAAAAACCAATGTTGAAGCAATTTGGGATCAATAAGTTGATTGAATTAAGCTCATGTATAAGCTGTTTCAAATAAAAGATAATTATGTGTTTTTATTCGTTTATGGCTAAAAAAGACAATATAGAAGTTCCTGGGGTCCTGCAATTGCTCTGTGTATAAAGTATTTGAGAAGTAGCAGTATATAGTGGATTTTTATTGTCATTTAAGACGATTCCTTTTTATGTTAATTCAGAATACTGTTAAACAGTTAATCCAAATTAATCTGTTAAGAATATTAAATCAAGAAATTATATTTTGTATATGTTTGATCGTAGGTCACAGTATTGGTATAGGAGATACTATTGCTGATCCCCAGACTTACTTAGAAATTCAGAAAGCGATTAAAAAAGCTAAAGAAGATGTAATAGAAGTTATTCAAAAAGCTCACAACATGGAGCTAGAACCAACGCCTGGTAACACTCTGAGGCAGACTTTCGAAAATCAAGTAAACAGAATTTTGAACGATGCTCGTGACAAAACTGGTGGTTCAGCTAAAAAATCTTTAACTGAATATAATAACTTAAAAGCTATGGTAGTTGCTGGTTCTAAAGGATCTAACATTAATATCTCACAGGTGGATATTATTATAGTCGAATAAAGCTTTTATTTAATATTTGTTTTAAAGGTTATTGCCTGTGTAGGGCAGCAAAACGTAGAAGGAAAACGTATTCCTTTTGGTTTTCGTAAACGTACATTACCTCATTTCATAAAGGACGATTATGGTCCTGAATCAAGAGGATTCGTAGAAAATTCGTATCTAGCCGGTTTGACCCCGTCGGAATTTTACTTTCACGCTATGGGAGGTCGTGAAGGTCTTATTGATACTGCTGTAAAAACCGCCGAAACTGGGTATATTCAACGTCGTTTAATAAAAGCTATGGAATCTGTAATGGTACATTACGATGGTACGGTGCGTAACTCGGTTGGTCAGTTAATCCAGTTAAGATATGGAGAGGACGGGCTGTGCGGAGAAATGGTAGAATTTCAAACTCTGCCTACCGTGAAACTTAGTAATAAGGCGTTTGAAAGGAAGTTTAGATTTGACCCTAGCAATGAAAGGTACTTGAGAAGAATTTTCAATGAGGAAGTGAGTAAACAACTTATGGGTTCGGGCGAAGTTATATCAGAACTGGAACGAGAATGGGAACAACTTCAAAAAGATAGAGAAGCCCTTAGACAAATTTTCCCAAGTGGCGAATCTAAAGTTGTCTTACCTTGTAATTTACAAAGAATGATTTGGAACGTACAGAAAATTTTCCATATAAACAAACGCGCACCTACAGATTTATCACCTTTAAGAGTCATTCAAGGTATCTGTTATATTAAACAAAAATGGAATCCTAAATCTTTATTTTTAGGCGTACGGGAATTACTTCAAAAGTGCATCATTGTAGCTGGAGACGATAGATTATCAAAGCAAGCTAATGAAAATGCAACTTTACTGTTCCAGTGCTTAGTTCGTTCAACGTTATGTACAAAGTGCGTCTCTGAAGAATTTAGGTTGAGTACTGAAGCTTTCGAATGGTTAATTGGTGAAATTGAAACAAGATTTCAACAGGCACAGGTTAATATTTGCTATTTATTTTCAATTAATGCCTTTTAGTTATTAACAGTAATTTGCCTTCTACATTATTTATTAATTGTCTACTCTTATTACTATTATTACTTATTAATGTTATATTAGACCCTATTTTGGGACTATGATACCCGGTATAAGTTTTAGACATTGAAGTTACATATAGGTATGGTGCGAGTAATTGTTTCAACGATTGTAGGCAAATCCTGGCGAAATGGTAGGCGCGTTGGCGGCACAATCTTTAGGAGAACCGGCAACTCAGATGACACTGAACACTTTCCATTTTGCTGGTGTATCGTCGAAAAACGTAACCCTTGGTGTACCACGTCTAAAAGAAATTATAAATATTTCAAAAAAACCAAAAGCTCCGTCATTAACAGTGTTCTTAACAGGAGCAGCAGCACGAGATGCAGAAAAAGCAAAAAACGTTTTGTGTCGTTTGGAACATACTACTTTAAGAAAGGTTTACAGGGTATTTATTTATTATATTTTTTTAGTATTTTTTTTTAAATAGGTAACTGCAAATACTGCCATCTATTATGACCCAGATCCACAGAATACAGTAATTCCCGAAGATCAAGAGTTTGTTAATGTATATTATGAAATGCCTGATTTTGACCCTACAAGAATATCGCCATGGCTTTTACGTATTGAGTTAGATCGAAAAAGGATGACAGGTTCGTAACAATTTTGATTATTCGTTTAGTGTTAAAACGATTTCAAATCGACACATACGTTATCTTTTCCTGTGGGAAGTTTTAATTTGTGTAGCTTAAACATTTTTTGCTAGGCATTTAGGAATATAATCCCGTAAACAGATTTATTAATTCTCCACATATGTCGATGTGAAATTGATTGAACTCGAACTGGTTTTTTTGATAATTAAAATTGTAGATAAAAAGTTGACTATGGAACAAATTGCTGAAAAAATTAACGCCGGTTTTGGCGATGACTTAAATTGTATATTCAACGATGATAATGCTGAAAAATTAGTATTGCGCATACGTATTATGAATAGCGATGACGGGAAATTTACTGAAGGAGGTGATGAAGATGTTGATAAAATGGATGATGACATGTTCCTTAGATGTATTGAAGCTAATATGCTCAGCGATATGACGTTACAGGTTACAAATTCTAATTCTACGTTTGCCAGAATTAACATTAACAATTACAGGGTATTGAAGCCATCGCTAAAGTATACATGCATCTACCTCAAACTGATAGTAAAAAGAGAATAGTTATTACAGAAACTGGAGAATTTAAAGCAATTGCTGAATGGTTATTAGAAACAGACGGCACCAGTTTAATGAAAGTGTTGTCTGAAAGAGACGTCGATCCTGTTCGTACTTTTTCTAACGATATTTGTGAAATATTTTCTGTACTTGGTATTGAAGCTGTACGTAAATCTGTGGAAAAAGAAATGAACGCTGTTTTACAATTTTACGGTCTCTACGTCAACTACCGCCATCTTGCTTTGCTATGCGACGTAATGACTGCTAAAGGGCATCTTATGGCTATTACTCGTCACGGTATCAACAGACAAGACACTGGTGCTCTTATGAGATGCTCTTTTGAAGAAACCGTAGATGTACTAATGGACGCAGCTTCACACGCTGAAGTTGATCCTATGAGAGGGGTTTCTGAAAATATAATTATGGGTCAATTGCCTAGAATGGGTACAGGGTGCTTCGATTTATTATTAGACGCTGAAAAATGCAAAATGGGTATTCCAATTCCACAAACGAATGGTGCTGATATAATGAGTTCTGGAATGTTCTTTGGTTCGGTGGCAACACCAAGTATGAGTCCAGGAGGTGCAATGACTCCTTGGAATCAAGGGGCAACTCCATATGTTGGAGGAAGTTCTTGGTCATCGCCAAGTGAGTTACGCTAATTAATAAAATGTTTCAATTCATTCATCTCTTGTATGTTTTAGATATGTTGGGAAGCGGCATGACACCTGGGGGACCATCATTCTCTCCATCTGCAGCATCAGATGCCTCTGGCATGTCTCCGGCATACGGATCTTGGTCTCCGACTCCTCAGTCACCCGCGATGTCACCATTTTTGCCGTCTCCGAGAGGTACTTCTCCATCTTACAGTCCTTCGAGTCCTGCTTATCAGCACATAGCGTCACCTTCGATGACGCCGGCATCTCCAGGATATGCGGCGAATTCTCCTGGTTATACTCCTACCAGTCCAAATTACAGTCCTACTAGTCCAAATTATTCACCTACTAGTCCTAGTTACAGTCCTACATCTCTCTCGTATTCTCCCACAAGTCCGTCTTACTCACCTACTTCACCTAATTATTCTCCTACTTCACCATCCTACTCACCAACATCTCCATCATACAGTCCTACATCCCCAAGATATTCCCCCACATCACCTGGGTATTCACCGACGTCACCAAATTATTCCATTACATCTCCTAGTTATTCGTCGACATCTCAAAGTTATTCGCCTTCTTCCCCATCATACAGTCCAACGTCGCCTACCTATTCTCCAACATCTCCTAGCAGCTATTCACCCTCGTCACCAAATTACTCTCCAACTTCTCCAAACTATTCTCCATCTTCACCGAGGTATTCTCCAACTTCTCCTAGTTACTCACCAACATCCCCGAACTATTCTCCATCTTCTCCCCAATACTCGCCTACTTCTCCAAGTTATTCTCCATCCTCGCCAAAATATTCACCTACATCTCCAAGTTATTCGCCCACATCCCCATCATTTTCAGGAGGCAGTCCTCAATATTCGCCAACTTCTCCGAGCTACTCTCCGACTTCGCCCAGTTATTCATTATCTTCACCTCAACACACTCCTGCTGCGAGTTCTAGATATTCCCCATCCTCTCCTAATTATTCTCCATCTTCACCAAATTATTCTCCCACATCTCCACAATATTCTCCCAATGCCAGTACAAAATATTCTCCCACATCTCCTACCTACACACCAACTTCACCAAGTTACTCACCTGCTAGTCCTGCATATTCTCCTGAGCCACCAAGGTATTCTCCATCCTCTCCTAGTTATTCGCCTACAAGTCCTGAAGGCGATCAAGACTAAAAACTGTACATATTTAAAGTATTTTTATAATTCTATATAGATTTACCTGTAGCATTAGTTATTGAACATTAAATGGATTTGTTGCACTAATTGTTGTTCAGAATCTATAACGATCACTTGTAATTGATGTGATCAATTTTATATAAACAAAATTTTAAATAGAAACCACGTACCTGTAGATCACAGTTTAAACTAAAACGACCTTTGCTACACGATTCAAACATCTTATTAAGTGTGTGGCTTGATTTTGTATTTTTATATTGCAATAAATTCTGTAAATAACAAAAAAACGTTATGAATAGAAAAAATGTTACTGTAGAAGAGTTATAAAAGTATAGGATGTGATTATTTATCGTGCATTTACATCGCAGCGCAAAATTGGAACGAAACTTTTTAAAGCTAAAGATTAAAACAATGAAAATGAAATTACAGATCGTCAACGGTTTAATGCATTTGATTAGAGGTAATATATTTTTGTAGTGCCGTAGATTACGTGTACTTATTTAAAATTAAAATATATAAATTTGTTGATTTAGTTATAGTACTTGTAAAGATGATCATGAACTTTAAAAATAAAAATATAACTAATTAATAGTAGTTATAATTGAGTGAATAGTTAAACCCCAAAATTGTATGTTTTTTTGTTTAATTTGATATGATTAGCTTTTACTTTCTAGTATAACGATGTTTTGTTGTAGTGTGTTATTACATTTTTCTTTAGCCACCTTATAGGTGTAACTTGGTGTAACTGCAATCAAAACAAAATCAGTTGTGAATTTGGTTTTTTGGCGTTATTTAACATTCTGTTACAAAGAACACGTCCCGAGTTAACTATAACCCATAACCTATGGTTAACTTTAAAATTGTGTCATGCCTGAGTAATTAAAATTTATTAAAAGTTGTTAATTGTTAAAATATAGATCTAAAATTACACATACATACTTCAGTTTGAAACGGACCGATTTAAATTCAAATCCTTAGACATGTAAAATTACACAGGCGTTATCTAGCGAAGAAAAAAAAACCAAAACTAAAAATCTGTAAACGCGCATGTACTTAGAAGGGTGAGAGGTTTTAAGGGTACGACGCCAGGAAGCGGTCGGGATCTTAGGGGTGAATCTTGTTGGAGATTGCTATCGACCTCGCCTTAAGTCAGATCGATATCAGTGATTTTCTATATTTTGTTTAAATTTTTTTGTGGTGATTGTGTACTTTAGGTATGTAAATACATTTAATAGCGTTAACTAGTCTAAAAGATGTCCTATGTGATCGCAATGTTATTTTTTTTGTTTCCTCAAATTTAAATATAAGAATTCTTGGACGTGGCCGTATAAAGGACGCTTCAGATGAAATTGAGATTTATCGTTTCTTTGTTTGGCAATTTTAATAACTTCATTTAGCATGTGTAGTTTTGTACAAAACATTGAGAACTTGAACTGTAACTACAATAATTACCCGTTTATGTTTACGTTTAAACATTATAAAAATGTAAGGGGCGAAATTTAAAGTTAACGTTTTTTGTTGCCATTTCAATAACTTCATTTAGCGTGTGTAATTTTGTATGAAACATTGAGGATTAGAAAAGTAACATCAGTAATTAACAATTTTGTTCGTAAATTTAAATGTTACCAAATGCAAGGGGCGTGTTATTGTACTCGTTACGTAATAATTCCTTTGTTGTGAAAAGGAGACTATTCAGATTTCTAGCTTATTTGTTTTTGTTATGTTATTTGTGTACGTGTCATAGATTTTAGAAACAAGTGGCACTAATTTATTGAGTTATTTTCTTTCTACACTATTAATTAATAATTTCAAAATGTTCATTGTTGATTTTAATTCTAAAGTATATCTTAACAATTTGTTTGCTTTTTTTTTGTTGTTTATAACGTGATGATGCGGAAGTCGATCAAATATTGGACGCAGTTTTTAGTCGTAACATTTATCTATTGATAGTGATTATAATAGGTTTGATAACAGATATAAAGACCATTGTGTGTATTGCCTTGTAGAATGTAAATCTAATATTTTTCTACCGTGATTGGTCAACAACGAACGGCCGCAGGTTGCTCTCATGCTATGGGACTCTGTATTTTTATGTGTAATGACGCAAGTTGCTTCCATGCTATGGGACCTTGCATTTTTGTGTTTTCTAGTCGCGGTAGGTTGCTTCCATGTTATGGGACCCTACATTTTTGTTTACTTGTTTTATATATATATATATATTAAACATGTGTTATACTTTTATTTTTTGTATTACTGATTTTATATATGCGTATACATGTTTTTGGATTTACTTGTTCCAAACTTTCAACTTTAGCTGGGTTGATTCGTAACCAGGACCCCAGTACCCATTGACGAGGGCGCCGATTATATAACACGTCTTTAGTTTAAAATGATGATGTTTGTGCACGTGTTTATATGTGTTGGTATTTAAATCTGTTATCAGGTCTGTTTATTTGTCTAATTTACTGTAATTTGATATGTCCTTGCTTTACGACGTGTGTTAATAGTTTTGATTAGAAGCGATTGCTTTATCAACCTAAATTATGTACAGTGTTGTAAATTATCTATATACATTTATGTAGATAAATTAATCTAGATTCATATTTTTTATCTATTTATATGTATCTAGATACAATCGAAAATATGTAAGTTATACGTATCTGTATATATATAATTTTTTATTTAAATTATTTAAATAAAATTTATAAAAAATCCAGTGTCCCGTAAAATTTAAGTTACAATATGTATGTTTTTCTTCAGTAATTTCCCACATATATATATAGTATGTATAGTAGTTCTTCAAATAAACTCAATCTATCGTTATTACTACCTAGATTATTTCATCTATTATCTGTTATCTATATAAAGTTTGAATAGTTTATCTATTATCTAATACTAGATAATTCTTGCAAGAAAAAAAATTTATCTGTATCTATATAATTTAAAAATTATCTATTTACAACACTGATTATGTAATGATCTTGCATTAATATTCAGTTAAAGGACCGGAGGGGTTTCTTCGCTCTGTTCTTACCATCCTATGGCTCCCACCAAACAGGCGAAATTTCGGTCAAAATTTAACGAGTTAAATTCGAATAAAAATCACGATTCATTATTTTTTTATTATGTGTTTTATTTAAACTACTACAGCCTTCTTACATATCGACAGTAAGCAGTGTATAACGAACTTAACACAACGTAGATAGAGAGGGAAGGGGGGTAGCTTGATGATCACAGCCACAGCGATATGTCGCTAATTTTTGTTTGTTCGCGGGTTTTAAATTACAAACGCGAGTGGGCTACGTCACAAGTTGAACTGAACTATTCAGAACTCTTGTCAAAAATAGTAATATTCAACGCGTTTTAGTACTTTAGAGAGAGGTCGTGCTGGATTTGTGAAGTTAGCATTAAGGTAAGAAATACGGAACTTTTTTAAATTTTTATCAGGAACTGTAGAACTATGAAAAGTGCTGTTAGAACTCTTAATCTGCAAAATTATTATAAAAATAAATTACTTAATTTAAATAATCGAGACTGAACAAACACAAATTGACTAAAATATAAAATAAGAAATTATGTTTATTATGACTATAGTGTTGTAGTGTAACGTGCGAGTATTTGAAAAGAAAGAATATCCCGCGTAAAATCGTCTACCAACTACGTTGTCAAAACAAAATTTTAGCTTAAACCAACACCAAAAAAACTATAGTTCATTACTCTGTTTTACTCTCGGACATTAACATGCGTGAAATAGGTCTGTCCATAATAAGAAAGGTGAGAGAGAGAGAAAAAAAAAGTGATATAAAAAAACTAATACTTGTAATAAAATGTCGATTTATTGTATGACTTCCGCTATGCTCGATTACTCGATGGAGGAAGAGCATGCAAGAAACCTCCACCAGTCGTTATCTTTTCATATCCAAAATATTTAACAAGCAATAAAATAAAATACACACATGCAAATAATGTAGAAAAATGCAATAGATTACAGAAATTCATAAATAATGAATCTAATCTACAAATTGAATACGGAAGCTTGCTTTGATCAAAACATATTAAGAGGACCTTAATCGCTACGTTACACCTTCGCATATCATCAACCAAAACACAAGAATTGTTAAAGAGTGGACATGCCATGTCCAAGGTACCAATGTCTCTGGATTGCGAGTACGTATGGCTAAAGTTGAAGATGCTCCGAAATTGCAACATTAGTAAAACCGGCTACCAAAGTAATCTAATCATGGCTCATCGTTTCGAGGCCGATCATAGACCGTTCTAAGGAAAACGTTCAGCATAGAACGTTTAGATTGGTTTTTTTAAATCAATCTTAGATTCATTACATACATGAATCACATTGAGTTACTTTACAATACAATCAAGGAGGGATGGTAATACTTTAGCAATTCGAATTCACGGGAGAAAATCGTTAGTAAAATCAACAAGGCATTTCATACATAGCATAACGTAGAATTAAGGTGGAAAAAAAATACACACAAGAAATCGCAGCAAGTTCCGTTTACAATAACAAAAAAACAACATGCGTCTGAAACTACGTAGATGACGTAATCATTTATGATTAAGTTTTCTTTCAGCCGCGAAAACAAAGAAATCGTTGCGTAAACTCAAGATTGATACCTAAATTCGATAGCAAATTCCATTCAATTATTCTAAAACATATTTAATCAAAATTTAATACAAAAGAACCAATTACGTTACTTTTAAATAAATTACAAAAATTTCCTATAAAAGGTAAAGAAAAATACAACAATTAAACACCAAAACTAAGACAGCGCAATCTAATTCCTTTGTCTTAAGTGAACAAACGAAACATGTATCAAAGGTTTTAAAATTAGTTTTAAACTGCCATTACAAATAACATTTAATTATTTTGAATTTGAATGTATAGAATGAACTCATACCTGCAATTGCAACAGCACTATTTACTTTTTTATTTTTAACCACCCGTAACTTTTCTTTGTTCTCTATTTCTTTGTTTCTACGACCACCAGCAATCTAAAACTACCCTCATTCCCTCGGGCTTAAAAGTTCCCCTATCTTTTTTTTTCCGCAAGCGGTACCCCAACCCCCGTTTCCTCGCTAAGATTAAGATACGTTTTCTTAGACAAATAGCTGTGCAGGCAACCAACAATACTTGTGAGATTTGAACTGGAATATCTGGATACTACAGTCGCCCCTAAAACAAAAACAAAAAAAAATAAATAAAGAAGCTCTGCAACAACAAAAGAAAATACAAACAAATCAAACGGCATACCTGTTATTCTTCTTCTTCTCCTTTCATTTTTTTTTTAACCTTTGCTTTATACTCTTACTACGTATAAATCGTTTGGTAAAATTATAGTCATAGTACATCTTTACTGGTTGTAACATTTATTCATATGTTCTCTTATTTGGACCCTTATCCGCAGTGCGTTGCAACAAAGGTGCTGGGTTGGTTTTCAAAACCGATTCCATCAAAGTTCTGACTTCACTTTGTTGTCCCATGAAAGATTCAAACATCTGCTGTTGTCTTTGAAGCGCTTGCTTCAACGCCGCCAAGTGATCACTCGCTCCATTGCTGTCCGCCCCTGCCACATTGACGCTAACCAAATCATCAGCGGTATCAACCACATCCGTCGGTATCCCTACAGGCTCATCTGATTCCATAGTACACTTCTGTTCTACCAAACCACGTCAGCCAAATAACCTGCAACTGCAATCGAAACAGTTTACTGTTCACAACAAACAACAAACCTATTTCCTCATTCCGATTTCAAAACAGAGTAATCCTGGTCGCGGCACCATTCTGTAGTGTAACGTGCGAGTATTTGAAAAGAAAGAATATCCCGCGTAAAATCGTCTACCAACTACGTTGTCAAAACAAAATTTTAGCTTAAACCAACACCAAAAAACTATAGTTCATTACTCTGTTTTACTCTCGGACATTAACATGCGTGAAATAGGTCTGTCCATAATAAGAAAGGTGAGAGAGAGAGAAAAAAAAAGTGATATAAAAAAACTAATACTTGTAATAAAATGTCGATTTATTGTATGACTTCCGCTATGCTCGATTACTCGATGGAGGAAGAGCATGCAAGAAACCTCCACCAGTCGTTATCTTTTCATATCCAAAATATTTAACAAACAATAAAATAAAATACACACATGCAAATAATGTAGAAAAATGCAATAGATTACAGAAATTCATAAATAATGAATCTAATCTACAAATTGAATACGGAAGCTTGCTTTGATCAAAACATATTAAGAGGACCTTAATCGCTACGTTACACCTTCGCATATCATCAACCAAAACACAAGAATTGTTAAAGAGTGGACATGCCATGTCCAAGGTACCAATGTCTCTGGATTGCGAGTACGTATGGCTAAAGTTGAAGATGCTCCGAAATTGCAACATTAGTAAAACCGGCTACCAAAGTAATCTAATCATGGCTCATCGTTTCGAGGCCGATCATAGACCGTTCTAAGGAAAACGTTCAGCATAGAACGTTTAGATTGGTTTTTTTAAATCAATCTTAGATTCATTACATACATGAATCACATTGAGTTACTTTACAATACAATCAAGGAGGGATGGTAATACTTTAGCAATTCGAATTCACGGGAGAAAATCGTTAGTAAAATCAACAAGGCATTTCATACATTGCATAACGTAGAATTAAGGTGGAACAAAAATACACACAAAAAATCGCAGCAAGTTCCGTTTACAATAACAAAAAAAAAACAACATGCGTCTGAAACTACGTAGATGACGTAATCATTTATGATTAAGTTTTCTTTCAGCCGCGAGAACAAAGAAATCGTTGCGTAAACTCAAGATTGATACCTAAATTCGATAGCAAATTCCATTCAATTATTCTAATACATATTTAATCAAAATTTAATACAAAAGAACCAATTACGTTACCTTTAAATAAATTACAAAAATTTCCTATAAAAGGTAAAGAAAAATACAACAATTAAACACCAAAACTAAGACAGCGCAATCTAATTCCTTTGTCTTAAGTGAACAAACGAAACATGTATCAAAGGTTTTAAAATTAGTTTTAAACTGCCATTACAAATAACATTTAATTATTTTGAATTTGAATGTATAGAATGAACTCATACCTGCAATTGCAACAGCACTATTTACTTTTTTATTTTTAACCACCCGTAACTTTTCTTTGTTCTCTATTTCTTTGTTTCTACGACCACCAGCAATCTAAAACTACCCTCATTCCCTCGGGCTTAAAAGTTCCCCTATCTTTTTTTTTCCGCAAGCGGTACCCCAACCCCCGTTTCCTCGCTAAGATTAAGATACGTTTTCTTAGACAAACAGCTGTGCAGGCAACCAACAATACTTGTGAGATTTGAACTGGAATATCTGGATACTACAGTGTATGAAACGTAAAAATATAAATAATAAAATCAGTATCATTTGAAATCTATCATCGCCGACAATAAGATAAACAAAATTCGGATTCTGTTTCATTCGGAAAAATTGTATATAGACATAGACCACGCTTGAGACGTTTTTAAATTTAAATTTGCCACCATTGTTGCTCTATGTTTCCACCTAGAGAATTGCTCAATCCGTATTCTCGCAAAGTAAGTCGCCCCACTCTTTGCATACACATACACATACGATAGCTTCACGAACTTTCTATAACAATTATTACATTTGTTGGCGTTTTACTCGTAAAAACACGTGCCTACAATAGGTTTATAAAAATTTCTAATTATCCTGGTTTTATTTGAAAATTAAACTTATTTACATTACATTAGATACTGAGGTGTAATTTTTTAATACTAGGAACAAAGGTGCGCTCTGTTTCGTTGCATAATAACTTGATTGCCACAAAAAGCACAGGTTTCCAAACAGCACCGATTTAGTGTCCTCTATAATTAAAAATAAATGGATTAGATTTTCTAAAAGTGGTGACAAGATGAACCCTAATACCAACGTACTTTGTTCCACTCATTTCACACAAAGAGCTATGAACGAATTTAAAATGAATTATTAGGTTTTTTAAAGAAACTTGATTAATACAAATAAAATAAAATAATTTTTTCTGCCTCAGAGAAAAAATTTGAAGAAATAGGCTGTTCTAACAATAATTTATGCGTTACAAAAAAATTAATTAAACAATACCATTTTTATCTTTAGATAAAAAAATGAATTTCTTAGCTTCAAGTGAAAAAATTTAAAGTTTTATGACATTTAAACGTAATTTCTTACTTTTAAGAAATTATAAATGATAATATAATATCAACAAAACTCATTAATAAAAAAAATATTTCGATTATGAACACTATTGCCATTGCTTATATTAAATCAGAAATATTTAGAAGTCTTTTAACGTGCATCGTAATACGGATTGTACGAGAGCGAGGACTATGCGTGACGTCATATGACCTCGACAGAATAAACCGAGCCATGATCGAGCAATCCTCTACATTTACTAGCCGTGGCTGCCACCTAAAGCACCATCAAAAAGATGACCGAATAAATAAGTTACCCAAATTTAAACTTGGTGTAATTTGTAAAGGGCCTGTGGGCGGAGCTTTCCTGCACGAATTTCTGAATACATTGGCGTAGTAAAATGCGTATTGGTGTATTACGACAAAAAACAGTGGCGTAACAATAAAGTGTTCAATTTAGTTCAAAATCAAGTCTTTTAATTGTAATTACTTATGTACCTTGTAAACAAACGGCTAGTCAGCGTTTAGTTTTAGATTTTTTGTTATTTAATTTAGTGGTTATGTTAGTTCAGTTATTGATAAAAAATGGTTTTTGTTTGCTTACGTAGATTTTAATTTGAGATTGCGCAATCAAATTCAATACATTTATTAGCTTCCTGATACGTGCGTTGAATTCTCAATACAATACTAATCTGCCTGTAAAGCACATCTCCAGTGAGGCAAATTTTCAAGAGGTTACGGAAAAAGAATTATCAATTTACCTATGATGCATCAAACGTTCCAACGCTAGTTTCGCTTCGACTAGGATATTTTGTGATCAAAATTTAAAGTACACTTTAAAGCATCCCAAGTAGCACAGATGTATTGGCCCAATATTTCTATTTTATATTGGGTATTTATGGGAAATGTTAACGTTTTTTTATAATGGTTAAACATTGGATTCCAAACATTTATCCAACCTACAAGATACAATCTATTTTAAATAAGTACTATCTAACTTGGAAAAATATTGTATGTTTAGCTTTTACCAATATACGCTATGGAATGTATGTTCAATAAAGGTTAACTAGATTGGCAGAAAAATATATTCGCATTGTTGGTTATATAATTGATTAGCAATGTTTAACCAACATGAGATATCTAATACTTGTTAGTTGTTGAAACATATACATTGGTTTAAGGTTGAATCTAAATATTGGGCATAGGTACTTATTAGAAGGATATTTCTCCAAAATGGAACTCGATAATTACATAACTTGACCGTAGATTGATTAAAGGACTAAAAACAACTTTCTTATCATAATACTTATTAGTAGTTTATAAAAATTATCATTTTGGCTAAAATGTCTAGTTTATACCAAATTCTGCCTAAACTTTATCAAACAAAATATTGTAATTTATTGGGGATTTAGTACAAATTGATTTGAAACACAGTTTATTAAAAATTTATTGAAAAACACAAGTGTTAACATAACTCCATTACTATAGATAATTTATTTATAATATTGTTAATCTTATTAATTTGATCTTAATTTCCCCGGGTTTTTCTTCCGCCGTCTCGGTCTTTAACGGTGCATAAAAACGTTCCAATCCTTTCTCTTAGCTCTGTGTCGGTGACACTAGGGAATCTTTTTTGGATAGCCTCTAAAACAATAGAAAAGAATTAATTTATTAATTAAAACTATGCTAGAAATGATTAATTACCAAAATTACAATGAAATTGTATCTAAATATAATTTAATTATTGACAAGGATGACTAATTTTCGAGCAACTGAATTTTTGTAATGTAAGTATCTATACAAGAAAACAAAACTTTGAATATAATTTGAGAGTTAAAGATTAGCTTTTTTCTTAATTGATAATTTTATTTTGTCTTCGTATTGGTTACTCTTGTCATTTTAAAGTTTTTTTTTAAATAAATAACACAAAAACAATCAGCTTTCTTAGAACATAAATTAATATATTTTATTAGCAAAAGAATTTGGTACATTCACGCAAAAAACAGTAGTCAGACATAAGATTTACGGGCGGTATATGAGACAAATGGGTGACAACTTAGAGAAAATGTTAAAGGGCAAGTACATAGAAAAGATTATTTTAGAGAAATATTTTAAACAAGCGAATAGAAGAGAAAGGGAAAGTGTCCATAAATGAAAAAGAAAAGAAAAGGGTTCATGTCGTCCAGACATACTCCTATAAACTATACACTTATATTAGTACTAATTAAATAAGCAAAGTTGGTACTTACTTTTTATCTTCTAGAAGAACTTTTATAAATAACTAATTTGAAACTTTCTTGCACAGTTTTGAATACAAAATAAAGACAGATTTTTTACAAACTCAGGAGTAGTTGTAAAGTAAATAACTGGTTTTTACTCATAATCACAAAGAGGTGTCTTATGATTCATACTTTACCCAATAGAAAATTATCCGGTCCATTGTCACATAGCACCGGTATTCTGTGGCATTATAAAGTTTCCTGGAAAAAAATCTTACGACGCCAATATTTATGCTAAAAACGATGTTTATGGTCTTGCAAGTTTGCCGACCTAGGATTATTTTACCTAGAAAACATGCCAGTACTTCGTGTTCTTGTGCTGCATTATTTTTATGTAAAAAATGAATTACTTGAATTCAATATAAACTGCGCCATGGTCAAGTATATAATAAAAAATAGAGGTTTAGAAGTAAACACTGCTTAATCCGATTATAATATATAACATGATTTATTTTACCTACAAACAGAGATACATGTATAAAACTTATATATTTATAATCAAAAATTAATTTTTGTTTTATATTTGAACAAAGTTGATACTAATAGTTTTCCTTTGATTAAATGATTAGAATACTTAGAATCCTACAAAAATAATATTTTTATGTTAAAAAAAGGTGTAACAATTTTAAATTTAAAATAAAGTGTGTATGATTCTGCTCTCGATTGTATTGGTTGAAAAAGTGTTAAAAAAATGAATATTGTATATATGTATATTTGTTATAGTTTATAATGCAACAGAAATTTCAATTTTATTGAATATTATTTTTTATTTATACAAATATTCGTTACTTCTTGAAGACACTTAATTTTTCTAATTTGAATATATTTCAATTCAATTTTAATAGATATGGGGAACCTAATGTTCAACAAACATTTAAAATCTGATTAAATGTAAGAATATTTCAATCTACAGTAAAATTACCCATTATTTTCTTAGAATCTTAACAAAGGGATCTAATACAATACTTTTTCGGGTTGCTTGCTTTAAATGCACAAAAGTTATACCTACACCGACCAAAGTAACATTCTAAGAAAAATTCTAAAAACAAAAATAAATCCATTTATTGATATTTGCTTTTCAATTGAAATACACAAATTTGATTATACTTAAGATTGATAAAATAAAGTACATTTTTGTCTAGGTATTGTATTATGTTTGTTTGATTAAAAATTCGGAATGAGCGTAAACATATACTTAAAATATAAAAAGTTTTCCTTCATGTTCAATTGCAAATGCTTAAACAAATTAAGAGTAGTAAGTTTAAAAAAAATCATGTGTTCGTACATAAACACATATAAGTATACATTTATACAGTTATATCTTAATAATGATTACTTAAACGGTCCTATCAAAACTGGTTCTTGTACCTAAAAAGTTTTCGTTGTTCGTTTCAAATAAAAATACAGAAATAAATTGTAAAAATAACTTTTGATTTTTGTTAACGATTACTGAGCGAAACATTCTCGATAAACATCTAGATTATTATTATTATCCACACACACCACACTGATAAGATGGTAAAATACTGACATGTAAATGTTGGAAATAACATAGAAAATAATTTTGATTAAACAATTTAAGAAACAAAATAAAAGAACACTAGTAACGGAAATTAATAACGGCAGTTATTCCTGCCTCACTGACGACAGCGATCACGGGTGTAATGAACATATTCAATACATATTGGCTTTGAGTATGAATTCTACATTGAAAACCTTATTTTGGTTATATATTTACTAAATCTTGTATTTTCAATATTGTTTGTTACTTGCCGATCTTACGTTGGTTAAATATTGCTTTGCGAGTGGTTTTCAACCTTACATAAAGAATGTCTACCGTATATCTTACCAATGCCGTTGTTCTTACATTGTCCTACCAATATTAATCTTATATACAAAATGTGTTTGAAATGCGATAAAATGTTTCGCCAATATAATATATAGGAAAAATGATGGTACAAGATTGGTAATATGTTTTGTGCTACTTGGGATGTTTGAAAAACTAACTCTAAACGCTCTAAACCATAAATACATACATACATGCAACCAGAGGTGGGTAGAATAATTTACAAAACCTATTTCAAATGCAAAATAGAAAATACATTTGTTAAATGTATTTAAAATACAAAATAGAAAATAAAACATTCAATGACTAACTTATTTGGTTTCAAACACACTGATAACATTACTATACCAAGAGGTTACTGCTTGGTTTACTGCGAAACAGTTTCTCAAATGTTTCATTCTTCATAAACTTGCATTTGGCTCATGATCATTCCCGCCTACGAGAATAACCTCTCAACGGGAGCTGAAAAACAGGAAATAGACTTTGAATTTTATAAATAACTTCTTGGCACCTTGATTTCAGTAATGGTTTTGCAGTGCTTGCAGTTCCTGAAGCTGCAAATTCTTATTATTTCCCGATTAAGAAACGGGACTAGTGCTATTAATGCTAGATTTACCACTAGGCCGGTAGGCCTTGGGACACACAATGCTAGGAGGTGCGACCTAACTGTATATATTAATATTTCATTCAATTATAGAGACTATATTGCTCAAATTATGTTCATAAGTAACTATTATACAATAAAAAGTTCATTGTCATCATATCCGTATAACATATCTCTATAGATTCTATATAGTACCTTTACGCATATCTGTACTTCTGTACAGGCAATCTGTATTAATCGACAACGGGTCGATAGCATTTACGTATCGCTGGAGTACAGAGGTATCTGTATACAATCCTTTTGTGCTGCCAACATCGCAAACGTCAATATTCCTTCGTTACTATGGTTACGTAATGAACGAAAAAAGCTCTAGGGTGGCAAAATGAAAACTAGGAATCCACATAAAAGTAAGTGTTCAAAGTCAATTAATATATTAGAACGAGTGTATACGACAGGTGGAAAAATCATTTTAAAAATCTTGAAACTCAGTTAGAATTGAAGAAAAACGATGTTAAAGTTAATGTCAAAATAGACAAATTTAGTAATAAATGTAGTACCAACATTTTATTTCTGTTGTTTTTTTTTATTTTTTCAAAAAAGAATGTAATTTTATAAAAGACAACACAAAAAATAATGTACATTACTCTCATCGAAAGAATCATAGCATAACTCACTCACGTTCGTTATGCTATTTCTTACTTTCGACTCTTGTTACGTAAACTACTATTAACCTACAGTTACTAAAAATATACTAATAAATATCGTTATAATACAGATTTAATAAAGATAAAATAAAGTACGCAATTTTTTGCAAAATAGTATTTTTATAGTAGTAGCACTATCTTATAGGCGTCGTCTATATCACAGTTGTCGTGTACAACAATCTTTAATATTTTTTAAACGTAGGTAATTTTAGTTTTCTTTTATGTCCATTCCGGGATTCGAACCTGGTCTTCTAATGGTCTGAAATTTGGGAAATCCATTGTGCTCATCCCAGGTAGCACATTACGTAGATTCCACGTGACTTTTTGGTGACCAATTACGTCGACTTCACCACAAAAACGACGTAAAGGAGACGTCCTATGACGTGAATTTGTCACAGTCGAATTGACGTAATTAAATCACGTCACTTCACGTCTTCTTTTGACGTCCTATAGACGTCGAATTACTTATTTATTTGTACCAGGGGGAAGGGAGGTAATTAGCATTATATATGCTAAAAATAACTAAATGAATATCATAGTATCTCTTTATTACAAATTAACATTTATCTCTAAAATAGACAAAATGAAAATAAAAAACGTAAAAAATTCTGTGTCGCATTTACATATAAAATAACAAGTAACAAAAAAATACACAATAACAAAAAAACTATTCTGAGGTATGAAACAATGGTGCTGCCACCCACTCACTATCGTTAAAAGTTTGAATTATAATGTTATCTGAAACAAAACAGTAAGAATCTGATTTTGAGTATGAGTTAATAACTAAAACACAGTTCTGCATTAAAATTTTTGTATATTGTTTGCATTTAGAATTAGTTGCAATAGGTCCAAAATCATGCTCTATTTGATGTTTAATGTCATAATCGACATAATAATGCAAATCACGGTAGTGGGTAGGTGTTAAACAATTTAGTAACTAGCAATACTTAAAATAAACAAACTCACGTATTAATTAATTAATCTTGATGCTTTTGAGCATGCTTCCGTTTGATTTCACTTTCAAAACGCTTTGGTGCATGTTTTAACCAATCCTTGGTAAATTTGTCAATGTTACTTTCAGTAATTTCCTTGCAAGCAAGTTGAATTGCCCCTAAATCATGTGATTTAGTGAACACAATTCTCAAAAATCAAAAAAAAACTTACGAATAAGAACTTTCCTTGCATTTAACTCTACAAACGCTCCTTTTTTTTGACGAATTCCCAAAAAACTAAATTTCATTGCAAACTCATTTGTCATAAGTTTTCTGAGAACTGCATTTGTCTTAGTCGTTGGATCTCGACCTCCCAAGCCAGACAGATATGATGCCTAAAACATGAGTAGATGCAACACAGCAAAAATATTTTAAAACAATTAATTACCACTGCAGACAGATTAGTATTATTACTAAGATACTCCTCCAATCTTCTTAAATCAGTCAGGTTTGAAACTGGAAGTGTCAATTCTAAGTCATCAGGTAATTCAAAGGCTTTTATAGAGTTATTGTGAGTATTGGTAGTTAATAGTTTTAAAATTTGTCTGTTTTGGGTCCTAATTGTAATTAAATAATCCAATACTTGATCACAGAAACCTGTAATTGGGCAATAAAATTTAAATTTTCGCATATAAATTATAAAACTACCTTTTGATTCACTGCTACTTTTAGTTAATGTTGGAGTTGAAAAGCCAAACTGGGCGTCACCATTGATGTCACCTTTATCAGTTTTGGATGTGGATGGCGTTGATGTACATGAAAACGATTGACTCAAGCGGGAGGAATTTGAAGCACATGTACTCTTTAAAAAAACAGGACTGCTAGTTGCTGAAAAATAAAAACTTAACTTTAACTAATTATTTCAATTTCTTCACTCACAAACTGGACTAGATAAAGGAATAATATTAATTCCACTATTATTTAGAACTGTCGACACATCTCTGATTCTTGGAGGCATAGGAAGCTTACTGGAATTTCTACAATCTTCCTCATCACTTGATGAAAAGTTTCTTTTTGCATTCAAACGCCTCTTTTTTTTTCTACTTCAAGTTCTTCTTGTTCACTTTGTATATCAGATGTGAATTCACATTTTTTACATTTTTCTTTAACTTTAAAGAAATCATCTAACAACAAAAAAGAAAAGAGAACTAATTTTAGTAAATATTTTCGTATACTACCTTCCTTGAAAAAACATCTTTTTATTTTGTAAATCGACCAGGTTTCTTCTTCTGGAAGATCTCCTTTACGAAGTGCTTTGTCAAAGGCCTCTCGATGCTTTAAAGGAGGCCACCAAACTTCTTGCTTCTTAGGAGTTAACCAAGAAGAATGAACCAATTCAAAGACTCCAGCTCCAGACTCCTCTGAAAATTCTATACCCACGAAAGCCATGTGTTAGATATTAATAACCTCTTGAAAACTAAAATACAAACTACATTAATTGTGCTCAATAGACTAAATAAACAAAAACATTAGTCAAATAACTTAAATAAAACAACTCAAACATCAATTTGGCACGCTTTTTGTGATTTTATCATTGATTTTATCAATCCAATGATTTAGTTATAATTGATCTCGAGAATAATATTTCAACAATTTTGAATTAAGTAGGTAGATGCTTACCTGGGCAATAAATTGCAATTGAAAATTGGAACACTGTCACAGCAAACGATTGGCGGGATCATAGAGCGGGATAGCAAACATCAGCACATTGAGGTTCTGTTGAGGTTAGGATACGCAGATACGTTTAAATGCGCAGTGGGTATAATTAGGAAAGCGGGTAATTTAAATTATAAATTTCAAAATAAAAGGTGGTAAAATTCAAGTAAAAGCTAATTTATGATAAATTATCTGTTCGGTTAATTAATTATTGCACGGACTTTTCTTACACTATTTATTTGAACGTGTCGGTCTGTTGAATAAATCAGATTTGTCCTCTCCAAATTCATAATGTTTTTATGTTATATTTTTGAGAAAAAAAATGAAAAAATTAAGACGTAGAATATACGTGTACCCAACGTACTTTAATCACGTCGTTACCAAGTGATCCACCACACGTAATATCACGTCTATAATTGGTCGTTCGACGTGGTTGACGAAGAAACACTATATATCTACGTGATAACCACGTAATTTGACGTACTGTGCTACCTGGGATTGAGCCACTACAGTTAGCTATATTTATAGTAATCTTATAAAATCTTTTATTATTAGTGATTTCTATATGTGTTGTTTTATACATAACTATGTATAAAAACAAAAATAAAATATTTAACTAAAAAAGGACCGACTTCAAAAACATGCTTTAAATAAAATTCATTAAAAAGTAAAAAACATTCATTTTCTCTAATTAAATTTAATTAAAATTAAACAACAAAATTTTTATTTTTATGAAAAATCCTTTGGAAGTAGCTTATCGGTAAAGCACAAATTTCATTATTACAGTATGTGCTGTAGACAATCCTACGAATTACCTCTTGGTCACATTTGTCTGTATAGCTGATTTAGTCTTCGGCTTGCAATGTGTTTTAGTGGACAACCAAACTTATATCCTAATAATCACAATATAACAACAATGAATATTAAGTATGAAAAAGTACAAACCTTCCGGTTTTCCTTCGGCTTCTTTACAAATCCGTTGACTTTTTACTACTCATCATAAAAAAAGGAATCCTGCAAATAATTCCTTGTTAGAAACAAATCATGTAAAAATTCAATTCAAAAATTGTCATTTTATCACTTTAGGTTCAATAACTTCGCAATTTAATATTTAATATGAATTCGTGCACCTGATTAAAGTAACTATTAATTGTACGTACTTACTTGAAAATAATATTGACAATTTAAATCAGAGAAACAAGCACAAACAAAATATAATAATAACAATGACGAATTGACGTCGGAGGTTTTTCTGTGATTAGATTAAACCGATTAAAGTGTCACAGCTGATTACCGAACGCATTTTTGTACACTGCGCAATGTGACGTCATGTTCATAACAAAACAAGTATAGGTATGAGTATAGGTGAAATCGAGAACCTGTAAAGATAATATCGCAAAAAATGTATGGAATGTATTTACCGTATCTATACAGGTTAATTAAAGATTCACAATTGGCGATTCAGTATAGACCAAATAAAGAAATGATACATTTCCTGTACATTTTAAAACAGTATCGATTGAATACATCATTCTATACCGAATCACTATAGACATTTCGTTACTGTATCGATGTGTTATACGGAAAGGATTAATTTTTTTGAAAAATTACTGATTTGACCACCTTCCTTGTCATTATAATAGGAGGCGACAAAAATTCTTGAGTTTAGGCTAGGAGCGTCCACAGTCCACACTTTACATATGACTCTGATTACTATTCTCATCAAATAGGAAGTATTTATTCGGTAACTGATTAAAGGAAGTTTCTATTACTTCAACTTCATCATTAACACATTATTTAGTTCTAACAAGAAAATTTCTAGTTTGTTGAAAAACTATATATTGCTGAAGTTGTTTTCTATCATCTTTAGACACTGCACTAACCATATTATGGTCACGTGTTTTACTTTTGAAAAACTTTCCGTTTAATATACTTAAATGGTGTTGCTAATGCTAGTTCATTATCATTATCTGAATCCTGTTTCTCTCCAACAGCTACATTTTATTTATGATTAGTGAACATCGAAATATTTATTAATCGGCTTTGATATAGGTAGCAAATTTGCAATCTTATCCCACGCACAGAACACCTTTGCAGAACACAACAAAAAACTATAGATGCTATGATCATTGATAAGAAAAAGGTTTTGATGATCAGAACACGTGACGAAAATGTAGTCACAAAAGCTTGCACAAACGTTATGGTATATCTAGATCGCCTATGAGTAAGCATTTAAAATAGAAAATGTTTCTACATTCCCATTTAAAACAAAAAATACAAAATAGATTTCAGTTAAGTATTTAAAATAGAAAATGGCATTTTCATTTTAAATAGGTATTTAATAGTATATTAAAACACAAGTTACAGAATGAACGCGCTTCAAGCACGAGACCGGGTTTCATCCACGAGCCGCGCAGCGGCGAGTTTATGAAGCGGTCGAGTGATTGAAACGTATTCTATGACGTGTGCTTTATACTATTTTCTCTATTTCGATACAATATTTAATATTTTTCGTATAATTTTAATTTTTAAAACAACATTGGGAAATTTATATTTTACTGAATTGGCAGCACTTACACTTTGACATATTGAAATTTATGTGTTAACCTAAAATCTCATACAAAATTTTCTCTTTATATCTTTATAAGTAAATAACTTTGAATTAATACGACGTTTTTATTTTATCTTGGCATCAAAATTTGAATTTCAATTGTTAACTTCCAATAATTTTGATTTCTTTTTCATGTAACGTCAACTTACGATGCAGAGATACTAACTTTAAAAAAACTAACATTACTAAAATTCGTGTAAGAATTGGCTTATTCTTACACGGATTTTAGTGTAAGAATCGCTAATTCTGATGTTGAAATAGAGAAAATAGATTTATTCAAAATAGTTACCCACCTCTACATGCAATATGCAAAGAAAATAAATAGTAAAGGATTTACCATTATAATATTGATATATTACAATCGGCATCATTATATAATTTATGCTTATATAAATGTTTACTGATAGTAATTGAAATTTTAAAAAACTTTGAAACTTTAAGCACAGCTTTAAGTTAAATTCTGTTACCTCTAAAGATACAAGAGACACAATAAACCATCAAACTAAATTTAAGGTTAAGTTGGTTTTCGTCGTGCACACATATATTTGTAATTAATTTTATTATACTTAATTACTTACCATTTTACGAGCGTTTCACAGATTGACAAAAATGGGTAGAAGAAAACCGCATATCAGGAAAAAACAAAACGTAAGTTAATGGAAATTAATTTCGTAAATTTAAATTTCGTTTTTATATACACAGGGCGGCGAAAACTTGGGAAAAATTCCTCGAAAGGCCTACGAAGACATTGTAAAAGAAAATGAAAAATTTATTAAATATTATCAAGTGAGTACAAGAATTTGAAATTTTACAGGTTTTAATAAAATATTTTAGTCACAAAAGATATGCAAAGAAGATGAGTGGAATGATTTTATAACTGCTATTAAATCAGATTTACCTGCAACTTTTCGTATAACTGGATCAAAAGAAGTGGCTAAGAAGATGTTAGAAATTGTTAAAGGAGAATTAATCGAAGAATGTCTTCATCAAACAGAAGGTGGAGATACTAGCATTGCTCCATTACCATGGTATGTAATAATGAATTCATCGAGCAATTCATGGTCTCAGAATAATTTTAATCTTAAATGTTGATCTTTTTTACTAAAGTATTTACAGCAATATTTTATTAATGTTTTGTTTTTTGTTGGGTATTTTTAAACTACATAGATTGAATTTCTTTAACTGAAGCACATCTGTGATTTTACACATTGGGTTAACCTGATATTTTACTAATTAGATCACAAAACAACGAACTCATAAGAATTTATTGAGGATTGCAACTTAACACATTCAGCAAATCCTCGTACTTAATTTTTTTGTTTATTTATTTTTTGTCAAACTTTGCTGGAGATGCTTACTCTTGCAAGACTAAACAAGATTTAGTAGATATCACTTAAGGCATATTTCTTTGAAAAATGCTATCAGGTATTCCTAATAAAGAAAAACGTTTTGCTATAGTTATTGAAAAAAAAATTGCGGAATATTCAATTTTTCAAAAGGTATACGGTCTTAAAGTTGGAATTACTTTTTAGTTGTATGACGTCATTTACGTTTTTGCAACGCACGGCGGTGGTGAATATAGTGTAAACATATGTGTCATTATATGGTGTTATTTATTATTGGTTTAAATTTAATAACGTTATGTTTAGGGGCAAAAATTTACTTATCCTAAATTAAAGCGTACTACGTTTGCAGCTTTTTAAATAAAATATTCTAAAAATATATTTTTTTAAAAATGTGTATCTTTGATAAAAGGTATATCTACGCGCAGAAGTGTACCTACGTAAGGTTACAAGTTTTTTTCTTAATTTAAAAAACGACATAAAATTGCCACTTAAAAAATCATTTCTAAAGGCAGGTCTAGAAATGCAAAGCAGACCGTCATCGGTATCAAACGGAAGCGAACCAAAAAATGATTGACAACTGAAAAATTACTCTAAAAAAATTATAAACTTGTAGTTGTTTTATCTCATCATTCATCTAACAACAAACAAATTATTGGCCGGTTGCATAAAGCAAAGTTAACCATATTAGCTGACACCGTTAACTAAATCGTAGACATTAATTTAACAATTAAACAATGTCGTCAGCAAAACAATTGTTTTGTCGACCAATAAAGACACTTAACTTAATACTATTACACTTTAAACTGTTTACTATGTCAGATGAAAAAAAGAAATATGCTTTTTGTGAGAAATAAAAATGAAACAAAAAAAATCAGTACTTGTACAAAAGGTACATGGGTACTTAAAAGTAAACTTAACTTGTTATACAATTACATACGTAAAGGTGGTTAATTTATAAATCAATGTAAATGTATTATAAAAACAAGGTTTAACGGAAAAATGCCAGACACTAGCAATGTCACCACTTTACACACTTGTTAGGATGTTAGAAATTAAAATAAAGATTAAGATTTAGCTTAGACTTAGTTAATGTTAAGGTTAAAGTTGATATTAAAGCTAAGATTAGGATCAAAGTAAACGACAAGATTATGATTAAGGATATAGTAAACGTTAGAGTTGATGTTACGGTTTGAGGTAAGTTTAGCGTTAAGGTGCGTTTTAAGGCTGTGGGGTACCCTGTTTTATATAACCATAAAAACGCATTTTTTTCCTCTCATATACTATTTGGAAAGTTTGTCGACTACTAATTAAGCAGATTAATGCTATTACTTTGTTATGAATGTTAAAAAATAATAATCTGATAAGGCAATGCGGACTTACGTTTTTAGATATTTTTAAGTACAATTATGGGAATAGAACGCTGAATTTCCGAATGTAGGTATACACATTTGTATGCTAGGGTATGACAAATTTTCAAAATGATTGGTGGTAATTAAGTATGGTTTTTGTTGAATTCAATTTTTGAAATCTGGAATTAATAGAGAAATGTTACTATAACTTTTTTCTCTATGTATCAAAATAACTCAAATGTTGTCATACCCTGCTATGTGCAGTTACGAATACGATGGTACGTTGAAAAAGTTGCAGTGATCAAAACTGTCCTTAAAAATGTCTAAAATATTAATGTGTAAATCAATCTATTAAAATTCAAAAAGAAACAACAAACGAAAAAAGAAGACAAACGCTTTAGAAACTCCAGGCTGCTAGAGGTTTACCCAGTGTTGACAATAACCCTTTAAATGTATTGTTTAGTAGGGGCACCTACCTGCTAGTCCTAGGGATTCCATATTTTTTAAAATCAAATTAAAAGATTCTTATTGATGTACAATATGTATTTTTAAACATTCTTTATCATGCAGGTAATAAAAATTACTAATATTAAAAATTATATCATTCTAACGTTTGGTCTTATTATGGCATTTTTATTTATTATTTTATCGAAAATATAAATAATTTTTATTACACAATTTGGCATTCATTGGAAAATACCTACATTTCAAGTTATTATAAGATACAAAGAATTAGTAAAATAAATAATATGAAGATAATGAACCCCCTCATCTACCTGTATACATATATACCTGTACATTCAAAGTTTTTGTTTAGTTTGCTATTACTGTCGCAATAGAAATATTCGAAGATTGAGTGACTTGTGATTTGTTAGTTGTTATTTGTTTTGGTTTGTTATAGTTATTGTACTGTTGCATATTTTGTTGTTATTTGTTATATCTTTATAAAATGCGAAGTTCTTCGATTGTAAGAAAGCGCGAAAAGGCATCGAAAGTGCAAAGATCGCGAAGAACGAGAGAAATGGTTGTTAAATTGATACGACAAGGTGATAATGTTCCAGAGGACATACATGTGGAGTATTTTCGAAAGTAAGTAATTTTTTCTTCATACGTCAAGATATTAGGTCATTATTCGACCGAATAGTAGGCGCCAAAGTTTGACATTTATCGTTAGAGCAGATTTTACTTTTACTTTTCCGCCGCCGGAGGAAAAAGTGTTGTTATGAAAACACAACAATGTAATTCTCACTTATAATAATGTTATTAAAACGGTACCAAGGAAACAGCGCTTTACCTACCTATTCGTGAAAATAAATACCTACTTGACAATGGCGTTTAATTTAACGAATGGAAATTTAAAAATAATTGTTTCGCGTAAATTTGCGGAAGTTTGAAGAAAAAATAGCATATTTTATTTGGAGAAGTTAAGTCCTTTTCATGGCTTGCCTTCACACAGGCGGGCCATGAAAAGTTGTACTTTTCCCGAGACTTTTCCGCCACATAAAATAATATATGTACTATTATTAGTTATAGAAAAAGGTATAATTTTTATTCATTTTTGCTATCTTGTTTATAGTTTACCGAATAAAACTTTGCCTTTTCTGGAAACAGAAGTAGACATACATTTAGATTTAAATGAAACATTATTTGGAGACCGTATAGTGAACATCGCGTATTTTATAGAAGAATGTAAACGTTTAGGGCGTCACGACATGGTATGCACTATGGGTTTTTATTACTTTTGCAATGCTTGTGAGAAATTTTTAAAAATACATTCTCATCCACAAAATAAACGAACTGATGTAAACAAAATGATTGCTTGAGGAGCAAATGCAATTGGCATAGGATATTCTCAAGCGCAAGAATAATTAAGTTGTCTAGATATTCCTATGATGACTAGCAAGCATTCTAGAAAAATGGAACATTTGGTAGGTCAGGAGTAGGAAAATGTACTGCAACAACAAATGTCTCAAGCAGACACGGAAGAAAAACAACTAGCTCTCGACGCAGGAAACGTTGAGCAAGACATTCCGTTTGTGACAGTAATCATCGATGGTTGGGTCTTATGGTCACGGTTATAGTTCATTATCTGGAGTAGCAGTGATAATTGGTAAAAACACCGGAAAATTGCTTTTTTTGGGGATCCGAAACAAGTATTGTAGTATATGTGCGTCTCAAAAACATTCGATGGTAAAAAAACACGTGTGTTTTAAAAACTTTACTGGACCCTCAACCGGTATGGAACAAGACATTATAGTTGAAGGTTTTAATAGTAGTGTTGCACAGCATGGTGTTTGCTACAAGTATGTGATTGGTGACGGCGATTCAAGTGTATATGCTCGAATAATAGAACTTGTATCTTATGGTCGTTTCGTAATCAAACTTGAGTGTGCTAATCATATCACAAGGTACTACACATCTCAATTACATAAAATTGCAACAAAGACATCACACGAAGTAGAAACACGACGGATTCTGAAACAGCACATTCCTCGTCTTAGCGTCGCCGTTCGGTCTGCGATAAGTAAGAATACAAAATCGGGTTCAAATGCACAACAACTTCCTGAAGATTTGAAAAATGGGCCCTATCATGTTTTTCGAAATCATGCAAATTGTCGCACGGAATACTGCAAGCGGAAAAACACCGATGAAGTCAATTTGGTAGATCTATTAAAACAATCGCAGATGTTTTCTGATATATGCTCTGCATTAGACTATGTTGTCAGTAAAGCTCATCGTCTGATTACCAACAGTACTACGAATTATGCAGAACGTTACATGTCTCTTGTATGTAAATTTTCGGGTGGAAAACGAATAAATTATTGTCAAAGGAATTCATACCTTAGACGCTGTGTAGGGGCCGGGCTGTCGTATAATATTGGCCCTTCTTGGCATTCATCCGTTGTGAACCGTCAAAGTAAAAATTATTTTTCGGGTTTTTGTAAAAAAAGGCTTAAACAAAATATTACCAGAAAAGTGATTAAGAGAAACCGATATTGTAAACTCAAGGAAACGTGCAATGGCGATATGGAATACGGTCCGGATGCTGCTAAACCAGATAAGGAACATGAAGAATTTCAAACCAGAAAACAAAAAATTTTACTTGATCTTGAATGTGACATACCTAATATAAGTCACATAGAAAAAATTACCAGGTCAGCATGAAAATCTTCAATGGAGATCTGCAAGAAGAAATCGTCTTACAGCTTCAAACTTTGGCAAAGTCTGTAAAAGGCTTCCAACCACTTCATGCCATTGTGCTGTACTAGAGGTGCTGTACAAAGGAAACAAGGATTTGCAAACTCCGGCAATAATCTATGGTCGCTTGAATGAGAAAAAGGCAATAGAACTGTATGAAGTTCAAGCGAAAAAGAAGGTTTCACCGTGTGGATTATTTATTGCAGAAGAGCACCCTTTTCTAGCAGCTTCCCCTGACGGATTACTTCAAGATGGAGGTATTATCGAAGTAAAATGTTTATTGAAACGTTCGAGAAATTACTTGCAAATGCAAGAGCCTTCTAGAAGCTGTTATCTATTTTTCTAGAAGTTATAGCGAAAAGTAGGGAACGATCGAGAAGGATTTCCGTATGTCTATATATAGCAACGAGACAGATCGTAGGTCAGTTATTGCCGCAAAGCGAATGCATGCTGTATTAAGAAGATTATTCAAGTGAAGATAAATAAGTGATTAGCACGTGCGAAGTTTTAAATAAATAACAGTGTACACCGAATCGAGTGAACGTGACCTATAGTGTAAACAAACAAGTTAGTGGCTTTATCTTATCGTCGCGTAAGTGATAGCATATTATTGTTTATATAAATTTCTGTCCATACAAATACTTGTAGAAATGTTCGATGGACTTAACGACTGCTAACAGCTCCCTCCTAGTCACGCAATAATTCCTTTCTGGCCTGGACAAAACCTTGCTAAAGTAAGCGATAACCTTTTCTTGTCCATCTTGAACCTGCGAAAGGACCGCGCCTATGGCCAGATTGCTTGCGTCGGTATTCAAAACAAACTTTCCATCTTCTCTTGGATAACTCAAAATCGGCGAAGTGACTAGGGCCCGTTTTAGTTGATTAAAAGAATTTTCGCAGTCTTCATTCTATCTAAATTCTGCTTTTTCTTCGGTTAATTTTGTCAATGGTTTGGCAATATTGGCAAATCCGGGGACAAATCTTCTATAATAAGTGCACAACCCAAGGAAACTTCGGGCCTGATGTTTGTCGATTGGTCTTGGCCATGCTTGCACTGCTCGGATTTTGTCTGGGTCAGCCCTTACTCCATCTCTAGATACGACGTGGCCAAGGTATTGCACTTCCTTCTTAAATATGTGACACTTCTTTGGGCTAAGTTTGAGGTAGCCCCACGTAATCGCTGGAACACTTCCTTCAAGTTGTTCAAATGTTCTTCAAACGACCTTCCAACCACGATCACGTCGTCCAGGTAAACCAAGCCAATCCGCGCAAGATGGTCTCCATCAAACGCTCGAACGTTGCAGGAGCGTTACACAGGCCGAAGGGCATTACAGTGAACTGCCACAAACCAGTTCCGATCGTAAAAGCTGTTTTTTCACGATCCTCGGATTCTAATTCTACCTGCCAGTATCCACTCTTTAAATCTAACGTAGAAAACCACTGGGATCCTGACAGGGTGTCTAGCGTATCGTCAATTCTGGGTAAAGGGTAGCTGTCCTTTTTGGTCACGTCGTTTAGCTGTCTTTACGAGTACCACTGGGGATGCCCATGGGCTACTTGAAGGTTCAATCAATCCGTAATTATTTGTTCGGCTTCTTCTCTTTTCGCCAAAGGAAGTCTGCGTGGATGTTGTCGTATCGGCCGAGCGTCTCCGGTATTAATTTTATGTTTCACCACGTTATTTCTTCCTTTGGAGCCACTCTCCAGCGCGAACACATCTTGGTACTCTTGGATCAACACTTTAACTTTAGCCAGCTGGTCTTGGCTGAGGTTTTCGCATTTGGTGGTAAGAATGTCCAATAGATGTTGTGGACACTTCTTCGACGACGTATCTTCGTTAGACTTCACCCATTTCACAATTTGAAATACTGGCCTGCATTGGCCTACCACGGTCTTCTTTTTCTACGTTACAGGATCTGAGTTGATGTTTAAGATCTCTACTGGCATCGTGTTTTTTATTCGTACTAAAGTTTTGCCAACGAGTAGTCCCTTTTCAACTAAGCCAAACTCCATTGGTTCAATCGCGCGTATGTAGCCTTCCCGGAGATTTCCATCCAGGTGTGCCATCAACACATTTTCAGTCTTTGCAGGCAGAGTCACGTCTTCACTCAATAAGACTCTCACGGCTGCCTTCTCTGACGAATGAAAAGGAATTTCTTCATTGTCGATCTTCAGTACATCGTTCTTCGTATCCAAATGGAACCCATACTTTTTATCACGTACATTCCCAGGATAACTTCTTTTGTAATGTCGGCTACCAGTACTTGATGGTCGAGTACTCCATTTCCCAAACCAATGGTTACTTTGACTTGCTCGTGAGTAGATATTTCTTCGCCGGTCGCCGTTCGAAATCGCACTGTTACTGGTGATGTCTTCTCGTTTTTCAACAACATGTCAGGACGAATGATGGTCTTTGTTGCTCCCGTGTCAACCAGTAACTGAACACTTCTTCCATTGATCTTGCCATCGAGATAAATGCTATGCAACTGCTCCCTAGGCGATGCCATTTGAATGGTAATCTCCGGGGCATGGCTCGTTGAGGTCGACTTTCGCCCGATTCGGTCGACCCGTTCTAGTTTTCCGGACGCTCTTCTGGTCTTCTTTTGGGCTTAGTACAACGGCGTCGTACGTGGCCCACTTCTTCGCAGTTCCAGCACGTCAGTTCTCTTCCTCAAGCTTCTCGTTCCCGAAATACCCGTCGCACTATGTCTTCAATGCTTTCTTCTGTGTGCGAGGATACTTCTGCAGCACAACGGAGCTTATGGCTACCTCGGTGCGACGCTTGTTTCGCCGCCTCGAACTCCAAAGCATGGGTTAATGCATCATTCAACGTCCTCGGTCGCGCTAACCGAAGAGTCTGCTGTGTTTCGCTGTCTCGGAGGCCGTCTACAAAGGTTTGAATAGCCAATTGCTCCAAGAAGGTATCTTGCGTTGTAGGATACGCAAGCCGTGTTAGTCTGGCGATGTCAGCCTCAAACTCTTGAAGACTTTCGGCAGCTTTTTGAACCCGACTTTTAATTTGAGCCTGGTATACTTGTTGAAGATGAGCATCCCCATATCTCATTTCCAATCGTGATATTAAGAGTTCGTAATTTTCTTTGCAGGTGGTCCGGAAACAGTTTGTAAAATCTCCAAGCGCTTCTCCACGTAAGGACACTATTAAAGACGTCGCTTTCTGCTTGTTGCTCCAACCATTAGCAGTAGCTGCGGCTTCAAACTGCTTGTAGTAGGTTGACTATGGAACTTTACCATCAAAATTCGGTGGTACAACTTTGAACTTGTGAGTGTTTTCTTCTCGATGGTCCATTATTAAATCTTCACTCGTGACGCTTCCTTCACCGTGACAATTCATTTGGGTCATTCTTTCTTCAAGCAGTTGTATTCTTTCTCTCAATTTTTCTCTAGCTTGTCTTCTATGGTTCTTGAATTTTCATTTAACTTCTCTTCTATTATGTCATTCACAGAATCGCAAATTTCTTCTTTTAAGTTTAACATGTCTGCTTGGGTTTCCTCTTGAACAATTTTAATTTGATTTTCTATGCTCGTTCGTACTTCTTCTTTTAAACTTCTAGAATTTTCCAACAACTTTTCTTCCATTTTTCTAGAATTTTTTTCCATTTTCTGAGAATGTTCGGAGAGTTTTTCTTCAATTTTCTGTGAATTTTCGTAAAACTTTTCCTCTATTTTCTGCGAATTTTCTTCCATTTTTCTATTCGTCGATTCTTGACCATTTTTTATCGATTCAAGAAATTCAAATAGTTTTGCATCCATTTTAACTGCTTGCAAACGCGTCACCGGCATAAATTTAAATATAACACGAATATAAAGTTTAAATACACTACTTTTTAAAATGCAGTTTTTGAATAACACAAAATTTTAATAACGATCCACTTATTAATATTAAACCACTAGTGTACGGAAACGAATTCAATTAATATCGCGATCACGCACTTGTTAAAAGAAAAAGTTTAACAAACACTATTTTATACTTTATAAATAAACACGCGTATCGCAAACTTAAAAGTTATTTACGTAATCAATGTTTTTATTACAGGAGCGATATCAAATAACTTAATGGTATTCACACTAAAAATCGCGGACGGTTTGTTCTATTCGATACCTCAACACCTGACGCCACTGTTACGTCTTTATTTGTTAAAAACATAATTTTTAATCGTTTAAATAAATTAGTTTTTAACAAATAAAGACGTAACATTATATACGCATCGCGATGACACCATAGACAACGTTATAGAAGCAGCTTCTAATAAAATTTGTATATACTATACCTAAACTAAAAGAGTTTTTCAATGAATGTATGTTACCGGAACTAGCAGATCCACGTGTGCCTCGTGGTATGAAAGTTAGAGATTCTCCGAGTATTACCGCCGCTCAAGAAAATAAAAAAGCAAAAACTAAAAAAAACTCCCATTGTAACAATATTACTTACGATAAGTGTGCTTTACTTTTATAAAGTTAGTGCGTGCTTTGAATTCACTGGTGTATTTTTAATTTTTTACTTGGGTTAGCGTATCTTTAGTTTTATTTTGTGATACTTGAATTCAGTGGCGGCTGGTGACTTTTCAACTGGAGGGGCGCAATCATTACAGGTTATTTATGTTAGATATTTTATTGAAACATAAAGACAATTCTTTTTAATAGTACATATAAGCGACAAAAAACAACGTAAAATAAAGTGTATAAAAAAATTATTTTTTGAAAGTAAATTCTGCTCTTCTATTTTTGATAGATATAAATTTTTCCAATACCTTTTCATCAAAATGATCAATATCGTGAACTACATTTTTATTTATGGATATCATCGCCAAAGCATTTAGTCTATCATTATCCATAGTATTACGCAAAAATGTTTTTATTCTTTTGAGTGTTGAAAAACAACGCTCTGATTCTGCAGTAGTCATTGGTGTTGTTAAAATTATTGTTAATATTTTTATAGTTTCCGGGAAAGTATCAATCAAATTATGTTTTAAAAAGAAAGAAAAAAAGTTTGTTGCTCCTGTTATTTGAGTATAATTATGTACTAGGTAGAATTTGAAAAACATAATTTTGGTAATTTTATTCCTTTACTGCAAAATTTGTTGTATACTTGCTTTACCTAAATAGTAATGTACTTACCCAAATGTGTATTACTTGCCTGCTTTCTGGCTCAACTATCACAAACACATACTTTAACATATTACTTCAGAGGGTTTTGGTGAGTTTCGTTGTTGTTACAGGTATCCAGATAATTTAGCGTGGCAGTTAACGTTAACTAGAAAGGATATTCGTCGCAGTGAAGCTTACTTTAAACTACACAATTTTTTAATCACTGAAACCGAAAATGGAACAATATCACGCCAAGAAACTGTTAGCATGATTCCACCTTTACTCTTAGATATTAAATCCCATCATAAGGTATTGGATATGTGTGCTGCTCCTGGATCTAAAACTGCACAAATTATAGAAATGCTGCATGGGGACACTGACGTTACTTTACCTACGGGATATGTGGTAGCAAATGATATTGATAACAAACGGTGTTACATGTTGGTTCATCAAGCAAAGCGTTTGAACTCGCCATGTATGGCTGTTATAAATCACGACAGCGCAATTCTTCCTAATTTGGTAGAAGATGATGGAAATGGTGGGACGAAACAGGTCAAGTCAACATTTATTTACTATTCATTTTTATAATTATATATTGTAGGTTTTATACGATAGAGTATTGTGTGATGTGCCTTGTTCTGGAGACGGAACTTTACGAAAAAATCCCGATATTTGGATGAAGTGGACACCAGCAAATTGTTTACATCAGCATATGTGTGTAATAAAATATTTCATACTTGTTTATTCAGTCGAGATATTTTATAGAGTGCAGTCTAGGATTTTGAAACGTGGCATTGAACTGGTAGCAGTAGGAGGTCGTGTTGTTTATTCTACTTGTTCTTTAAATCCTATTGAAAATGAAGCTGTTATTCATCATATATTGGCCGAAAGTAATGGAGCTGTAGAACTTGTTGATGTAAATGATATTTTACCAGAACTTAAGCATTCACCAGGTAATTCAAATATCTGATTTGTGTTTTTTTCATGTGTTACTTTAACTCTAGAAAATTATTTTTGTTGATATGATAGAAAATTTTAAACCGAGTTTATCGTATTTAAGGTTTAGATCATTGGTTAGTTGGCAACAAATATTTAGAGTTTTTCAATACATTTGAAGAAGTCGAACAAAAATGGAGGACTGTAATAAGGCCACAGATGTTTCCTCCAAAAATTGAAGATCGTGAACGGTACCATCTGAATCGTTGGTATGTATAGAATATTTGTTTGGATTGATTCACATTCACATATTATTTTTATAAAACAGCATTCGTATATTGCCTCATCAACAAAACACTGGGGCTTTTTTTGTGGCCGTTCTACAGAAAATAAAACCTTTGGGCAAACAGATGCCAACTTCTGAAGTGGTAGAACCAGATTCTGTAAGTACTTCTGAAACCGATAAAATTAGCGAATCACAAAGTACGACTATTAAAAGAGAACACGAAGATGTGTTTGCACGAGGATATCGTAAAAAACGTCGTTTTGAAGGTTACAAAGAAGATCCGTTTGTATTTTTTAAAGAAGGTGAAACAGTGTGGGAAGATATAAAATCTTATTACGAGATTTCCGATAATTTCGACTCAAAATGTCTTTTAACAAGATGTCTTGGAGGCAAAAAAAAGAACATCTATTTCACGTCTCCGGCGGTAAAAGATTTAGTTCTTCATAATCAACAGTCTGTGAAATTTATCAATACAGGAATTAGGACGTTTGTTAGATCAGACAATAGAAACATGAAATGCGCATTTAGGTATACAATAATTTTTATTTAGAGGTGTTATAAAACGTTACTTCTCTTAGACTAGCTCAAGAAGGCTTAGAGAGCATTATTCCGTTTATTGGAGGACACCGTAAAATTAATATACCAAAAGATGATTTAATTACGTTACTATTAAATGATAGTCCTGATAAACCTCCCATCATTAGTACCCTTTCTGAAATGGTTCAAAAGCAAGTCGAAACTTTAAGTAAGTGGTAAAATTTAATAAACGATATTTCAAGTTTAAAAAAGTTTTTCTTGTTCATGCAAAGTTTTTTATTAAACTTATTGAAATATTGAATATAGGTAAGCCGTTTTTTCAGTGATCGTTTGATGGTTGATTTTTTGCTCTTTTGGTTTCTAGAGAGGTGTTAATTCCAGAATTTTTTTTTGTATGACAGATATACATTTATTAAACGATTTTAAGAATCTCTTTTGAATAAACCAGCTCACAAAATTAAACAAAAATTATCAAATTCTGTATTGTAGCAATTTTATCCTTTTTTTTAAATAAAAAAATGGAAAAATATTAGAATTTGTTTTACCACTACAATAAATTTATTACTCATTTATGTTGATTACATCTTTACTGTTCTAATTTTATGTTTCTACAACAATGTTATAACCCCTCTATGGCCACTTTCCAAATGTCTGAGATATTTTCAGCGTTTTGTTCACGTACAAATGATTCCGGAATTTTGACTAATAAATGTCATTATGAAAAGATTAAGCTTCACGAGTGATCGTGAATCTATTGCTATTTCCGAAGAACTATACTCTATTAATTGTTATATATTTTACACACAAGACTATTCACAATTTATTTATAATTTTTTTATTACACGCGGTTTTACTCTACTTGGCATATCTACTTCGCTTTCTATCTATTCTACCTTACTCTCAACCTATCATATAGAGTATTCCCAAATTACATAACATTAAGTAGTATAAACCCCTCTTTAAATTCATATCCGTTAATTCTCTTATTCTAGGATACTAACGGTTCGTTTGGGAACTCTTAGCTGGCACTATTTTAGTTGAATGCTTTATTAAAATGTCAGTATGCTGATACACAATAATTTATTGAAAAGCTTTTTGTTAACATTTACATAAGCTTACGTTCACCTTTGACAGCTTACAATTGATCACATAAAAATATTTATTTCAAAAGAAATATCTGGGTGAGTAGCAACATTAAACGTCCTATTACTTCTCTATACGGAGCATTTCCAGCATGTATGTTTTAATTAACAAAAATCAAACTCTCTTGAAGCAAAACCGTAGTTCTTTTTCCAAGGGCTTCCATAGTATAATTGTTGCCTGTTTTGATTTTAACCGGCGCTGGAAACTGTTCATAGGTTGTGAATCACTCAGGCAATGGGCTATCTGATCTGTTGCCCTTATCAATAATCTATAAATGACTGTTAAGCTCTGAAATGTAGACAATTTTTATGGATTCCACTTAATGTTTTTCTTCTTTGCTTATTTCTATTACTACTAACACGTTGTTGGCGGCGCTCTTCATCATACGTTAATGTTTGCATTAAATTTTCAAGCGTTTATTGTGTTTCCGGTATGGCTCAGCACTCTTGTCATAGACTTTCATGTTCATTTGGCAATGTGTGAAGTAACTTTACCATATGCTAAGATTCGTTGGGCTGCACAAGTAAAATCAGTTGTTGAAATGTTGCTATATGCGACCAACTTGCTTAGTTTGCTGTTTGAATACAGCATGTAACTTGATTCACTTTTTTATTCCATACCCACTAGCAGTGCCATTACTTTGGCTTTTAGGTCCCGGTAGCTGTATTTTAATATATACAGAAGAAAATGGAAAAGGCGACAAACCGCTAGTACTATATGTAAGTGGTTGGAGAGGAACGCAGTCATTGCGCTGTTATACTTCTTTACCAAGCACAGTTCATTTCCTTCGAATCCTTAAAGGAGACATTTCGAAATACAGTAAGTGAATTTAATGATGTTTCATATATATCTAAATACTTTGTTACAGTTGTCAATAAATTTCAAAAATCTGATGAAGAAGAGAATGGTCCAAGCACTTCCACAAAAACACAGGCAGTCAATGCTAAAAGCGAATAAATCTTCAGTAAGTTATATTTTTTATTTATTAATGTGAAATACAATATTGGATGTAGCATTAATAGACATAAAAAACTACTATGTAGTTAAAAAATTTAAATTTAAAACAGTTATTTGTTAATCACTTTGCCTTTGGACGAATTATCTAAAAAAGCTTTATTACCTTGTAAGTTTTACATTTAAATTTTAACAACATGGAAGTTATGTTTTTAATAAATGGTTTTTTTTTTATATTGACGAAAATTATTTTTCCTCGCCAATTTTAAATTGTCAATTTCTGGACTGCATTTAAATTTCTAAGAAATTATATTACGTAGTTCTAAATATATAAACATTTTTTTAATTATTAGTACTGGACAGACTACGTGTTTATTTTCTTTTAACATTAAAATCTATATGTAAAGTTTTTTTAACAAAAAATTGCAACTATGTTTTATTTAGCACGGTAACATAAACAACTTATTCTAAATTGGATTTTCTAGTTTGGCGCATCTTAAAAAGTGTACTTGGTAGGTCATTTTTTCTTATTAATTTTTTGGATATGTAATCAAGGGTTATTTTTGTTTGTATCGTTTTTAGAAGAGAACACAAAGTAAGATAGCAATTGTGATTTTTTTAACTGTATGGTTTTATTAAAATATTGAATTTTGTTCATAAACGATTAACTTCATTTTCTTTGAATTCTGATGTCTTTGTATTGACTAAATTATGCAGTGTTTTATACCTAATTCACTGAAATCATGTTTATTACCCAATTATTGTTTTACGTTATTATTGAATAACAATTTCTTTGGCTAAATGTTGAATGGAATACATATATTAGACTGTCTTTATAAGAAAGATTTTTTAACTAACTTGGGATCGTATATGAATGATTAAAATTGGACATAGCTTATTTGAGATCAAGTTTTTGATAGTTTTATACTGAATTTACGATTTAATGGCGTTGTAATTACTAATAAACTAAACTAATTAATACTTGGTGATGAATTAGTAATATTACTAAATACTGAATCTAATTTCAAAACATAACTTTGATTCAACCGGGAACTTGGTAATTTAACTGAACCTTTTCTTTGATTATACTGGAAAATTTGTATTCGGTTATTTACTAAAACGTTACGAATATACATCAATGTTTGTGCGAAAAGATAATTATTTTACATTCTTTTCATCATTGGCTTTGATCATCGCATATTTGTTTTATATAAAAAAACAACCTCTTATATTTGTATTTTTACTTGTTTTGGATGTTTTACTCTCATGTTTTTAATACACGGTTTATCGCCCATTAAATGAGTTTTCCAACTATTTTCGTGGTCTTCTATATCTTTGTGACATAATGGACATCGACTACATCCTTCTGCTAACTCTGAAACAAAATAAGTACATGAAAACGTTTGTTTATATTTTCTTTCATACAAGATTTTTAACAGTTAAGATTAATAGTAAGTATCGGATTGAGACGAAAGTAAACGCATTTCTACGGTGTTTATATTTCACACTCCAATAGTAAATATAATGGCAAATGTTTAAATTTAATTTTTTATTTAAATTAGGTATGATGTTTACATTTACCTTAACAAGTTGAACACAGAACCAGGCATTGTTTTAGGATGTATGTATTTGGGAATGTTAAACAAATCTCATTCTACGTTTATTGAGATCTTCCAGTGCTGCTTCTTATGTTTACATTTACGTCAATGGTACTATGATTATTTTAAAATACAACGCTAATTAGATATGAAATAAAAAAATAAGGTCAATGAAGCCAAAAATGAAATGAGGGTCAGAGAATGTTTATCCCTACTACTAATATACTGGATCGCTAACTCGAATATCAACTATTTATAAAAAAGTTAAGTCAAAATCTGCTATTGCTAAGGTTGGCAAAATGTTATTATTGATCAGTTTAAATGTAATTGTGTTAAGCGACGTATGTGATGACTACCATCTTTTGAGTATCTTACAAATTGCTTATTTACTACGTTTCCCATATTATCAATTATCATTAATTATTTACTTCTTCGTCTAACAGTCGTGCGGTAAGGTTTCGTATCGTCTGACTCCTCATTTACTGATAACCACGTTTGTCTCACATTCTTAAACTTTTCTGATAGTGAGCTTAATATTTTAGTCATCACAACAGCGTCACTAACTATATTTCCCGCTTCAATTGTTTAGCTAAGTTTTCCACTTGACAATATGGAGCGCAACGCTGTCGTTTGGGTCCATTCTGTAGTGATGAAAGCGTTCTTGATGCATCATTTTTGTCATTTCTGATTTTTGCTGGTAGATGGTGTCCAAACGGTCCACTATTTCTTTTCCGCTTGTGCAATTTTCTACCAGGGTAATCGGCGCAAGTTCCATTGATGACGTCAAGGTGAACATGGCAATGGCATCCATTTTATTCCATTTTGCCACCTCATTTGTTTTTTTCAGGTGCCGGCTTTGTGGAGTTACCTGTTGCGATTTCGTAGCAACCTTTTGCACGTAGACCACACTTTATTTGGAATTTCCATTGCTAGAAATTCCTTCCATCAAACTTTGTTAACGAGCCAACATCGAACTTGTCGGCCAAGTTTGTACACTTGTATATTTATTACATGTCGAGTACGCAAACACGTTACGGCTGACTATTGTTAAGCAAACTCGGTTGTCCGTTTTCGCCCCGCAAGCGCACAGCAGTTTTCAGCTTGTAATTCACTTTTTAATAGGATTTGAAATAAATTTTAACAAAAGATACAAATTTGAGCGCTTAAACAAAATTTTGAAATAGATACCGAAATTATTTAGTAATTGTGTAACCAGTAGATAACAAAATTGTTCAAATTAAATAATACATAGCTCACGAAAACCGCCTAAAAATTCTGCAAGTAAACTTCCAAGACGCTCTTGTGGTATACCACGAAAGCAACATACGACTAATTTATTCGATATAAGGAAATGGAAAATCTGGTCATGGGTTTCATCAATGGTTTCATCTAGAAACAAAAAGAGATGACGTTACATTTACAAAAAAACATTTTAAGGTATATTTAAATAAAATGTTCAGTTTCTATTAGCATTATCGTATCTTGCTTATTATTAACAGTTGCATGCAGTTTTATTCATTTCTGTGTACACGAATGCTGATTATTAACACAGCACAGTAGTAATATAACCATTGATAGACAGTTTTAAAAATGACTTTACGCTTTAAGCAGAGAGTTTACGAAAGCTCGTCAAGCGCGCTCATAATCAAATTAGTTATCTCAACCCATTAATATATTTATTGGAATTAATTACACCAATGGACCGAGTTGAACTCTCAGCTAAACCATTAATGGAAATCTCCTCTTATGAAACAATTTCGAATTTAAATGATCACTTTAATTAGTAAATAATTGACTGGAGACTGCAGTGGCGGCTGGTGATCAAACATACAAGAGGATCATTTAAAAAAAACGCAAAAAGTCTTAAAAATCATTCTTATAGTAACGCAATATATATTTAAGATCAATTGCCAAATGATCAATAATAATCAACAATCAATAATTAAAATGTACAATGTTTTTATTGCAAGATTTTTCAATGCTTACCATAAAAATACGCACAATCTTTCTTGCCTCATAGTATTGCCGATTGCGTAGAAATGTTTTACTTCTTTTTAATGTATGTAGAGAAACATCGCTCACTTTCTACGGTAGTCATAGGTAAAGTCAATCAATTGATTTATTTAAAGATGTATCTATTTTGACAAACATTTTTATTGTGATCTTTAATTGACTTTCGGCAAGCGCCGTCCTATAAGTGAATATTGACGCTATTAAGAGTAGCATAATTCATACAATCTTTTTTGTGATTTGCCGAGAACGAGTGCTTTTAACTTTTTTTTTAAATGCTATAAATCCGTAACATTATTTTTACACCATAATGATTAATGAATCACGTGAAAACAGTAAACATACATAACAGTAAAATCTATTCTTTATTTCAAATCCACAAATCCAATCTAACGAATAATTTATAGATTCTTTAAAATTGCTGTTCTTTATTTTTATATTCACTGATCTGTCGAATTTGAAGTAAAGACTGAAGACGAGCATTAAATTCTAAACGTGTAAACTATTATTAGTTATTAATTTTTTAATGTCTTGTACCACCGTCATTATAAAACGAAAACGATAAGTCGTCTCTTACAATTGAAAATTTACTGTAATGTTTGTCAATGTGATAAAAAATGTGCATTCCAGCATCTTTTACGCACACGTGCTGCGAAGATAATGGTAAATGACGTAAGTCACGTAAGCATTCCATTGCAAATTGCATTGATGAGTAGGCGGCGAGAGACTCCACAAAAACATGTAAACATGTACTTATCTTCTTATTTAACTCGCATAAAATTGTATTATGTGTGTCTCACTCTTGACTACAATAACTATCATGTACGATTCGGCTTCAAGATAGTATACATAGGGGCACCTCTCTAGGACACCCGTACGTGCCAGCCTCGGGTAAACTCGTAAGCTTTCGTATCTGTTGCGTTTAAATTGACAATTATTCAAACGCATGAAATTCAAACGCTGATAATTTGGTTTAAACGCTAATTTTCTATAATTTTAAAGTTAATAAAATAACTTTTTTTGGAGGGTCATTGACCAAATGACCTAATAGAGAAGCCGCCACTGCTGGATAGAGATACTATAGTTATGGCCAGAACATGTACTTGAAGAAGATATGATGGCAACAACTTCTTAATAGGATTGAATGAATATATTCGAGGCGGAATGATTGCATTAACTCAAATGGACGTTTTGTTTAATTAGTAATACCAAATACTGGTAATACAGATCACAAAATTGTGATTTTTTTGTAAAAACGGTTGCAATGTGATTGGTTATTTATATGAATAGTTCATTTGTTACGTTAATAATTCTTACCGTGGCACGTAGGAGAATGCGCATTAAAACTGCTTATCTTTATGGCTTCTGTACACTGAGAACATTGCATGAAGAATTCTTTCTGTTCACATTCCATCAGTAAATGTTCACAAAGTGCTGCAACTTCCACTACTTGGCTACACTCGTTGCAACGAATCAGCATCGGACAAGACCTCCAATAATGAGAATTCATCGATTTATTACTTTCAAAAATAACACTCTCATATTCCTGACAGAAAATACACAGCCTGAAATAAGATAAATATCATTAACGTAATTTATTTTAATAGTCCTATACTTTTCTCCTTCTTCCGGTTGGGAGTTATTGCTTGGACTTGAAACACCACTTGCGGAACTTGTGCTTTGCTTTTCGTTGTTCGAATTGCCATTAATATGGGCGATATTTCCTCCACTAATACTTTTGGATAAATTATAATTTTGTGTTTGCTCATTAGTAATTTCTGTGTTTGGAACATCCGTAGAACTTATCGACTTATTTATTCCATTTTTGTATTCAGGTTCTGGACTTAATGAGCATTGCTGTATCAAGCGATTTCTTTCTAATATTTCTTTTTTTCTCTGTTAGAAAATTATGTACATTAAATCTTTTGTTTAAATAACTTCAAGTACCTGCATGTCAATTTTGTCAAATTCGTGGAAAAGTTGTCGATACAATAAGTTTCTTCTAGTGATATCATCATCTGGAGGTAACTGTTTTCTAACTAACCGTGGATTTACTTTGTAAACAAGGACTAATATACGTTCTGCCACTTTTCTCACTGGCTCTGCTGGATGATGTAGACCGCTAAGTCCAAATTCAGATAACGTTCTACATGTTAATCCACTTTAAAAAACAAAATACCAACATTATTGCAAAAATTATCATTTTTTTTACCTTTGTTTATCCGTTGAAATGCCTTGATTTATAATTAATTGTTCCACCATCTCCGCTCTACTTAATGCTAGGCGAGGATGGGTACTGGTATTTAGGGTCCGGCTTAAATGGGTTGGGATTATGTGTAAGTCTCTGAAAAATACGTGATTCTATTATGGTAGAACTTTGTCGACATATAATAAAATGCGTTAAAGTAGAACATTTTTACTGGACAATCGGCATTACTCAGTTTTATATACTATTTTAGAGCTATTTGAACCGACGACATATTCATAAAAACAAACAACTCACGTGTAACTAAAGTAACAAATCGTTTATCTATGTTAGTGCTTATGAGTATGGAGTTACCATTTTAGTAAGCTGACTATTAAGAGCGGCCAGTAAATGGTGGAGGATTTTAAAGTTTGTCAAAGTGGGTATGAGTTTCCATGCTAAGAAAGCATAGTTACTCTTTCGAATAATAGGTGGCGAAGGTCATACAGTACCTACTCGCTAAATATTCAAAAATAAAATTGTTTGGTGCGTCTTATTGTTTTGTGATTCCAGTTCGTACTATTGTGTTTTGCGGGTAAGGATTTAGCAAGTTACTTCGAGTTTGTAGAAAAAAAAAATATTTTCAGAGTTATTTGGAATTGCAGTGTTAATTGGAAATTGCTGAATACAATTAAACTAAACCGGATGCATTAGCAAGCGCCGTCTAGTGTGCAAAAACCAGCGACTCTTGCTTAAGTCAGTTCAGGTTTTTAGTAGCGTGACGCGAGAAGTGTTTTTAGTTACTTAAATAATGTAGTTATAGCTTTGTACAAACTATTGTTTCTTTGTATATACATTTAATAAAACAGAAAGTAAGTATTTTTGTTGTTTCTAGTAGTGAACTGAAATTGTTCGAGAATATTTTTACCAACTTCGAACTATAATCGAACTATTGTTTTCTGAAATGGAACCTATTGTTCGACTATACAAACTCAGTTACTACTGCGAATGGTACAACAGTTATGTTTCATGTAATTTAATGTGGGCATTTCTCTACAATTATGCTTCAGGTAAGCGATCCTCGATTTATTAAAAACAAAGAATAATCAAATGGACTTCAGAAGCAGAAGAAGCATTTGAGTTATGTAAACGCGATCTTTCAAATGCAACATCCCTTTCGCATCCGTCGGAAAATGGACATTTACAGTTCATCGTAGATACATCCGATTACGTGGTAGGTGCAGTGCTAGAACAATTACAAACTGATAAATGGCAACCACTTGCATTTTTTCCAAAAAACTAAGAGAAGCGCAGCGAAAATACAGTGCCTACGATCGAGAGCTATACGCGAGGGATGTCATGTAATAATAAAAACGGATCACAAGCCGTTAACATTCACGTTCTAGCAGAATTCTAATAAAGCTGATTTTATAGGTTAGTTTACAACGCGCTCTCCCGCCTCGAAGCTATTCAGTTACCCGAGGTAGACTCGAGTGAAATCGCAAGTGAACAAAGTAGTGACGCAAACTTTTGAACCGGCTAAGTACGCCTGCTACCTCACTCGTGCTTTCCCTTTAAGCCACAATTCACCACTGCTGTGACATCTCTACAAGTAACATTCGTCCGTACATCCCTAAAACATTATGCCGACAAACTTTTAACGCAACCTATATAATTTAGCACATGCAAGCAAACGATCCACTTTGAGACAGCTAATAAGGAAATTTGTTTGGTCGTCAATGTGAGAAGACGTTACCGAATGGGTACGAACTTGTATTCCATGTCATGTTCCGGTCGTATCCCAGTACCTAGCAACCGGTTTCAGCAGGTACACCTTGACATTTTGGGAGCATTGACTGCTTCTCGCGGTTTCCGTTATTGCCTAACAATGGTAGACCGATTCTCCACATTCAGCATTTTTTGAAACATAGATTTCTCGTCTTTAAAATCTATTATTACGGATCAAGGACGACAATTCGAATCCGCTTTTTTGTCTTTAATAACTAATATGTTGTGGACAAAACGAAAAAGAACGGCAGCATTAAACCCAAAAAACAACGGAATGCTAGAACCCTGGCATAGAACGTTAAAGCCTGTTAGTATGTGTCACGAAACTGAAAAATGGGCCGATATGTTACCAACGGTACTATTGAGTCTCCGCACGACATCTAAGGAGGATTTAAAAGGTTTTACAGCAGAAATGTTGTATGAAGAAATATTAAACCTGCCTGGAGAATTTTTCATCAGCGGAAACAAAGCCAACAATGATCCACAAACTTTCGTCACAAAATATGCTACTGCAATCGACGCCTTCTACGCACCATGGAAAATATGGAAAGCAACAAATATTCGTTCAGCCTGAACTGTCAAAGTCCAGTCACGTTTTCGTAAGGGATGACTCGATCTGACGACCGCTACAACCGCCTACACCATACGAGATCGTCGCCCGGATTACTGATAAACCAAAGTCGGGAGGAGCAGTGAAGTTGGCATTTTGTTTTGACGTTTGAATAAATTTGACACGCTCTCACTAGAGAAAGAGTATCGCGGCGGACTTAATTTTGAATTTAAATCTAGTGCCAACAACTAAGGGAAGTATGTTTATTTTGGTCTTGTTTATTTTTATTAATGATAGACACGCTAAAAGCTGTTAGAAAGAGGTCTCTCATAAAAAAATACATTTCGACTTCTTATGAACAAATTCTGTGTTATATCCAAATAAAATTATATAGGAAGATTCTATTTAAAACATGAGTAGCGGCACTTCTCATTTCCGCTCATAAAAATTTAGGTAGTTTTTTCCTCCAATTGCAACTGCTGTAGCTTGGCTAAGGGGACTTGTGCGGTCGAACGTTGTCGTCCAACATTAGCGGAGTGCTTCGATTGACCAATCTTGGCTGCGTAATGGCTAATTGTCTCATCATTTCATTTAGTCGTGGACAGTAAACATCGGCCGGGATTGATTTGTCAGGTTTTATGAAGTTGTGCTGGATGACACCTGAGCTGGACTACCAAACACCATAAGTTTTTTATGCGCAATGTTTTGGTGGTTCATCGTGATCCAACCACTTAGATGAACGTTTAGTGTTATCGTAACAGGACCCATTTCTCATCACAGGTAACAATCCGATTCAAAAATTGATCGTTATTGTATCGACATAACAAAGAAACATATGCTTCGAGACGTCATCTTTTCTGTGGTTTTAGGTTTTTACCCTTACCAATTTCAGCCAAATGAGCCAATCTTGTTTTCTTGGTTACATCGAACATTAGAAATTCAAGTGCACTTTGACTGGGATTCGCTTCCACTGCGGCTTTCAGGGGATCGTTGTTCACCTGAGCCTCTCGGCTCACTGGTCAGGTTGAAATCTGCTAAAACTGAGTATGTTGTACGAACGAAATACCGTTTGCTGTGAAGTGACTTGAATACAAACACATCGTTGATGTTGCGAGCGGTCTGTACCGGAAGAACCCATATTTCATTAACACACGAATTTCACTACTTTTCATCTGCGCACAAAATATTGCATAAAAAAGTTTTTAATATTTTTTTTTAAATTTAAATTTTTGTGTAAAGAGGATTACTGTACCTTTCCCACAATAAAAAGGTTATGTGGAAATGTAGTGTAAGAATGAAGTTAGTCGTAGTTGAATGTGGCTTTTCAATATTCTACTCATTTCATACTACACGAACGATAACTGCAATCACTTTATGTGTAAGTTAATTAAATTTAAGAATAACCCCGTAACCGGTTCGAATATTACGTAAAATTAATTAAATGCAAAAGAGTAAAAAAAAACTGTACTACCTGACATTTTTACAATCTGCCATAGTAAGAATCGTATGCACAGCCATATGATGTATTCTTGCACTGGTATCTCCAGACTTGGTCAACAGCTCCGGCAATAGTTTGTCTACACTTCTTGACGTTTCTGCCGGTGATACTCTGGAAAATATAAATGAAAAAAGGCAAACTTTAAATACATACTTACCTTCCGGGTACAAATTGTACAAAGTATAATCGTATTACTTCATTCGCTAAACTATAAACTGAGAAAACTTTGTCCCGTAATGCACGATGTAGAAGAAATATAGTGGCTCTTCCTGTTTTGTTTGCGGTATGCATTTTTCTATTATCATAAGAAAAAAGCTCTTCTTTCAACCTGTGTAAACCTTCTTCTTTATCTAAATATTGTTTAGAGTAGAATTTTTCTACTAAATCACCACCAAACACTAATATAGGTAGCGCTGCTTGCTTTCTTTCTCGTTCAGTTAATTTTGAGGATGCTTTACAGTCGTAGTCTAATTGACACTCTCGAAGGAACTCATTTGTCTGTGAGCTGTACAAGCATAGTTACTAAAGAAAAACGCATAAAAGCAATACGTACTGTCTTAAAGTTGGTAAAGGTTTATCCTCATATTGTTCATAACTACTTTTAGTAATAGCGCCTGCAGATTTATTTCTTCTTCTTAAAGAGCCTCTAGTTTGAATATTTGTTGGGCTTCCAGTACTTGGAGATCCATTTTTGGGACTAAGATGTCTTGGGTTATGCAAAGGAGAAGTGTTACTTGTTTTTTTATCTCCCGTAATCTTTATTGTGGGCGATGTGGGATTTTTATTGGAATCTATTTCTTCAGTACATTCATCATTTTGCACACAAACCTAAAGTACGATGTAATTTCCAGTTACGATTACGCATTTTTTGTAAACTTACTCCGTTTGTCTCTAAAAGTTGTTCTATACATAAGCTTTTATAACTCTCTAATCTGAATTCTTCAATTTGTTTCTTTTTATGCTTCGCACGTTCGTAATCTTCCATTTCAATAGCGTGTCGTTTTTCTAAATCGTATTTACCTAATCTTTCGCCCACGGATCTCAATTTTTCTGTGCTTTGTTTCAGTTTTCGGGCATATTCGAAACGCTCGCCTAAAAAGGAATCATAAGTTATTGGTGATCGTAAGTCGTTGCTTAATGACCTAGAACAGCTAAGTGTTTTTTCATTTCCATTTCACGAATTATATTTGCGACATCTACATCGACGTACATTTCAAAGGCCAAATCGTCATAAGGTGATAGATACTCTGGATCATTAATTAAGGCATTTAGTTTATCAGAAATTGTTTCATTTCCAACTATAGTTTTCCTACTTTCGCGTTCGTTTCCTAGTACATTAACGGCAATTAAACTAATCTAAAAAAATATTGATAAAAGCTTAAAATCTACACTGCAGTATTTTTATTAACTTGGTTATGCAAGTTATACGCATTCGAATGGTTTTTTCCAAGCTTGAGTTTTAAGTATGAAGCAACACAAGTCGGCACATTGACTGATTTTAATTCTCTACTTTTAAACATTGAACTTTGGTTATCCGACAGTGTTATATAACCTATGTAATTCCAGGATATTTTAGATTTGTCTTCTATTATGTTTGTATCCTGATTGCTCGCAAATAACTCTATTTTGGAAGCTGAAATATTGCATTAAAAAAACATTTTCTGTCACTAATCACTTACGAATTAAATATTGGTGCGCTAGAACTTGTATTTTGGTTAGTAAGCATTGTTTTTCTAATTCCAAAATAAGCTCTTGTGGAAAATTACAGTTTTTCGACGATTGCCATCCTTTTACAGTCGGTCCATGATTATTTAATTCGCTTGCCTTGAATTTAGGATCTTCTCCTTAAATATATTATTAATGCGTCAAAAGAAATTCTTTTCCGATATTTACCTGTAGCGTATATTACAGTGAATTTAATTTTTTTGGGCATGTTGTTATCATTTTATTAAAACTATTTTATCGTTAATTAAATCTTCAATTTCTTTGTTTTTTAAATTTATTAAGTTTATTAGTGTATCACAAATACTGTTAATACCCTTACAAAAATACTCGTGCATGATGTGAAAACGTTTTTCATTCTTACATTTTCATTTCTATTGATTTTCCTAGTTTCCATTTTCTCTTTGTGTCGCAAATGTTTTTAGGACGATTAATAAATTTAAATCAATTCTAATAAAAATTATTAAATAGGAATACATTTTTTATTGGTCGATTATAGCACTAATTGATAATTACTTAATCTTTTACAGTTATTGCTACATTATATTACAATTTTGCTTTTTGAAAATTTTAATTTTCAAATATTTTTGATATTTAATGAATTATGAAAAATAAACTATAAACTAACCTAAAAAAATACTGTATTGTAAAAATTAAATGAGGGTGATCTAATCCATTTCTAGAAACGCGTAGAACTGAAGGAATAGGACTTGCAGCATCATGCGTTTAAACCCACCGCGTAAAACATGGAAGGTGACAAGCGTGACAAGAACACACTAAGGACCAGTTGTACAATCATGGTTTAAACTACGGTTTAACTAAATTTAGAATTATTTAAAATGTATATAGTAAACCTTAAAAAACGATTTTAATAAAACAATTGTCAAAAAAAATTATTAAACATTACATTTAAATTATTAAAATATTCAGTAAGAAGGTTTATTAAATTTACTGCAATTTTATGCGTTAGAATAATTATTAATTTAACAACCTTAAACGCAATGGGTGCTAAAATGATGTAATTTTTACGAGGATTCAATTTTTATTTTACAGCCATTTTTAAATTAATTATCTTTTTTATTCAACTAAGTGTCACGGTAGTATATTTGCATTTACTGCAATTTAGTAATAAATTTAAATAACATTTAAGACGTGTTAAGAATGGGTTTTCAATAACTAGATAAAATAAAAAGATATAGCACATTAGTTATATTGTTCTTATATATGACAAATTTAAACTTATTCGTTTGTTTTATTAAGTGTAAATTGTAGTACCTACTTTAATCAAAAAAAAATTATACACATAAGTACAAATGCCAAAATTTAAAGTTTCAAAACGTTACTACAGTTACACTTTGTAATGGTTTTTTCATAATTCTTTTTGGTAATTAAAAATATCTGTCAATGTCCAATGACTTTGTCTTTTTCGATTTATGGTTGTGTGTCATTTTTATAGATAGAATTAAAATTTTTAGTTGGTTGTTCAGTTATTTGTTGCTTTTACAAATTCAAATGTGTATATCAAATGTTTACGGATTACGAATGATGAAACCATTATACTCATTGTGCAAAAAATTATTACCCTAATCTACAAGACGGCATTTTGCTTATTTTAATTGTTACACCTGTACGGGAAATTTCCATCTTCATTAAATTTTTGTTTAATTTTATAAAACATGTAGACGTACACGATTATAACTACACGTAACTAAATAAATCTAACGATATTTAAGGATAACACTTTCACTAATTTATATATTACTATCACTAGTCCGCACTTTTTAATTTTATCTAACACTGATACTTGTTTAGGTTAAACAACACGTACGCGACGTATTTATGTTTAACTAGCACCAGCACTTTATTTATTTATATTTATCTCGTTAATCACTTATTTATTTTAAACCGACAAAATCTTCTCGAGTCAATTCGAAAAATTGACCTATGCTTCTTTTGGACCGTTTTAATATATTTCTGTTATATGTCTCTAGAATGTTCAACATTCGAATGTTTCGCTGCTCCCTTCTTAAGACTGCTGTGTCCCAGAACAGGAAATTGGATGTGATACTGGTAGAAAGGATCGTGGGGATAGCGGCAGCTCTTTCTATTTCGACAACTTCCATGAGCATAAAAGTAGCTGTCAATGGAATTTCCCTGACCCGATATTCTACTACAGACCAAAACTTGAACGCCTGTTCCTCAGAAGACGACCTCCAACATATTTCAAACTGTCCTCCAATTCAGTTGATCTAAGCTACAACCAAGCTTGGCACTGCCAATTTCTTAATATTGTGGAAGTCCATTTCTCTCTTGAGATTCCATAATGGTCGCCACAGATTTTCGTATAACAGCTTTGTACGTGAGTACTTCTTGTTGACCAGATAGAAAACGAAGCGTCGGTCAACACGTAGTTTTAAAACTTTTCGTATCACCAGTTGCTGTCTTCGTAGTTCATCTAGCCAAACTTTTTTTTAAATACGATTGCAACCTTTCTGAACATGTCAAGATCCTCGCTCACACAATGTACGATGGCCTAATCTTTTCGTGTTTGAAACAGGTCTTGTTGTTCCTCGGTTGTAACTTCGAACCTAGCCTTTCCAGAACCTCCGTATATGCTCATATACTTATTGAAGTCCATTTCTTCGACTTGATTGCTGGTTATTCTAGTTATTACTCTGGTTCGGACCTGAAGTTGCGTTGCCTTTACAGCTTCGGCGTTAAACCACGTTTTCTTTGGAGGTTATACAACAACAGCATGTCATCAGATTGAAACTCACCATTTTATGCTTTGACGTCATATCGTCTTCATTCTGTCGCTGGAAATTTATGTGTTTATACGGACTGCTTTATCTACTTCGTCTACACTCTTGTTCTTCTTCTCCAGCAACTTCTTCTGGTTTTCGATCAAATTGGAGGTCGCATGGCAATCGTATTTCTCGACCAAGCACGACACAGGATGGTGTCGGGCTTGTGCTTTTGTGAACGGATGATCGGTATTCCATTAGGAAATGGTGCAAGTACTGATCCCAGTGTTTTTGGTGTCTTAGTTTTCTTAATTAACTTAACAGTCGGCAAACTTCTTAAAACAGCTGAGACTCAAAGTTGCGGCCATGGTCGAAGTGTAATTCCAATGGAACTCCAAATCGACAGAAAACTCGTCTGTGACTGTAGCATTTTATGACGTCCTCTTTGTAGTTCACCCAGTAGAATCTTCAACACTTGTGACACCCGGCTCTTTGGCACTACCAATTGCAGTCTGTTTTCCGTGCCCTCGACACTCTGTAGGGATCGCTTAAAAAGACCGTTTTTTGCTCTGAAAGAATCCCACCGCGCCCAGTACGTTTTGATGTTTCTTTCCAAAGCACTCACTTCTTCCCAGGTTGGTCGTTTCCATTCCAGTTCAGGAGTAGTCTTATTTCGGGATCGTTTTCTTATTCGCGACGCAGCTGCTTAGGTTCCCACTTGTCATCAACCACAGCAGTTCTCTGGAGTTTGCCGGATATGGTTTTCTAGACTAGGCATCGGCGTTCCGATGACTACTTCCGGCACGGTCTCTTGATCCATCTTGCTAATTGTCCATTCGGATTGCGGAACTGCAGTAACTACTTTAAAGACGCGTAGGCCGTTCTTAGTAAAAATTTGTGTCTATACAAATATTTGTAGAAGTGTTTTATGGACTTGACGACTGCTAACAGCTCTCTCCTAGTCATGCGATAATTTACGTTACTAAAATACGCGATGACTTTTTTTTCATCTTTTCTTGCATAACTTAAAATCGGCGAAGTAACCATAGGATCAGTTTTAGTTGATGGAAAACGTTTTCTCAGTCTTTGTTCCATCTAAATTATGCTCTTTCTTTGTTCAGTTTCGTCAAAGATTTGGCAATATTGGTATCCTGGTACAAGTCGTCTATAATAGGTGCACAACCCAAGGAAACTTTAGACCTAATGTTTGTCGATTAGTCTTGCCCATGCTTGCACTGCCCGGATTGTGCCTGGGTCAGCTTTAAATCCATATCTAGATACGACGTGGCCAAGGAATTGCACTTTTTTCTTAAATACGTGGCACCTCTTTGGGATCAGTTTTAGATTTGCCCCACGTAGTCGTTGGAACACTTTTTTCAAGTTGTTCAAGTGTTCTTCAAACGACCTTCCAGCCACGATCACGTCGTCTAGGTAAACCAAGCACGTCTTCCAAGACAGTCCGCACAAGATAGTCAATCAAACGATCGAACATTGCAGGACCGTTACACAGACCGAAGGGCATCACAGTGAACTGCCACAAACCAGTTCCAATTGTAGAAGCCGTTTTTTACGATCCTTGAGTTCGAGTTCTACCTGCCAGTAATCACCCTTAAAATCCAACGGGGAAAACCACTGGGATCCTGACAGGGTGTCTAACATATCGTCAATTCTTGGCAAAATGTAGCTGTCCTTTTTGGTTACGTTGTTAAGCTGTCTGTAGTCTACGCAAAACCTCGTTGATCCATCTTTCTTCTTTACGAGTACAACTGGGGACGTCCATGTTCTATTTGATGATTCAATCACACCTTCTTTCTCCATATCCATAATTATTTGCTCGGCTTCTTCTCTTTTCGCCAAAAGATCGGCTGAACCATTTCGGTATTAATTTTATGTTTTACCACGTTAGTTCTTCCTTTGGAATTACTCTTCGGCGCGAACACATCTTGATACTGCTGGATCAACACTTTGACTTCAGCCAGTTGGTCTTGGCTGAGGTGTTGGCATTTAGAGGTAAGAATGTTCAGTAGATGTGGGCACTTCTTCAGCGACGTAAGCAACATCAACAAAGTTAGTCTCATCATAGTTAACCATGTTCGAAGGGGGAATATTCCTTATAACTAGTGTCATAATTGAGAGCGTTTTGTATTTTCGGCTCAATTAATTGTCAGTGCGGGACGTCGTTTCAAAAAATGTACAAACCAATCAAGGCCTGGTAAATTATTCATAAATCTAGGTTCAGTTCACCCTGAAACATTTAAGTACTTCTGAATAATTTTTCTGATTTCGGTTGAGCGCAAAGAATATCCCCACACGGCAGAAAATCCCACTGTTCTTTTAATGCGTTGTTCTTAAGCTTATTTAAATAAATGCTGACGGCTAATTATAATTATCCCTAGTACACAAATCCAAATTTGAAAACGGGAATAAAAGGCGATTCAATTTAAGATTCCAGCGCCTCTAGCGGCAACGAACGAACTAACGTTGCAATGATAATGACTACATTAACTATCATTTACGATTCGGCTACATTATATAATACACACGGACTATAAAACACTGATAATATGATTTAAACACGAATTTTTTCTAATTTTAAAGTAAATAAAATACATTTCTTATTCATGTTGGAGGGTCATTGTCCGAATAACCTAATAGAGAAACCACCACTGCGTCTTAACATGTAACTACACGGACTTGCATCAACATTTATATCTACTAAACTGTTAATGACTGTTAACTGCAGCGTTGGGATTGTAATGTTGGTAGCTTGTATTAAATAGATCATATGAGCGGGAAATTTAAAAATGTATATGTACAGGTGTACAAAAACCAATTATTTATTTTAGAGGACACAATTGTTTTTTTTTAAATTGTAGTAAATAAGATTTTGTATACACGGTGGGGTAACTATTTTGTTGCCCACCGTTGGTATCTCAGCAAGTACAACAGATAGAAAGTCGGTTACATTCTAATGGTTACATTACACGAAAATTGATCTATTTATAAAACAAAGAAATTTTTATTATACATGTATTCATAAGTAAAAATTTAACCTGTTAATTAAAAATTAAATTAAATACACTAAGTCCCATTTTTAAATATATTTTTTTTAAAAGTACAATCAAAAACCAGTAATTTTATTACATAATTTCTTCTGCAATCAGAATATATAACTAGTAATTTTAAATTTAACAAATAATAGTTTCCATAAGAAACACACGGCAAAGTCCTTCCCGCCAAATCGTTATACATATACATTAATTAACCATTAAAATATAGTTTTTCAGTTTAGAATATTTTAGGAACGACGGTAGAAAACGTTTTTTGGCAAACAATTTTAAAACACACTTGTCATAAATACATGTTATCGCATTTTTGCCATTACAGAATACGCTCATGTCACACGCTAGGTGCCAAAATTTTAAATAGCTTATCTTATTCCAATTCGAATTTTTTTTACTTACTTTCCAGTTTTTTTTAAATTAAATCATTTACTTTATTAAAAAAATATTAGATGACATGTATTCAGATGTATTCTGTTTCTTATTAAATAAATAACGTGTTCCAGTCACATTAATTTGATTAAACTAAAAAACAAGAAATTCGTGGAACATCTAAAATGTAATAGATTATTGGAATTTTGTCAATTGTAGTACTAGCGTACTGAAACGGACCGACAGTGTGAGAACGTCGTAAAATGAAGCCGAAGTAACCACATATGTCGAAAAAAATCTATATGTTATCAGCGAGACGAGGGCGACAAGTTAATCCGTTAGCATACAACCACCACATTCTGCAGGTGTCCCGCTAGTACGTGGATTCTTTCCACCGCTGTGGAAATAAGTCTTAAGAAATGAAGCAAATCATTTTAATAAGAAAAATCCGACGGTTTTGATTCAGGCATGGTTTACAAGAAAAACAATTTCAAATGCCTGGTGTAATATTACGAAATTGACAAAACGACCCTTGATAAAAAAAGCCGCGGTGATCGCCAAAAGGAACTCGACCGAAACGCACATGTTTGACTAAACCCATAATTCATGTTCAGATTATGAAATACGTTTAAGCAAAATAATAATTTATTAGATCTAATTTTCCAATTTTTATAATTAAAACTATCATAGTAATCGGTAGTTTAAGTCATCGCTTTCAATGTAAAGAGCTATCAACCTAGAACGAAAGTATGTAAAACAAAATTTGAGTAAAAATTTAAAGGTTGAAATTTTATAAAGAGGCAGGCAATTGTACAGATTATTAGCGTTACAGATGTGTTAAGATTAAACAAATGATCTATGTTAACGTAGAGTTTAACTATTCAATGCATGTTTATACTCAGTAGCACCTTAGTTCATTGTTAATTGAAAAGAAATTTGCGGAATTGCTAAATTTTATTTCAGTTGAAACACCCAGCGCCATCCAGTAACGACGTGGTAATATTTTAAAGGTAGAAAAGGGGATAACGCCGCCTTTGGGAGAATGAGTAAAGGGGAGAAGCCAATTGGCATATTTAATACTGAGAGGGTTTGAAAATAAGTCAGAATTGCGCATAATGAAGAAGGAGAAAGTTTTAAAAACCCTAACGCGATGCAAAGATGGAATGGCGGACTGCATACGGGAGTTCTTTTGATCACGTCTCGCGAAAAGAGTTACTTACTTTACTTAACTTAACTGAAGTCACTACGGGCTTCAATTTAAACCTTTTAATTGTGTAAACGTGTTATTATTTAGTGTTCAGTGATGTTTGTATAAAAATTTGTTTAACTTCAATTTTGCTTTTATGTCATATACATTTTAACTTAAATTATACGCTTTGGATCGTTTGTTAACTATTAAGTGACATATTATTAAGTGAGTGTTAACGTGCGTCCAGTCAAGGCCTAGAAAGTTGCGGTACTTAATCTACAATTAAGAAATAGGCGCCATATGAAAGGTCACAAATTAAGTTAAATTTAGTTGAATGTGCATTTTTAAGTTTATTTGATTATTGTACGAAAGATGCGATGAATTGAGATACTGTCTAACGCGATAAAATTGAGAATAATTATCTAACATCAATCTCAACATTTAAACTTTTTTTTTTCTGTTGGAAACGGAGAGAGCAAATTTAATATATTTTTGTTTGTTTATTATGTCTTTGGCAATTGACGTGCTGCTTTTAAAAGTTGTTTTACTTCTTTTGCGCCGAAAGTTTACGTTGAGAACACCTAAAGAATTGAGCCCAAACATCAATTATTTTGCGTCGCGATTCGTTTTATTGTGAGTCCAATCTGTTGTAAATCTTTAGGTATGACAGAGACAGGGTATCGTGAACGCGACAAACTATTGAAAAAGTCCAGTTTGTAAACTGTGGAAGCAAATTTCCAAAGGTGAAATCTCCATTTTCAAACTTTTACATCTGAAAGGGTGTGGCAACATAGCTCGAATCGTGTCATAATCTCAGAAGCTGATGAACTGGGAACCGCTATAAAACTCGGGTAAAATCTAGTATGTAATAGTTTGTTTTTGTTGCGTTTGAAATGCGTGCCAACTAATTAGAATATTGAGAAGCAATTGCCAGGGATCACGCGATTTAAATCTAATTATCTACCATTTCTAACCAAGATCTGGCTAAATTTCTGTTAGTTCCATTTTTGCTCTAACATTTATTGTAATTAAAAAATTGTTTCCGTTATCAGAAAGCTCTCAACCACGACAAAGTCACCAAAAGAATGACAGTCAATAGACGTGAATCTCAATTGTTCGACCTTTCCTCGGCTCATATACTTGTGAGCGCAATTTTATTCATTTGGGCTTTGAGAATGTGACATTTCGTCTTGAAAGGATTTGAATGTGTCAAATAAAATTAAATGTTTTGGAGATTTTGTTGTGAGCTTTTTGTTTCTTACCGTACATCGCTTGGAAAAAAAGAACATACGTGTTACTAACACAACCCCAAATATTATCTAATACCAGGCAATACAAAGCAAATTAAACTAGACGATCACACGCCACTGGAATAATCTAGCCAGGTAAGAGAATTTTAGTCATTGATTAAAACTCGAAAAACCTTTAACATAATTAAATTGATTACACCTTTTCTCTTCATTACATTTCAAATTTAATATCCTGTCTGCTAGATGTCTTTAAAATATCTAGGTGCGTTATAGTACTAAAGACGATGCAATTGTAATAGATTTATTACAATCGTAATAGGTTAGTGTTTAATTTGTTATTTCTAGTTTATTTGACAGGAAAATTAAATTTTGTTAAACGAATCGAATATATATATATATTATCATTCTTGAAGCTTGAGGAGTATTAGTAGTAGCATTCTTGGTATTCTACTAAGAAAATTTTGAGAGAATATTCTTGATGGTTATTTCTAGAACAATTTTATTATTCTATGAACATCTGGAATATTCTTGGTATAATCTGGCAGATTGTTTGCGGTTTGGGTTATGAGGTGCCTGTTAAAACTAGTTTATTTATTTTTGTGCATTTTGTACATTTTAAGTAACATTCACAATGTTAAACTCAATATCACAGATACATGTAACAATGATGATTATACCTACATATGAGAAAATGTGGATTCATATTTTTTTAATTAGTTTTTATCACACACTGAAAACGTGTGGTTTCAGTTTAAATTAATTAATGTAACTATTACTTTTAAGGTATTGGTGTATAATTAATATACCGAAAATTAAATAATGATTAATAAATTAACATTTTTTAGTATTGATTGATAATACAATCTACTGTAGACAATAAAGTTGACTAGGATTTAAGCACCAATAAAGTAACACTCTTTATTTATGAATTAATCTATCATAGTTTTCGTTACTGACGGCATCAGGTAAATAATCATCAAACGGCATGGATTCGTAGATGTGTTCATCGTTTAAAATAGATCTTTTTGTAAAATGCCTACAAAAACGTCTTAAGCAATGCAACATAAATTAAATTAAACTACTTACTTTCTTGCAAACCATATAGCAGCAATACCTAACCCAATTATAAAAATTATTGGTACCACATAAACAGCCGCATTCACGGCTTCGTCTGAATTGTCTTCTTGTTTTTCAGCATGGGTATTACGTTGAGTAAAAAGATGTTTGGAATGGTAAACGGTGATCGTTTCTGAGCTATCATGTTCGTTGATGACCACAAATGTAAAACAATATTCCGTATTTGGCTTAAGTGACTTATTTAATATATTTTTCTTTAATTGTGGTATATAACTCAGTGATCTATCACCAACGACGACTAATTGCGAATCCGTTGTTGATAACTGTAATAAATTGACATTTTTTATATATATATATAACAAGTAGGTACATAAGTAGTGATTATGAGTAACTTACGATATTTATTTGTAAATGAAACCGTTCATCGATTGAACTAGTTATTCCAAAACAATAAAATACAATATATAGTTAGAGGCTTAAATATAAACAGGTTCTTTATCAATTTTCTGTGTATATATGCTGTAGAGAGAGATCGTTTCAAAACTAAAGGGTGGTTGCGCAGAAACCAAATTTATTCATAATGTCAATACATTATCCAACTGAAAAACATTTGCACTTTTTATACGGCGTATGAGGTGTGCATATTATGAAATTAAAGTTAACCATTATATTAGGTTCACACATTGTTTATAGCTGATGTTTTCAGTTAGAATTTATTTCGATTGATTGTCAAATTCCGAATTTATCATTTCGGCATTTTTTAGTTTTGGAACGAGCTCTAACAAGATTGGAATGAAAATTCCATATCAGCGCGAGTATATGCGAGTATCGAATTTTCATTTCAGCCGATTAACAAAACTTTCTTTACGGCCAAAAGGTATTAGCTGAATGCAATAAAATAAAACAAAATTGAGATAATAGGATTTCATTAAAACCTGTTTTTTACATGACCTATGACTTCTTTGTGTATTATACACAAAGAAGGAGTCCCCCTTCGACCGATAGTGAGCACCATCAATTCACCAACCCAATCGTTAGCACGTTATCTAGCTGCAGTTGACAGGAAATACAGAAACTTACATTAAAGATTCTACAGACTTTGTAGAGAAAATGAAGAACTTGCATATAACAAAAGAAGATATTCTAGTCAGCTTTGACGTGGTATCTCTTTTTACTAAAGTCCCGGTCGATGAAGTGTTGTTTTTGCTCAAGGAGAGAATTACTGAAGAAGTTGTGCTCATCGAACTCTGCCTTAAAAACACTTATTTCAGTTATAACGACAACTTGTTTAAACAAGTAGAAGGAGCGGCCATGGGTTCACCGCTCTCTCCAGTTATAGCCAATATTTACATGGAATATTTTGAAACTGAAGTTATGAAAAACGTTGAGTTAAAACCAAAAACTTGGTTCAGATATGTTGATGATACGTTTGTTGTATGGCCTCCTGGCAAAGATAAACTAAATCAGATCTTTTAACATCTAAACTGCACATAACAGCATTAAATTTACTATGGAGTTAGAACATAACAACAGTCTAGCCTTTCTTGATGTACTAGTGATAAGGAAAAATAACGGAAAATTGAGGCATTCCGTTTATAGAAAGAAAACGCACACTAATAGATACTTAAACGCCGAATCTCACCACCACCCAGTACAGAAGAATACTGTTTTGCATACTTTAGTCAAAAGAGCTATACGTGTGTCAGATAATGAAAATCTACAAAAGGAAAAGGAAACACTGTTGGAGTCCCTACAACAAAATGGATACGGGTTCAAAGAGCAATAAATCCAAAAGTCAAAGAATACTTATCACCTCCTACTAGCACCGCTTATTTACCATACTGTATGGGTTCGACAGATAAGCAGGGTGCTAAAGAAACATAATATTAAAACTGTCTTTACGACTAAGGATACCCTGAACACCTGGTTTAAATCTGCTAAAGACAAACAAGGGTCTCTAAAACATGCCAGAGTTTACAAATTCCTCGTTCCTATAGATCAAGTTATATAGGACAGACGGGACGCTCTATTGAAGTTAGAGTAAAAGAACATATGGCTGACTGCAAACACCGCAGAGTTATTAAATCAGCAGTGGCAGAACACGTGTGGAACCAAGGACACACGCTGAACTTTGACCAAACTAAAGTGTTGGCTAGAACTCCTTTCTACTTTCCCAGACTAATCCGCGAAGCTGTGGAAATAAAAAAAACATCCATGTAACTGAGAAGACGGTTTAAGACTCAGCAAATCTTGGCTACCAGTATTATATCCTCTAAGACAAAGATCGACCTTCTTGGAAAGGACACAAACACTTACTTTAAGTAATAAGTCAGTCAAGCGGTAACGGAAAGATAAGGTTCGTTAATCACGCTAACCGCTATTGGTATAAATATCGTCATTTACACTTTTTCTTTCAGTGATATTTACCACTCTGAAGATGCAAGCAGCAATGTCTTGCGAAACGTCAGTTTGTTTGGGTTCACGAACGACAATACGACAAAGGCCAAGTTCTACTTCTTGTTTTGGCTCTCAAAAATAGTCTAAGTCGAAAGTCGCTTATAATCATAAATATTAAGGTTATTTAATTTTTTGTAATACGTGCCGTCAATTTTGTATAAACTTTCGTTTTCCCTCAATTCATTATTAAGTATTTTTTCGGCAGAAGCAGTTGCAATTTTACAAGCAATCGAGTGGACAATAAATAATAAGTTAAAATGTGTCGTTATATGTTTAGATTCGCAATCTGTTTTATTAAGCATAAGTAACTTTAACTTAAATAAAGCTGTTTTCCCAAATCCAATTATCGCCAATATTATAACTCAGCTAGACCAGGCATTACAACTCAATATTAATATTTATTTCTTATGGGTTAAAGCACATAGTGGTATACATGGCAATATGGAGGTCGATAGATTGGCTCAAAGTGAAATTACGTCAAACAACAAATACAGCGATTAACTCGCCACTAATGATCTATTCCCAGTTATTAAAGAACATTGTCAGTTGCTATGGAATTTAAAATGGAAAGAATTGAGAAGTAATTCAAAATCATTCTATTACAAAGTTCACCCAAATATTCCTTCGCATCATTGGTATCAAAAGAAGATTTACCTCAGCAGATGTTTTATATCCACCATTAGTAGGATCAAATTATACCATGGAAGATTTTCTTCACATCTTTTTAAAATTGGTATAAAGGATACTCCTTTTTGCGAATGCGGAGAAGTAGGCGATATTAATCATCTCTTATTTAACTGTCGGTATAATTACTATCACAGTAACAACTTACTTCAAATTCTTAATAACAATGGTTTTCCTTCTCCAGTGTGGTTACCTAACATTTTAAATAGTAATAATATTAATATCTTTAAATATTTATACAAATTTCTACAGATAACGAAAACATGTATATTCAGAAGTAAAATGTATTTAATATTTTCCGTGACTAATACCTTAGATGGTAAGGTCAAAAAAAAAATTTTTTTGTAATTTTATATTAATAACATTTCACAATGTTTACTCCTGGACACCGTTACTGTAATGAAGTATTTTCGAACATTTCCCAGGAAGACACTTTATTTAAGATACTTCCCGACAACATAAACAAGTTCTAGTTCGTCGTTTTTTAATTCAGAATTGCATTTACAAGGCAAAATACGCAGCAAGACTGCACCTGTTATCAAAGACATTCGCAATTGCATGGAACAAACTCTTAATAATCCGGTCTCAAAATTATCTACGTCAACAAGTATAAACTTATTCTAGTTCAATTTTTAATTTATAACTATTTAATTTTTAGGATTGTCAGTAAGAATTTTCAACAAAGCATTAAAACAGAACAAGGTAATGATTTATTAAGAACTACGGTGCTTTCAACTTTTTGCATTGTGTGCAATTTTGTGAATGGTTTAATCGACTTTTAAACAACGATAACATGTTACATATAACTTTTCTTACGAACGAAGCATGGTTTCATTTAAGTGGTTATGGAAATAGTTTTTGTGGAAACTACGATTACACAACTTTTGAAAGTTGGTGTATGGATATATCATCCACAATCTTATGCCCTTAGATTTTTATTTTTACAAACGTTTAAAATATACAATATAGGGTGAGTTGGGGCAAGTGCACACCGAAAAAGTATAAATTTGATTTCAATTATGCCTAGCATGCAGAGGTTATGATTTTTTTGCTAATATTTTACAAATGTACTAAGTCATATGTTGTCTTTGTGGTATACAAAAATAAAGTCGTTACGTTTTGTACTAAGAGAGTGGTGAAATATTTTTTAAAAAGATATCCGGGTGGCGCATTTGCCCCACCACCACGGGGAAAATGCACCACCCCTCCGTATTTCTGTATACGATGTTATTCAAACAAATTGAGGCAAGTGCACCAAAAGTTTATTATTTAAAGGTTTACATATAAATTTGTTAAATAAATCAGTCGTTATTCTCATACCATAAAGATAAAAACAAAATATGTAGCATACATTATCAAAAACAAAAACAATTCAAAATATGACTTATGATATATTTAAAGTAGAAAAATCTACATTAAAGATTAGAAACAGATTCCGTCTGTCTATAGCCGGTTTTTTTAGTTTAAAAATAATGTCACTATGCATTACAGATGATATATCTTTAGTCAGGGGCCATTTGAATTTACCAATAGTTTTGTTAGCACATCTCAGGAAGTTAATTTCAAATTCGGATTCATCTGGCAGGATGGTTTGAACTTGTCCTACAAAATGGCGAATATTTTTTGTTGTAGGAAACTTCACGACTACATAGTCTTCTTCCATTATAGTATCAGGAGCCAGGAATGGCTCATCCACTTCATCTTCGATGTCAAAATTTTCACTACTGTCACTATCATGCAATGAAAAGTCTGAAGAGTCACTAGAAGAATCGTCAACCATGCTTGGCTTGATCAAAGTTTTGCTTTTTGTGGTTTCACTTGTGATAACATCAGGAGGAATAACATCTAATGAAGTCAATATCTGTGCTTCTGAACCTACTTTTCTTTTCTTGATTGCAGTTCGTGGTGTGGCTGGCTTTACAGTTTGTAGTAGCAGTTGTTGAAATGACGTTTCTGTGTTGATATGCATACCAGATGTGCTCGGCAATGACTCGAAATTTCGTTGATGTGCTATTTCAGGTACGGTTACAATGGATGAATTTGTTTCATTTGTTGTATCAGAATGACGTGTTTGGTCATCTCCAATTTGTAGTGTGTTAGGCGATTCTTCTCTATTTTCGATTACATTAGCTTTGTGTGCCCTATAACGTTCCAAATCACTAGGGTTAAAAATGTCTGTCCTTATAATATTCCTATTGACTTTGCTTTCGTTTTCCACATCTTCATCATAAATACCAGTAGCTTTAAATCCGCTAATAATATTCGACTTTGTTAAAGCACTCCACGCTTGGCCTAGTAATACTGAAAAATTTAATTTGTTAGGCTGCCTGCCAATGTTATTTTTCTGCCATTTAGTTAAAACAATGTCCCACTTTTGTTTAAGTCCTCTAAAACATGAAACATCTAAAGGTTGCAATAAATGGGTTAAATGAGCTGGCAATTTCAGTATAATCACTGAATTTTCTTCAGCTGACTTAATAAGATCTGGAGCAACATGACTGCCATGGCCATCAAAAATTAATAATACTGGCCTCTCAGGGCCTATGCCCATAAGAAAGGGGCCCTCAAACCAGTTTTTAAAGAGTTGGGTGTTCATCCATCCTCTCTCTGTAGCTACATAACATGTTCCAGGATAACCCTCTTTTTTAGGGATCCATGCATCCCAAAGGTTTTTACCCTTAAAAACCACCAGTGGTGGGAGTTTATCCCCTGTAGCATTTATGCAGGCCAACACGGTTGTATTTTCACGTCCTGTTCCTGCGGTATACCTATGACATGAGTTTCCAATGCCAGAAAGCACTTTAGTCTTCTTCGGGTCATGACAGAAACTGCTTTCATCGCAATTCCATATTAACTGGGGCTTTCCAACCAATTTATACTTAATTATCGTTTGTTCCAATAAATCATAAAATCCATAAACCATAAAGGGTTTGTTTGGTTTTTCTTACATTTTCTAGGGCTTCTGGTTTTCTTAACGATAATTTATTTCTTTTTAAATGCTAGCCACCAATCTTCTCCGGGTTTATTGTTCTTAAAAGGCGTTGGTATCTTATTTCTAGTGACATACTCTTGTACCATATCAAGAAGTTCTTGTCGTGTCAAACCAAAACCATTTCTGCTCATAATTCTTACCCCTTCAGCCAATTCTCTTTCATGTTGAAGTGACAAAGCAGTTGATCTGCCGCCGCCTCCTGAAATAGGCGCTTTTGTTCCTCGGCGCCCATTTAAATGATCACGGAGCGTTTCTCGAGGTATCTGGTATTGGAGAGCAGCACCTTTTATAGTTATATTTCCCACGCGAATACTTTGTAATGCTAATTCTAGTGTTTCTTGTGTGTAACTGCGCCTTGTCGTCTTTCTTTTATATGTTCGCACCATTTTTACTCCCTATAAACAAAAATATAGCTTTTATATCACTTCAAAAATACTGGTGCACTTTCCCCATATATAATGGCGCATTTACCCCAAATCAAATTTTAAGGGGGCAAGTGCGCCACCCTTGTTTACTGCTAATACAATCGGTTGTGTGAGTTTAGCCACAGCCACATATTTAAACTTAACCTTTAAATTTAACTTCTTGATGCCGTGAATTATTTGTTGACATAAATAATGTTAGTAACATAAATGAGAACCCTCAAGGTTGAATTTAATACAACAAGTAAACAATAAACACTTACGTTTGACTGTAAATAATGAATAAACAAACCACAATATGAGCTACCAAGATAACTTATAATTTGAAGTAATATGGTAACATTACAATACCAATTGCAGAAAATTAAATTTATTAAACCAGTTTCCCCTATTCCCCAGAGGTGCAGTTACCCCAAAACCGCACTTGCCCCAACTCACCCTACCTATAAAAATCGGTTTTCTACAATAGAAGACTTATATATTTTTCGTTGGGGTTTTATTAATAACCAATGATTTCAAGTACGAAATTGTATTTCAACATAGGCATTTTTTTTTTTGAAAATGTAAAAAATTAAAAAAATATGTTTCACTCTTTTATGAACTATTAGTAAGACAGAAAGAAGCAGAAATGCCACATAACTGCGGGTGTTGCATAAAAATGTATTTGCCCTAGTTGTTTTGCATTACACACAGTGGAATATTAGTTTTGTGTTGGCAGCATTGCAAACGTTCGTTAGTGTATTTACGTAAAAGGCAAAAAAAACTCTAGAGCAACAAAGTAAAAATCCACATAAAGCTAAGTGTTCAAGGTGAATTATTATATTAAAACGAATATGTGACAGGTGAAAAAATGTCAATGTCAAATTTGCAGATTTAGTAATAAATGTAGTACAAACATATTTTTGTTAATTTCAAACTTTTTTTTTGTTTTTTCACCAAATTTTCATTATTTCATAAAAGGCAACACAAAAAATAACGTACGTTACTCTCGTCGAAAGTTTCAGAGCAGAACTCACTCACATGCAAATTTTTGTTTGATTATAAGCTGTGGTTTAACCGAGATATACAGACATTTTAGCAGCTAAAAGTGGTTACATGTCACCGTTTACGGAAAAAACGCAATTAAAAAAAGTACGAAAATTATATCGTTTAAAAAAAGCCTATTATGATATAAATGAAAGACTGTAAATTATCGAGTCAATATACAATAAAAAACAACTATGCAGCTTATTTTACTTTATGTTTTTATTTCAAAAACCACATATGCAAATTTAACAGTCTTGGCTACAATTTGACAAACAAAATTTTTTTAACGTCATTTCTTCGTTGTAAGGTCATAGATAATTTGTTCACAAAATTGGTTGGTATAATGAATTCTTGTAGTGTACTATTTTTTAGTAGTCTAAATTTTTAGTAGGCTGCTATAACAATTTTTTTACAAAAATTGCAAGAATATCTATTGGTTTGACCTAATATTGATGATGATATTTGGTATATATGTAACTATCCCAAACTGGAAAATTAATAAACAATTGAACACAATAGTACGTTGAAACGTCGAAACCCTCGAGGTTGTTAAGAAAGAAATTGAAATATATGACAAGTTTTTGAAATTCTTACAGTACCTATATTAATTACATAATGAAGAAAATTTTGGTGAGGTTTGAACAGATTTCTGCTTATAGTTATCCAGATACAAAATGTCAAAGTTTCTGTTTCGTGACACGTTATCACATTGTGTGAAAGCACAATTTCCACATTGATTTTAATAGTCATTATCTTGACAATCACAAATGACAATATTCATAGATAAATAAGATTACAAAAAATCGACAAAATATATATGTAAGTGTGGCAAATTTCAAAAAAAGGCCTGTTTTTAGTTGAAAAAGAAATTAAATTACTATTATTCTACACAATCGTATGAAACATATCAATATTTAGTTAATCTTCTTTACGCTTGGCAACGTCGCCGCATGGGATAAAGTGGGAAAAATACAATAGTTATATTTACAAAAGAATAATGAATACATAAATGTAACTTAAATTTGAGTGTTGCTGTACTTTACACGTCATATTGTAGGTTTGTAGGGATACATTCGTTTGAATGTTCCCGCCTTACAAATAAGGCAGCAAAAACATGCTCCGCTTTAAGCAGGGGTAATTATATAAGAAGCAGTGCGCTGGCGGAAAAGACATCTTTTCCTTCGCTTCGCCTGGCTTCGTTCAAATCGTTGTACTGTAAATAAAATGTATATAGAGGAGGAGTTCATTAATTACCATTACCAGCAACAACTAAAGGTTTTTTAAACCTTTAAAAAAACTTGGCAAGGGATACTGCTTATGAATTTACCATAGGACATAGTCCTTGTCACAGCTGATCCCTTCACCTTTTCTTTAAAACTTTAATTATCATCACCAATTGTTTTCTCTAGAGAACTAAATTAACAAAATTTCTGTTAGTCACATTGTAGCTAAGACCATCCAATAACACTATACGCAGTTTTTTGAAGTAAAACAATTAAACGAAGCTCAGGTCTTAGACCTTTTTTGTGGAATGTGTGGTAAATTAATACTTACGTTAATAGCCTTTGCTACCCACGTGTCTCCAAACTCATTACATAATTTATATCTGTTTCCAAACATCTCCAGCTTTACTATATCGTTAATCATATGTTGTTTATTATTGTCGTAGTTTTGCACAATAACAATTAATGTACTAGACCTTAGCCGTCTACTTAGTTTAGGAAGCTTAAACTTCATAGTCTCGTTGGTGCATTCAACAAATTCTGGAGTTTGATCTACATAATTTTCCATACTGTCAGTTTTAATAAGAATTTCTTCAAAATCTCCTTTATATTCATCATTAACAGCACGCACGAATAATTTATAAGGAGTATTAATTATAATATATTTCACCTACAATGTAAGGATATAATTTTTTTTCCAATATCTGTAAGTACCTTACGATGCAGTGATACATTCTTTGGTATGCTTTATCTTTTACTTTAACAATTTCGTGTATAGTTTTTAAAGTATCTCCTACAAAAGTATAGCTGGTTTCATTAAGAATTACATCAAACATTGTGATTGTCGCATTTTGCTTAAACGGATGCATCCAGGTAATGTTCAAATTGCAATCACCATTGAGTTTATTGCAGTCAATCATTTTGTAAGATATATTAGAAGGCTTACCAGGAACTAAAAAAAAAATAACACAACTGGTACATGAAGTTGCTAAACCTACCTCTCTCTTCGGCAGTTCCATTAATACTTTCTTCCGTTCCATAGCTAAATGTATTCTCATTTTTGATTGCTACACTAAATTGGTATTTGTTGCCTTTTACCAAACTGGTAACATTATTACAGTATTTAAAATCCCATAATGCGCATTTGGTTAAATTATGTATTTCAAACAAACAACCAGATAGAAACAGTGGGTGACACCAACGAATTTGTACAAGTTTTGGTATCCCCCCAGGGAGTTTTGGTATATCAAATCGAAGACTTGCAGACCATTTATCCGTGCTGTATAATTCTAAATTTTCCACTTTTGGAGCAACTACAATTTATATTTTGAAACATACAAACAATTACATATAATATATTTACTTCCTGCTTTTGTAGTAAAATTATGTATTGTTTTAATCGACAGTTTTGTATTATTGAGGTTTTCTATTTGTCGCGCACTTGTTATTTCCAATGTATAATTTGTGAACGGTTGTAAATTCTCAAATTTGTATTTGGTCATAACGTCTATGTAATAACGACTATCGTTGCCGTTTTCATTTTTAACGTAAAGTTGATAAATAATAGGACCATAAGTTACATTGCATTTGGGTTTATTCCATATAATTTCATTAATCGTATCGCTAGTAGACATTTTTATTAAACGTGGCAATTCTTCTTTTGTTGGTATATCTACACAAAAATGCTTTATACTATAAACAAAATCGATAAAAATCGCGAATTGATTGAGTCAAAAGAAAACCAAACAATAAATGGTTGCACAAATTTGAAGGCTATAACACCTACCTGTTGATAAAGTATTCATTTCAAATAATTTCTTAGTACCATCTACTACATTCCAAAAGGAAATGTTGTAAAGCGTATACGGCACCAAATCTTTAATTTCAATTTCATTGTTTTTATCAATCACAAATCCTTGGGACTTTCTTCTCAAATTATTAGTAAGCATTGAAGTATTATGGTCCTTATCATATTTACAAATATCCACTCCCTAGATATAAAAACGTACTTAAGCAAATTATGGTTGGAAACAATATACATATACCTCATATTGAATTATGGAATGTTCGTCAAAATTTTTATCTTCACTAGTAGATTTCCACACTAACTTAATTGAAGTTGAAGTAGACGTATTGCAAACCACTTCACCTACTATGTAAAACAAGTTGGCATACAATTATTTATAGCTTTACCTTAACGTTACCCGAACTTTTCGAAGAAATTTGATGAATTGGACGCCAATTAGAATGTTTTAAAGATTGGCAAGTAACATGAGATTGGTGGAAATCGTTAAACGTCATGTTTATACTTAAATACGTGATTTTTAATTCTGAAACGTGAACTAACTTTTTAAAACTTTCAAAATAAGTTTTTAACTTACCGTTTGGTATACACACTCTAACGTCGTCAATTGCCCAAAAACCGTGTTTCTTCTTTGTAATGTTTAAGTAATCTGTTTCTACATATAATTGAATAAACTTTTCATAAACATTATGTTTTTGTAATTTGACTTCAACCCAAACAGTATCGCCGTTATTAGTAATTTCCTTTAACATTTCTTTTCCTTTATTGTTTTTAATAAAAAAGTTAATTCGGCACTGTGTGCAGATTAAGATGTACAGCGAAATACATAATTCATTACCGTACAGTTCTATTTCGGGTCCAAATTTTAAAATACCAGTTTTGTTGGTAAACATAAAATCATCTAAAATAATAAAATACGATTACATAATTTTTTTGTTGAAAACAAAATAGTCAGTGATATTTGAGAAACTCTAATTGAAATTAATACTGTAAGTTTTAAGTACAACGGTAAAAATTCTCAACACGTTAATCTTTTCATGCAGATTTTTTCCAATCAAAATTAATTTATCCCTGAAAGAAATTTAAGCGAGTATGCTTTACCCACATAAGTTCAGTAAAGTGAAACTTCTTTGCTAATTAATATCTTTTATTTTTATTTATTCATGAAAAAGTAAACTGTTTCTGGGACTCCATTGCAATTTTAAATTAACAGCACACTGTTTGATTTTATATTAATGTCGTTTTATATTCTATGTATAAAAGTCGTTTATACCACTCTCATTAATTAAAAAAAAATCAAAACAATGCTATATAAACACGTGGATAGCCGCAACAAAATTAAAGGTTTGAATACCCCATGTCAGTATAAACGTTAGAAATGAAAATAAAAAATAGTTTGCTGCGACTGTGCTGTCCTAAAGAAGTTTAAATTCAAAAATCTAACTGAAGACGAAAATGAGATAAAATCTGGTAAGAAAAACGAATCCCCAAATACGTTCTCAAGGAAACCTATGTTGTATCGAACTGCAAGACAAAATTCTTCCTCGTTCATCGGTCGTATCCGTTTCGTCAACCTCTTTTCCGGGCAGATTGAGAATACAATACTTGTACAAATTTTGGCTTCGCTACTGATGAGCTCACATATGTAAAGAATATGATACCAATGTTAAAATTTGAAGCTAGACAGCGATCTAATCGTCGTTGTATTTTAATTTTTAATGCCTAGTTGTCGATGATACGTAGACTTAAATGAATACAGGGTCAGGTTCTAACTTAAATGAATACAGGGCTAGGTTCTAAAAAGTACGATATGAAGAAGTGACCAAGAACCACAGAGTAGAATCTTTAAAAATTCGATTGTACAAGGTGTCCTAAATTGGATGTTTTGTTAGGGAAACTCGGTAACGATAATAGATACGAGAAAATGGAAAATGACGTATCCTCAATCTCTTTTTTCGAAAAAAAAAACTCGATGATAAAAACCAAACTGAGCGATTGTTTTTTGTTTTTGAGGTATACGCGAAAGTTTGATTTTCTCAATTTTTGACACATCGCGATATTTCGGTTATTTTTCAAAGTAGAAAAAAATGGTTTATGTGGCCTTAAGGCGGTTTTTTGAGTAGAATGCAATGGCGTATAATTTTGATTAACTTTATTATATTTTAAGTTATAGCAAATAGTTAAAATAGTTTGGTTTTTCTCTTTTCAATGATATATAACATGTGGGGTCTATGATTTCTTATTTAATCAACAAATCGACATTTTTTAACAAACACGTATTCCGTTGTAGTTTTCTCATAGTTGGCTTCTGTCATTGAAAATATGAAGACATTAAATTAAGCACACTTTATACAAAAGAACTTTTATATACATAAACGAACTAAGAGAAAATATTGTTGACTGTCTTTATTCCCTCTCAAATTCTCATATTCACAACACAGTTAGTGGTGTTACAAAGAAGTGTAATTTATGTGTTGCTAGAAGTGGAGAAAATTCTGAAAATTTAATTTAAATGTTTAATTATTAATTAGGTATTCAATCTTAATATATTAATTGTAATTTCTTGTTCTTGGTTTGTTAAATGATCCATGTTTCCTCAGATTTTGTTTCAATCTCATAAAAATGCATTTATGAAGTTGTTTTCTTTCTGGGTAACGATCGAAATATAACTCGGCTACAACTTCCGAATGATTATCACTTTGATTAAAGCATTTTTGAAAAGTCATTGCACTTTATACTAATGAACTTTCAATACTCAATCATTTAATTTGTTCACATTTTCAGTGACAGAAGCCTAATATGAGAAAACTACAATGGAATACGTGTTTGTTAATATCGATTTTTTGATGAAACGTGTAAAATATGAAATCATAGACCCCACATATCATTGAAAAGAAAGAAAACAAACGATTTTAACTGTCTAATAGCTTACTATGATTTCTATTTATAAAACCACAACTACATGCCATAACTTGAAATATAACGGAGTTATTCAAAATTATACAACGCAATTGACCTATTAAAAAAAAAAAAAGAAAGATAACATATGTTTTACGCATGCGCTAGTTTTATTATACATGTACTTATAAGTAAAAGTCTAGCCTGTTTAAAAAATTAAATACACTAAGTCCCATTTTTAAATGTGTTTTTTTTTTAAACTACAATCACAAACCAATAACTTTATTACATAATTTCTTTTGGAACTAGAATAAATAACTTGTAATTTTAAATTTAAGAAATTAAAGTTTCCATAAGAAACACACGGCAAAGTTCTTCCCGCCAAATCGTTATACATAACAGAGAGAGATAGCTCAGCAAATGAAAAGGTCAATTGCATTTTCCCTTAAGGTCACTTAAAACGGTTTTTCTCTACTTTGAAAAACAACCGAAACATCGCCATGTGTCGAAAATTGAGAAAATCAACTTTTGCCTACACCTCAAAAACAAAAAGTAATCACTCAATTTGGTTTTTACCATCGAGTTTTTCTCGAAAAAAGAGATCGAGAGTACGCGGTCCATTTTCTATTCTAGTTACAGAGTTTCTCTATCAAAACATCCAATTTACGACACCCTGTACAATCGAATCTTCGGAATTTTTGTGTTGGTACTGTACCTGTAAAGAAGAACACTACATCTACTTTTATGAAGCATTTTTGCCTGATATCAATAGCGCAAAGACAGTAAAAGTAGTTATCCGCAATCATAAACTCAGTGGCGGCTTCTCTATTAGGTCATTTGGTCAATGACCCTCCAAAAAATAAGAAAGGAATTAGATTTACTTTAAAACTACAGAAAATGTACGTTTAAATCAGATTATCAACGTTTGAATTTCATGCGCTTAAATAATTGTCAAGGCTGACACAAACTTGTGCCCAAACTATGCCCGCATGTATACTTGCATGTATACTACATTAAAGCCGAATCGTAAATGATAGTTATTGTAGTCAAGAGTGAGACACATAGAGTACAATTTTACGCGAGTTAGAAAAGAAGATAAGTAAATGTTTAGATTGTTTCGTGCGGTCTACAGCCCGACCGCCTACGCAATGTAATGCTTACTTCACTTAGTCTTTTATCATTACTTTCGCAGTACGTGTGTATAAAACAAAGATGCTGAAATGGATATTTCGTATCACATATAACAAACTTTACAGTGATTTTTTTAGTTGTTTGATAATATTCATTTGTAAGGAACGCCTTATCGTTTTTGTTTCATAATGACGGTGGTACAAGTCATAAAAAATAGCTAATAATAGTTTACACGTTTAAAATTTCAATTTAATGCTCGTTCTCAGCCTTACTTCAAATTCGGCAGATCAGTGAACATATAAAAATAAAGAAATCAACATGATTAGTTAATCACATGAAAAATTGTATGAATTGTGCTAAGCTTGGTAGCGTTTTGCCGAAAGTCAAATAAATACCACAATGAAAATGTTTGTAAAAATAGAAGATATATTAAATAAAACAATTCGTTGATTTTACCTATGACTACAGTGGAAAGAGAGCGACGTTTCTGTACGTTTAAAAGAATTAAAACATTTCTATGCTAAGCACTGAAAAACCCTCGATTAAAAACACTATAAATTTTAATGAGCTTAATTGTTATTGATTATTTTGGTAAAGATAGACGAATATCTTAAATATAAATCGCGTTACTGTAAGAATGTTTTTTTAAAGTTTTTGCGATAATTGTGTTTTTTTTAAATGACCCTCTTGTATGATTGACCACTGATATAACTAATTATTGAATTACCTTATATATGATTACAGTTAGAAATACTATTTTGGTTGTTAGTGATATAGGTTGTCAAACGAAAATGTTTATTTTCATGTACACCTAGATAGAGCTTTGAGAGACGTCCTCCTGATTGCTATAAAGGAGACAGATTCGTGGAGAAGGTCAATGACACCTATTTGTACTATTTTTTACTCTTATATTTGATTATATAGCTTGGTTCAAGTAAAATTAGGAATATCAAACATTTTTTGCGCAGAAACATTTTTGTTAGCGAAATAACATGTATCAAGAGCCGCACGTTCGAGAATCATAGTGAACCGCTTTAAAACTAGAGTGTTATGATATGAAAGTAAAACTGCGTTAGATAACTTTTATCTCCAAAGAAGATTTCTTCAACGAGTAGAATAATTCCAAGACATTTAAAAACTGATTACATAGACAATTCGTTTATCATGATTTTTAATAAACAGGAACGTAGTGTTTGTCAGGATACATATGATGCACGTGCTTATCAATACTAAATAGAGGATGTTTTGAAAAGATAAAGGTTAATGATTTAGGTGAAAAGGTGTTTTAAACAAATCTCATTACAAATTGTCTAAGAACTGATAACAGTAGCAAAGTTCAATTATAATATAATTATGTCGGCGATAAAAAATTTCAGTATCGATCATCTTACATTCAATTTTTCTTTTTTTATGTGTAGCTGAAAATTTTATTTAAATATTTCCAGTTCCTTTGAACAATTTTTTAAATTATATACCAAGAGCTTTAGAAACACGATTTGTCACACATATTAGAATTGACGAACGGCGAGGCTTCATTATCTATTAATTGAAATAAATAAGCTTTCGGCTTTGACTGTGCAATACTATAGAGCAGATACAACTTAAAAGTTAATTTGAAATAGAATATCGTCTGTAACAGTGAACATATGTATGTACTTATAATAATAACCCTAAGTGAAACGCGATGTATCACTCATGAAGGTCACTTTTTTTTTAAATAAACAATTGCACAATAGAATATAGTGGCGTTGAAAAACCGTAACTAATCGTACGCTACTGTAGTCTAACCAGTTTAATCAAAGTACTATAAAAATAATAATTCAAAATATACTAATGTATTAAACCCAACTAAATTGCATAATTTGTTTATATAACTAAAGTATTTTAATTAGGCAAAAAGTAAGCTACAGATAAAACATTCGCAATGACGTAACTTGGTATGTGCTTGTGGACACGGTGGTTGCGGTAGCTCTTACACCTATGTAAACACAAACTTTTTAAATGAACGTTTTACTGTATTACATGAATAAGGCAACATTTGATAAAAAATTATGGAGAACATCGATATTTTAAATTACACGAAGTGTTATGGTTTTGCTAATAGTTCTACTTACTTTTATGTATTTTCCACAAAGCTCTTTCATTTTTGCTCCTTACTATAAAGTTTATTGGTTTCAACACTACTTTGTCGTTGTAGTTCAAAAGTGTTGTATTATTAAAAACGTCTTTTAATATTATTACGCCATTATTCTTTAATGATAAACTATACGTTTTCCATTCATCTTCAGATAACATGTTAAATTCACTCTAGAATTGAAAATACGAAATAATATAGACACAAATTATCGTATAAGTATAGAATTGAAAATAACAATGGTTATTGCAATGAGATCAAACGTAATCTAAACTAAACTAAAAAAAATATAGTGCAGAAGCTACAAATTACTAAAAACTTATCAAAACACAAACACTACTATCCAACACAAGAGCTACATAATTTAATTTAGTGTAACGAAACATAAATAATAAAGAATAAATGCTATATTTTTAAGCCACTTATCCATATACATACGAACCTTAAATTTAACAAGCTTAGTATCGTTTTTTGTAAATTTGTCGTGAAATCCATTTTTATATTTGCGCAAGAATGATTGCTTATTATCTAATCCACCTATATTTAAGTAATAACAAGCATAAGTTTTTGGATTCCATCCTTCGCATACGAATATTTCCGCATTTCTTGAAGCACGTATTGAAAACCCTATTTCAAACGTATTGGGAATGTCTACTCTTATATTATATTCTTTGGTAGAATTTGATGTTAAATACGTAGGAAAATCTGTAATAATTATATTGTTATAAATTATCGCTTGTGTAGGGTACATACTCTCCCATCTAGAGTCAATGATTGGTATAAAGTTGTACGTGTCAAAATTGGAATTTTGCCAACCATTCGTTTGCCAAATGTTATTACATTTTTTTAATTTCCCAAAGCTACAGCTGTATTCTATGTTTCGTTGTGGTGCGTAAGTAGAAACTGTAACAAAAGAAAACAAAAAGATTTAGTTATTACATTGATATCTTTTAGAACGTAAACACCACAAAATGTTTTTGATTTTTTAATTAATTTGTAATTATTTGTACTTTAACACAGGTTTTTGAATTGAAAAAAAAGCTTAATAACTATTAACTAAAAATTTTGCTTTCTTTGATTTCAATAAAAGCAAAACAGGTACTGACATCCATAATTTATGATAAACTTAATGCTAGTTGAATATTTATCTATGCGAAGAATATTAGTTATTAGTTATTATAATGTAATTTGACAACAATTATGAAATTACTATATACCAGCTTGTGTTTTTTACTCATTCCAATTGTATTTCTTTAGTTATCATTAAATGTAGGAGAGTTAATAAAATAATAAAAACACCTAAAAAAAGGGAAACAAAAAGGCATAAAAAGTAAGTAAAAAAAATGTTGAAGAAAACGGTATTTTAATAAATAATTAAAAAAAATTAGCGCCAATTTATTTATAAGCTGTAAGTTATATCTGTAAGTTTTTAGGTTTATTTGACATAAAAAGTGCAACTTCGATAGTTATGTTGTAGTAGTATAAAAACTAAAAAGGTATGATTATAACACCACTTACACACATCGAATGTTTACTACATTTATCAAGTCTCGTATCTACGTACTAGTATTTTTTTACGTCTCGGTTATCAAAGTAGCTTAGTAATACCTATTCTAACATACATAGTTCTTCAAGTTATGCGACATAGAATATTGTGGCAAAAAACGTGACTGAAAAAGTTTTATTATTGGGATATATGGGTGTAAATTATGGTTACTATTTTAAATGAGTTTTATATCATACAGGCTGTCGCAAAAGTCATAAAAGTATTAAAATTTGTGTTGTTTAAAGTATCTAAGCAATGGCGGTTGGTCCATAAGGGCTCTAGGGCGCAAAAATGCAAAAAATAGAGTAGGTACTTACAATTTATTTTGAAAAATTAATTCGTAAACATATAATGGCCATATAATTTTCCAATACAAAAAAATAATTGAGCAGGATAAGAAAACTAAATTAAATTAAAACGGTCCTTATAACTGTCAACCATCCAACTCTAGAGATTCATAGGCCTAACCAGTGGCGGCTTTACCTTAGGTTTGCAGGTTTGCTTTCTATCTACCGAATTCTATAGAAAACTAATAGAAAATGATTTAATTCAACTATTGCCATCCGCCGAGGTCACATCTTTCGCCGTTCATTTTCATTTATGTAAAGGTTGCAGTTCAAATGCAACCCAATTTGTTACATTACGCGCGTGCGTTTTGGTGTCTCCATAAAGCCAAAGCAAGTCAAGTGCACACTTTGCTCTTTTCAGTTTCATATTTAAAATACGGTCGCTTTTGTAAGGTAATTTTTTATACTTTTACAGTTTTAGTATTTTGAAGTTAATAACAGTTGTACATTATTGTTGCTTGTAAATACCGTGCATTGATTATAACTACTTCATTATATCGTAACAAATGCAAAATTTGTGTGTATACGTTAGAGAGCGCCACCTCCTTATATATAAATGTCGGTTGTTTACTTATAAACAGGAACGAGCGACATAATCATGCTAAATATGCAGGAATGAAATCTACTAGATACTGTCTTAGAAGAAAACACCAAATCCCCAAAAGGTATGAAATTGATTACACAAATATTCATATACATACATAACGCATAATGAACGTAATACATAATTCTGACATGCCGAGAGTGTTCACAATGAGCGAAGTTTTTTTCATAAGAATTTACTTTTTTGCGCATGCGCAGTTTTAATGAACACAACCCTAAATCTGTTTCTGTCATTTAGATTTGAGATATTTATCGACCTGGCACGGAATGGACCAACTGGCCACTGCCAACTGGCCGCCGCCTAATGGCCGCGGCCAACTGGCCGCGAGACAGCTGGCCGCCGGGACAACTGGCCGCCGGGACAACTGGCCGCCGCCAACTGGCCGCCGGTACAAAATATATTTAACTAGAAATCGGATTTTTTTTGTACTTTTTATATATTTTTTTTATTAGAACAACAAAGTATTTACAAAGATTTACAAAGTGGATACTTGCATGTTTTACATACAAAAATAGGGATGTAATTGAGTACTTACGAGGCATTGCTTACAATTATCAAATTAATGAATAGTAATTTTATTTAGATGCATGCGTAGCAAATATTGTAAAATATGCAAATCAACTTTGTACATACTTTCTTGTTTTTATAAAAATATATTTAAAAAAAAAACAAACAAAAAACGCTTTCTACGTACATTTTGGGTTGACTGATATTCGACTAGTTGATTTATTATGTGCTAAAAGCGTTCTGTATCGACACATCTATTTATATAACTACAAATAATAATACTTAATAGCAAGAATACGGTTAGGAAACAGAAAAAAATTATTTCAACATTCCCATGTTAAACGCCGTAGAGTACTATATATGCAGTTGTGAGCATCCATTAAAATAGCAACCCTAAGATTTGAGAAAGAGTTAAATACGTTTTGAGTTGGCCGGCGCCCAGTTGTCCCGGCGGTCAGTTGTCCCGGCGGCCAGTTGTCTCGCGGCCAGTTGGCTGCGGCCACTTGGCGGCTGCCAGTTGGCGGCGGACAGTTGTCCTAGACCGACCTGGCAACATCGGAAAGCTAAGTTTCTCTCTGGACGAGTAATCTGTATACTTTCGCAATGTGTTTGTTTGTCTCAAATATGTAGAAAAGGAAGTACATTTGTTTATGTCTACGGTACGCACTCCATGTTAATTTACACACACTTTTCAGTCCGTGATTACCCGTCCAGAGGGAACCATAGTTTTTTGTTGTTGCCAGGTCGATGGTGATATTTGTCTCTAAAATGTCATACTAAATATATCTGACAATGAAATAACCGCACACACCAACCTTTGTAGTACCAACTTATTACCGAATCCAATAAAACACGCTATATTCCAGTAAATTTTGCATAACAAATACATAAAGCTGAAACCATTTCAACTTTATGTATTTGTTACGTTCGACTATAAGAGGTGCATAACACACAACATAAACTTACAAATTATGAAGAAGCATTGTGAACACATACATTACTTGTAGTATATCCCAACTTTATGAACTATGTATATGATATGTATTTGTTATGCTTATGCTCATTGTGAATGAGCCCTTAGAGTTATTTAATAAATAAAATTATAATCACGATTTGTAATAGCTAGTAGTTTCTTTGTGGCGTTAAATGCAATTTTTTTCTTTAAGGATTTGGTCCCAGTTCTGAGATATTTGCAATTGAAGTTTTCAGGTCGGTCCTGACTATCTAAACAAATGGAAATTGTTTGTTGATTGTATCTATGCGATAAATGATGGGTAAATGCTGTAAAATTCGTGAAACGTATCGATGTATTTTGTTAATTATTGTTTTCTTTAATTTTCCATCATCTCCTAAATCAAATGTTAATAAAATAATTAAAGCAGATAGTAATGTTTATTTTTTAGAATTATTACTTTATTTTGGCGTGTGTGCAAGGACTTGGAGAAGCTTTCTATCTACAAAGGCCGGTGTCGAAAAAGACCACGCAACGGAAGAAGAATAAATCTTTTCAATAAAATCAAAACTTTAACATTTGTTTTTCTTCAATGTATGTACAGATATTGTAAATTGTAGATCGGATACGAAGTACCATTAGAGAAATATATAAGTCGCGCAGCTCAGGATTCCCATAGTACGCTACATTGTGTTTTAAAGAATTATTCTTTGTACCCTTACCACATTCAACGAGTCCAACCAGTCCAACAGTTAACCGACGTTGATTTTGAACCGCGGCTTAAGTTTTGTGAGTGGTTGCAGTAACAAGAAGAACAAGTAACTTTCAGTGGGCGGGTATTTTAAGAAATAGTTTAATTAGACTGTTTATTTTACCAGGAAAATTTTACAGACGACTTTTACCGAACACTTTTGCGCTAAAATTTGACGACTTACTCCCCGTTTGCGATATCTTAAATATAATTTTTACAGCACATTTACGGCACTAGATGCTGGTCAGCCGCCGTAGACCAGATATTAACCTTTTAGACTTTTTTTCTGGAGCTATGTGAAATACGGAAATTGTCACAACAAAACCCAAGTAACAACATTACATATCACGACAAAATGCAATACGATGAACCAAGCAAAAATTCGCAAGTGCAACAATACAATAAAGAATATTATAACAAAAAGCACAAACCTCTTGTTAAATACAAATTATGTGATTATGTAATTAGGTGATTATGTAATGAATTTTGATACAACGGTGGGCGTTAAAAAAAATTAATTCTCATATATAAAGGGCCGTATGAAGTTAAGAAGGTAATCAATAATGACCGATACTTTTTAGCAGCTATAGAGAATTTTCAGGTTACGCATGTACCGTTTCTTGGCATTTGTAGTTCAGACAATAATTTAATTATTGATAAATTAACTTATGGAAGAATTTATGTTATTATTCGTTCATGAAATTATTATGTTTTACGTTTAAATGCGGTTGTCAGCATCTGTAATTGTTATGTAATTATGCTTTTAGAATTATGAATATTTTTAAACAGTTTATTAAAGTAGTTATGACTGTAGTACGCTTATGTTTAAAGTTTGAGATGGGAATTTATTTACGATCCCAGATGTAGTTATGTACCATGTGATTATGTAAACAATAATGTCGTTATGTATTTTAGAAATGTAATTATGTACGAATTGCAGGTCATTATGTATGGATTAACATAATTATGAAACTTGTTATGTGAAGACTCAGATATTAAGTGTTATTTTAGCGTAAATTATTATGTTATACTTAGTTCACGACGATCAATCTAGTCAGGTTGACCGAACTGTAGGACCTAAATTCAAATTTTGAATTTAGCGCCAATAATTGTTAAGTTGGTAGGAAGTGTAAACGCTCGGGTGAATCTCATTAGGATATGATGTAGTTATAAAGCATGGTTGTAGTGTAAAATAAATATATATACAGGATATTTTGACAATAGTTCGTTATTTATACGATTACTATTTAAGAATTCCTTTCATTCTCATGTTTGTATAGAGTATACACCTAACATTATAATAACATTTTTTTTATAATAAATGTCACTAGAATTAACAGAAATTTGTTTTTTGATATGTTGTTATATATGGTCCTGTCCTGTGAGTTTTCCAATTTAAATCAAATTTAAAGTCTACCTCGTAATTACAGGTTCTGTGCGACATTACGTGTTGATAGTGTTAAATAAGTTTTTTTTATAAAAAAAGTTACAATTTTGTTTTTTAATATCATATTGTACATAGTCTGTACTGTAAGTGTGCCAATTTCGATAAAAACCGCGCACTCATACGTTAAATCGTTTTTAGTTACACTTATTAATTTGGTGATTTTGGTAATTTAAATATTGGTAAATTATAATAGATAAGACTCTAATATACTCGTAATATTTATATTTAAGCCATTATTAACAAATAGATCCTTTAAATCTTTGTTTGAGTTACTTAAACTGTGGTAGAATTTTTATGGTTGGATTTATGGGTAACTTCACACCGGTAACAGAATACTATTTATAGATTCATTAATCTCTCAAAAACGATGTTTTTCTTTATATTTTTGTTTAGACTTAGATAAAACAAAATTTAAATTTTTTAAAGCATTTTTTGAGTGTAAAATTAATTCTAACAAATAAAAAATTAAACCTCAAATTATTTATTGTTATAGACTAGAACTCGACTCACGTAAAATTGGGAACGTCAATCATTTTTCGCGCATTGTAAAAGGAGTGTTAAATGATATTAAACCAAAATGGCATTGGTTAACTTTTATCACAAAAGGAGATTACTTATGAATAGGTTTCAACTTAAAATCCAGTGGTCTGTATCATAATTCCAAAACATTTAAACATTAAATAGATACATAGGAATAATTCGGTTATTATTTTTAATAACAAGTTTTTTGTAAGATAACCATGTTGTTTGTCGAAACAAATTTATCATAATGCACGTGCTTATCTTATCTACTAAATATGCGATATGTCTCAAAAAGATTTCAGTGGCGATTTAAGTAAAAAGCTGTTTAGAACAAATCTGTTTACAAAGTATCTAAGAATGTACTTATGCCGCAAATTTATTACTTTTTGATATACAAAAAAGTAGTCGTAAGAATAATTTAAAAATACGGCAACATAGGAAAGTTGAAAAGCACATTTCAAATGAATATGTTAAAGGTTCTGATCCTTCCGGTTATACCTGAAATTAACCATAACTTACTTATTTTAAATAAAAACCCTCTGTATATTATTGCACATTTCGATCATACGGAACATTCTGAACAACAATTTTCTATAATCTATTTAACTCTAACCGTTAAAGAAATATTACAAGTTTAAAATAAAAAATGACAGTTGCGCTTCCTATAACATAGATGCCAATACTGTCTAAACAGTGGCGGCTGGTAATCAATGCTGCATGAGGGTCATTTCAATATTAATAATCTTGGAACGCATTCTTACTTGATAAAAGATTTATATTTGAAGTCTATTTAATTATTCTTAGAATAAGCAAAATAAAACGCTACATATTTGCAATTGTAAATTAATACTAAAATAATTTTTAGTATTTTTATACGTCATTTACTAAATGGCCTAATGGAGAAACCACCACTGCGTTCATGTGCCTACTTCAGTTGATAATAAACTGTCATAAAAAATACGTACGTAAAAAATTATGCTGCTATGCCATAACGGTTTATGCAATTTTATTAGTGTTATATCACATATTGGTACTTAATTTACAATATTTTTACTAATACTTATTTATAAGAGCAATTATATTTTAAAGATTGCCAGTCGTTATCCTCAAGATAATCTTAATATACGTGCCACGCGGTTTTAAATATATTAAAAACTGTATCTATATACAGGGTTATTCACGCTATACGGTTCTGAATATTGTGGCCAAAATACGTGACTTTTAAAACGTTTTACTTTTGGGATATATAGAGATCTATTTTTTTAAATTATTTTCATATTATACAATGTGTTGCAAAGGGCGTAAATGTATCAACGTTGTGTTTTCTTAAGTAAAACCGCCTGTATATTATTACATTTTTCGATTTTCCGTTAAAAGTAAAAGAGTGTTTTAATAACGTTTATAAGGCCTAAACTTTAAGCTTTCTTAAATAATTTGAATTTTGTCAAAATATAACCTAATTTTCAATTTTGAGATACTTTAGAAGTATCTAAGTTATGGGGGCAAAATTTACAGTGAAATGTAACTTAAAAACTATCAATAAAGAAATTTAAGTAGTTATAACTTTATTAATTTAAATAGAACGCCATATTTTTTAATTTGCTAGAAAGTGTACGTTTTAATTACCTATGGAATGGTATTAGAGAGTTCTATATCTAAGTTTTTCTGTTTTTACACAATACGCTAAATAATCGTTTTTTGCACCATTTGACGTTTTTTCAATAAAAGTTCTGAGAATCTAATTGCCTATTGTGTTTAGAAATATCAGATAATTAAGAATTATAAAAACAATAATTTATAATTCAACCGACTACAACAATAATAATGGTAATAAGATACACAATAATAAATAAAAGTCGATTGGAAGAAATGAATTTTTTCCACTACTAGTTGTATAGGCTTTCGTTATTACCTTTAATAGTAAGTGTTGAGATTGTACTTTTTTAAGCGCAGGTAATAATAGATTACATACCGATTGAGGAAAAGCTTCATTACAGTGGAGGGCTAGGTTGACCGACCGAAAGTGAAGCTCGAGGTCGGCAATATGCCAGACAGTGGAATGAAGCTTTTTTCCGAGGTATGTATACTATTTTATTTACAATCAGTGCATTATCATTCAAATTAACACAAATTATTCGAGCTGAAAGTCAATAACTGTGAAATTGTATTTAATCTAACTGGCGGGGAAAACAAACGCGTTTTGTGTCAAACGTTTTACGCATTTACGCGAATACCTACGTTTATCTTTAAAGTCAACCTGGCGTTTATTACAGAGTACATCAAATTAACGCACCAGGTCAACTAAATGCCTATCGTCAACACTCATTTATACCAAAAAAACACGTGTTCAATAACTTTAGTTTTAGCGCACATACTACGAATTGCTTGTCAGTATGCGCAGTATTGCAGTGTGCATTTATCATTTTATTTAAGTGATAAAACTTAAACCAATTCGTAAAACTTAAATAAAGGAAGTGCGTAAATGGGGTAATTAGAAATTCGTAGTACAACTGCTTAAAATTTAAATGTAAATGACAAATACTAAATAGGTCTGCATAAATCCACTTTTAACCTGTATAAAGTCATTGTGTATACCTACTGTCAATTTATAGTCTGCCTTGCGCCATCTAACGCTCTCGCGGTACACTGACGACATAGTATGTAATGACATTTCTATGGTAACGACCTTCTATTACATACTATCTAATGTGATATGTAATGGATTCGAGTTTTTAATGATCCACTTCCCAAATTTTTTTTGGATATTTAATTGTCATTTTATAAACTGATTGTAAATAAATAATATTTCCTTATTAACCAGTGGTTAATAATGAACATATTTACATTTTCTGATAATACTATAACAGTTTCAAAGAAAAAAAGGTTGCAAAACTGTCTACCAAGAGCAAGAGACTTTATTTAATGCTAATTTAAGTTTTCAAATCGTTCAATTAATAAATTAAATTGATTTTAAAAATGTAAGTTATTTGAAATTCGCGCCTAATTAAATGTGAATGTTATTGAATTAAATATACTTCAGTATAATAAATACTTATAATAATAATGTTTTTTAAACATTTTAAACAACTTTAGCAATAAAAACTTACGTTATCTGATTATTTTTGTGTTTTAAATCACAATTAAGAATTACGTTAAAATTAATTCTATTAAACTGACAACTGTCAGAATCACTGACTATATTTTTAATTTAAAACAATATCTTAAGTTTTAAATTTGATATAGAAACAGGTAGAAAGGCTTTAATAATTCTAGTAGTGGAAAAAATTGTATATATACCACGGTTGAGAAGTTCATTATAACCTGTCCGATTTATATCCCTATAATCATACACTTCTCAACCTTGATATATAATATACTATTACAATTGACCCTTGCCCCGAAATCTTTAAAATTAATCACAACAATTGCATAGTCTGTTAGATTATAAATTACGTTCTAAGTTTCTAAACATTTGTATTGTATTCTTCATTATTATTCTTATACTTGCTAACTATCTGATATTTCTAAATAAAACAGACAACTAGATTCATCAGAACTTAAAAAAAAAATACATGAAATAGTACAAAAAACGATTATTTGACGTATTGTGTAAAAACAGAAGGACTTAGCCATAGAACATTCTAATACTATTCGATAGACAATTAAAATAGGTATGTAAAAAGTTCATTTTCTGGACACCCTGTGTAAGATGTACAAGCAAGATTTAGTCAATAATGAAAGTGGAGCACACTTAAGCCGGATCTACTAGTAAAGACTAGAAATACAGTTTTAGGTAATTAAAACGTACATTTTCTGGTAAATTAAGAAATATGGCGTTCTATTTAAATTAATAAAGTTATAGTCACTTAAATGTGTTTATTGATAGCTTTTAATTTTTGAACACCCTGTATAAGATGTAAAGTTTATTATAACTGGAATATAAAATAAAATCTATTGTTACCCTTCACTGTAAATTTTGCTCCCATAACTTAGATACTTCTTAAGTATCTCAAATTATCTTATCTCAAAAATTTTAAGGTTTAGGACTTATAAACGTCATTAAAACACACTCTTATTTTGATCGGAGAATCAAAAAATGTAGTAATTACAATTTTTTACAAGTTTCATTTAAAAAAACACAAACACAATACCTTTTATAATGTGAAAATAATTTTAAAAAGTAACAATAATAGACTTTTATATATCTCAACAAAAGCGCAACTTTTTGAAAGCCCCGTATTTTGGCCACAACATTCCGATCCGTATAGGGCGAATGAGCCTGTATAATAATAGTTTGATGTATAAGATGTCAAATATATGATGTTATTGATAGTGCACTAATGCAAACAACTAAAAAGTTCTGCACCACTTTAAATTTATGTATCGATTTTATGTTTTAAAGAGCTAAGAGCATACTTGATTTGTATAGCATAATTTTCGTTTTCTTACGTATATGTTTACTTTTTATTATTTCTTTGTATCTATGGAAAGTGCTATGTCCAGCTTTTATTCCTTGTGCAATTTCTATGCTTTTGTCGTTTTTATTATTTATGATTACTTTCAAGCATCTATAGTTTTGTATCACTTTGTACTTATGTTTCCCTATTTTCGTTTCTTTTTCTTTTTCTGCTTGCTCAATTTTTCTTGTGATTTTCAGATACATTTTTTTTTATTTATTTCAAGTCCGCATCTCATTGCTGCTTTCTCTATTTTATCTATTATTTCTTTCAAACTTTTCTTATCTCTTGTTACTGTCGCTACATCGTCGGCATATGCACCATTTTATATAATAATAATACCCTCCATTGCAACGTTAAATAAGGTTGTTGATAATCCGTCTCCTTGTCTAAGATCTCGTGTTATTGCTATTTTCTTTGTTGTTCCTTCATATGTTTGTACTACGGCTTCTGATTTTGCCATGGTTATTTTAATTAGACTTCTTAGTTTTTTGGGAATACCTTGGTTTTTTGCATCTTTTATTATCATTTTTCTCTTAAGGGTATCAAAGGCTTGTTTAAAGTCTATATACATTATATGTATTTCATTACCTTTTTGTACGTTTTTTCTATGATTTGTCTAAGTGTATGGATGGCCTCTATTGTTGAGTTTCCTGACCGAAATTCATCTTGATATTAACCAATGGTATTTTCTGTGTATTCCTATAATCTTTTTTGTATAATTGTAGTTAGTATTTTGTATGTTGTGTACAGTAGTGTTATTTGCCTGTAGTTATCACCATTCATTAGATCTCCTTTTTTGGGTATTGGTGTAACAATTCCTATTTTCCATTCTTGCGGTATTGTTTCCGTTTTCCATACTTTACTTATTACTTCGTATAACCTTTCTCCCAGTACATTTTCTCCATACTTTAACATTTCGTTACATATATTATCTGTTCCTGCCGCTTTTTGATTTTTTAGCTTATTTCCATTTCAACCCACACAGCACAAGCATATCCAATGGATATGAAATGTACACACCAACCATGGATACCGGAGGTGCATCGAACATCCATATTTAATATTATGGAGCAAGGATGGAGGTCCATTGGATATATCATTCCGTCACGTAAAGATCTTCATAGTATATCCATAGGACCTCCAGGTGGATAAACATTTTACATCCATATGGAGATATATTGAACAGTCATATGAACGTACAAAATACATACATATGGAGGTTCAATGAACATTTAATTAAAGTATAATAAACATTCATATTTTTATAGAACCTTCATATGTAGGTAAAATATATGTGCATATCTATATATTAACAAAAAATATGGCCACACGTCAAATAAAATCAATACAAAATGCCAATAGTGATATTTTCCAGATGCAACAACTCCGGTTGGTCCACAGAAAATATGACCACTTGTTCATTTTCACTCAAACACAATCGAACTTTTTTATTTACACATTCTCTCATTTTTCTAGAGCTTTTATCCATTATTTATATTATAGGAATCCAAATACTTACTAGATTAATGTACAGCAAAAGTAAATTCAAATATGCAAAAATACCTTGTCTTTACCCAATAAACACATCTGTACTGGCAATGTACTCCTTAGCCGGCACTCAGAATGCTGGCAATGTACTAAAATGAAGTACACTGCCGGTAACCAGGTGACACACCGGCCGATATATTGCCGAATGAATCTTGCCAATGCAGAAATTGCATCGAACCAATATCGGCAAGTTATGTATATTAATACAAGTTAAATGCAGAATGCCAGTGAAATCTGTGCAATATAATATGTACTTTGCCATCACATAAATAGTGCGCAATTTTAAAAGCATTGGCAATGTTAGCAACTTAACACAAATTAAATGCATACAATGGTATTATCATTTTTAATTTAATTAATAAAACAATTTGGAAACTTAACATACAATGTCCATATATGTACTGAAAAAAATATAAAAACCCTATTTACATTCATTCTGTGCTTATGTTTATTGGCGTCTTTCGTACCCACTACTCCTGGTGTTTATTGCGTGTTGTAAAGCTGCACCACAATTTGAATTTTTTCTTATGGATACTGTAAAATAAAAATTACATTGTAATGCTACTCAAATAACTTATGCACTTTTTTAGCAATTTCTGAACTAAATTTTGAAGTTTTTGAAGTAATTATAAAGAATTGCTTTGGTAATAGTCGTGAAATAAAATACAACACGAAAGTCAAGTTTGGCAGTAATGCACTTGAAATCACATTACGTTAATATACATATAAAGTTAATGTTTTAAGTTTTAACCTATAAACTATAAAATACTCTGAAGCCTCTTACCATAAATTAAATTTAAAATATTTTTACAAATTTGTTTTGCTTGATCCAGACCAATTACTTGGTTAAAACATGTCTCGTTTGCTGTATCTTTTCATCCAACAAAGTAGATTTGAATCGATCTAAAAAAAAATTTCAATTAAATAAAACTCAGCAATAAGAATAATGAATTGGGAAATTGTAGATAAACTCACAAACTGGCTCTTAGATTACAAATTCCAAAGTCATTATATATTTTTTTGAAAACGTGTTAGTTTTTAGGTTATATATTTATTATTAAGAAATAATTTATATTTGAATTTAATACTTACTTATTTTGTTTACCCATCCATCCTAAATTATGAAAAAACAAACACATTTTTTCGAAATTTTAAAGCACAAAATGGTTTTGCATACGATAAATACAAGCTAAACAAAAAGCCAAAACGTTTGCGTGTGCAATCATTCAAGTGGCGATAATATAATATACGCGAAAACCTTGGCGAAAACAAACGAACAACGAAGAAAGTTTAAATTAAACCGCGCCAAGTATTTTTTTTACTTTTTCAATTTTTCATTAAATTTGTTGTTGCATGTTAAATATTTACTACAAATGTTAAATTTTAGAGAATATAATTATTTCTAAATAATTTTGATAAAAAATAGCAACTCACAAAATTATGTAACATGATACATAAAAAAAAATGTTTCCGAACATAACACTTAAGATAATCCTATTTCACAGATATCCATGAATGTATATACGGTGCATATACAGTGGATATTAAACTACGGATGTACATCAATGGATATTATATGGATAAATATGTATATCCATTGCATCTCGCGTGCTGTGTGGGAACTAATAGGAAGGGTCAAGAAAGATTGGAAAGAACAACTGGCCGTTTGGTATAGTTTTTAAACTAAACTGAGTAAAACAATTCAACTTCGAAAACTTGTATCTGTTGATTTATTTTGTTTTTCAAATAAAAACTTTAGCTTAAATTAGCGTTTATAATGAGGGGTCGTTTCCAAAGATTTAGTGTCTTCAAAAACGTTCACGGAAGTGCATTGACATTTTTCAACAATTAAAATAAAGCTTGTATATATTGTTAAGCGAAGAATTTAAAGAACGTAGAAGTGCTTCGGTGTAAATTGCGAATTCACATATTTCTTCATAGTTCGCTGGTGGCACCATACACACATTAACAAGTTTATTATTTTATCGATAATTTAAAATCGTTTCGTCAAACGTTATGACAAAACAATTCAAAAAATAATATTTAAGTGAATATGCAGAATAAAATAAATATAAAACTGTAAAAACCGACAAGCTTAGATTAAAATTAAACAATTAAAATTGGTTTGAATACCATTTATTTTTATCTAACAAATTTAATTTAGTTCTTGTAATAAAATGTTAATAATCAGAACATTTAAAGGAATTTTCTTTAAGTCAGTGACCAGTGATTAATACAGACCAAAAATTGTGGTTAGTCGTTGTTGTTAAATGTAGTTGTATGTTTGTTGTCATTTATCTATACAAGATAATACGTAAATAATAAAATAATTCTGCAAATTATTCGTTATAAATAAACAACTTGCAGTTTTGGGGTCAATCTACTCAAACGATGCTTTTGCTAGCATATTTTTTACCGGATAACGTTTTGCTATATTATCATTTTGCTGTTTGTGATGACCTGTTTCATTTATATATTTGTTCAAAGTCTTTTTATTTCAAGTAGAGTATAATATTGTCAGCTTTTAAAATTATATACATCTAATAAGTACATAAGAAGTTTTCTAGAGACATTTTCAAATGAACGAAAAGTAAACTTGTTTTGTGTTTGTTACAAATAAATATTAATTGTTATTACAAGCTAACATTGAAACAATGTTCTCATGAATTATAAGTATAAATAGAACATTTAAAAGTTTATACATTATTAGTGAGTATACTTTTTTACTTTCCTATAAGGAAAGTATAGCGATCGCAACTTTTTTCAAAAAAATTTTATTGCAAATTTTACGTTTCAAGGTCTCCTGAATCAGAAAAATGTATTTTTGACAAAAAAATTTAGGTATTTGTGTGTCTGTCTGTGTGTAACGATGTACCCACGATAAGTTTCAAACCAAAAGTACTAGTAACTTGAAATTTAGTATGGAGCTGGCTTTTCATATTATCTCGGTTCTATAAAAAGATGGGTCTGATAAAGAAACCGTAAGTGAGTGTATTCAACTTTGAATAGTTTTTGAAGTGAAACTTCTTTATCGGCGTTGGAAAAAAATTTACCGTCACATTTTTTTCGTTACGCGCCATCTTTTTTTTATAAAATTCTAAAATATTTTTAAATAAATACAAATTGTACAAGGTGTTCAAAGGTAGTAAAATAAATAAAAAGTTCGCCCGCGGGTGGGCTCGAACCACCAACCTTTCGGTTAACAGCCGAACGCGCTAGTCGATTGCGCCACGGAGGCACATACTATAGGTCACAAAACGGATGGTTATAAGGTACACGATCAAAACGTTGCTATAAGATACGATCAATTGTTGTTTTGTAATTAATGGCTTATGGTAACTGAAATATGAAATTGAATCTACAAAAATTAGTTAATTGATTTACAAAAATTTGTATTCATGTTTATGATAATAAAATCCTTTTGTTTAAAATTTATTTAACTTTATTTAACCAATTTCTGAAAAGTTGCATGTAGATCATTTTGCGAAAAATAAGACCATAAAGAAGTTTCACTTCTTACGTGTGTACACTAGTACACGCCCTCATATTTTCTTATATAATTTTGTACGTATTGAAACGTTCTCAAATTTAAGAGCCTTCTCAAAGTTGTTATCCATCTTCTAGAACGTATATCGAAAGATATGGCACACTCGAGAAGGATTTCCAAAATGTGTATAAATACCGAACAAACAAATCGTAGGTCAGTTATTTCCGTAATGCGAAGACAGCAGTGTTAAGAAGATTATTCCAGTCTAAACAAATAAGTCGTTAGCGCGTGTCTGTAAATAAATATATGGATATTAATCTTGTACGTGACTTTAGTGTAAACAAGTGTGTGAAGCTATCCGCGGACTTTATCTTATAAGCGTGTAAGTGATATAAATTAGTATAAGTGTTTTTAAAGTAGTATTATCAGATTCGGTTAAATTAAAAGTGTACATATTTTTAGTATAAGTAAAAAATATTTTTCGTAAATAAATTAGTAATAATAAATAAAAGTCGTTACAGTATGTAAATTATTCGAATTATTTTTACAGTTTCTTATAGAGTTAATTCTTCCTAATAATTTATTCAAATACATAAAATGTTTTTCTAATATTAACAGTTTATTAGACTTTTAATTTATAATTTAAAGTGAATTCTATATATAATCCTTGGTTCTAATCCTGCCTGCGACTCTATACTCTTTTGACTTGTTTATATACGGATTTATATATACGGATATATATATTTAAATTATCTTTGGATGTACCCACGATAACTCTCGAACCAAAAGTCCTAGTAACTTGAAATTTGGTATGGAGCTGACTTTTCATATTCTCCCAGTTTTGTCAAAAGATGGGTTTGATAAAGAAACCGGAAGTGGGTGTCTCCGCCATTTTTAACAGTTTTTCTTAAATAATTCCGTACGTATGTAAATTATTCGAATTATTTTTAAGAGTTTTCTTTTCTTAAGAGTTTCGAATCCTGCCTGCGACAATTTTTTTACTGATTTACTAAACGGATATCAAGGCGCACAAATATAACGGTTAGTCGATATGATCTTAATGAAATCGAGGAGAAAAATTTCAAAAAAATTATAGCATGCTAGGAAATCAATACAAACGTGTACATATCACTTCAAAATGGTTTTATGACAACATAACCTTAACAAAATATGTAGACATTCGTTCATTATTTCTTATAGGAAAGTCGTGTGGTGACCACACCAGTTTTCTTTATTGTAATATTCATTTTCCATCATTATACGACCTTCAAATTTCGCTTTTGTAGAAGCCGTTTGTTGGCCGAAATTAGGACTGAATAATTTTGTTCTGCACAGCATGTGAACTCTTTAATATTTTTTTTTTAAATATAATGTGCTATTTAAATAGACAATTTTGTTGTGTTTTTAAGGATAACTTTAATTAATAAAAAATTCAAATTCTTTTAAATAAACATTGCAGCTGGGATAATAAAATACTAATTGTAGCAAATATTGGTAACGATTTAACAATTAAAATTTCGAAATTTGCAAAAAGCAAAACGCTATCACAAGACACGGATAAGTGACCAGAAGTTAATTATAAAAATAAAACATATAAATCAAAATAAATCCAAAAACAAGTAAGCCCATCTCAACAATATGATGACGGAGCAAGAAAACAAGTATAAAGAATATCGAGAAAAAACCAAAAAAGGTATAACGTCTTTTTAACTGTTCTACAAAAAATGGTCATGGAATGTATCAGTTTTGCAAAGGACAAAGTATATATTTAAAAAAAAACATTAAAAAACATACGATATTCTCGAACAAACTAGCTAAGGAAAAATACCACAAGATTAGTCGTAGTTATAACGGTAGAAGAAGGAATTACAATGCCAAGTAATAAATACTAATTGTTCTCCGTAAGAATCATAATAATCCAAATGTTGATTACTTAGAACCTCCACTAAACCATTTTTTTTTTAAATATATATTTTCTTCAATACATTACACCTCTTTCTCTTTTTTATTTTTCGCTCATACGCACCATTTTATATATGGCTGCAACGTTAAACAGTACTGCCAAACTGCTACTGAAATAGTAAAACGTTACCCAAAAACTTACGAAGTTGTGTTTCTTTTGCAATCTTCTACGTTAGAAAGATTTTCCGCCTTTCTTCAATTCATCATTATGAGGTTTGGTATTTTCGTTTATCAATTTCATTCATTCCGATAACGACATCTTTAATTGTAAAATACAAAGTAAAATCCTTTTTCCACCTATATTATATGTATATGTCTTATATCGTGTATTACAAAATTAATTTTTTGACATTTACTATTTATAGTAGGTAACGAATGCGTAGAAGAAAAGGCACTTAGAAAAAGAGCAAAAATGCACAACAGAACCAACTATTTGTTAGAATTAATAACAATTTCCCGATAAGAAAGTGAAATAAAATGTTGTAAATAGCAACTCACAATAAAAATATTTACTTTTTTATTGGATATTACCTATCAGAAAAGTGTGGGTTATTAATAGTTTTAATTAGTCTATTTGCATGATTAACATTATTATTCTTTTGAGTTAGGTTTTAAATAGCCCTCGCACCTAAGCTGTAAGCTTGTCGTGTTCTATAGAGTTTTAACTTATTTAAATTAAGTTCTACTTCCTCAACAAATTTCAGTCAGATTTATGGGCTTGTTTGCTATTACTTTTGGTTCTATATTATGTGTTTAGCCCCAAAGTGTAAATATATAGCGTTTATGCATCTTATATTCAGGATGGTCTTTTGCTTTTATATTAGTGAGATGTTTTATAAGTGGACAGTGTCCGACAGCCCATTTTAGTTGATTTTATCTGACTTAATTGATACTTTAACTCTCTTTCTGGGTGGTCCCGTGATCAACATCATCGACTGTTTAATGTTGAAGTTGTTTCTCCCACAATTGTAGCTTCAATGCTGAAGTTTCTTTCTCCTTGTAGAGGAGGCAACGTTCATCGTTAGTTCTTCTGCCGTACACCAAGTTTACACTATTTTTAGGGCTTTTTGTATGAGATTTGAAACAATTTCCTCAAACTTGTCACGTATTAATATAGTGATATCATCTGCAAATCTCTACATCCAAGAAAGCTCTCAGTGCAATCTTTTGGTTGCTTAACAAACTTTCGGTTATGTGTGTGAGCTCATGTAAATTCAGTTCACACAATTACACCAATTGGTGTCTATACAAAGGTGCTGACTCAGTGCTTCGTCAATATTTTTATCTATTAATGTTTTAATAGTCTTGAGCATAAAAGATGTCAAGCGTTAGGTACGTCACGTAACTTTGTGCTGTTTTAGTTCTTAATAATGTGCACAAAGGCGAAAACAAAGATTCCAACTCTTGTTGTAGTGGTAACATCTTAGCATTCCGTCGTGACCTGTAGCTTTTGTATGATGGTTTATTTGCAATAATAGGTATTCACTTTAAAAAAAAACTTTTATTGGTTTCCAGCAGAAACGTATTAAATCTAAGTCAATAAAAATTATTGGTTACTATTTCCGAGGGATAAACCGCTGACTAAATTTTGTACACTAGTTCCTACTAATACTCAAAAATACCTCGTAATTCCTACTAATACTTACGTAATACATACTAATACTCGAAAACACCTTCTATTTTCTACTAATACATCTGCAATTTCTACCAATATCTCTGTAATACCTACTTGTAATTCCTACCTACTACTCATATACTTTCACCCATAAAACCTCTATAAATTGATTAATAACGTCATTTATTGATTGCGATGATGTAATGATAATATTTTCATATTTAAACCGTAGTACACCAAACTATTTTTTGTAGCATAGGTGGTAGGTACGTAAATGATCGTGTAACTAAAGCATGTCAGAGACGCCTCGAAAATAAAAGGGGGCTCCGCTGGGCGTTTGTACTGGGTTAGACTGCATCGATAATTTATTACAAGTGAATAACGCACGACACTGACCGTTTACGCAATTTATTTACTATAGCAAAAGTTACGATTACAAATTTCAAACAAAGTCATTAACACAAACAAACAAAACCGATTTCATTAATATAAAAATTAAATTTATAAACGTTTAATGATCAACACTGGAACAAACGATCCGACACTAGCTCTTTTATCTTATTCAGTTGTCACCACCAAATCTCATTTCAATCTGCCCTCTTACAAGTTACATTTTCTAGCTAGTGTCGTTTCATTCGCATGAAAGAATTGTAATTTCACACGCGTTCCTTGCCCATATAAGGCAATATTACAAAATATCCAAACCTTATTGGTTGATTCTAAGTTATTAAGTTACAAAGACTAAACATTTGAAACATAATTTATGGGAACACAAACAAATAAGTGCACGTGCACACAATCCATGGCCGCAGGCAGGGTTTATATTCGGTGCCTCCGACACGGCCATTCTGACATTTTGCACGTCCTCGGGCAATTGTAAAAAGGAAGTTGCTGCAACGTAAATAACAATGCCATTTCAATTGATACCGCTCGTCCATTCTGACGAAATAGAAAACATCAAGAAGTAGATCAAGTAACAATTTTAAGTTACATCAAACAAAAAAAAATCTAATTTGGCAACAGGGCGGCATTATTGCCTCATCAGGTTGTACAAACCAGGATCAACACAAAAAAGCGGCACAACTCCTTATCTGGTAATACAAACCAGGATAAACACAAAGCGGCACAACTTCCTCATCTGGTTATGCAAATCAGGATCAACACAAAGCGACACAATTGCCTTATCTGGTTAAGCAAACCAGGATGAACAAAAAGCGACACAACTGCTTCATATGGTTATACAAACCAGGATCAACACAAAGCGGCACAACTGCCTCATCTGGTTATACAAACCAGGATCAACACAAAGCGGCACAACTGCCTCATCTGGTTATACAAACCAGGATCAACACAAAGCGGCACGACTGCCTCATCTGGTTATACAAACCAGGATCAACACAAAGCGGCACAACTGCCTCATCTGGTTATACAAACCAGGATCAACACAAAGCGGCACAACTGCCTCATCTGGTTATACAAACCAGGATCAACACAAAGCGGCTGCCTCATCTGGTTATACAAACCAAGATCACCACAAAGCAGCACAACTGTCTCATCTTGTTATACAAACCAAGATCAACACAAAGCAGCACAACTGTCTCATCTGGTTATACAAGCTAGGATCAACACAAAGCAGCACAACTAGCTTATCTAGTTATACAAACCAGGATCAGCACAAAACCGCACAACTGCCTCATCTGGTTATACAAACCAGGATCAACTCAAAGCAACTTTGCACTCATCTGGTTATACAAACCAGGATCAACACAAAGCAGCTGCCTCATCTGGTTATACAAACCAGGATCAACACAAAGCGGCACAACTGCCTCATCTGGTTATACAAACCAGGATCAACACAAAGCGGCTGCCTCATCTGGTTATACAAACCAGGATCAACACAAAGCGGCTGCCTCATCTGGTTATACAAACCAGGATCAACACAAAGCGGCACAACTGCCTCATCTGGTTATACAAACCAGGATCAACACAAAGCGGCTGCCTCATCTGGTTATACAAACCAGGATCAACACAAAGCGGCACACTTGCCTCATCTGGTTATACAAACCAGGATCAACACAAAGCGGCACAATTGCCTCATCTGGTTATACAAACCAGGATCAACACAAAGCGGCACAATTGCCTCATCTGCTTATACAAACCAGGATCAACACAAAGCGGCACAATTGCCTCATCTGGTTATACAAACCAGGATCAACACAAAGCGGCACAATTAACTGAACCAAGCTATTATCATCACGTTGTTGAGAAACTTTCAACCAGTCGAAATATAAGTCGTTAACCTGAATCATATAAGTTGAGTCATTTTTAGATTTGGGTGATGATAAAGTAGACACTTCTTTACTTGATGTAGCTGGATTTCGTAAAAAGAAATCAGCATGCTTCCTTCGCAATAAAGAATGTCGAAGTTAAAGGCCTGTAAAAATGACCACCAACGATGGGCTCGTGGTGTAAAGTTTTGTTTTATACGAGATGATTTGAGATAGTTCAATCTTGAATGACTGTAAAATAACGGCCTGAAAGGTTTTGACGAAAATGCCTTGCAGCTTTGACTGCTAGAGTTTCAAGCTCATAAGAATTGTGTCGAGATTCTAAACCAGTAGTACGTTTACTAAAATACGCAACAGAATGAATTTTAGCTTCTCTTTTTTTTTTGAAAAAGTACAGCACCATAACCAACTGAGCGAGCATCTGTATGCAGTTCTATCGGTAAGTCCAGATTAAAAATAGTTGAAACGGGTCGGACGTTAGACAGGGAATTACTTTATTATTTTCCTCATCGCAGTACAGACGTTGTTTGAAGATTAACGCAATTTTTTTTTTAACTCTTACAGAAGCAACATAATCGACTTTTTAATTTAAATTTTACTTTTGTTTACGGTAATCCAAAAACTTGCTTTAACAAAAGTTTTCACGACAACTTAAATGCGTTTTAAAAATTTAGTCATACAAAGATGAAAAGAAATAAATCATCCTTAATGTAAATAATTTCAATGTTTACACCGGTTTACACACAAAATAGTATGCATTGTGTAAGCAATAATTTGATTTCTAATTAAAGGTGACGGATATTTTTCTGGTAGACACTTATTGTGTTAGAATTAAACTTCCTGTGATTAACACAAAAACAGTATGAACAACCTTTCTTTTAATTCAAAATTTGCATCTTCATTCAGGTAAATTTAAATGTTTAATCAATAAAATCAGTTCAATTAATTTTCAAATTAAAATTTTGTTTTATCAAACTTTTACTAATTATAATGTTTGTCTGTATAAAAATCATTTGGCAATGTAATAGTGATGACATTTTTTTAACTAAGGTAGTTATGTCGTTCAAACATTTGCCACTTCATAAACAGCAATATTTTTGTTTATAAGAATGACAATCCAAATTAAATAAACAGGAAAGATCTCACCAGATTTTAACTACAGCATTCGGAAGCATGGCCTGGGTTTGCCACAGGGTCACGAACCCCTATCGAGTTTCTAAGCGGCGATACACTGCGGTGTCTTCATTGAAGTTCAAGACGTCCAGCTCCTTCATTTTTAAAAGACGGTGACAATACTCGACGCTTCGATCTAGTTGATGACCAGAAGAAATAGCGCCGGTCGCTTAGCGGAGTCTTCTTTGTAATATGGTACACGTGCCCTTAACGTAGCGGATTACAATTACGCCAAATAATAAATCACTTTTTAAAATTTGAATACATTCTGAATATTCTGTATTGTCGAAAGCATTTCACCAATTAATTTGGTGTTTACGGTAACATTAAAATTTTCATTTACGGTTTCAGAAAAAGTTGAATTAAAGCAATTTGTTTGGGTAACACAAGTATTCCATCAAATCAACAATAGTGCATCAGCTTTCGGCATTTTCAAATTTTTAATTTTTATAATACGTTATCAATTTTACATTTGTAAAAGTTATTAGATTTGGTGACTTGTAAAATAACTAACAATAATTGTTGTAGCAATTTTACTCTTTCTAGAGTTGCACTACAATTTTCACTTTCACTTGCACTTTTTCGTAACGGATCATCATTATCAATTGTGTAGTCCTGATCCACTTCTGATGTCAGAGAGGCCTCGAAAATAAAAGGGGGCTCCGCTGGGCGTCTGTACTGGGTTAGACTGCATCGATAATTTATTACAAGTGAATAACGCACGACACTCACCGTTTACGCAATTTATTTACTATAGCAAAGTTACGATTACAAATTTCAAACAAAGTCATTAACACAAACAAACAAAACCGATTTCATTAATATAAAAATTAAATTTATAAACGTTTAATGATCAACACTGGAACAAACGATCCGACACTAGCTCTTTTATCTTATTCAGTTGTCACCACCAAATCTCATTTCAATCTGCCCTCTTACAAGTTACATTTTCTAGCTAGTGTCGTTTCATTCGCATGAAAGAATTGTAATTTCACACGCGTTCCTTGCCCATATAAGGCAATATTACAAAATATCCAAACCTTATTGGTTGATTCTAAGTTATTAAGTTACAAAGACTAAACATTTGAAACATAATTTATGGGAACACAAACAAATAAGTGCACGTGTACACAATCCATGGCCGCAGGCAGGGTTTATATTCGGTGCCTCCGACAAGCATATTAAAAAGTCAATTTGATCGGTATCTATTAAAAATTAGATTCTACATTAGTCAAATAGCATAAAAACCACTTACTGAGTTGCAACGCATTTTTTAAAATTATGAAAAACTGGCAGAGATAAAAAATCTAATTCTTTTATAAAGTAAAAGATTTAATGCTAACCCCGGGACCTTTTGCACAAAAGTACGACTTTTCATTTTAATGTAAAATGATGTGTAACCTACACTTATTTAGACATTAATGCAGTGGCGGCTTCTTCCTTAGGTCATTTGGTCAATAAGCTTTTAAAGAAATAGTAAAAACTGTTTTCTTATTATTAATGCAAGCGCAATACGTTCGAAAACTAGCAAACTTGTCTAAGAATAATGAAGAAGACAATGTGTTTTTAAAGTTTTAATATTGAAATGTTTCACTTGCAGCGTTACCACCAACAACCACTGATTAAATGTGACAAATGTTAATATTAAGGTATAATAACTTGTCCAATGTGCTAATTAAAAAACATATTTTTGGGTTTCTGTCTGTGTTGATCTATTATGCAGGCAGCAAAATCGGCCGGAAATTTTACTTTTCCGTTATTTCCGTTATTGTTAATAGCAATAGTAAATCGCCAATTAACCACGCAGGATTCGAACCTAGATTATATCAAATATAGAATTCACTTTAAACTATAGGTAAATCAAATATCTAATAAACTTTTAGAAAATTTTTTTATTTGAATAAATTGTTAGGAAGAATTATCTTTATAAGAAACTGTAAAAATAGTTTTAATAATTTACATTAGTGGAAAATTATATAAAAAACTTTTAAAAATGGCGGATACCCTCACTTTCAATTTCTTTATCAGACCCATCTTTTGATAAAACCGAGAGCAGCTCCATACCAAATTTCAAGTTACACACACTCTCTCTCTCACACACACACACACACACACAGACATCTAAAAATGTTTTGTCAAGAATACTTTTTTCTGATTCAAGAGACCTAGAAACGTAAAATTATGCAAAAAAATGTTTGAAAAAAATTGCGATCGCTATACTTTTCTTATAAGAAATTAAAAAAAAGAGATACACGTTACAAAACTACTTTTGCAAAAAGAACAAGAAAAAATTTGAAAAAACTTGAAAGTTTGGAAAAGCCTGAAAACTAAGTCAAGCCTGATCCACAAACATCATGCTAAGTCAAGCTTTTATTTTTAAAAAGTTTGACTTTCAAGCCCAAGTCAAGCTTTTACGTTTCAAGCCAAGCTACTTGGCTTGATGAATCTCTAAAAATGAGTCTAGGGGATAATGAATTATAGTGTCTGATTTTTCGCAGTTGGAACAGAACAGTTAAAACTAAATTATAATGAAATTTAACGCATATAAAAATATCTTAAACAAAATATACTAAAAACAAAACATTGCTTCAAATCTGTGTTTAAGATTTTATGTAATTATACATTTTCCGTTAATTTTACTTCAAAACTTTATCTTATTTACAAAATAAGATATTTAGATACAATCATAATAAAACGTTTTAAACAATCTGGTACTGATATAATATATTAACTAATTTTTAAAAATAGTATTGTATTTAGTTTTTAAAAAATATTTGCAGTTGTTACGGTTTATCTTAATATTCTAGTCTGATTTAGTAACACGGTGAATCATGTAATCTATTAATATAAACAGAGTATATATAAATTTCTTATATGTATATTATATGTATCTATAAATACAAAAATTATTTATCCAACGGTTTCGCGCACTATTAATATTCTACCACTTCTATGCTTAGATAAAATTTTCAAACTATACATGTTATATTTTGTACTTATAGACATTAGTCATAATAATTGATAGTTACTAATAAAATTGGGAGTAACTGACGTAACCGTAAAAGGTAGTTTAGAACATTTGGTAGTGTAACAGTTCTCTTTAATTTATTTATGAACGAACATTAATCATCAAGATTATTATTCACTACATAATATAATACGAGACATTTTTGACGTTTGGTTTATTTTACTTTTTTTTAAATTGAATTAAAAAATTTGTATAAACTTAATTTTTTAAGTTAGTATATAGGGTTGTGAAGAATTATTTGTTGCTATTGAAAAAACTGAACAAAACAAAATAAATGAACAATTTCAATGAAGAAATAATAGACGTAGAACAATTGTCTTTGTTATCATTGTATCGGAACATATGGTTTGGAAATTCAAAAATACATGATTTATTAATTAATTATTATTAATTTATAGGCGTTATACTGAAATACAAGTATTATATAATTAGCATTAAATTCAGTATGCATTTAGTCCAGTCTGAGCGGTTGATAAGAATGCATTCATTTATAATTGTAGTAACAAGGTTTTGCATTCAAATTCCTATATCATCGTTGCATTGTGGTATGCGTTACTATCCCGACATTCCCGACTACGCGTCCAAACAATATACACGGTGTATACCATGGTGATCCGGAATTTAGCAATCCGAATGAAATTAGGTTAACGTTATGCATACTACCACGAGTATCCGGTAGTCAAAAAAATAAGGTTCAGTTAAGTATGAGCAGAACAACAGAAAATGAGCGGAAAGAAAAAAGAATACAAAAAGTATTCTCCGGAAGTAATATTACAAACTGAATTTGCAAAAATTCTATTTTGATAAACTGAAAAAAAATTTCGTTAACGCAGTCCCGCGCTGTACATATAAGGGCAAAGGCGTGTGGTGCACGACGAGACGGCGCCGAGGCGAAAAGCCTCAAAACTCGAAAGTAAAAAAAAAGATAAACCAACAAACAACATTGTCAAAACAAAATTTATAATGATAAAAAACCAATAAGGAATTGCTAGCTATTACATTGTGTTTTATTTATTTTCTTTTTATTTTTACCCTTTAAGACGAGGGAACCAAACTACTTCTCGAAAATAATATATTTTCCAAATCAGAGTACGCAATAATAGCATTTATTCTATTGAATACGTAATACGTAACATGATAACATGAATTGCGTGAACTCAAACAAATCTGATTTTATTCCTGTTTGAGCTTGAAATTTGGCTTGCAACGAGCCAACGAGCGGACAAGAGCTTTTTTCCTGTCTGAGCTTGCAATGTACGAAACTTTATATATTTAAGCGCTGCATCGGTCGCGATTTCATTTGTTGCCTGATGCCCGATCGATAATTAACTTAGCGAAGTGAAAAGGTGCATGAGGTAAAAGATATCTGCTTTTGAAACTTTAGTTATTTGTAGTTTTACAGACTTTATAGTGATGTGTTTTGTGTTGTGAATTAAGGTTAGTTCATCTAAAATTTATTTTTTATTTTAGATTTATTAAAACATTAAAAGCCAAAAACTTGCATCTCAAAAATCCTTTTATATTTGATTATATAAACATCATTGTTAATTGAAATAAATTCAAACAGAATAATTGATAAGCACTAATATTACTATTTATAAAAATTCATACATTTTGAAATAACTTGCAATAAGTAATGTTAATGGTAAAATACTTTCGAGTTTGAGTATGAGACGTCGAAACATTTCCATTTTTTTATGAATAATTTGTCAATTTGTTTACTTAAGTATTAATATCTTTACAGTATACAGGATGTCAGAAAAAAAGAAGAATTGTCTGGAAACCAAAATTTGCTGAATAAAAGAAAAAGAGAGGAAGAACTGGAAAACCATGTCCTTTTTTTTCAGAACCTGAGTCTACTTTGCCAAATATTAATAACAAAAATAATACAGCTGAATCCCAATTTTCTGAACCTGTACTTGAAACAAGTATCAGCAGCAGACAAGAAACTGATCTTCTAGAAAGCAGTCCATCAACATCTTTAAGTTCCGCTGATAATGAGAAATCAACACTTTCAAAAATTACCAGAACGGAAAATATGAGTCAACTTTCGAAAGATGCTGCATTATGGTCAAAGAAATTACGTCCTAATAATATTCAAGAATTAGTAGAACGTGGCCCTGCTCATTATCAAAACAAAAAAGATATTTATCCGAGAGATAGTTCGGAGTCGGGGCGTAAGTTTTCCAATAGTTACTTCATTAGAATTTTACCAAACAAAGAAAAAATTGAGCGTTTTTGGTTGTTGTATTCCGAAACAAAAAATTCACTTTACTACTTCTGTTGCAAAATTGCAAAAGCAATTTGAAATCTGTTCGTCTTAGCGATGAATCTGGTTACAATGACTGGCAGCATTTAAGTGAATATTTAAACATCCATGAAAAGAGCAAGTTACATATCGAAAATATTCTAAAATTGCTAGATCTTTCTAAAGAGAGAAACTAAATGCTGGCAAGCTGTTATAGAATAGTATATTAAAACACAAGTTACAGAATGAACGCGCTTCAAGCACGAGACCGGGTTTCATACACGAGCCGCGCAGCTGAGTTTATGAAAACAGGTCAGTGATTAGCTGTATTCTATGACGTGTGCTTTATACTATTTTCTCTATTTTAATACAATATTTGAAATTTTTCGTATAATTTTAATTTTAAAACAACATTGGTAAACTTTTATATTTTATTGAATTGGCAACATTTACATTTTGACATATTGAAATTTATGTGTTAACCTAAAATCTCATACAAAATTATCTCTTTTCACCTTTATAAGTAAATAACTGAATTAATAAAACGTCTTTATTTTATCTTGGCATCAAAATTTGAATTTCAATTGTTAAATTCCAATAATTTTGATTTCTTTTTCGTGTAACGTCAACTTACGATGCAGAGATACCAACTTTGAAAAAACTAACATTACCAAAAATCGTGTAAGAATTTGCTTATTCTTACACGGATTTTAGTGTGAGAATCGCTAATTCTCATGTCGAAATAGAGAAAGAATTTTCTACGTGACTCAGTTTTTAAGTCAGCATAATTTGGCTTTTCGTAGAAGTAGTAATAAGTTATTTGAGAAAAACAATGGTAACTTTTTAAAATGCATAGAAATGATTTCCAAATTCGACCCGATTATGTCAGAACATACAAAACGCTCTCAAATAAAAGATCACAAAAAATATCGGTGAAAATATCAAATCCAAAATTTTAGAACTAATTAAAAAGGCAAAATATTACTCCATATTATTAGACTGCACTCCTGACTCTAGTCACCAAGAATAAATTTCAGTTTGTATAAGATTTGTTAATTTAAAGAGCACGGGAATTAGTATAGAAAAACATTTTTTATCGTTTTGTCCTATAAATAATGTGTCGGGTGAAGGCTTGACAAAATTTCTTTTGTCGGTGTTAAAGAAAGAAGACTTTAACACCAACGATTTGGGGGGTCAGGGTTACGACAATCGGACATATATGCGTGGTAGGCATAATGATCTACAAAAAAAATTAGATTTCAATCCGCGAACTTTTTTTGTTCCTTGTTGCAATCATAACCTAAATTTAGTCGTCAATGATGCCGCAAAATCGAATATTTTGAGCATCAACTTTTTTTCTTTAGTTCAAGAACTGTTTGTATTGTTTTCAGGTTCTACTAGGCGCTGGTCAATTCTGTAATCGAATTTATCTAATGTAACAAATTTACCTTTAAAACCTTTATCGGATACTCGATGGTCTAGTAGAATAGATGCAATAACTCCTTTAAGGTGTCAACTTGGGGAAGTTTATGGTGCTCTGTTTGAAATAAGCGAAGAAAACTTTGAAAATAACGTAAAAAATTTGGTTGCATCGTTGGCCAAAAAATTGCAAAATTTTGAGTTTATTTGCATTCTTATATTTATATATATATATATATATATATATATATATATATATGTATACATATATAATATTTTAAGTAAAGCTAACATTGTTAGTAAAACTATTCAAAAACCGAACTTTGATGTTGCTCAGTGTTGTAATCATTTAAATAATTTGAATAATTTTTTCAAAGCTTATCGCTCCGATAAAGGTTTTAATGATCTATTGATTGATTCTAAACAAATAGCATCCAGCTTAGACATAGTCTACTTTAGATGTTATCATAACATCAGAGGATGAGAGATTCCAATTATTTTCTTCTTACTCTAATAATTTTGCGTTTTTATGGAATACTGATTAATTTAAAAATTAACATGAAAACGAACAATTAGAATTATGTCAAAAAGTTGAAAATTTATTAAACGACTAAACTAGCAATGAACGAGACATAACTGCCGTAGAACTTGTTAAAGAATTGCAATATTTACAAAATTTTGATAAAAAAGTTATTACGTCTCCAGAAGATACTTTAAATTATATAACAATTAACAACTTCGTGGATTCTTTTCCTAATACGAGCATAATACTTCGTATTTTATTAATAATGCCGGTTTCTGTTGCTACCGCAGAACGATCTTTTTAAAAACTCAAAATAATAAAAAATTATTTAAGATCGACCATGTGGCAAAACCGACTAAGTAATCTTGCTATCATTTCAATAGAAACGGACCAGCTAAAAGAATTAAGACACCGAAGATTTAATTAAACAATTTGCAAAAATTAAAGCACGGAAAGCTCAATTCACTTAGCTAAAATATGAATAACAATACCTTATAGCTGGATATTAACCTTTAAAAGGTGACATGTTGCATTATTAAAATAATATATTGTTTTGTTTTTATTTGTCGATCAGTTTCGTCGTGTGATATATAAACGAGTATTTTAATATTTTAAATATTTTTTTTATTTCTTGTGCTTTTGTATCATATATTGGATTTGAAACTAAAATACAAATATTTTGAGTTGTAATACTGTTAGAATATATTTATATTATATTTCTGTTTTCTATAAATACTTGTAAAATATAAAAAAGAAAATAAATTTATGGAAATACTTTTTAAAATTATTTTTTAATAGTGGATAATAATACTTAACCCGTATCTGTACTCACATATGAACGTAATAAACATTTAGGGTGTTATTTTGAATTTGCACAAGGGCGCCAAAAGTGCTAGGCGCGGGCCTGCGTTAACGAGCTAAAACAAAATTGTGACGCACTAATATAATAATAATACGAATAATAAACAATCTTTGGATTGTAACAAAAATTTAAATTAGAAGATTATGTTCAAGTTAGCAGACGTTTTTTGAAATTCAAAAATGACAAGTCGACTTCAAAATTCAGTGTTTACTTAACAATTATATCATATACCTGTTCGAATTTGAAAAATACAATTCAGGCACTCCAGATATAAACATTATTTGCTCTTGATAAGATAAAATCACATACCTACGTATCAAAAAACGCGATAAAACAGATCAAAACCGCTTAGAAAAAAAAAAATAAATATACTCACCGATTGTAGGTAATTTTTCAAAAATATCTGGAATTGGATAAATCCAAGTTACCGCCGAAGTAAGAACATCACCGTCTCCAATACACAAAGGATTTATATACCCGCTCTCGTTTGTTTTAACAATATACGTTAAATCTGGAGGAACACCATTTGTTGTGTTGATTATATTTATTAGAATAAACAGCAAATATATTCGGACACAAATGTTTCTATAAAAATAAATCTTACATAATTCTACCTTTCGTCATTTATTTGTTTGTAGCGTATTTTTTTATTAGTCTTATATTTATGATTTTTTAATTATTACGTTACTCACATCTTTATAATCATTTGGTTAATTCAATTTCAAGGTTCCGACTTAAACTAAACAACTAAAATACTACAACGCGTTTTAAGCTATGATCATTCGTGTATAGGTAGCCTTGACGATCCTTTTTTATATAAAACTTGCGTTACCGGAATTTTCAAATATATAGGCAACATAATTAACAGTACGAAACGTAAATAAGAAAATTTTAAATTCAACTCAACTTAGTTGTTTATGTTCTTTTTTGCCAAGTTTAGGATCGTCAACTTCTTAGTTGGTTTTGTCAAATGAGGTGCGATAAATTACTTTTTTAAGCTTATAACTTTTACAAAAGCTGCATAATTTTTTTTAAAAAGACAAGCGGAAAATTTGTGAAAAGTGAAATTTAAAAAAAAGTAATCTCCTGTAGTGTTAAATATACATATGTATAGCCATAGTCATTGGAAATGTCCCTAAAATGAGCAATACCGCAGGTTCAGTCACATTCTAATAGTATTAATCGTATTTATACCTGGAAATATATCTTAAGGTTATGGTTTTTTTCTTTGTCATATAAATACAAAAAGGTGATTACCATTACTTAATTTTGCATGTATTTCTCAAATCATACAAAAAGGCTTTTAAATATTACTCTCAAATAAACGTTTTATAAAGCCAAAATTTTCTTAATATTTTTTGTACGAATGAAAAAACAACACTTTATTCTAATTTTGAATAACAATTTATTAACATATTTTTAATAAACATAGGACATATACTATATCGTCAAATTTTTAGGTAATAAATGTTTTGAATAAAAATGCCGAAATTATATTTGCAAAATTATTTAAAAAGTATTTGTTACGTCTAAATTTTAACTATTAATGTAATTTATTGAAATATTTTCTAGCACTGATCAATATCCAACTACAGTGTGGAGACCACAAAACACTCGTTACAATATAGAACATGTTTTGCCCAATAGACAAAGTGGTAGAGTGGCAGCTGGAGTGTGAGGATGGATATTTCAAGCGGGTCCAGGAGAGTTAGGGCAAGTGACACCACCTCGATTTACTTCAAAGAGTTCAAAGCAATACCTGAATATTTTAGATAACATCTTGATACCTTTTGTGATAAGAATATTTCCACAAGATGAGGTGGAAATTATGCAAGTAGTCCAGAATAATTCTCCTATTCATACAACAGGAATTGTTAGGGAATTGAATGGTCAGCGAGATCAACAGATTTGAACCCAATTGAAAATATGTGGGGCGCAATGATCAGAAACTGGGATAGTGATATTCAATTTAAAACACCTGAAAATATTGTCCAACATTCACAATTAGTTTGGAAACGTTTTCGGGGATCACAGTTGTGTGAAAATTTAGTAAACGCTATGCAGTCTAGATTAGAAGCATGCAGCAAGAACAATGTTAATATCAAAGGGAATCGACAAACGATTATGGGCTGAAGCTGTTAATGCAGTAGTGTATATTCTGAATCGAACTGGAACGAGCAGTGAACCAAAAAAGACGCCTTACGAAAAATGGTTCAACAGGAAAGCAAGTATCGTGAACCTAAAGGTTTTTGGCACAAAAGCGTTCGTTCACATTCCGAAGCTAAAAAGAAAGAAATGGGACAAAAAGGCAAAAGAAGGAATTTTGGTTGGCTATGGAGAAAACAGCAAAGGTTATCGGATATGGTTTGAGCACGAAAACAAGGTCGAACTGCACCGTGACGTGGTATTCGCTCCTGAAGAGGTGGGAACAATCAAAGTAAGCAAATTACCAGAAAAAGAAACTTCAACGGAGGCAAAGGTGAACATTGAAGAATTGCCAGAAGAACAAGTCGAACCAAAAAATTTAAACGAAAAGGAAAATCCATTTGAACGCGAAGAACAAGCAGCAAATGAAGACTTGGATGAAAATGAAAATCAAGGAGAAATTGAACCACAGGTAATCAGAGGAAACTATGAACTACGAAATCGTAGAACAATCCAACCGCCACGAAGACATGCAGACTTTGTCGAAATCGATGAATTACTAGTGGCACAGTGCCAAGAGCCAGAGACATTCAATGAAGCAATTCAATGTCAAGAAGCTGAAAAGTAGAAAGCAGCAATGGAAGAAGAAATGAATTCCTTGATAAAAAACCAAACATGGGAAATTATTGAAAAGCCAAGCAATGTTAAAGTGCTAAAGAATAAATGGGTTTATAAAATCAAAAGAACAGTAAGTGGTGCAACCGAGAAATTCAAAGCCAGATTAGTCGTGAAGGGTTTCTCGCAAACACAGGGTGTGGACTATACAGAAACATTCAGTCTGGTTGTAAAATTTTCATCGGTAACAGCAGCAGAAGCCATTCGAATGAAGTAGATACAATTTGACATAAAAACAGCGTTTTTAAACGGTGAATTCCAAGAAGATGTTTACATGGTACAACCAAGTGGTTACAATGATGGTTCTGGAAGAATATGCAAGTTAAACAAAGCCTTATATGGATTAAAGCAATCAGCGAGAGAATGGAATGAAAAATTTATAAAATGTCTGAAGAGATTCAAGCTAAAGGTAAGCAGTGCAGACCCATGTGTATTCGTTAACAACGAGGATGGAGATACGTTAATATTGGCAATCTACATAGACGATGGGTTAATAGCGTCGACCAACGAAAGGAAAACTGAAGAACTACTTTCTCACCTGAAGGGAGAGATGGAGATAACTACCAACAAATTGAATCTGTTTTTACCCTAGTAGAGCAAAACGTTTCTAAATCATTTACATTTGTAACATTTTTAATACGCTTAAATGGTACATTAAAACGTTTATAAAACGTTTTCAAATCAATGTCATACTGCTTCAAAAGCGAATCCGAACATTGTTTTTTAGACGGTTTTTGAAGCGCATACAAATCGATTTCAGAAATAATATCAAAATTGACTGAAAAATTATTGCCTAAATCGTGTTTGTAATATTTTCAGTTAGTTTCCACTCAATATTAAACGTTGATGTCCAAAATAATTTACGGAGTTATCTACGTAACGTTGCAGAATAATACACAGTTATCATCTTTTAATGTTTCTAGAAACGATTTACACGTACATTTTTTGAATGATTTGTATTTGTATTTCCAATATAACAAGTCCAATCGGCCGTCAAGATCAAGTTCTAGCAAGTTTTTCTATCCTATATTTTGAACGCATAATTGCATTATTTTGAAATTGAACTTTATAATCGTTGCAAACCCCGCCTGTGTAAACGTTCCAAAAACATTTCAAAAAATCGTTTTTTGAACGTATACTTTCCTTATTTTGGATTTAAACTTAATAATCGTTCCAATGCTATTTTAAGAAACAATTTAATAAATTAAATGAACATGAATAAGTAACGACTCTAGTTATCATTTTTAGAAGTGTTTTAAAACATTTCAAGAATGATTTAGGAAATGATTTATAGAAACATTGCAAAGGGCGGACATTTATCAAATTTGAGACAAGTGTGAAACGATTCTGGTATATTTCTTTATTTCATAAAAATCGTTTTGAAAATGTTGCAGAAATGAATTTTTCTACTAGGGTAGGTATGGAATTCAAAAATTTACCAAATGGTTCAATCCTACTAAACCAAAGTCAATACGCAAGGAAGATAATTAAACAACTTAATATGGATGAGGCCAATGCAGTGGCAGTACCAGCTGATCAACATTACGATTTAAGCTTGGAACATCAAGGTCAATCTGATCCAATTAACGTTCCCTACAAGGAAGCAATCGGAAGTCTGTTGTATCTAGCAATGGTTTCAAGGCCAGATATTGCTTATGCAGTTAACTCAGTAAGTCAATATGCCGAATCACCGAGGAAAGAACATTGGAATGCGGTGAAAATAATTTTAAAACATGTTAAAGGAACTGTTAATCACGGTATTGTGTTTAAATCTAATCAAAGTTTAAATGTTACAGCTTATAGCGATGTCGATTTTGCGGGGGATAAAGCTACAAGAAGGTCAACAACGGGATTCATAATAATGTTCGGTGAGACACCAATCACGTGAAGTGCTCGCAAACAAAGATCAGTAGCATTATCCACCACAGAATCTGAAGATGTAGTTGTATGCGAAACAGTTAAAGAATTAATGTGGATAAAAAGGTTAATTAAGGATTTAGGAGTAAATGTTTTAGAAAAACCTCTATTGTTAATAGATAATCAAAGTGCTATACGATTGATTAAAAATCCGGAATTTCATAAACGTACTAAGCACGTTGATGTAAAGTATCATTTTGTACGCGAACTGTTTGCAAAGAAACATTTTGATTTAGATTATGTATCGTCAGAGGAACAGCTAGCAGATATTTGTACCAAACCTTTGGCTAAGACCAGGTTTGAATGTTTAAGAAATAAGCTTGTAATTGATTTAAGTGACAATTTATTTCAATATGATTATTGAGTGTCGTTTAAAAGTGGGAGTGTTAGAGAATACGTTTAATCGACACACTCAGTTTATTGTCATTAATGTCACGTGAGCAGCATATTTAGGTTCTTAAGTAACTAAACAGTTCCAACTAGAAGTGTGACACTCGCGCGCTTTTCTAATGATAAAGATAATCGTTTTGTTACCTACTTTAAAATTCGCAAATCGTTTCTGTATTTTACTTGTATTTTTCTCAAATAAACATTAATAAACAAAAATCCCTTTTTTATTTACAAGACTAAAGGACATAACCTCAAGGTACATTTACAAGTATAAATACTGATAATACTATTAGAATGTGACTGAAAATGCGGTAATGTTCATTTTAGGGACATTTCCAATGACTATGGCGTAAATACTATTTAAATAATTCATACCTAAGAAAATGGTGCACGAAGGCAGTAGCGTCAATATGGATAAATCCATCCCTTTAAATCGCAAAATTTAGTTTAAAATTAAAATCAAAACTAATTTATTTGCGTATTTTACATTAATCCCCATTCCTCGGATTTCTACTTCTTTATTAATGCGAAATTGGGACAATTAGTTAAGAAATTATGATTTTTTTTTAAATTTTAGGATAATGCATTTATCAGTAAATTGCGAGAAAACTATACATTTACTACACAGCTCTGTAAAGTAATTGTAATACGTAAAATTATGATATAAATAAGCCAAAATTTAACCTAGTATTTGTTAAGAAGGTGAATTTATACGATCATCAAATTGAAAAAGAAATAAAAAATTAAGACGATATATTTTTTGGGAAACTTTGTTCTATAAAAGGTACCTGTTAAATACATAATGTTTATAGTGGGTACAATAACTCAAAAATAATTTAAAAAGATTCAATTACTGCTTGGTATATGCACTTGATATGCACAGCGGCCCTTTGTAACATATTTTCACGGCACTCCTCTGAAAAAAATTTATTACTTACGTTCTGTTTAGTTAATTTAAAATGCACAATCATTTTCTTTATTAAAACTAATAAACATTACCTTAAATTTTTAGGACGTCATAAAAGATTGATAAACAGGGTTCGCCAATACTCCGGCCTCGGTTTCTAGTCCCTTTTTATAAGTGATATTTTTTGAAACTTGTTTTTGTAAATTCGTAGATGAAAGTCAGAATAGTGTAAAATATTTTTTTAATTCGCTATACTTATTTTGTATGAGAGAGTTAATTTTCAAATTTTTGAAACTCATTTTTTTAAACGGTACCACATAATAACAACCATAAGGGACACTTCTGTCGGCACCTTTGATATTCCAGTCCGGAAAATGAGTGACCTTCGGCCATTTTGAAAATAGTGTTGTAGCGTCAGATTTAATTTCTTTTAGTAGAATGCATTTTTTTAGACAACAAATCGATTCATTAACTTGGATATAATTAAAATGTAATTTAGTTATCTGTTTAAGCTGACCACATTTGCAAAGTAATTCAAATGATTTTATCATCTTACTTATTCTTTGTTATGCATTTAAAAAAATTATGACGATTTTACAAATGCTTAAACTACAATTTTCTTATCGGAAAAGAATGCTGTGATATTTAGTCTAGTCTGTGTTATTGGTATTATTTATGTTTTTAATTCATTACACCGTGCAGCTAACAATACGAATTTTAACATAAATATAAATTGACTAACGACATTATTTTTTTCACTATAATTTTCAACAAACGAAATTGTTTATCATAAGCATAATTGTTTGTATTGCAGTCAAGTATTGCATTCGTAAACCCTTGACGTCTATTTATCATAAAAGATGTAAATACAAAAGAATTCCAAATATAACCTAACTTGTCAGAAAATTCTTATGTGTGCGAACTAGCGTATGCGCTATCAATTTTTTTACGCCGGAAACTACTGAGTGTCCCTTATAGTTGTTATTATGTGACGGTACTCTCGATTTTTTTTTAACTATTTCTAATGTAATTTTTAATTCTCTATTGATTTACGCTAGTACTTTTTTCTTCTAACATGTCCAGTTTAGGAGATATTTATAAACTTTCAATTAAATCACAACAAGCATTATTTTAATCAAGCAGGTTTATTCTAGTAGGCTTTGCTTCTATTAACCAAAAAACAAATAACCGGTAGAAGTTACTTATTATCTTTAGTTGTCACATTATTATCTGTTACTACTTTGTACCTCATTAACTTTTGTTTAAAATGAATTTTCCACAGAACATGGACATGGTGTTTATTTTGGCTTCTTGTGTTTATAAACAAAGATATCCTGATTGCCGTGCTCCAAGCATTCGTACATTACAAAAATTATTGGTGCGATTCGAACAAACAGGACAACAAACAAACAAACTACAAAACACCTGTTCAAAGAAAAACTGTCAGAACAGAAGAGACAGAATTTATGGTTTTGCAGGCTGTAGTTGAAAATCCAAATTCTAGCACCAAACAAATTAGTCAACAACTTGGTACAATTAGTGCTACTTCAGTGAGAATAATACTAAAAAGCCATAAATATCATCCTTATCACATTGAACTGCATCAAAATTTGACTATAGAGGATTTTAACTCAAGAAGAACTTTCTGTGTGTGGATGTTAAATAAACTTAATGAGGTGCCGGGCTTTATGTCTACTAACAGAGAGAAGATATACTTAGAGGGGAATCTCCTGTATATAAACTTGGAACAGAGTTTATGGCGCCCTACAACGGTTGTGGGGAAAACAAATAGCGCGAATTTTAAACTTAATGTGTGGGTGTGGGTAGCACCCATTATTATTACAATGGTTTATTTTGAATGTTTTCTTGTTTTTGAAAGAATAGTTATGAAAATTGTCACTTTTTTATAATTATGCATTAAAAAAAGCGACTTATTTTATATAACATTTTTTATTTGCACAAATACAATATAAATAACTTCCAGTTTCATTCGAATCAACACCGTGTGAATATTGTAACAACTTTTCTTTAAAACGAATATGAAAACCTTCAGTTTTTAAATAGTAATAAACGTTAGAATCAAACACGTGTTAAAATAACTTGCATTATTTAGTCGATTTTATTCGAGAAATGCAATTCAGCGTTTTTAGCCTTCAAGGTACGAAAAAGAGGGAAATAAAATTTGTTTTTATTTTTTACCGATAATTATTACATAGTGGCCTCTAACGGTTGTGGGGAAAAGTTAAAACGTTATTCCTTTTCTCTCAATTGAAGTTACTCGTCTACAAATACTTAGTTTATGGTCTACTAATTTATTTACCGAGGCAGCTACCTTTCATACACGGAGAGAAATGTTTTCAGATATCATTTGTAAGACGCACAGCTTATGCGTAATCATAAATTTATAAACCATCGGTATAATTTGTGAATAGTCATGTTACCATCGATGATGATTATAATTCATAAGTTATGAAGTAAACGATTTCGTTATATATGCTTAATAATCATATCTTTATGAATAATACTCACAAACAATGATCATATTAAGAATAAAATTTTAACCAGGTAATTGTAATATGTGATTTAAGTCACATCTATTATGATTATAATTCACATCCAGTGACGAAGTATTTTCATTATGTATGCTTAATAATCACATTTTTTTATGATTAATATTCATAAACTCTAATTAAATAAAGAATAACTTTTTAAGCAGCCAATCATAATATGTGATAAATAAAGTATTGTTTATTAAATGATATTCAGAATAGTGTATTAACAATTATAAATATTAATCATAATTTCGGAGTTAATTTTACTCATTCTTATACGAAATAATCACAAGATATTTCTCATATATATTTTATAAATTAGTAAAACATATATTTCGAATTTCAAAAAATGTTTATTTTTTTTACGATGATTACACAACTTTAATGCAGCTATAAGTACACCACCATACTTTTACAACTAAATAATTTAAATAAAACACATAACACAAGAACTAATACATAACTAGTAACACATAATATCATTATATAATAATACAGATTATTATAAAAAATAAAACATTATTCAAATAAATAAAACGTAAATAATATAAACAAAACTGAAACAGAACTTGAGCAACAATTTAAAAACATAATTTTACAAGTTGCTAACCACAAACCTTTTCTTCTATTGCAGTCAAGATAATTTAACAAAAACGATTTTTAATATTGAAGTTGAAGAACATGAATACAAATAATTTTTGTAATAGGTTTACTTATCATATAGGCAGCAACGTTTATCAATACTAAGATAAGAAGGTCTTCCGGGTTTGGACCGTGTCAATGTTGTAACCGAAGTTGCCAACGTTTCGCCCACTTTCAGGGTGTGAGAGAAATCGAAGAACTCAAACAAGCAACCAAAATCTAACTAAAAGTTAGGTAATCAACTTGTGAACCAAGCTAGATTCTAAACTCAGAAAAGGTAAGAAAGAAAACGATAAACTTGGAAAAGCAAACGAAAATCTAACAAAGAACCACTACAGAGTTAGGATTCTAGAATCTGGCTTGGTTCACAAGTTGATTACCTAACTCTGTAGTGGTTCTTTGTTAGATTTTCGTTTGCTTTTTCAAGTTTATCGTTTTCTTTCTTACCTTTTCTTAGTTTAGAATCTGGCTTAGTTCACAAGTTGATTACCTAACTTTTGAGAAGTGTTTAGTTAGATTTCGGTTGCTTCTTTGAGTTCTTCGATTTCTCTGACGCCCTGATGAAGCCCCTTACGAAAGTGGGCGAAACGTTGGCAACTTCGGTTACAACATTGACACGGTCCAAACCCGGAAGACGTTCTTATCTTAGTATAGACTTCGGCCGTGGAAGCCGCTATTACAACGTTTATCAAATCCATGATTTTAAAGTAGGCATCAAAAGTTTATAGAAAATTATAGTATAAATGCGTAATATTATCCGTTACCAAAGCAAACTAGATTATCGTCATCCTTACTACACATATCTGCCACTGTTCTCACTTCAGAACTAAAAAACTTCCGTGTATCTCCAATGCTAACTTTCCATACCTTATTTTCTATTTTCTTACGGCCTTTAGGTTTTACAACTCTGCAATACTTTAGTTAAATTATAGCGACGCAAATCTAGAAATAAGAAGTATGTGTATTAGAAAATGTAAATAAACAGAAAGTGATCAAAAGTGTTTCAACTTTCAATTTAATCTAACTCGTAGCTTTAATATTAATCAAAATAGCAATAATAAACAGATAACTTTGAACATCTTGTATATCTAATTCTAATTCAAGTTAAAGTGATGGTGAATTTCGTTACTTTTGAGTAATCGTTACTATTCCTTACTTATACTGTTTGTATTCGTTACTTTAACTCGTTACTTTGATTACTTTGGATACTATGACTACTTTGACAACTGTATGTTTTTGTGGTAATAAATACGGGTACCGGAATATAATTCCTTGAATCGTTTCGCGATACGGATTTGATTACCTTAGACGTATGTGCATAAATGACTAGAACGTGTTGTAAAATTCTAATTTATGTAAACATTTTTGACAGTAGCTGATACCGGAGAAAGTTATTATTTTAAATACAAAACAGAACATATGTACCTACTTTGGATTGTTAGTATATCTATTAACGTTTTTAATATTAATTTTAAGAAATGGAAATACGCACAATCTATAATGTAAAATTGAGATAAACGGCAAATTAATTTGGTACACCTCATACAAATACATACTTTATAATGTAATATATTGTCGTTACCTACTAGTTTACGCAAGAATTATAAATTTGTATGTGAATGTGTTATAAGTATGTACTAATATTTGTATCTTATGTATATTCGTAGAAAATAATTAATATACAAACATTAGAACTCAAAAAACAGAAATATATGACAATTTTATTACATTTTGCTTACCTTTTTATCAGTTGATAAAATCACTTCTTTAGTTGATGCAATGCACACACTATCTGCGTGTGAAACGTTCTGCTGGTTTTGCTGATGTATCATAATATAAGAAGGTTTGCTCATAACTTAAGATAAAATTATAACTATAGTGATAACTAGTAAAATATGAAAACAATTCATAACTTTATTACATTTATAAACCATATTCATAATACATGAATACACGTAACTCATACAAATTGCACTCTTAGGAATGTTGTATGCGTATTACGCATAACATCATAATATAATTCATATTTTATAAATTTTATTAAATGTGTAATTTATGAACATACTATTCATAACTAGTGATTGCAGATTTCTCTCCGTGTAGTATTGGCCAAGTAAATTGTTAGTAGTAGGTATTTGCCGATTCTCCAACCTCCTCCTAAAACAACGAAGGTCGCTGCGACCTTAACATCATTTTATGAGGAGGTTGGAGAATCGGCAAATAGGTGCAAAGGTTGCATTGCTATTACTGAGGTTCTAAGAGTTTCGAATGAGGGTAACGTCCGTACAGTTGTTAATGTTGCAGGAGGTAATTAGAAATGCAATTAATTTTAAAGTGCCTGTTGCACACAAATTCCGTATCTAACAGTGTCGAATGAGACTAATATCTGCACAATTGTAATTGTTGCAGGAGGTAATTAGAAATGCAATTGATTTGCAGGTGACTGTGTCGAATGAGGGTAACGACAGCACAATTGTAATTGTTGCAGTAGGTAATTAGAAACGCATTGTTGCAAGAGGTAATTAGAAATGCATTGTTGCAGGAGGTAATTAGAGATGCAATTGACTTCAAGATGACCATTGTAAAAAGTTGTTATTTTTGCAGGAGGTAATTATAAATAACTTTATTGAATTACCACTACACTATCATGTTCTTTAAGGTGACTTGCACTTGCACATTGTAGTGAGATCAAACACCGGACATTAACATATCGTTAAAACTTTTTTCTGTTTAACTTGGTTTTTACATTATGTTAATTATCGATGCGATTTAATTGTATGAAGTGGTCGCAGCGACCTACCTTAACATCGTTTCAGGAGAAGGTTGGAGAATCGACAAATACGTGCAAAGGTTGCATTCCCAATCAGCAAGGAAACGTTTTTTTCATGTTTTAAAAACGTTACGTTTTAAAATAGTCAAAATAAAAAATGTTTTTGTTGCGTTTTAAAAATATTTCATTTAAACCGGCCGATTTTTTAAAATTGTCGACTGATGGCGGGCCTAGTAAATTGTAGAAATGTCGCTATTTCTCAAATACTGCTAAATTCGTTTTTATAAGACAACGTTTTATATTCATATTAATAGAAAAAACTATAGTGTAGGTCAAGGAATGTTTAAAATTTCACGTATTGTTCTCTTTCTGGGTTTAATTTGGCCTTAAACCTAATCAACTTTTGAATTTTTTTAGTCTTTATTTTAAAATTTAAACATTCCCAAGCCAAAAACTTAAGCATTAAGCTAATTTTAAATCCAAAGCTTCACTTCACATTTCGTTCAAATAACTCCAGGAATGAGAAATGCAACAATTTCTAACCTAAATTTGGTTTAGTTAGTTTTTGCGATTTGATCTTGACAATTATACAGTATAGCTTTATGCGACTAGATGGCGATAGTGTTTTTATGAATAACAGTTCGTACAATTACTGTTCACTAGAGGGCAAGATTGCGTTTTTATGTGTTACAGTTTCGTACGTTTAATAATAAATATTGCCTACAATCATTAAGAGGCGCAAATAGTGTGTTAAAAATCGTACTGTAGTTTTATCTCTCTTGTTTCTCTTTTTTTTTACCCGTCTGTACCCCCTCTTTTCATAAACTAATAGACTAAGACCTGCTGCCATCTACAAAATCGTGGTTTTTATTTTGCGAACTTACTTATTTGTTATGATTATGAAGTACGCGTTAGAACCTTTTCTTATATTTGTGTTTACTTTACCGTTTACCTGTTCAAAACAGGTTAATATCATAAACAATAGCTTGTATTGTTACGACACAAGTCAATGTCAAATAAACTCAAACAATATGATGCTTTATATTTAAGAAAACAAAAAAATATGTAGATTCAAATATTTATTTATTTTTGTAAAATATATATCAAAAACATAGAAATAACTAAAACAATGCAAATTAAATTAAAAGAAAATTGTTATGGGGATTTATTGTTATTATTCGTCAATTTTTAAAATTATTCAAATTACCAGTCCATCAATAATAAATTCGTTAACTTTCAAAATGTATATACTATTTTACATATGCTTCGAGCTTTAAAATAATGAAGCTCATCTTCAAAAAAGTAAAAATATTCACAACTTATAAAAAGTTAAGATTACAAAAAGTTTTTTAGCTTACATTTTTTCGAACAATCTCAAATCTGAAAATTTGTAACTAGATAATTAAAAAAATGTTTTACAAAATGTTAAATACTAATTATTTTAAAAAAGGACGATGGTGCAATTTAGAACCAAGTCTTAAAAAATTTAAGTTATAAAATCATAATTGAAATTGGTTTGCTCGTTCAACAAAAAAATTTGTATTTGATATTTTAATATAAATGAACTCTAGTAATTCAAGAATTTCTCAGTAAGCAAATTGCAGCTAAAACCGGCTTTTTTATAACTACTTTAGCTTTTAAAGTTACTCTTTAGAACACTTTTAAGTGGCTTGTGAAAAAACTGCAGCTTCCATGAAGCGTTTAAGTAGCTAAAAATTCCGCAGTTAGGTTGCTGTTAGGTAGCTTCTTTAATGCAATTAAATCGGGCTTATACAGCTCTTTGTGGTACTAGCAAAGCTTTAAAGAAGCTCTAAAGGAACCATAAACCGCACCTTTCAGAAACAACTATACAGCTTAAATAGCTTTATTTTTCCTACCTTTAAGTAGCTTAAAAATTAAATAAATATTTCATTAGAAAAAAAAATCTTGAAATCGTTACCTTTACTTAATTTCTTCAAAAATTGAGAAAAGTGATAAAGGAGAACCCATTGAAAGACCTAGATTTTGTTTAAAAAATTGATTATCAAATGTATCACTTGTAATAGCGAAGGCTTCCACGGCCGGAATCTATACTAACATTAGAATGTCTTCCGAGTTTGGACCGTGTCATAGTTGCAACCGAAGCTGCCAACGTTTCGCCCACTTTCGTAAGGGGCTTCATCAGGGCGTGAGATAAATCGCAACACTCAAACAAGCAATCGAAATCTAACTAAGAACTTCTCAAAAGTTAGGTTATCCACTTCTAACCCATAACCCCACTTCGAGGATTGAACGCGAGGTTAGCCAAATCATCAAGTCTTCCAATCTACCTCCTAAAACTAAGCGTCGACTTACCCCATCAGATTCTAAACCACCTCGTCTATACGGACTTCCCAAAATTCACAAACAAGGTATTCCTTTTCGACCCATCGTTAGTACTATCCAATCTCCTACTTACAAGCTAGCCAAGTTCTTATCCAACATTCTTTGCGAGTTTACAGGTAAAACCTCTTCTCACATCCTCAACTCTCAGCATTTTATTCAACGTCTAGAAACTATAAAACTTGAAACCCCAAGATCTTCTCGTGAGCTTTGATGTTACTTCACTTTTTACTAAAGTTCCTATTAAGGATTCGCTTATTATCATCAAACAGATTCTGTCTCAACATGGCAAGGACTTGAGTTTGGTTCCTCTTATTGAAAAGTGTCTATCTTCTACTTACTTCCAATTTGATAATAAGTTTTACGAACAAGTTTCTGGTGCTGCTATGGGTTCTCCTCTATCACCTGTTGTAGCTAACATTTTTATGGAATCCTTTGAAACGGTTGCTTTGGAATCATCAATATTAAAACCTAAAGTGTGGTTTTCTAGATATGTTGACGACACGTTTATTGTTTGGTCTCATGGTCATCTTGAATTGTCTAAGTTTCTTGATCATCTTAACAATCAACACTTAGATATCAAATTTACTATGGAAATCAGTAATGGTTCTCTTCCATTTCTTGACGTTCTTGTGACTCGTAAGCCTGACGGACTTCTAGGCCATTCTGTTTATCGCAAACCCACCCATACGGACAGATACCTTCATGCTTCGTCTCATCATCATCCTGCACAGAAACGTTCTGTTATTGAATCTTTGGTCCATCGTGCCATTTCTATTTGTCAACCTGAGAATCTAGACTCAGAACTCCGTCATCTTACTAGAACCTTAGTGAACAATGGTTATGTTAAGCGAGATATTCATAGAGTTATTAATCGTCGTTTACATCCACGTACTCGATTACCTAAGGACATTTCTATTCCCGAATCTAACCCGAAATTGGCCTTTTTACCCTACATTCACAAGGTTACAGATCAAATAGGGAAACTCCTTCGTAAGAATGGTATTAAACCCATATTCAACTCGACAGGCAAAATCTCTCAGATTCTTCCTTCTCCCAAAGACAAATTTCCTACACTTTCATCCCAAGGTGTATACCAAATTCCCTGTTCTTGTGGTTTAGTCTATATTGGTGAAACCGGTCGTTCCGTCATTACTCGCATTTCAGAACATGATCGTTGTATAAGGAAAAGGTATACTTCCAAGTCTGCGGTCGCTGAACATCATTTTACTACAGGTCACAAGATAGATTTTGATAATGTTTCATTGATTGCCAAATCTCAATTCTTTTTCAACAGGAAATTTCGAGAAAGCATAGAAATCATTATACACCTTAATAACTTCAATCACGATCATGGTTTCGAGCTATCCCCTCTTTGGTTCCCGGCCATTAGTCATTTATCAAAACACGCCCCTTATCAACCGTAACCCAATCAGAGTCGAGCTTAAACATCCGTGACAACCTTTTTCCTTTATATACGGAGACTATTTCTTCTTAAATCACTTCTACGGAGTTTAGAATCTGGCTTGGTTCACAAGTTGATTACCTAACTCGGTAGTGGTTCTGTGTTAGATTTTCGTTTGCTTTTTCAAGTTATCGTTTTCTCTCTTATCTTTTCATAGTTTAGGTTATGGGCTTGTTTCACAAGTGGATAACCTAACTTTTGAGAAGTTCTTAGTTAGATTTCGATTGCTTGTTTGAGTGTTGCGATTTATCTCACGCCCTGATGAAGCCCCTTACGAAAGTGGGCGAAACGTTGGCAGCTTCGGTTGCAACTATGACACGGTCCAAACTCGGAAGACATTCTAATGTTAGTATAGATTCCGGCCGTGGAAGCCTTCGCTATTACATTAATAATCTCTACGGGGAGAATATTTCTTCTAAAACCTCCGTATTTTCCAAACTTCGCCACAAACTCGTCAAGCTTTTGTGCAATTTAACCTTTCTTAGTCGCTGTCGTGACCACAACATCATTCCTGCATTCCTCAAAATTAAGTTCCACATTCAGACAGGTTCTTCTAAAACATCCTACACCGTGCTAGTCTAGCGTTGATACGCGAACGGATTAAGCAAACTAGGCGAGAGTTAGACACCATTTCGAAACAACTCTTTTATCTTCATCTTGAGTTGGCCAACACTCTATCCCCGGATGATTGGAAATTCTTTGACAACATTACTTACCAGCAGTCTGAAACCACTCTACGTCTAACCACTGAAGGTCATCTCAAAAAGTTTCAATTATTGGAATCCAAGAATCGTAAAGCTTCTTCTTCTACTAACTCAGTAAAGACGGTTGTCAATTTATCTAGTTTGGTTCTCACTTCAGAACAGGAATCGGTTGCTCTCTAAGGGTTTGAATCTTTGCAGTTGCTCCCAAACGTATTCCTAAAGAAGATATTCTATGTGCTGTTGAGTCTTCTATAAGACATCTTCCTCGCCACATCTCAGATCCCATTCGTATTAACACTGGCAAAATCCTTGAATCATCTAAAATTCCTAAATCCAACATTTCTAAGTCTGAAGAGTCAGCTCTAAAAAGTCTTCGTAAGAGCCCTGATATTATTGTTCTTCCAGCCGACAAAGGCAACGCCACTGTAGTTTTGAACCAAATTGATTATGTTACGAAAATCAATTCTATTTTGTCTGAGGAAACTTACGCTCTTCTAACCCATAACCCCACTTCGAGGATTGAACGCGAGGTTAGCCAAATCATCAAGTCTTCCAATCTACCTCCTGAAACTAAGCGTCGACTTACCCCATCAGATTCTAAACCACCTCGTCTATACGGACTTCCCAAAATTCACAAACAAGGTATTCCTTTTCGACCTATCGTCAGTACTATCCAGTCTCCTACCTACAAGCTAGCCAAGTTTTTGTCCAACATTCTTTGCGAGTTTACAAGTAAAACCTTTTCTCACATCCTCAACTCAGCATTTTATTCAACGTCTAGAAACTATAAAACTTGAACCCCAAGATCTTCTCGTGAGCTTTGATGTTACTTCACTTTTTACTAAAGTTCCTATTAAGGATTCGCTTATTATCATCAAACAGATTCTGTCTCAACATGGCAAGGACTTGAGTTTGGTTCCTCTTATTGAAAAGTGTCTATCTTCTACTTACTTCCAATTTGATAATAAGTTTTACGAACAAGTTTCTGGTGCCAAGCTATGGGTTCTCCTCTATCACCTGTTGTAGCTAACATTTTTATGAATCTTTGAAACGGTTTGCTTTGGAATCATCAATATTAAAACCTAAAGTGTGGTTTAGATATGTTGACGACACGTTTATTGTTTGGTCTCATGGTCATCTTGAATTGTCTAAGTTTCTTGATCATCTTAACAATCAACACTTAGATATCAAATTTACTATGGAAATCGAAAGTAATGGTTCTCTTCCATTTCTTGACGTTCTTGTGACTCGTAAGCCTGACGGAGACTTCTAGGCCATTCTGTTTATCGCAAACCCACCCATACGGACAGATACCTTCATGCTTCGTCTCATCATCATCCTGCACAGAAACGTTCTGTTATTGAATCTTTGGTCCATCGTGCCATTTCTATTTGTCAACCTGAGAATCTAGACTCAGAACTCCGTCATCTTACTAGAACCTTAGTGAACAATGGTTATGTTAAGCGAGATATTCATAGAGTTATTAATCGTCGTTTACATCCACGTACTCGATTACCTAAGGACATTTCTATTCCCGAATCTAACCTAAAATTGGCCTTTTTACCCTACATTCACGAGGTTACACATCAAATAAGGAAACTCCTTTGTAAGAATGGTATTAAACCCATATTCAACTCGACAGCCAAAATCTTTCAGATTCTTCCAAGGACAAATTTTATACACTGTCATCTCAAGGTGTATATCAAATTCCTTGTTCATGTGGTTTAGTCTATATTGGTGAAACTAGTTGTTCCGTCATTACTCGCATTTAAGAACATGATCGTTGTATAAGGAAAAGGCATAATGCTAAGTCTGCGGTTGCCGAGCATCATTTTACTACGGGTCACAAGATAGAATTTGATAACGTTTGGGTGATTACCAAATCTCCATTATTTTTCAACAGGAAATTTCGAGAAAGCATAGAAATCATCAAACACCCTAATAACTTCAATCGCGATCATGGTTTCGAAATATCCCCTCTTTGGTTCCCGGTTATTAGTCATTTATCAAAAACACGCCCCCTAGCAACCGTAACCCAATCAGGGTCGAGCTTAATCATCCGTGACGATCCTTTTCCTTTAAATACGGAGACTACTTCTTCTTAAGTCACTTCTACGGAGTTTAGAATCTGGCTTGGTTCACAAGTTGATTACCTAACTCAGTAGTGGTTCTTTGTTAGATTTTCGTTTGCTTTTTCAGGTTATCGTTTTCTTTCTTACCTTTTCATAGTTTAGGTTATGGCTTGTTTCACAAGTGGATAACCTAACTTTTGAGAAGTTCTTAGTTAGATTTCGATTGCTTGTTTGAGTGTTGCGATTTATCTTACGCCCTGATGAAGCCCCTTACGAAAGTGGGCGAAACGTTGGCAGCTTCGGTTGCAACTATGACACGGTCCAAACTCGGAAGACATTCTAATGTTAGTATAAATGTATCACTTATTTTTACTGAAATCTTCTTAAACAATTTAGAAAGTAAATATATTTCTGAACACCAAATTTTCTTACAAAAAATAATATTTTTGAAAAGATATGTTGATGACATTTTTTGTATTTAAAAAAGTTGTAAATATTTTTTGTAGACTTTTCTGAAGATGAACATCATTATTTTAAAGCTCGAAACATATGTAAACGAATTTGTTATTAGTGGACTGGTAATTTAAATAATTTTAAATTAAAATTAATGTTAAATTTCTGAAAGAATAATTGACCAATTCATCCTTTAAAAGGATTTTTGACGGAGAATCCATTTGTATCACTATGTTGCGTAGTTTAGTCAAAACTTAACGGCTTGACGAATTTGAGAACACACTGTGGTCGTTCGAGTATCTTCAAAACATTATAGGACGTATCTTCAACTATAAAATATATATTAAAAAAATTACTTATTATTGCTTGTCTACTTATACCTTCGTTTAGTAAACTGGAGCTGTAGAAAGAATAAATTTATTCGTCTTAACGATCGTCATCAATAAATAACAATCGACGTTTTCTTCCATATGTACTACATTTGAGTATCTTAGGTTGATGTTCATATCAACAATTACAGCTTCTGTAAAAAATTATACTAAATAAGCCCAAAAAGTAAAAAAAAAATTAAGTTGTTAGTATTTTAAAAATAAAGTTTTGAAAATGCAATTAGTATTAGTATTTTCAAAATTTTTGCGATTTTTTTTAAACAATTGTAAAAATATTTTATGTATTGTTGGATTTGTATTGAAGTGCTTTCAGCATGCTGAAATAAACATAAAAGAATTTTGTTTATATATTTTTTTATTTTTTAAAAAACTAAGTATTTATTAGACAAGGTGCTAAAGAAATGCGGCCCTAACATTTACAAAAATGATATTTTTATTCGACATATGCCAACATCAACAAAAAACATTTAAAGCAATGGCCAGAACGATTATGCAATTACGATGAATCGATCATTATGCAAAACAATGATCGCGATATCGAGTGTCTGTACAATAACGATCGCAATGATTGATCGCTTATAAAATAACAATTGCGGTTGTGGAAAAGAAATTAATACTTTCAATTATCGCATAAACAAATAAGATTAATATAACACGATTTTACCTATAATATTTACTTTAATAAATGCATAATAAACTTTAAGTATGCAGGTAGTTCACGGAAAATCGTAATTTTGTGTAAGTAGGTAAATAACCCCTTTGCCCTTTTCCTCGTAAGAATTTTAAACCACATACAGATTTTTTAATAAAAAAGTAACATGGATTTAAACATTGAATTATATTTTTTTTTGTTTACAGAAATTTAACAATGCATTCTTTTCAAAGAGAATTAGAAAACTCTTCTAGGAAAGAACGTTTGTAAAATTTGTGTCACACATTCAGCATTTTGGGAAAAACCTAGCTTTATATAAACACCAAGGTAAATCATAAAAACACAGGAAGTTAAAAACAATAAGCATTAACTACAAATACGTATTTGAAAAGAATTACAAATTTATTTTTAATACATAAATCTTATGTTTGAGACAAATATCAACACGAGTTATGACTAATTACTCAACAATCTTTTCAGGGTCAATTTCAAATAGAAACATTTAATTTACGAAAGAAACGACACTTATTTTTTAATATGTTGTTTATTAATGCTTTAAACTATTTGTTCGTAAGTTCGCATCGGAGTTCAAATAGCACGTCATGTCAAAAAAAAAACATCACAGTGTATCTATTCTCTGTGAATTTTTGTAAATATTTTTTTTTAAATCTAAATATGAACAAATTTTAATTAATTTATTGTTTAGAAACAATATTAAAAAATACTTAGGTATGTTGATTTTCAATACTCCAAACGTTATTGTATCCCGGAAAACGAAAATCGAATGTTTATGGCTAGATTTATGACTAACTTTACACGAGCGACTTTTTAGCAACAGTCGATTACTAATTAATTCTAAATACCATGATTGCGATCATTGATCGTGGAAAATAATAGCGATCTCAGCCACTGATTTACAGTAATTATTTTAAGTTATTGTACAATTAAGTGCAACAAGAAGAAGAAGAATCCGAACAAGGAGATTCTCCGATGCTAATTTAAACCATTTTTAAACGTTTGGTAGAAAAAAAAAATAAAAATATTTACCTGATTGAAGGTGTAAAACAAGAACTGCAGTGTGTTTAAAATTTCCTTTTGTTGTTATACATTATCTCCGAAGATGCTTCTCACAAATCTTCTTTTGTTTTAAATCTTCCAAGTCCATTGTGGCAATGTTTATATTTTCACAGTTTTTCTAACATTCTTTAGCACGCACTTTATCACTAATAAAAAACTTAAGAAAACTAGTACCTTTGTTTTCGGTATTATTATTTTCACAATTAATATAAACACAACCGTGATTTGTAACTTTTCCCATTTTAAAAATAAATCAAAAATATATTTACACTTAAACTAAACAAAAGTTCAAACAAACATTACTACTGCCAGAATTTTAAAAATCGTATCGCAATGTTAACCCAAGAAAAACTTTCAATTCAATACCGAAGTTTACAACAGTTTACAAGTCGACAGACACGCAAGAACTGAAAAATCTCGATCCAATACAAACGTGGCGCCCTCTACATCTCGATCCAATCAGTCGATACGATATCGCCCCCTTACATTTATTATTCAATGCTACAATATATTCATTCTTGTGGTATGTATTTTGTGACATTGAATGTCAATGTCACATGATACTGTATAGTAGTACAACAGATGTACCAAGATTTACGGAAACTTGATATTGTACTGATAAAAGAATCAATTTTCTTAATAATATGTGTGACGTGATACAAATACATAATATTTTGAATAAACAACTTTTTTATTTTATGATTTATTTATACAATACTTCTTTAAATACATTATCAGTTGTCGATCAATTGATCATATACAAAATACTGATTGCAAGGATAGATAGATAAAATAACTGCCGTAACGAATTTTACCTAAAATATTTACTTTACTGAAATGTTTTTTTAGGTATGCAGGAAATCGTAAAATTGTGTCTAAGTAAGATATTGTTATAAAGCTTTTTAATCTGAGCTTTTTTTTGTAAGAATTTAAACCTACTACTGATTTTGTAATAAAAAAATATTCGCATTTAAGTTTTAAGTTACATATTTTTTTAGTTGTATTACAGAAGTTTAGCAACGTATGCATTATCTTCCAACAGAGTTTAAAAAATACAAATACTGTAATGTTTTTTTAAATTAAATTTCGTTGTAATTGTAAATTTAATGCTTGTTCATTGACATATTATGTACTGCGAATATCTTATAGTAATTTCTTCTTGAAAATAATTTTTTTAAATTATATTGTAAGAATGTATAAAATACGATAACAGAGAATGATCGATTTTTGCGCTATACTCGATTACTGTAATTTCTGATCATTCACAATAGAATGATCGCGATTGCTGTCATCGATCATGGAAAATAATCTCCAGTATCTCGGTCATTTAATGTTACCACCTAATGTTACTCAAAAATGAAGTGAACACCCTAGAAGGAATAAACTCAACAAACCAACCCAAATAGCCTAATCTATGTGCAAAAAATATCTGTTTGAAATTTTTAAATTCGAAAAAATCGGAGTTTTCAGGTCACAATATGAACGTGTCTACTGCGACATAAAAATATGAGACTGGCGGAATCTTTTGTTCTTAGCTTTTATTTCAAATGTCTGTATTAGTCGTCTTGTTATTGTATTCGTAGTGTGTGTACAGGACGTTTCTTTAAAGTAAAAATTTACGTAAGAAAATTTAAAAGAGAGTACCTACTTACAGAGTGTGTATAACATTAGTTGATTTTTCAGAAAATTATTCATTCATGGTACAAGATGAAGTACAAATCTTTTCACTGGATAGATAATAAAGATCTTTTTGTAATTTATTTTAAAGAAAACGGATAACTTGAAACAAAAACTTGTGTGATTAATGATTGTCTAACACACACTATACAGTATCGTTTTTCGCATTTCAAAATTATTCAAACTTTAAAAAAATCCATTGTTTCAGTGACAGAGCAGCCAGTCAATAAAAAAAATTAAAAAACATTATAGATATATGCTATTATGTAGACAACTATGGAATAGAGACAGTGTCATTTGTTTGCTACTTCTCACGGCAAAACCGATGTGATGATTCAGTAGGTACGCAGTTAACAAGGCCATGAGATAAGAAAGCTTAGAACAAACTGCAGATCATCATATATTAGTATTGTAAAGCCAATAGGTCATGGCTTCTAATAAAAAATAATATTTTATGTAAAAAACATCAATATGAATATTTTTCCATCATGTTATTTACCTAATAATCTCGCTTAAATACTCATAATTGCAATAAAAGTAAAAACATAATTTCACATTTAAAAAACATTTAACTTTACTTGCTATACCGTAAGATAGAAATAAAATCGATAAAACTAAAATAAATATGCGTAAGCATATAACTAACGTATGTTTTATAAATTGCTACACAAAAAAGTAACCAACTGCGAATAATCTTATTTTAAAAAAATTACCTAAATTTTTGCTTTAAAATAACCTGTACACACACTCAGAGTGAAAATAGCAGCACTGCAAATGCAAACATTTGAACTTTAAAGCAAAAACTAAAGATCCTGTGAGTTTCATATTTTTATCTAACATTAAGCGGGCCATACACTTGCAGGTTAGTCTTAAGATTTGCCTGAACAGGTCGCGACCTGCGAATAAGTGCGATAGTGTGTGGTTGAAAACTGAAGGCGCGTTCAGGCCTGGCGCGGCACGACGCGAATCTGTCGAAGCCTGATGTTTTGAGCAAGTCCGACAATTTGCCTGCGAATGTGTGGCCGTTCGCGAGCCTCGTCTCAGTTTCTTGAATTAGTTTCACGTGTAAAATCAAACTGAGTGTTCTTTCATAACGGTAAAAATGGCGGTTTCACGAAAAATACAATAATTTATAGAATTATATAGAGACTATCCGTGTTTGTGGAAGGTGAAGTGTAAATACTATTCTGATAAAAATAAAAAGAATGATGCGTACAAAATATTGTTAACTAAGCTACAAGAACTAGAACCTAATGCGCGTATTGAAGACGTGAAAAAGAAGATTAATTCTTTGAGAAGTCGTTTTAGAAAAGAGTACAAAAAAGTTATAAATTCGAAAAGATCAGGAACAGGCACAGAAGACGTGTATAAGCCAACTTTGTGGTATTTTGACCTCCTCTTGTTTTTGAAAGATGACGAAATGCCGCGAACAAGTATAGGGACCGATGATGAAGATTTTTTACTCGGTTTAAGCCAGGTAAGTTGTACATATTACCCTTTTCTAGAATTAATTTTGATTACAATGCATTTGGAAAGATGACAGTGAAAATATTGACAACATCGAGGAGGATGAGCGTGAGAACGGTGGCATTAACCCACAAACGCCTGAAGATATACCATCAACGTCATCGTCTGCTGTATCCAGCGTGTCTCATAATAAATACAAAAAAAGGCAAAAACCATCAGAACAATGCGACAAAGTATTAAAACTAGTAGGAGAGAAATTGCAGTCGTCCAAACCGGATGATGAGTGCGATTTTATTGGTAAAACTGTAGCCGAGAAATTACGAACATGAAATTATATGCCGACAAATTAATTAATGACGTTTTGTTTTACGCTCAGCTGGGGTCTTTACACAGATACGCTTTGATAAGCATACCTCCACAACTAAATCAGGAAACAGTCACGCTGACACAGCTGCAACCACGAGTACGCAATTTTGATAACCTCATGACTGAGATCCCGGGTGTTGACGTAAACGATACTAGTGCTTTCTTTTCAAATTTCAGGGGAGAATAAGTGTTTAGTTTCGTTTTACTTGTATACGACTGCTGCACCGTATTGTGTTTCAAATGATATGTTTCGGGAATTATGTGACCCAAAGCTTGGGCTGATATAATTACTGTATATTTGAGGTCTTCATAACTTCTGCCGGTTGCCAAAAATCTTAGTGTGGCAGATAGCCTCTCATGTGGACTAATAGCCATTCTTAATACAGTATTGTTTTTTTGTATATAAGGCGTTACTAACTGCAGCAATTCAATGTATGTGTCTTCGTTCATTCGTAGGTAGTTCCTATAATCATCTGGTTCTAATCGTAATTCCGTCAATAAATTTATATGTGATAACGAAATTCGTTTCGTTAACCAAGGCTTCACCCAGCGCGATCTAACTTTTTTCCGTGCATTTTTGTTCTTTTTTACCATTATTGCAACGGCAGCGGCAATTAAACATAACCGATAATCACTTGTTGTCGCCATTTTAAACGTTACTAAGTGCAGTAACTGACGCTGCTCATAACAACCGAACTGAGAACTGAGCACAGCTAGCAAGCCCGCCTGAATAATGTATGGCTAGTTTGATGTTTCACACTTGCTCGCGTACTTACCTGTTCAGGTAAATCTCAAGAACAAACTGCAAGTGTATGGGCCGCTTTAGACACGTTCATATTCTAGCCGGAAAATGGCAATTATTCGAATTTCAAGCAGATATTTTTTCCACAAATAGTGGACTGTTTTGATCAGTTGTTGGGTTAATATCCTCTAGGATATGTACACTTAATTTTTTACACAAATATTGCACAACTAATTTTTTATGGTAAAAACTTGATAATTTATCATTTAAATTAAACAGGTTATTTATTGCAACTGATCCATGTTCTTGAGTATCTTTTTTCTGTTCTTTTTTTTTTTAATTTTTTTTATTATGTAAATAGGATCGATGCATTTTTTACCACTTCCAATTCAAGCTCTTACGATTTCAGGGAAATTTGTTTGGAAGTGTTTTACTTGTTCTTATAATACTACGGTTACAACACGTGTTATATTACTAGCGATTTACTGAAATTTAGAAAAAATTCATTAATTGTGTATAACATAAAGTATACCCAAGAAAAATTTATTATCGTGTTTTATTGTTTTGATAATCAGCATATATCATATTACTAGATTGATTGTATTAGTCAAGTGTTAGTAACCTGAGGTGATGCCATCTACCGAATACTAGCACAAAGGTGTGTAATAAAAGTAGCAAAAAGCTATCTGTTTGTTTATAGCCATCTAGTGTTTTGATTTTTGTTAGCGTATTAAAAATTATATTAAAGCGATAGCAGCGCCACTGTATATTTATAACAGAAACACAGTATATAAACGGCCCTCTTATTGATATTGAAATATTTTAAAAATGTTTTCTAAAACATTTTTTAGTAACATAAAAAACGTTTTTACTTTATTAGAAAGTATACTTTTGTTTGCTTTCACCTATACACTTTTTTCTCTTATATATTGTAACAAAAACACAACTATATAAAATTTTGTTACATATTATTAAACAATACATATTAAACCTTTTCGTTTTTCCAAAAACTTTCTTGCAAATTTGAATTAAGTACTTAATAACTACGTTTGCGCAAAGTCCCAGTTTTGGTGCCAGTATCTTGGATTGTTAGTTGTTCTGGATTTCCTTTTTACACAAAAAGGTACATGCATAATTAGTCTTATTTTATAGATAGGATCGTTCGGTTTGGAGGAACGGCAAGAATAAAAACAACCTTTATTGTTCAGGCCTTAACAATAGATAAAGGTTGTTTTATTGTTGCAGTTTTTCCACTCCGAAGGATACTATCCATAAAATAGAAATATTTTTGATTAATTAGAGACTTTTATGAGTATTATTATAATTGTTTCAATTAATAAATAATTGTAAATAATTACATGAATAATGTTTGTTTTACTTTTATGTTAATGTGTTAATTTTTGTTATAGGCACCAAATGCGTTTACAGCCACATGAAATTGAAGTATTTTGAGTACACGAAGATTGTATTATTTATCTTTTGTAAGCATTTTAGGGCTGGTTCTATAATAATGGTATAAATGTCAGTTAAGTCATACTTAGTTTGATTGTAAAGTGCTGTCGTTATTGGTTAGTATAACTAAAACTAACAGCCAAATATGACAGTATTTTAAAATTAAAGCAAGTATAACTAAACCAAAAGAGATTCAACGTCCTTTTAAATTGGCGTAACAGTGAAAGTTATGTCGCCGCTACGAACGCTGTGATCGTCCCTCTATTGAAGACATAACAAAGTAATGTAGTTTCGAATAGAACCAATTTTCTTGCACCTTTCAAAAGCTTCCCTGCTTTACCACTAACACTGTTGTCAGATTTAACACGGTTTTCACGTGAATATAAGTAGATACTGATTAATTCATAATAGACTTTATTATGATATTGGTCCGTGATTGAGAATAGATTTAACGTGACATTTGTAATCCCTTTTTATGTGATGTAACATTAGTTAAAAAAACATTATTAAAGAAATCATATTTTTTTAACAGTATTTTAAATTATTCATTAGTAGTAATGTCATTATTAATCTATAACTTTGTTACGTGCATAAATTTAAATAATGCATTACCCTGTACATCAATTTAATTAAAAACTACTTTGATATTTCTTGACGCCATCTATCGGGTTCGTTGGTCACTTTGTATTGACAGACGGCATCCGGTGTCAGACCGGCATTTGCACTTTACCATCGTACCTGTTAATATCTATGTCTGCGTGAATTGAATATCGTTTTCAAGAATCATCCACGTGCTGGGACACGATGGAAATTAGTAGTTTCTCTTAAATAATTGATTTCATACCCGCAGAGTAAGTGATTTTAGTCTTTCTTTAATTAAACGTAATTTCTATGTCTTTTGGTTAGCACCATGTGCCACCTCCATGAATAGGATATTCGGATCGTTACATAAAATCCTCAAGGAAATTATAAGCGAAAGCGGAAGATCTTAATTACTGTAGACGATTTAATTCTATGTAGGCCATATCTTCACCTTGGTGACTAACACATGGTTCGGAAGATCTTAATTACTGGGTCCGATTAAATTCTATTCGAAGGCAATTACTTAATACCACCAAGAGGCGTAACATTAATGTAACAGCATACGATAAGTGTCGGTTCGTGTACTGTCCTTTAAATATGTCTTTATTTGTAGTTTGTGAGTCGCCAGGTAGACACGTCTATTTTTTTCAGGAAGTTTAATTGTAGGAGGCCGTAGGAAAAACGGTTTTCTGACAGCACTCTGGAACTTGGTAAGTCAAGTTTTACTTATCTATATGTGATCGCTACGGTAACTCACGACTTATTATATTTGCTAATTGTACGTGCTAATTGATTTGTTACTTGTGTTTGTTACTAAATTAAGTTAGATAAATTACTTATCGCTTGCTGCCTATATCTACAATCAATCATCATTGTTAATGTTACTTGTTGATAAAATTATATACATGTTATATTACTTACACGCTTGTTTGACGTGTAGTGTAAGTTGCCGATCCTACTGTTATGCTCTTTTCTATATTCTATACAGTCCCGGCGTATATTTGATTATTTAAATGTTAGTAGATTTAGCGTTATAGAGGAATTAAAGTACCATTGTTGTTAATGATCGAGTTTCTTTTCCATTTTAGTCGTTTCTTTCAGCAGTTACGAACTTAACATCATAGTTACAAGTTTAGTACCATTTCTGCTGTGAGCAGGCGAAACTTACTTTGGACAGGCTCTGGCGCCCTTAATTATCTTATATATATATTTCTAGAAGACCTACCCCCTCTCCGACTGTTGAGAGTTGGCCGTGCAGGTTCGTAACCAGCTAAAACTTGTAACAAATTGGCAGCCCAACTGACTGGGGCTTCGATTATCTCATATCGAATTTCTCATTCTCTATATTTCTTTTAACAATTTGCTTTAATTGTGATTAGCGTAGGATTAACTTATACTGTTGAATTTCTCTAGACTTAGGGGTGTAGCAAATTGGCTACCCGACTTTTCGTTTCTTTTATTGAATTTCTCATTCGGTATAATTCTTTCTGCTGCTTACATTTCTTTCTGTAATTAGTATAGGATCACTAGCAGGAATAGGTAGTTTATATTGTTGACTTGCTATCGATTTAGTGTGTGCGATCATAAGTTCTTCTAGCTTTATTGATTCTTTTCTTAGTCTTACGTGGGTTCGATTTTACTTTGCTTTCTTTACTTATTTATTGCTGCTAGACTGGACGTCTGAGTTACGTCATTAACTTTACTTTTTCTGTATTTTCTTTAGTGCTGCAGTTTGACTGTAGATTAGCACTTTGCTTACGTTTCTTTTAATCGGACCTTCGTTTTGATTTTTGGATTGACTCGACTACGTCGATTAATTTGTTTTCTTATTGGATTACTTACTGGATAGTAATACGGCTTATACTTACTGTTATTTTGAATTTTGTCAGGCACATGGTGACGGATTTCCGTCGTAGTTAACTGCTTTGGTTAGTTTCTTGTTTACTTGTTATTGTTGTAGCTATGTATTCTTCAGATAAAGAACCACCACTTCTTACTTCATCAGACTCTGATTCGGAAATGGACTTGGCTAATTGGAATATTACTTTCTCTGGTGAAGATCCGTTTGTACTAATGGAGTTTCTTATTCGTATTGATGAGTTGTGTTTGTCTCGTGAAGTTTCTCAGCACCAACTTTTTCTTTCAGCTTCTGATGTGTTATCGGGTAAAGCTCTTCTTGTGTTTAGAAGTAGACGACATACTTTGCGTTCTTGGAAAGAGGTTACTGCGATGCTGAAAGCTGAATTTCTGCCTGTAGATTATGATGAAAGGTTAATGGATACTATTCGTAATCGAGTGATGGAACCTAAGGAATCTATTGTGATGTACGTTGCTACTATGCAATATCTTTTTATGCAATTGTTAGAACCAGTCTCGGAAGACGCAGCTTAAAATCGTACGCCGCAACTTGGCTCCTTTGTATCAATCTCATTTTGCACTGGTGGATATTACATCCTTTTCTCAATTGATTTCTTTAGGCAAACGTTTGAGTTGAACTTTAACCGTAGCAATTCTCGTAGTCTTATAACATCCGAAAGAATGACTTACTTCTAGCATCATCTGTGATTAATACTGCTACTACCGCAGTTTCTGTTAATACGGTTGCTGATTCTCTTTTCTCCTCCCTTCCTTCTTCTATAACTACTGAGTCTAATACGTGTATACACTGTCGTTCTAAAACTGAGAAACTTGTACGTCCTGTTCGTTCTTTAGCTTCTCTTCCTCCAAATTTTTCTTCAGTTTCTAGGATTATTAGGCCTACTAACGATCCTTGGTACTTAGGTTTGGTTTCTAGAGTTTCTGCTTGTCCTCGTCGTTTCTCTCGTTGGTGTCTTGTGAAAGGTCTTCTATGTAAACGTGTACGCATATCTTCATCTGACTCTTGCGTGTGGAAATTAGTTGTTCCTTCGGAACAACGCAAACAATTAATCCACGATCACCATCTTCCATCTGAGCGTGAACACCGCAGTGTTAGGAGTACGTTGGAAGCTCTTCGCTATCACTTCCTACTGGCCTCATATGAGACCCAAGGTTGCTGAGTTTATACGCCACTGTTCTTGTTCGAACGCACAGCGTAGCAATCCTATTAGGTCATGTCACGTTCTGCCAGCAACGATGAAGCTTTCCAACACTAGTGTTGCTACAAGGTCTATGCGTCTACATACGGATCGTGCTATTTCTCCGGATGGAAAGCCGCTTCTATTGCTGGTGCATCTCCTTCTTCAGTCGCTTCTAATTATTCTTTGTTGTCTCCTTCTTCTAATCGTTCTCTTCGCTTTCATCGGCGTCGCAAACGTCGTAAGTGCTAGTTCACTTTTTGGGCTTTTGACTTTCGACCTTTGCTATTCTTTTGGTTCTTTTCTTTCGGTTTTAGTGGTTCGAGTCTTTGGATACGTCGTCGATATCTTGTTGGTTGTAGCTTGGATGCTACCCAATTGTTCTTCTCATATTGCTGTCACCGATTTTCTTTTCTTTGCTTAAGTTTCTAGTACTTTTGTTTTGGTTTTTCTTCTCCATCTTACTTCAGGACAGACTACCTTTCCGTCTGTATATATTTATATCCGCTTAGTCGGCATTTTTGGATCGGTACGTCATATATAGAATTCTCTTTTCTGCTTTTGGATTTGGTTTTTCTTTTCTTGAGTTTTCTATTCCGCTCGTCGGCATTAAAGTCGTGAAGTATACTTTCCAATTTGGGACAGCAATTGGTACGCATTCGTTCTATAACTAATATTGATACATTTTCTCATACCTTGTTTTTTTCTATTCCATGGGCGGTTGGTTGGGCATTGAAGGGCTGGTCACTCCCTTTCGTTTCTTCTACGGAGAGAAGAACGAATCAGACATTTACACCTTGTCTTATCTTTCTCCGTCTGTCTCTTTTATCCTTTCTTGTCTTTCTTACTTTTTGATTTTTTCTTTTTGCTTTTTGGGATTTGTCTTGAGGCAATTATCTCTTTTGCTTTTTCTTTTATCTGGATTTGTTGCTTGAATACTTTCTTGGTATTTTCTTTTAGTAACTTCTTTCTTTAGTATTCACGCAACTATGGTTCGTTTCTTTTGCTTTTCTTTCTCGGTTACTTCTCTCGCTTTGTAAGGTTTAGTGGGTTTTGTTTTGCTGTTTTTGGGTTGAAGCTTGGAATAGACTGCAACGTCGCTTCTTGTACTCCGTACTTCCGCTTAGTCGGCATTTTTGATGTTGTCAGTCACCGTTAGGATATTTCTCTCCTTTGGGTTTCTTTTGCTCTTGGAATATTCTAATCCGTTCTTCGGCATTTAAGTTCCGGGTGACATCCCAACGCAACGAGCACTAACTCACGATGCTTAATTGGCAAGTGAAGTTTTCTGTTCTTTATTGACTCATACTTTCCTTTTTCTTCTGGTTCTGTTTGAGGTTGCTTTGAAAGTTTTTTTCTCTCTGCTTAAGCTTAGTCTTTCTTTATTTTCTTGGATTCACTGCAACCATATTCTTTTCTCTTCATTTGCTTTTTGCTAATTCTTTCTTTTGCTACATTGGGCTTAGTAAATTATTCGTTTTGCTGTGTAAGTCTGAAACTTGAAACAGACTACAACTCCGTTTTCTGTACTTTAGGTACTTCCGCTTGCTCGGCTTTTCTGGATGTTGTTAGTCATTCTTGGGATATCTCTTTTGCTACTTTTCTCTTTGATTTTTTGGGGATATTCTATTCCGTTGATCGGCTGATAAGTTTCCTTGTTACAGTCCATCACAGTGATCGATGATTGACAAGTGTTTGTTTAGCAACTGATAGTTTCTTACGTTCTTTTCTTTCCTCTTCTTTCTTTTCTTCGAGTTCTAGTTCTGGGGATTATTAGTACTTGGGATTTTGGGTTACTTATTTTGATATTTGTACTTAAGGGTTGGGGACTTAAGGGGATTTTAGGGCTACTTAGTCCTGGACGCTTGTCCAAACTTCTACCTTTCCTATATTCTTTTCTTTTCTCTGGAATTCTTTCGATACTTACGTCCTTACTGTATTGGGTTACTGGTTGTTTGTACCTTACTTTTTGGTATCGCTTTATGCGCTTCGGAAATTAGTAAACCATGTTGGTATTCTTCTTTGCTTTTAGATCAAATTACTCTTGGTTTCTTGGAGATACCTTTCGCTTCGTGCGCTTCTGTTACAGTTTTGGTTGTCGGCATTCTTAAGATTCTGGAAAACCTCTGTCTCTTCTGTATTTGTGGTAATCTGATGAGATTACACGGGGTTGGGTTTCTTGGAATTGGGTTGGTTTTGGATTTAAGGGTTCTATCCTTGGCGTATGCCTAAATTTCTGTCTTCATTTAAGCTTTTGTTTCGTTATCTCCGCTCCACGCTTTTATCTTGCTGGGGGGGGGGAATTCTGTTACGTGCATAAATTTAAATAATGCATTACCCTGTACATCAATTTAATTAAAAACTACTTTGATATTTCTTGACGCCATCTATCGGGTTCGTTGGTCACTTTGTATTGACAGACGGCATCCGGTGTCAGACCGGCATTTGCACTTTACCATCGTACCTGTTAATATCTATGTCTGCGTGAATTGAATATCGTTTTCAAGAATCATCCACGTGCTGGGACACGATGGAAATTAGTAGTTTCTCTTAAATAATTGATTTCATACCCGCAGAGTAAGTGATTTTAGTCTTTCTTTAATTAAACGTAATTTCTATGTCTTTTGGTTAGCACCATGTGCCACCTTCATGAATAGGGATATTCGGATCGTTACATAAAATCCTCAAGGGGAAATTATAAGCGAAAGCGGAAGATCTTAATTACTGTAGACGAATTAATTCTATGTGGAGGCCATATCTTCACCTTGGTGACTAACACATGGTTCGGAAGATCTTAATTACTGGGTCCGATTAAATTCTATTCGAAGGCAATTACTTAATACCACCAGAGGCGTAACATTAATGTAACAGCATACGATAAGTGTCGGTTCGCTTACTGGCCTTTAAATATGTCTTTATTTGTAGTTTGTGAGTCGCCAGGTAGACACGTCTATTTTTCAGGAAGTTTAATTGTAGGAGGCCGTAGGAAAAACGTTTTTCTGACAGCACTCTGGAACTTGGTAAGTCAATTTTTTACTTATTTATATGTGATCGCTACGGTAACTCACGACTTATTATATTTGCTAATTGTACGTGCTAATTGATTTGTTACTTGTGTTTGTTACTAAATTAAGTTAGATAAATTACTTATCGCTTGCTGCCTATATCTACAATCAATCATCATTGTTAATGTTACTTGTTGATAAAATTATATACATGTTATATTACTTACACGCTTGTTTGACGTGTAGTGTAAGTTGCCGATCCTACTGTTATGCTCTTTTCTATATTCTATACAGTCCCGGCGTATATTTGATTATTTAAATGTTAGTAGATTTAGCGTTATAGAGGAATTAAAGTACCATTGTTGTTAATGATCGAGTTTCTTTTCCATTTTAGTCGTTTCTTTCAGCAGTTACGAACTTAACATCATAGTTACAAGTTTAGTACCATTTCTGCTGTGAGCAGGCAGAAACTTACTTTGGACAGGCTCTGGCGCCCTTAATTATCTTATATATATATTTCTAGAAGACCTACCCCCTCTCCGACTGTTGAGAGTTGGCCGTGCAGGTTCGTAACCAGCTAAAACTTGTAACAACTTGTTCAATACTTATTAATTAAATGTTGCTCATATAAGTTGTGATCCGAGATATTATATTTTCTCTTTGCAAACTGCGTATTACTGTAATATATTTCTTTATTTTGATTTAAAAAAAGATAAGTGTTACAATTTTCTTTTAGTGCATGTCTTGCGTCCAAAGTAACTAAAATGAGCAATAAACTATAGGTGATCCAAACCACTTGCAAGAAATAGTATAATAAATATGTGATTAAAGGATTGATTGATCGATTGACGTATTGTATATATATAGCGAGGCTTTGCAGCTCATTGCCGCTTCTCGCATCCCAGACGCCACCTGTCCTTGTCATTCCAATCTCCTTCCTGTAGTTCTCTTTTTTCCATTTCCTTATTTACGTTCTTTATCCACTTCTTTCTTGGTCTGCCTCTTTTGTTTCTCTGAGGTGGGGTCCAATTCCATATTCTCATTGGTATTCTTTCAGGACTCATTCGGCGCAAGTGCCCATACCACTTCAACTGTTTTTCATATATGTTATCCACAATAGTACTCTTTGCTGACATTCTTCTTCTGATATCTTCATTCCTAACATGTTCTTGCAGCGTTAAGCCACAGCATCTTCTCCAGTACGACATCTCCGCTGACAGTAGTTTCTGTTCACTGTTTTTGTCCATGACCCACGTCTCCGACCCATAAGTCATTACTGACTCTATCATTGTTTTATAAATATTTTGTTTTGTTTTCACGGTAAAATTTTTATTCCACAGGACAGGATGCAGTGCTCTTGTCATGTTTTTGCCTCTACCTATCTTCTTCATTATGTCTTGGTCATCTCTTCCATCGTCGCAGATTGTGACCCCCAGATAATCATAACGCTTTACTCCCTTTATAATTCCACTATCTAGCTCCATGTCTGCTCCCGCTCCTCCTATTACCATATATTGTGTCTTTTCTTTGTTTACCTCTAATCCCCAATTTTTATACTCTTCTATGAGTTTATTAAGCATATAAGTCATATCTTGACAGTCTTCCGCCATGACAATTTGGTCGTCTGCAAACAGGATAGTGTGTATTTGGCTGTCATTACGTATTGTAAAATCGTTAAAATATTATACAAAAAATACATTTTTCTTCTGTTAAATTCTAAATAGATGCAAAAGAAATGCCGCTGTCAGCTGTCATCAAATATTTAAATTCTACTCACACCGTAAGATTCTAATCCTCTTTAAGACCTTTTTGTCAAACAATTACTATACTCCTAAGAAAAACTGCTTGTTACCGACTTGAGGACACGTTCACATTGTACCTACCGTCTTTGTCTTTCGCCTAAAGTAAAGTATCCCTTTTGCAATTACGTATTCTAATTGCCTGTACATGAAAATAAATAACTATAGGTACTAAAAAATTTACAATCACACTTTCGTAAATTTTCCGCAGTTTTATGTTTCTTCAGGACAAAGTCGTTACATTAATTTGTTATTGTTGTTCTGTTAGTGATATTGTTTTTTGTTTTGTTAGTGTTGTGGTTATTAGTTTTGTTGTATATGTAATTTTCATTATGGTATTATCCAGAGCACATTGTGTTTATCTTGAATGCAATCGAAGTCGGGCTACTCATCCAACTCTTAGTTTTTTTGGATTTCCTCTTGACAAATCAAGATGTAACGAGTGGCTAAAAAACTGTGGAAATGTCAACTTGTTTAATTTAAGTTTAGTCCAATTGCGCGCAAAAACTGTTTGTGGCAAACATTTTGACGAGAAGGATTTTAAAAATTTCATCAAAAAATCGTTTGGTTCACAATGCCGTTCCAATTCAATACAATACAATTCCGCGCACTCATATTGACTGTGGTGCAACAGATAACACGGAAAAAACAGTGACTATGAAGGACGTTACTCCACCGTCCCCTGAAAAAATAGTTTTAAGAAAAGAAGTTCATTTAAGAACATATGGAAAGTGTAATATCATGGCAACGAATCCTATTTCAAACACTTATGAAAACAGTTCTTCGCTTCCTTCGAAATCCATTGTAACTAATCAGAAGCTACAGGTAAGATAATACATTTATTCACATTTTTCATACGTAAAGTCAAAGATCGTAGTATAAGAATTTGGTTATAATGAATGGAGATAAACACAGTGTAAATATTTACTTTGAATTTTCGTTCCCTTAACTGTACCCCAGTAGTCGTACACAGATTTTTTTTAATTAAAAAAACAGATATTAAATAAACCACATAATTTTACACAGATAAACCATGTTTATAAGGAATAAATTAAATAACGTCGAATTTTCACTAAATTCGATAAATATTAGAGTTTTTTTTCATCTATAAATAATGTGCAATAACGACTGTAGAAACATTAAATAAATATTTAAAAAAAACAATAAAGGATAAAAAAGCTCTGATTAAAATTAAAGAATTGATACAGATATTTTTTTACAAGTAAATTTTAACTGTATTATTTTCAAGCAGGTTTCGAATTGTTTTTTGTAACACGTTCTATATTCCAGGCCATGCTTGAGATGCCTTCGACAACAAAAAGAAAAAGACAAGATCCAGTGTCGACCAACAAATACGAGATTCGTATTAAATATTTAAAAAAACGAATTAATGCAAAAGAAGCTTGCATTCGTCGCCTTAAAAAGAAACTAATTTCTAAATGTACCAATTCTTCGACAGGGAACCTACCCAACACCGTTCGTGTATTTGTAAATATGCAGCTTTTCCATAAATATAAAACCCAGTGGAGTAAAAACGAAAAAGAACTCGCTTTAAGTTTGTATTATAAATCCCCCTCATTATATCACTTTATGAGAGAGTCTTTAAATTTTGTGTTACCATCCAAAACCACTATTGCTTCGTGGTTACGAGTGATACAATTACCAACTGCAGTGGCGTCTTAAAAGCTAGGCGGAGTAGGCGGCCGCCTAGGGCCCCCAGCTTGCGAGGGGGCCCCAAAGAGACCAAAAGCACATAAATTTTGTACTTACGCCATTCTAGCTCTCGATTTCTGAATTCACGTCGTGTAGCTTTACTGTAACGGATTTGTTTAGAGGTGACAATGCTGCACTTCCGGCTATTTGTAAGTAGAAGTCTTAGGGTCTTATAGAACGAAGCAAGAGATAATAAAGGAAAGATTTATGTACAAGAAACACACAGTACGCGATAGCAATCGTGTTTAACAAAGTACAATCGGAGTACCGAGTTAAAACAATTTTGTAGAAAATAATTTTCTTAGCAGAAATTCGTTTATTTTTATATTATTAATCTAGTTTTTTAATGGATTATCTACTTAAAATGTAAGTGTGTCACTGTATCGAACCCCAACATTTTTTTGTCTTTGCTTCGAACGAACACTCTAAGTTGATGATAACTATACTAAAATAATTGTTTAACGAAAATAAAACGTAACGGTATTAATCTGATGCAGAGAAAAGAAAAAAAGCAGAGAGAAAGCATGAAGTTACAGAAAAACTGCGCGGATCCATACGAACTTTTTTAATTCCTTCCTTCCCTTCTTCGACGTCTTATGAAGTGCAGGTAAAAGAAGTGCCACTTGAGGAAGTAGTACCTGAGTCCCTCAATGATGAAAAGAAATCGAACATTTGTGAATCTAGTAAACGCGTTGATCTTGAAGAAAATAATGATTTTAACATGCCCAAGCGTACGCCGGTTAATGAAGATATTGTTCTATGGAATGCTGTTTTAACTGACACAATGATTGACTTTGTCATTAAATATCCTCCAAAAAATATTGGCGATATCACAAGTTTAAAATGTCTTGACAATGATAGCGATCAAACTTACTATCGAGGACTAACAAATGAACACTTTTACCGTAGATTACCTAGTAGTGCTAAGGAAAAAAGAGAATGGTTAGTGTTCTCAGCTCACACAAAGTTTCAGAACATGAGCAATCGAAAGAGTATATGGCATCCATGTACATTGTCTATAACAGATCAGTAACAATAAATCGCATCGACGATAGTTTTGCAAACGAGATAGTCTCCCAAGAAAATTATTGGCGGAAGGTTCTGCTCCGAGTAGTTTCTACTATTAAGTTTTTGACACGCCTTGGTCTACCATTTAGAGGACATGACGAAAGTAAAATGTCAACAAGGAAAGGTGTTTATAATATTTAAGTGATTATGACGAGTTTTTGAAAATGCACTAGAAGAAGTACAATTACCGTGGAAAAGGTAACACAAATTACTTATCTCATAATATTTGTAATGTGTTTCTTTCAATAATTGCAAAAAATTTAACAGAAATAATTGTACAGGAAATAAAAGATGCTAGTTTTTACAATTCTATCGTGGATTCTACACCTGATATTTTTCATGTGGACCAACTGACATTCATTATAAGATAGGTTCATAGAAATGATGATAGTAAAGAGAGATTTTTACAATTTTCACCAATTTCAAACCAAACAGCTCTATACTTGAAAAACCACATTCTACAAAAACATAGTCTATTCTTCGATTTGAGATAAAGTTATGTAGAAGACAAAGTTACAATAATGCGTCGAATATGGATAAAAATTATCATTATAAAGCGTTCTAAATATGGTTTTCTGGTTTGGGTTGACTATCTAGGGGCCCCAAAGTGTCTCTGCCGCCTAGAGCCCCGACGTTCCTTGATCCGCCACTGACCAACTGGGGTAAATACAAAATTGTTCCGAAGTTTTGAAAGTAAAATTCAGACCATGACAAAGAAGGAAAAAGAGTGTGTGTTATTAGTTGACGAAATGAGTATAAAAAAAGATGTAGAATATAATTCTAAACTGGATGTAATCGAAGGGTTTGAAGATATAGGCCATCTTGGTCGTAAATCCAAAATTGCTACCCAGGCATTGGTATTTATGGCGCGTGGATTAATTCATAAACGGAAAATTCCGGTTAGTTATTATTTATCTTCTACATCTGTAAAATATCAACCTCTTACAGCTCTCATAACACAAAATGTAGAAGCTTTAGTAAGCGCCGGATTAAACGTTCGTGCTATTGTGTGTGACCAAGCAGCGACAAATAGAGCTGCTAACCAAAATTTAGGAGTCACATGTGACCAGCCTTTTTTTGACATAAACGGGAAAAAAATATATGCAATTTTTGATGTACCCCACCTGCTTAAAAGTATAAGAAATAATTTAATGTCTCAGGATATTTATATTAATAAAAAAGGGACTTCATGGAATGACATAAGAGCAGCTTATTTTATAGATAAAGCTTCCAATACAGCTAAAGCGTTAACAAAAATTACTGAATCTCACATCAATCCAAATACATTTCAAAAAATGCGTGTCAAATTTGCAACACAAGTTTTTTCGAGAACGATGTCTGCTGCTATTTCTACTTGTGTAAGTACGGGACAAATAACAACTAGCACTGCAACGAATACCGCGTGTTTTTTGTTAAAACTTAACCATTTATTTGATGTATTAAATAGTCGCATTTTAAATCATTCTAACCCTTATCAGTGTGCTCTATCGGCAAGGAATTCAAAATTAGAAGATTTTTTGTATGAAATGATGGAATGGATTGATACGTGGAAATGTTATACGTCGAAGAATAACTTAAAGGGAGGTATTTATTGCTTTAAAGGCTTAAAACAATCTATTCGAGCTACTTTGTTACTGTGGAGTGACTTAAAATGAGACGGGTATCAATTTTTACTAACAAGTAGACTTCAACAAGATCCACTCGAAAATTTGTTTTCTGTTATTCGAAGAAGAAGTGGAAATAATACTAATCCCTCAGCAAAATCTTTTCAGCAATCTTTACAATGGAATATGCTAGTTAGACTTCTCAAACCACCAGAGAAATCTAATTGTGAAATAGACGAAGATGTGACTATAGATATTGAAGATGTATCGTCGCAAGTTGAACAAGAAGATGAAGAAGAAAGTAGCATTTCATTGCGTTTTGAAACTGACCAAAACGACACGAGCATATCATAAACGACCAACAGAACATGGTTTATAGTAATGATAACAAAATTACTTTAGAAAACTGTTCGGTGGTATATGTAGCAGGATATGTTCTTCATAAAATTATAAAAAAATTTAATTGTCAATACTGCAAACAATTATGTTTCGAAGGCACCTTGAACAATACGAGTGAACTTTTTATATTACAAAAAGATTATGCTAAAGATGACGTTAAGTACCTAAAGATTCCAAATGATAAAGTAATTTTGGTTGTAACTACAGTATTAGACGTATTTACTGAATATTTCAAAAACAATAAAGCAAAAACAAATTTTAAGAAAATTTTATTAGAAAATGGTCATATTCAAATATCAAAAGATATACCTGGTTGGTTAAATAGTAATTCCGTTTGCTATCAACACAAATTATACTTAATAAAGCATTTGATAGAATGTAAATTAAAAAAAACATTGAAGTGGTTATCACAAGAGATAAGGATCAGTAGTTGTCGTACGCAAATAAAAAACAACAAAGTAAAGAATTTAAACAATATATAAAGATAAATAAATACAAGTAATTATGTTCTAAATAATGGCAACTTTCTTAACAGTTGTTCCAAGTTAAAGGTGCTCCTTAGAAAATTAAAGATTTTTTTCGTTTATAAATTTGTAATTAAAATTGTAAACTTGTTTTTACTACCTACAGTTTTTAATGTACCGGTTTAGAGGAATTTACTATTGTTTATTTATTTAAAACATTGTATACGCTAAATCAAACTTGTTGTATGTACGAAATTGGTGAAACAATACTTATGTTTAGTCATTTTAGTTTTAAATTTTTTAATTAGGTCATTTTGTTTTATTTTTTAGTCTTATTATGTACATATTATGCTATTGCATTTACATTACATATTGTTGATTTAAACCACATTACCTATTATGTGACTCATCGAAATCAAACGCGGAAGCATGTACGAAATTTGTAGAGCTATACTGGCTACACTTATTTTTATGTATCTTATGTACCGTATAATTTATTATGTAGTACATACTATATGTTACTGCATTTATAAAAAACAGTAAATTTTAATAAATTTTATTTTGTATAATGGTATGATTTTTGTTAACAAGAATTGTTTACTAACAAATCCAATTACTTCTGTGATTGGATTTCGCCAATGGTCAATGTTTAATTATAATCTTAGAACCAGATTATGTAGGAGTTAAATTGTACAGACTACATATTTGAAAAAGTATATACATTTCATTTTCTTTTGTTTGCGTGCAGTGTAAAAGTGCATCTAGGTACCTGTCATCTATTCCTTGAAACCTTTTTTGACCGTACTTAAAGGATTAATCATCAGAGCAATCCGGTCCGAAACTGTAGTGGTAGAAACTTCTTTACAAATATACATTACAAATGATACTTGGCAACTCTGTTAAATAAAAACAGGTTGAACAGCTTACTGTCCCTCTATTGTGATTTTACATCCTTCTCTTTCATTATCTAAGAAATTTACTTTTCTGGTTAGACTATCGAAAAATGCAAAAATGTGTAATATTTTCGCATAGGCAACACACCGTACGCGCTACGTATTTCTTCGTTACGTTGAATCTCTTTACTATTATATGCTCTTTGACTAAACTTACATTTATACCATGAGTGTAGAACTGCTCTTAAGCATTTTGCAATATTACAAAAAAAGCGTTGATTATACATTTTTTATACATTAATGTAACATTTGTAAAATATAAATATATATATAAATAATACTATAAATATTATTTTTTAAACATTTTTAGAATGTTTTTCTAATATTGACTTTGCAACGTAATTCTGGCTATTAAGACGTTTTTGCAATGTTTCTAAAAATGTAAATATATCTTTTGTACAACATTGAAAAAAACATTTCAAAAATATTTTCTTGTTGATTGGGTTGCTATTACTGAGGTTCTAAGAGTTTCGAATGAGGGTAATGTCCGTACAATTGTTAATGTTGCAGGAGGTAATTAGAAATGCAACTAATTTTAAGGTGCCTGTTGCACGCAAAGTTCGCATTTAACAGTGTCGAATGAGAGTAATGACTGCACAATTGTAATTGTTGCAAGAGGTGATTAGAAACGCATTACTGCAAGCTGTAATTAGAGATGCAATTGACTTCAAGATGACCGTTGTAGAAAGTTGTTATTGTGGCAGGAGGTAATTATAAATAACTTTATTGAATTACCACTACACTACCATGTTCTTCAAGGTGACTTGTGCACATTTGCACATTGTAGTGAGGTGAAACACCGGACATTAACATATCGTTAAAACTTTTTTTCTGTTTAACTTGGTGTTTACTGTATGTTTATTATCGATGCGATTTAATTGTATGAAATGTACAAAAGTTATTACAAATGCTATTTACCTTGTACAATTGTAAGTGACTTGTGCACATTTGCACATTGTACTGACGTCAAACACCTGTCGTTAATATAGCGTTAAAACTTGTTTTTACTTATTACATTTTATTTTAACTTTCCTGTCGTTGCTATAAAGAGCGTAAAATAATGTCTTGGTAATTAGTTGTGGAAGTAAACTGTTGGATCATCAACAACAAATGAGTAAGTATAAGTAAACTTTTTGTAGAATAAATTAAATTATTTCAATATAAAATAGTGGCAAGCAATCTTCAAGGACGAGCAAAGGTATCTTCAAAACGAAGTAACGTATGTATGGGTGGTAAAGGGAAAAAGTTGATACCAAGAAAATGTAAAACAAAAACTGTTCCAAAAAATTCAACAGTTATGTCTTCGAACTCTAATGTACGTAAAGCTAATGATTTATTAGCCGAAATGGAAAATGCGGTTCAGAACGTTATGAATTTTGTACCTGCCGTAAAATGGGAGGATAGTATGCTAGCCAATAACGATCGGGAGGCGTATGTGACAAACACTGGCGAAATAGGTAATAATTCAAATGCAAATGATCCAACGTGTAGTGATAGTGTAGCAATAGTCAAAACGTTGGAAAGGAAAGTAACGCCCGATTATATGCGCAATCCACGTTTGCAATAAACAAAAGTCAAACTAAATGGATATCAGTAAGATTATGTGCAGAATTACAATTCGATTCTGTAGTAAAATTGATGGAAAAAGGACACGTTAACGCAAATTGAATGGAAAACATTGGTATTGAAAGTATTGAAAATCAACGCGCGGAAAAGACAATTTATTTGGCTTACGATTGATTTCACGAAATGTGGAAATTATGCGATTTAGTTATGAGCCAATTGATATTATTAAAAAGGTTGGGATACAAACGTTATTACGATAGCGTTGAAAGGTGGCGACGTAAAAGAAGATATAATAAAAATTGTTTCGAAAATTTGTGTGTCTGAATATTCTTGCATTACAAAAGAATTGCTTATTTTCGGCATGGATAAAATATTATTAGATATCGATTTTCGTGAACACGTAAGAGCGTAATTAAAGCCAATAAATTAAAAAGTAGTAATGGTGGGGGGGTAGTCATTCAGTATGTGTAGTAAGACTATTAGAGGTTGTAGATCATAAGTTGGTGAAAAAGAGGAGAAGAAACAATGTATTATTATATTATGAATAGAATTTTGTTTTTGGACAAGTTCTATATTGCTAGTGTCTCGAGGAGCGATGCTGGTGCAAGATTTAACGTACGAATGCTACATGGGAGCAGAGCATCTATTATCAATAATGTTCAAAGCATATGAGGACGGTGGACATCAATTCCTGTAATTGGATGGCGTTTTCCAAATGGGTGATTGCGTAATACAATACGAGTGGGTTTCGGAATTAGAAGATATGCGTCGAAGATTCGAAATGGATACAGAAGTTTACGATGCAGATACTGTGATGTTGAAAGAAACTCTGGACTATATATTACCGGAATCATTAGTATCATCACCGTCATCATTTGTAGACGACTTAGACAAATTTAAATATGTATGTAAAATAATGTAATGTAAACAATTATGTTATTATAAGAAAGTAGTTAGTATATGATAATATAGATAATGAAGTTTCAGTTTAAGTAATTTCCATAGAAATGTAATGTAGGTACCTACCTGTTTGTAACGCTTAATAAATTATAAGATATGTTGAAAATGAAGCTGTATTTATTTGTCGACGCGCGCTGGTGACAGTTAACATTATGAATGCTGAAAAGAGAGTGTACTTTAATAATATATGCCAAGTAAAATATTTGGTAACGTGGAAATTTGCTCATCAACGACTACAGATAGATATCGAATTGAAAGAAGAATAAAAGAGGCAGAAGTAAATATTGCTTTGGTTTCGAAAGAAGATCACAGATTGAAAATTTAGCAGGAAAGTTTCTTGCAATGAAACGAATAATGATAAAATATATAACGTAGAAACAATAATAAAAGCTCATTTATTTAGTGTTTGACGGCAAAGGTGTACACATGTGGTAGAAGAAAGATATTTATTTACGAATGAGTAAACAATTAAAAAAACTATTTTCACAGAAAACGGGCAATAAAAATAAGAAGAGCGATCCTAACGGACATGGAATTATAAATACATTGATCAATAAGTTGCCGGTAGAATTGTATATACCTGGTTATAACTATTGCGGTCCCGCAACAAAACTGCAAAAGCGTTTAGAGCGTGGTGACGTCGGAGTTAATAAACTAGACGAATCTTGCAAGAGACACGACATTGCCTTCGAATCCTATAAAGATTTGAACAAACGTCACGAAGCGGACAAAGAGTCGACAAGAAATCGTTTGCGCACGGTAGCGGCGATGATGAAAATTAAAACAACTATTGGCATGGGAATAAGGAAGAGACGTAAGAAATCTAAACACAGAAGGTCAACGAAACGTGATGGAACATTAAGTTTTGCTACAGCTGTTCGACTAGCTCGACAAGCAGTAGCGCGTTCTGGCAGTAATAATTTATTGCAAAATGTTAAAGCGGTGTACAGTACATTAAAAAAGTAATCTAAAAAAATTAAAGCTCTAAGGAGTAGGACGATACGTATACCTAAAAAAGGTGGATTTTTACCTTTGATACCATTGTTTACCGCCTTAGGAGCATTGGGTTCTTTAGGAGGAGGTGGTGCTGCAATAGCGAAGTCTGTTAACGACTTGAAAGAAAAATTAGAAAAACGACGGTGGGCAGCGGATTTTACATAAAACCATATAAAAGCGGGTGTGGATTATTTATGAATGGCTATTCAAAAAACTAATTAAATTGCCTCGTCGAGCGTCAACTAACGATTCATTAAAAAAGTATGCTCAAAAATATCAAATTCGCAATTTTCGAGGAGTATTTATGCGAAAAGATTAGAAAATACGAGAGAGGAATTGTGAATCTAGATGAGGTGGATGGAGAAGGAACCCATTGGGTAGCATATAAAAAAGTAAACAATAACATTTATTATTTCGATAATTTCGCTGATTTACCTCCACCATTAGAAATTATACAATATGTATCATCAGATGGTAGAGACAGTGACATAAATTACAATTATAAAAGATATGAAAACGTCAAAGACATAAATTGTATACAGTTGTGTTTATGCTTTTTGATAAATAAATAGAAGTATAACGTAGTAGAAACCACCAGTTTAAGATAAGTGTGCAATAACGGTGCAATGAAGAAAGAAAACCCACTCTTGTCCAACACGTTTACACTAACAGGAAGTAATACGGAATTGTGTTGTGATTTTAATCCGCCCCTATATATTTGGACGATATAGTAGATATTAAAAATTAGCTTTACTAAACGTCGAGACGTTTAACTCGATTGCAAACGTAGACGAAAAGAATAATTTGTTTGTGTACAAGATGTGCATTATTGTAAGGAAAATGATTTGAGCTTGTGGCATAGAAGATTGGGACATTTAAATTATGGAGGATTAAAAATATTAGGTTTGCCATTATCAAAAGATAAGTGTACGCAATGCTTAGAAGGAAAAAGTACAAAACGGTCATTCATTTCACAAGTAAGTCGAACAAGGAATATAGGTGAACTGATACATTCAGACATTAGTGGACCTATAAATCCTGAAGGTATAAATGGAGAAAAATATTTCCAAGTACTAATAGATGATTATTCGCATTTTACATTTGCAAAGCTTCTAAAAAGTAAAGATGAAGCAGAATTAAATATTATTGAATTTATACAGTTAATCAAAACACAACATGGAAACAAAACAAAACGCATACGTTTAGATAATGGAGGAGAATTTACTTCAGATAAGTTTAAGAGATTTTGCAGATATCGAGGGATTAGAATAGAATACACGTTACCATATAACCCGCAGCAAAATGGTACAACCGAGCGCATGAATAGAACACTTTTGGATAAAGTACGAACCAAATTTGCAGAAACAAAACTACCAAAACATCTCTGGGGTGTGGCAGTGGAGTGTTCAGCATATGAATTAAACAGATGTCCAACAAGAGCGAATAGAAATGGAATGACTCCAGCACAAATCTGGTATAAACGAAGAGATTTAAGTAAGTTGAAGGTTTTCGGTTCAAGGGCATGGATGGTAAAACTGCCAAAAGAAAATAAATTGGAACCTAGAGCAAAAGGTATGATCATGGTAGGTTATTGTGGAGGTGGGTATCGCTTATGGAATGACAAGGAAAATAAAATAGTAAATTCTACAAATGTTACTTTCGATGAATCTAAAACCGAATATAAAGAAGAGAAAATAGATGTCAATGTGGAAAATAAAATTGAATACATTGAAGAAGAATTTGAAATAGAAGAGAACGAAGACGAAAAATATGAAGATAAAAGTAGATCCACAGAACAAGATAAAACAGATGAGTTATTAAAAACTTCAAAATCAGGAAGAGTAATTAGTCAACCCAAACATTTAGAAGATTATGAAATTTATTCTGCATACTGCTTATTAGTAAATGATAAGGTACCTACAATGTACAGCGATGCAATACAATGTAACGAGTGGAAACAAGCTATAAACAATGAATTGGAATCACATAAAGAGTTAAATACGTGGACCCCTGAAGATTCAAGAAAGCAATTGATACAAGATGGGTGTTTCAAGTAAAAGAAGATGGTACAAAGAAGGCTCGTTTGATAGCGAAAGGGTTTCAACTATGTATGCACCTGTGGCTAGAATGGCTACGGTAAGAATGATTTTAAGTCATGCAATAAATAACAACTGGATGATAAAGCAAATGGACATACCAACAGCATGCTTAAATGGTACTATTGATCATGATATATACATAAAGATTCCTGAGGGAGTGAAAGAAGAGACAAGAAAAATTTTGAAGCTAAATAGAGCATTATATAGATTGTAGGAGGCTCCAAAATGTTGGAACAATAAGATTAACGAAGTACTTTCAACAAATGGTTTAAGAAGATCACAACACGATTTTTGTTTATATACCTATAGGAGAAAATGTTTGGATGGTAATTTTTGTGGATGACATTATAATTACGGGTGAAAAAGAAAGGATCGAAATTATAGCAAGATTACTGGGAAAAGAATTTAAAGCCAAAGACTTGGGAGAAATATCAAATTTCTTGGGAATGAAAATTACAAGAAATGGAGAGAACATGAAAATAACACAAGAAAGATATATCCAACAGATATTAAAGACGTTTAATATGATTGAATGCAAAGGTGTAAATATTCCTATGGAAGTTGGGTTTCAATTAAGGACCGAGGTTCAAGAGATTAAAGAAGTTGTAACCTGCGTTTGAATTTCGTTGTAAAAGTCACCGTAAGTTTTCTTTTTTTTTGTGTTTCGATTTATTAATTTAGTATTAGCATCAAGAACGTTTTGTTTATTGTTTGTGTGGTTTGAGTTTAATGATATTTCAATTTGTTTTCAATCGTTATTGAAATTTTCTTTTAAATGCATACAGATCCGTAGTTTTGTTTTTGATTTAGTACGTTATTTGGTTATCTTTGTAGAATACCAATTCAATATAATTTACGACTTCCTTTGTGGAATGTAAGTTGATACATTTTTCTTGATAATTACACTTTGATTAAGCCACCTGCAGTAATGCAAGCCTCAGCGATCTTGTGTGAACCAAAGTCTACGTGCGGAAATTCACGTGGCTATTTATAATTTTCATCTTTGTTTTTCTCGTTTGTTCAATGTTTTTTCTTTTACCACGAATTGACTGCGCACATGCAAATTAGTTAAGTAGGGGATAGGAAGTGTTGAAAAAGTTAGATTTTTTTGGCATTATTCGATCGTGGGTCGTAATGACAAATACCGGTTACCGTAAGATGTAGAGAGAATAGGGTAATTTACCCTCTGACGTTATGTAGAACCGCGGAAGTTTGTCAGAAATCGTGAAAATTAAGGTGGTGGAGAAATATGTTACTTTTCTTCAAATTTCGTATAGTACGGCTTGTGTAAAATTCGTGATTTCTGAAACATAAACTGTTACGTTTGTGGGGTTTAATGTTGTGGTGGTATATGATTAAATCCGAAATTCGCCTTTGGCGGTTATAAAATTAAATTGTGAGATATATCTTCCGTCGTTGTTCTATTGTTTGGGAAGCAGCTAAAGTCCATCCAAGGTGTAAGCTTTCAAATCCACTGGGAACCAAAGTTCAGCCGGTGTCACCAATTAAGAATTAAGGTATTTATCGATTTTGTTGTTTGATCGTGCAGTGTCCCGCGATTTAAAAATGCAGTAAAGAGCTTTCAATTTTTTTAAGTCAATTGAAATTACGACTAACGTTGAATTTAATTATTTCAATGAACACGTATAGTGTTTGCGCAAAAATTAAAATCAATTAACTTTGTTTTGTGCGTTGAGAAGTGATTCATATTTCGAATATATGATAATGTAACGACTTATAAACTATATTTTGTTTAGTTCGAATTAAAGTTCGGACATATTTATGTTATAAACTGTATTGTTTTTTTTTGTGTTATTTTATTTGTTTGTTATAAATATGCGGTCAAGATCTTGAGATTTAATTATATTTGACGTCGAATTAACGCTATTGTAGTAGCATTTCTTTTTATAAATTTTAATGTAATGTTTTGTGTGTAAATTATTCATTTTTGTTTGCTTAAGATTATTTCATTTCTTTTATTCAAATTTATTTGATATCAATTAGTACTTGTTATTTTATTTTGTCTTGGTTTTAAATTTACAATCAATAAATGTTAAATTGTTAAATGTAAAGAGCTTTTATTCATTTAGCCGCCGCATACGTAGATTTTTGTTTAAGTGTTTTTCAGAATTGTTATAACCCAAGGTAAGTTCTGTGGTTATGACCAACCGGATGAGCTTTCAGGTAATCAAGGGTTTGAAAGCTTCCCCTTATAGAAATCCTTGATTGGCGCCCTTATCGATTATTTGACGATTTTACCGTTCTAGTTCCATTTTTACGACGATCGCGTTTCCAATTTTTCACGGAATTTTAAATAAAACCCACCCTTCTCCATTGAGCTAGTGGCACAACCCCCGTTTATGTTACTTCATTGCAGGCAGGGACTTTGTGTTAATTTTGGAATGTAACATAAATAATTTGGCGCCCAACGTGGGGCCTTTTTCGAATTTTAGTTTGCCTGTTAAGTTTCGTGATTTTTGGAAGATTTTACCGTTTTGTAATTACATTTTAAAATGGGTTACAAATTGATTGTTGATCGTTTATCGCATAACGAATTACGTTATGAAATTTTGATTAGAGGTGGTGATGCATCTTTAGGTGTTGTCGTATTACGAGGTTTACTCAAGAATTTTCTTATTGAAGAAGCTACCGGAAAATTATCTCGTCCCGTGTATCCGTTCGATTTTAATGCAGATAAATTAGCGATTCGTGAAGGTATCGATGAGCTTAGAAAATTAATCGATTCATTGAAAATTACTCCGACTACAAAAATTTCTTCTACAATTGAAACCAAAATTAAATATTTGTTAAACCGTATTGGCAATTCAATTCCTATTCAAGGTGACGATTCTCAAGTTAAAGATGAGTTTTTAAAAGATTTAGTTGTTTTAATTTCGCAGTATGAACTTTTGGATAAACAAATTGTTGTTTCAAATCCGTCTACTTCCGCCGATGAAGTCATCGAACCTGTCGTTCAACCTTCTGTAGTTGATAACGCTTTACCGACGTCTTCTGCTGTTAGTCCAAATTTTATTAGTCATGTTAAGAGTATTTCAGTTTCAAAATGGAACTTAAAGTTTTCAGGTGACGCAAAGTCAATTTCATTGAACGCATTTTTAGAACGAGTTGCCGAACTTCAATTATCACGTAACGTTTCAAGCCATCAGTTATTTTTGGAGTGTACTGATCTTTTTACAGGTCATGCATTGATTTTTGTTAGGTCCATTCGTAATTCAGTAAATTCTTGGGAAGACTTAGTTAAGTTTTTACGCGAACAATTTCAGCCTACCGATTATGACGAACGACTTATTGAAGAAATTAAGCGTCGTACTCAAGCTAATGATGAACCTATGGGTATTTACGTTGCAATTATTCGCAACATGTTTTCACGTCTCGATGAGCCTTTTTCTGAAGAAAAGCAGTTAAAGATTTTATTAAGAAATATTTCTCCCGTTTATCAAACTCAGCTTGGTTTGTCGTCGGTTACTTCAATTGAGGAGTTAATTAAATTTGGTCGTATTATCGAGGACCGCATGCAAGCTATTGAAGCTTACACGCCTCCATCTCGTCGAAAGCAGGACATGGAGCCTGATCTCGCTTATGTAACATCTCAGGTTAAAGACATTGTAGTTTCTCGTTCTTCGAATAACGTTAGTAGTGGTGAAAAATCTACACCACCTGTTAGACAAAATTTACGATTACCGTCTTCTAGTATCGCACCTTCTTCGCGAAGGTTAGCTATCGTTAATGCGCCTGCTTCTTCTAATCGAAGTAGTCCGCAATTATGTTGGAATTGTAGGAAGCCTAACCATCGAGCTGCTTCTTGCAAAGAACCTAAGAAAGGTTTATTTTGTTATCGTTGTGGAAAATCTAACGTTACGGTCCGCACTTGTTCTAAGTGTTCGGGAAACGAGTAAAGGACGTACTAAGAAGCCGTTTAGTGACGTCAGAGGTTAAAGTTGAATCGGCTGTCTACTTTAATAGTTTACATTCTTCGAAGAAAAAGAGTTTTGATAAGAATAAAGTCGTTTTGGATTATGTTTTAGAGTCTGCTGAGTCTGACGAAAGACCTTTTGTCTACGTTAAAGTTTTTGGTCACGAAATTTTAAGTTTATTAGATAGTGGCGCTTCTCGCACTATTGTTGGTTCTAAGGGTTGGGAAATTTTTAGTCAATTAGGTTTGAAGTTAAATAAGTCAGTTAAAGTTAATTGTATTGTCGCTAATGGTAAATCAGTACAAAGTTTAGGTTCACTTCTCGTCCCAATCGAAATTAAAGGAAAAATTATTGTTTTGGAAGTTTTAGTTGTTCCTGACGTTCCGCATAATTTAATTTTAGGCGTTGATTTTTGGAAACAAGCAGGTATCGTTCCTGATCTTAGAAAAGGGGAGTGGCGTTTCGAAAATATGGACACCATTTCACAATTGGAAGATAAAGATTCAGTTATTAAGTCTCGTCTCGATCTTTCCTCAGAACAGCTTAATCAGTTAGACAGTTTAGTTAGTAATCACTTTTCTTCTTCGAATGAAAATTTTGGATGCACCAACTTGATCGAACATCAGATCAAGACTACTTCCGAACCAATTAAGCAACGGTATTACCGAGTTTCGCCGTTTATCCAGAAACAAATCGATCTGGAGTTAGAAAAAATGTTGAAGTTAGGCGTTGTAGAAAAATCAAACAGCGCTTGGTCAAGCCCGATCTTATTGGTGAAGAAGAAGGACAACTCTTATCGCTTTTGCGTGGACTTTAGAAAAGTCAACAAGGTTACCGAAAAGGACGCTTATCCTTTACCTTACGTTTCGTCTATTTTGGATCGTCTTCGTGACGCTAAGTTCATTTCATCTCTCGATATTAAGTCCGCTTATTGGCAGATTCCTTTAAGCGAAGAGTCTAAGCAGTATACCGCTTTTACAGTTCCGAACCGTGGGTTATTCCAATTCACGCGCTTACCGTTTGGTTTAGCTAACGCACCAGCTTCTTGGCAGAGGTTGATTGATCGAGTTTTAGGTCCCGAATTAGAACCTTACGTTTTTGTTTATTTAGATGACGTCATTATTTGCGCTCCTTCCTTCGAGAAACACATGGAAGTGTTAACTGAAGTTCTTCGTCGCCTTAGAGAGGCTAATTTGATGCTAAGTAAAGACAAATGTCATTTTTGTAAACCTGAACTTAAGTATCTTGGTTTTATAGTAAATTCTACTGGTTTGTCGGTTGACCCGGAAAAGGTCGATGCAATTTTGCGTATTCCAGTTCCCACTGGTGTCGCTGAAGTTAGAAGAATTATAGGCATGGCCTCGTGGTATCGCCGTTTTGTACCAAATTTTTCGACAATTATCGCTCCATTGACGTCTCTGTTAAAGAAGAATTCCAGCTTCAATTGGACTAGTGATTGTGATGAAGCCTTTCAGATTATTAAGAATTGTTTAATTTCCGCACCTATTTTGTCTTGCCCCGATTTCAATGTTCCGTTTACAGTTCAAACTGACGCTTCTGATTTTGGTCTCGGTTCAGTTCTTACACAGTTTATCGACGGTGAAGAACGTGTTATTTGTTACAATAGTAGGTCGCTCACAAAATGTGAACGCAAGTATTCTACTACCGAAAAGGAATGTTTGGCTGTCCTTTGGTCTATTGAAAAATTACGCCCTTATCTTGAAGGAACAACTTTCACTGTAGTTACCGATCACGCATCATTAGTCTGGTTGCACAATTTAAAGGAACCTACCGGTCGTCTAGCACGATGGGCTGTTAGACTGCAGCAATTTGATTTTACGATCATTCATCGTAAAGGAAAGGATCATGTCGTACCTGACGCACTCTCTCGTTCAGTACCAGCTATCGACAACATTACTACCGATTGTGACACTACCGAACCTAAGTCTTCGGACAAATGGTTAACGAAACTTATGGAACGTGTACGTTCAAAATCTAACGCTTTTCCACAGTGGAAAATTAGTAACGGAAAGCTATTTAAGCATGTTACCGTAGACTATCCCGATCTTCGTTCTGAGAATGACAATTGGAGAGAAGTTGTGCCTAAGTCTAAACGACTCGAAATATTGTCTAAGTTTCACGATGAGCCTACCGCTGGACACCTTGGTATCTTTAAGACTCTCGAACGAATAGTTCCGCTTTATTACTGGCCTAAGATGAAGGCTGACGTTATTCGTTACATCAATGGTTGTAAAGTTTGTATCACGCATAAGCCAGAACAGAAACGTCCTGCTGGCCTTATGACCCGTCATCCTGTTGTGGACAAACCTTGGCAGTTGATCTCTACCGATCTTGTTGGACCGCTACCGCGATCTAAGAGTGGTTATTCGTATATTCTTGTGGTTGCAGATTATTTTTCGAAATTTGTTCTATTTTTCCCGTTACGTTCCGCTACTGCAGCAGCAGTTACTAAACGTCTTGAAGAAGATGTATTTTTAATGTTTGGAGTTCCTCAGTATCTTTTGTGTGATAACGGCACACAGTTTCGTAGTTCAGAATTTACGAAAATGGTTTCGTCATATAAGTCTAAAATTATTTTTAACGCTAATTATCATCCACAAGCGAATCCAACAGAAAGAGTCAACCGAGTCATGAAGACAATGTTATCGTCATATATTGAAGACAACCATCGACATTGGGATAAGTATCTTGCTAAAGTAGCATGTGCTATTCGTACCGCTGTACATGAAGTCACCGGCTTAACGCCGTTTTTCGCTAATTTCGGACGTGAAATCTGTCTCGACGGATCACGTCATGGAAAAACTACCGATTCCGACACTATCGACGATCTAGCTTTTGCTGATCGTACCTTTTTGGCCGAAAGAGGCCCAGCGTTTAGAGAAGTTTACGTCGACATTAAGAATCGCTTGAATGCCGCTTATGTCCGCGCTAAACATTATTATGATTTACGTCGTCGTCCAGCACCTTTTGAGGTGGGAGACACAGTGTGGCGGAAGAATTATGTCCTTTCTGATGCATCTCGATATTTCTCGGCCAAACTGGCACCTAAGTTTATCGGTCCGTTCTACGTGAAACGGAAAGTTTCGTATCAGACCTATGAGTTGTCTGATGACACGGGAGCATCAAAAGGCATATGGAACGCCAAGGACTTAAAGTTGAACCCGACTGGGAATAAATAGTTTTAGGTTGTACCGTTTGAGTATTTTTCTTTTGTTTTTGTTTTTTTTTTAGGTTAGTTTCGTTTTTGGGTTCCGTGTAGAGACGGACTAAGAATATTTCTCTACAGTGGGGACACCACTTGTCGTAAGAGGCGACTAAACAACGGTTCTTTTATTTCCATTTTTCTTTCTTCTGCTATCTTGTCTGTCCTTATCTTTTATCTCTGTAGTGTTTGTGGCTAGGTGCCATCGCTCGGTGAGGGCAGTAGTTGTGGGAAAAACGCAATGCGCGGATCTCGTGAAGCGCAGCGCGCCCTCTCCTATTGTGCAGCATCGAGTGATCTGTGTCGAACCCAAACATGTGCTACCCTTCTTATCGTTTAGGTTTTCGTTCCTTTTAGTTTCGTTAGGGGATTCTCGATGATTGCGAGATCGCGAGAATCCATAGGTTTAGTTATCGTTTTACTTTATTTTTGCGTTTGTTGTTACGTTATCTTTTCGTTTAGTTTTAGTTTTTTTTGGGTTATGGGTTTTCGTTTGTTTTTTTTTGTCTATTTTTAGAGTGATTTAAGAAATCCCTCTTTAATTAGGGGAGGTGTAACCTGCGTTTGAATTTCGTTGTAAAAGTCACCGTAAGTTTTCTTTTTTTTTGTGTGTTTCGATTTATTAATTTAGTATTAGCATCAAGAACGTTTTGTTTATTGTTTGTGTGGTTTGAGTTTAATGATATTTCAATTTGTTTTCAATCGTTATTGAAATTTTCTTTTAAATGCATACAGATCCGTAGTTTTGTTTTTGATTTAGTACGTTATTTGGTTATCTTTGTAGAATACCAATTCAATATAATTTACGACTTCCTTTGTGGAATGTAAGTTGATACATTTTTCTTGATAATTACACTTTGATTAAGCCACCTGCAGTAATGCAAGCCTCAGCGATCTTGTGTGAACCAAAGTCTACGTGCGGAAATTCACGTGGCTATTTATAATTTTCATCTTTGTTTTTCTCGTTTGTTCAATGTTTTTCTTTTACCACGAATTGACTGCGCACATGCAAATTAGTTAAGTAGGGGATAGGAAGTGTTGAAAAAGTTAGATTTTTTTGGCATTATTCGATCGTGGGTCGTAATGACAAATACCGGTTACCGTAAGATGTAGAGAGAATAGGGTAATTTACCCTCTGACGTTATGTAGAACCGCGGAAGTTTGTCAGAAATCGTGAAAATTAAGGTGGTGGAGAAATATGTTACTTTTCTTCAAATTTCGTATAGTACGGCTTGTGTAAAATTCGTGATTTCTGAAACATAGACTGTTATTACGTTTGTGGGGTTTAATGTTGTGGTGGTATATGATTAAATCCGAAATTCGCCTTTGGCGGTTATAAAATTAAATTGTGAGATATATCTTCCGTCGTTGTTCTATTGTTTGGGAAGCAGCTAAAGTCCATCCAAGGTGTAAGCTTTCAAATCCACTGGGAACCAAAGTTCAGCCGGTGTCACCAATTAAGAATTAAGGTATTTATCGATTTTGTTGTTTGATCGTGCAGTGTCCCGCGATTTAAAAATGCAGTAAAAGCTTTCAATTTTTTTTTTAAGTCAATTGAAATTACGACTAACGTTGAATTTAATTATTTCAATGAACACGTATAGTGTTTGCGCAAAAATTAAAATCAATTAACTTTGTTTTGTGCGTTGAGAAGTGATTCATATTTCGAATATATGATAATGTAACGACTTATAAACTATATTTTGTTTAGTTCGAATTAAAGTTCGGACATATTTATGTTATAAACTGTATTGTTTTTTTTTTTGTGTTATTTTATTTGTTTGTTATAAATATGCGGTCAAGATCTTGAGATTTAATTATATTTGACGTCGAATTAACGCTATTGTAGTAGCATTTCTTTTTATAAATTTTAATGTAATGTTTTGTGTGTAAATTATTCATTTTTGTTTGCTTAAGATTATTTCATTTCTTTTATTCAAATTTATTTGATATCAATTAGTACTTGTTATTTTATTTTGTCTTGGTTTTAAATTTACAATCAATAAATGTTAAATTGTTAAATGTAAAGAGCTTTTATTCATTTAGCCGCCGCATACGTAGATTTTTGTTTAAGTGTTTTTCAGAATTGTTATAACCCAAGGTAAGTTCTGTGGTTATGACCAACCGGATGAGCTTTCAGGTAATCAAGGGTTTGAAAGCTTCCCCTTATAGAAATCCTTGATTGGCGCCCTTATCGATTATTTGACGATTTTACCGTTCTAGTTCCATTTTTACGACGATCGCGTTTCCAATTTTTCACGGAATTTTAAATAAAACCCACCCTTCTCCATTGAGCTAGTGGCACAACCCCCGTTTATGTTACTTCATTGCAGGCAGGGACTTTGTGTTAATTTTGGAATGTAACAAAGTTCCATTTAGAAGACTAGTGGGCTGCTTAATGTATTTAGCAACAACGTCAAGACCAGATATTATGTTTGCAGTAGCCTATATTAGTAGATGGTGTGACAAGCCAACAGTCGAATATGGGATTAATTTATAGAAAAGGAGACGATGAATTAATATCCTACACCGATGCAGACTGGGCAGGTGACAGGAGGGATAGGAAAAGTGTAAGTGGAAACATCGTTATGTATGGAGGGAATCCAGTGTCATGGTTCTCTAGAAAACAGAGTAGCGTTGCATTATCAACGGCGGAGGCTGAATATGTAACAGCAGCAACTTCAGCACAAGAATTAGTGTATTTAAAAGGTGTGAGAAGTGAGTTTAAAGAAAAGTGCGAGAGCGGTGCAGTGTTATGTGTAGATAACATGAGTGCATTGTCAATGATGAAATCTTACGAAAATACGAAGCGATCAAAACATATTGATATTAAGTTGCATTTTATTAAAGATTTAGTAACTAAGAGTATTATTCTTGTTAAGTATGTTTGTACACAGGAAAATATTGCTGATTTATTGACAAAGGCCTTATGTAAAGAAAAGTTTGCGTACGACAAATATACCATTTCACTTACAATACGTCGTGAAATTCCGACCGCTTCAGTATTACTGAATTGAAACCATCACGGGCAACAAACGCGAGAGCCCATTCACATGTTAAAACTGCATATAAAATCTCGTAGTGGGGGTCGCGACGTCACGTTAGAATGCTCTGCTACATATACAGCCTTGGCCTCAAATAACGGTAGCACCAACATAAAGAAATTAAAGTAATGTTTTAGAGTAATAAAAAGTATGATATTTATATCCTATAAATATGTTTAAATATTTTAATTCATAATAATTTGTACAGTTTTTTTGTTTTAATAAACGTCTGGGGGACTCGCACCCTTTTGGACCAACCGCCACTGATAGTTTACAGAAGTAGAAAATTACCATTGACAAATTTTGCTTACTTTGTGACCTTTTTTTAAGCAAAAAAATGATTTTTCAAGATTTTCCAATATCTTACATGATGCTGACAACATTCCTCTTTCATAGGAACACATTTTTGTGTTCTTACAACTAATATTTTTTGAGATATCCTGTGCCCCGTGCACGCGCGTGTGGTATATAAAATAAATAGGCGAAATTCCAGCCTTAACTGTATTTGCATTTTGTCACGTTTTGTTTATGCTTACACATTACTGTTACCTGTGCTGTTACTGTTAGGAACCTGACAGTATAATATCGTTGAGTACAATTTTTTAGAGACGTCTAATGTTGCATAGTATTATTCAAAAATTTTATACATTGGTGTTGAATTTTGCAAAATTTTTCATTTGAAACAGGCAGTGCCATCTTATTGGACAAACCCACTTTGTCCCTATCTTGTTGACTGACTATAATGTAATACCAATCTGTCATTAAAAACCTAACAAAAAGTATTTCAAAATGCAAAAATTTTAAAAAGTTGGCAAGCAAAGATGAAAAGATTCGCCATCCCTGTATATAATGTAACGAATTTAAATCTTAATTTATTTTAACTTATTTATACGTTTATCGATAATTAGAAATGTAAGATAATTTGCAGTCACCTTTATTTATCTACATTGGCAAACGCGTGAAAATACAGAATAAGCACTTATTTATTTACATGTTTCAATAATCAATTCAAGCTAAACGTACGCTCAATTTTTATCCCTGAAAAGTAATGTTATATTGGTAATCTAGTTGCTAACGTTATTGGTAAAAATTGATCAATTACTAAGAGTATAATGAAATGGTATAGTATAAAGTACGCAAAAGAAAAATACAAGAGGTTGATAACCAATATTGTTACAAAAGACAGCTGTTTATTTTTATTCAAAAATATGTAAATCACAAATAGTTTACAAATAAATACTATAAATCAAAACTACTTTTTAAATATTGTATATACAACTGAGGTATTTGTGAAACCTCGGGCGCGTGCATTTTAGAGTAAGTAATATATTGCCTTCGTAACATCATTAACTGAGATACACTTATATTACTAACATTTATTCTTAAATTATCACAACCTGGTATTTTTACTTCTCCTTTAGCTCCAATAGATTTTGCTTTCAATATGCTGTCAGTAATATCTTTAGTAATTTTATCTAGATCGTAAAGAAAGTTTGTAGAGCTTAAGGGCGGCTAAAATAAACTTGTCCAAATGGATATTAAACTATTTAAATTACGCTTACATTTTGTGTAGATTGATTAGGTGGTGGCGGTTTTTTATCGAAAAGGCATTCGGAAAGTACTTTCATATCTAAAGTGTGTGTTGGAAATACCATAAATAACGGAGAATCCCACCTATTCCTATCGTCTGGCTCTTCATATCTCATTATTAAAGCGTCAAATACGACACGTGTATATTTCAACGATTCTTCATGTCTGTTTTCGTTAAAACTCCAAGCAATATCCTGGTTAATTTGAGTGTAAATTGTACATTGAGTACATTTACTAGCTTTAGACGCACAGTATAATTCGTACCTGTAACCTAACCACGTTATTAAACATACGTTCAAGCAGCATAGATGAAATTAGTTACTAACCACAACAAGAACTCAAATTTACATAAATACTATTTCTACAAGCAAATACCAAAAGTTAACACATTATAGATTTATTGCATCACATATTGGAAAAACAAATTTGAGAATTTATATATGCAGTTTAAAAAAAGCCACTTAATTTAATTTCAAGTTGTATGGCAATTTTCTAAAAGTAGGTGATCTTCATCGAGCAGAAGCTTGTGTTTATTTTAAAATATTATTTATATTACAAACATGCGAATAATTATTTTGTTTAGTAATTATTAATTTATTAGATGTAACATTTAAATTTGGCGAATTACCTACTAGGGATAAAAAAATAAACTTTTTATAATTGGCAGAGTTAAACCTTAGAAAGAAGAATCGTTATTGTTGGTTAAGCGCGACTGTCACAGTCGAAAACGGCTTGTCTTGGATAAATGAGTATTAAAAAGGGAAGACCCATAAAAACTTGAATGAAAAGAATACGAAAATCAATGAACACGAAATACCTAACAGATGAGCATAGTAACAATCGGCAAGAATAAAAAACAGGCAACGGACGTCGAAAGACGTTAGGTAAGCCGGTCAATAGTGTGTCAAAGTAAAATTTGAGGTCTATTTTACAATGATATAAACTTATAGACACTTTAAGTTACTCTTTGGAAAGTTATAAACAATTTAAAAAATTTTCTTCTAAATTTACGACTTCAAAGAATAACATGCTTTTGAGAAACAAAATCTTGTATCGAAATAATATTTTAGTATGAGGTTTAAGACTATTTGAGGTATCTATAAAAGTTTCGAACACGTAATTGTGTAATATAGTGCGTTTTGTATTAGAAGCCTAAGATGCAGAACTTCAAAAGGCAAAAACTCGATTTTTTTTAATGGAACGACTTAATTTGGAATTCGACATCTAGCAGAGAATTAAATTTTCTGTCGAAATGATATAGCATGTAACTATTCCAAAGATAATGGTTTTAAAGATATCTTATTTTATTGACAAAAGGACACTTTTGGACTACTATTACTATTAGATTATTTGTTAGTATTCTAGTATGCTATGAAAACAATTGTGAATTCTGACAAAGAATTACCTATCTAAAAATAAATTATTCCACATTTAGTACAATAGGTAATTAAAAAAAAATAGTAGACAAGAAATATTACAGTACGAAACAATGAATAGACAAATAATAATTATAATAAGTACGAAGAAACTTAAAAACAAAATTAAATAATTCTTGAATTCAGCGGCGGCTTATCTATTAAGTCATTTGGTCAATGACCCTCCAAAAAATAGTAGTTTACGTAACAAGAGTCGAAAGCATTGATTAAGTATTGTATAAGAAGATAGACAACCTTATGGGAAATATGCGCAACTTGTAAAGTTCTAGCTACTAGAGGTCTTTAGCTTTGGCCATCTGTACTGTAGAACATTAACTAAACAAAATTTTATAAACGACTCCGTTTCAAGGTTTCTTTAAAAATTTTCAGGTCCGTACTAATTCTAATGTGTAATAGACCACATTAGTGATGACGTCAAAATTGTCTGGGAAATTTAAAATTTTGGACAACTCACATTTTGACGTCGAGAAATTGACCCTTAACGTCACGTTGTTAAGGTTTATAATAAAAAGGTGTAAGTTTGCTTCATATTTGTGGAGTTATTATAACGAAATGAGTGGCAAGGGGCCTTGAAATGTTAACCACGAAGCTTCTATTTGTGTGTTAGAAAGAAATTTCAATGTAAAAAGACACACAATTCTTTTAATTTCGTATTTACGATAAAGATGCAAACCACAAAAATTCAACTTAGTTACGCCATACGTCGCTTTGTTATGATTTTGTATTCGCGGTGCTTTCTGGACTACATAACCTCCAATATTACTTAAAATTCTCAACTTGCTCTCGTTCCTTTGTTCATTATCGTATTTCCTAAGCCTTTACCTTTTATTAATATTCGTTCCATTGTTAATTATTTTATACTAATTTATTAGATTAATTAATACAAAATCATAACAAAGCGACGTTTGGCGTAACTAAGTTGAATTTTTGTGGTTTGCATCCTTATCGTAAATACGAAATTAAAACAATTGTGTGTCTTCTTACATTGAAACTTCTTTCTAACACACAAATAGAAGCTTCGTGGTTAACATTTCAAGACCCCTTGCCACTTATTTCGTTATAATAACTTCACAAATATGAAGCAAACTTACACCTTTTTATTATAAACCTTAACAACGTGGCGATAAGGGTCAATTTCTCGACGTTAAAATGCGAGTTGTCCAAAATTTTAAATTTCCCAGACAATTTTGACGTCACACTAATGGGGTCTATTACTTCGATAACAATGCAAGGAATGTTATTTTATTAACAAATCAGTACCGGTTTAGTTAGTACAATAACCTAATTAATAATTTTTAATATTCAACAGAATTATCAAACATTTAAATGTTAGCATAAATTACGATAAAAATATTACTTAGCAAAATAATTTAATATAACCAAATATGTAATTTAAGCATTTTTATATTATTACTAGCGGAACCCGGCAGACGGTATACTGCCAGTCTGTAATATTACTGCTTGTAAATGAATAAATTGAGTAATATTTTCAATAATTAATTAAATTTTTATTTTGCATAGTAGATTAAGATATACATAATATTTATGATAATAAATTTAACTTAACATATTTTTCAATGATATATCATCTTGATTGAAAAATGATAACCATCTTCATCTTTCCAAAATAAGATTGGATATTGTAACGCGTCATATGAGCGATGTGTTTCATACACACGCTGTAACTGATTATTTCGGCGATGTAAAACTATACTACGGGCTTCCAGATTTTCTCCGTGCCATTACAATGGCAACACTCGCTTTTCTTTTGTTTAGATTGACATTTATGATTTGCGTCAAAGGTTTGACAGCAGGTTTGTAGGTGAAAAGAAAAGTTTTGTTTTAGCTATTTTCCACGCAATTTTTATGTTTTTTTCGCTCCGTTAAAACTTTCTGTGTACCTTAAAATACATATTTAAAAAAAATATCACTTCAGTTATAACAATAAATAATTGTTTTTATTGTAAGTACAAATAATAACTTAAAACATATTTCTAAATGTATGTCTTTATTCATTATGTAAGAGTTCGTAATTAACCACTTTTTACATTTACTATTTTTAAAACTTTCGATTTCTGGACAATACTTGACCTTAAAGTGTTTGCAATGCAAACAAAATTGGGTAGTTTAGTTAAGAGGATTAAGGATTACAGACAACCCTGCTTTTGACTACAACATACAATGTAAACACGTATACATAGTATTCTTTTAACAAATATTTTACACTATTGTACCATTGTCTAAAGTATATAATACTTAATCGCTAATATTTAAAAATTTCTATTTTAAGTATAAATTGTTGAACAATGTGGTGGTGGTGGCAAAAAATTTCTTTTTCCAATATTGAAAATTGTGCATCTTTTGCATGTAGTTGTTAACATAACAAACTCATAGTATTCTCTTGTGTCATTTATTGCGTATACCAATAACCATGTCGTTGCATAGTGAGAGTGTTGATGTGACTACTGCTAGTCATTGTTGCGTCTATGCAAATTGCCAAAATACAAGAAAAAATACAGCAAACATAAGTTTTTTTAAATTTCCAATTAAAAATACTGTGCGTTGTAATACTTGGATTATAAATAGTGGTAACGTGTTATTACTGAACATTGATGAAGATAAATTAAAAAATAAACTTTTGTGTGAAAAACATTTTTTACCTTCTTGTTTTCGCGGTAATGTTTTAAAAAAAACCTTGCATGCATATGCAGTACCAATTAAATATAATTTTGTAAGTGTCGATAATAACTCAATAAATACATTATCAATTTCATCATTAGAACCTAATTCATGTGCTACAAGCGAAAAACTAGAGGTCAATAAATGTAGCAGCCCTAAAACGTATGTTACCGATCGAACAAACAAAAAATTGAAAGTAAGTTACGAGTTATTAAACAGCCCAGAACAAAGTTTGTGTACAAATTCTAATCAAAATCGCGATCTTACAAATAGTGTCGATGTTAGTGTGGATGATATCACTGAAATGCCTTTTCCTAGTGATGCTCAAAATAGTTCAATAATAAATAAAACAATTACTAAATTACAACATAGCTTAAGAAAAAAACTCTTGCAAATTCAAGACTTAAAAAAAAGTGGTGTCCGTTTGTTTTAAATCAACTTTAGACAACACACTCAACAATAAATCATTCGCAGTTAGAACATTTATTAAAATGCAAAAGAACACCATGGACTTCAGCCGAAAAACGAATTGCTCTTTCTTTGTATTATAAATCGCCTAGTAATTATAAGTTTATGATTAGTTTAGGTTTTATTCTTCCTAGCGTAACAACTATTCGATTTTGGTTGAGAATTAATAATTTAAGAACCGGAATAGATAATAATTTAGTTGAAAAATTAAATGAGAAAGTTAAACAAATGTCAAACAACGAACGACAATGCGTTGTAATGTATGACGAGATTACCTTAAAACAAGGTTTAGATTATAATCATTTTCACGATTTCATCGAAGGTTTTGAGGACTTCGGTGAATTAGGTAGGAATCAAAAATTTGCTAATCAAGCTTTATTATTTTTTGTAAGAGGTTTATTCATTAATTGGAAAATACCGCTTTGTTATTATGTATCCCATGGCCCTGTTAAAGGTGAAATAAACAGTTTATTGTTGAAAGAAGTTTTGCAAAAATTACAAGACATTAAATTAGTTCCAAGAATAATAGTTTGTGATCAGGGAAGCAATAACAGAAAAGCATTAGCGATATTAAGGGCCACAAAGGATAATGTAAAAATATTATTTAATGGAAGTACAATATACACTTGCTTTGATGTTCCACATTTAATTAAAAGTTTACGAAACAATTTTATGAATACTAACTTAACGATGCTTGTCAACGAGACTGAGATTTCTTGGTACGATTTTGTAAATACTTATAGAATAGATAGAAGTAGTAATTTAACTAGATCAATGTTAAAAATAACAGATATTCACGTGAATCCATCAAGCTTTCAAAAAATGAGAGTTAAATATGCCGCACAAGTATTCACTGGAGAACTTAAATCCAATACCGCTAAACACACGGCAGCATTTATTAAACGTATAAACAATATTTTTGATTGTTTAAATAGTAGAGTTGTGAAGGAATCTAATCCGTACAGATGCTCTTTATCTATTTACAATACATTTATATCAAAATTCTTAATTGAATCTTTAGAATCTTTTCAGAGCTTCCGAGTTTTTGAAAAAGGTCAAATAAAAAATAATATTTATTGCATAGACGGATTTCAATGAACAATTAGAGCCGCACTGGAATTGTGGGAATCCCTTACTGCCGAAGGCTACAAATTTTTGCTAACTAGTCGAATCAACCAAGATCCCATAGAAAATATGTTTTCGGTAATCAGAAATAGAAACGGTTACAATGCTCAACCCACAATTAAACAATTTCGAATAGCATTACAGCACAACATGCATATTCGCTTACAATCCCCTATCGAAGGCGCTAATTGTGAAATAGATGTAGACAACTTTGTAAACCTAGATTACGACAAAGGAAAGGTTGAAAAAATAAACTCTAAATTTCATTCAGAAGTTGTATTTGTAAATAGAGAAATTGCTGAACTAGGAAATCAGTTAAATGTTGATGATAGTATATTAACAAAAATAAATACAAGTATAGAAACGATCAGATTAGAAACTTGTACAAATGTTTATGTAGCAGGTTATTTGTGTTACAATTTAAAAAAAAAATATGATTCTAATGAATGTAAAACTGCGTTTGTAAATTGTAATCAAAATATTGATGACAAATCCCAATTGTTATTGTTACACAAAAACTATGGTTTAAATGAAAATTTTAATTATTTAATGAAACCCACATCTGAATTTGCGGATATTGTTACATTTTTACTCCATACTTTTAACTTTTTTTTAATAAATTTAAACTCCAATATAGTATTAAGGCAGATATTGCAAATGCTTTAAAAGTTAAAGTGCAAGACAAATATAATTGGTTAAACAAATGTATAGATCATAAAATATTTATTATAGAAAATTTAGTTAAAATTAAATTGTATAGATCAATAAGATGGGGAAAAAATTTAAAAAAACCAATAAAATCGAGCTATAAACCTCACCGTAAGATTAAAATATTATCCAAAATGTAAGGCATAATTATTTATATTTATATCTATAATATTATAGTTTTAGAAAATGTTAATTATTTAGATGTTTTTTTTTTCAATAATGTGTATAATTATTAATCAGTAGATTCTATATTTTTGTAAACAATGTACGTGTAGTATTTTATAAGTTTGGCATTTTTAAGAATCTGGCAACAATGTGTTGCGATAGTTTTAGTTTTATTTTTCGGCCACCTACAAATTCAGGTGTGGGGTCTGGAAGTGTGTGACGGCGATATTCTTGGAATAATAAGATCGGGTGTTATTAAAGCAGTTATGGCGAACGCTCGTGCTAATAGTTTACCTGTAGAAAGCGATGGTGCGCGGGAAGAACAGGTAGGAGAACGTGCAGGGGTTCAAGGAGCTGCTGGATTAACGCAAGTTGGGTTGAATGTTAGCATTCAAGATATAATTACGATGGTGGTAGCCACAATGCGAGAGACACAGACACAACAGATTGTAGAGCCAAAAGGGGTAAGTAATGCAGAGATTGCAGCATTACTGCCTAATTTTAGTGGTGAGGATGATGAAGATGCATCGGTTTGGTTCGAAAGAGTAGAGACTGTAAAAAGAGCGCATAATTTAAGCGATGTAGTTACGGTTGTGTTACTGGCAAGTAAACTGGCTGGGCGTGCTAAGTCATGGTTTCATTCAAAGCCTGCTCATGCTGCTTATTTGTATGCTGACTTAAAGGCATCAATGATTTCCATGTTTAGTAGAAGAGAAAGCAAAATCAGCCTAATGCGAAAATTTGACAGTAGGAAATGGAGGAAGAATGAAACCTTTGCAGCCTATTATTACGATAAATTGTTATTGGGTAATCAGTTAGGTTTAACAGAAGATGACTTAATAGAATACACCATTGATGGCTTTGACAATGCAACTTTACAGTCACAAGCAAGAATGAGTCGGTTTACTTCTTTACCAGAATTGTTAGATGTGATGAATGGCCTTACCAGTTTTGAAAGGAACACTCCTAAAGTAAATGTAAATGTAGCAAGAACCGCGTCTGGAACGTCTGTCATTGCAAGTGAACAGAAAAAACCAATAAAGTGTTTTTCTTGTGGAAAGGAAGGTCATTATGCGGCTAAGTGTAATGAAAAACGTTGTTTTAGTTGTAATGGAATTGGACATACAAGGAGGGAATGTGTGAAAAGAAGAGTTGCAGAGACAAGGGAAGCTGACAGCTCGACTATGTTGATTGAGAAGCATGAAGTGATTCCTCCGGCTTATTCTGTTCCAGTAGTAATGGGCGATGGTGGTGAGCAGTTGACCTTGCAAGCTTTAATTGATTCTGGAAGTGGAATATCAATGCTAAAAATTAAACATGTTTCGCCTGAATGTCTGCAACCAAATGTACACCAGCGCACGTTTGTTGGTCTAAATGGTAGTGTGTTAAATATTGTCGGTATGTATTCGCATCTCGTAATGATAAATGGGAATTCTATTAATGTAAATTTTTGTGTTGTACCAAACGATGTCATGAGCTATGATTGTTTGTTGGGACGTGACTTCATAGCTAATCCAGCAATTAATGTTAGTTTTGAGGGTGATACTGTAAAAATCACACCTAAAGTAGTGGAGCAGAGTGATCACGAGAATGAATTATTGTTTGTGGATGTAGGTGATGATGTTAAAATTGATTTAAATGTAAGCGAGGAGGTTGAACCAAAGGTTAAATTGCATCTTGCACATGTTTTTGAATCTGATTACTTAAATGTAGTACGTCCAATTAAACCTAAGACTGATTTTTCTGCTAGTATTAAGCTTAGTGAGGGCCATGAAAGTTTTTATTTTAGGCCTAGAGATTGTCACATTATGATAAGGTAGTTTTAGATGATATTATCCAAGACTTGTTGAGAAGGTGTATTATCAAGCCAAGTTCGTCACCGTATGCCTCTCCTATTGTTCTTGTAAATAAGAAAAAAAGAACAAAACCGGTATGTGGAGATTTTAGGAGTTTGAATAAGTTAGCAATCAAAGATAGGTTTCATTACCTTTGATTGATGATAATATTGATAAATTGAAGGGGAGAGAATATTTTAGTAAATTAGACCTAAGAGATGCTTTCTATAACATTAGGTTGGATGAGGGTTCGACGCATTTTACTTCTTTTGTTACACCTAATGGTCAATATGAGTTTGTACGGTTGCCGTTTGGTTTTTGTAATAGTCCCGCCATATTCGTTAGATTCATTACGGAAGTTTTTCGAGGTCTTGTTACAAGTGGTAAAGTAGTAATTTACCTGGACGACATTCTTATAGCTACTAAGTCTGCATGTGAGAATATTGAGGTATTATCGGAAGTTTTTAAAGTATTAGTTGATAATCGGTTAGAACTTAAACACGAGAAGTGTAGTTACTTGAAAACGAGTATCGATTATTTAGGCTATATCATTGACCGGTCAGGAATACGTCCAAATCCGGAAAATGTAAAACGATTGTTAATTATCCTGTGCCTCGTAACGCGAAGGAGTTACACAGTTTTTTAGGATTATCGAGCTACTTTCGGAAGTTTGTTAACAGTTATTCGCTGATTGCAAAACCATTATTTAATCTAATTAAAAAAAACGTTAAATTTGAATTTACTGACATTCATTTACAAGCTTTTGAAAAATTAAGGGAGAGTTGGTCTGTGAACCGATTTTAGCTATCTACTCAGTTAACAGTGAAACGCAGTTGCATTGTGATGCCAGTATGCATGGTTTTGGGGGCATTTTGATGCAGAAACAAGATGACGGATTATTTCATCCGATCAGCTATTATAATAAACGCACAAGTGAATGCGAAGAAAAGTACCATAGTTATGAACTGGAGTGTTTAGCCATAGTCTATAGTATAAAGCGGTTTGAGATATATTTGAAAGGTATTAAGTTCGTTATAGTTACGGATTGTAATAGTATAAATTTGACGTTTGCTAAAAAAGAAGTAGTTCCGCGAATAATGAGGTGGGTTTTATTTCTACAAGACTTTGATTACGAAATAAAACATCGCCCGGGATCTCGTATGTCCCACGTGGACGCGCTAAGTCGATTACCGTTAGTTATGATTTTGGAAGAAAATACGTTGAAGTTTACACTTTCGGTTAAACAAAACTCTGATGAAACGATTAAGAGTATTCGCGAAGAGCTAGAGGAGCACGAAAGCTCACATTACGAATTAAAGAATGGGTTAGTTTACCGTAAGAATGACGATGGATTATTATTTTATGTACCGTCAGTCATGGAAACTGAAATAATGAATATTTACCATTCAAACATGGGACATGTGGGTGTTGGTAAAACCATAGAATTGATATCACGAACGTATTGGTTCCCAAAATGCGGAATAAAGTGCGCGATTTTATCGACAATTGCCTAAAATGCATAGTGTATTCGGCGAATAATGGAAAGAAAGAGGGTTTATTACATTCAATTCAAAGGGAACGTGCCATTTGACACTATTCACGTGGACCATTTGGGTCCGTTGGAGAAAACGAATAATAAGAAAAGACATATTTTGTTGTAGTTGACGCATTTACTAAATTTATAAAACTGTACTCTTGTAAAACGTTGGAAGCGAAAGAAACTATCAAACACCTTTTAAAATATTTCGATAGTTACAGTAGTCCGAAGCGGGTTATTTCAGATAGAGGCTCTGTTTTCACTTCAATGGTATTTGAAGACTTGTTGCGCGAGCGAAATATTGATCATGTAAGGATTGCTACGGGTGCCCCGCGAGGCAATGGTCAGGTAGAGCGAATCAATAGAATTTTAATCCCCATGATAGCTAAAATATCTGTAGATTCATCGCGTTGGGACGAGATTTTGAACAAGGTTGAGTTTTGTATAAATAATACTGTTTGTCGTTCCACTGGGAACACACCGTATCGCTTATTGTTTGGTATTGATCAAAGAGGCGAAGTTGACGATTTATTACGCGAGTTTTTAGTCAATGATGATAATAGAGATTTAGATGGGCTTAGAGGGAAAGCGGATATTGAAATAAAGAAAATCAGGCTTACAATACATTGTATTATAATAGACATCATAAGAAAGCTAATGAGTATGATGAAGGAGATTATGTTGTTATTACGAATAATGTAACTGTACCGGGTTATAATAAGAAATTATTACCTAAGTTTAAGGGACCTTATGTAATTACCAAAAGGTTGGGTAATGACCGTTATGTTGTTAGAGACATAGAAGGGTTCCAACTTACACAAGTTCCGTATGAAGGCGTCATTGATGCGTCTAATTTGAGAGCATGGTCGCGCAATAACCCTTCTACGTCTTAGTTGGTAGTTGACATTCCAACTTGGTCGGGTCGACCAATTGTCAGGTTAGGCCGATTGTAGTATTTTATAAGTTTGGCATTTTTAAGAATCTGGCAACAATGTGTTGCGATAGTTTTAGTTTTATTTTTCGGCCACCTACATACGATAATTTATTAGTACAATGTAAATAATAATGATGATTAAATTGTAAAATAATTTTTGATTTGGTTGAACAATAATAACATTTTATTGATTATTGTAATAAATACTTTGCAGTAAGTTTTTGTATGTTAATTGTGCAATTGTTTTAATTTACTGTTCATTTATTAATTTTTCCGTCGATCGTTCATTAATACTTGTATTAACGTATAATAATGTATCAAAAGTAGTGCGGTAATAGCCCCTATTACCGCACTACTTTTAAACCAATGAAATCAACGAATTTCTATTAACGCTCGCTTTTTTTTTAACCAATAAAATCGTAGAAGAGAATTAAGGTTTTTATGAGGTTACGTATATTGTATTAGTTAGCGTCTTTAAACAAAAAATAAATTAAAAAATTCACCTGTGCATTATTATAATTAAACATTTCCAATAATTGTAGGTTAAGTAACCTGATCACTATAACGAAAACAAAATGATATACTTTGGAGTTACCAAGATGCTAAAAGAAGCTGATAAATAAAGTCTTTATTAACAATAACTGTGGTCTACATCATCTGACTATTTTATGAGCACACAAATTGTCAGTTGGTTTTTATCGATGATTTTCAGTTGCTTTTACGGAGCCTTCCTGATAACAAAGTTGTGATGTTTGTATGTCATATAAAATGGTATATAAACATAATTATAAACAGATTTTAGTTTATTACATAAATAACAACGTATATTTTGTATAAACCAATACTTATCATATAACTGTGTTGTAGTGATACACTCGTGTACTTCTTTTGCATACATACCTACCGAAAACATTACGTATTTATAAGAATAAAAGAGCATTTAGTTATCGTTACTTTCTTCGACATTACCTTCTTCATCTAAGCAACTATTTCTCTGACATTTGCACTAATTTGTAAAACATTGCTCACTATGCTTTGCTAAACTACACATGAACTTTTATCAGATTCAAATTGTATCGATAAGTTAGTGAACAGCATTTTTTTTAGTAAATCATAAACTAAAAAGTTTTACTAAAGAATTGTGTTACTAAAAATCAGCTTTTTGCATGCTGTTCATTTAAAAACTACAATGTAGCACATTATGTTATGGTTAATATCACAAATCTATAATACCAATAAACGATTATGAATTTCTCGTATGTACATACCAGATTCTTTTCTTTAAATTGCCATTACGTAAATATTCTTATAAACAAAAGTAACACAACAATATGATAGAAAATATATATTTAATCTATAAGTAGGTGAACTAGTTTCTTCTCTCTAAAGCCATCATTCATTAGGGACAACACTAAACTATAATTCGTGGCATTCTTGTACTCAAACCCAATCTGTCGTAAGAATTTGTTTATAACATCTGGTTCACCGTGGTAGTTTAACATTCACTTACATTTTCCAAACTAAAATGTTTATTGTTAAAACTTTCTTATCTACAGAAGTAAATATGTATTAAAATTACCATTGTTTTTATCGTAGATTTTTAATGTTTCCTGGTTAGCCTATGGTTTTATTCCTAATAACAATATTCGTCATTTATGAACCATTTTTAAATGTATAAACACTTTATTTGCTTTATAAATAATTTTGATTTGCTTTTTACATCTAGTTCAGCTTCTGTGTACAAAGAAAACAATCCCACGATTACCTTTCGGTTGATAAAGAGAACTTTTTAATGTTTCGAGATGTAATTTTCTTTGATTACCTAGCATACTTTTAATCGCATAAAACTAAAAAATTTTTGCAATCATTGATATTTTCAAAACTAATTATAATCAATCCGATTAAAATTTAATTGACGCGTTGAGGTTATATAGCATTCCCATTACTTAAAAATCCCACTACCGCTGATACAAAAATAAAACAATTGTTTAGTAGATAAAATTATAAGTAAATGAAAAAAATTAATAAGATACGATCGACGGAAAAACTTAAAAACCAACTTGTTTGATAATATGCAATTAATAATCTCGACAACATTAACGCCCTCGCTCGCTACGCTCGCTCGCGCGTGAAAATGTCTCGATTATTAATTGCCTTCATTACCAACCTTGTTGGTTAAATAACTATTACACAATCAATAAATTATAACATGTCATTTAGCTATTAATTTCTCACGATCAGCGTGTTTAAATTTTGAATGGTAACTTACAAAATACTTAAATACGGCCCACAAACATACTCTTACAAAAAAAACCAGTTCATTTTAACAAAATTCCGCAATACAATAGCCTGGCGCTAGCGCACGGCATGCATGTTTTGGGTAACGGGTATCGAAGGGAAAGGGGAAGTACAATGTGTATTTTAATATTGCAGTTGTCAGTCTTTTAGAATACTTTAGTCAATGTCGAAAGTAAGAAATAGCATAACGAACGTTAATGCGCCGCGTGGCCGCACGGCCGAGCGTTGCATGTGAGTGAGTTATGCTATGATTCTTTCGACAAGAGTAATGTACATTATTTTTTGAGTTGCCTTTTATAAAATTACATTCTTTTTTGAAAAAATTAAAAAAATCAACAGAAATATAATGTTGGTACTATATTAATTACTAAATCTGTCAAATTTGACATTACCTTTAACATCGTTTTTCTTCAATTTTAACTGAATTTCAAGATTTTTAAAATGATTTTTCTACCTGTTGCATACTCGTTCTAATATATTAATTGACTTTGAACACTTGCTTTTGTGTGGATTCCTAGTTTTCATTTTTCATTTGCGTAACTACACTAACGAACGAATATTGACGTTTACGATGTTGGCAACACAAAAAAGTTATTTTATTAACTTTGAAATTACAGAAAATTTGCGCTTAAACAAAGAATTTTTAAATCAAATTATCAGCGTTTGAATTTAATGCGCTTAAATAATTGTCAATTTAAACGCAACAGATACGAAAGCTTGCGAATTTACCGGATGCTGACACGTACGGGTGTCCCAGAGAGGTGCCTGTATGTATACTATCTTGAAACCGAATCGTAAATAGTTATTGTAGTCAAAAGTGAGACATAGATAATATAATTTTATGCAAGTTAAAAAAGAAGATAAGTACATGTTTAAATGCTTTCGTGCGGTCTCCAGCCGGAGCCGCCTACTCAGTGCAATGTGCAGTGCAATGCTTACGTGACTTACGTCATCTACCATTATCTTCGCAGGACGTTTGCGTAAAACAGATGCTGGAATACGCATTTCTTATCACATTGACAAACATTACAGTAAATTTTCTTAGTTGATGAATAATATTCATTTGTAACTAATGACAACTAATGGTTTTTGTTTCATAACGACGGTGGTACAAGACATTAAAAAATTATAGCTAATAATAGTTTACACGTTTAGAATTTAAATTTAATGAAAGAGTGCTCAGCAATTACTTCAAATTCGACAGACCAGTAAATATAAAAATAAAGAATAGTAATTTTAAATAATCTATGATGTAAAAATAACGTTACGGATTTAAAGCATTTAAAAAAAAACGTAAAAAGCATCCGTTATCGGCAAATATAATATTCGCTTACAATTGAACGGCGCTTGCCGAAAGTCAATTAAAGACCACAATGAAAATGTTTGTCAAAATAGATACATATTTATATAAAACAATAAAATTCATTAACTTTACCTATGACTACCGTAGAAAGTGGGCAAGAAAGATTGTGCGCATTTTTATGCTAAGCATTGAAAAATCTTGCATTAAAAACTGTAAATTTTAATAAGCTTGTTATTGATCATTTTGGCAATTGTAAAGATAGACGAATATCTTAAATATAATTGATCTTAAATATTAATCGCGTTACTATAAGAATGTTTTTATATACTTTTTGCGATAATTGCGTTTTTTTAAATGACCCTCTTGTATGTTTGACCACCAGCCACCACTGCTTGAATTAATTACCATTTTGAAAGTGGTCTCCGCCAGAATTAATACATCTACGTAATCGATCTTCAAGGGAAGCACTGACATTTCTCAATGTGTTGGGTTGAATATTTAAAAAAACTTGTGTAATTATATTTTTCATATCATCTCTTGTAGTGGGTGGTGGTTGATAAACTACATCTTTAACGTAACCCCATAGAAAAAAGTCAACTTTGGAAAAGTCAGGTGATTGTGGACGCCATATAACTAGACCGCTTCTTCCAATCCACCTTTGTGAGAAGGTAGCATTAAGATGATGATTGATAGGACCAGTGCGATGTACGGGAGCACCATTATGCAAATACGAGATCCTTCCTAGAATATTCAATGGAATAATTTCAAATAACCGAGGTAAGTGAATTTGGGAAAACTTCAAATAAATTTGGCCATTCACAGTACCGTAAAAAAGTGGGGTCCTATTACATAATCTCCACTTGACTTTTGGTTTGTATAAAATGTGCTTTTTGATCAGAATAATAGTGGAACTACGGCAGTTAACACAACCATTTTTGTGAAATGTGGCTTCATCCACAAACAAGACAAAGTCAAAAAAAAAACAGCTAGTAGATAATTTGTTGGGCCCAACAAAATGCCAATCTTCTTTATCATTTTCACTCAATATGATATGCGTGTATTTTATTTTTCTTAAGAATCCTCCGTGTAGTAGGTCGACTAATATCTAATTGTTGCGATAAGTTTCTACTGACTCTTACAATAGAGCATTCAATATTTGTTTGTCAGAATTTGCAATTGTTTTTATAGCATACTAGATTACCAACAAATAATCTCATTAATAGCCGAACGTGTAAATATACAGGGTAATTCATTATAAAAAATTAGGTTTGTATTGTCCTGATATGATGGAATACCCTATATAGTTGAAAATAATTTTAAAATGTAAAACTTTAAGAGCCTTACAACTTTTATAAATATTTTTTTTTAATATTTTGTACAATAAAGGAAATTTACGCTTTGACACACTATTGGCCCATCCTGTATTACAAGGTAACTTTTATTTTTTGTATAAACGCTATTTTGGATTTTAAAATTTTTGAATTCAGCTTGTTTTCTGATTACAATGCTGTATGACATGTTAAAATACAGTATTGCAGTTAATTAACAAAATGTATTTTTCAAGTGAAAAAAAAGTGCAAGTTTACTAACTTAGGCATGCTCGAATGTCACAATGAACACGTCTGGTCTAGTGCAAATCCACACGAACACCAAGAAGGTCGACCACAAGCACATTTTGGACTAAATGTATCGGTTGATTCATTTCGATGCGAAAGGAAGGATAATAAATTGGTAGCATATCTTGTTTTTCGTTACTTGAAAAAGACATTTTGTTAATTAATTTATACTAATTTTGTAATTTTCGGGTGAAAAATTCAGTTAAACTGTCAAAAAGCACACACAGGATTTTTAATATTTCCACCAAACTGCAAGACTATCTTTAAAATTAGATACATCATCTTAATCAGAAAAAACTTGTTATCGGATAAAGGGTGTAACTTTTGGGGCAGTCATATAAAAAAAAGTTGATGGTTTTTCAGAGACAAAACGTCGTATGAGCCATTTTATAGAACTTAAAAAGTGTCAAGGAAGACGTTCTCTTAATCTTAAAAAACACTAGAATTCCAAAATTCCCATTTCCGATAAAATCTGGCATAAAACTAATATAAAATTTAAAAATGTTTATGGTAAAATTAGTAATAGCATTTCTCTTGTAGTGGAACTATGTAAAATTGGTTTCTATACAGAAAGATAAAGAATAGAAACAAACACGTAAAGCAGAGTCCGATATTTCTAACAAGAGAGAACTGAGTGCACACGAAAATTTCCAAATGACATTATGTACTCAACTAAAAATTGTCTCTACGTAGAAAGAAAGTTTCTCTCTATTCACATTACATAGTTTCACTTCTAATGTATAAATTGTACTCCATAAGAACTAATATTAGCGATAATGAATTAATCAAATTACCTTCAATAAAAACTGACAGCAATTATTTGATTTATTAAATGCTATCTAAACTTCTAGAAAGTTTTACATAAACCTAATAAATAAAAAAAACTTTATTAAATGGGTTATTACCTTTTATATAATTGGCAGCATCAAGAATTACTATCAATTTAGGTCCCAATAGTTTAATGACTTCAGATTTTAAAAGTCCTCGAATATGCTTTTCTTTTGACGAATCTTAAATCACGTTAAAATTAATAAGATTTTAATCATAAAAAAAATACTACCAAAATAAAACGCATTTTTTTCAAATCCAGCGTTTATTATTTGCTCTTCTTCACTAACTACATGCACTTCTTTTCCTTGCTCTTCAAAGTAATGTTTGATTTCGGTGGTTCTTGTAGTTTTTCCACTGCTAGGAATACCAGTAACAATAATTAAAGGCATTTTGATTTTTTTATGACTTTAATGGAAATGTTAAAAACATTAACATCCTTTACAAATCTTTGAGGTTAAGTTATTTATCATTATTTATCACCATGTTATTTATTGAAGCAGTGGCGTCGGATACATTTCTACTTGGTGTTAAAACATAGTCACAGAGTAATTTTGTACTCTGTGACATAGTCAAAAAACGTGATTTTACCGATGGATAAACCACTGTGAAAATCAGTATACACGTTAATGGAAATTTTTGGAAATTAATGAAAATCATTAGAACCCATTGGAAATCTTTAGAAATCATTGCAACTCAACTGGCAATACCATATTCCTACACAGCATAAATGCATCTATTAGATATACAAGAAACATTTACGATAGATATCCATAAAATATCAGAAAATATATATGTTACATCCAGTGTTGTAAATTATCTATATAAATTCATATAGATAAATTAATCTAGATTCATATTTTTTATCTATTTATATGTATCTAGATTCTAGATAGAATCAAAAAATATAAATTATATGTACCTGTATATATATATATAATTTTTTATTTAAACTATTTAAATAATATTTATAAAAAATCGACTGTCGCGTAAAATTCCAGTTAAATATGTATGTTTTTCTTTAGTAATTTTCCGCATTCCATAGTAATTCTTCAAATGATCTATCGTTGTTACTACCTAAATTATTTCATCTATTATCTGTTATCTATATGAAGTTTAAATAGTTTATCTATTATCTAATACTAGATAATTTTTGAAAGAAAACAAATTTATCTATATCTATATAATTTCAAAATTATCTATTTACAACACATCCGCACTGCACATACAGATGTCCTCCTAATCCAGGCAGCACACAAACGTCATATGACGACATTGACACGTCTTAATGACGTCTCGTACGTAATTATGACGCCAATAAAAGGTAATGTGCTGCCTGGGAATATCCACTGTATGGATGTCCACATAAGGATATCCATCTACAGTACCTCTAATAGATATGCCAAAAAAAATTTATTAACATGTATAAAACATCCATAAAAATTTTCCATTAGGCACTGAATGAATATATACGTCAGCTGAGGTATCAATAACAAGACGTTCAAAATTGAGATTAGGAAATCTATATCTTTTACTCAAACTTGAAAATTCCAAATAACACCCGCTACTTTGCAATACATCGTGTTAAAAGCATTTGAAAATTGGAATCTATAAAAGCCCTTAAAAAAATAAATCGGTTGATGTGTTCTTGAGGTATAACTAAAACGTTAAAAAAATAAATTAAAGAAAATTTACAATATGTTATTTATTAAAATAGAATGGTATATACGACATAAACCGACAAAATTAAATAATTAACACTCAGTTACAAAAGACAAAAGTTGTACCATAACTAAGTAGGTATATATACCGCCCAGCCGGCAGAATGTCGTCATTATGACGTAAATAACTAGTCATACTAAGATATATGACGTGAAAAGTCCAAAGAGGTCTTAGAAAAGAACGTCTTTATAATGACGTCATAAGGTGGTCAGGCACAGACGTCTTTTTAATGTACCGTATCACCAGTATGGAACAAATCCACAATTGCATCACTTTGATGGTTATAGTGAAATACAAACAAGTTTGAGTTTGAGGTATAATACTTTTTGTTTATTTTTAGTTTACTACCTTAAAGATTTCACAATTTTCGCAAACAGCAAAATTTTAACCATTGATTTTACAATTATAAGGTTATGTTATAAGTTGATGAAACCATTGGTGAAATAGGTGAAATGCGGTTTTCTGTTTCTAGCTTTCTTTTATTCATTTTTCAATAATTTCTTGTTCTCTCTGTAGCTCAGTTTTGTTGTGTGAGTTTTTTATATTTAATAATAGGATTTCTTATGGAGAAGGTAAATATCATTACGTTAGATTTGTAGGTTAGCTATACCAATTTTGTAAGTTTTTATTAGATTAAAACTTCAATTACTTTAATTCATATATATATCATTTATATTCGTCAACGTTTTCCAAATTATGCTTAGCACGATGGCATTTATTAGACTGGAGTTTAGTTCTAATGTAGATGACGGTCTTTGTGGAGGATCAATTGGATTAGTTTGCAGTTCCTGGTTAACTCCTTTACAAAAGCAGATATTTTGGCCTCCATACAAAACGAGCTCCCAGTATCGAAAGGCACTTTTACAAGGAGACGTACCTAATGAAGAAAACTGGTTGCTAAAATAAAAACAATCCATTTTGAATGTGGTATGTAGTACTTAAGTAATTAAAAACAAGTAAATTACGAATTTATTGATGTCAAAATGTATAAAATAATATGTGATGTTTTTTTTTGTTTGTTTTGTAATAAATATTTTTTATAGTATTATTATTAATACATACCCTATATAAAAACCCGTCAAATTATGACATGAAAAGTACGTCACTAAATGACGTCTTTGGTCTGTGACATTAGTATGTCTTTATGACGAGAGAATGACGTCATAACTGGTCATTAAACTAGTCAGTTCTAGTCATATAATGACTGGTTTCTGACGTCATTTTGACGGCAGTTTGCTAGCTGGGCGGGAGTTCGTTCTCAAAGTCGAACTAAGAATCTAACACGGTATTGAACCTTTTTGCTAATTGTTGCTCGCCAATTTAACTTAAAAGAAATGCAATAGTATCAATAGAAAGAAAAAATTATTGCGATTCAAATAAAACTACTAACAAAACTAAAAGTGCAAATAATTATTTTTAAACACAAACTTAAAGTACGACACAATTTTTAAATAGTATTAGCCTTGATTTTTTGAATTTGACTGAATTTGACAGCAAATGTTTGTTGTACTGCTTGTTTGTCAATAAGAATTTGATCTTAAACCGCGTATTCAAGTTTATTTATGTAATAATGAATAATTATACTAACAAAAAAATGGTTTTTGTGGTGAAAACCACCTTTTATGGCGGCGCTACTTTCAGAAGAGTTCGAAATTTGTTTGCTGTTACTTTTAATAGTACCATTGGCAGTGTTGTAAATAGATAATTTTTAAATTATATAGATACAGATATTTTTTTTTCTTGCAAGAATTATCTAGTATTAGATAATAGATAAACTATTCAAACTTTATATAGATAACAGATAATAGATAAAATAATCTAGGTAATAACAACGATAGATGGAGTTCATTTGAAGAACTACTATAGAATGTGGGAAATTACTGAAGAAAAACATACATATTGTAACTTGAATTTTACGGGACACTAAATTTTTTATAAATTTTATTTAAATAATTTAAATAAAAAATTATATATATATACAGATACATATAACTTACATATTTTTGATTGTATCTAGATACATATAAATAGATAAAAAATATTAATCTAGATTAATTTATCTATATAAATTTATATAGATAATTTACAACACTGGCCATTGGTCAGTACTATTTAAAAAATGTGTATAAAAACTTAAAAGATGGGAAAATATTTTGCAAGAGTTGGAACAGAGAGGTAATATGTAATAATATTTTGAATAAAATAAAATGTTATAAAATAACAACAGGGAATCAAAAAATTTTTAGCCAGATCACCCAAATCGACGGTGGGCGTTACCGTTATCTCTTTCTTGTGTTGTCATAATCACTTATCTACCTTTTGCAGTGTATTTAGTTTATTGTAATATATTTTATTGTATGTACATACACTGTTTTGGATATGTTGTATATATGTATTTGGAAACTATCGCTGCGCACAATTTCGGGAAATCCCCGTCGTGCTGCGAGCAATTTCGAGGAATCCCCGTAGTGCCAAGCTTCAGAGGGGGCTATGCCTCCCCCCCCCCCCCCCGACGTTGAAAATAATACGCTTTTTTTAATAGTTTTATAATTTATGAAGCTTTATCGCTTGCAAGCAAAAGCTTGATGTATAACAAAGTACTATTCAATACCGACTTAATATTTTATATTAACACCATATTCTTCAATACATTATTATTTAAAAATGTCTTACTGTATATTAAAAACACATAAATAAAATCCCTATAAGCATATAAGCCACGATGCCATCAAGAGATTTTTCCTGTGGACGAAGAAAGTAGAAATGCGTTTTACAATAAAATGCAAAAGCGCGCAAACAATGATCGCCGCTTATTTCTGTCGTCAGCGTGATTCACCGAGCAGTGTATTTTTACATTAAATAATGAACCAAATGTTCAAAACACGCCATATTGGAAAAACCTTAAGGTTAATATTTCCACCAGAACTAAACTTTTCTGGATTTAAATTTTCTTACATTTCAAATGGGTCGATAATATTATTATTAAAAATTCCAGTCCAGATATTAATTTTGTGAGAGAAGCAATAGTTTACTTACGTTACTTAATTACCGACAAGCAGTGGGCTAACGTAAGAAATTGTGTCTACAATAGACTAGAGTATTACCATTGGTATTACTTAGCTGAAAACGGGGGATTATTTGAATATTTAATTTAATTTATTGTTTGGTGACTATTACTTTTTGAAGTTTTAATAAAAAACATTTTTATACTTGCTACTTACTTGCCGTTTTATCATAAAACTAATGCAACTTTGAAAGTGGACACTCTGTATACAGTTTGTGAAATCATCACAGCATATAAACACTTTCATTTCCCGTTGAAGCAACGATGTACTCTATGGATGTACTGGCACAAGTTTCTTTTAGTTTTATTAGGAAAATTGTACATTTTTCCTTTGCATCAGGTAATAAGACGAATGTGTCGGTGGAACAAGTCAAGATTTTTATTTTTTAATTTTTCAAACATATTTACTTAAAAATATAAAATTGACAAATCAGTAATCACATAATTAAAAACATGATTTAGATTTCTGTCGAGAATTGACAAAGGCTATCGGCACAATGTAAGATTACTTTTTTAGTCCAACTACAAACTGGCAAAATGTATACCCACACAGCACAAGCATATCCAATGGATATGAAATGTACACACCAACCATGGATACCGGAGGTGCATCGAACATCCATATTTAATATTATGGAGCAAGGATGGAGGTTCATTGGATATATCATTCCGTCACGGAAAGATCTTCATAGTATGTCCATAGGACCTCCAGGTGGATCAACATTTTACATCCATATGGAGATATATTGAACAGTCATATGAACGTACAAAATACATACATATGGAGGTTCAATGAACATTTAATTAAAGTATAATAAACATTCATTTTTTTATAGAACCTTCATATGTAGGTAAAATATATGTGCATATCTATATATTAACAAAAAATATGGCCACACGTCAAATAAAGTCAATACAAAATGCCAATAGTGATATTTTCCAGATGCAACAACTCCGGTTGGTCCACAGAAAATATGACCACTTGTTCATTTTCACTCAAACACAATCGAACTTTTTTATTTACACATTCTCTCATTTTTCTAGAGCTTTTATCCATTATTTATATTATAGGAATCCAAATACTTACTAGATTAATGTACAGCAAAAGTAAATTCAAATATGCAAAAATACCTTGTCTTTACCCAATAAACACATCTGTACTGGCAATGTACTCCTTAGCCGACACTCAGAATGCTGGCAATGTACTAAAATGAAGTACACTGCCGGTAACCAGGTGACACACCGGCCGATATATTGCTGAATGAATCTTGCCAATGCAGAAATTGCATCGAACCAATATCGGCAAGTTATGTATATTAATACAAGTTAAATGCAGAATGCCAGTGAAATCTGTGCAATATAATATGTACTTTGCCATCACATAAATAGTGCGCAATTTTAAAAGCATTGGCAATGTTAGCAACTTAACACAAATTAAATGCATACAATGGTATTATCATTTTTAATTTAATTAATAAAACAATTTGGAAACTTAACATACAATGTACATTCATTCTGTGCTTATGTTTATTGGCGTCTTTCGTACACACTACTCCTGGTGTTTATTGCGTGTTATAAAGCTGGACCACAATTTGAATTTTTTCTTATGGATACTGTAAAATAAAAATTACATTGTAATGCTACTCAAATAACTTATGCACTTTTTTAGCAATTTCTAAACTAAATTTTGAAGTTTTTGAAGTAATTATAAAGAATTGCTTTGTAAAAAGTCGTGAAATAAAATACAACATGAAAGTCAAGTTTGGCAGTAATGCACTTGAAATCACATTACGTTAATATACATATAAAGTTAATGTTTTAAGTTTTAACCTATAAACTATAAAATACTTTGAAGCCTCTTACAATAAATGAAATTTAAAATATTTTTATAAATTTGTTTTGCTTGATCCAGACCAATTACTTGGTTAAAACATGTCTCGTTTGCTGTATCTTTTCATCCAACAAAGTAGATTAAATCGATCTAAAAAAAAATTTCAATTAAATACAACTCAGCAATAAGAATAATGAATTCAGAAATTGTAGATAACTTACAAACTGGCTCTTAGATTACAAATTCCAAAGTCATTATATATTTTCTCAAAAACGTGTTAGTTTTTAGGTTATATATTTATTATTAAGAAATAATTTATATTTGAATTTAATACTTACTTATTTTGTTAAACCATCCTAAATGATGAAAAACAACGAAATTTTAAAGCACAAAATGGTTTGCATACGATAAATACAAGCTAAACAAAAAGCCAAAAAGTTTGCATGTGCAACAGTGTGCAATACGCGAAAACCTTGGCGAAAACAAACGAACAACGAAGAAAGTTTAAATTAAACCACGCCAAGTGTTTTTTTTTACTTTTTCAATTTTTCATTAAATTTGTTGTTGCATGTTAAATATTTACTACAAATGTTAAATTTTAGAGAATATAATTATTTCTAAATAATTTTGATAAAAAATAGCAACTCACAAAATTATGTAACATGATACATAAAAAAAAATGTTTCCGAACATAACACTTATAACACTTAAGATAATCCTATTTCACAGATATCCATGAATGTATATAAGGTGCATATACAATGGATATTAAACTATGGATGTACATCAATGGATATTATATGGATAAATATGTATATCCATTGCATCTCGCGTGCTGTGTGGGTATCTACTAAAGCCTGTTCTACATTGTACTTTTTGCGTCCAAGCTTACATCCAAGTTTCTATGAACTAGAACTTGTCAAAGAAAAAAGTATAGTGTGAAACAGAAAACTTCCCACACAGCACAAGCATATCTAATGGATATTGTAATGTTCTTATACACTTTTAATATAAAAGAAAAGCAAACTCTGGTTTTAAAACGTTTATTGAAGAACGTGCTTGTAGTACGTACATTTGTTAATAATTGAATGTTGTTGTCAATCAAACCACTCGCACTATATGCGCAGCAAATATCGCTATTTATTACTATATACATAACAGATATGAAATGTACACACCAACCATGGATACCGGAGGTGCATCGAACATCCATATTTAATATTATGGAGCAAGGATGGAGGTCCATTGGATATATCATTCCGTCACGGAAAAATCTTCATAGTATGTCCATAGGACCTCCAGGTGGATAAACATTTTACATCCATATGGAGACATATTGAACAGTCACATGGACGTACAAAATACATACATATGGAGGTTCAATGAACATTTAATTAAAGTATAATAAACATTCATTTTTTTATAGAACCTTCATATGTAGGTAAAATATATGTGCATATCTATATATTACCAAAAAATATGGCCACACGTCAAATAAAGTCAATACAAAATGCCAATAGTGATATTTTCCAGATGCAACAACTCCGGTTGGTCCACAGAAAACGTGTTTTTTCTATTCTCGTCATTATTTAATATGACCACTTGTTCATTTTCACTCAAACACGATCGAACTTTTTTATTTACACATTCTCTCATTTTTCCAGAGCTTTTATCCATTATTTATATTATAGGAATCCAAATACTTACTAGATTAATGTACAGCAAAAGTAAATTCAAATATGCAAAAATACCTTGTCTTTACCCAATAAACACAAATCAATGGGTCTGTACTGGCAATGTACTCCTTAGCCGGCACTCAGAATGCTGGCAATGTACTAAAATGAAGTACACTGCCGGTAATCAGGTGACACACCGGCCGATATATTGCCGGATGAATCTTGCCAATGCAGAAATTGCATCGAACTAATATCGGCAAGTTATGTATATTAATACAAGTTAAATGCAGAATGCCAGTGAAATCTGTGCAATATAATATGTACTTTGCCATCACATAAATAGTGCCCAATTTTAAAAGCATTGGCAATGTTAGCAACTTAACACAAATTAAATGCATACAATGGTATTATCATTTTTAATTTAATTAATAAAACAATTTGGAAACTTAACATGCAATGTCCATATATGTACTGAAAAAATTTTTAAAAATATAAAAAACCTATTTACATTCATTCTGTGCTTATGTTTATTGGCGTCTTTCGTACCCACTACTCCTGGTGTTTATTGCGTGTTGTAAAGCTGCACCACAATTTGAATTTTTTCTTATGGATACTGTAAAATAAAAATTACATTGTAATACTACTCAAATAACTTATGCACTTTTTTAGCAATTTCTAAACTAAATTTTGAAGTTTTTGAAGTAATTATAAAGAATTGCTTTGTAAATAGTCGTGAAATAAAATACAACATGAAAGTCAAGTTTGGCAGTAATGCACTTGAAATCACATTACGTTAATATACATATAAAGTTAATGTTTTAAGTTTTAACCTATAAAATACTCTGAAGCCTCTTACCATAAATTAAATTTAAAATATTTTTACAAATTGGTTTTGGTTGATCCAGACCAATTACTTGGTTAAAACATGTCTCGTTTGCTGTATCTTCTCATCCAACAAAGTAGATTGAATCGATCTAAAAAAAAATTTCAATTAAATAAAACTCAGCAATAAGAATAATGAATTGGGAAATTGTAGATAAACTCACAAACTGGCTCTTAGATTACAAATTCCAAAGTCATTATATATTTGCTCGTAAACGTTTTAGTTTTTAGGTTATATATTTATTATTAAGAAATAATTTATATTTGAATTTAATACTTACTTATTTTGTTAATCCATCCTAAATGATGAAAAACAAACACATTTTTTCGAAATTTTAAAGCACAAAATGGTTTGCATAAGCCAAAAAGTTTGCGTGTGCAATAATTCAGTGGCGATGATATACGCGAAAACCTTGGCGAAAACAAACGAACAACGAAGAAAGTTTAAATTAAACCGCGCCAAGTATTTTTTTTTACTTTTTCAATTTTTCATTAAATTTGTTGTTGCATGTTAAATATTTACTACAAATGTTAAATTTTAGAGAATATAATTATTTCTAAATAATTTTGATAAAAAATAGCAACTCACAAAATTATGTAACATGATACATAAAAAAAAATGTTTCCGAACATAACACTTATAACACTTAAGATAATCCTATTTCACAGATATCCATGAATGTATATAAGGTGCATATACAATGGATATTAAACTACGGATGTACATCAATGGATATTATATGGATAAATATGTATATCCATTGCATCTCGCGTGCTGTGTGGGTTATCGCGTCTAAACTTTTTTTAAAACTAGAAACGATCCAAGTTTCTATCCAAGTTTGTATCATAAATCATGCGCAGAAAAGAGACAGATAATCACCTGTTTCTTTTTGTTATTACTAAACTTGTTTCTTTGACAAGTTCTAGTTTATAGAAACTTGGATGTAAACTTGGACACAAAAAGTATAATGTGGAACAGGCTTAAGTAATAATAATTAATACTTATTAACTATAATATTGTTAGACGAACCAAACATAAAATGCGTAAAATGCTTGCTTCGGTTTTTAACGTATTTTCAGTAGCGTTCGTAGCGCACAGTACAAAGTCCAGTAGTTTAGTATAGACACAGCATAAATAAGTATAGGTACGTTAGTTTTTAAGCTTGAATTACATTATACTTTTGTCGTACTAGAAACTTTAACAAGTTTGTAAACTAGAAAGTTTAGTTTCTAGTTTTGTGATTTACATTGTCCAAGTTTACAAACTAGAAACTTTTTTCAAAACTAGAAGCTGTCCTATTTTTCGTTCAAGTTTTCATACTAGACTTGCGCAGTTAGGTCTTGTAGCAATGTTACCAACTCAATATTTATTTTGATATCAGGTGTTAATCTCCGCTTAAGCGATTTGTGCTTTTGCTCTTTGGTTTATACTTTGTTTAAAATTATGACATCATAATAGTTTCTTTTTAATACTTAATGATAGGTATAACTTCCATAATTTATAAAATTTAATGAGTTTAACAGTTATCTTTTGTCATTTTGTAAGGTTATTAAAAATGACAGATACGAAAATAGTTGGTATTTCAAGTGTGAAGATCTTTGGTGTGAAGTGATGTACATACTATTGTAGCAAACTTCAAAGAACACCCGTTTGTACAATTAAGGTACAATTCAACTTCTAGTTTCTAAACTTGAAAACAAACTTGTCTTCAAGTTTCTAGTATGAAAAAAGTATAATGTAATTCAAGCTTTTTCGACGGCGCGTAACGATGAGTAGCTTCCATATTAGGGTATTCAACAAATAGCAAGAAATTGACGTTTGTAAATCATTAAATATATATAACCAATTCTAAATTAAAATTACCGTTGATAGTAATTAATTGTTTAGTATTAAACTTTATTAAGCAGATTGTCAGTGGTTGAAACACTATAATTTGTACTGAGAAGATATATTACAAGATTAACTAAATGAATACAGTTATAATACCGTCTGTACTATACGCGGTCTACATTACGACTTAATATATTTGTGTTACTGAACATGCGCGCATATTAATTACATTTTTCTTACAATTCTTTCTCAACACTCCCACTAATTGTTAGCAAAAAGAAAACATAAATTCAAGATTGTTAACATTACAAAGAAAAACTTATTACAAACAAATAACTAAATATATTCTAATATAATTACGTAGTTACTCTTTCACGCATACCAAAGAGTGATTTCAAACGATTAAATTTTTCTTTGCTGATCGGTTTGGTTGTTATATCCGCCAATTGTTCATCAGATGGCACATAAACAACTTCAATATCTCCAAATCGTTTCCCTTGCTGCATTGGATACTGCTACGTACTCCGCTTCAGTCGTAGAAAGCGAGACCGTCCGTTGCCGTTGACTGGACCAAGTAACGGCTCCTCCGTTCAGTTTGAAAATATACCCCGAAGTTGATCTTCTTGTAATGGTATCATTCGCGAAATCAGAATCGGAAAATCCTATTAGTTTTGTAGATTCTTGTGATACTCCGTATTGGATCTCAACATTTGCGGTATGTTTCAAATACTTAATGATCCGTTTTACAGCATTCCAGTGTGACATATCGTATTTATTAAGAAATCTACTAACTAAACCGACTGCGTAACTAATATCCGGTCTACTAATAATTGCGATAAACATTAAAGCTCCCACTGCTTCCCGATATGGAACTTGATCCATATGCTTTATTTCGGTTGCGGTGGTCAGGATAGTATTTACGTCTACAGGCACGTTTGTTACTTTCGCGTCAATCATATTGAACCTTTTTATGACTTCTTGTATATAATTAAATTGATGAATAAAAATAGTTCCATTTTGACGATTTCGTTCAATTTCTAAACCCACAAAATAGTTTAAAAATTCAGTAACTGTAATTTCAAACTTATTTTTTAATTCTTCAAGAATTTCATTAATCGCTGTCTTATCTTTGCTCATCATAAGACCGTCGTCTACAAAAATCACTATAATAACTTTATTTTTATTAGCTTCTCTCTTATATACACATCGGTCTGCATCACATTGTTTAAAACTTAAACTTGTTAAAAACTTGTCTATAGTTTTATTCCAACATCTAGGCGCCTGTTTCAATCCGTACAGGGCTTTCTTTAATTTACACACTACACCAGGTTTTACGTCTGTGCCTTCTGGAAGTGACATATAAATTTCTTCTTCTCAATAACCGTTCAGGAAAGCGGTTTTTATATCGAACTGAATAATTTTCCAATCGTGTGTTGCCGCTAACGCAAGCAAAATTCTTATAGTATCATATCTTGTAGTGGGCGAAAACGTTTCATCATAATCTAATCCCTTGATTTGGTTATATCTTTTAGCACAAAGCCTAGTCTTGTAACGTGATATTTCCCCATTAGGCGTTCTTTTCACTTTAAAAACCCATTTAGAGTTGATTACGTTTTTATTGTTCGGCTTTGCCACTAATTCCCAAGTATTGTTTTTCTTTAATGCCTCTAATTCTTCCTTAATCAATTGTTTCCATTTTTCCGAGTTGACGCTTTTTATCGCCTCGTCGTAATTTTGAGGAATGTCTATTTCTACACAATTTGTTTCAAACTGTTCATATTTGCGTGGTACTCGTAGCGTCTCACGTTGTCTTAAATTATAAGGAGTTTGTGAAGAAGTCGATGACTCTATTTCTTCTTGTGGAAGTTCTTGTTCAATTTCTTGCAGAACCTCTTCTTCCTGATCACTTGCTTCATTTTCCTCTATTTCTATCTTTGTAGTATTGTGCCGAGTTTTAGTAAAACACGCATTTTCATTGAAAATCACGTCTCTAGAAACACTTATTTTATTTGTTTGAGGATCTAAAAGCCTGTAATTTGTAGAGTTTCCGTCATACCCAACCATCATTAATTTTTTGCTTTTCGAATCTAACTTTGTACGTTTTTCTTTTGGAATGTGCATGTATGCGTCACACCCAAATATTTTAACGTGACTTAAATTGGCTTTCTTTCCAGTCCGCATTTCATAAGGTGTTTTCTCTGTTTTACTATTCAAAGTTCGGTTCAATATATACACTGCTGTGTTTACAGCTTCACCCCATAAATTTGCAGGTAAATCCTTTTGATATAGCATCGATCGCGCACTTTCGACAATTGTCCGCATTTCGCGTTCCGCTTTACCATTTTGTTGTGGAGTATATGGAGCTGTTCGTTCTATATCAATTCCAGTTTTTATTAGAAACTGCCGAAAATGTGTGTTAATATACTCAGTTCCATTATCGACGTGTAATGTTTTTATTGAATAACCAAATTTGTTTTTACACGTAGTAACAAAATTTTTGAAACATTCAAACACGTCTGTCTTATGTTTGATAAAGTACACTACTCGGTAACCAGTACAATCGTCTTTAAATAGAACAAAGTAATTAGCACCGTTTATTGTCGATGGTGACATTGGCCCACAAAGGTCACTGTATATTAACTCACACGGTTTCGTATTTCGTACTACGCTCAAGAAAGGAAGTTTATGTTGTTTACCGTAAACGCACACTTCACAAAATTTTCGATCAACATTCTTTAAATCTATTCCTTCAATTAAACCTTTTGATGCCATTTCTTTTAACGTTTTGAAATTGACGTGTCCAAGTCTATTATGCCACATTTCAAACTTCTCAGTATCCGTTACCACATTTCCTTCATAAGAAATGATAGTATGAAACTGTAGGTAATAAAGATGATTGTTCGATACACGTGCTGCACTAGCCGTAAGTTTATTGTTTTCATAAATATATGCGTGCTTGTTTTCTTTTACTATTTTCATTCCTTTGCGCGTAATAACTCCTTCTGAAAACAAATTCTTTCGAAGGTCAGGAACATATAGCACATTTGTTATTATTGCGTCATGCCACGCACCGTTTAATAATTTACGTATTTTAATGGTTCCTTTGCCTTTTACTGCAAGAGTTTTATTGTTTCCTAATGTCACTGAAGTTTCATTATCGGATTCTTCAAACGTATGAAAAAATTCGCGCTTAAAACTCATGTGTCCAGATGCACCACTATATAATATCCAAGTATCATCTTTTGATTCCGTCACAAAGACAAAATCTTCTTCTATTGTAAAAGCTGATACGTTTCCTTGTGGTTTCGATTTGTTATCTGCTTTGGTACTTTTTGAGTTTTGTTTTTTTGTTGGATTAGGACAATCTCTTGCAAAATGCCCTTTCTTTTGACAATTGTAACAAGTGAATTTCTTTTTATGCTTAATATTTACAGTTGGTTTTAGTTTCACTTGTGCCGTAAACGCATTGTCAACATCTTCTACCGCTGCTAGATTTGCTTCTTCGTCAAGCAATCTTGCAGTAAGATTTTGAATCGTCTGACGTTTCTCTTCTACTGATAGCCACGCTTGCCTGACACTTTTAAATTTATCTGGTAATGAAGTAAGCATTTTCGTCATCACTGCTACATCACTAATTACGTCACCAGATTCTCTAATTTGTTTAGCTAAGTTTTCTACTTTAGCAACATGAAGCGCAACACTATCATTTGGATTCATTCGGTACTGATGGAAACGTTCTTGATACATCATTTTATTCATTTCAGATTTTTCTTGGTAGATGGTGTCCAACCGATCCATTATTTCTTTTGCACTTGTACAGTTCTCTACTAAAGTGATTTGCGCAAGCTCCATGCCCGACGTTAAGGTGAACATAGCTACGGCGTCCATCTTGTTCCAAGAAGCAAATTCTTTTGTTTCTTTTGACTCTAGTTTTATGAATTCTCCAGTTGTAATCTCATAACAACCCTTTGCACGTGAAGCACACTTCATTTGAAACTTCCATTGCTGGTAGTTTTTGCCATCAAACTTGCTGATGGATCCTACGTCAATCTTGTCAGCCATCTTTACTGTACACACGTAAAACTGATTTACGATCCACTTTACTAATATTTCACGTCCACTGGGCCCATAACCTATTAAACTTTATTAAGCAGATTGTCAGTGGTTGAAACACTATAATTTGTACTGAGAAGATATATTACAAGATTAACTAAATGAATACAGTTATAATACCGTCTGTACTATACGCGGTCTACATTACGACTTAATATATTTGTGTTACTGAACATGCGCGCATATTAATTACATTTTGCTTACAATTCTTTCTCAACATTTAGAATAAAATGAAAATATATGTATATTTTGTAGATAGCCACTATGCAAAATATCCTCTCATTACCATTTGTACAACGTTACTAAAGTAACCTGTGACATTGCGTTTTAACAATTCTTACTGTTACAGCAACGTAATCATAAGCTCTTATGTCAGGGTAAATAACATTAACGTTACAGTCATCTACAGTGATATGCTGTTATTTTATAACGTTGACACACTGTTGTTTTATAAGGTTGACATATTGTTGTTTTATAACGTTGGTGTACTTTTGTTTTATAACCATAAGATTCTGTTGTTTTATAAGGTTGATATTCTGTTGCTGTAGAGAATTTATACATTTTCTGAAAGATGTCTTAATGAGATTTTGAATATTTGCTAATGTTGCAATACATGAATTATAATTGTTTCTCATAGGTACTGTTAAAAGATAAATATGTACTCTCTGTACGGCGAAAAGATAGAGTTAATCCCTCCCATCAAATACGCGCTAAATTTGAATAAATATTTTTTATTGGTTAAAATTTTCAAGTCAGTAATACAACAAACACCAGTATTTAATGACATACTGCAGTTTGACCTGAGTTTAACGTTCGACATTTTGGTTAATTTATTCGCGGTTTTAAGTTTTTGTTATTTCCATTCTTTTGAAGACATTTGTGTATATGCATGTGGAGGATGACTTCTTCATCTGAATCCTTCTAAACGTCTTTTTTTATACAGAATGTTATTTAACCTCCCATAAAATATGTTATGTTAGTTCGTCAAATTTGTTAATACGTAAAAATTTAATGAATCGCTTGTTTATACGCGTTTTAAATGTTTAGTTGTTCCCTCCAAGTATTATTTGATAAATTTTTAAAATAAGTCGTATAACTAAATTATTAAATAAAGTTGTAAACGTATTTATTTGTTATAAGTAGAAATTTATAATTTTGTACATTTATTGAAGATTATACGTTTTCCTATGTACTTTAATCTTTAATGCCTATATTATACATTACTTCATTTTTGAATTTTCGCGCTTTTACTAATTCGAGCCTTGTAAACTTGTCTCTTCATACATTTGGTTTAAATTATCATACAAAATTGAAGGAGGGGCTTAACTCTATCTTTTTGCCGTACAGGGAATAGTAACCCAATAAACACAGAAAGTCCAGCAGTGTACAATGCCATTACAGCGATTAAAGGCAAAATGCGTTTATTGTTTTTGTAGTGCATAAAAAGTACACATTCTGTACGTAAAACACAGTACTATAAACAACGCATTTTGCCATTACGTTTAAAACACATTTTTATTCGCAGATTATTCGATTTTGTTCGGTTCTCGTCGCCGTCACCGTGAAGTAGCTCGTAGCTCGTAGCTCTTCCCCTACCCTTGTTTTTGTTACTTTTGTCTTTGCTTTTGGTTTAGCATAAGCTATACAAAATCTTGTATTTATCGTATGCAAACCATTTTGTGCTTTAAAATTTAGAAAAAAATTTTTATCATTTAGGATGGACAAACAAGTAAGTATTAAATTCAAATATAACGGATATTATTTCTTATTAATAAATATATAACTTAAAAACTAACACGATTTCACGTAAACATAAAGTGACTTTGGAATTTGTAGTTAATGGGATGTTAGTTTGTGAGTTATCTACAATTTCCCAATTCATTATTCTTATTGCTGAGTTGTATTTAATTGAATTTTTTTTTAGATCGATTCGTTAGTTGGATGAAAAGATGCAGCAAACGAGACATGTTTTAACCAAGTAATTGGTCTGGATCAAGCAAAACAAATTTGTAAAAATATTTTAAATTTAATTTATGGTAAGAAGCGTCAGAGTATTTTATATTTTATAGGTTAAAACTTAAAACATTAACTTTATATGTATATTAACGTAATGTGATTTCAAGTGCATTACTGTCAAACTCGACTTTCGTGTTGTATTTTATTTCACGACTATTTACAAATCAATTCTTTATAATTACTTCAAAAACTTCATAATTTAGTTTAGAAATTGCTAAAAAAGTGCATAAGTTATTTGAGTAACATTACAATGTAATTTTTATTTTACAGTATCCATAAGAAAAAATTCAAATTGTGGTGCAGCTTTACAACACGCAATAAACACCAGGAGTAGTGGGTACGAAAGACGCCAAGAAACATAAGCACAGAATGAATGTAAATAGGTTTTTTATATTTTTTAAATTTTTTTTTAGTACATATATGGACATTGTATGTTAAGTTTCCAAATTGTTTTATTAATTAAATTAAAAATGATAATACCATTGTCTGGATTTAATTTGTGTTAAGTTGCTAACATTGCCAATGCTTTTAAAATTGTGCACTAATTATGTGATGGCAAAGTACATATTATATTGCACAGATTTCACCTGCCTTCTGCATTTAACTTGTATTAATATACGTAACTTGCCGATATTGGTTCGATGCAATTTCTGCATTGGCAAGATTCATCCGGCAATATATCGGCCGGTTTGTCACCTGGTTACCGGCAGTGTACTTCATTTTAGTACACTGCCATCATTCTGAGTGTACATTCCCAGTACAGACCCATTGATTTGTGTTTATTGGGCATGTATTAAATGAATTATATTGAAATGTGAAATTGCTAAATGTTTTATCATTCCGATCAGTCTTATGCAGTATTGTTTTATTCTTTCTACTTACATTTTGAAATAATGCTACTTACAACAACAAACAATTTTGCAAAATGTACTCATTATTTGCCACAAATTTTACTACTTATGAAAAGTTACCTTTACCTGCTAATATTTTGTTAAATTTAAAAAAATCTTTAGTCAAATCAAAGTGATATGTATATTTATAGTTCAATAAAATCATTTTCTCATTCTTCTAAAATCATTTTTAATAACAGAAAATGTACATTATTCTTGTGATAGAATTACGTCTTGTGTATTTTTCATATGTTTTCATTGTACTACATCAAATATAAACGCTCAGTACCACCAGTGTTGTGACAGGTACTCATTTTTTGGTACCTAGGTACAGGTACAGGTACATTTATTTAAAAGTACCTAAGTACAGGTGCAGGTACAGATTTGGCAAACGTACCTAGGTACAGGTACAGGTACAAAAAAAATGTACCTTAGAATTTCAGGTACTTTTTAGGTACTTATTTATGATCATAAAAAATACAAATTTAGTAAACCAACTCTTATTTGTGCAATCTCATTGAAAAACGATAGAAATCATTACAGCTATAAAATGCATGAAATGATTGAAATCAATCAACGACGCTACTATATTAATCACTGTTGATGACACACACAGTAGCTAATGTGAATCTCAGTAAAGATATTAAAATTTATACAACTTTTGTAATTGCAGTTTATTGAGCAATGCTATTGTTGTTTATTGTATGAAGTGCAGTATTTAATAATAAAAATAGGATTACTTATTCTTAAATGTTTTTCTTAAGGTTTTGGGACTAAATTATAAGATACTGAACGGGAAGGGTAATGCATGGCAGTTTGGTGATACAGTTGACGTCGTGTTTACAGCATTTATGTTATACCGTTGGTTATACCCGTCTCGGCTATGTTTATGTAATTTAGTATAATACAAACTCAAATATGTAGTTTTTAGAATAAGTCATTAAGCACGTATTGTTTATATAAGCAGAAATACGATTCGTAATAAATTTTATTATAATGTCATTGTGTTATATAATCAGTTATAATTGTTTGCTTTTTTCTAGAACTCTATAACTCTTTTCTCTAAAAATCATCTTCTATTTTATACAAATTATTACGTTTCGAAATTTATCGCATTCGGTTTGATATCCTGGCTACTCATGTTAACAGTCCGATTGCATTGTTGTAAATGATTCACTGCCTACATTTGCACTTTTAACAAGGAAGTTTTATACACATTAACGGTACCCTTCGGGTATCATTAAGGAAAAATTGCGTAGGTCATGTACTATTTTTGGAAGGTTTTAGTAATTTCAAATGTGATTAAGTCCGAAAGAAATATATAAAGTGTACAATACATGTACGCTTAAAAGTACCTATTTTATTAGGTACTTAGGTACAAAGGTACTTTCTAAAAAGTACCTAGGTACAGGTAAAGGTACATAAATTAAAAAGTACCTTTCTAGGTACTTAGGTACACAAAAATTACCTAGGTACTTATACCTAGGTACATTTACCTAGGTACATCCCAACACTGAGTACCACTATAAATGTATTCAAACAATGTAATCTAAATCTGTTCAACTGTTAATACAAATAATTCAAACTTGTTTTATCTCATTGCATTCAGCCCGTACTTTCTATTGGTTGTGGAGAAAATATACTCTCTCCAACACTTATTCTCCTAACAAGAACCCAAGCAACTATAAATCTCCAATAATTTTAAATAAAATATTCTCAGAAAGTAAAGTAGCTAAATTTTTGCCATCTTATTGGCCAGTTTTTTTACAAATTCGCAGAAATTGTACGCAGTTTTGTATTACTATCGTTTTGATTATTCTCCGTTTTTTGGTATTTAATTTGATTAACCCCATGCAACCAATAACAGTATACTCGCAAGTTTTTTAATTAAGTTTTAAAACGAATAAAATAAACTAAAAACTTATATATAAAAATTATTTTATTGTTGACGTTGAAGTATACATACTCAAATTGATGACGAAAAACGTACTAGTGGGGTATGTTATAAACAGTTACAAAGGTATTTAAAAGTGATATAATAAAACAGCGATGTGATTGGCTAGAAAATTATCTTTAACTTGAGCAAAGTTGACAAAATAGAACAAAATTAACAAAGAATTTTGTATTTTTAATTAAATTAATGAAAAAACGTAGTGAACCATCCAATAATAATATTTTTTTTTTAATTTGTTACCTGTTTCGATCTCTTTAACATTGTTAGGTCAGACTAAAAAAATACTCATTTAAATACATATACAGGGTTTTTCACGTAACCCCCCAGCCGGCAGGATGTCGTCATTATGACGTAAATAACTAGTCATACTAAGATATATGACGTGAAAAGTCCAAAGAGATCTTAGAAAAGAACGTCTTTATAATGACGTCATAAGGTGGTCAGGCACAGACGTCTTTTTAATGTACCGTATCACCGGTATGGAACAAATCCACAATTGCATCACTTTGATGGTTATGGTGAAATACAAACAAGTTTGAGTTTCAGGTATAATACTTTTTGTTAATTTTTAGTTTACTACCTTAATGATTTCACAATTTTCGCAAACAGCAAAATTTTAACCATTGATTTTACAATTATAAGGTTATGTTATAACATGATATGAAACTGATGAAACCATGGTGAAATAGGTGAAATGCGGATTTGTGTTTCTAGCTTTCTTTTACTCATTAGTTACTTTTCAATAATTTCTTGTTTCCTGTAGCTCAGTTTTGTTGTGTGAGTTTTTTTATTTAATAATAGGATTTCTTATGAAAAAGGTAAATATCATTACTTTAGATTTATAGGTTAGCTATACCAATTTTGTAAGTTTTTATTAGATTAAAACTCAATTACTTTGATTCATATATATCAGTTATATACGTCAACGTTTTCCAAATTATGCTTAGCACGATGGCATTTATTGGACTGGAGTTTAGTTCTAATGTAGATGACGGTCTTTGTGGAGGATCATCCAGCCGGCAGACTGTCGTCATTATGACGTAAATAACTAGTCATACTAAGATATATGACGTGAAAAGTCCAAAGAGGTCTTAGAAAAGAGCGTCTTTATAATGACGTCATAAGGTGGTCAGACACAGACGTCTTTTTAATGTACAGTATCACCAGTATGGAACAAATCCACAATTGCATCACTTTGATGGTTATAGTGAAATACAAACAAGTTTGAGTTTGAGGTATAATACTTTTTGTTTATTTTTAGTTTACTACCTTAAAGATTTCACAATTTTCGCAAACAGCAAAATTTTAACCATTGATTTTACAATTATAAGGTTATGTTATCTGTTTCTAGCTTTCTCTTATTCATTTTTCAATAATTTTTTGTTCCCTGCTGTAGCTCAGTTTTGTTGTGTGAGTTTTTTATATTTAATAATAGGATTTCTTATGAAGAAGGTAAATATCATTACGTTAGATTTGTAGGTTAGCTATACCAATTTTGTAAGTTTTTATTAGATTAAAACTTCAATTACTTTGATTCATATATATCAGTTATATTCGTCAACGTTTTCCAAATTATGCTTAGCACGATGGCATTTATTGGACTGGAATTTAGTTCTAATGTAGATGACGGTCTTTGTGGAGGATCAATTGGATTAGTTTGCAGTTCCTGGTTAACTCCTTTACAAAAGCAGATATTTTGGCTTCCATACAAAACGAGCTCCCAGTATCGAAAGGCACTTTTACAAGGAGACGAACCTAATGAAGAAAAACTGGTTACTATGCGAAATAAAAACAATCCATTTTGAATGTGGTATGTAGTACTTAAGTAATTAAAAACAAGTAAATTACGAATTTATTGATGTCAAAATGTATAAAATAATATGTGATGTTTTCTTAATTTTTACCATACTGTAACAGACCCATCTCAACCGGTTGCCACGTGCCCATCTTTATCCCAAATGACAGAGGAAAAGGAAGTGGCGCCAGCGCGTGAGAAAAGGGAACGAAAGAATAGAATGGCGCGTAATGACGAATACGTTTATTATTAGACATTTTTTCCATTATAGTGTTTTTTTTTGTAAAATTAATGCTGTTCCTACGTGTTTTAATGATTGTGTTTGTTTTCGTAGAATTGTAACTTGGAGTTAATAAATCACTTTCTTTCCTGTGTAAAGTTATATTCTATAACTGGCGCCTAACTCGTGGCAAAGAATACCAAAAAATTGAAAAGTTTGTGAATAAACGCGTTTTTCGTGAACCGGTGTGAGTTGAAAAACTGCATTGTTTGTTCCTTGTTTTCAACGGGTCTTTTGGAACAAAAAAACAAAGTGAAATACGTGGACATTGGCATTAATTGAACAATCATTTAACTATTTAAACTTTTGAAGTGTCTTAGAAATAATAGCATTCTGTGAAGTAAGGAAATGTGTTTCTATTACGTTTGCACGGTATCTTTGAACGACGTAAACAGTTTGTTGACGTGAGTAATTTAACATTTTTTTAAATCTGTTTATACTGTTTTATTAATCACGGAGGAACATAGCAAATACGTATGTAGCTATTGGTTGCGAGGTCGAACCAATATTCCCGATTCTAATACCGATACAATGGCGAGCGTTACGTTGACAGACAAACAATTTCAACAGTTGTTAGCTAGGGTAACGGTTGCAACCGCACCGGCTGCACCGCAGGCAATACAATCTTCTGGAGGAAACTTTTCGAAATGTGCTTCGCGATTTGACGGGCGTGCTGAATCTGATGTTAACGCGTTTATTGATAGCATCGTTGTGTACAAAGACTGCACACAAATCTCTGATGTTAATGCGCTTAAAGGAATTCCAATGCTTCTGGACGGATTTGCAGCCTCATGGTTTCAAGGAGTGAAAACTACCATAGAGACGTGGGAAGATGCGTTGAATCTGTTGAGGGTAACATTCAGTCACCAAAAACCGCCACACAAAATATATCGTGAGCTCTTTTCAAAAGAACAAGATGTCTCTACGACAACTGACGTTTTTGTATGTCGTGCACGTGCTCTTCTATCAAAACTGCCACCAGATTCATTGAGCGAACCAACACAGCTCGATATGGTGTATGGTCTGTTGCACCGTCGTATAAGAGAGAAAGTTTCTCGTGACAAAATAGTCACTTTTAGTGAGCTTCTTAAGGAATGTCGTTTAGTGGAGGAAACCTTCGAGCGTGGATCTGAGCGAGTTGTCGTACCTAAAGAAAATAGGGAACCATCACGCGCTCATCGCTGTGTATATTGCAGAAAAGTGGGACACACTATAGATGATTGTCGTAAATTGGCAAAAAAGCCTAACAATGGTTCAACGACTTCATTTGAAGCAACTACGTCAATATCTTCGCGTGCACCAGCAGCGTCGCCTACACCTAAACTACTACCGCAGACGCCTATTTCATGTTACGGATGTGGAAAACCGGGTGTTGTACGATCAAATTGCCCTACTTGTAAATCGACAACATCAGTGTCTTCTACTGACTTTTGTGTGTTGGATGCGGTACCCAAATATCATGTCGCGCCGCGATCGCGCCCTATTATGGAAATTGTAATTAAGGGATTTCGAGGGACCGGTATATTAGACACGGCTGCTAAACAAAGTGTTGCGGGAAGTAAACTTTATAAACTTTTGCTTGACAGTGGACAACAGTTTGCGAGACAAAAACTGACTGTTCGTTTAGCTGATGGTTGCTGCCGAACTCAGCAAGTATTAGTGACGCAAGTAAAGGTATACTTAATAGGTCGGGTTATACCAACCACTTTTATCGTGTTTCCGGATACGCAGGATAGCAACACTTTACTAGGAGTAGATTTCATAATGGACGCAAAGGTCGCTATTAACATAGTAGACCATCGGTGGTGTTTCACTGATGATCCTCGTCATAAATATGAACTTTCATTCGAGCCACCGAATTTGGAAACTCGAGTATCTACCCTTTCACTCAGTACCCTACGGTCGGATGAAGGAGCCGACCTGAGTACAGAAGAAAAACATCGCCTAAATACATTGTTAACCACGAATGAGCAAATTTTTGCTTCTTTTGGGGAACCAACGCCATATGTGGAGCATATCATCGATACTGGAGATCATGCGCCTATTGCTGTACCTCCTTATCGTATGAACCCTACGAAGGCTGAGATGTTGCGAAAAGAACTAGACGATCTATTGGACCAAGGTATCATAGAAGAATGCGAGTCGCCGTGGGCCGCACCAGTTGTGTTAGTACCAAAAAAGTCTGGAGCAATGCGCTTATGCGTTGACTATCGTAAATTAAACGCGATTACTGTTTGTGACTCATATCCTCTCCCAAGAATGGATGATTTGTTGCATTCAGCCAAAAGAACGAGATACATGACCACAATTGACTTACGGTCTGGGTATCACCAAGTGCGCGTTCAACCAAGTGATATAGATAAGACTGCTTTCACCACTCCGTTTGGGACTTTTAGGTATTTGCGTATGCCATTCGGGTTGCGAAACGCACCCGCCACGTTTCAACGCTTGATGGACAATTTTCGTCGCGGGTTGGGAAGTGTTGTAGTATTAGCATACCTTGATGACTTAATCGTACTTTCAGAAACTTTTGACGATCACTTAAAGGACTTACTATTAGTGTTTTCTCGACTATTACAATTTAAGCTTAGAGCAAATCGCGAAAAATGCTCGTTTGCGTGCGCATCTGTTAAATATCTCGGACATTTACTCACGACTCAAGGTATTCAAGTGAATCCTGAAAAAACATTGGCAATTGCAAATCGGAATATTCCGCGCAATGTTAAGGACGTTCAATCGTTTTTACAAGCTTGTTCTTGGTATCGTAGGTTTATTGACGGTTTCGCCGAAGTAGCGCGACCTTTGTCGGAACTTACGAAGAAGAACGTTAAGTTTGTTTGGAAGTCTTCCCAGCAAGATGCCTATGATCGCCTCAAGCATCTGTTAGTAACAGCACCTGTACTACGGCAGAGCGATCAAGCCCTACCATACACAATCAGGACTGATGCTAGTGCATATGCGATTGGCGCTGTTTTGCTCCAGGGTGAGAATTCTGAAGAACACCCTATTGAGTATGCCAGCCGTCTTCTTACGAAAGCCGAGCGTAACTATTCAACGACCGAGCGCGAAGCGTTAGCCATTGTCTGGGCCTTAGAAAAGTTTAGGGGATATGTGGAGTGTTCACCTATAATAATTTCAACTGACCACCAACCACTTAGATGGCTTATGAGCATGAAATCCCCAACTGGTAGATTAGCCCGGTGGGCATTATCTATTCAAAGTTATAATGTTAAGATCGAGTATTTGCCTGGTAAACGCAACATAGTAGCCGACATGTTGTCGAGACCTCCTTGTGACCATACTGATACGTCGACGTGTGATATCTGCGTAGTGACCATAGACCTTCCGAGTAGAAGTGCTACGGAGATACGTCAATCACAACTAGAAGATCCAGATCTTAAGAAAATTATTGACAGTTTTGAAGACCGACAAGATGATTCATTTGTCAAGTGGACTGAAAGAGGTTATTTAATGTCGTCGGGAGTTTTACATAAGTATTCTTCGGAGGGCGATGTTGAAGAAGCACAGTTTGTTGTACCAACACACGAAAAAGAAAGAGTATTGCGAGAATTTCATGACTCTCCTACTGCTGCACACTATGGTGTTGAACGTACCTATCAAAGAATCGCAAAGCGATATTTCTTTCCTGGGATGCGTCGCTACATATCAGATTATGTGAGATCCTGCGCGGATTGTCAACGATATAAAGCCACTAACCAGAAGCCAGCCGGTTTAGTTCAGACACCCGTATACGCACAGCGTTTTGAAACCTTATCGGTGGACCTATTCGGACCGCTTCCCGAGACAGATACAGGACATAGGTGGATCCTAATCATTGAAGATACTTGCTCCAAATGGGTAGAACTCTTTGGACTTATTCGGGCAACCGCTGAAGAATGCGCGCGAGTGTTAATCAGCGAAGTGTTTTTTCGATATGGTATACCAAGACGTTTGAGTAGTGACAATGGTGGACAATTCATATCCCACATTATGCAACAAGTTTGCTACACTCTTAAAATTTCTCAGTGTTTTACCCCGGTATACCATCCGTCTTCCAACATGGTAGAACGTAAGAACCGTGACCTAAAACCAAGACTCGCTATTTTAGTGCGCGACAAACATGCTACTTGGTTTGAACATTTACCTGCAATCAGGTTTGCTCTTAACACAGCTCCGTGTGAAACTACCGGCTGTACCGCCGCGTATCTGACGTTTGGTAGAGAGTTGCGTACAATTGACGACGTAACCAACGATTTTCGAGCTATTATAAATTGTGAAAATTTGATTCCGCAGATTACTCCGTATTTAAAGGAATTAGCCGACGTCTGGTACGAAGCTAAAGTTACTAGCGAGGCTCATCAAGATTCGCGTAAGAAATATGCTGATCAGAGAAAGCGCGATAGTAAACCTTACAACATTGGAGATCACGTGTGGGTAGAGACTCATGTACTGAGCGATTTGTCAAAACAAATCACTTCTAAATTTGCTCCAAAACCGGATGGACCGTATATAATTACCAGAATAGTGTCTCCTGTAAGCTACGAAGTTGCAAATCTTAGCAATAGTTCGGATCCATTGGGAGTTTATCATGCTTCTGCTCTCAGCCCAGTGATCGGAAAGCAAGACACTGTGCCTGTGAAGGAGTTGCGCCGCCGAGGCCGACCTCGAAACGAAACTCTGGAAGATGAAAATCAGCCTGCTCCCTCGTCGGGACGATCTTCGGGACTAGGGGGGGGGGACTGTAACAGACCCATCTCAACCGGTTGCCACGTGCCCATCTTTATCCCAAATGACAGAGGAAAAGGAAGTGGCGCCAGCGCGTGAGAAAAGGGAACGAAAGAATAGAATGGCGCGTAATGACGAATACGTTTATTATTAGACATTTTTTCCATTATAGTGTTTTTTTTTGTAAAATTAATGCTGTTCCTACGTGTTTTAATGATTGTGTTTGTTTTCGTAGAATTGTAACTTGGAGTTAATAAATCACTTTCTTTCCTGTGTAAAGTTATATTCTATAATACTTGGTAATTTCTATCACACTGAATCATACTTTACCTGGTAAAACTCTCGAATGAATAAAACTATCTGTTAAATTGTAAATAGACTATTATTTTGTGTCACTGCCACTGATTCACTGTTTATTTTAAGGGTTCAAGTTTTTTAATTTTATTATTATGTCTACTAGATTTTTATTTTTAATGTTGATTTATGTAGGTAATGTATAAATGTTTTGTAATAAATATTTTTTATAGTATTATTATTAATACCTACCCTATATAAAAACTCGTCAAATTATGACATGAAAAGTACGTCACTAAATGACGTCTTTGGTCTGTGACATTAGTATGTCTTTATGACGAGAGAATGACGTCATAACTGGTCATTAAACTAGTCAGTTCTAGTCATATAATGACTGGTTTCTGACGTCATTTTGACGGCAGTTTGCTAGCTGGGCCGTTCGTTAAAAGTTTTTATACTTTCAATCAAAATTTAATTTCGATTTTTTCTAATATTAGGTAAATGGTTATTGGCTTTATAATTAAAATATATTTAAAAACGTGTCACTTCCGGTTATACCGGAGTTTTTCAAATTGTTTTGTTATGGATCTTGATAATTTTGTATTTTTACTTTTTACAACAAATTCGCGCCAAAAGAGAGAAAACAAAAGTTTTACCTTATTTTATATATGTAGTTTTATTAATGTAGATGTGTTCGCATTTGAAGAATCGGGACATACACATAAATGTTTAGTAAGTTTATAATGATACAAAACAAACAATACCAAATACAAAACGTTTTCTCCATATATGTTTAAATTGAAGTTATTTTAACATACCAAATAAATCATTAAAATACTATAAACTTTCGTACATGTTTAAGTACACGTCGTAACTTAATGATAATGATTGCGAACACGTTACACATTTATGATTATTTTTTTGTTTCACAATTAAAAAAGAGAAATAATACAACAAAATAAAAATTACATACACAGACACTGGTAAGAAAAATAGATATGTTACAAATTTGTTAAATAATTACCGCATTTTGGAAAATTGTCAGGAGAAGAAGGCATGCTTTCAACGTTTCCAACTTGTAAAACAGCTGACATACCAGTTACTAAATGCATTAAAAAGTGGCAATGAAGAAACCAGAAGCCTGGATTGTTGGCTCTAAATCTAAGCACAACATATCCATTACTTGGTATCATTATTGTGTCTTTAAGAGGAGGATAATCATATCGACGATTAAGACGATTTTGTTTGTCTAAATTTATGGCTTCTTCTAAAGTGCCTTTTCCCGATTCCGGCATTTTCCCAATACCCATAACATGAAAAGCATGTCCATGTAAATGGAAAGGATGATGAAGGCCTTTTTCGTGAACTAAAAAAATGTTTAAAAAATGTTACAATGTTTAAAAAAAATCTCACCTTCGTCTACAAGAATAAGCTCGACTATCGAGTTATACTGTACTTTCAAAACATGAGTACATTTACACGTTACACCACAATTTTCTATGTGCTGATCGCCATTGCAAAAATGTTGAAAATTTAAATCACTATATTGTGAAAGAAGAGGTGACGGTGGCGATTCAAACGTAATATTGTCAATTAATCCTGTTGCGAGAACGACGCCGCTAGCAACTGCATTAAATTATAATAAAAAGTTTTTTTAATAAACAATTTATTACCGAAATGTTTTTCGTAAGTATTTGGCTTAAAAAAATCTTGCGGTTTATGGAAGCGAAAACGAAATGGCAAGTATATTTTTACAATATCATCTCCTAAAATGCCTTTATCTGAATATTCATCGGGGCTCAATTGATTTATACAAATTGCGTCATTACGCGGTTCGTCACAGTCTGCATCTAATGGGTTTAAAACCTAATTTACAAAGATTAGTTTTTATTTAAATTGAAAGTACTATCAAACCTTCCCAATTTGAAGAGAGCTGGTATACGTTGGCCGCGGAGTTTTAGGTATATTCAAACCAATTGTATACTGCAGAACGGCTACTTGGTTAATTTTTAACGGCTTACAGTCTTCTAAAGCTTTTATGTGAATCCAATAAGTACCTCCAACCGTATTAGTATGAAGAATAAAATCGTATCGTTCGGCTAAAACACAGATAGGTTAAAAAATATCAAAAAAAAAAATTGCAATTACCAGATGTAGATATTATAGTATTAACCTCTATAGGTTTTATAAGGTGTCCGTCAGTTGCAATTACAATCATTTTATGGTTTTCTATCGTTACTTGTATTGGACAAATGCTTGCAAGAGCATTAATCATTCTAAACCTATAACGAGAATTTGGATTCACTGTAAATACTTCATAAGAGACATTTGTAAATTTTTTTGTGATAGGATCCTGAAACTTTCCCTTTCCGTTTACAAGTATAGTGTCAGGTCGGTGCGCCGTTTTACTATTTATATAACCGGGTAACTGTTCGTCCATGTATTTATGGCACCAATCTTGTAAGAAGATAACGTGCTCACTGAGATCAAAATCGTACATGAAAGAACGTGAGTTTTTAAATTTTGGTTGACGAACTATTATAGGGCCAGAAAGACCATCCATTTTTTGCAAACCTGTATGAGAATGCCAAAAGTGTGTACCAGGATCATTAGCTTTCCAGGTGTATCTGCAAACACGCGAAAACACATTTATATGAACATTTTTTCAATGAATAAGCACCTGAAAGTATTTCCGGGTAGAATTGGACATTGAGTTACATAAGGCACACCATCGTAAAATTGACTGTCACGTTGCAATACACCGTGCCAATGAATAGTTACCGCAGAAGCAGGTGTTTGATTTACTACATCTATAACCACGGTGTCTTTTTCGCAAACTTCAATGGTAGGACCTGGAATCATGCGATTTACTGTAAAAGCGCTTCTTTCGATGCCATCGGCAAGAACGCATTGACAACCATTAGTATTATTAGGCGTACACACTTCGCAAGCTCTTCAATAAAACCGTTGTAATAAAACGAATCAAATATTTGTCATAATTACTTTCCAAGTACTGAATATTGTTCTAAATGAAACCTATAATAGCATTTTTTTGAATGACCCAGCTTACATTTTCTTGTGCATTCCTGTGGCGTACTTAACCCGTTCGTAATAATAAACTCTTCTATGCTTACATCTTGTACTATGTAAACTTCATCATTCTCAACTTAAAAAAAGTTATAAAATGTCGGTTTTTAGTTTTATTTTTTTACCATATTTTTTTTCTAAACGAATGCTGTATGACAGCGATACAATTAAAAACGCAAGAGTTGCTAAAAGATAACAAAATGGATTCATTATTTAGCGTACTACTAAACAAATTACCTTTTCAACGAAAGAAAAGTAGAAATTTATTTGTTATCATATTTTTAAATATTTACTCTTGTGTACCTTGAATTCGGATTTTTTACTTAATTCTTATACAATTAATTACACTCCTGTTATGTTTGTGTTGTTATCGCCTATACAACCTTAAACTAAACACTATGTTTAGAAACGCTTTTAATTATAATATATTTTCTTATGTATCTACTTTTCTAAAACTCAAATATTTGTGCTTACCTTAACTGTTTGTTATTAAAACAATCCGACGTATAATGAACATAGATTAGAATACTCTAAGCAAGGTTTTGAGTAAAAGATAAACATTATAACTAAACTATGACTATTAGAGTAACTTTATAACGGTATACTGTGTAAAAATTGTAAGATGGCAAAAATTTAGCGACGTTACTCTCAGAGAATAATTGCTATGTTTATTTATCGTAATTGTTTATTTATGGTTGCTTGGGATCAAGTCCTAATTCCGTTGCCATTTTCTTAATTCATTTCCCACTATGCAAAATATCCTCTCATTACCATTTGCACAACGTTACCAAAGTAACCTGTGTCATTGCGTTTTAACAATCCTTAATTACTGTTACAGCAACGTAATCATAAGCTCTTATGTCAAGGTAAATAACATTGTGGTATTAACGTTAGTCAACTACAGTGATATGCTGTTATTTTATAACATTGACGCACTGTATAGTTATTTACACAATTGCATGAAGTGTTTTATTGAAATAAAGCAAGCTGCAAATTTTATAAAATGATTTAATGACACAACAAAAAAAAATAACTAACATGAAATTGACAAGGTAAATAGTATTATAAAATAATAAAATTATCAGCGGCCGGCGACGTAGGTATTGGATCTATATATTAAAATCACAATAAATACTTGAATAGAAAAGGGAACGAACTAACCTTGTAATACTAATAATGTCAGCGGCCGACGACGTGGGTATTGGATCCTGTGGTCACTTGTTCGACGGGGGTCTCCAATAAAATGTTTGGGCAAGGAGCTTCATCCACAGCATTCTTCTCCCAAACTTGACAACGGTGTCACCGGTTTTTTAACACAAGGCGACTCTTCACGTCGCAAAAAAACGGCTCGTATATTCAACCGACAATGATCAAGTAAGTTCGTTATTCGGGTTCAGGCGAGTATCGGAAAGCAGCAAAAGGAAGGGGTATGGTCGGGATACCTGTAAATTTAAATACAAATCCAAAACATACCGCCCACCAAAATCACTATAACAGCGTGATTTTTTTTATGTTGAGGTAACCAAAGAGTAGCTGTTTACGAAATTTTGCAAGCTTTGGCAACATACCACACGATTCTGCAACAAGTGGCAACACCGCTCTGGCGACATTTTTGCGCGGGATGGATCTTTTTCGGCTGGAAAGCATCATCTTTGTTCGTGCCTTCGAAGTGTTAACATCATATTTTTTTGTTCTAAGTATTCTTGTTTTATTGCTCTTTGTGTGTAATATCACCACGTGTTTTATTTCAAGGTAGTACTGTTTTTATTTTAATGTATATCTGATTTAGCTAACTATTTAATTCATTCTTAATTTGTTTATTTTTAAAATATGTTGTACATGCAATTTCTTTCTACGGTGTAACAGTTGTTACCTGCTTTTGTTTGATCCCGTTAATATTGTTACTTATTTACTGTAGGTCTGTCGATTTGCGGTTTGCTTTAATTTTAAATTGGGGATTGAATACGGCATTTCCAACAATGAACAAAGTGTGAACTGACCTGTTATGTTTTGTACTAACATTTTCCGCCTTGAAGACTACCTTTCAATACGGTGGTAACTATCCAAATATACTTAATTAAAGTCCGTATTGCTTGGTAGCAAATCATCTCTAGCCCACGTTCGCACGAGAGCGTGATATTGGTACCTATGCGGGGGGCCGTATTAAGACTAATACTACTTCTGTTTTAATTTTATATGTTTTGAGATGTTAAATGTGTGTTAATTGCTAGAAATGCCAGATATCAACCTTTGTGTTCATTGTTTTACTTTGGTTTTACGTGCCAAATAGACAGACCTATGGTTTAGTATAACGATTCATGATCGACAATTATTTTTCAATCCCTTCTGCCTAAGCAGGTAACAAGTGTAGACCTTTGCAACTTTGTGGTTCTTTTTGTTTGCGCTTATAACATTATAACTGTACAACATGTTTTATGTATCTATTTCGTGATTTTATGTCTGTTTTGGATTTAATTTGTGTTGCCAATTGCTATTTTATCACTTGACTTGTTTTATTTGTGTAATTATTTGTGTTTTTGAATATTTGATCAAATCAGGGGTACAGGGTTTGTTTGGGTTCTTTGTTTATGTAAGTTTTGGTATCGTCATTTAAACATGTGTATTTTCAACGACAGGTTTTGAGATTGATCGAAGTCCTGTTCCAATTTTCTTGTCTTATGTTAAATGTGCATATTTTTCTACAGTTTTGTGTGATTTTGTATACTTAAATTTGTTCAGCGTAATTAATGTGTATTTAAGCGAGTAGTTTTTCTTGGGAGTTCTTTTCTGCTCGCAAATCGTCGTTGAACTGCCCATTCTCCTTTTTGGCCTTGTGTTGCTATAATTAATAAATTAATAATTACAAAATTTTAGGAAGCTTTTAAATAAATATCTTTTTGTTTACTGTGTGTTTTGATTTTCCCTTCCGATTACAGTTCGCTGCAAGTGTATTCGTGTCTCCTTAAGACAACAGAGGGTTTTACTAGACGATCACGTTTGTGTGGGTTTTGCCGGGTAATTTTAAACTTTACCGCGTTTTCTAAATTTGGGGCGGGTTTGTTTTGGCGGGAAAGTTGGTTTTAGCCGCCATTTGTAAGTTTTCCCGCTTTGATTTGAATTTTTGTAACTGTAATGTGAAGTTAGCGTAGAATCTGGGGTTAGAACATTACAATGTGTTCAAAATGAATTAAATTAATCGCCCAACGGGTCAACAACTAATACTAAAAACGAAACTAAATTAAAATAACATAACCGAATAAAAATTAACAAACAGGTTTATGCTGTGGCATGGGCACAGGGTAAATTTTGGTTAGAGGTCTTTTAATTAAGCCTCGCGCGGTCTTGAGGGTGGCAACACGAGCGATGCCATCCTTACCGGGATGTAGGGTTACGATGCGACCCAGTTGCCACTGCAGCGGTGGAACCAACTCGTTCTTTATCACCACTAAACTGTCCACTAAAGGGGTAGTGGAAGGTTGATTCCACTTTGCGCGTTGTTGGAGTGTATGTAAGTACTCATGGTGCCAACGACGCCAAAATTCTTGTTGACAACGCTGAACAAAACGCCAACTTGACAACCGATTTAAAGGGAGAGACGTGACATCCTCGTCAGGAGGAGCAGTCAACGGCTCAAGGGTCAAGAAGTGCCCAGGAGTGAGGACAGATAAATCATTCGGATCCGAACTCATCGGGTACAATGGGCGTGAATTCAACACGGCTTCGATTTGGATTAGGACTGTATTAAAGTCTTCATAAGTGAAGGTTTGTTCACCAAACACACGCGACAGGTGGGTTTTGACGGATTTAACTCCGGCCTCCCACAATCCACCAAAATGTGGAGAGGCAGGAGGATTAAAATGCCATTTGATGGCCAGTGTGTCAGCAGACTGTTGACTCAAGTTTTGAAGTATACGATTGGCGCCAATAAAATTGGTGCCACAGTCACTGTAGATGTCACTACAACGACCCCGTCGAGCAACGAAACGACGGAAAGCCGCAAGAAATGCCTCCGTAGTCAGGTCTGAGACCACTTCTAAATGGACGGCTTTAACGGCAAAGCAAACAAATATGCAGATGTAGCCTTTGTAGATTTTAGCTCCTCTCACTCGACCTAATGTCAAAAAAAAGGACCGGCGTAATCAACGCCAACTCGAGAAAACGGCTTCACTTGCGACACACGTGACGCAGGAAGGTCACCCATAAAAGGGGGGCTGACACGTGGACGTACACGAAAACAACGAAAACAACTTGACAGAGAGTGCTTGATTGCACGACGTGCTGATAAAATCCAGAACTGTTGCGACAATAAAAATTGCAATGTCTGCACACCGGAGTGTAAATGCACCCGATGAAAATGCTCAATTATCAACTTTGTAAGTCGATGGAAACGAGGCAGCAACAGGGGGTGCTTAGCATCCGAGGATAATTCGGAGTGACAAAGGCGTCCACCGACACGTAGGAATCCTTCATTGTCCATAAATGGAGATAATTTCCTAATAGGTTTAGAACAAAGCTTACCTTGGCGAAGCAATAAAATTGTTTCGGAAAAAGCTAATTGCTGCACAACTTTACACATGAATAAAAGTGCCTTGTGCAATTCTGCGGATGAAAGGGCCCCTGTGACACGGTCCTTGTTACCAGAATTTGTGAAACGAAATACGGGAGCACCAATACCTTGTATTTACGAAGGAGGACAATTTGTCCAATAAATTGAGTACCCAATGCTTTTCTTGTTGGGCGATCAACACGACAGTTCGCTCCTCCAAACGTGCTTCTTCCTCTGGTTGGAGTTCAACGGAACGATCGCATGAATCATCAAAAGCAGGGTCTTGTAAAAATGGTGGACCCGCCCACCAAAGCGAACATGACGAAATTTCTCCTGGTAGGAGACCGCGAGAGGCTGGATCAGCCGGGTTTTGTCCGGAACGGACATGTTAGTATTTTGGCGGAACTCGCTCCTGAACGAAGCTTAAGCGATTCGAAACGAAAGGGCGCCAACGATGCGGCGACGACTTGATCCACGTTAAAGCAACAGTGGAGTCGCTCCAAGCAAATATCCTTTCAATAGTTATCATGGTTTTGTAAGTGTACAACAAAGGTCACTAGTTTTGACAACAATACTGCGGCGCACAACTCGAGACGAGGAATTGATAACACCTTAAAAGGGGCAACCTTGGATTTGGCAACCACAAGATTGATACGGATATTCTTGGCGTCATCAATAAAACGAAAATAAATCACACAAGCATAACCTACTTGCGAAGCGTCACAGAAAGCATGAAGTTGACAAGACTTGTGCGACATATGCGGTAATAATCGAGGGATTTTCAATGCCACCAATGAAGGAAGTTCCCTTTTAAATTGAGTCCATGACTCATAGACATCCAAAGGAGGGAGGTCATCCCACCCGAGACCTAACGCCCAGAGACGCTGAATCAGCCTCTTGGCAAACAAAATTACTGGCGATAAAAATCCTAATGGATCGTACATTCTTGCGATTTCAGAAAGAATCGCTCGCTTGGTACATGGAAGATCTTGTACCTTAACCGTGAACGAAAATGCGTCACAGTTGGATTGCCATTGTAGGCCAAGTATTTTTACAACCGACTCCGCGTCTTCTTGGAATGTTAACGGCTGTATTTGACAATGTTCGACGGGAATATCGTCTAACAACGAAATATCATTGCTGGCCCATTTGCGCAGCTCAAAACAACCCAACTTCAACAATTCCTCAAGCTGACTCTTCAGTTTACGAGCAGCCTCTAAAGTGTCTGCCCCGGACGCAACATCGTCCACATACAGATCAGAACGAATGGCTTGCGCAGCAAGCGGAAATTGTGTTTGATTCTCCTCTGCCAACTGTAGCAGACAACGAATGGCCAAATAAGGCGAGGGTGACATACCATAGGTCACAATGTTCAAACGATAGGTTTGAATCTCTTCTTGTGGAGATGCTCACCACCGAATTAATTGATATTGACAATGGGGTTCATATATCAATATTTGTCGATACATTTGACGTATATCGCAAGTAAAGACGATACGATGTGATCGAAAACGTAGCAAAATAGTTACTATGTCATTTTGCAATTTAGGCCCGACAAGTAGGAAATCATTGAGTGACTTTGTTGTGTGCGTCGCGCGAAGAAGCATTGAAAACCACACGAATTTTTGGGTGGCCTGCTTCAAGTTTAAACACACAATGGTGCGGAATAACATAGCAATGGCTTCCTTCGGAGGGTGCGGCAAGAAGCGACATATGGCCCGATGCGAGGTAATCTTTCATAAATGCAGAATACATGCGGCGGACGTCAGGTTGACTGTCCAAACGACGCTCAAGTGCGAGCAAACGACGATCAGCAATCTGCATCGTATTGTTGAACGTGGGCAAAGTTTGACGATCTTTGAAAGGCAACACAACGCCAAAACGACCAGAATGATCACGAAAATGCGTATTAACAAACAAATTCTCGGCCTGATCATCTTCAGGTGAGTTGACGAGTTTGGTGGGGACTTCCTCTACCTCCCAAAAACCTTTTAAAACGACATCCGAAGAGGTGTCTGATGTCAGAAAAAACGAATATTTTGGGACAGTAGTCCCATGACTGGTGGTACCCAAAAGTATCCAACCGAAGAGGGTCTCAATAGCAGCTGGACGCACGTCGTCACCCGGCACGGAACCCTCTCGAACAATAAGAGCGAAAATATCTGCTCCTAGGAGCATATCGATTGATCCTGGCATATGCCAATTGGGATCTGCTAACTTCCAACCTTGATAAAAATCGGACGGAGGCAAGGGGCAACTTGGAAGATCGGTGAGCGGCCATAGGGCAATTCAAGTCGCTTACGACATCTTTCCGAAATTAGACTCGCTTGACTACCCGAATCACATAATGCCCTTATGGTTTGATAATTACCCAAACGATTTTGGATTTCAAGGACGACAGTTGCTAACAACACTGTACACGATGAACGCGCTGTGGCCACACCTACAGTGGCCGGTGCCACAACGGGAATAATAGCTTCCGGTGAATCGTTAAGTAGGGTCACCTGCTGAGAAGGATCCTTGTGAACTGTGGTTCTACTAAAATGTAATAACAAATTGTGCGGGGCTGAGCACTGTAGACATTTTCCTTTCGACGGACATGACCTCGCCTGGTGTAAAGCGCTGAAGCATTGATGACACAAACCTGCCGATTTAACGAACAAATAACGATGGTAAGGGGCCAAAGCAAGAAAACTAAGGCACCGATACATTGAATGCCATTCTTTACAATGGGCACATTTTGCGGATTGCGAATTAGCAGGCCGCTCAGTATTAACCAGTAGTGAACGCGAAGGCGAGGCGCCTCCATATCTTGCAAGACCACTACTAGATTTTGAATAGATGGACTTAGTGCGAGTAACATTGGTCGCACTGGCCATTGTAGCATTATTCAATAAATTGGTTTCCAAAGCACGACACTGGTCGGCTACAAATTGTTTCAAATTTGCGTAGGTGGAAAAACTTACATTTGTGAATTGCACTTCAAAACGCTTTCGAGTTGCGTTATCTAATCTTTGCATAAGCAAATTAAAAAGGGTAAAATCCCACAAATCCACATTAGGATATTGACCTAACGCAGTCACATTTTCATTAAACGTATCTAATAAACTACGTAATGAGGATACACAATCTGAATTAACCTTGGGTGCGTTACCCAAATTATGCCAATAAAATGACACTAAAACTCGATCATTTTGGTAACGATCTACCAATGATTGATAAACAATATCATAATTGTTGGAACTTAGCGGCAAATGCTTTACTAAAGTCAAAGGTTCACCACTAAGAGTGGTCAACAAATATTGGAACTTCTCTACCCTTGACAATGACTGATTTTGGTGAACCAGTGTGTTAAACAAATCATAAAATGTGGGCCAATCTTTCAACGAACCATCAAACGACGGAAGAGAAATTCTAGGAAGGCGTACAGTATCTTTAAACGGGTTGAAACCGACGCAACATCCGAAACAATGCTGGCGACACAGGTCTTGAACCAACAATGCTACCGGAACCCTGGTTTTGGGTTTTAGCGATAAATAAACTGCTCTAATTTCTGAGAAAATCGTCTGGATCTCAAACGTAAGTTTAAACAAAGTCTCCATTTGACTGGCATCGGAATCATCAAACACAGTTTGTTTGTCGACAATTTGGAACTCACTATAAATTTCCAAAATTTGATCGTAAGCAGCTATAAATTTAGGCTGCTCATCCACATTTTTCTCGGCACTAAAAGCCCTATCGCACCAAGATTTCAAGCAAAAAATAGTTTTCTTTGCAACTATTATAGTTTTTTCTATTGTATATGCCATGGTTGCATCAACTAAAAAACAATATCAACGAAACGACAACGAAAATGCAAACAACGACGAATCGCTAACCAACCAAAACGACTCGAACACGCTGTGTAGGCGATCAAACAAATGTTATACCGACTTTACAACTACGACACGACATTAATTGCAAACTACGGAAATAACTTTAGATTCAAATTGCTAAAAAAATGTATTTAAAGAAAAAAACAAACAAAAAATGCAAACTTCAATCAAACACCAAAGGCTTGAAACAATAATCAAAAAGGATACTGGAACACATCAACGAATGTGGGTAGAATCTAATTATATGCAAACAACGAAATGTGATATCGACCACGAAGGCGGTACCTTAGAGCGGTGCAATACAAAGATAAATTCTTTAACGACAACACGAAATGCGTGGATAGCACGTATAAACAATTCGACCCCAACAACGCACAAACAACTAACGTTTATCAAAATTTTAAACAAATTTCTGAAATTCAACCTACTAAATTATTTCTATGATAACTCAATTTAAAAACTACGTGGCAACCAAATCAATTGTAACTAAATAGGTATACTAAACATAATCATGAAATTAAATGATTTATCAAAACGATAAATAAGATTGAAACCTGTGCTAATACAATGCACAAAACAAATTTGGTATCTCCGCGATAACAAGCAGCCTCAATGAATTCAATGAAACACTTCTTCAAAAAACACAAAACGAACTGTAATAATCTATAGGCTTGCATCCGGCTCTCGATAGAACCAAATATTTACACAATAACTAACATGAAATTGACAAGGTAAATAGTATTATAAAATAATAAAATTATCAGCGGCCGGCGACGTAGGTATTGGATCTATATATTAAAATCACAATAAATACTTGAATGGAAAAGGGAACGAACTAACCTTGTAATACTAATAATGTCAGCGGCCGACGACGTGGGTATTGGATCCTGTGGTCACTTGTTCGACGGGGGTCTCCAATAAAATGTTTGGGCAAGGAGCTTCATCCACAGCATTCTTCTCCCAAACATGACAACGGTGCCACCGGTTTTTTAACACAAGGCGACTCTTCACGTCGCAAAAAAACGGCTCGTGTATTCAACCGACAATGATCAAGTAAGTTCGTTATTCGGGTTCAGGCGAGTATCGGAAAGCAGCAAAAGGAAGGGGTATGGTCGGGATACCTGTAAATTTAAATATAAATCCAAAACAGTAGTTTTGTAACGTTGATGTGCTGTTGTTTTATAACGTCGACACACTATTGTTTTATAAAGTTGAGATATTGTTGTTTTATAACGTTGGCATACTCTTGTTTTATAACTATGAGATTCTGTTGTTTTATAAGGTCGATATTCTGTTGCTTTATAGCATTTATACACTAGTCTTTCATAACGATGTGATGACAACTGTCACCTAAAACAATTCTCTAGATGTACTGAGATATCTATACATACACGTTATATGTATCTACTGCTTTCTAACAAATAAACATTAATTTTTCTGAATTGGGGATATTGTTATCATTCGGTTATTGTTATCAACAACTTTAAGTCCCAACGTGATTCTATTAAGCTGCGTGCACTGTATTTACTAATTAAACATTACATATTCATTGCCCTTCCAAACTTTTTGTGTATTACGCTTAATAATTATGTTTAAAACTTTGAAAATAAAACCGAAAAATAAATAACGTTTCCGGTCCGGTTCGGTAAATTTAACTTAAGACAAATATCGGTTCCGGCTTCGGTCCAATTAAAAATACCGGTTTCGGTCAGGTTTTCGGTTTTATATCGGTCCGGTCCAGGTCTCTGATCATAAACCGTCTTTGACATTTTTTGCACACTTGTCAACAAACGTCAAATTATTTTTCAGAGATTTTGAGACTTTGGGGACCTCGTAGTCTATTCGAGCAATAAAATGTTGTATTCAACTCGTTCCTGCCTAAATTTTTCCCTTTGAGAACTTTTAAAACGCTCTCTTGAAAAAAAAACGCACACGGGAACTTATTTTGTTGTCATTTTGGTTTCTACGTTATTTTAACTTTTCGAATTTTTGTCTTGTTTCTGTACTGGTGTACAAACATATATGTTAGAACAATTTATTTCAATTTGTTTTTATTTAATTTACAACAAAAAATAATTTATTTATTGTATTTATAGTACAAAACCAGTAGTAGCATGTTATTTTAAGAAAGTTTTTGACGCTAAGGGTAGCCGGTAGCAGGGTGCCAACCGGTTGTACGATCGGCCTTCTTGATGTAAAATTTGTGTTTGTGCCTTGTTATTTATGTGTTTATACCAGAATAGATAATTATACTATATATACTCTTTGTTTATAATGTAAGTAGCTGTATACCGTTATACTTAACATAAAGGAAGAGAAAATTGATGTAATTTGTAAGCACTTTGCATTTAAATCGTAGCGTTATAAAAATATTGCGTTTTCTTTGTTTTGGTAGAACAAACTCATTGGCGGCCATTTCAATTTTGTCGCTCCAATTGTTTTATTTGTATGATTTAGAATTATTAAACGATGTTTTTCACAAATTATTTTATTTTAAGATGATCCAATTAAAGACGCGTAAAATTACGCAAGCATCATCTGGCGGAAAAAACGAAAACTAGAAATCCGAAATTGCACATGCACTTCTTAGAGGAGTGGTAGGCTTTAAAAAAGTACGAAGTCCAGAAGTGGTCGGGATCTTAAGGTGAATATTGTTCGAAATAGCAATACGGTTTTACCATTAAGTTTTGTCAACGGTTTTGTATAGTTTGTTTTTGTTTTGTCAATTGTCAAAAACGAAGGAGTAGCTTGACGATCACAGCCACAGCTATTTTTTTTTGTTCACGGATTTTAATCTTCAAACGTGTTCAGGGAAAACAATTACCAAATAGAACAAAATATCTTAATTACATCTGAAAATCACGTTTTAATGAGACACGTCAGAGCTATGCATAATAATACACATTTAATTTTAGCCATAACAAGAATAAAGTTTAGAAAGTCAGTTTTATAACGTATGTTTTATATTACCACATTCATTAATTAAATGGAGTGGTCTACCAAAAAGTACGAGTAGATATTTTTAAACTATATAACAATAAAATGCGTTTAAGCATTTAAATTGGTTATTCAAATATAATTTCTGATTTAATTAAATTAAATTCCATCGTACGAAAAGATATTGAAAAACAATAAACCGTATTGTTTTATTTCTTATACAACAGCTACTAAATACATATTTTATTAATCAGAATTCAAACCGGACTTCGGGTCGAGCCGAGCCAAAGACCGTTCCGCACCATCCCCAATTCATTTTTACGGAGGACTCTCTTTATAATCGTCTCCATTCTGTTCCGACATATTGTAGGTCCAGTCCGTTAGTATTTACGCAAACTGCTCCTGATGTCAACTCATGGAAACTACAGCATGACCAACCTTACATGAAACCTGGGGGAGCTGGTATTGTAATGGTATATATTGGCGCCACAAGTATTTTCATTTTCTGCTACTCTCATTAACGTTGGAGCTCATATAACGGGCGATTCCAAAAGCGACTTTACAAAAATATTATTAAAAACAATGTTCACAATTTTCTAACAAATTTCACTTTATTGACACGTTTGATTCTTAAATCCGGTTATTTATCGTCACGTCTTCAGTACACTAATGGACAGGAAGAATGAATAAACATCGATTATGGAAAAATGGCACATAGTATATTATGTACGTACTGTATATTACATATAGTTAATAAACGTCTGAATGTCATATTCTAGCTGTATTACCTAACTTAATTCTTGATCACGCAGTAGTTTATTCATATACTTTTCATATAGGTAAAAACACATTCGCTTGAAAAGTTTGATATACATATCAGTTGAAGCTTTACACTTTATTTGAATTTTTACTAATCACTTAAAAAGAAATCTTCATGTTTTAAAATTATAGATTTTTTGATACTACAAAAATATATCTTATAAAATATTCAAACAATTTACAAAATTCGCAGATAACGTGCATAACTCGTATTTTTCATTTTGATGCACCAATATTAAAACCTTCTATTTTGAAATAAAAAAAGTACATTAAAGCAAAAGTTTTTCGATAACTTAAAATATATAAATATACAAGAACTATAATAAAAAATATATTTTTATATATAAATTTGGCTGCCAATACCAATTTTGTAATTTTATACCAAAGTTAAGCGCATAACAAACTTTGCTGCCCAAAGGATGCCAATTGTAGACCTTCCAAATTATACGGCGATGTCTTTTGCATCTAGCATCCACTTATAAATGAGAAAATTAAATGTAATAACAAATTTTGAGTGTTTTAGAGAAACTGAAATCTAAGTACATCGAAAAATAAAAAACAATATTTTTACAGAGTATTTCAGATACTTTCACAGCCATGGCTCTGCATTTATAGAAATTATTTTAAGTAATGAGGTTTTGTTAGTGCCAAGTTAGTGTTGCGCTATTATTTTTGCAAGTTATACTACACTAAATAGTAATACTGTGTAGGTAAGAGCAAAATACATCACGAAATTTCTAACGTCTCACTGAAAACGATTGAACACAAGAAATTCGTTTGGAAAGGTTTACAAAAGGTTATTACAAATTTTAGCTGCCCAGCCATTATTTATGTCATTAAAGTAAAATGTTTTTTGTAACTTGACTTTGGTAAATTGATATTAATTAAAATGGCTGCCCATGGAATGGAAACCATGTCATTGATGTCAGAATTGGAGTTCTTTCGCATTATGATTTATTAAAATTATTGCAAATTATTGATAAAAACTGCAAAACGAAACATCTTCGTACAAATGAATACAAAACTAATTTGCAAAGTTTTTATCATAACCAAATAAATCATTTAACTAGTTTTAGTTGCTCAGATTTGAAACTCTTTAACATAAAATAATCGTTTAAAGTACATTTTAAAAGAGAGCAACTATTTCTTGCACGTGATTTTGTTAAAAATACTGAGCAATTAAAATAATTTAAATTTTCTTTAACAATCAAAAACAATAATATAAATATTCACTAAAAATACGAAAAAGAAACAATATGAAATATTACAAATCTTAACCTAGCAAATATAATATAAACTAGAAATTAAGTATGCTACGACATAAACTAAAATCATATAATTAACTTAATACAATTAAATTTTAAATCAATTATTTAAGTTTGTATGTAAACAATTACAAAAAAGATTCATACTGCCTTTAAGTATACAAATTCAATAAATAAAATAAAAAGAGTAAAAAAATCTTTGTATAGTAAAATAAAGCCAATTGGTATCTTAAATAACAAAGTTTAAAAGACATTTAGTAACATGTGCCTCTATAATTCATAGTAATTTTTTTACAATAATTGAAAAAACATTTTTCAAATGTATATAGAGGCACACATTGCAGGTGTTTCTTTTAAAACATTTCATCGAATAGAGAGTCGAACAGTTCAGAATACTGGCGCATGGTACTTTAAATACCTTTAGTTGTCAGTTTAGATGCGGTTGAGATATTACACAAATTGAATTTAAATAAACAGGTCACTGTTAATCTTTCGAGATTCGTTCATTTGTTTCACTGGATTAAAAACCACTGGTAAGATTCAACTTTTTAGAGAATGAATTAACGATAGTAATCCATACAGAATGATTGTCTTTGTGTTTTCGCACGAATTAATAAATGTATGGCACAACCAGTTAAAAATCAAAGTTTTATACTAATTTCTAAGTTAATAAATAAATCAAAAAAAAAAAAAGATCTTTATGTCACGTTACGTATGCATAAAAAGTCTAAAAATCATGGCAAAGAGAGATCACATTTTATAATTACGTATTAAATTCTAAATTTACTGTAAATGAGTATTGCGTATTGTTTTTTTGGCACCTAAATTTAAAAATACTGCCATGCAATATAATGCATGTAAGATTACTTAAATTTATCTCAACCACATCTGAAATGATTTTCGTAGATTACAAACTAAAATGAAAAGTAAGTAAAAAAAACGTTAATCGTAAAAACAGAATACAGGTTTATCACTGCATAATTTTCTTAAAAAAATATAATATTGTTTATGCACGATGTCTCATGAATGAATGATAGCCGTTTGTACGAATGCATGTATATACAATTGGCAAGTCTTGCCTGTACTAGCAATGCTATTGTGGCGGTTGGCTTGGGTTGTGAGGCAAATTTGGAGGTGGACCCTGAAAATTGTGCTAAAATAAATTCAGTCTAAATCGATCAATATATATATATTTAACAAACAACTATAGCTATCACTACTGATTTTATTTAATTCGTTTAAACTAAATAAATTAAAAAAATTTTGGGTTGTGGAATCATTTCTAAATTACTATTATCCATTGTGTCGACAGGTTATTAAAACAGTGCGATATCGTGATGTTCTATTTGAAAGTACTACCTTCCGTTTTTTGCAACTTCGTATAGCGTTAACGTTTATAGTCTAGATCAGGGATGGGTAAGCTTTTACTTACGCGGGGCAATATTTACAAACATAATCCATGGAGGGCCAGGTTTTCAATTTTTGACTATATTGTTACGTTCTTATTTATTAATAACTAATTTATTTATAACGACTAAAACTACGTTTACTTATTATAGAAATATGTACACTTTTAAATTAACCGAACTAATAAAATCTAATAATAAAAACACTTACACTACAATTTATGTATACCGTTGTATAACACTTAAGATAAGATAACGTCCTCGGATATCACTCTTGTTTACACTAATTATCACATACACGATTATTCTCGATTTATTTATGTAGACAAACACGTGTTAACGATTTATTTTCACTTGATAATCTTCTTTAACACATTCGCATTCCAGTAATAACTGACCTACGATTTCCATCTTCGGCTTTTTATAGACATCAGCGACTTCTTCTCGATCGTTCCTCACTTTTCGCTATATTTTCTAGAAACTAGATAACAGTTCTAGAAGGCTCTTGCATTTGCAAGTAATTTCTCGGACGTTTCACTGCCCCCTTTCTTAGGACTGTTCTGTCCCAGAACAGAAGACTGGATGCGACACCGGTAAAAGGGATCGTGGCGATAGCGGCAGCTTCCTCCATTTCGGCAACTTCCTTGACCATAAAAGTAACAGTCAATGGACTTTTCCTGACCCAATACTCTCCTCGGTTGGTAACTACAGACCAACACTTGAACGCCTGTTCCTCGGAAGACGACCTCCAACATGTTTCGAACTGTCCTCCAATTCAATTGGTCTAAGCCACAACCAAGCTTGGGTACTGCCAATTTCTTAACATGATGGAACTCCATTTGTCTCTTGAGACTCCATAATGTTCGCCACAGATCTTTGTATAACGGCTTGACACGTGAGTATTTCTTGGTGACCAGATAGAAAACGAAGCGTCCGTCACCACGTAGTCCTAAAACCTTTCCGACTGCCGGTTGCTGTCTTCGTAATTCATCTAGCTGTCCAAACTTCTTTTAAACACGACTGCAACCCCTTTGGACATGTCAAGCTCCTCGCTCACGCAATGTGCGATGGCGTAATCTCTTTGTGTCTGGAACAGGTCTTGTTGTTCCTCGGTGGTAACTCCGAACCTAGCTTTTCCAGAACCTCCATATAAGTTCATAAACTTTTCGAACTCCATTTCTTCGATTGGATTCCTGGTTCTGCTACTTATTACTCTGGTTCGGACCTGAACTTGCGGATTGTGGTTATCGCCAGCAAACGGGGCTAGACGATCGACGTGGACCACTTTTGGCTTGCCTCTGGGCGGTTTTCGGATGCGGTATATAACGTCGTTAATACGCTGCACGACTTCAGGGCCCTCCCATTGCCTTTGCAGCTTCGGCGACAAACCACGTCTCCTTTGAGGGTTATACAACCAAACCATATCGCCAGGTTGAAACCCACCATTTTGCGCCTTGACGTCATATCTTGTTTTCATCCTGTCGCTGGCAATTTGTGTGTTTTTACGAACCTCTTCATGCACTTCGTCTAGCCTCTTTGCCAGCTTGCTGACGTAATCTTCTCCAGCGACTTCTTCTTCCGGTCTTCGTCCAAATTGAAGATCGCATGGTAATCTTATCTCACGACCGAGCATGACACAGGATGGTGTTTGGCCTGTGCTTTCGTGAACGGATGATCGGTACGCCATTAAGAAGAGGTGCAAGTACTGATCCCAGTCTCTTTGATGTTCGGACACTACCTTGGCTAAGTACTTGCCCATTGTTCGATTCATCCGTTCAACCATGCCATCAGACTGAGGATGGAGAGGCGTTGTCCGAGTCTAATTCCTAACAGTCGGCAACCTTCTTGAAACAGCCCAGACTCAAAATTGCGGCCTTGATCGGAGTGTAATTCCAACGGAACTCCAAACCGGCAGAAAAACTCCTTTACTAATACGTCTGCGACTGTAGCTGCTTCCTGATTGGGTATGGCGTAAGCCTCCGTCCTATTCGTGAAATAATCCATCGCCACCAAGATGTATTTATTTCCCGAATCGGATTCTGGGAACGGCCCTGCGATGTCAATCGCTACTCTTTCCAAAGGGCTTCCTACGTTGTATTGTTTCATGGGTGCTTTGCGCTTTCTCGCTGGACCATTTCCTGAAGCGCAGACTATGCATTTACGGCACCATTTCATGACGTCCTCTTTGCAGTTCATCCAGTAGAATCGTTCTCGCACTTTACCCAACGTCTTCTTAATGCCAAAGTGTCCTCCTGATGTCCCATCGTGGAGATGCTTCAACACTTCAGGTCACCCTGCTCTTCGGCACTACCAGCTGTAGTCTGTTTCCCGTGCCCTCGGCACTTTCTAGGATCGCTTAAGAAGACCGTTTTCACTATCAAGGAGTCCCACTGCGCCCAGTACGCTTTGATATTTTTGCCCAAAGCACTCACTTCTTCCCAGGTTGGTCGTCCGGCCGCTTTCTTTCCAGTCCAGGGTAGTCTTATTTCAGGATCGTCTTCTTGTTCGCGACGTAACTGCTCAGGTTCCCACTCATCATCAACCATAGCAGTTCTCCGGAGACATTCGACTTTTCTTCCAGTCGCGAACAATGGCTGCAGTCCGCCGGACATGGTCTTCTGGACAAGGCATCAGCGTTTCGATGACTGCTTCCGGCACGGTGTTCTGTGTCATAGTCATACTCTTGCAGTCTCTCGATCCATCTTGCCACTTGTCCTTCTGGGTTACGGAACTGCAGAAGCCATTTTAAAGCGGCGTGGTCTGTTCTCAGTAAAAACTTTCGTCCATACAAATACTTGTTGAAATGTTCGATGGACTTAACGACTGCTAACAGCTCCCTCCCTAGTGACGCAATAATAATTCCTTTCTGGCCTGGACAAAAACTTTGCTAAAATACGCGATAACCTTTTCTTGTCCATCTTGAATCTGCGAAAGGACCGCGCCTATGGCCAGATTGCTTGCGTCGGTATCCAAAACAAACTTTCCATCTTCTCTTGGATAACTCAAAATCGGCGAAGTGACTAGGGCTTGTTTTAGTTGATTAAAAGAACTTTCGCAGTCTTCATTCCATCTAAATTCTGCTTTTTCTTCAGTTAATTTCGTTAATGGTTTGGCAATATTGGCAAATCCGGGTACAAATCTTCTATAATAAGTGCACAACCCAAGGAAACTTCGGACCTGATGTTTGTCGATTGGTCTTGGCCATGCTTGCACGGCTCGGATTTTGTCTGGGTCAGCCCTCACTCCATCTCTAGATACGACGTGGCCAAGGTATTGGACTTCCTTCTTAAATACGTGGCACTTCTTTGGGCTCAGTTTGAGGTTAGCCCCACGTAATCGCTGGAACACTTCCTTCAAGTTGCTCAAGTGTTCTTCAAAGGACCTTCCAACCACGATCACGTCGTCCAGGTAAACCAAGCATGTCTCCAAGACAATCCGCGCAAGATGGTCTCCATCAAACGTTCGAACGTTGCAGAAACGTTACACAGGCCGAAGGGCATCACAATGAACTGCGACAAACTAGTTCTAATCGTAAAAGCTGTTTCTTCCCGATCCTTGGGGTCCAATTCTACCTGCCAGTATCCACTCTTTAAATCTAACGAAGAAAACCACTGGGATCCTGACAGGGTGTCTAGCGTATCGTCAATTCTGGGGAAACGGTAGCTGTCCTTTTTGGTCACGTCGTTTAGCTGCCTGTCGTCTACGCAAAACCTCGTTGATCCATCCTTCTTCTTCACGAGTACCACTGGGGATGCCCATGGACTACTTGAAGGTTCAATCACGCCTTCTCTGTCCATATCCGTAATTATTTGTTCGGCTTCTTCTCTTTTCGCCAAAGGAAGTCTGCGTAGATGTTGTCGTATCGGCCGAGCGTCTCCGGTATTAATTTTATGTTTTACCCCGTTAGTTCTTTTTTGGAACCACTCTCCAGCGCGAACACACCTTGATACTCTTGGATCAACACTTTAACTTAAGCCAGGTGGTCTTGGCTGAGGTTTTGGCATTTGGTGGTAAGAATGTCCAATAGATGTTGTGGACACTTCTTCGGCGGCGTATCTTCGTTCGTATTCACGCATCTCACAATTTGTGATACTGGCGTGCATTGGCCTACCACGGTCTTCTTTTTCAATGTTACAGGATCTGAGTTGATGTTTAAGATCCTACTAGCATCGTCTTCTTTACTCGTACTAAGGTTCTGGCAACGAGTAGTCCCTTTTCAACTAAACCGCCTTCCATTGGTTCAATCGCGCGTATGTAGCCTTCCCGGAGATTTCCATCCAGGCGTTGCCATCACCACACTTTCCGTCCTTGCAGGCAGAATCACGTCTTCACTCAACAAGACTCGCACGGCTGCCTTCTCTCTGACGAATGAAAGGAATTTCTTCATTGTCGATCTTCAGGACATCGTTCTTCATATCCAAATGGAACCCATATTTTTTTATCACGTCCATTCCCAGGATAACTTCTTCCGTGATGTCGGCTACCAGTACTTGATGGTCGAGTACTCCATTTCCTAAACCAATGGTTACTTTGACTTGTCCGTGAGTAGGTATTTCGTCGCCCGTCGCTGTTCGAAGTCGTACTGTTACTGGTGATGTCTTCTCGTTTTCCAATAACATGTCAGGACGAATGATGGTCTTCGTCGCTCCCGTGTCAACCAGTAACTGGACGCTTCTCCCATTGATCTTGCCATCGAGATAAATGCTATGCAACTGCTCCTAGGCGATGCCATTTGAATGGTAATCTCCGGGGCATGGCTCGTTGAGGTCGACTTTCGCCCCATTCGGTCGACCCGTTCTGGTTTTCCGGACGCTCTTCTGGTCTTCTTTGGGCTTAGTACAACGTCGTCGTACGTGGCCCACTTCCCCGCAGTTCCAGCACGTCACTTCTCTTCCTCGAGCTACTTGTTCTCGAAATACGTCACTATGTCTTCAATGATTTCTTCTAAGTTCGAGGGTATTTCTGTAGCACAACGGAGGTTATGGCTGCTTCGGTGCGACGCTTGTTTCGCCGCCTTGAACTCCAAAGCATGAGTTAAAGCGTCATCCAATGTCTTCGGTCGTGCTAACCGTAGAGTCTGCTGAGCTTCGGTGTCTCGGAGGCCGTCTACGAACGTTTGAATAGCCAACTGCTCCAAGAAGCTATCTCGTGCTGTTGCATATGCAAGCCGTGTTAATCTGGCGATGTCAGCCTCAAACTCTTGAAGACTTTCGGCAGCTTTTTGAACCCGACTTTTAATTTGAGCTTGATAGACTTGTTGAAGATGGGCATCTCCATATCTCATTTCTAATCGTGAAATTAAGAGTTCGTAATTTTCTTGCAGGTGGTCCGGAACAGTTTGTAAAATTCCAAGCGCTTCTCCACGTAAGGACACTATTAAAGACGTCGCTTTCTGCTTGTTGCTCCAACCATTAGCTGTAGCTGCGGCTTCAAACTGCTTGTGGTAGGTTGACCATGGAACTTTACCATCAAAATTCGGTGGTACAACTTTGAACTTGTGGGTGTTTTCTTCTCGATGGTCCATTATTAAATCTTCACTCGTGACGCTTCCTTCACCGTGACAATTCATTTGGGTCATTCTTTCTTCAAGCAGTTGTATTCTTTCTCTCAATTTTTTCTCTAGCTTGTCTTCTATGGTTCTTGAATTTTCTTTTAACTTCTCTTCTAATTTGTCTTGTACTTCTTCTATTTTGTCATTCACAGAATCGCAAATTTCTTCTTTTAAATTTAGCATATCTGCTTGGGTTTCCTCTTGCGCAATTCTGATTTGATTTCCTACACTAACTTGTATTTGTTCCTCAATAGTCTTTATTTGATTTTCCATGCTCGCTCGTATTTCTTCTTTTAAACTTCTAGCATTTTCTTCCATTTTTCTGGAATTTTCCGACAGTTTTTCTTCAATTTTCTGTGAAGTTTCGCCCATTTTTCTATTATTTTCTTCCATATTTTTATTCATTGATTCCTGACCATTTTTATCGATTCAAGAAATTCAAATAGTTTTGCATCCATTTTAACTGCTTGCAAACGCGTCACCGGCATAAATTTAAATATAACACCAATATGAAGTTTAAATACACTACTTTTTTAAAATACAGTTTTTGTATAACACAAAATTTTAATAACGATCCACTTGTTAATAATAAACAAGGAATTTAATTAATAACGTGATCACGCACTTGTTAAAAGAAAAAAAGTTTAATAAACCTATTTTATACTTTATAAATAAACACGCGTATCGCGAACAGTAATTTACGTAATCAACTACGGAAGCGATATTAGATAGCTTAATGGTATTTACACTAATAATCGCGAACGGTTTGATACCTCAACACCTGACGCCACTGTTACGTTCTTATTTATTAATAACTAATTTATTTATAACGACTAAAACTACGTTTACTTATTATAGAAATATGTACACTTTTAAATTAACCGAACTAATAAAATCTAATAATAAAAACACTTACACTACAATTTATGTATACCGTTGTATAACACTTAAGATAAGATAACGTCCTCGGATATCACTCTTGTTTACACTAATTATCACATACACGATTATTCTCGATTTATTTATGTAGACAAACACGTGTTAACGATTTATTTTCACTTGATAATCTTCTTAACACATTCGCATTCCAGTAATAACTGACCTACGATTTCCATCTTCGGCTTTTATAGACATCAGCGAATTCTTCTCGATCGTTCCTCACTTTTCGCTATATTTTCTAGAAACTAGATAACAGTTCTAGAAGGCTCTTGCATTTGCAAGTAATTTCTCGGACGTTTCAATATATTTCTATTTATACAAAATTGAATAACATGAACTATAGATATTCAAGTCAGGTACTGGTACTTTATAAAATAAGAAATAAGGACATAACATACATAGATATTTATTGCAGGTAGTCTATAAAGTTATTTAAGTTTGCTGCGACGTTCCAGCTATGGCGGCGATAACCCTTGTGGAAACATGTGACATATGATACTGCTTTTGTTTCTCCATAACCTCATCAAAGGCAGGCTCCATTTGCTATGCCGAAACTTTTAGCAATGAAAAAAGATGATCATCAGTAAGTCTGTTTGGAAGACAATTTTTTCTAATTTTCATAATAGAAAATGTTTGTTCGCACAAATGAGATGTGGCGAACATAGCTATTATTTTTTGGCGTCAATGACTATATTAGAATATTGCGACTCAAGTAAAAGTAAAAACCAAGTTCCGACCGGTTGGGGATGCGGTCTGCGTTGTGTGTAGGCGACTTTAACAGACAACGCAACTGGGTTCGCCTCTCCCAGCATTCTCGCCATTGTTACGCAAATGCAAGCGCAAGACTGCACTTTTGTTTTCTGATTTATTTCATGTTATTATCCACTTCTGACTCCATGTCGCGGGCCGGATTGCAACCATTCGTGGGTCGGAGATGGCCCGCGGGCCGTAGTTTGCCCATCCCTGATCTAGATTGTATCCATAATACAAATTTTTAAGTTTTATTCATAAAATACCAAACTTATTCCACAACGCAATACCAAATGTAACATGTAAAACGAACCAAATAATCTATAAGATTTTACTCACTGGTATATTTGGATAATGTGGCGCGGCAGAGAGCATGTGATGAGGTCCTGGTCCAAGTTTCGGACCATCTTCTGCCTTTTCCTCTTCTCGCCTTTTCAGACAAGCTGCTTTTGGATTCAAATTTCTTTCTGTAAAATCAGATACAAAGCTATGCCATTAACTACAACTTTCACTGTAATCTTTATATACTATATTGTAATTATACAAGATAGTTAAAATTATTTTGATATTTAAGATCCTGCAGATTATATAAAATTTGAAACAAATGCTTGAGAACATCAAGCATAACTAAGAACAGTTCGTTAGAACCTATAGAAAAAACAACAAACACTCTATAATTATTTAAGAAATATGATCACAATTAAAATTAAAGCTAGCAAGAGGAATGTTCAGAGAGACGTTCTCTCTTCCCTGCTGTTAAACCTTGCACCTGATAGTAACGCTCAGCAAAAAGATTCTCTCACCAAAGATGCATATTTTGAGGCATGTGGGTTGTAGATGTGGACAAACTCCAGTGCAAGAATAACAGAATATGATATAGCTGCCATGGTATCGCAAGCTTTCACTCGTGTTACGCGTTTGGATATTGCAAAATCTGGATTTAAATTCACTGGAATTCTGCCTCTGAATCCAAATGTTTTCACAGATTTAGATTTTTTGCTATCAGCTGTAAACGAAGTGCCTATGCAGTCTGATACTGAACTACAGCATCATACTACAGCAACTAAAGTGAATATTTGCAATGATGCCAATACGGGTACACTCAAGGATCTGCCTCAGGAGCCTTTCGACGTCAATGAAAAGGAAAATGTTGATATTCAACCGTCAACAAGCAAAGAAATTGTCACTATAATTCACCATATATCACCAGTTTCAAGTGCTGCAGCAAAGAGAGCCACGAGTCGACGACGAAAAGCTGAGAAAAGTGAAATTTTAACGTCGTTTCCCTACAAAAATGTTTAATAAAATTATGATTAGTTTTCTTTATTAACTAATGATTTGTTCTATTATAATAGATATTGTAACAAAATTGTTTGTTAAAATAAAGTTTAAGTTTAAAAATGAACGAAAAGGTGGCTGTCCGTCATTAGGGGACCTTTTTGATAACGTTCATTTTTCTATGTTAATTATTCCTTATTATCTAGTACATTTAAAGTAACATTTGACTGCTGATATATCTGTGTTGATTAGTTATATAGTAGATAGTTTATTAAAGAGGAATAAACAAATTAATCTATAACACGATTTTTAAATGTTTTGTTATTCTTTAAGTGTACCGTTCCCTATTTTATTACGAGGGCTGCACTTAAACATTTCTGTTTTTATTTATTTGAAGTTAGATCAGTAACGTCACAGACGGTGTTGATAGACGTAATGACGTCATGGATTCTCATGAACGTAAAAAGTTTTCCTGCGAAGAGTCGCAACAAGTAAAAACTACGTATCTGCTTCAATCAAAAAAATCAAATTTTTTGAAGACTGTCGTTTTACTACCACAACTATGTAAAAGTCAGTAAACCTGATTTAAGTATTATAAACTGCTTCCTATACTACTATTTAAACCTACAGTTCTAATACTTTGAATGTATTACTTAATAAAAAACACATTATATTCAGTAAAGTTGATACAGAGCCTCATATATTGCGGTGCATGATCTAATTCAGTACTTTAAGAAGGCATACACTTTTAAGGCGCGCGAAAGAACTATTGAACTAAAAGTGTATTAGATCTGATGATAAATCAACTATATTACCTTTGGTAGTAAACGTTTCCTTATTATAATTGTAGTTATAACCTCATAACCAGTCATTCTGCAGAGTTGATGTATTACATGACGTGCGCGTATTTTCGTTACAAAAATCATAGAATAGTATACAGCGATAAATAAAAATGAGGCTATATCAAGTTAAAGGCAAAAACCACGATGAGACAGGATCAACATTATTATTATTAGTAAAGTGAGTACACATTTCGCACAGATGCAAACCTTAAGAAACACTCTTATATCAGAGCCTCTGGCTAAAACCCTAACACAAAGAGTGAAACAAGCAAATAAAAACAAATTGAAAATATTTACTTTTCATCCGGTAGATGAACTTCAGAATAAGAGAAGCAACAAAAAAATAGACTAGCAAGATATAAATCATTTAAATCATGGGCCATCCTTTAGAGTGCACTAGGAATATTCAGAGTCGAAATCCACAACAATATAGTCTTTAGAAAGAAAACAGATTATGGGTCCAGTCCAAACACGAAACTAATTCTCTTATTGATCATTTTTTATGGGAATAAAAAGTGCGGTTATGAATAATAGGTGTGTATGTGACTCGAAGTGTATTATTGTGCGGAATTATATCAGATAAGCGTTAAAAAAATAATTTGAAAGTCAATATTCCAAAGCTTAAAGGGTGGTTTCGAGTTTTGCCGTTGATAATATTTAACTGCTTGACGATTTAGATGGTTGCAAACGACTTTTCTGCAATTCTGTGTATGCCCTTAAAAGGAAATCTGAAACATCTGAGCTTTGTAATATGTTTAAAAGTCTAGTTCAAAAACAGAAGGGATGCAAAATTAAGACCTGAGATCAGACAATGGAGAAAAATATAGTAGCGAAGAACTGAAAATATTAATATTATCCATCAGATTACGAACTCCCAATTCTAGAGCAGAATGGACTTTCGGATCGAATGAATCAGTCTATATCAGACATAATGATTGTCTAGAACAAGCAAATAATATCACAACGAATGGGAGTTGAAAAGATAAAAACTTTTAAGAAGAACCTGATCAACTAGATGTAACAGTGAAGAAATCAGAAAGGCTACCGAAATCAAATACTTTCCAAGATCATGTGATGCGCATGACAACCACCAGCGACCAAGATTTAGAAGCTGATCTAACAACTGTGAAGGAAGGAAGCTCTCCAAAGTTTGACAACATTTTTTAGGAAAAACAACGTCTAGAGAAATGTTATCATTTAAAGAAAATAATGCGAGCGAGTTGGTACAATTATTGCTAAGTGTAATGCTTGTAGGTAATGAAGATCTAATTCAGACGTAAAATGAAGTGAAACTCAAAGATTACGTACGACAGATATACAGTTTTCACTTATAACACATCGTACACGTTCCACCAATCAAACAGTACTGAATTTTAAAGCACCGCGGACTATAAAAGCGCAGCCATTTCGCACATTAAAAATTAAAACTGCATATGAAAATCTCGTAGCGGGGGTCGCAGTCACGTTACAATGCTCTGCTACACATACAGGCATGGACTCTTTAATAGTTGTAGCCCAAACATAAAAAAATACCTATTTAATTTACGTTGCTTTGAATGACGGGCATACTAAATTAATGTTCGCGCCCTAGAACCCTTATGGTCCAACCTCCACTGCAATCAATGTATAGTTTTGGATTAGAAACAACAGAATAAAGCAAAATGTTGAGGTTTGACAGAAAAAAACTTTAGTACCTTGAGTACTATCAGAGTTCTAACTGCAGTTCCAAGAACCTTACAAAAAACCTCGAAAAACATATGAGCTAATGTAAAGGACAAACTAAGCGGACCAATTACGCGTTGAAACCTATTCAAGTACATGCAACCAAAAACAATAATTTGTTTATTAGTTTTGTTGAGGTTTTATTTATTGAAGTTAAATAAGTAAATTAAACCATTCGTTTTGTAAATTAATGTGATTAATAAATTTACTTAAAATTTCTATTAGATTTTCTACAAAAATTTTAAGTATATGTGCTGGAATATTTTATTATCCGACTATACTATGAGCAATGATTGCTCCCTTAGGCACGCCTACCCAAAATTCTTGTAAGCTTACTCAAACATGTTTATATATAAACTTCATCTAGTTTCCAAAATACTATTAAGTCTATGAAGCACATCGTCACATTTGTATATTTGTAATTTTATTGAGCAACTCTTGCTTTAGGTGCAGTTTGTTCATATTCAATAAGGACCTAAAAGTTACATTACTATCTAAAAACAAATTATATTTTCAAATATTTAAAATATAAGTAGAGGAACGACAAAAACAAAATAACAATTTAATAAAAAATAATATGAATCAAGTTTTTAGTATTTGATTAAGTAAAACACAAAAAATTCGCTTACCCTCAGGGAAAAAAATTAAAAATGATCCAATTTAGTGAAATTTTTTTCACTTACAAAGTAGTGCGCCTTAGAAATGTTTTTAAATTTATTTATTCATTTCAAAGTTATTATATTCAAATTAGGTAAACGTGGTCAAATAAATGCAGGCATAGTTTTGTTTTTGCAATAAGTATCGGTTCATTATAATAATTTAATAAATTGAATTGACTGTCAACCAACATTTAACATTTTCTTGCGGATGATAAACTTATAGTGGAATTAACTTTAAATGCATTTTTCTAAAATAGTCTGCTTATAGGACGTAGCGTTTTGCATTTTAAAAACATATTTCAAATAGTGAACCGTTAAATAGTTACACGAGACGTAAAAATCGCTTCAAGATCAGATTCTAGGAGTAAGTTTTCGGTAAATGAATTTTCTTTTCTACAATTACTGTAAAATTCCAACAATTTGATGCTTAAACTATTTTTATAAGCCAAAAAATAGTTGACTTTTTTTATGCTTTTTAATTCATTTATATAGAACTGAGCACAACTTCCAATTGGCGTATCGTCCAATTTTTCGGTAATTGGAACGCCAAAATTTCACAGTTGATCACAACGTATAACTCGAACAGAACTCTCAATTAGTTTTGGTGATCTTTACAAAAACTCGTTCATCTGCCACACCTTCTACATAATTGCCTTTTATTTAAACTGATTATTATAATCATTCTATGTTGGTGTAAGTAGGTGCTTTAGATTCCATTGTTGTTATTAATGAAATGATAACAATTTTCTAAACCTTACTATATATGTAGACAATAATCAAGGTAACCTTAGAGATTGAAATAGAAGATATCTTTTTTGGTTGTCTCATAAAAAAGTTTTTTACACGTTTAGTGTTTTTGTAAACGTTTATAACAATATAAACGTTACATCCCTAATACATACACTACTAATCACAAAAAATTGTTTTATTAATTATAATATTAAAATAATTATTAAATATTTATTAGAAATTCCATGTCATTATATATTAATAAAAAAATAGATAATTAAGCTAAAACGGCAATCTAATGTACTGTTTGGACGATGTGATCAACTGTAAAATTTTAGTGTTGCAATTACCGAGAATTTGTGCGATATGACAATTGGAAATGATGATATGGACCCGATTTGTACAATTGTAAAATTTTAAAAAACAATGAAAACAAGGTTGGATACGAATGCTAGTTACTTGACGCCTTACGTCTATTCACATTCCCTTAGTACTAAACGGTATCAACTTTGAAATGTCTTGAATTATGTTACTTCTACTCTGTAAATCAAATAATACAATAAATAGATTAAAAAACACATTGCAAAAGTACAGCCTCTATGTATTCAATAAGACCACATGGCCAAATCTTTACAATACTGGAGAATATTTTCGCTAATTTTAACTATACTGTTAATACTGCATGTAAAGATGTAGAAAACAAAAACAACGGAAATAACGAAATTAAATTGTTTTGCGCTTCTTACATTTATTTTAAAATGTTGCTATAACTATTGCGCAAACAATTTTGCAATATCTAAAACGGGGAATCCTTTATATTAACTAAACGAAACCAATACTGTTTTATCATGGTATTTGGGAAACTAAATGAAGTTACAATAAAAAAGTAAAAAACAATTTTCCATAGAATATAAGCAAACTAACCAATGAATAGAAAAATTTGATTTAAAACAAATATAAACGAAGTCTTCACTTACCCCTAACTTGTTGTTCTAAAGTCATAATAACTTCAACTGCCATATTAAGAATACCGAGTTTTGTTTGTGGTTTGTCAGTTTTGAGATGTGCCATACACATACGACCTAATTCTTTAAGTGCCTCATTTATATCACGAATACGTATTCTAAAAAAACACAAGCAAATAAATGGAAACCTCAAATATAGTAGTACCAGTTATAAAACATTTATTATGTGATATTACATTAACTAATAAAAAAAATGATCATAGTTTAACATTGTCGTACCCTAAATTTTATTATTAGATTAAAAACACAAATGAATACAGGCCAAAATACACTGAATGAGTAACGTTAGATAACTAAGGGTAAGGCGCACCTTTCTCTAGCATTATTTGCCTGCCTTCGTTCCCGTTCCCTTTGAATTTTAACATCAGGATCCAATTCACCATCTTCTTCGTCCCCGCTTGAACATAAAAATAATGAAAGCGTTTCCTTTTCGACTATAAGTTTGATAAACTACTACCATTTTTTTTTAAATTTTGGTATATAGTAACACGCATTCATGTTGTATATGAAGGCCCATATTCAAAGTGTACATTCATCAAGACATTTAAATATCTAATAAACATCAGAAAATAGTTTTTTAATCTTTCTAATTACTTTCTACACATGCTGGCCAATTCACAATAAAATGTTATGCAAAACAAATTGAAATTTAGAGATTATATAATTTGCGTAACATTTATATTTCTGAACATGAGCCTAGTGTAGGAGAAAAAGGTAATGTACGGTGTATAAATCAAATAAAGTCACTCTGTTAATGTATCAAAAACCAACTTAAATTTTTTTTGTGTCTAGCGTACTTAATATAAGATTCAATAACTATACTAGACAAAAATCAAAAGTTGGTTCTCAGTACATTAATAAACGAATATAAGCGAATTTATCTGCTGTATAAGGAAATCCGAACATATTTAGTAATCTGTGTCTTCGATTGAAAGTCAAAAAATAGGTAACAGTGCAAAGTTAAAAAGGATTAAGGACGAAAATATAAGTGTATTTAAGGTACATTTTTAAAACTGCGTGCTACTACATACCGTTCACGAATGTTGTTAGCCTGTCTGCGCTCTTTCTCGCGCACGGCCTTGTTGCTCGGATCATCAGTTTCATCATCATCAGCATCACTAAACAATTAATGAGTAATTACATTTTTTAAAATAAATTCAATAAATTAGCAGTTTATCAAACATATCTGTAACTTCAAGTTTTTATTATTGCAAACACTATCGTTTCAAGTTATTCAATTTATTACTTTTACCACTATGATATTGAATCATAATTTTATAATAATACTTTGAACTTACTATCTCCTTGTTCGTTTGGTTGTCTTTGTAACTGCGGATGCACTAGTTGAATTAGGTTGCGTTACTACACTGTCTATAGAACTAGAAGGCTTTGTATCACTGTCAGGAGGTTCTTTGCGTTTTTCTAAAATTGTACGTTAACGAGTTTATAAATACAGTGTTGTGTAAACTTACTGCTATTGTGTGTTGCCCGTTCCACTTTTACAGGTTCGGGAAATGGTGATTCAGGCGGTGAGGCAGTATAGCCCAATGTAGTAACTTGAGGTGGACCTAAACTTGGTGGTAGCTGACCCAAGCCTATTTGAGATTCAGCATGATTACGAAGTACATTAATGGCATCATCCAGTCTTTCTTCCATACGTGTTCCCTAAAACAATTATTGTTTTACTTGATATAGTCAGTAAAAGCCCTACACACAAAATAAACTAAAATTTTAGCTTACACATTTTGCAAATAAAAAAAAAATTAAAAAAAAGAACTTACATTAACCTCAGCATGGTCCCGTAAGAATCCAATGGCATCGTCTAAGCGTTGTGCCTCAGGAGCAGGCTTCACAAAAAATAAAACAAAAAACACCATGCAAACATAAAGTCGACAAACAAAGAATAACTACTAATATAATAGTGCTAATTTACAAACAAATATAAAAAAAAGTTTAGCAAAATGTATTGAAATACGTATTCGCCTTTTTAACGTCAAAAAAAATGCAAAGCTAGACTAAAACAATTGTATGATAAATTTAAATTTTAACCTACTAACACGACTCAACTCTGTTTATTTAAAACCACGCAGAACTAAATAACAATAATAACTTTATTAGAAGAGCCAAAGAAGTTTAAAAATTAAATATTATTGTAATCTCTGTAATGCTTGATCAGTAGGTTAAAATTTAGAATTTAGATACTGCACCCACCATTGTAACAGCTTGCGTATAATGTGGAGAATGAGGAGTATTGTGATTTCCTATCCAGCCTCCGGGTGCTAATGGTGGTGGCGAACTTACAGGAGTTGAAGGTGCAGAACTGTAGCTACTTGCACTAGCTTGTTCGCCAGTAATTGGATAAATCTATAAAGCACATGGATTTTTGTCAAATAAAGTATCGATTAACGTTATACAAATTAACTTACAGTTCCTAATCCTTTACTAATACTATCAGGGTGAGGGTGCGCATGAGGATGTGGGCCTGGAATAAAGGCAGCAGTATTTGTTCCTGGCGCTGTAGGTGGAGGAGCACCATTTGCCCTAAACGAGGACATGGGTGGTAGCCCTTGATTTTCAGTCTCAGGAGTAAGACCATATGGGTCATAAGTTTGATAAGGAGGTGCGTATGACGTTGGCCAGTCTCCTGCTCCATCAGGTCCCAAATAATAGTTGGTCCCCGCCGTTGGTGATGCATAGCGAGGTGATGAATCATGTGCGAATTCGTCGGATCCATACTAAAACAAAATGCAAATCTTTAAAAAGTCGCGTTAATTACATAAATTATATTTGAACTAAAATTAAAACAAATATTCAATATTATTAATAAAAAAATGAAAGCTCGAGTAATAGTGACTAGTTAATATAAGCGCGATTGAATTGGAAATCAATTTGCGATATAACTTAAGAAAAATATGGCAAAACTGAAATCGAATAAAGACATAAATGATGAAATTGCAAAAAACACTGTCATAAAACTAAAGGCAGGGAATATATCAGTAGAATATGCTGAATGGTCACCGAGAACAACCCAAAGATAATAAATTTCTAGATATTATAACTCCGATACAAATACTGAAGTTATCTATACCCGTTAAAATAGCAACAGGAAAAGTAAAATACAGAACCGTCTTAAAAATTATTTTATGTAGTTGAAATTATTTAAATAAAATTTTGTATGTGTATATACATAGTATATTAGAACGAATTCAGAACATTTATAAAAATTAATTTTTAAAGCTTATTAAAATAATCGAACAATCCTCCAGAAATATAATTCATTTTTAGCAAAAACTATCCCTTTATATTGGCATTGCTCCCAATAGTACTTGTTTACCATTTTTGTAAGTGAACTTCAATTGTCATTTAAATTTAAACTATTATATCTATAAAAATGTGATTTGTATATCACAATTCCCATATCCATAAAATAAATAAAACCTAAATACATTCCTGCAAATTCTCTTCGCCTTGTGAAGGCTGAGATATCAATAAATTTATAGCCGATACGTGAGATATATACATAGATACTTTATCGAGGCGCAGGATAAAAAATGCAGGACTCCATAAAATTTAAAAACCACCTTCAAAACTGTGCTGAGAATTTTAAATTTCGATGTTGCCACTTATTCTTTAATAATTTTAATCAGTTCTATTTAAAATATCTGAGTTTGATATCGATAAACACTTTTACATACATAAATGTATAAATATTTAGATTATTTATTAAAATATAAAATAAGTATATTATGTACGAATCAGTGCAGTTGGCAAGCTGAAATTGCAAGAAAATACATCAAGAGTGATAACGTTACCAAAACCGATTTTCTATATTATAGTATACTTTTAATAATTCTTTTGATTGTCCCCATTAATGTCGATTTCATATTTTACAATGAATTATTATAGAGAACATCATTATATAAAGAGATACTTTTTTATGAGTTATGATTAGGAATAAAACTGTTCGCTTAGAAGCCATGAATATTTACGTTATAATCCAACTAATCATAAAATTTTGCAGAACTGATTTATCTATAAATCGTTCATTTCCAGTGTTTATAATGGTTTTTATATATTATGGACCACCAAACAAGACCTTAAGAACTGGCTTAAGTTATCTAAAGAATGGCAATTCTGAGAAGCTTTTGCGTTTGCTTGAAGAAAGATTATGTAGTAATGATTTTGTGGTAAAAAACTAGAATGCGTTGAACAAAAACAATCGGCTACTTACAAAAATTAAGCCATCATGCCTACAAAAACCTATCAAATTGTGACCTGCGTTTGAATTTCGTTGTAAAAGTCACCGTAAGTTTTTTTTTGTTGTGTGTTTCGATTTATTAATTTAGTATTAGCATCAAGAACGTTTTGTTTATTGTTTGTGTGGTTTGAGTTTAATGATATTTCAATTTGTTTTCAATCGTTATTGAAATTTTCTTTTAAATGCATACAGATCCGTAGTTTTGTTTTTGATTTAGTACGTTATTTGGTTATCTTTGTAGAATACCAATTCAATATAATTTACGACTTCCTTTGTGGAATGTAAGTTGATACATTTTTCTTGGTAATTACACTTTGATTAAGCCAGCTGCAGTAATGCAAGTCTCAGCGTTCTTGTGTGAACCAAAGACTACGTGCAAAAACGCATGCGACTAATTATAATTTTCATCTTTGTTTTTCTAGTTTGTTCAATGTGTTTTCTTTTACCACGAATTGACTGCGCACATGCAAATTAGCTAAGTAGGGGATAGGAAGAGTTGAAAGATTTAAGGTTCGTTCCAACAAGCTTAGAATCAGTTCAGAACTTGACGGAGCATGCGCTAATGAAAGTGTTCGTTCCAACAGAACGGAATCGGTTCGGAACTGGATTGGTTCGTCGTTCCAACGTTGCTTGAACTGTTCCGGAACTAATTCAAGGATAGTAAAAACGGTTCGCGATCCTAAGCAAGAATTTGTATAATCGGTTTTTCCGGGCGTGCGCATTGAATGGGTTTAATGTGAATTTGTTAATTTTCAATTTTATTTTTGTGTGATAGACCTTTATTAAAATACAATGAGCGATTCAGATGCCACTGATTATTTAGCATCTGAATCTAGTGATGAAGATTTGGAGTTATTTTTGGGTGTAGCAAGGCAAAAAAATGAGAACTATCTAGGTGAGCTTTAAATTTTCAAGGATAATGATCTGTAATAAGCGGTTATTATTAATTCAGAAATCACCGTGCCCCAGTACGACGAAGAAACATTTTTTACCCACTTTAGGGTAAAACGAGCACATACCCAAAGATTTGCAGAAGAATATTCCAACAGTGATATGTTTAAAAGACAAAGTGGGCAGTATGGAAAATTAACAGCCTTAAGCCAGGTGAGAACATTTTATGAACCTTGTAAATTATGATAAAACTATTTTAATATAGCTATATGTAACTACACCAATTTCATTGTTATTTTGTGCAATCTAAGTTTTCACATAATCTTTTTTATTACAGATTTTAATTTTTTTATGGTATTTGGGACACCAGACTGCCAGTTTTCGGGACGTCGCTGATAGGTTCGATGTAACTATCAGTTCACTACATCGGGTTATCAGAAGGGTATCTATTTTCTTCAGTAACCTGTCATTTCAAAACATTACTTGGCCCGATAATAATGAGAAAATACAGATCGAAATGGGGTTCAGTGAGAGAGGTTTTCCTAATGTTATAGGTGTAATAGATGGGTGTCATCTTAAAATTGACAAGCCACAAAATGATGCTGATTCTTATATTAATCGAAAAGGTTTTTATTCAATACAGGTAGTAACAATAACATAATTATAGAAATAAAAATTATAAATGTTTTTATTTCAGATGCAAGTGGTTTGTGACCATAACAGAAAAATTAGAGATGTCTTTATAGGGTACCCTGGATCTGTTCATGACGCAAGAGTATTTAGGAATTCACCTTTATGTGCTAATTTAGAAGAAATGTGCGGTCGTTACGTCTTACTTGGCGATAGTGCGTATCCTTTGAAGACAAACTTGCTTGTTCCATTTAAAGATCGAGGACAACTAACTCCACAACAAATAAACTATAATGTACAGTTATCCAAAAATCGATATGTTATAGAACATACATTTGGCATCCTAAAGCAAAAATTCCGACAATTGTATCACATTAAGCTCAGGGATGTAGTATTCATCGCTCATTTAATAAGAGCTGCTTGTGTGCTACATAATGTTTGCATAAATGATGAATTTGAGTTTGATGCAAATTATGTGGTGCAGAATAATATCTTACCTCCTCAAATTGATGTGAATGATGATGCGGAAGTTGAAGATGTTAATATAGATGCTAGAAGAATTCGACAACATTTTGTAACAATATTAAGACCTGCACGAAATTGAGTAGGGAATAATTTAAGTTGAACGTAAAATCATTTTAAAAATACACATTATAGAGACAACTGTTCTTTTATTATCAAAGTAGTATATTGAAACTGACTGAATAATATTTATTTAAATAGAACTTAATACTCTTACTGTAACACAATAAAACAATAGTAAATTCAAATGTTTTGCTATGATACGAGACTACAATAAAGCTCTTGCCTGGTATACCAACAGAAAGTGAACAAGACAATTTTAATAACAGCTACAAACAAGTAGAAATTTTTATTTTATAAAATTTCCTTGGCATTTCCTTCCAGCTAAACCTATATGTATCTAAAGTAAGAATCCTGCGAAACTAACTAAAATAGGAACGTGTATGTAATATCAAACTATCAAGAACAAGTAACAAGTAACAAAAATAGACATTAAACCAAAATAAAACACTATTGTATAGGTATATAACTACTTAGTGACTACTAATTCTTAGTTAAAGCTCTAGCATAACTTCACATTTTTGCATATACACTTTGGACATGTTTCCTTTAATATCAGATTTCGTTCTTGCGATAATTCATTTCTTCTTTTCAGTTCCTTTAACTTTTCATACTCTATCTCTAAACGTTTCTCTTGATACCTTTGCCTATCCTGACGTAAACAATGAAGAAGATTTGTCTTTTGTTTCAGCCTCTTTGGAGTTACTTTAGATTCAGAAGGTGTTGTGCCAATGTCAGTTTCCCCTACATATCTTTCTGGGGTTTCACGAGTAGCATGATCTGTGCTAATATTTTCTTTCTCCACTTCGATATTTTGTGGCACATTTATCGTTTGGCTCGTCAATAATATTTCAGGGCAGACATTTTTCTTCTTACCAAAAATTACTTGCATATCTTCAAAATATTCAAAATATTTTTTACCTCTGCCGGTAGAACTCTGATTGTCCACATATTTCTTATAATTTCGGTCTAACACCTTCCACCTATTTTCGCAATTACTTGGTGTAACAATTACACCTAATTCTTTGTGTAAGATGTCACTAATTATTTGCCACATTTGCTTTATACTTTTGACCTTCATCGTACCAACTTTGTCCCGATATTTTGCATACAAGTCAATTAGATTTCTTGTATTATTTTCGTTCCATTTTATCTCATTTGACATTTCAGTAGATTCAGAGGGTAAGACTAGAAATTCTTGAACTTCTGAAAGAAGAATGTATAAACAATATTTAAAAAATTCTGCACACAGTACAACTCGCTCTTTTTACGAATTAAGTAGGTACATAATTATTTTATCATTAGACAGTTACCTTGCAGTATATTCATTTGGTTTTTAAAATTTAAAGGTAAATTCATCCAAACACCTAACCTCAATGTGGCCGAACAAATACACGTACAACACGTTCTTCTCACGTTGTGGTTCAATTGGGTTCAATGCAGCGGGTTCAGTGTTCCAACATGTAATTCATAACCGTTCCCGTAACGCACTATTCCGAGATATGCGCACAAGTTAATTCGTGACCAGTTCAAAAACCGTCCGCGAATTGATTGTTGGAACGAACCTTTAGATTTTTTTTGGCATTATTCGATCGTGGGTCGTGACGACAAATACCGATTACCGTAAGATGTAGAGAGAGTAGGGTAATTTACCCTCTGACGTTATGTAGAACCGCGGAAGTTTGTCAGAAATCGTGAAAATTAAGGTGGTGGAGGAAAATGTTACTTTTCTTCAAATTTCGTATAGTACGGCTTGTGTAAAATTCGTGATTTCTGAACTGTTACGTTTGTGGGGTTTAATGTGGTGGTGGTATATGATTAAATCCGAAATTCGCCTTTGGCGGTTATAAAATTAAATTGTGAGATATATCTTCCGTCGTTGTTCTATTGTTTGGGAAGCAGCTAAAGTCCATCCAAGGTGTTAGCTTTCAAATCCACTGGGGACCAAAGTTCAGCCGGTGTCACCAATTAAAATTAAGGTATTTATCGATTTTGTTGTTTGATCGTGCGGTGCCCCGCGATAAAAAATGCAGTAACAGCTTTCAATTTATTTTTTTTAAGTCAATTGAAATTACGACTAACGTTGAATTTAACTATATTTCAATGAACACGTATAGTGTTTGCGCAAAAATTAAAATCAATTAACTTTGTTTTGTGCGTTGAGAAGTGATTCGTATTTCAGTATATGATAATGTAACGACTTATAAACTATATTTTTGTTTAGTTCGAATTAAAGTTCGGACATATTTATGTTATAAACTGTATTGTTTTTTTTTGTGTTATTTTATTTGTTTTGTTATAAATATGCGGTCAAGATCTTAAGATTTAATTATATTTGACGTCGAATTAACGCTATTGTAGTAGCATTTCTTTCTATAAATTTTAATGTAATGTTTTGTGTGTAAATTATTCATTCTTGTTTGTTTAAGATTATTTCATTTCTTTTATTCAAATTTATTTGATATCATTTAGTACTTGTTATTTTATTTTGTCTTGGTTTTAACTTTTCAATCAATAAATGTCAAATTCTTAAATGTAAAAACTTTTATTCATTTAGCCGCCGCATGCGTAAATTTTTGTTTAAGTGTTTTTCAGAATTGTTATAACCCAAAGGTAAGTTCTGTGGTTATGACCAACCGGATGAGCTTTCAGGTAATCAAGGGTTTGAAAGCTTCCCCTTATAGAAATCCTTGATTGGCGCCCTTATCGATTATTTGACTATTTTACCGTTCTAGTTCCATTTTTACGACGATCGCGTTTCCAATTTTTCACGGAATTTTAAATAAAACCCACCCTTCTCCATTGAGCTAGTGGCACAACCCCCCCGTTTATGTTACTTCATTGCAGGCAGTGACTTTGTGTTAATTTTGGCATGTAACATAAATAATTTGGCGCCCAACGTGGGGCCTTTTTCGGATTTTAGTTTGCCTGTTAAGTTTCGTGATTTTTGGAAGATTTTACCGTTTTGTAATTACATTTTAAAATGGGTTACAAATTGATTGTTGATCGTTTATCGCATAACGAATTACGTTATGAAATTTTGATTAGAGGTGGTGATGCATCTTTAGGTGTTGTCGTGTTACGAGGTTTACTCAAGAATTTCCTTATTGAAGAAGCTACCGGAAAATTATCTCGTCCCGTGTATCCGTTCGATTTTAATGCAGATAAATTAGCGATTCGTGAAGGTATCGATGAGCTTAGAAAGTTAATAGATTCATTAAAAATTACTCCGACTACAAAAATTTCTTCTACAATTGAAACCAAAATTAAATATTTGTTAAACCGTATTGGCAATTCAATTCCTATTCAAGGTGACGATTCACAAGTTAAAGATGAGTTTTTAAAAGATTTAGTTGTTTTAATTTCGCAGTATGAACTTTTGGATAAGCAAATTGTTGTTTCAAATCCGTCTACTTCCGCCGATGAAGTCATCGAACCTGTCGTTCAGCCTTCTTTAGTAGTTGATAACGCTTTACCGACGTCTTCTGCTGTTAGTCCAAATTTTATTAGTCATGTTAAGAGTATTTCAGTTTCTAAATGGAATTTAAAGTTTTCTGGTGACGCAAAGTCAATTTCATTGAACGCATTTTTAGAGCGAGTTGCCGAACTTCAATTATCGCGTAACGTTTCAAGTCATCAGTTATTTTTGGAGTGTACTGATCTTTTTACAGGTCATGCATTGATTTTTGTTAGATCCATTCGTAGTTCAGTTAATTCTTGGGAAGATTTAGTTAAGTTTTTACGCGAACAATTCCAGCCTACCGATTATGACGAACGACTTATTGAAGAAATTAAGCGTCGTACTCAAGCTAATGATGAACCTATGGGTATTTACGTTGCAATTATTCGCAACATGTTTTCACGTCTCGATGAACCTTTTTCTGAAGAAAAGCAGTTAAAGATTTTATTAAGAAATATTTCTCCCGTTTATCAAACTCAGCTTGGTTTGTCGTCAGTTACTTCAATTGAAGAATTAATTAAATTTGGTCGTATTATCGAGGACCGCATGCAAGCTATTGAAGCTTACACGCCTCCGTCTCGTAGAAAGCAGGACATGGAGCCTGATCTAGCTTACGTAACATCTCAGGTTAAAGACCTTGTAGTTTCTCGTTCTTCGAATAACGTTAGTAGTGGTGAAAAATCTACACCACCTGTTAGACAACATTTACGATTACCGTCTTCGAATATCGCACCTTCTTCGCGAAGGTTAGCTATCGTTAATGCGCCTGCTTCTTCTAATCGAAGTAGTCCGCAATTATGTTGGAATTGTAGGAAGCCAAACCATCGAGCTGCTTCTTGCAAAGAACCTAAGAAAGGTTTATTTTGTTATCGTTGTGGAAAACCTAACGTTACGGTCCGCACTTGTTCTAAGTGTTCGGGAAACGAGTAAAGGACGTACTAAGAAGCCGTTTAGTGACGTCTGAGGTCAAAGTTAAATCGGCTGTATATTTTAATAGTTTACATTCTTCGAAGAAAAAGAGTTTCGTTAAGAATAAAGTCGTGTTGGATTATGTTTTAGAGTCTGCTGAGTCTGACGAAAGACCTTTTGTCTACGTTAAAGTTTTTGGTCACGAAATTTTAAGTTTATTAGATAGTGGCGCTTCTCGCACTATTGTTGGTTCTAAGGGTTGGGAAATTTTTAGTCAATTAGGTTTAAAGTTAAATAAGTCAGTTAAAGTTAATTGTATTGTAGCTAATGGTAAATCAGTACAAAGTTTAGGTTCACTTCTCGTCCCAATCGAAATTAAAGGAAAAATTATTGTTTTAGAAGCTTTAGTTGTTCTGACGTTTCCGCATAATTTAATTTTAGGCGTTGATTTTTGGAAACAAGCAGGTATCGTTCCTGATCTTAGAAAAGGTGAGTGGCGTTTCGAAAATATGGACACCATTTCACAATTGGAAGATAAAGATTCCGTTATTCAGTCTCGTCTCGATCTTTCCTCAGAACAGCTCAATCAGTTAGATAATTTAGTTAGTAATCATTTTTCTTCGTCGAATAAAAATTTTGGATGCACCAACTTGATCGAACATCAGATCAAAACTACTTCCGAACCAATTAAGCAACGGTATTACCGAGTTTCGCCGTTTATCCAGAAACAAATCGATCTGGAGTTAGAGAAAATGTTAAAGTTAGGCGTGGTAGAAAAATCAAGCAGCGCTTGGTCGAGCCCGATCTTATTGGTGAAGAAGAAGGACAACTCGTATCGTTTTTGCGTGGACTTTAGAAAAGTCAACAAAGTTACCGAAAAGGACGCTTATCCTTTACCTTACGTTTCGTCTATCTTGGATCGTCTTCGTGACGCTAAATTTATTTCGTCTCTCGACATTAAGTCCGCTTATTGGCAGATTCCTTTAAGCGAAGAGTCTAAGCAGTATACCGCTTTTACAGTTCCGAACCGTGGGTTATTCCAATTCACGCGCTTACCGTTTGGTTTAGCTAACGCACCAGCTTCTTGGCAGAGGTTGATTGATCGAGTTTTAGGTCCCGAATTAGAGCCTTACGTTTTTGTTTATTTAGATGACGTCATTATTTGCGCTCCTTCCTTCGAGAAACACATGGAAGTGTTAACTGAAGTTCTCCGTCGCCTTAGAGAGGCTAATTTGATGCTAAGTAAAGACAAATGTCATTTTTGTAAACCTGAACTTAAGTATCTTGGTTTTATAGTAAATTCTACTGGTTTGTCGGTTGACCCGGAAAAGGTCGATGCAATTTTGCGTATTCCAGTTCCCACTGGTGTCGCTGAAGTGAGGAAAGAATTATAGGCATGGCCTCGTGGTATCGCCGATTTGTACCAAATTTTTCGACAATTATCGCTCCATTGACGTCTCTGTTAAAGAAGAATTCCAGCTTTAATTGGACTAGTGATTGTGATGAAGCTTTTCAGATTATTAAGAATTGTTTAATTTCCGCACCTATTTTGTCTTGCCCCGATTTCAATGTTCCGTTTACAGTTCAAACTGACGCTTCTGATTTTGGTCTCGGTTCAGTTCTTACACAGTTTATCGACGGTGAAGAACGTGTTATTTGTTACAATAGTAGGTCGCTCACAAAGTGTGAACGCAAGTATTCAACTACCGAAAAGGAGTGTTTGGCTGTCCTGTGGTCTATCGAAAAATTACGCCCTTATCTTGAAGGAACAACATTCACTGTAGTTACCGATCACGCATCATTAGTCTGGTTACACAATTTAAAGGAACCTACCGGTCGTCTAGCACGATGGGCTGTTAGACTGCAGCAATTTGATTTTACGATCATTCATCGTAAAGGAAAGGATCATGTCGTACCTGACGCATTATCTCGTTCAGTACCAGCTATCGACAACATTACTACCGATTGTGACATTACCGAACCTAAGTCTTCGGACAAATGGTTATCGAAACTTATGGAACGTGTACGTTCAAAACCTAACGCTTTTCCACAGTGGAAAATTAGTAACGGAAAGCTGTTTAAGCATGTTACCGTAGACTATCCCGATCTTCGTTCTGAGAAGGACAATTGGAGAGAAGTTGTGCCTAAGTCTAAACGACTTGAAATATTGTCTAAGTTTCACGATGAGCCTACCGCTGGACACCTTGGTATCTTTAAGACTCTCGAACGAATTGTTCCGCTTTATTACTGGCCTAAGATGAAGGCTGACGTTATTCGTTACATCAATGGTTGTAAAGTTTGTATCACGCATAAGCCAGAACAGAAACGTCCTGCTGGCCTTATGACCCGTCATCCTGTTGTGGACAAACCATGGCAGTTGATCTCTACCGATCTTGTTGGACCATTACCGCGCTCTAAGAGTGGTTATTCGTATATCCTTGTGGTTGCAGATTATTTTTCGAAATTTGTTTTATTTTTCCCGTTACGTTCCGCTACTGCAGCAGCAGTTACTAAACGTCTTGAAGAAGATGTATTTTTAATGTTTGGAGTTCCTCAGTATCTTTTGTGTGATAACGGCACACAGTTTCGTAGTTCAGAATTTACGAAAATGGTTTCGTCATATAAGTCTAAGATTATTTTTAACGCTAATTACCATCCACAAGCGAATCCAACTGAAAGAGTCAACCGAGTCATGAAGACAATGTTATCGTCGTATATCGAACACCACCCTCGACATTGGGATAAGTATCTTGCTAAAGTCGCATGTGCTATTCGTCCCGCTGTACATGAAGTCACCGGCTTGACGCCGTTTTTCGCTAATTTTGGACGTGAAATCTGTCTCGACGGATCACGTCATGGAAAACCTACCGATTCAGACACTATCGACGATCTAGCTTTTGCTGATCGTACATTTTTGGCCGAAAGAGGCCCAGCGTTTAGAGAAGTTTACGTCGACATTAAGAATCGCTTGAATGCCGCTTATGTCCGCGCTAAACATTATTACGATTTACGTCGTCGTCCAGCACCTTTTGAGGTGGGAGACACAGTGTGGCGAAAGAATTATGTCCTTTCTGATGCATCTCGATATTTCTCGGCCAAACTGGCACCTAAGTTTATCGGTCCGTTCTATGTGAAACGGAAAGTTTCGTATCAGACCTATGAGTTGTCTGATGACACGGGAGCATCAAAAGGCATATGGAACATAAGGACTTAAAGTTAAACCCGACTGGGAATAAATAGTTTTAGGTTTTACCGTTTGAATTTTTTCTTCTTTTGTTTTGTCGTTTATTTAGGTTAGTTAGTTTCGTTTTTGGGTTCCGTGTAGAGACGGACTAAGAATATTTCTCTACAGTGGGGACACCACTTGTCGTAGAGCGACTAAACAACGGTTCTTTTATTTCCATTTTCTTTCTTCTACTATCTTGTCTGTCCTTATCTTTTATTTCTGTAGTGTTTGCGGCTAGGTGCCATCGCTCGGTGAGGGCAGTAGTTGTGGGAAAAACGCAATGCGCGGATCTCGTGAAGCGCAGCGCGCCCTCTTCTATTGTGCAGCATCGAGTGATCTGTGTCGAACCCAAACATATGCTACCCTTCTTATCGTTTAGTTCTCGTTCTAGTTTCGTTAGGGGTTCTCGATGATTGCGAGATCGCGAGAACCATAGGTTTAGTTTCGTTTTATTTTTGCGTTTATAGTTACATTATCGTTTATGGTTCCGTTGTGGTGGGTTGGGGTCATTTGGTCAAACCACAACGGCTGGGTCTCGTTTTTTTTTGTCGTTTTGTGACCATGTGAGGGTTGGGTTTTGGGTTTTCATTTGTTTGTTTTTTTTGTTGTTTTGTCTATTTTTAGAGTGATTTAAGAAATCCCTCTTTAAGTAGGGGAGGTGTGACCTGCGTTTGAATTTCGTTGTAAAAGTCACCGTAAGTTTTTTTTGTTGTGTGTTTCGATTTATTAATTTAGTATTAGCATCAAGAACGTTTTGTTTATTGTTTGTGTGGTTTGAGTTTAATGATATTTCAATTTGTTTCAATCGTTATTGAAATTTTCTTTTTAAATGCATACAGATCCGTAGTTTTGTTTTTTGATTTAGTACGTTATTTGGTTATCTTTGCAGAATACCAATTCAATATAATTTACGACTTCCTTTGTGGAATGTAAGTTGATACATTTTTCTTTGGTAATTACACTTTGATTAAGCCAGCTGCAGTAATGCAAGTCTCAGCGTTCTTGTGTGAACCAAAGACTACGTGCAAAACGCATGCGACTAATTATAATTTTCATCTTTGTTTTCTAGTTTGTTCAATGTGTTTTCTTTTACCACGAATTGACTGCGCACATGCAAATTAGCTAAGTAGGGGATAGGAAGAGTTGAAAGATTTAGATTTTTTGGCATTATTCGATCGTGGGTCGTGACGACAAATACCGATTACCGTAAGATGTAGAGAGTAGGTAATTTACCCTCTGACGTTATGTAGAACCGCGGAAGTTTGTCAGAAATCGTGAAAATTAAGGTGGTGGAGGAAAATGTTACTTTTCTTCAAATTTCGTATAGTACGGCTTGTGTAAAATTCGTGATTTCTGAACTGTTACGTTTGTGGGGTTTAATGTGGTGGTGGTATATGATTAAATCCGAAATTCGCCTTTGGCGGTTATAAAATTAAATTGTGAGATATATCTTCCGTCGTTGTTCTATTGTTTGGGAAGCAGCTAAAGTCCATCCAAGGTGTTAGCTTTCAAATCCACTGGGAACCAAAGTTCAGCCGGTGTCACCAATTAAGAATTAAGGTATTTATCGATTTTGTTGTTTGATCGTGCAGTGTCCCGCGATTAAAAATGCAGTAAAAGCTTTCAATTTATTTTTTTTAAGTCAATTGAAATTACGACTAACGTTGAATTTAACTATATTTCAATGAACACGTATAGTGTTTGCGCAAAAATTAAAATCAATTAACTTTGTTTTGTGCGTTGAGAAGTGATTCGTATTTCGAGTATATGATAATGTAACGACTTATAAACTATATTTTGTTTAGTTCGAATTAAAGTTCGGACATATTTATGTTATAAACTGTATTGTTTTTTTTTTGTGTTATTTTATTTGTTTGTTATAAATATGCGGTCAAGATCTTGAGATTTAATTATATTTGACGTCGAATTAACGCTATTGTAGTAGCATTTCTTTCTATAAATTTTAATGTAATGTTTTGTGTGTAAATTATTCATTCTTGTTTGTTTAAGATTATTTCATTTCTTTTATTCAAATTTATTTGATATCATTTAGTACTTGTTATTTTATTTTGTCTTGGTTTTAAATTTTCAATCAATAAATGTTAAATTGTTAAATGTAAAGAGCTTTTATTCATTTAGCCGCCGCATACGTAAATTTTTGTTTAAGTGTTTTTCAGAATTGTTATAACCCAAGGTAAGTTCTGTGGTTATGACCAACCGGATGAGCTTTCAGGTAATCAAGGGTTTGAAAGCTTCCCCTTATAGAAATCCTTGATTGGCGCCCTTATCGATTATTTGACTATTTTACCGTTCTAGTTCCATTTTTACGACGATCGCGTTTCCAATTTTTCACGGAATTTTAAATAAAACCCACCCTTCTCCATTGAGCTAGTGGCACAACCCCCCCGTTTATGTTACTTCATTGCAGGCAGTGACTTTGTGTTAATTTTGGCATGTAACAAAATGACAAACCGATGGGCGATAAAATTCAAAAGTTTTACGCGTTTAAATGTTTGTTAGGAATAGTCATTGATAGTAAATACTATATAGACAAAATATTAACGCGGTGAGATTTTTAAACACAATTTAAAAAAAATGTTGCACTGATACATTTATTAATCCATATATGTAGTAACAATTTATATCATAATTCTTTTTGTATTGTTAGTTTCAGGAATTGAATGAAAGTGGTAATGCAGGTTATAAAGCAAGTTTCGGGATCTTTCTAATACCTGTCTTAGAAAAAAAAAAACCTTAAAGCTTCTATGAGAGTGGAAACAATTATGTATAGAGGCAAGTTTCAAAAATACTTTCACCAATCTTAAATCTCTGAAGCAGTAAATCATTTGAATTTATGTTTTATCAGACGATTCATAATTTCATTTATATATAGACCATTTTAAAATAATGTAAAAGGAATCATACATTAATTTACGTATCATTCGCCAAGACGATTGAAAAAGAAGTAAAGACATAGAAGATATAAATCTAAAAACAAGATTTCATTGAGATACTTGTTCAAATAAACCGATTTTATAACAGAGAACATACTATAAAACAATAATGGTATTCTTTGTATGAAATTGAATTCAAAGAATGAATTACTAATTCACAAGTCTCCTACATTGGTACTAAAGTTGGCTGTGCATCGCAAAAGAAACTGTATTTTTAGACTTTTACCAACCTACTTGTCCCGACTCTCAGTTGACGTATTTATTATCTATTATGGTGAATAAATAGTGTGTTCGCTTAACCAAACACAGTTGAACATTTCACAAATACAATTAATTGTTGAATAACATGTATAAAACGTAGAAGTTAGTGAATATACTACCGCTCACGGAAGTTCGATCAGTTGTTTTATTGGATAGTAAAAGGTTAAAACAACTAAAACACGTAGAAAAATAAAACAAAATAATATGTATTACGATATTTAATTACCAAATTGTAAAAAAGTTAACAAAACAAGTTAAAAAGGGTAAACTTTTTTTTCATCAAAATAATCACCTTTAGCAGCTAATACTGCTTTTACTATTCGATGCATTATTTTTATTAAAGCTGCTAATGTAGCTTGTGAAATGTTTTACCATTCTCTTTGTAGAAGCGCCCACAGGTGTTTTTTTTGAAGTTGGAGGAGCTTCAACCCTTATCCGCCGATCAAGATCATCCCATAAAAGCTCGATAGGGTTCAACTCAGGACTCTGTGGTCAACATGACATATATTTTAAAATGTTATTGGTTTGTTGAGTCTCTAAGTAGTTTTTACACATTTTTACTGTATGTTTTGGATCGTTGTCTTGCATAAATGTAAAATTTTGTCCAATAAGTTTCAATCCTGATAGAATTGCGTGATGTTCATGAATATCGTGGTATTGTTCTTTTCGTAAAATTTCATTAATTTGCACTTCCTGTACGCTTTTCTGAAAAACAGCCCCAGACTTGAATGGAACCATCTCCATGTTTTACAGTTGGTGCAATACACGTTGGTAACATATTTTCTTTGATTGAACGTCTTACAAAAATTCTTCTTTTTTGTCCAAACATTTCAAATTTGCTTTCGTCTGTCCAAAGAACTTTTGCCCATTCTTGTGTGGTCCATTCTTAATGTTTCTGTGCCCATTAAAACCGTTTTAACCTATTTCCGCGTATTAGCAGAGGTTTATTGTAGCCACGCGACCATGCAAATTTGCTTCTTGTAAACATCGTTTAACTGTACTTACGGAAATTCTTTTTTCACGTCCGCGATTGAACTCGGCAGTTATTTCCGGTGCAGTCAGTCTTCAATTTCGTTTGCTTATTAAAGCAACATGTCTATCATTTGTTTGAGATGTGCTTCGACATGGCCCTGGACGATGGTGGTCTTGTAAACTTCCAATTTCGTCATGACGCTTTAAAATATTTTGAATAGTAGTACACGAAATTCCAACTTTTTCACTAATAACACGAATAGAACCTTCCTCGCGATGTGTAACAATTTTTGCACGCATTGCAATAGACACAGGTTTTCCTCGTAGCATTATTACACAAAAAAATTAGGTAACCGCAGTAATAAAAGTTCAGTAAACGACTGCAGTATGACCACGGTTAAAAATATAATACAGTCGGTAAACTACAGGTAGAGTTGAAAGACCCCTACTAATCTGTTAAAACTACTTACCGCGTTTGTTCGGAGTTAAATCAAATAATAGCAATAATAAAGATGATCTGTGTAGTAAATAAACATATAGTGTCACCGTGTGTAATATAAAAATTATGTGATTAAAAAAGACAATCGATTATAAATTGAGTATACATATCCTCCAGTATATTAATCAACACTAACAAACTTGTTAATAATACATTTTATTTCTCTATACAACTGTTTTATTAAAAATATTTAAGTTATAGAAATTCCATGAGCGGTAGTGTATATATAGAATAAATTAAAAAAGTTTATTCTATGTGTTTTTTTATATCTACATGAACAGAAACATTAACTATTAATTCTTCCAAGTGTTTTGACACTATCAAATTAAAATACGCCTGCATTTTTTTAACAAATTATATAATTAATTCTATCAGGCTCATTAAGTTTATTTCTGATATTTACCAGGAAGTAATTCTAACTAAGGTTTTGATAAGAGAAATTCAACATTTCGTGCATTAACACTAATAATTAGCAGTCACATTTAATGATCATCACGAAAATGATAAGCTAGTTATGTATAGAATAATAATAAACAAATGTTTTTATACCCCATGGTACCGAAATAAAATACATATCAACGTACGATTAATCAGTCAATTACCAACTAATATAATAATGGGATGTAGTACTTAATATATGTATACTTGTTCAAACAAAATCGTTAATTAAATACAGTTTGTTTTATTAATATACACTTAAGTTTTTAATTGAACGAATACATTACAAACAACTCATTTTTAAATAATAAACGGAAATATATACTCTGAAAACATTTCAAGTAAATTAAGATAATGTTGAGTAAACGAATATAATTTAATATATAATTGGTTAAAATATGTAGTTAAGCTACAACCCTTGTTCTATACTGAATAGTACATAACGTTTATTTGTATAAAAAAGAAAAGATGAAAAAGGAGTATCAGCAACCCATTTTACAATTAAGAATTTATAAGCCGCGTGGGAAACGGATATACTACGACATGCATGTAGTTAACATTTAACATGTAATATACATTAACTTTTTTGTTTTCATAACACGTTCTTCGTCTTCTATCGTAACAAATATAATAGGGGATAATATTTAATGCACCCACCTAATAAGACTAATAAATAACCGTTTTATTTTAGTTTTGTAAAATCGTTTCCTAAATAACAAATAATGAAATTAAAACATGCTTAAAAACAATATGTTAATGCAAAGTAAATTTACATTCTAATTTAGATTTATTGCATTTAGAGTATTTCATATGCAAATGTGTCTTATACGTATAAGAAAAGAAGCACGTGGTCTTAAATATAAATTATTAATCGTTTTATTATAATTGCTCCGCCCACTAGACCAATGTAGACTCCTATTTAAAGATCATTTCCCAAAATAAAAGATTTCACTCAACACATATATAGAAATAGTTTTTTAAACTTATCTTTCCTTTAATATGCAATTTAAAAAAAAGTAGTAACAGGCCATTAAAGGACAATAATAAAAAATAAACTCAGCTTAATGTATTAAGTATTAATGATTCTTACACTAAAATCTCTGTAAGAATTACAAATTCTTACACGAATTTTAGTAATGTTAGTTTTTTAAAATTGGTATCTCTACATCGTAAGTTGACATTACATGAAAAAGAAATCAAAATTATTGTAACTTAACATTTTAAATTCAAATGTTGATGCCAAGATAAAATAAAGACGTTTTATTAATTCAAAGTTATTTACTTATAAATTTCAATGTCAAAGTGTAAGTGTTGCCAATTCAATAAAATCCAAGTTTCCCAATGTTGTTTTAAAATTAAAATTATATGGAAAATATTATAAAACACACGTCTTAGAATACTCTACCGTTTCATAAAGTTGCCGCTGCGCGACTCATGTATGAAACTCGATCTCGTGATTGAAGCGCGTTCATTCTGTAACATGTGTTTTAATATACAGTGGAATCTCAATAAGTCGAACCTCGTTGAATGGTAATCCTCAGTAAGACAAAAAAATTGCCATTACCTTCCGCTGAACCCATAAATACGCGGTATCTCGAATTATTTAGACTTTGTAACTCGAACAAAATATTATTTCCCTACGAAGTATTGATTGTACATATTTCTACTCTGTAACTCGAATTTCAGTAAACAGACTCCATTAGTCGAAGTTAGGAAAATACTGTAACGAATTTTATTATTAAAACTAATTTATTTAAACTACTAAAAATATATACACGTTTAAACTAACCGAACTAATTAAATCTAATAATATTTGATAAAAACACTTACAGTATAATTTATTATATAGCGCTATCACTGACACGAAGATAAGATAAAGTCACACACTTGTTCAACACTTGTTTACGTTAAAATCACGTACCAAATTATTCGCCGTAGATTTATCTATAACACGCGTTAATCACTTATTTATTTCAAATTGAATAATCTTCTTAACCTTCCAATTACCATTCTGGTCTTTTTTTGACCCCAGACGTGTTGTGTTTGTTGTCTTTTCTTAAGTTTTTTTTTACAACCGTCCCAATATTTTTTTAGCTGTGTTTCTATCAACAATGTTTAATAATGTATAACAAATTTTTCAGACACAGAACAACACAAAAAGAGGTCGTTGTAAGATATGTCCAAGAGCAAATGACAAAAAATGTTCGGAAACGTGTGAAAAGTACAAACTCTTTGTATGTAAACAACATTGCCAGAAAAAAACTACAATCATATGTAATAGCTGTTGCCCTCACTAATTTATGTTTACATTTTATTTTTATTAGTTTATATGAAATCTAATGTTAATTTAAAATATTAATAAAGGTTACCATTACAAATTAATCGGTTTTTCTTTACAAAATAAGAAAAAAACTTGGGGTCAAATCTGACTCCACTTGGTAATTGGCGCCTCAAAAATTGCTTGGTAATCCGAAGGTTAACACTGCCGTCTTAGCATTACGGAAATAACTGACCTACGATTTGTTTGTTTCGTATTTATACACATTTTGGAAATCCTTCTCGAGTGTTCCATATCTTTCGGTATGTTCTAGAAGATGGATAACAACTTCAAGAAGGCTCTTGAATTTGAGAACGTTTCAATACAATAACGCTTTACTTGGATTCTCCGAACTCAGCAGTAAAATCCAAAAAGATGTTTGGTGTTGTAGGTTGAAAGATGCAATGATATCGAAGATTATGTATTTGGTTTATTATTGGAAATTGAGAAAGTAATTGATAAAAAAAATCTGTAAATTCCAACCAAAAGAAGATAACAGATTTTTTGGAGTTGTTTGTACAGTTCCTTCTAAAATTTAAATAATTCTCGGCCAGTTATAGCCCGTTTGCTCTCAAGTGAATCAGTTTAAAAATAGTACATGATATTTAATACTTGATCGAGACCATCCGCCGCTTCATATTTTTTTCTAATCTCCCAAATAATAATATTAAGACAAGTTTAAACAATTACGCCTAATAAATTAGTGCCACTAATCTGTTTTGAAACTACCAGTGGAAAAGTGATCATAAACTTCGAAAACATAAAACATATATTGGTAAAATCGGTCGGTTTCGCGATATTTTAAAAGTTTTCTAGCGTTTTCAAGTACATTATATTGTTATCAATATATGCATATACTGTAGATTACCTATACGCAGAAAGAACCAACTTCAGAAATCAAAAAAGTATGTGAATAACTTGACTTTTGCTTAAAGACTACCATCCGGTCTTTTGTGCAAAAAAACCGTATTTAGCTACTGTTTAAACGTAAGCATGTAGTGTTAAGTTTGTAGTATTTATACCAAAGAGTATGTAAGCAATTTACCAGCAATTGAAACCATGGTTATTACAACTATAGCGACAGCAGCTAATTTGAAAATCTTGACTAGTAGCAAATTTCAAATTTGTAAGAGATCGGCGAAATGATGCGCGGAAAAACACTATATGTGCAGTCAAGAGATTTTATACATTGAAAAATAACAATTAGATCATTAATGAGATTAAAGTTGTTTTTAAATTTCCTACACATGGGTTTATTAAACTTAACTTAAAATAATGTGCAACAACGAAAATGTTTCAAAGCGCATTTAAAAATCCTCTATTGCTTCAAGTCGTCTTACTAGAGTGAACCCTTAGTGAAATAGCGACAAAAAAAAATTTAAACTTGAAAACAAGCTCTCGTAAGGCTGTATTTTATAAAATTGAAGAGAAAGCACAAAATAACAGAACAACGTAGAAATGTCTGCCCGAAAAATAATAATTAGCAGCATTAATATAAGACTGATAAATCACTACACAAAAAGAAGTAAAGCACCGAAATGTCGATTGAAATTAACTTCTTGACTATTGTTTACGAACTCGTATCAATAATTGTGAAGGACCTATGACTGTGGATGATACCAAGAATAACAACTATCCGGAAATAGCAAACCAAACGAAAGTAGTTGAATAAAATCGTTAAACGGGGTATCACACTAGATCAGCAGTCTGATGATAAACGACCAGATTTACTGTTAGTAGCATTGGATTACCACCGAAAGTACAATTAATACGTACCATAAAAGCACTTTATCCGTTAATTTCAATCATTAGTTCTTAAAATGCTGTTATCATATTTGTCTTTCTTGAACAAACATAATTCAGTTAATACAATATGAATAAAAAAAATGTACTAAAGTTTAGTTAAATAGGTTTTATTTTTACGATGTAAACATGCAAAAATACTATAGATGAGTTTTCTAACATTTATACGCCAATTGACAGCAACAGTTGTGAAATTTAATTGTTATATAATTTACGTTATAATAAAAAGACAAAAAATATAAAATACCTAGAAGTGTATATAATATTATATAACCATTTATATTTAATTTTAAAAAACCTCTTTTAATCAAATTCGTTTGAATAAATTAAAAAAATTTTCTGATACCAATTTCCTGTAAACAAAATGTATCAGAAAAAATATGCCAAAAGAATTTGTGACAAGTCAAATGTTCAGAATCTTTAGAAGCGGCCAGTAGCGACTCTTAAATTACTCTTTTTTTAAATGAAAACTATGCTTATAAAAAAATATGAAAACTATTATTCACAACTGTTGTATAACATTTGCCATTTCTTCTGTATCTAAATAAATAAATACATTTACTTATCTTATATCTCACATACCAATCCAAAATTTTGTTAAGTCAGTTTTTTTTTTTTTTTTTGAAATAGCTTGCAACATTCTTTTACATAAACGTTCTCTCTGAAACAAATTCCAATCCTAACTAAGACTGTATATTTAACCTTGTCCTTGACGATTAAAGTAAGAAAACTTTACTCATAGAAGTGGTACTATGTTTTATTTTCTAAGCTTGTTTCATTACAATAAATATATAACTAGGTTAGTAAATAAGAATTGAAAAACGAAACCTATGAACGACGGTTGATAAAATACATACTATGAAATGTAATCTTATCGGCACTTAAAAAAAATCATATTAATTATTTTTATTACTTCCAGTTCACACTTTAAAGGATACGGTTTAAAAAACGTAGGTGGTTAAATAAGAACAGTAGATTATAAGAAAAAAAAAGAACCTCAGAAGAAACCTTAAAAAAATAATTACTAAAAATAATTCATACCGGTTTAGAAAATTACAGTGTTTGCTGACTTCACATTTATTCTTTTTTTTTAACCATTTAGTCCAGTCAAATTAGAACTAATTTTGACAAATAGCGAAAATAACCGGTAAATTCTACAGTTTGGTAGATATGTTCATTATGGCATACTAACAACATACTGAATCTGTTACGTTCGAGCCGCTATCTTGGAAAAAAGGTGCTCTAATTCGGTTTTTGGTGAATATCTCGGAAACGGTTAATTTTATCGGAATAATTGTTCATACAAAAAATGAACTTTCTAAAAAAGGTAGAATACATTTTTTTCGTATATGTGTTAGTTTCGCGGTATATCAACACCGAATATGCAAATAATAATTATTTTCTATCCGGGGACTTCATTTTTAGTATTTAGACATAATAAGTATTATAATGTATTGTGCTATTGATCTTGATAAGCGCTGTAGTTCTCTCTTTCAATCCCGAACAACGTCTAAAAATAGAATCGGCTGTTCGGGATGGAAGAGTACGCCCGAGTTGTACAAATCATGCCTCATGTTTTCGCTTTTCGTTCTCAGTTCGCTACAGGAGACCGGGTAAAATACAACTGTTTTTAGTTATGTTACGCGTTTAAAATGCTGAATAATGATAGATGTTTTATTTGCGAAAAAAGCTTTTGCTTAAGTGAAACGGTCAATGTTAAAGAAAACGGCCTAAATACTTTAAGATCCTTAAGCGAGGCAAGGAAAGATGGCAAGCATAAAAGGTTGACTGGAATAAAGACTGCGATTGCGCACGTATTGTGTAGGAAGGACTATACGCGAAAAGACAGTATTACTGCGGCATTAAAAAAAATTGAAGAGAGCAAAGTAGGATCGACTAGTTCGCTATTAAGAAGAAAGGTAAGATCATCTATACCAGGTTTCGATTTCAAAAAAGCACGCTTCTTCTGTACAGAAATAATAGATCGGGAGTTTTATGAAAAAGAAAAGACAAAGCACTGTGATAAACGTATAAAAGTACATCGCGTTCAAGGTTTATTCGTAAAGGATAATGTTTTAGGTAAGGCTATGCAAAGGGAGGACAAGTGGAATCGCAAAGTAAAACAGCGAATAGAAGGTATTTCTGACTTAGTTGTTGAAGCTATATACCATGAGAGATGCTACGTAAACTTTTTTAAAAAACCAACAACAGGAAAGAAAGGTGGACGCCCACTCGTAGATGATGTCACGTCAGCGATGGAGGTAATTTTTGATATCATTGAAAATCGCAATGAATGTCAATTTTCATTACCTGATTTGATGAGTCGTGGCGGAAATTACGTTCCTGTTGAACAAACAATAAAAAGAAAACTTCAGGAAAAATATGGTGGTGACAATTATAGCCACAAGTAAAAAGAAAGTTTCCATTGTTTGCTTCCGAAACACTAGACACAAAATTCTATCGGAACATTGGTGCAATCATGGTAAGATGAACGAAGGCGAGGAAAGACTTCGAGTAGTCAAAGCAGCTACTGAAATTGTAAGAGAAGAGATTCGGTCACAGATTTACGACACCTCGGCATATCCGTCGAGCAATGATTTTCTCAAAGAAACGATATTCCAGAATCACTCGATTTTTTGTTGAATCATATATAATCATGTAAGGAAGAAAATGTCTGCCGGAAAATCTCGAACGAAAATGTACTTCCATCGCTCACGTTATTATATCCGCGACCAGACCACGATCTTTTTCATCGTCTCTTCTAGTCAGTATATCTACATTTTTGTAACGAAAATTCGGCTCCCAAAATTTAATAAATACTCTATCTAACTTGGGATTTTGTACTTCTTATAACGAAGCGCAAATACTAGAAGCATCAGCGACTCTCCAACCTAAGACCAAAAGATCGCCAGAATGGTTTTGTCAATTTGTATTTGATAATGCCGATTTTAATATCAGTACCATCTATGGACTGCATACGTTTCCCAGTACGGGCGGCATTGTATGTGACTCCTTGCAGCGCTGTTATTCCTGGTCAGGTGATCAAGCGAGTCACAAAAATACCAACAGTTGCCAGTATTGAAAAGAAAGATGTATTGCCAATCGAAACATCAATGGAAGAGGTTAAAAAAATATTGCCATCACCATCTAATGTTCTTGTTGAGCGATCTTGAAAAATGGGTCTCAATACTACTTTTGTCACATTTGATCAGCCGCTATACATGAGGGCATGCGATATAGTTTCGTCACTGGGTACAGATTCAAATTTACCTAATGTTATTGTAAGATTAGGAGGATTCCATCTGATGTGATTTCTGGGTTGCATAGGATTTATTATGGCAGGAAGTGGTTTGAAAGAGCTGCTGCGTGTGATATACGTTCAATTGTGGGTGGAAAAAATGCTCACAGGTCACGCCTATGCACGTGCCATTCGACGACATTTGCTAGTGCAATTCGCCCTCGCAAAAATAATTTTTCAAAGCGTAGACTTCTCAATTGCTGAGGGTCAGACAGCCAAGAATATTCTATATGATTTTGATAATAATCCTTTGACTTTGACATCGATTCTTGAAGAACCTACTATCCAACGGATCTACGAGAAAATAAAACTACAATTACTAAATATTGAAACAAATGGTCATGTATATTATACAATGTTTTCAAAGAAACGTCTGCGAACACATTTCCTGCTTACTGCACTTATGTTATCGACGGTGGATTTCTCTTACACTGCGTGGTATGGCACCGAAATCAATCTTATTTTGGAATTTGCTCTGGTTACGTTAATTATGTATGAAATCATTTTGGGGAGCGGTCCGTGATTATTTTTGATGGCTATACTAACAGCATTGCAAATACGAAGAAAACCGAGCAAAACCGATGTAGCTTAAAGCACACCAGTGCAGACATACTCTTCGATGAAACTATGGCTGTTACCATCACGCAAGAAAAGTTTTGAGTAATTAAAGAAATAACAGTCGATTCATTTCAATATTATCAGTGAAATTTGAAAGTTAAGGATTCGCCGTTAAACAAGCTGCAGACGACGCCGACACTCTAATCGTAAGAACGGCTATCGAGATATCGGAAGAAAACCAAGTTGTCATCATAGGCGAGGATATAGATCTTCTTGTGATTTTGACGGCTGCGACCACACCGGAACGAGATATTTATTTTGCAAAGCCAGGAAAAGGACGAACTGAACGAAAAGCCTATTCTTCGCGAAATCTGCATTTGCATCAATCATATATAAGATTCTATTTGTTCATGCTTTCAGCGGATGTGATACAACATCCTGTCTTTTCCAGAAAGGTAAATTGAAGGTCTTAAAAATATTGAGAGAACCGGATTTGCAAAACATCGTTAAAATTTTCGACACAGAAGCTACCCAAACTGATATTACGCGTGCTAGAGAACGGTTTTTCTTATCGGCATATGGCGCACCTGCAACGGAAACATCTTTGAATAGACATAGATACAATCTGTTCATAAAATCAAGTTATAGAAGTAAGCCGAGCTTAGTTGCGTTACCACCTACAGCTGCTGCAGCTCAGCAACATACGTGGAGTGGGAATAAAAAATGTCCCAAACTTTAGGGCTGTAAAAGAGTACCTGATTTCCTCGAACCTGTGCTAACACTGAACCCACCTGCTCCAGATTTTTGGTTAATCTGGTATCGTGCAATTGCAAAAAAGTCTGCATTTCGGCTTGCAGATGCAAAAATGCAGGGCTGAAACGCGCAACAATCTGCGGATATCGCCACGGTAATTCCTGCCTTAACTCGAATATGATCATTAACATGGAAAGAGAGAGCTCTATCGAGAAAGAAATTCAACATGATGTAGATCCCGATGATGTCGGAGAACGAGAACGATTTTGATTGGTAAGATTATCGAAATTTAGCTTTTCTTTCAACGTATCACATATTTATTACTACTACTATGCTATTATACTATTCTACCATATACTAATTTTTTGGTAATTGATGTTCTTCAGTAACTATACTGCCCGCCAAACTAACACATATATGGAAAAAATATTATTATTCTACCTTTTTTTATAGAGAATTTAATAAACTTAATTTTTTGTATGAACAATTATTCCGATATATCAACGGTTTCAGAGATATTCACGAAAACCGAATTAAAGCACCTTTTTTCCAAGATGGCGGCTCGAACGTAATAGATTGAGTCCAGGGTTTTCAGTATGTTGAAAAGTATGCTATAATGAACATCTTTACGAAACTGTAGAAGTTTACCGGTTATTTTTACTATTTGACTAGACAAATTGGAGCTTTTGCCATTGCAATTCTAGTTTCCATTACGGCTAATTGAATTTAAAATTTGGTTTAAGTAATCATTACTTATTTTGCAAAATATAATTATTATACATTGTTTTTAAAACGAGCGGTAATCACTTTTTTCATTTTCACTGTCCGTAATATGGCTGGCACATCAAAAATGTTCGCTCCAAAGCGAGAAATATTATTCTAAATGTGAATGCATTTTTCGAACAGGAAGCGGTTGGGGATATAGATGTTCTCTTTAGAAAAAGCAACCGAATTAGTTGCTATCGCAACTAGGAAAGCACCTACATTTATAAAAATCATAAAGTAATTATTTCATTGAATTAAATTAAAATTAATCTCTAATATTATAAGGACTTAAATGGTAGAGAATGCTTTGATAAAGAAGTTCCAACAATGAAAATATTGGTATACAAAATGCAAAAAGCAGATTGATTTTAAATACAAGAAAGTTACGTTACGTATTTAGATAAAACTTATGTTCATCCTGTTTATGATTGAGCTGACCAACGATACATTATTGTGCCACCTACACAGGCAGCAAATAAACAAGAGATACGAGAATAACTTAATAGTAATGAAGTAACAACTTTGACAATATGCATGAAGCTGAATTACTAGTACTAGTGAAGAACTTATACAAAAAGCTTTATGAAGTCCTTAGGCAACGTGGGCATACTCAGTAGTGTTGTCGAGCCGGAACGCTCCGGAACGTCGTTCCGGTACTTCCTTTTTGGACAGGAACGCGTTCCGGAACTAAAGATGATTTCTGATAACGAGAATTGGCTGACGTATTGAAAAAAAAATTAAAAAGAATTGCTGATTTTTTTTTCTAATTTTTGACGAATTTTTATATGTATTATTATAAACAAGGGTTTGAACCGAACCCATACCGGAACAAAAACCGGAACGAACCGGCTTGTTTTTCCGAACCGTGAACCGGAGTCCGGAACGTTTTTTTTTCTGCTGAACCGGAACTCGAACCGAACCGAAACAAATACGTGAACCGGTTTAACGGGAATTAAACTTTATTTATAATAAACATTAGAAGAAAAAAATATAAAATTTTAAAAAAGTAAAGATTTCATACATAAATTTTATTGCAAGCGGCCCACGGACCGTACGTTACTCATCCCTGGCATAGTTTATTGCCATACCCAAATAGGCCTGCGGCTAATGCTAAGAATTTTTATTACACATGCGGCTAATGCTAAGAATTTTTATTACACATTTGTTGTGAACTAGAATTTTCCAGATGTTGGTTTCCAGTATTGGTAGATGTTTTAAACTTTATTAGTTTATTACAGTGATGCTAAGAAAAATGCCGACAAACGTACCGATTTTCATCTGAAATGTGCATTGCTGGGAAATTCCCATCTTTGGGACATGAGACCTAAAAAAACGTCGCCGCCAGGATTATCATGGAAAATCACCCCCGTCGTTCAATTTCGGACATGAGACCGCACAGAGCGGCCGCCTACCCAGGATCGGCCCTATGTATATAATTATATATATGCGTTCCGTTAAAAAAAAATTAGCACAACACCACTGGGCATACTGTAGTGTACCTTCGTCTATACTATAACACTACTCAATTAAATCGAGTCTACATGAAGTATTGTAACATGGCAACATCGAAAATTTACTGTGAAATGCTTTCTTAAAAGTAAATGCATTGCATTGGAAAAAGCAATGTGATCATGTCAACCGTTTAGCTCAAGAAATGTTATTACGAGATTAACTTAATGAAGCTGTAGCTTTTGCAGTAAACATGGGATATCGTCGGATGAGGATGAGAGGAAAAAAATTCTAATTACTGTTATTGGATTCGTAAATTTAATGATTAAGTAGGTGCTAAAATTCAACATAGTTTTAACTTTTTTTGCTATACAAATTGTATCAAATCTCGTGTTAGATACAGGGGTCTCGTTTATTATCAGAGATAGAGAAAATGATCCTTAAGTTATGCCTAAATAAATTCAACAAACAAAACTTACCCCCTTTATAAAGTTTCTGAAATATGGCAAAAAATAATAATTGATTTTTAGCTTTAAAATTGTTATTTGGGGAGGTATTTAAAAACTGAAAAAAATTTCTTAAAAGAACTTTTTCGACGTGATAAATTATACTTTAGACTCTAGCAACAAACTTTCCTTTGAACACTATTTAAACATTCTAACCTACAAATCGGTCGCAACAACTACAAAGCTAAATTAGTTACTTATGGAACATTTAAATTTACCGCTGAAATATTTTTGGACAAGAGTGTACCTTCGAGATTTAAGCGACATCAGATCACACCCTTCAGGGGCAATGTTTACATCTGACAACTGTAGTTGATGTAATTTTTTACTGTTTAAAAAAACTAAATAAATCACCTAATTAAAAAAAATACGTGCAAGTAAAGTAAAAAGAATAAAAACATAAACAGTGCTTCTGTAAATGAAACACTCCATTGTTTTAGAATAACTGCAGAACTTGACATACTATCTTCACTACTCTGAAGTTTAGGTAGGAAGTATGGTAACTTGGGTTAAAAAAATCGATTTTTTTTGCTTATTTCGAAAGTAAAATATATTGGGCGTGTATTGTAAAAATTTTTGACTGAAATTCGAAATATTAATGACGTTATAATGAATATTTGAGAGTGCCTCGTACTGCATGTTGATGGTTGCGCGTATCCTTTTATACCTAGTTAGACCATCTCGTATCTTTGGGATTGCTAAAAGGTATACCTTAGTGATAGACGCAATCGAGATATATTAACAATCGAATGAATAGTAAGACTAACTATACAACAATCGAAAGAATCGTTCGAATTCATTCGGATCAACGTTTTTAACAGTGCTTTAGCAAAGCATATTTTATGTGTCAAAAGATACTTAAAATTGCTGCATGGACAGCGCAATGTACCTTCAATGAAGAGTTTTTACCTATTTGAAAATCCTAGAGACTATGGGTGTTACAATCAGCCCACACGCTCCCGCGTACGCTAAATTGTACAACAACTTTCGAATCTCAAAAGTGGAAAATAACACGAAAAAGACATCTAAAGTTGCCAGAATAAGTCGTAAAGCAAAAAAATTATATTATACGCCCCAAGTATAGGCAATTAATATAAATATGAGTTTTTGTTTTAATCTGTTCTTGAAACTTTAAACCCGTTTATCTCGAAACAATGTGTTTTCAGCCCGGGTGACAAAAAAATCTGACCGAGGCAAGAATATTTTTTCCTTCCCTAACTTTCCAATTTAGAGTACCATTTGTGCCTGAAAAAAAATTACTTTTATTTTTAGAAGTCCGCCATTTTGTTGCGACCGGTAATATTAATAATAAAACGTTGTAAAATTAAGGCAAAAAAAGAGTTTTTGTATCCTTTAGATGTCAATAATAAATAATAACATACTCAAAAAACAAAACCATCTAATTTTATTTTCCTATTAAAAAGAAAATCCCAATAAGGACGTAAAAAAAGTTGCCAGTTACCATACTACCTTAAAAAAACAAAAAGTCTTCAAATGTCCGTCGTTGAAGAAAAATATACTAGGAAATTATTGATCATCCACATTATTTTTTGATTCAGCACTATTTGATTCACACTTGTTTAGACCATTGTAAATTTCTATGAATAGAAAAACTCTACAAAAAAAATAAATAATAATGCGTAACTCGCAACATGTAAATTCAAATGTTTACACTATAAAGTAAGCTTCAAGTTTAAATACGCTTACATTTTCTCTTTTAATTTAATAAACGTAATATTGCCGTTTTCCATTCTTCTTAGTTAGCGACTAGTTTGTAATGACCGTTGGAACAATGGTTGTATGACATTTAAAAACTATTAAGCGAAACTTCTTAGTCAAAAAAATGTTTTTACATTCTATGGTAATAAAAAAGTAAAAGTAATTTTTAGCTATTATCCTATACGGATAACTAAATATTCACAAAACGTTGTAATATATAAAGATCTTATAAAGAAACGCCGCCCGTCTATTTACTTAATTGTATTACAAAGGGCGATGAGAATGATTACTCGAGTCTTTTGTTGGTACTGAACGTATTTTAACTTAAGAACTATCTTTTAAATATTACCTTTACGCTAATTATTATCAATTGCTGTAATTAAAAAAAAATTCTTATGGGAATTCATTTACTTGCAGTTATTTTTTAGTTTTTAGCCTCGTCAAGCATAGATATTAGCAGTAACAGTAACATATATATATATATGTATAATATTTAAAATTAGCAATAAATAAATTAGTAGTTACATAATTATAAATAAACAGTTTTAAAATGATTAATACACTGAGAACAATAGCATGCTAACAAAAATTCATTTCATTTTATTAAAATTCATTAAATTTCTAAGCTTTTTTGGCTACATAGCCTACAAAATAATGTACCTTAATTGAGTTGATTTAAACGGTCGTTGTTGTTAAACATTAAAGATAGTAAAGTCGTGGAAAACTGTAAGTCAATAACTAAATATAATGGTATTATTTATACAGAGTTAATGCCTATTGTCACACATCTTTCGTTTATAATTAAAATGATTGACTATTCATAATTTCGTTTAATTGACGATTTAATCATGAATAAATAACACCGTTAAATATTACTGTAAAGAACAAAAGTTAATATTGTAGACTGATATAGACAAAGCATGACCTTACTCTATTACATTTTTCAAGTATTTTCAACTACTTACTCCACTTTCCGTATGTCCATTTTGTGCGTATTTCCAAAATACAGAATGTCTCATTATAAATTGACCGTTGCTATATTCCATTTATAATAAAATCTAATTACAATTGCACTATTTCACATACCATTATATCTACGTCATCGGTCTAAGTAACTGTTCTATTTATCACACAAGCTCCATATATTTACGTAACTTTGTAATTACAATTAGTTTACAATAGCAATTAAAATAATAAAACAAGGACATTATGGTTATATAAATCAAACAAAACCAATCGGCGATAGTTTATGAATTCATATTTAACGAGTTCATTAAACACGCAGAAAATATCTGCACTTTGTTCCCGCACACACTTCTGGGTCACTAGCTTAAAGATTTTTTTTAAATTATTTGTTTTTATAAACTATTTTATACAATAAACATTCATTTATCGCACGATAAAAACTTGTTTAATTTTTTTTTCCGCTATGGCATCCACGAATTTTTATAAATAAATTGAGTCAATTTTAAAGAAAAATATGAAAAAGCATTAAAACGTTTGTTTAGACGATTAGTCGTTAGAACCGAAATTACTATCATACATTTCTAAATATATTACACAGTTATTTCTAGAACCTTGATCGCGTCAGTTTATTAAATACTAAGCAAATATTTATGGCATAGTAAATACACACACTATCATAATAAAACAATTTTAACAATAAATTGCTTACGATCAAAACAGAACGAAAATTTCAAAAGCAATGTACGAGAGGCCCGAAACCTGTCACGTTACACATACATAATACACCACGTTGTGTGCATGTATAGTGAATATATAACTCCCCACTCATATACGACCAAATAAGTTAGACTGCTTGGCACTGAAGAATCGGAAGTACGTTAACGATTACTACATTTAAACATCGTATATTTTGTATAATATCATTTTATACTATATTATAAAACAAGAAGCAAAAAAAAACGATTATGTAGAAATAACAAAGATTTGTAAAATATACGAATATACATATGCTATTGAGTTTCTTAAACGCACAATTTCCATTTTCTTGTTCAATCTAATGAAAGAGAGAAATTAAAATGCACATTGTATTATGCAGACGTAATACGCATACCATAAATGTAATACTGAAGTTTTCTATTCTTATGCTTTGTTTCACATGATTCCTATATTAAGAAAGTCATTTTTAAAAGATAAAACAGAGGTTTGTGTAATATGATATTCGAGAAATTTTTACGAAGTTTGCTTATGCTAGAACAAAATTTGTTCCAACAAAAAAATTGAAAGTGGTCACAACATTCTTACAACTTTATAATTTTTCATTATAGACTATTACATAAATTTGCATACAACTAAATTTTGCTATAAATAAAAATAAAATGTTTATTTAAACGCCATTTTAAATTAAAGAAAGTCAGCTTAACTGCTGACACTCGCGGCCGGTGTGGAGAGCAGACACCGCAGTCGCGGGAAACTTGTAAGAGCGCCCTATTGCGTTTATTATTTTTATTGCAGTTTATTATTTGTTTATTGCAGTTTATTATTTTTAATAGCGTAATTACTGTGACTGAGATATAAATAATTTTAAAAAAAATAATAAAAATCACTGATAAAACGAAATTACTATGGAACAATACTAGATAACGACAGCAATTAAATTACTGACAAAAACAACACAGGTAAAAGGTATCTTTTTCATTATTTTTGTAGTACATTTTGCAGGTCAGTTTCCGTAAATATTCTGTGCGAAAACAGTTTGAAAGAAAAAATCATAACCGCAAATTAGGAATATGAAAGCAAGTACGAGTATGCCTGCCTAAGATTATGTTCATGTCTTCTTCATTAGCTTAGTGTCTTAATACAAGGTTTTTAAATAACTTTAATGTCAAGATTATTTATGCTACATTTTAGTCAATAATATAAAGAAATAAATATACTCTCAAATAAACTACAACTTCCGGTTGCAAGATATTGATGTAGCTTGGTCGAATCGAGATCAGATGTGACAATTCGTAAAGAAAGTTTATTAACCGTATTTTTAACAGTTTGGAAACGATAAGATGATAAAATAGATAAATCTAGAATAATAAAAGAATATAACGTAATGTACAGAGTACACAGTCCAGACTGACAATTTCACATTCAAATAAAAAACATTTTAATTCCAACTGTGCACACTATTAAAAAAAGTTTATCAATAATTTAATATATTTAAAAAAGGGCACGGCAAAAAAAACAAATACCAGACGCATTAAAACATGGAAATGAGTATCCGCAAGAAAGAATAGTGCTGAACTATGAGGATTCTAAAGGGGCCTACACATAAGACTTTCTGCGCAGTTCTGGCTATGTGTGTAGACGAGTCAGATGGTCTGTGCATTTAAAAAAGTTGCCTAGTGACCGATTTCTGTCTGCTTCAAATTGACTTGCACAGCCTTGCTAAAACTGAGAGTGTAGGTGCAAAAAAAGCTGAATGTTTCAGTTTAAGTGCAAGCGTCAAACAATAGATATGTCTTTAGAATGTAAAAAGCAAAGATTACAAGCATAAGCATTTGAAGCAAGCAGGATATGAGGTATTAATCACTAAAATGCGTAAAATTTATGCTTCCGGAACCAAACAGTGCATTGTTAAAAAAATAATTATTTGCGGAGTTCATTTCGCAAAGAATTGAAAAAGGTAAACAGTTTTAAACGTTGAGGTATGGAAAATACAGATATTTATGTTCCTCGTTTGTGGTACTACAAATTCTTCACGTTCTACACTATGTTAATTTTAATGTCACGTTACAGCTACAACACTGATCAAAAACAATTCACCCATTATAGCAGCACTATCATTTGCTTGAACATACTCTACTGACAAAATTACAATTTTTGTAGGGTTGTGCGTATGTTTCTACGGTCACATTCCGCCAGATCGACGGCCCCTTAAGGTTGGCCTCCTTCGGCTCTGTGTTGAATGAGATCCGCTAGATGGAAACAGTATCGTTTTTAAACTTGAAAATAATACGCTCCGCCTTATCAGAATTGTTTTGTTTTGTCTTCAGCTCAGATTTCATTTAAACTTAACTTTAAATGAATTGGATTTTTGTCGTCGCTTACGCTTACTTATGAAATATAATAGACACAAAATATTTTTAAATAAATTATGAATAATAATTAAATGTAGCTTATCTACTTACTTACATTACCTTCAATTTCAATTAATTTATTTTAAATTGTTTTTAGACCATTATTTTATTATTTTCCTTAATTAACGTTTCAACTGTCACTTAAAGTGATTGCAGTCATTTTATTATTTACAAGTACAATTTTTTAAACAAATAGTCAGTTCAGCTCTCTTTTATTGGATTTTTTTGAAATTTTTAGTAAGTGCGTCATATTTTATTACACAATTGTTCTGCACCAAGAATACTTCTATTTTGGTTATGAAATGTGTTATTAGACTTTTTCAACTGTCATTTAAAACGATTGCAGTCATTTTATTATTTACAAGTACAATTTTTCAACACAACAGGCCAGTGCAGGTCTCTTTTATTGGATTTTTTTGAAATTTTTAGTAAGTGCGTCATATTTTATTACACAATTGTTTTGCACCAAAAATATTTCTGTTCTGTGTTATTTGAGGTAATATATCTAACGTTATTATAAGTAACAGTTATTATCTATTTTGCCATGTCCTAAACGAGATGACAATTGTAGAGAAATTCAACAAAAAAGTTTTTCTAAACACAAGCTTATAAGACATATGAGTACCCTTTGGATATAAAAACTATGAAATCTGTAACGAGTTGCCATTGAATAATTTGAAAAAAAAAGAGGACGATAAATGATGAAAAGTATTACGAAAAAAACAGTCTTGTCTACTAAGTGCTTGTTGGCTGTTAGCTATGAGTACTTTTTCTATTAATTATCAGTAGGTTTCAATTTTAAATTGTTAATAAAATTAAAACAAATCCAGGTACTAACTTAACCATCAGCCCCCTGTTTTTGATTCAGTTTTTTTACAATATTTTTGCTCATCTACTTGTGCTCGGTTTGAGCTAAATGTTCCTAACACTAAACTCAGCTAAGCCGATAACAAACCGGACTCAACTTAATCGAATTTGTTTTACAATTTATTTTGTTTATTCAATTGTGCTAATATTAAATTCGTTTATTTTTTTTATTATTACTGTAAAATGGTTAGATCATTAACCAACAAGAAATTGCTAAACCAGAATAACGAATTGCTAAATTTAACCATAAAGTAGCTACTTTATTAAGACTGATAGATTACATTAAACATTAAATAATACACGATTTTTTTGCCAATTTATAAGTTGTATCCCGTTTTTGTTCAGAGATTTTTATCTATTTAGAATACAACACAATTAAAAATTGCATAACCACAATTTAGCACAATTAAATAAGCATGAGATACTGTAAATAATTAAAAAACAGTGTGTTGGTTGTCATGCAAACTTCTGGATATAAAAAAAAAATAAGTTTGAATGAGTTTAATGTTAGCAATATTTGCACAAAATGAGCATATTTAGACGACTAAAAAATATTGTAAAAAAATTGAATAAAATTTCATTAACAATTTCAAATTAAACACAGTTAAAAATAATACAGGCACAATTGAGCACAAATAAACACGATAAAATAAGCAAAAAAAATTGTAAAAAAGAAAAAATAGATGGGGACTAGCGTTCGTGTTAGCCCCCGGATTTGTTTAAATTTTTTTATTAATTAAGAATTAAGTACAATTAAAAATAATATTAGCACGATTTAGCACAAAACGGGCACAATTTATTACACTGGAATATATAATTAAAAAAATTAAAGTGAGAGGCTAACTTAACTTATCAGTAAGCTTAATCAAGTTAGCGTTCATTCAATATTTAACGAAATAAGCTGGCGAATATGTGGAGGTTTTTAAAGGTCGACACCAAGCTTTTAGAGTACTCAACTTTACAATTTGCTAACGATAAAAAAACACAACGCTTTTTGGAACAAAAACATTTTTTTTTAAATGTACCTAATTCAATTTTTTATATTTGTTTTATTCTATAAATACTTATTGAACGCATCTATTGAAAATACCATTCAAAACGATTCCGATTATGTGCATATTTTTTTTAATATGGAGGAAGTTGCCAAAGATTTGTTAGAGGTTAGCTTATAACTTGAAATCATCACACTGACGTGTAAGAAGGTACAAAACGGAATCAGGTACATTATGTTTTTAATATGGATCAACGTTATTTTTGATATTCACGCAACAAATTATAAGAATTTAGTCGTACGTTTAATTATTTCACCTATAATTTATATACCTTGGAAACGGATTGCTCTTCAATCCGAATCTTATCTAAATGTTGACGTCACTATACGTGATTGGTCTGAATGCATATCACTTTTTAGAATAGGCGGAGTTCGCGAGTTCTTTCAAAATCATCAAATTGCGTTTCAAGATTACAGGAAAACCAAAAGTCCAAATAATTTTTTGTTTTGACCATTGCAATGTGTATAATGTAACTTACAGACTGAACTTTTTTTGTAAAATAACGTATTTTTCTAATTAACTGTGATAATTACCAAACGTTATTAATGAAATTGATTCAGGCTATAAAGAATCATGTAATCTTTCATTGTGCAAAATTTCATTCAAATCCGATCAGTAGTTTCGCTGAAAACTTGAAACGCAGTTTAACGTTACAAACTATACGAGGAGGCCAACCTTAATAACAATCAACGATTAGAACAACCTCATCATAAAGAATAGCCTAACCAAAACAAATTTATTGGTGATATGTATAGGTTACAGAAAAGAAATTGACAGTTGAATTTAAGATGTCGATATAGTTGATCTCTGTACTATAACAGAGCTACGATCATGTCATATAAAGTCACCTTTCAGCAGCCAGTATACATTGAAACCAAAAACCTTTATGTCTAAAAGTTGAGACACTTTAAATTTTGCGTAAAATTTTTAACACAAAAAAAATCCAAAAGTTTTTTTTTGATAAAATGTTACAAATTTTGTTACAAATTAAAAAATAAAATAAAATACCAAGTATATAACCTAAAAAATTTAGTCTATTACTATTAGAGAAAAATTGTTTAGCAAAAAAGAATTTTGGTAAATGAAGAACGTCTAATACGCAGAACTGTAGATACTGTAAAAAAATTAAGTAAAATAAGAGTGGAATTTGGCATCAATAAATTTTAAAGCTGCCAAGCTTAAAAAATAACGTGTAGAATTATTTATATCATACACTTCAAACTGGAATGATTTGAGAACAAAGTAAAACAAGTTAGACTTCTCAAATTCTATCAACCAGAATAAGTAGCTAAACTTTTATTCTAACGGTACAAACGAGTATTTATGTTAGCCTAGTTCACAAGTCAAAAACCACCACACTGCAACATTATGGAGAACTTTAAGTACACTTAACTATGTACTACTAATATGAATGGTTATGCTTAGAATCGTAGAGATCGCAAACAAAATAAACTTTGTTCTCAAGTTTAAAAAAAAAAAACGAAATCGTCAAGATGCTAAGTCATCATTTGCAATTCCTATTTCCAATTTTAATGTAATAGAACAATTTCTTTTTATTGCATAAGACCAAAAATCATAGAATCATTGGTTTTAACGCATGATTACAAATATACATGTTATATGCAAAAGTTTTTGTTAAATATGAATACCAATTACTATTTTAATTAAATTCAGTAGGTGTTTTATTAACAAAGAACCAAGTAAATGCATAAAAGAAATTTTCTATTTTTTATTTTATTAAACATCAGCTTTTTTTTAATTAAACACACACCTAAGATCAAATATTTGCTATAATTACTGTTAAGACAGAAAGCTTAGATGTTATAGATATTATAAAATAAAATAAAAGGGTAAGGATCAATTAAGCGTTTCTACAAAGTCAAAATAGACTACTTTGGAATAAATCTTTTAAAATTTTGCATTTGAAAACAAGCTATATAATAAGTATATCCAATAAGTGTTCGACGTGAATACAAGTCCACACAATGTGGTTGCGGTACATAGAATTGAAAAGTGCTCGTCACTGTTTTTAAAACTTATTCAGATTAGGTATTCAATATAGAAAAGAAAATAAAATACGTGTTTGTTGTATTTTGAACATAACGAATCAATAAAACGGCAATAAATCACTATTACACGTTTTAATTAGGAGTGGAAACAATTACTTCAAGTGTGTTCTATTTGACAACTAGTAGTTTGTAGTATTTTCTTTTTTAGTCAATTATAATAATATGGAAAAAATTACATTTTTTTTAAGTTTAAAGAAAATTGCTCTGCAACACCTTATGTAAGTGAGACGTGTGACGACAAATTAAAAGCAATATTTAAACTAACAGTACGAGAAATAGCAAATAAAGTTCTATAAATAAAAAAAAAACAAAAAATGAGTACGCAAACATAAAAAAACTGCTGCCAAGGAAATTTGATAAACATGGCAAACTTTCATATTGAACAACATAATATCCATTATTAAAGGAAAATGCTATAGTTTAATAAAGAGTGCGTTTATTTTTTCTCCTACAGCAATCGTAAAATTCTACAATTAACTAAAATATAATACAATACGTTGAGCCCATCGTGTGCCCATGGAAACAAAAATTAGGCTACCTATATTTCATTTAAATTAATTAGAATGAGTTAAACGATAAAAGCAATAAGTAGTATGAATTCAAAATTTCTTTTTCTTCAATAAGCCTAAATTTGACATAAACAAACTTTACTCCTAAAATAATGACAATCATATAGAATTTATTTTTGAAGTTTTACGCTTAAATAATATAAGTAAAAAGCGAGGTAAAAAGATAAAGATGATCTCTAGTTTCTTATTCAACTGGTTTTTCTAATATTGTTTTCATAAAATATTTAATCAATTTTATAAAGAGTATTGAAATATCGAAAGTTATTTTTAGTTTCATAAATAGAATTTTATTTCACAATTTTGTTATTTATATGTCGTTTTTAAATACATTAAAAAATCTTTTAAAAATATTAGAATCTTAATATTGTTTAAATATTTTGTTTAATTTGTTACTTGTTACTTTACCCAATTATATTTATATGGATAAACTTCAAGAACCTAATAAGACCATCAGAAAAGCAATAAAACAATCCGGATTTTGCATTAGTAAACACAATTAAATTCATGTACCTATAAGCTGTATTATAAAAACAGTTCCAATCAAATATTAAAGATAACGTAAATTATATTCATCAGTAAAGCGTCAATAATGGTTTACAATACCTTGATAGAAAGTTAGAATTCGATCAAAAAACAAATTTTTATTAAATGCTACAGTTCATTTCATAAATACTGTACCAGATCAAAAATGTTGACTCAACGGACATAGTCCTTGAATATTAACATACATTTTTTATCGCGATTCGATAAGTCAAGCAGATACATTAAACTCCAGTATTGAGATCGGCACCAACAGACTGTTATCTTATATCTAAAATTTACGCAATTGAAAGTGAATAAACTGTTCCACTCAAATTTTAAAATATTTTCTTCAAAGCATATTTCAATTGTATTATTAGACTTGAAAATCCTTACGCTACTTACTAAATTTATCAACATAACCCAGTCAATTTCATCTGATTATGTGCCACCACACCAGCAATTCAATTTATTTTTAACAATCCCCACAAAAAATCCGGAAATTTATATCATCTATGGAATGTTTGTAGATTTTAATTACGTTATATCTAAACATTGCATGATAAACAAAAAAAGCTCAACATTCTTGTTAAAATCATTTGGTCTATGTCAAGAAAATACATATTACACCACACATAATATGCATAATTTTATAGATACCAAATTAATAAATAACAGCTGTTCAATTAAACTTAATTTAGATATATTTTGTTTCATAACAGTAATCAGTCAATGGAAAACTTGTCTTCTACTCAAGCCATTTTGTTGAAGACCTATTAAAAACAAAGCGACTACTGTTTCTCAAATATTGATGCAATCGAGTATCTGTAATAGCATTGGTAATAGTCAACTTTAAATGAAGTAGAAGGGAAAAAACTTAGCGATTGAAGTATACGTGTACTTACGAATGGTATAACTGCCATTAAAAAAGTGACAAATAATAGACGTGATTTTAGCTCATATGAATAGCATTTTTATAGAATTAGGTAATATAAAATTGCAAACTTTATAATTAAGCTCGCTTGATGAGCAATAGAATTTATCGCTTTTATAATTTCAAATATACTTAGCGGAAGAAACTCAAACAAGTATCTGAAACATCATTATGCATTTGTCAGTTGATGTTAAATTAGTTAATTATACCGTTCGTTGAAAGTCCTTTTGTAGATTTTGTTTGTATTACAATGCTATTTAAAACAGTGCATCTCAATAAATAATGGCAAAAACAGTAACTAAAATTGTATGATTAAAAATTAATAAAAGTAAAATAAAACGACTAAAGTTAGTGATTGATAAGATTATACTAAACAAAACATAAAAATATTTTAACTGTAGTTTGTAATTATGTTTTGCAGAACAAAGTCTTGATAAAAACGTAATACAGAAATCAAGATGTCAGTGATAAATAAATGTGATTCCGCAAAGTAAATTAACTTTTTGGCAAAAGTTACTTTTTGCAGTTTAAATAATTTGATTTTATTAAAAACGCCTTAAAATAGATACAAAATCAAGAATAAAGATAATTCCAAACGTAATAAAAAACCATTTATTTTATAGAAAAAGCTTTTAATTAAGGTTGTTCCAACGCTGTGACTAGCCTCTCGAGACCGGTATTTATATTAACTCCGGTTGCACTGTCGTCGAGGATACGTCATCGAAAACCGGGATCAGCATTAATATGGCGAAGTAATATTTTATATGCATTGAACTCTATATAAATAACTAGAATGGACACTGCTTATAGAGCAGTGAGGCAAAAGCAAGTAAAAAGAAGGGAGTGAACTAGTGGTATTTGCATTGTTGTCTAACTCATACAAACAAATATGAATTTAAATTGTTGTTCCACAAAACTTACTACAACATGCACTAAAATGGTTCTAAACGTGTTATTTTTATTTATAATATTTTCCACGATGCAACAATACAAACACATTTTGACACATTTACTGTAGAATTTACTTAATTTAGTTATCTTTGAATTTCTAGGTTAAATGCAATGAACATAACACATTCACTGCCATGAGCATCACCAGTGGGTCTCAAAAAATCGTTCCGAAAGTTAAAAAAATCACACAGAAAATTTTACTTTTCGCTTCAAATCATAGCGATTTTCATAACAGCTGCAGAAAAAAGATTTTAAAGCACTTTTCAAATGTCAAAAATTATAAAAAATACTAAATATCTCAGAAATAATTCAACATTATAGCATGTTTGCATTAACAAAGTAATCATGTATAATGGCTTATTTAAAATACCAAAGTTAATTTTTGCTATATAACTAGAGATGGCAAAAATTTCAACATTTTCAAAATGGAATTTCAATTAATTAAAAAGAAATGGTTTTGTGAAAAAACCTGTAGGTATATTACGGACTTCAAAAAAATTGACGCAGGTTGAAATTTTGCTATCAAACATTTTCTACTAAATCTCTCGATCAATATTTATAATTGCCGTAGTTAAAGACTTAAAGCATTTATAAAATAGATCCGTTTAAAATCTAAGTTAAGGGGTTATTATTCCAGAACATGTTAAAAAAAATAAATAAAATTAGTCAATTTTGACAAGATAATGTCATTTGGTAATGTAACGACATATGTTTTTATGATGTAATTATAAATATACGAATTCTTATTGCATATTGAATTTAATAATACCATAAATTCTTCCCATCGCGACTTCTTACAAAGAAATCACTTTATTAGCCAATCACATCAATTATTTATAACGTCAAGTACACCAATCACTTATTGGTGTTGTCGCGCATAATTTTTATTAATATATTTACAACAGACGTTAGCAGTGATAGTAATAACAATGTATCATGTATGTATGCTGGTATAAAATCAGTTTTCAACGTTTCCATCTCTATAGCCATTTACATAACATTTATGAAACAGTCAATCCCATAATAATAATAAATTTTTACGTTTAATATCCTAAGTGTTAATTAAAGATTTGTGTTAAAAACTATGACTAAAGTATATAATTTCTTGCATTAGTCGCATAGTCGTAGAGAAAGTATAGTCTTCTATTTGTGTGGAATGGCTATTATTCATTTAGATCATGCAAACACTCGCTCATTGTAATTCATCTACGTAAATAATAACCACCATTTTACGCTTGCTGAAGAATGTACTACATAGTAGTATACAAATTCAGAAAAACCTACTGTTTTATGTAGTAAAAGTAATTATTCGTGAATTATTGTATTGTATAACTATGACAATAAAGCTTTAAAGCAGAGTTACAAATAATGTTATAATAATCTCATAAAAACTGCGTAGAAAAGATACTCTTTTTTCAATAAAATTTAACGAAATGGCGAATAAAGAAATATTGATTCCTGTGGAAGAGCCTACAGATCAAACTCATCCTATAGTGTGCTTTTCAAAAGTAAATGATTATCTAAGAGTCTGATCTAATTTAAACTTTTTTTTAAATACCGATAGATGAAGAAAGCTCGTATTTGTGATCCATTAACGTATTGTAACGAATTTTTAATCTAATTTATTTATAAGCAATATTTACACGTTTATAACTATACGAACTAATTAAATCTAACGATATCTAAGAAAAACACTTACGCTAATTTATGTATTAAAATCAGTCGAGAAATAATGTCCGCGCATAACTTCTGTTTATCTAAAAACTGACACTTGTTTACATTCAAGTCACGTACGTTTTAACTACGTTGAATTTATCTCGAACATGCGTTCATCACTTATTTATTTAAACGTCTTCTTAACAATTTCGACTTCGAATAACTGACCTATGATTTGTTTGTACTGCTTTTATACTATTTCGCTACCTTGCGAGAATGTTCTATATCCTTTCGTGAACTTTCTAGTCGTGGATAAAAAGTTAGTGAACGTTCTCAAAATTTTCAAGAACTTTGCGAACGTTTGAGTATCATTCCGTAGTCAGCCCCTAATCGTTTTACGTTTTATTTAAATAACGCAATAGTTTTACTTGAACTAATCTCTATTGGTACATGGGAAAATTACAAATTTAAAAATTGCACTAAAAAAACCGTTTTCCATGATTTAGTTATGAATAAAAACAAAGAAATTACGTTATCTAATTTGAAATAAATTCTTACTTGAAATTAACAAGTTCATTGACATTCATTGAATGTCAAAACTTGTTCGTTAGTACGTATTGAAATTGTGTTATCAATCAGTACATGTATCCTAAGGCTTGTAATAAAGACTGATGAAGAAACCGTCATCACTAATGGTAAAAAATGATAGTGATACTGTTCATCTAATTGTGATCGACAAGATAATATGCAGTAGCAAAGAAATGTAATGTTTAAATAATGTTTTGAAGTGGACTGAAAAAAACCGAAAACGTTATGCATTCGAAGGCAACTGTTGTTCACAACCTTACAAAAAGCCAACACAATAAACTTAATTAACCAATTCATTTTGTTACTGACTAATTTGTGTATTTCAAAGATCAATACACAAAAGTTTATTGTTCAATGTAATACAAGTAGTCAAGCTTTAGTGCTATATTTATTGTTTCCTAAACTCTAAAGCATCTAAAGCGAACAACTAAGGTAGAGTAGCACACCTAGCCGTTTTAGTTTTTATAGTCCATTTTTATACGTAACTTATAAAATAACTTCTTGTGCATATTAAAAATGTTTGTTACAATTTAAATGTTGCTTTGAAAAATGTTAGGGTAGTATATTGTAATTTGGTTTAAAATGTTACTTGAATAAAAATAAATGTTAAAATTGAAGTAAGTAACATTATACATCCTCGAATTTTCACGAATAAATTAAAATGCTAATATAACTTTTAGCAACTAACGTTTTAAATGATAGAACTACGTAAAATGTTAGTTGATAATATTAATTGGTCGCTTCAATCGGTGGCGTCATTTAGAACTACCATGTACATGCATTTCCTTATACTGAAATAGTTTCAAAAGCTACCACCGACATCAGCGACGAATTAAAATTATCAACTTACATTTTAATACTATTATTTAAAACGTAAGTTGTTAAAAATTAGTCTAGCATTTATATTCATTCATAAAAATTAATTGATTTCTAATGTTGCTTCATTTATTTTCAACGTATATTTTTATTCAAGTAACATTTTAAATCAATCAACGGTTAAAAACATCAAGTTTTTTAAACCAACATTTTAAATGTGGTAAAAATCAATAATATACATTTCAATTGTATTTAGTTACTTTATTGTTTTACTATTAAATATTAAATTTGTTTTGCTACAATTTGAAACAAACTTCGGTTTTTATTAAGTTTATTTTCATGTTTGTGTTTGTTAAACAAACTTAATACATTTAAATTGTTAGCTCAAAACGTATTTACTAATGCAACATATTTTGCTCAAAATTTTCTAACAGTCATATTAAACACTTTAATTTAAACTAAGAAATCAAGTATATGAACAAACATTTGAATTCATGTAACACTTTTTATTTAACAAATAAATAAATAACAATCATTTAAATTGGAGAATTAAAATGTTTGTTGATAATTTTAATTGTTTAATTTTAAATCAAGAATTAAAAGTACCAAGAAACATATTAATTCTGAATTAAAGTGTTTATTGATAATTTTAATTCTTCAATTTTAAATCAAAAAATTTTATCACCATCTTTAAAAAGCGTACTTTGTTGTCAAATACATCTGCCGTCACGTAGTTCCACCTAGATTTAACCAAGATCTTATTGAGAGCTTTTTTTACCTCATTTAAATCACTTTTGGTAATTTTTTTTGGTTCAGTAGAAGAAGTAAATGAATCAGTTTGTTTAAGAGAAGTCATCGAAAAACAAATATAGGCTCCCAAAATCTGAGAACCACAGCCAATATAATCAAATTTTCTGTTATAAATATACAAAAAAATTTACTAAAAAATTCTGTTGTAGAATTTCCTTTGAATGTGTATTAAAAAAAGCAAGAAAATATAAAAACTTAACTTTTTTGAACATTGTTATTTATAAGATTTTCTTAAATCAACTTAATTTTTCTCTAAATAGGGTTATTTTTCTGTTAAATAAACTATGTCAACTCCCTCCGAGCTAGATTGGTACTATAGTTTTCTGTAGTAAACTTATACTAAATCCATTAACACTTGCATTTAGTTCTCAAACCGTTTCTTAGAAGATGCATCGATAAGACTCGATACTAAGTTGGATATGATCGGAAATTATTTTTATAGCGTTTGTGATTATCACCTATTTATCATACACAATGGCTAATTTGTTACTATTTCAACATTTATTGGAACCGATTTTGATAGGTTTGGTCTTAATCAAATTATTCCTAGTAATACGCCTGCTTATAAGAACTAATATTTTTAGGGTGTACTATCACAGTAGATCATTAAAGAATTCAAAACTCATTTTTGTACGATTGAATTATAACGTCATCGTTAAAATGCAACACTTTATTACCTTGTCGAATTTTAGTCAGCTACTGATTGGGCTTACTTTGTAGCGTAGCCGTTTGTAATTAATTGTATTTTTCTGTTGTGTAAATATTGAATTTTTTTGGGTGGGTCATTGACCAAATGAACACCAAAGCAGACGCGCCTGGTGTTAAGTTTGACATATATTTTTTAAATCATAATAACTTTAATATTGTACAGAAAAATATTAGTTAGGTGAGTACGATTCAGTAATAAAAATAATATGTTTAACTTCGAATGAAAGGCCGCCTTGATTATTATTAATAATTACGATTATTATAACATTATAAAGCTGTGTTAAAAACCTTTGTTATTGGCTTGCCAATTTTTAAATTTGAGAAGCGTTTCTTGTACCACAATCCACATTTCAGCAGTGGCATTGTAATTAAATAATATTAAGAAAAAGAACAAGTTAAAATCTCTGCAGAAAACGATTATGGCGTAAATGCCTATTTCTGTGTGCAAGCTAGTGTAATTTCCATACAAGAAATTGTAGCTACCACAATATCTACAAAGCAACAACGTGCAAAACGTTTAGCGACACTGTTGTTAACTAAATCGTAGCTATTGATTTAACAATATCGTTATCAAAATTTTGTACTTTAAGACCAATGACGATATGACCACGTAGTTAACTACATCGTGAAAGTTAACAATGCTTTATACAGCTGGGTCATAGTATTCCTGATGATGTTATATAACTTATCGCAATTGTTAACTGACACTACACTACATATTACTATTATTATTATTATTATTATTATTATGAGAGTCGGATGGTGTTGATTAGGAAAAAGAATAATGTAAATAGATTATGTAACGAATATATAAAACTGGTGTGGTCACCACACGACTTTCCTATAAGAAATTTCTACATATTTTTTATTTTCAAATTAAAGAAAAACATTTAAGTCCAAAGAATAAAGAATAAGTACTCAGAAAACTTAAGTTTATAATTTTATTTGCATAAAATAAATAATAGTAAAAACACTAAGTATTATAATTAGACAATTTCTATTTAAAAATTTCTACATATTTTTTTAAAAGTTATGCTGTCATAAAACCACTTTGAAGTGGTTTTTCGAAATTTTTTCTCCTCGATTTCATTAAGATATAACGGAAATATGGTAAATTGAAGTTATGTTGTCATATCGACCCATCGACCTGAAAACAACGGAAAGCTATGCTACCCTCTGAACGAGTAAACACAGGCTATAAAGTGTACACAACATTGTAAGAGATAGAAATCGTTTTTGTAAATTAACGGCACGCACTACTTGTTAAACAACCATTTGGTTTGGTTACTTTTTATATTCCTACTACAAGCTAAAGGTACATTGTATTTATATTCCATGTTTAACGTTTCCAATTAATGTTAATGTCTACGTACTTCAAATAATGCTGCTAGGACCGATTCTAAAATTTGAGGTTATAGTAGGTCAATATAAATTGACAAGTAGTGCGTACTGTAGACATAAATAATAACATAATAAGTAAAAATTGTTATTTGTAACGTATCTTGCTTTCCTTTGAATATATAGAACTTTTTCTTTAAAAAATTGTAGCAGGCAGGATTCGAAGCTAGATTATATATGGAATTCATATATAAATTATAAATGAAATATCTAATAAACTGTTAATGCTAGAAAATGTTTTTATTTGAATACATTGTTAGGAAGAATGTGTAAAAATAATTCGAATAATTTACATACGTCCAAAATAATATAAGAAAAACTGTAAAAAATTTGGGATACACACGCACGCACGTACGCGGCTTTTGAAATTTTAAAAGAAAAGCTCCGCCCATTCGTGCCTTGTTTTCAGTCAAGTTAGTTTCGAGCTTGAGTGTTTAGGCGTGTTGAATGTTGTGAAACGATTCCACATATACATCTTTCGGATAAACGTTTGAAAGTAACTACCGACTGTGACAGTTTCCGTTTAATTATTAACAAGAAGCATACATACCCTCTTACTGCCAAGTGAGCCTTTTTGAAATAGTTCATCGTCCAGAATTACCTAAGAGCCACGTAGACGCTTTAAATAAAACTCATGTATTAGTTATAAAACCGAATAGTTTTGGTCAAGTCCGAGACAGTACTCCTAGGAATTAGACAAAGCAAAGATACAATGGATAAAGGTTTGCGTAAACAGTTAGAAGAAATAGATTAGTGCTTTAATAAATTCATTATGTCCGTGTAAAGTTGTTGAAGGTCATTAAACATTTACAGACGTATTTTAATAATTATATTAGCCCAAATCGAATATCATATAGACGTTCTTGTTTCACAAGTAACTTCTTTAGAGATTTCATATCAGAAAACTTAATCAATCATATTTTAATTGCCACTCAGACGCCAAGAGGTAATGAAGAAATAGATAGATCGAATAGAATCTCAATCCCAACTATCAAAAATCATTGAAAGTCCTGATAAATGGAACGTTGCTTTAGTCTAGGAAGAATTTTCCCGGAATAATATGTACGTACCTTCATGTGATCGGTACAACTCCAAGTAAATTACTTTTTAGAATGAATCCGACTGGTTCAATTCATAATAGTTTAAAATTATATTGTGACTCTTTCCGGGAAGGAGATTGTAAAGATAAAACTTCAGAAAACATTATAAAATTACAAAAGGAGAATAAATTGTTTTTTAATAAGAAACGTAAGCAAGTCAAAAGGCGATTACGTCGGAATTAAAAATATTGATTAAACTACAGACTGTAACAAAAAATGAATACCAAAGTTTAAGAGACCTCACCAGGTTAAGAAGGTTTTAGACAATGATCGATATATGTAGTAGGTCATTCCAGCTAGCACATAACTAATTATAAAATTATATTTTTATATGTTTTAGAGTAACTAACAACTTAAAAAACTAGTCGGATGTATAAAACTAAAAATACTTACGTTGTTTTATACATACATGTTATAATTTTATTAAATGCAGTGGCCGGAAGAAATGGACACACTGGTCCACGAACGTCGCAAAAAAACAAAGATATGAAGTCGTGTTTCACCCTCTCCTACTAGAAGAATTTACCACCTTTGGCAGAACTGTACCGAAAAATTTTATAGTTAGGTTGATATGATTTAGTAATAAAAAAAAGAGGTAAAGTTATGTTGAGAATTTTTATGTATATAATCCATCCCGAAGATACAGCCATCCACAATATTCTCTCGAATATTGTTAATTTAAAATTGATTTCACGTCATAATACCACTTCTGTAAACTTTTATAGATTTCTTATGTTATATACATATATGCTTATTAAGTAGAACAGTAGATCAAAATTGTAATAAACTTAAAAAAATGCGATATCAACATTTGAACTGGTCATGATGATCGTAATTGTTAATCTTTTCTATCCAACAGTCTCGATATCATTTATTGTTATTAATTGTTTAAATTTTAAACATAACGAATTAATCAATAAAATATATTCAATATTTCAACATATCTTATTTTGTTATATTTCTTGTGCTTACAAGCATTTCTGTTTGGAGATTTTAATTTAAAAGATCGAAACACATTTTAACCACATACATTTTTTATTTTAATTATAGTGGAACTACAATTTCGAGCACTTTTCAATACTGTTTTAATTTTGTAAAAAATCGCCATTGTGACCTATATTATATTGTTAGGAAGACAATTTACAACAAAGACAAATTTCAATTGACTACTTATTGGCATTTTTCAAAGATTCATTATAAACTACATAAGCCAAATTAAAATTGTTAATATTCTTCAAAACTATAGACCAAGAAAAATTCACGGAACTAGCAAAAATCATCCGAATGAAGAAATTTCACGCATTGAAGTCTAATATTGATGGCTAATATTCCAAATTGTCCGAGTTTTAATCAAGTCACCAACGAACATTAAATTTAGATCAAAAGTGAAACTAAATCTTATTGTTTTATTATTCAATTATTGGCTCAAGAATTTGTTTTTCTTAAATGATATTAAATGGCAATGATAGTGTAAGTATGTAGTTTCGTTTCATACGTACAAGAATTCTATGAATTAAAAGTTAGTTTCTGCTAACATAAGATCATAGCAAATAAACTCTTCGCAGCTTAATTGCAAAAAAAGATGGTTCTACCTAATGTCTAAAAACATTTATGATAATTTATCGTCGCATTACTTTTAGATGCAGTACTAACAAATTTTGGGAAAATATATTCACTACACCTTCAGTGACCTACTTTGCATCAGACGATTTATAGCATTTGAACCAAGTTTAATATCTTTTAGTAAACAAGTAAAATTGTAATCGTATTTAAAAACACCCTTCTTAAATACTGCTAAATAAAAGTGAATCAAAAGTTTTATTTCCACACCAACACCGTTACCAATATTTAATTTATCGATTATTCATAAACAATAAAAAATGTTATTCTTGAAGCTAATTGTTAATAAAACATGTATTGGTTTCTATAAGGTGGCATTACTTTTAAAATCACCGTAAATAATCTAATAATTTTAACATTAACCCGTGACAAATGTTAAGTAAAAAGTCGTAACATGTGCAAAAATTAAGTAAGAGAGCAAGTTTTTCGAATTATAATCAAGAGTGAAACCCACATAGAACTAGTCAAATACTAGTTATAATCTAAGAATCGTTATTGACTCATTAATTATCAAATTAAAATATATGTTAAAAACGTAAGTGGTACTATTAACCCATTAATCTAAACTAGAAACATGTGTTGTTTCCCCCCTACCAGGAACAAATGATGTAATGTCCTTTATATTTCCGATATCTCATAAAGTTATAAAATATTATAATTAACATAATATTGATATTTATATTCAAAATTCAAAATATTTTATCTGGTTTTATTAAGCACTCGCCTTTATCCTAGTGGTTAATTTAATCAATCATATTACTTGAGGCGATTTCTATTTCTACAAAAGAAATCATGAAACAAACCTATTTTTGGTCTATCTACCATTAAATCTATTTGTATTTTGTAAGCGAAAGTATCTGAAATAATGTAAGATAATTATGTCTACTTTTATATCAGCACAATACAATTGTTTTACAATTTATTAGTTTACTTATTTAAAAATATTCATTCCAAAACAGTAAAGAATTCCTTTTGAAATCTGATTGTTACGTATACAAATTTATAATATATAAAGTGCTTTAGCTAAATTTAAAAAAAACTTGTTTAAATGCAGTTACGATTTAATACACAGTATTAAATATAAGCAGACAAAAGTTGAAGTCCATAATTGTAATCATTACAAACAGAATAGTAATAAATGATATGCTACGCACCATAACCAATGATGTAAAATATAAGAGACTTAAAGACTAATTACACTGAACTTAAAATTTTGAATTATTTCACTAAATAAATATTATTACATTCGTTCTCAAAAAATCCAATGCTTTTAATTTTAAGAAAACTAAATAATCTTCAACAGTTTTTGCTTCTTAGACAAATAAATTTACTTAATCTTGATAAGTATATAAAAAACTATAATAAAGTTTCGTTTCATAATAACATAGCAAAATGCATTGTAATTACGTCATTTGTTAAATTTGCAATTGATGCATCCACAAATTAATGTTGTTTGAAGTTTATTAAAAAGATTCTAAAAATAATTTGCAATTTACGACACGACTATTTTATCTGACAAACCTGGAATAAATTTTTATTATACTTATATTATATTATATACTTACTATAAATTATTTGCAAACAGGGTCCATCTATTTTGTTTCTTTTTAATTGATATTTAAAAAAGCTATTAGTATTCGTATTTTATTTAACTTTTCTATTTTAAAAAACGAATAAAATTTATTGTACCAGTGCTAAGCAGATATTTAAAAATAAATACCGATTAATTGACCACAGAAGTATGAAAAAAAAATCCGGCATTCAAAAGTTCTAATACCTTAATTAATATTAACAGCTTATGGTCTCTATTTTATTAAGCGATTGTAGTTTCAGCTGTTATTTTTAACTATTCTGATTGAAGCAGTCTCCACGTGGTTACTTACGTTATACTACAAATTTTTAACTAATTGTGAATTAAAGAAGACTAGCGAAGAATTGGCAGCATATTATATGTACAACTATACCATAATGTCGCATTATCTGTAGTGTAGTTAGTTTCTATGATGAAACATGAAATAGCTTCTAAAACCAACCGTAATGTATTTTTTATGTTTCTTTTCATCATATCAAAGCAATGGCATTTAACTATATATATTTCATATTATTTGTAGTATTTCTAAACCTTTCTGTTATCTCCCATATAAAGAAAGTTTGCATTGATTCGAAGAATTTTCCAAACTAGAATCTTTTTTTTTTGGTTATTAAGTACATATAATATATACCAATCTTTATTTTCCGGTATTTTTAACATTTTACATGTATCTTCTTATTAAATGATGAAGATTGATAATTTTTTGTTTAAATAATTAAAAACGGTAAAAATACAATAATGCTATATTTTACTTTGATTAAAATATTCTACAAGTTAATGAGTTATTTAAAATTATAAGTTCAATTTCCAATTAAAATTTCCTACACGCTCAATTTATTGTATCATTGTACCTACACATACTGGAACCGTATAAAGAAATTAGAAATAACTTGAAATCAAATAACGGATGATTATTATTTGTCGATTCAACGTTTCTAATTAATTTAGAAGCATTTCATTAAAAAGATATTATGTTAATTTTACATCGCCAAATTATTAATATATTGAAAGCAGAGTTTTAATGTTTTTGTTTAACGTGTTAATATAAAAATCTATACAAAAAAGAAAATTTTAAGCTCGTCGCCGTTTTATGTCTTTGATGCACTTTTAATATTTAATGGTTAAAAGATTTGTTTCCCTCTTAAGGGTAAACCCCCTATCTATACTGCATTTCACCCTTGGCGCATTTTCGATACGTAATGTGTATACTCGTAACGCTACGGAAATTGTTAGAAATCCAAAACACAATTAACTTATTTAAGTCATCTACAACTTGTAAAGCATAGGCTTACAATATACTGTAGGTATAATTACGTCTGACGTACTTTATAATTATATGCAGATAAATGATATCGCAAGTTATCTAATACGTATTAAGAAAAGTTTTAAAACTTCATCATTCTCAGTTACACGTTACGTTGGCAAGTATTAATTTAGTCTTACAATCTTATAACACTCTTCTCCCACTCGATATTCTTAAATAAAATTTATATTAAGTATAGCTTGACGTCTTCGTCAAAAGTTTCAGGTTTATTGCTTCTACTAACGCCTAATAAAATTCAAATCAGAATGTTGAAAGTTTTTGAAGTTGCTACTGAATGGTTAACTTATAACTTTCAAAGTATTCAGCATCCGCTTTTATGAAATTCATACTTGGAATTTTCCAACAAGGGAAACATTAGGGTAAAAATTACATTTTAAAGGAAAGTATATATAAAATATTTAAAATAAGGTTGTTTTAAAATTACGGTAAGCTCTGAGTCTAATTGAAAATGCAATCGTTTGATTAATGTCATTTCAAACTTTAGGCATCATAATAAAAATAAAAATATAAATTCTAATATAGTAGATTTGGAATATACTAAACAAATACTAATAAGTTAAATGTTATATTAATTAAATTGAAATTATTATTTAGTTTAATGAATAGTATGCGGTCATTAAGCATTAAAGGTTGAAAAGACGAAATAGCATTACCGACTTCAATAAAGCATTGAACTGATACCTGATAATATTTAATGTTGAAAGAAAAGAAACTATAACCAATACAAGTAGCTAAAAGATACAACAAAACAAAAGATTTACCAAGAATTTATTTGGTTGCCCTATTATTATATTATTATTGAAATATAAAGATTTTCCTTTAAAAAGTCTTAATTTATTCTGATATTTAGTATACATTTTTGCTAAAGTTTCGAACAAAAAAAATCGCCCAGTATGATTTTTAAATGTATGCCCTAGCATTGTCAGACAAAAAAAGTATCAAACAAAATAAAATCTTACTTTTTACATAATCTGCTTAGAACGGACGTGCCAAACTATTAGAAAAATAAGAGCACCATTCATCAAGAACTTGTAACTATTTAAAGAATACTAATGAATAAAATATAGTTCCGTCAATATAAAATGAATCCTCTCAAGAACACGGTTTAAAGCAAGCGATCTGAATTTTTTAATGTATAAGTGTCATTCAATTAAAATAGTTTCCAAAAAATATAAACAATTTATTTGCATTTTATATTTAACCTTCTTTTTTTTTAATAATAAATTTTTGTTAAAACATTGATATTAGATATGGAAAAAGTTGCGTAATATAAAGTCCATCAATTTACCACTTTTAGTTTTGAATTTTGGCCAAAAAACAAAAAAAATCATTTTTGTTTTCCGGCTATAACTCGGTTATTAATCTGTTTTTTTGGGTAACGGAAAAAAAATTCCGACGTTTCGATTTCTTCAAACTATCGTCAACTTAATTTTTCCTTATGAGCGCCACAAATGCATCCATAAAGACAGCAGCCAGACATAACAGTTTCGAGTGTTACCAACTTTGGGTTGAATTTTATACTTTCTAGAAACCACGAAGAAAGTACGGAGATAGAATAAGTCAAGAAAATATTATGACAGAAGCAAACAGAAAATTTTATATTTATTTTTTAGTCATCAGTATATCAATTAATTTTCTACTTATCAATTATATACAAAATACAAAAAACTTGTAAGATGTTTTCCACAATTTTAAGAAATGCAAAAAATACGTGTTTTAAAATATTTTTTAAAATTAAACCTTATCAACTTGAGGATACAGATACTTTATTTTAGTTAATAGATGGCTCAAAATCAACTTATCAGATTGCATCGTATATTCGGATGTTATAAACCAGCGTTTGGAGGTAATTAAAAAGGAATAATTTAAAATGTTACAAACTACATGTTTCACAAAATTAAATCCAGCAGACCCTGTCAAAAAGTTGAAGTATTTTAACTGGTTCATTAATAAAATGCAGTTTTCCAGGATTTCTAATAGAAATAATGAACATATTTGGAGTGCTAACAACCTAAAGGAGTTCAGAAAAACTAGCCCGCAAATGGGAAAACTTACATAATTTTACCTATTTCAAATTATAACAGATATTGGTTCAAACATGACGGAGCTCCGCCACATAACAATCGTTTATAGGTGAGGATGAATAATGAATAATGGAATCACAAGAACATCTCCTAAGTGATTTGACGTTTTTTAGATACTTTTTTGTAGGGTACTTTAAAAAAATATCGTGTATCGACAACAGCATAATAATATAGAAGATCTTAGAAATAATATTATTGTAGAAATCATACCCATAAGAAGAGATGTAGCAAGAGCTGCAACGAATACAAGTCTACGAGCACGTTTATATATTCAAGAGAATGGCCATAAAACATTTACTTTAATTTTAGTTTTTCTATTTTATTTTAGATATACTTACGTTTTTGTTATTTATTTCTTCGCTGGCTTCTGGTATACAATTCAACCAACCGTTGGTGTAACACTTGAAATAGTGTTCTTTCTATCTCCCGATTTTCTCTATACGTTTGTGCAGTTATAATTGTGTTTGTATCATGTTTATAATAAAGTTTCAATATATCTGGTCTTTCTTCATTTGAAAAAGGCATTTTGTATCAAAACAACGAACATTATAATTTAAATGTCAATATGAAGCCCATTAGAAAAAAATAAGTTGATGGTGGTTTTAAGAAATAGAAATGTTAAATACAATTCTTCTTTCCGTTACAGTAATCTACAGAAAAAGTTGCTTTGAAAATGTTTTTGAAAATTTACACACAAAAATTAATAAGAGTTATGACCAAAAAAGAAAAATGGCATTTTCATGTTTTTCAGCATATTAAAAAAAGTTGCTGGTGTGTAATCGATTCCTTTAGATAAAGCTATATAATTAGTTTGTAGATATTTCAAGTATGTAAATAAAACAGCGTTCTTATTAGGATATTAGGAGTGATGTTTTGCAAGTAGCTAAACTGAACTTTATGCAATGGATAGAAACGCCTCGTTATGGTATTGTTGTTCCTAACACTCGTCAAACAAAATTAGATATCTATGGATACCAAAACTGTTAAATATAAATGAGACGTCTTAGTTTTGACGAACGTGGCCTATAATCAAAAAAAAAATTACAAAAAAACTAATACAAAACTTTTAATTTCAGTAATTGTACAATTGTAGTGTAATAACATAAGTGTTAATACAATGTAATAAAAATAATGTTTTTGTTCGAGCATCAATATAAATAACTCAAGCTTGCTTAAATTTTATATTATTGTGTTCAGCTCGTAGTTCCTCACGCTTGCATACGTTCACGCTCAGAACTTTCCACTCCTATTGAATTTTTATTACAACCTTGTTATAGAATATATTATTGTTTATAATCGAAGATTTACATGATCAACAAATATAATACAGAAATTTAACTGTAGTACGAACCGATAGCGTTGTAAATGACGCACATACTCTGATTGCCAACTTACGAACGCTGAATTCAAATGATCGTAAAACCAATTTCAGATATTGGTTATACACTCAAACTAGAAGTATCTATTTTTAAAGATTTAAGATTAAATATGCACCAAAATAACACTTTCTTAAAAGCTAGTCTAAACTTAATCCTTTCTATAATCTACACTCGACCTTTCAATTTTCTATAAAAGCAACTAAAAACGACAGTTTTGTAATAGTTTTACGTATGTTTATATGTATATGCTTATGTAATAAAAAATAATAATTCAACAGGAAGCTTTCTAACTTCGATTAAAAAGTAAATAGGTAAATAGTCCCTTGTGTTACTTACTAAACGATTTACACTGTAATATATGTAGGTATTCCATCAGACCCACTAGTCACTACCCAACTTACTGCTAAGTTTCTCAAGTCTTGTGATATTTCTAAACCGAATTTAAACGAAAACCATTGCTACTAAAACTGCTCAAACGAAGATGGAGATTTAGGTCAACCAACACGTTCGAATACAGAGCTAAAGTATTTAGCAAAACCCTATTGTTCTTTCCTTTAGGTAAATTTTGTTTAGATTTTTTATATCCGTTTCTAATTTACAAAAAAAATTTGAATTTCTAATAAGAGTCATAAAAGCAATCACTTTGTTCTTTTTGCTACTTTTCAAGAATATAAAGTGTATATTGTAGAATTCCATATCAATAAAGCTTGTGAAAAATATACCACGCGAGTATTATCCATAATGAAACATTAAAATATAACGATTATATTACTTATTTTCAAAAATTTAAAACACGTATATTTTTAAACATAATTGAATAAATCATCAATTTGCCAGTTATATTGTTATTTATTGCATTGGATTCTTATTTTCAGTTAAAATATATAGTATATCTTTTCATCGGTTTCCCGATGACCTTAAAAAAATACTTCGAGTTACTGTTTCTTTACGATTATTCCCACCAGAAGTATTTTTAAAAGCATAATTTTTACCTAGCTGTTAGTTAAAAAAAACTAATATTTTTAGAATAGCCCATTTATTTCTACGATGTCATAGTTTTTGAGCAGAATAACCATACTTTTAATCTAAATCAGTAACAAGACAAAAAGCAAAATAAGTTTTGATAGTAACAATCATTGAACTTAAAAACTTTTATTATATGATAGCTTCCTTTGATGTGGACAACAGATAATTATTTTTTAGATATTTATTCGTGATCTCACAGTTCAAATTAAAAAACTTTATTAATGTAAGAGTTAAATAAATTGGCCGTACAAACACGTCAGTATTAGCTAGTGAAATAGAGGTTATACTAAATATTCTTCAATTCAATTTAATATTCAATAGCAACAACAATGATTCATTCGTTTTTTAAACTACTTTATATTCTTTAATTCATGTTTACGTTATAGATTTTAAACTTAATGAAATATTTAATTGTTAAACGAGTACATATTTATTGCGAAACGCAAGAAAATTAAAACAATGTAATAAAATGTTACATCAGTTTCATGCAATATTAAAAAAAAAAGCATTTGCTAATATGGGAAAGAACACATGAGATTTGTAGATATTTTAAACGAATACACGCCAAAATACATACAAAAAGATTCATTCCATGTTTAATGCCTGTTACAATAGCACCATGCAGGAATTTGACACCAACCGGATATACATCATTTTTACCTTAGTTCAGTGAATTCGATAGGGGTTAACCGAAGTATATGTTTAAGGACTATATCAGATGTTTGTCGATGAAACACATCTATATTCTGATTAAAATCGTAAATTGTAGTAAAATTTTATATTTTTATGTTGAGAACAAATAGTATACGAAAATTGAATATTTTTAATTTTATTAAACGCAATATATTAGTTTACATATAAAAAAGAAATCGATATTAAACATTTACGATTCTATCTTTTAGATACCCAAACAAAATTGTAAGACAGTGTAGTGAACCGACTAAATGGCTGAGTGGTCCATTTACCGGAATACTTCAGGCTTCGGGTGATTTGCCATGACTGACAACTCAATTATACTACAGGATTGCACTACACTAGCACACGCTAGCGGCATACAATTAAATAATCCCAATCTCCCACTTTCTTGTTTAGTATTAAGTAAGAAATAAATATTGCTTACCACCCATTGTTGATTATCTATGGCAGTTCCAGCTTGTTGGGGTTCCTCTTTAGCCGATCGTAATCCCGATGAAACCCTTGTTTTAGCAGGAGACAATCTACTTCCAGGACGCGAACTAAAAGGAAAATATGGACTATCTGCCGCAAATGGTTCACCGGTTGCTTGTGTTGGACTTGCACCGGGTCCCGAATATCCCGGACCAGCCGGACTTAAAGCGTATGCCTTTAAATAAAATAGCATTGGAGTATCTTACTGCAGTTCAGTGTAATAATATATAGGAAAAGGAGATAATCAAAATTTATTATAAAGCGTACGCAGAATATTCAATTATCGAATTAATTTTTGTAAAGTAACGCACTATTATCTAAAAAGACATTTATTAAAATTTGTTCATTTAAATAGTAGTGTTAGGAACAAAGCAACATAAATACTGCAACACCTTAGATTTGAATTTAGTAGGTTCATTCTAACAACGCTGTTACAGTAAAAAGAAATAATAAAAAAAGTATTTTTCAATTACATACATACCTTTGAATATGTATTTCTATTTCAGTTTTTAAACAATTCCAAAATTTAATAAACAGTTGCCCAAAGGTTTTTACAACTTGAAGACAATATGAAATTTGGATTGAAATACGTTAAATATAATATAGAAAAATTTAGATTTTATAACAGTAGTTAAATATTATTTAAATCGCCAAAGCACTGAAAGTTTAATTTAAACAATATTAATATCTATTTGCATAGCGCACCGTAACCAATAGTTTAAAAAAAGTACTACAAGTAATTGCACGGTACAAAAAAATATTTGGCTCAAATTTCAAATAAATGTGACTAAGAAAAAGATTTTTATAATGTATACTTAAGATACCCTCTACCCATATCGTTTTCATATAGGGTTAAAATATGCAGGTACTTGAAATACGAGAACAACAAAAACTTAAAACTAATGTGATAGTTATTGTAAAAAATGTTTAAACAAATTTTTTTAAAGCACCTATCGGTTTTCCTAAAAATTACTACCTAAAATAAAACGGTCAACAAAAACTTATCAGATTCGTTATTTTTTGTTATTAGAATGCAGTAAACTGGTTTTGTTAATTTTTTTTCTTTTCAGTAACCCGTTTAATTCTAAGTACCTAGATGATAATCGTGTTTTTAAGAAATAAATAAATACTCTTTGTATTTTTGAAAGATTTAAATTTTTGTTTGAAGAAGTATTTATTAAAGCACTCGGCAAATGAATCGTATAATTAAAAATCATAGAATGAAAACATAACTTTGACTTTATAGTATACAAAAAGTACAATATAAAAATGTTACAAAAACCGACGTAAACAATGATAAGAAACACAATGTTAGAAGCGTTATAATTACAGCTTCAAATTTAATTTAGTAAATCACACCATTTGCTTTGAATACATGTATTGTCATATTTTGAATAAACTTTGCCGCTACTGTGTAATACTGTTCAAAGGCGGTAAAGTTTGTAGTAAGTAACTTTGGAGAGACAAAAGTAGTAATTTTGCACGAGGGTTCTCAAGTAATAAAAACCCTACTCGCAGCGTAATGACAACCTTTATAGTATATAGTAAATCATGTCAAACGTACGAGATAAAATATACTATACATACGATATAATTGTAACATAATTTAATAAAGAAAAGTGGTTTCGGAATACAATAATCATTGACAATGAAGTTACATGTAGAGTATTGAAACAAGTAATTACTTACCATTCCGTTGTCTATACCTCCATAAGGGGGTTGTAAAACCGGTTTTTCTGTAAACGAAAATAAAAATTAACTACTTATTTATGAACAAAGACAAATTTTGAAATAATAATAATACCGTACTTGAATATTTGTCATGGTAGAAATGTCTTTTCATTGGTACTGCTTTACGTATAACCGAAATAAAAAATAGTTATTAAAGATTAGTAGCAATTGAACAAAGTAAGATATTTATCACCAGAAGAAAATCATGAGAGCGTAATAGAACAAAGAGGTGGTAGTAATTTTCAATTCTCAATATAAACTGAAATCACCCGCATAATAACGTCAGGACAATGTAGTAATGTTGGTGTGCTCGGCTGGACACGTCTCAAACAATGTTACGGTCAGCCTAGTGCCTCTTACACATCTAAATGTTATCTTAGAATGTCATTATCATACTGAACCCATGCGCTTTATGCTTTTATGCACCCTAAATTATGTATGTAAGCCAGAAAGTCATAATTCAACTTCCTTAGCAAATATATCCGCTGTAACATCCATTTTTTTTAGTAGTTTACCGATTAATAAATGAAACTGTCCGATAACTTGTCCTAAATAAATCTATATTCAATAATATGCGTGTTTCACTCTTGACTATAATAACATATGTATAGCGTTAAAATTAAGTAATTAGAATTAAATTACTAAATATGGAAAAATCAAGAGAATTAAAATTTTCAAATTATTGTAATTGAGAAGGGATTTTTTTTTTCATCTAGAGAAAATTATTTCTTGCGCATAGACATATGGTTACATTATTATTCGACCTAAAGAAGTTTTACTTACAACGAAATATATCAGAGAGTATTAGTTTTACTTTCTAAATCTAGACTAAATAGAATTTTGATAGTAAGCATTATTGTGTCAATCGTTTGTTTTTCTCAAAGTGATTACAAAAATTAAGAAAAGTAGTATACTATAGAGTATGAGTAGAGTAAACTTATATAGTACTGAAATAAAATAAGTATGAGTGGAGTCATGTAATCAGTACTCATATGAAATGAGTATGAGTAGCTGTAATCACTTGAATTAGGTCGATGAGTATGAGTATGTACAGTATAGGCCACACCTTTGATAATTACAGGTATTTAGAAACTAAATACAATACAAATTATGAAAAGGTTACTAGCAGTTATATCTTTTATTCTGCTATAAAATATTGACAATAAGTTTATTAACTTGTTATAAACATTTTTAACTTAGACAAAAAGATAGCAACTTAATCAAACGTTATAAATTTAAAGAACAAAATGGAAATTAACATTAAAAAATAACAAAAGATAGATGGTATATCAATTAAGATTAAGTATAATAATGTTTAGAATCAATCAAACTCAATCAAGTTCATGATAATTTTTTTGTCAATTGAGGACCAGATAAAACTTGGAACAATTTATCTTTATACAAGAAATTTTCACTCCAGATTTGTTTGTACAATATTTTTCATAGATTTTCTATGAGATTTAATTCGGAGAACCTGGAATGGCCAGATCATAACATTTATTTTTGCCTCTTCAAATTACTGTTTAACTATTTTTGAAGCATGCTTCGAATCATTGTCATGTTGAAAAGTGTATTTGATAGGAAGATATTCATCGGCATATGGTTGCATGCTTTTAAGAATATCTTTGTACATGTGTTTGTCCATGACACCTTAAATACGATGTAATGGCCCCATTTCATATGCCGAAAAACAGTCGCATACCATCACCGAGCCCCCACCATGTTTTATTGTTGGTGCAGTGTACTTTTGATCAAGACTTTTACCAGCAGATCTTTGTACATTCTGTATAGCATCACTATTAAACAAATTAAATTTGTAACACGAAAATAGGCAACACAACGCAGGGTAGTTTAAGAATACGCTCGGTTGTAACTCACAAAAAGTCCGCTAGCGGAACCCCAATAACGACCTGTCCACCCGCAACAACAAACATCATTCGATCATACGTTGTGACCAACTCTATTAGCCTAGTAACATCTCTAAGAGATCAACAGCTCGTGCTAAACGGTACATGTAAATATCTTAGGACTCAAGTGGGATTACAAGCCTATAATTTATCTATATGTCTTGTTAATTTTGTTGATAATAAATAGGTGTTGTCACAAATCAACCCGCAACAAATTTAGATTGATCACTGAATACCACTATTTTCCATAGTTCCACTGTCCATTAGATGTGTGTCCAAGCAAATGCTAATCGAGCCTTCATATTCTTTTTTGACAACAATGGTTTTTTAGACGGACTCTACTAAACAATCCACAATAACTAATCATCGTACTGTTCGCGAAGAAATAATTTTTCCACCTTCGCTAAAATTTTTTAGGCAAAAAAGGATTCGCCGAGGAAATTCTTATTATATTTTTATCAGTAGGTTATGTGGTTTTCGTTGACCTATCTGGATTTTTGAAAGCTTCTCGAGTTCCTTTTAATGAAAAACGTCAAACTATCCTCATTACTGTTGATTTATTAATGTTTAAAATGTTTGCTATTTTCTTTTGTCTTGTCAATAATTAAATTTCTTACTTTACTTGTTATTTTTCCATTTCGACCCATTTTAAGTGAAAGAAAAAACAATACTAAAGTAAATTATTATGATCTCTTATACTCTGATATAAAATGCGAGTTTGAAAAGTTGCAACCTGTATTGCTATCTTTATGTTCAAGCCAAAATGTGTTTGAAGGAATTAACAAAATAGTTTAATATTTTTTATTTATTTAAAAAATAAATTCCCAAAATATAGTAATTGCCGAGTGTTGCTATTTTAACTCGTAAATATTTTTACTACTTTATTTTGTACTAATTTAGATTTTTAAGGAATTGCCCATCGTTTGAAATACATATGTATGCGTTTTACGTTTTTACTTCCTTCACGAAGAATAAAATATCTGTTGTAACGATTATACAAGTTTATATCAAAAATAATTACATATTATCGTTGATATTATTTATACATACATGCACTTAAATTGACGTCAGATGCTGAATTTATCTGCAAACAATTAGTTTCGTATTTTATTTGATATCTAATTTAAGACTACTTCGTCATACTGATAAGTGTACCGTGGTCATGTCATTTAATATTGCAATTATTCATCATTTATAAGATTTTATTAGATTATTGTTTGCTAAAGGAGGGTGAAAATATTTATCTACCTACCTACGATGTGTCGTTGGTTACTAATTAAATTTTATAAATATGAAAGTAAATTTAAAATTTAGTAAAATTCTTAATCCTCTATATATATTGTTAACTAGTTGCAATTCTTCGCTTAGGAGGGATAAAACAAACCTTTTAACACTATTTATATGATAACGTTTCGTGTTGCAAGTGAGCACTTTATCAAGCCAACAACTTTTTAATAAATAATAACCCAAAAACAAATAAAACATAAAAATGTCAATAATTAAAATACTTAAAAATAACAAGGGGCATGAAACGTTTGACAAACACTTGTCAAGTTTGTTTTGCTCCTCCTAAGCAAGGAATTGAAACTAGTTATAATAAATTTAAAATAAAATTACGTTTTTAAACAGCGTTTCTGTGTACTTATTATTACCTGTTTATTTTAAGTCGCATCAACCATTGGATGGGTAGCAATTCTCGACCATACGCGGTGAGAAATTACCAAATTTAAAATATAAATAATCAGTGGCGGCTGGTGGTCAATCATACTAGAGGGTCATTTTTAAAATATTCAAAAAACGCAACTATCACAAAAAGTAAAAAAAAAACTCTTTTGCATTAAATCGATTTATACTTAAGATCTATTCATCTCTCTTTACAATTAGCTTTAAAATCTATCTTTACCATTAGCATTAAAATGATCGATCAAATTTTTCATGTGATCCGCAGATAAAAAGGCTTTTTTCACTTTTTCTTTCAAATGTTTTAAATCCGTAACACCATTTTTACACCATAATGAATCGTGTGAAAATAGTAAACATACAAAACAGTAAAATCCACTAAATCTACAAATCCAATCAGATAAATCATATATAGATTCTTCGTACTACCGCCATTATGAAACAAAAACGGAAATATGTACTTAAACACAATTAATTTTCTTTTAACTTGTGAAAGTCATTGACATTCGTTACAAACGAATTTTATCAAACAACTAAAAAATCGAGTGCAAAGGTTGTCGTATGTGATAAAAAAATGTGCATTGCAGCATCTTTGTTTTACAGACAGGTGTTGGGGAGATAATAATAAATGACATAAGCATTGCACTGAGTACGTGAAATAGAACCCGGCTGACAACCGCAGAAAGCATTTAGACATTTAGTTGTCTTTTTCTAATTCGCACAAAATTATATTATGCTTGTTTCACTCTTGACTACAATAACTATCATTTACGATTCGGCTACATTATATAATGCACACGGACTATAAAACACAACAGCATCGGATAAATACGTAAGTTTTCGCATCTGTTGCGCTTTCAGTGAAAACTGAAGTTCAAACGCTGATAATTTGATATAAACGCGAATTTTCTGTAGTTTTAAAGTAAATAAAATACATCTTATTGATTTTGGAGGGTCAATGTCGGAATGGCCTAATAAAAAAACCGCCACTGTAAATAATATACCCAGGGAAAGTTAGCCATAACTTTTAATCCATAGATTTCTACCGGGTGCGCACCGAACGCACCTTCATATTTTTAATGTAAAAGATGAATTTATTGAGAGCATTTCTTTGTAAAACGATAGTATAAATAGTAGTGCACAAAACAATTAAATAAATGCTACAACACTTACCTTTAAAATAAATAAATCATAATTTCAACGTAGTCATTGCGCATCTATTTCTAACTCAAAAAATGTTTTTTATTTAAATATTTTTTTTGCAATAGATAAATGGATCTATAATCAACACAATATCAAATAATTGGAGGGGTGTTTTCTGTTTAAAGAAAATAATTCAATTTCAAAGTTTAGCCATAACGTTGAATATAATTCCCTTGTAAAGAAAGACATTCTGGACAAAACCATTCTGTTAGGATAATAAGAAATTGGTGGATATATAATACGTGTAAATCGTTTAGTAAGTAACTCAAGGGACTACTGACATTTACTTCCTAACCGAAGTTACCTAATAAACGTATTGTTAAAAAGCATAAAAATTTCTATTTAAAATTTTAAATTTATATTACATACACGCATGTAAAACTGTTTATAGATACTACATAATTAGTTTCAAAAAAATCTAAAATAAATTAACAATAAAATTGTTCTTTTGTACTCGAATGTTTACCTACAAAATGTATACATTCTTGAATTTTATTACAGAAGCATTTTGATGGTCTTTTTTACCGTTTTAAATTATTTGATAAGCGAACTAAATTTACTTAATAAACGATTTATGATTACAAGTTGGGCCGCCGAAATTTTTACTAGTATTGTAACTATATTCTAATTACGTTCTAATTGAAGGATTTTTGAAATTATCTATGGCCAAGTTGTGCGTAAAGGATTACACATCCAAGACCAGAAAAAAAACTATTTTAGGTGACGACGCGTAATGGAGGTTATGGCTGAACTTTGAAATTGAATTATTTCCTTTAAACAAAAAACACTCCTGTAATTATTTGATATTGTGTTGTTTATAGACCTATTCATTTTTGCAAAAAAATTATCGAAATAAAAAACATACTTTTTAAGTTACAAAATATTTTAGGCGAAGACGCGTGACGGATACGGTGAAAAGTTATAGCTAAACTTTGAAATTGAATAAATTCCTTTAAACAAAAGCACCCCTCCAATTATTTGATATTGTGTTGATTAGATTATTGAAATAAAAAACATACTTTTTCAGTTAGAAATCATTTTAGGTGAAGACGCGCAATGACTATATTGAAATTATGATTTATTTATTTTTACGGGTAAGTATTATAGCATTTATTTAATTGTTTTGTGCTCTATACTATCGCTTTACAAAGAAATTTTCTCAATAAATTCATCTTTCACATTAAAAATATAAGTGCCCCTGCTGGAGCGGAAGGAGAGAACAAAATCCGAAAAGAGAAGAAAAGCAAAGAAAAGGAGTAGTAATCAGATCGGAAGAAGGAGATAGAGATAAAATAGACGAAGATGAAGTAATAGAGGCAATAAAGAAGGAAAAAAAGAAGCCGACAGGAGAAGATGGGATAGAAGGCGAAGAAAATGTAGCAAAAAGAATGACAGGAGTAGTAAATCAAATATGGAAATGGAAAGGATTCCCGGAGAGATAGAGAGAGGGAATAATATGCTCGATACACAATAAAGGAGACAGAAATGAAGTGAAGAAATACAGAGAGGTGACATTAAACACGGCATAAAAATTATATGAGATAGTGCTACAAGAAAGGCTACAGAAGGAAATAGAGGAAAGAAGTTTGGTACCAGACGGACAAGCGGGATTCAGAAAGGGAAGAAGCAAATACGGAGAAAACAAAAATAATGGTATTTAAAAAAGGAGGGAGGAAAAGAAAAAAGAGAAGTGGATATGGAAGGAAAAGGAAGTGCAGCAAGTGAAGAAATTCACATACCTGGATTACACGATGAAGCAGAATAATAAGAAGGGAGAACACATAAAGGAAAGAGTGAGGAAAGGAAACAGGTTAATAGAGCAAGTGTGGGGGAAAAGTTGTTTGGTGTGGACATAGAAAAAAGAAGGCTGATGTTTGAGAAACTAATAAAAAGTGTAGTGATATATGAGGCGGAAGGAGTATAAAGAGGTAGAAGGGATACAAGAAAAATAAGAATTGGGTATTAGGGCTAGACAGAAAAACGCCAGGGTATATTATAAGAGAGGAAGTGCAGGTAGAAAAATTAAAGTAGAACAGGAAAAAGAACTATAAAATACGAGGAAGCAAAGATGTGCAGACTATGTAGAGAAGAGACGGAGAACCTTAAACACATGAGAAACGAATGCAGGGAGCTAAGAGAAGAGATTAAGAAAGTAGAGAAAATCTTAGAAGAAAACGGAAAAACAGCGAAGTGAATGGAAGAAGTATGGAGAAGAAGAAAACAGCTAAGAGAGGAGGAAAAATGAAATGTAATAAATGTAAATAATATGTAATGTAATGTAAAAAAAAGAGAAGGAGTAAATTGTAAATAGGAGAAACATAAATCACTTTGTACACTAATTAGGTACACAAATAAAGTTAAACTTTTATATATATATATATTAGGGTGGCCCTTATTTAGGGTTTGTCCGAATTTTTTTTCACGATAGTCCTAAATCGGTTCTAAATCTATTAAAAAAAATTCATTCCAAGTTATAGCTCTTAATTTTAATTTTAAGCCGACCCCCCCGACAGCCAAAGTTTTAAATGGAAATAACACGGGAAAAGTTCTGTTGATTTTTTGAAATTTTTTTTCATCATGAAATAAAGAACAGATAATGTCGACCAATGACAATTCTTATAGCAAATTTAACGCTCTACAAAAAAGGTCTCTTATGATTTTTTGCTAACTCTAACGGTTTCTGAGTTATTTGAGGTCATAGTTGAAGCTTAAGTCAATTTTACGATTTTTCTATTTCTCCGTCGACATTATCTGTTCATTATTTCATGATGAAAAAAAATTTCAAAAAATCAACAGAACTTTTTCCGTGTTATTTCCATTTAAAACTTTGGCTGTCGAGGGGGTCGGGTTAAAATTAAAATTAAGAGCTATAACTTGGCATGAATTTTTTTTAATAGATTTAGAACCGATTTAGGACTATCGTGAAAAAAAATTCGGACAAACCCTAAATAAGGACCACCCTAATATATATATATATCTAAAAAAACGTTTTTCTAAGAGCCAAATCAGTCCAAAATTAGGTTAATGAATGTGCTGAAATCAAGGTGCAAAAAATTCAATATTTTGGTTTAATCAATTTTGCTGATTTAAAAAACTAAATAACTTAATAAACAAAAAAATTAATCTTGAAACTTGCATCAAATGCAGCCAAGCTCGTGTAGAAGTTGAATTTACCGCACTATTCATTAGATACGATATAATTTGTTGTGTTTTAGAATTGGTATCATTGAACGTACTCTTATATTTAGAAATCACTTCTTTATTTGATGCTCTTACTATCTCTTTGGAAAATTTTAAATCAGAGAAAATTATGGAAAAAAAATAGCTATACAAAAGTGAGAAAATTGAACGAATAAGTAAAATATAATTAGTATTAAAAACAAACGAAAAAAAAATTAAAAAACTGACAAAATACCGGAGAAATAAGAACAGAACGAATAAAACAAAATTTTCGGAAAAATTTAAAGGCAAAACAGAACTACTTTAGGAAAACTTGCAAAGGGGATATAATACAAAATTAAGAAATGACAGCGTTTTTATTCTCGTATTGCGATCCTTATAATATACAAAAAAAACTAACTTATAACGCAGTATACGTTAAAAGTACCGCACATAAGTTCCAAATCTTACAAAGAAATATTTATTTGTTTCATTAGCTATAAGCTACGAACCAATTAGTGAAGGGTAATTCTAGTTCTTTTTTATGAACTAGTGCATCAGGTCTCGTTCAACAAACTGAACTAGTACAATGTACTAGTTCTTTAGGACATTTAAGACAACGCACCCAGGGATGCATAAAACAAAGTTTGTGGAGTCGATTTGCATTTAACTCTGGTATTTTGTTCCGTATTTCAATTAGGGAACTAACGCGCGATGCATCAGTATGCTGGCATCTAATAAATTAAAAACTGAAACGCGGTTTCTAATTAACAATATTATTGAAAATTGGTGTAATCTTATTTAGCAAGTCTAGTTAACAAATTTTTAATTGAACCGAAAACCGATTTTCTAGTCCCTTTTGTAGGCACCTTTCATATAATATTAATTAGAAACTGCAAAACATGATAAAACAGTTATATGAATACTTAATAGTATCGATTACGCAAGGTATAAACAAATTTGTATTGAAAACAATAACCATCGTCATCAAGGTAACGAATATTAAAAACGTAATGGTAATCGAGATAAATACTGTGGGAATAACCAATGCAGTCTAGAAGAGAAAAGTTGTCAAAATTATGTGATGAGTAATACAAGATTTGCAAAGAACAAATGTATTAAAGTACTAGTTCACTTTATAAGGAGAACTGGCACCTTTAGTTCACTGAAAAGACTAGTATAATTGTACTAGTTCGTTCAGACAGGAACTACACATCACTAGAACCAATGATAAAGAACTGTAACCATGAAGTAATACGACGTTTCCAACTAGTTGTTTAATCTGCTGTTCATTGTCATTATTCTTTTTAAAAACTTTGTAGCGATCCTACACTGTTGATGTTACATGCTCAAGATTTACATTAGTATTTTGAAATATTCTGGAATGCACAAGTCGTTTTTTAATTAAAAAAAAAGAGTTTTTTGTTTTTAGGTGGAATATTAATAGTAGAACAAATACAATAGTATCTTGTAAAACCAATGTTACAATGATAACAATTATTGTATTGCGAGTAAGTTGACGTTTACGAGTGTTACAAAAAAGGAATTGTAATACATGTTGTTTATACTAGTTTCTCTATTCCGCTTTAATTAACATTCACTGTTGACAAAATTGTAATAAATTTACACCAGCGATTTTCGATATAATTATTGTAGTTGGTAATACCGATCAGCATCTGCCTACTTTCTAATTTCAGATTTGCAAGTATTCGACATTTGTATCATTAATCTGGTGATTTTAAGATTGACTAAAGTCAATACATTGATCTGACAATTGTACTTACTACCAACCGTATACATACACGATTGCACTAAGTTGCACTTTGTAACAGTTTTTCGAGAAAAAAAACAGTTGCACAAAGCAGCCATTCTACATGTGAAATAGAGAAAATATATATAGCATGTTTTACTCAGAATTTTCTGAAGTGAATATTTTATTAAGTAAAAGTTCAATCAAAACCAACGTTAAAACAAAGTTTTAAATGTAAAAACAAAATACAAAGTATAATTTCGTTGGATATTAAATGAGTGTCCGTGAATAGTTTAGTTGCGTGGATGTTGAATATCTTAAATTCGTTGATAAATTAGTTAAAATAATTATGGTATCAACAAAATGTACCGTTTCAAAATAAAGTATATCAAAATAATTAGTCTAATAATTAAGTTTAAAAGCACAATTACTTTAAAATGTATTTGAAAAAGAAGAAACATTCTGCACCATCCAATTATATACGTATATCAAACTTTTCGAAAGTATTGCACCAATGGTAATAATAAAAAAATGAAAAAATTTTAACATTAAGAAATTACAATTAAATAAACAACTTAATATTATACAAACGATGTGACCTACGTATTAAAAATGTAATCATAGGAAAATATTTGTGGCAACTGAAAAGCTCCATTCGTAAAACATAAATTTAAAATCCATCGTTATTAATCGTTTTGTAATAGAAGTGAAAAGCAATCAAATTAAAAATAATTGAATGGTTCGCAAGAATCAATTCAAGTGGTTTAAAAAAACAGGAGCAATTCTCGCAAACAATTAGAAACTGTAATTGGCTAAATGTAGCAAGTAATAAAACTATCGAACGTAATTTTAAAATTCAAAAACTATGGATACTGCTAAAATTATACAAATCAGTTTTATGAATATTTAAATACAGTTTAGAAAGTACTCGTTTCATAATATAAACTTTTATGATTGTAGTATAAATATAACTTGACGTATGTCGATAACGTCTCTTATTAACGAAAATGTCTCACAATAGTTACTAATTAATTAATAAAATTACCGATATTTAGGTTCTTCAATCAAGCACGGTTCTTTTAAACCAGTTATTTACTGCGTTATTCACTATTTTACGGTTGAACCATTCCCAATCTAAGGTTAGTAAGTCAATGAACTAACTAATAAAACTACTAAATAAAACTATTAAAAAATGATGAAATATAAAAAACGATTAAGAACCTAAGAATGCATATAATTGCCAAAGCAAAGTCTTGGTTGGTTAGAAAAGGCAGATGTTATATACAGAGAAAACGCGCGACGATAGCAAACGTATCAAACACTACCTTCATCTCTTTTAATTCTTCGTGGACGTATATTAACCTATTCTTTCCTAAGATACGGAGATTTGTCGTTACTCACTAGTACGGATCGTAAAACTTAGACATAAAAGCATTGTAAAAGGAGAATGAACTGTAACTGTATACGATGTAGGGGCCCAATCATCAACATAATTATACATGAATATGATCCATGTGTAAAGTAATATAAGGGTTGCGTTTCCTTTATTTGTCTTAAATTTAAAACCGGGTAGTTTTACATTTTAAACAAAAAAAAAAACTTGCATTAAGTCTGGCGAACGAACATTTTTATGAAACTTCAATAAATTACAATATAGAATGAATCATTGAAAAAGTTATGATCGTGTAAGACAAGGTCATGTACCGCTTACCCGGAAATAACGTAATCACAACTACGCTCGTTCTATTGACTAAATCATATGCACTTCAACACTAAGTTATTATGAACGGTTCCGCAACCACAACCCAATGTACTTTCCCTATTTTTTTCACGGTTAAGTTTATAAAAGAACTGATACAATTTCAATTGCAAATTCACAGTTATGTGTCTCATTCTTATCACTCTTTCTTTGAACTACACAACGTCTTTTCATTTATTCTCTTGTATTTTTTATAACTTTATTACTATCGAAGTTGAAGAAAGATTATGAAATTTGCAGTTTAACAGGCGTCGAAAAACAGAATTTTTGTTATAGTCGTGCTATAGTTATTAGATAACACAAAAATGTTGGAACAAATGATTATAATAAATATATCTTTTTCTACAAATTAACTAAGTACGTAGTTATTAGAAATCTTGGTGAAATGCCAATGTATAACGCACTACAATTTCAGTGACTACTATAAACTGTGGTATCAGATACATAAAAATTTTCAAAACTTGTATAGATTATTTTTCATCATTTACATACATTTCACTGTTAGTGCTATACGTTTTAATTTACGTATTTACTTGCAATTGATCCAATTAGCTTAAGCAACTTAATTAGTGCAAAAGGTCTCAAAACTATCAAAAACTTGATAAAACTGAAATCAATGAAAATGTCGGTAAATAACATATCTCATTCGTAATATCAACTCTTACATCTTTTCACTTTTTGGTCTATATACTGGATCCCACAATAAACAAAGAAGAATATCCATTACTGGCTAAAGAAAAGAAATGCTCTAGATAATGTTTCCAAACATTTTGCAGACAATTAAGCCGGAGGTGAAGTCGAGCTCTTTTTACAGAAGTATGTTTTTAAATAAAATAATCAAAAATATAACAACAGTACAGTGGTGGAGATCCCCAACAAATGCTCCAGAAATGATGCAACTGCTACTTATAGTGATTTCTGTTTTGTGTGAATCTGCATTTTCTGCTGATATCGAGAAGATGCTTTCTTGCTATGAACTGGTTCATTCAAATATCAGAAACAGAGCAATTAAAAACCAGCTAAACTAGTTATTCTCTTAGAGCATTATAACACTTATAATTAAAGAGCGGAAGTTGTTGTAGCAAAAAACTTCAAAAATTGCGCCCTAAATTGACGTAGGGAAAGTTAGCCCCCCCACCAACGCAAAATTAATTATCACTTACTTTATAATTAAGTGCTAATTTAGTGCTAACCTTGAAAATTAAGTGCTCGATCGGTTTGGCAGAAAATTGGGTTTATGCTGGGGGGTGCTGACTTAACATTAAGCTGGACCCCCCCCCCATTCAAAAAAAACCAATACAGCGGATACTAATCAGAAAATAAAACCTGCAATAATTAAGTGCTAAATAGGTGCTTCAAGAAATAGTTAATATAATTTCGAAATATTTGCATTTTTATCCTAAATTCAACAAAATGCTGTTTTTGTATATTATGTGATCGATGCAAGATACCTATTATTTGCTTAAAAATTGTTGTAATAAACAACTACATACATGAAACATTTGTCTATTAATGTATAATTAAAATATGTAATCGCAGAATTTCGTGATCGTCTCCTTAACTTAAGTTTTTGACTTGGTGGACATCTTTACGCTGCGTAATATTAACAAGAGTGGAACTACTTTAAAAAATAGGGCGCTGTATAGTGTTGTACATTAAAACATTCGTCTTTTAACCTGTAATTAGAATCTGTAATCATAGAATTTGGTGCTCGTCTCCGTAACTAAAATATTGGACTCGGAGGACAACTTCACGCGCTATATTAACAAGAGTAAACCCACTTTAAAAAATAAGGTGCTGTATAGTGTTGTACATTAAAACATTCGTCTTTTAACCTGTAATTAGCATATGTAATCAAATAATTTCGTGCTCGTCTCCTTAACTTAAATTTTTGACTTGGTGGACATATTTACGCTGCGTAATATTAACAAGAATGAAACTACTTTAAAAAATAAGGTGCTGTATAGTGTTGTACATTAAAAAATTCGCCTTTTAACGTATAATTAAAATATGTAATCAAATAATTTGGTGCTCGTCTCCGTAACTGAAATATTGGACTCGGAGGACAACTTCACGCGTTATATTAACAAGCGTAAACCCACCTTAAAAAATTAAGTACTGAAGAGTATTGTACATCAAAACATTCGCCTTTTAACGTATAATTTAAATATGTAATCAAATAATTTGGTGCTCGTCTCCGTAACTAAAATATTGGACTCGGAGGACAACTTCACGCGCTATATTAACAAGAGTAAACCCACTTTAATAAATTAGGTACTGAAGAGTATTGTACATCAAAACATTTGTCTTTTAACGTATAATTAAAATATGTAATCAAATAATTTGGTGCTCGTCTCCGTAACTAAAATATTGGACTCGGAGGACAACTTCACGCGCTATATTAACAAGAGTAAACCCACATTAAAAAATTAGGTACTGAAGAGTATTGTACATTAAAACATTTGCCTTTTAACGTATAATTAGAATATGTAATCAAATAATTTAGTGCTCGTCTCCGTAACTAAAATATTGGACTCGGAGGACAACTTCACGCGCTATATTAACAAGAGTAAACCCACTTTAAAAAATTAGGTACTGAAAAGTATTGTACATCAAAACATTCGCCTTTTAACGTATAATTAAAATATGTAATCGAATAATTTGGTGCTCGTCTCCGTAACTAAAATATTGAACTCGGAAGACAACTTCACGCGCTACATTAACAAGAGTAAACCCACCTTAAAAAATTAGGTACTGAAGAGTATTGTACATCAAAACATTCGCCTTTTAACGTATAATTTAAATATGTAATCAAATAATTTGGTGCTCGTCTCCGTAACTAAAATATTGGACTCAGAGGACAACTTCACGCGCAATATTAACAAGAGTAAACCCACCTTAAAAAATTAGGTACTGAAGAGTATTGTACATTAAAACATTTGCCTTTTAACGTATAATTAAAATATGTAATCAAATAATTTAGTGCTCGTCTCCGTAACTAAAATATTGGACTCGGAGGACAACTTCACGCGCTATATTAACAAGAGTAAACCCACCTTAAAAAATTAGGTACTGAAGAGTATTGTACATTAAAACATTTGCCTTTTAACGTATAATTAGAATATGTAATCAAATAATTTAGTGCTCGTCTCCGTAACTAAAATATTGGACTCGGAGGACAACTTCACGCGCTATATTAACAAGAGTAAACCCACTTTAAAAAATTAGGTACTGAAAAGTATTGTACATCAAAACATTCGCCTTTTAACGTATAATTAAAATATGTAATCGAATAATTTGGTGCTCGTCTCCGTAACTAAAATATTGAACTCGGAAGACAACTTCACGCGCTACATTAACAAGAGTAAACCCACCTTAAAAAATTAGGTACTGAAGAGTATTGTACATCAAAACATTCGCCTTTTAACGTATAATTTAAATATGTAATCAAATAATTTGATGCTCGTCTCCGTAACTAAAATATTGGACTCGGAGGACAACTTCACGCGCAATATTAACAAGAGTAAACCCACCTTAAAAAATTAGGTACTGAAGAGTATTGTACATTAAAACATTTGCCTTTTAACCTGTAATTAAAATATGTAATCATAGAATTTAGTGCTCGTCTCCGCAACTGAAGTATTGGATTCGGAAGACAACTTCACGCGCTATATAAAAGAGTAAAACTACCTTAAAAAATTGCTGAAAAGTATTGTACATCAAAAGTTTTCTTTATTTAAATATTTTCAAAATATTTTTTTGCAAAAGAAGTATGCAGTTACATAAATATATTTGTGAGAATACGTAGTTTGACATTTTTAGTAACAATTTAGAGAAATACGTTTTTCAGTTTCAACATTTGTTATTAATTAGTAAGCAAATTATATACATAATGCGTTTCTATGTTTTTATATTAAATTATACAGACCACGTGTCTATCTAGAATACATAATTATATGTGGACTTACTAAACTTTTCTTATTTAAACTGGTTTCAGATTCTTTGCAGTCGTCATATTGTATCCATTTGTAATTTTTGCGATGGCATATAGCCGTATAATGGCCGATGTCATTCTCATTAGATTTTCTAGTCGAAATTACTGGGGATTTATAGTTTATAAGTTCAACCAATGAAAGTTCTTCTTTCATAAATGACAATTTTATATTTTGAGGAATAACTTGAAGTTTTATATTGATAACCTGATCGGTTGAGTAAACTTCAAAAACGAGAAAGTACCCTAAAAATGAAGAGTGTTTTAATTAATTTTATGTAATTTTAGTATTAACCAGTATAATAAAATATTTATTAAGTCTTGGTTAAATTAAGTTTTCGACTCCCCTCTACACAACACAAACAGGACCTTCCAAACCGCTTTCCCCCTACTACTTACTCTGTACTGCCCAATACAAAAATATGCAGTTCTCTGTAAACACCCTGTATATCTAACTATATTCACATAGGATATTGCAGAAGTAGCGCACAATATTTTAAATGTACTAATTACAAGCCGTTCAATTATTCGTACTTTGTTGTTTATCTACGTTACTATTTTTTTAATGAAATCTTAAGCTTTCGCGGTTATTGTTGTTGCGATTATATGCGACATTTCGCTTAGAGCGCGTCGTATTTGAACACCCAGATTTTTTAGGCTTGGTCCTAGTCTCTCCTTGACAGCCAAAACAAGAAGTACAACTTGATATTTGTCTTGTTTCGACTCTCAAGAAGAGTTTAGGACCAAGCCTAGAAAGTTTGGGTGTTCAAATACGAGGCGGTCTAAGCCGAAGCTCGCTTATAATTGTACTCTTTTTTATTAATTAGGTTTTATATTTAATTGTTTTCTACATATATAAGTAGATATATGAACAAAGTCTGGCATACCTGTATGTGAAATAGTCGTAATTACAACACCATCGCAGTTGTCTTGGTTGCAATTGAGTGGCTGTACTGTCAAATCCTTTTCCAATTGGTTAAAGTTTTTTTGTATTAATGTGTCGATGTTAACATTAACCAAAGGTAGTATCTTCATTCTTTCCGTGCAACCATTGGAGCATTTCGATACTTCTCGAAATGTTGGATATTCTGTGAATAATTTGCGACACAAAAAACCAACTGTAACTTGACAATCTATGAAAATACTATTATTTGGTAACATGTGTCCAGAAAATAATTGTAATAAAATTTCAGCACGCAATCTATAAGAATGTTTCCGTACACCGTGAGAAACCATGTCACTAATTAATTTAAATAGTAACATGTCTGACGCACTTTTAACTAATTCGTTCATTTTGTTTGTATCAAGATAAGCAGCGATACAGAGTTGCAGAATGCTGTCAAAAGCACAAGTATTACTAAACGAATAACTTTTCTTGCCCAACGCGACAGCCTTTAAGCTAACTTTACCTCCGTTTTTTATTATTGGCATTTTAATTATTTTGTCTATTAAAAATTCATTTTCGATTTGTCGTTGCAAATATTTTCCTTTAGATTGCGTTCTTATTGTTGCAAGACCACGCCAATCTTCTATTTCCCGAGATCCAATTATATGTTTTGTACCATTTGCACAATTTTTACAAAGCCTTCTTTGTCCGTATCCTTCTTCTCCTATTGGTACTGAACACAAAAGTGCATGCACATTTTTTTGACATCTATAGCATGTATGTGCACCGTTTGGTTGGTCTCCATTATTACACGCAGGACATCCGTTATTGGTTACATGCCGTGTGTTAATTTTGTTTTCCTTGTTCTTTTTAGATGGAAAATTTTGTGTTTTTTGTAACTCATTTTGTGTTTGAATATGTCCTAGTTTTAAACGCCCATTTAAAAATTTAATGTGCTTCATAAGAAATTCATCAGCCCGCATTGGGGTTTGTTCTGATTTTAGGAACATATTCTTAATTATATTAAAATCGTTTTCAACTGAGGCACTACTAGCCGGTATTCTTCCAAATCCAAATTTATCTCTGTAGATGCACGACCACATCGGTATTAATTTTATATCTTTTAATAATTTATCGGCAAGTGCCGGTAAGTAATGTGCGTTTTCACGATCTCCCTCATCCTCAGCAATCATTTGTTGTTGTACTGCATAATCTATATCTTTTGCCCATTGATTCCATGAATTTGAAGCACCTTCTTCTACTTCACTATTTTGTTGACAATCATAGTCTGCTTCATGTTGTATAGACGGATTATCATAATTTGTTAAAACTAATAGGTTTTTCATTTTTGTTTTATATATTTCACATAATGTTTTATTTCCGGTATTTGTAAAGCCTTCGGTTTCACTCCGTGCTATAATAAAAAATCCTCTTAGTATATTTTCTGCAGAAGTAATATTGCGACTCAAAATTAATTGTCCTAATAATGATAAATAAAATCTTTTTACACGTGGCATAGTGTCTTTTAAAAATCTTGAATATGTGTTAATAAAATGTGCAACATCTATACGTATATAACACACAGGTAAAATTTCGTTTCTAAATGCTTCGCAATAATCTTCTACTGTGATGTATCCTGAAAATAATCGTGTCGCTGCAGTTAACAGTGCACGATTGGCATCGCATACAACTTCACGTGGACAAGATGATCCGGATCGAATCCATTCACTTAACCAATACTGAATTGCATTTGTATGATGACTTTCCGAAAGCATTTGGCATACTGGAAAAAGACCATTTTTTTCAGAATTTACAACGCAATTGTATAAAAAAATGTGCTTTGTTTTAGTTGCATCTGTTCTTTTAATTTTTCGTATAATGCTTCCAGTGGCATCTATATATATATACAGCTTGATTCGTCACAAGCATATGTTTGATATACATGTAACTGAAGGTTGGACCAATAATGAACAAAAAATGGATTTAGTCCAATATTATGAATGATGTTTTTAAATGAATTTAACTTCATCAAGTTAATTGCGTTTAACGGATCATTGTCAATATAATGTTTTTGTTTAATTTCATGTTTTGCAACTCTTAAGACATCACTACTATACAAGTGAGGAGGGTCTATGATTTCATCCCCTTCTTGTAATAAATTTTCTGCCAAGTCTGTTCTATACTTCTACTACTACTACTACTTCTATACACTCATTCCTTGAAGTCTTTCTGCAACAGCTTGTCTTATCGGATTTCTTAAATACCGTTTCCCACAACGTCCTTTACCTTCAATGTATGTGCACTTTAATTTTGTAATAAGCTCTTCAGAATTATTAATGGTACATATTATTATCGAATCACATTTACACGTACCGCATGCATATCCCGAATCTGCATTGCTCGACAGTTTATGACGCTTAAAATTAAATCCACAAGTTATTTTAGTACCTTGCCATATTTTTTCATTAAATAAATGTTGCCACAATCCCGGTTGTAGTATAGCATATTTTCTTGTTGAAACGGGCCTATTCTTATCTGCTCTTCGATACATCTTGTGTATGATCATGGACGTAAAATCTTCTTTAGGTATGCTTATAATAAAATTAAATAATCCATTTGTCTTATCAAGCGGTGAACTAGTTTCATTAAATGTAATATTGAACATTGTCGGAGAATTATTAGTATTTACATCAGTTTCATTACTATTTTGATCAATTGATTCTTCGACCTCTATTTCGAGCACACTAGGACGTTCAGATAATATGTCTCTTATTCCATGCTTATTACACGACACAAATGCATATAAAGCGTTTGGCGTCATGGTATTACCTAATTCTGATGAAATTTTGTTCCATATTGAATCATTTTTTGACGTTACTCGATAATCTTCTTTTATTAGATTCTTTTTATATTGAACTAAAATATCCTTTATAATACTCTTATCAATTTTATCAGGCCTTACTACACGTCGCATTTTTAACGTTGTAAATTTTTACTGAACTAACACTAACAATATTACAAGTACTACAATGATACAACTGGCAACATACGTACATAAATAATATTTTTAGATGACTTCAATATACTATTATAGTAATCCCTACTTTGTTTGTAATGATAAAAGTAAAATTAAATATTAAGCATAATATTTAGGAACACAAATTTTAAACAATAACTGCCTGTTTCCGCAGTCATTGCCGCAGGGGTATACGTTACAAAGACTACTGATTACAATAGAAAACACACGTTTATTAATTCGACTGCCACTACTGTTTTATAAATAAATAAAACCATGGCCAATTTTAAATCCAAGAATATCATATATTTGATTTATTCCTGTTTAAAACTATTTAATTGAGCTATATTAAATGTTAGGTTCAAATTAAATATGAATGCTAAAAATGAAATTAGTTTACTGTTGTTTCTATATATTTTAAATTTAAACAGCAAAATCTTCAGTGACTTCATTAATTTGATGATTCTCTGGGTTTTAGATCTTATTTCAATTAATCAGACCAGCACCAAATTATGCGATTCAGATTTAAATTATACGTTAAAAGACAAATGTTTTGATGTAGGTACAACACTATACAGCACCTTATTTTTTAAAGTAATTTCATTCTTGTTAATATTACGCAGCGTAAAGATGTTCACAAAGTCAAAAATTTAAGTTAAGGAGACGAGCACGAAATTATTCGATTACATATTTTAATTATGCGTTAAAAGGCAAATGTTTTGATGTACAATACTCTTCAGTACCTAATTTTTTAAAGTGGGTTTACTCTTGTTAATATAGCGCGTGAAGTTATCCTCCGAGTCCAATATTTTAGTTACGGAGACGAGCATTAAATTATTCGATTACATATTTTAATTATACGTTAAAAGGCGAATGTTTTGATGTACAATACTCTTCAGTACCTATTTTTTTAAGGTAGGTTTACTCTTGTTAATGTAGCGCGTGAAGTTGTCCTCCAAGTCCAATATTTCAGTTACGGAGACGAGCACGAAAATATTTAATTACATATTTTAATTATACGTTTAAAGGCAAATGTTTTGATGTACAATACTCTTCAGTACCTAATTTTTTAAAGTGGGTTTACTCTTGTTAATATAGCGCGTGAAGTTGTCCTCCGAGTCCAATATTTTAGTTACGGAGACGAGCACCAAATTATTTGATTACATATTTTAATTATACGTTAAAAGGCGAATGTTTTAATGTACAACACTATACAGCACCTTATTTTTTAAAGTAGTTTCATTCTTGTTAATATTACGCAGCGTAAAGATGTCCACCAAGTCAAAAATTTAAGTTAAGGAGACGAGCACGAAATTATTCGATTACATATTTTAATTATACGTTAAAAGGCAAATGTTTTGATGTACAATACTCTTCAGTACCTAATTTTTTAAAGTGGGTTTACTCTTGTTAATATAGCGCGTGAAGTTGTCCTCCGAGTCCAATATTTTAGTTACGGAGACGAGCACCAAATTATTTGATTACATATTTTAATTATACGTTAAAAGGCGAATGTTTTAATGTACAACACTATACAGCACCTTATTTTTTAAAGTAGTTTCATTCTTGTTAATATTACGCAGCGTAAAGATGTCCACCAAGTCAAAAATTTAAGTTAAGGAGACGAGCACGAAATTATTCGATTACATATTTTAATTATACGTTAAAAGGCAAATGTTTTGATGTACAATACTCTTCAGTACCTAATTTTTTAAGGTGGGTTTACTCTTGTTAATATAGCGCGTGAAGTTGTCCTCCGAGTCCAATATTTTAGTTACGGAGACGAGCACCAAATTATGCGATTACATATTTACATTACTCGTTAAAAGGCGAATGTTTTGATGTACAATACTCTTCAGTACCTAATTTTTTAAGGTGGGTTTACTCTTGTTAATATTACGCAGCGTAAAGATGTCCACCAACTCAAAAACTTAAGTTAAGGAGACGATCACGAAATTCTGCGATTACATATTTTAATTATACATTAATAGACAAATGTTTCATGTATGTAATTGTTTATTACAACAATTTTTAAGCAAATAATAGGTATCTTGCATCGATCACATAATATACAAAAACAGCATTTTGTTGAATTTAGGATAAAAATGCAAATATTTCGAAATTATATTAACTATTTCTTGAAGCACCTATTTAGCACTTAATTATTGCAGGTTTTATTTTCTGATTAGTATGCGCTGTATTGGTTTTTTTGAATGGGGGGTCCAGCTTAATGTTAAGTCAGCACCCCCCAGCATAAACCCAATTTTCTGCCAAACCAATCGAGCACGTAATTTTCAAGGTTAGCACTAAATTAGCACTTAATTATAAAGTAAGTGATAATTAATTTTGCGTTGGTGGGGGGGCTAACTTTTCCTACGTCCTAAATTGCATATAAAATTTTCAAAAATTAGATTGAAAACCAGGAAAATTGGAGCATAAAAGATAATAAAATGAAATCAATTCGTGTATGTGTTTTGTACTGTATAGATTATTTTCCCTTGATTTACATAAATTTCACTGTTAGTGCTATACTTTTTAATTTATGTATTTACTTGCAATTGATGCAGTTAACTTAAGCACCTTAATTAGTGCAAAATGTCACAAAACTATCAAAAACTTGATAAAATTGAAATCAATGAAAATGTCGGTAAATAACATAATATCTCATTCGTAAGTTACGATATGGTAACAAGCATCGAAACCATAAGAAAACTTTAACATCTGGTGATTATGATGTTATCGCGGTTCGTTTGAATGAGGTAGACAATGTTGCATTTGATAAAACTGTACAATTTCGGAGTTCCATTTTCTTTATTTCTTAAAAATTAATGAATATATACACTACGTTTTGATTACTACAGTATGTGCAATCTAAACGTAGCGTATATTTAGCTAATTATTGTAGAACCAGTAGTATTCACCTGATGACCATTGCAGATGCTCTAACAATCGAAACGTAGTGTATACTGCATATTTATTTATTTTTCAAAAATAACTACAATGGAAGTCCAAAATTGTGCTCTTTATTACCGTTGTTACCAAGAAACCCAGGGAAAAACTTGAAGTTAAAATACGTTTAAAATTTAGAATTTACTTGTAATTTGAATTTTTTTAATTAAATTGTTAACTTGTTTTGTAGAAAGCATATCGTAATTGACATTTACGATTCTTAGTGTGTCACGACTGCATGTAAGTTAAATAGTTGTGATCGATTAAGTTCGAAGTTTGCGGTGATTGCTAATACTTCTATTTGCTATTAAATTTTTTTTAATCTGTATTATTCTATTCAAACTAAATCACAAAAAGTGTCAGTTTGTTAATTATCCTATTTGCTATTCAAAATTTTAATTTTTGACTTTTTTATATTGTTTTAGTTATCTAATTATAATAATTTTTCAATGAGTGCATAAACTTCGATTCAACAATACTTCTATTAATTTGAAAATACTGTGATATGATTGAATATGAATATTTTAATTCTTTATCTATAACTTTTATTTGAACACAAAGTAGTATTTTTTGTAACTATTCTATAATTTGATGTATTAACGACAGACTAACGAATGTATGTATTCATTTGATCTCAATCAAGTATCATAATCAAATGCTAGATCGTACGTGTAGTGGTTGTGGCTATAATAATATACTGCATGGTAGTTGTTAGTGAAACGTTCGAGTAGTTATTTGCAAATGCAAGAACCTTCTAGAAGCTGTTATCCATCTTCTAGAAGATATACCGAAAAATAGGGAACACTCGAGAAGGATTTCCTTATGTGTGTATATACCGACGAGACAGATCGTAGGTCAGTTATTGCAGTAACGCGAATACAGCAGTGTTAAGAAGATTATGCAAGTTGAAATAAATAAGTCGTTAGCACGCGTGTGAGATAAACCTACAGTGAATAATCGCGTACGTGATTTTTAGTGTAAACAAGTGTGAAGCTATCCGCGGACTTTATCTTATCTTAATTAGTGTAAGTGTTTTTATTAAATATTATTAGATTTCATTAGTTCGGTTAATTTACAAGTGTACATATTTCTAGTATAAGTAAAACATCGTTTTAATCGTTAAATAAATTAGTTTTTAATAATAAATTCGTAACATTATTATATATTTTTTTCTTTGACTAGTTTGGCATATTGAAAAATCGTACACCTTTCACAATGAAAATGATTCAAAAGATCGAAAAACAATTTACTGGAATCATTTATCGCTCCCCATTTACTTCTTACCGTAAAGCGAGTTGATGCTATAAATCAGTCAGAATTTATTGCTAACTAATAAAGTTATGCGAATACAACTGTTTAGTTTTATAATTTCCCTCTTTAAACTATCATCAATTTTCGAATGAAGTTGTTACTTTGTATTTCAGATTAAGTAAGATTTATTATTTATGCTACAAAGTTACGTATAAAACACAACAAATTTCTTTATAAACAAATATTTATTTTAACGGTGTAAGGCAATGTACTCGTAAAGACGTTTCGTTGCACAGTGTCAAGATTTAAAAATGTCTCTTATTATTCATTAAAGGCCAAATGATAAACTTACAAACGTCTTTAGACTACAAAAATACTAAATTACTTGGCACCTCTATCTCCATAAACCTATACTTTATGCAGGAAAAATATTTATTGTATTTATGCTATTGCTTGAATAATATAAACAAAAACGATTGGTCTATTTTAAAGTGAATATTACTTAATATTCTACAAACATTTACGTATCTTGTGTAGAAATTGAGAAATAAATAAAATATTAATTACTTTCGTTCATTAACCTATTAATTTTTCAATTCATTAAATGTGTAACAGTTTTTATATTGCTACAATTGCGTGATAAGAATACGTAACATTAATTCAAATGTAAATAAATAAATAAAAAGTTGATAGAGTATCAAATATGGTTTACGATAACACACAAGGTCGTCGTTAAAGTGGAACTAAAATTATTATTAACATTATAAGAATTTATTAAAATAAATTTAATTATTTTAATTACATGTTTGTAGGTAAATACACCACATTGGTCTAAACTGAACAAACGATATGTAAGAGTATATTCATTATGTGTTGGTAGAATTTACATAATCACAATTGAACAAGTTTTTAAAAAAAAAAGAACAAATCAGATTCGTTTTCACTTTATGACGCCTGCTGCCGACAGAAAAATTGAATTAGTATATAGAATCAAACCTAAACAACTAATTTCTGTTATCAACTTAATAATTTAAATTGTTATTGAAAAATAAATATAGGTAGTATTCGAATATCTATTGAACAGAGTCCGATACAAAATTAGTGCATGATATAAAATTAGAGTATTTTTTATGTTTTTCAAACCATTACGTCTATAAGATCAATTAAAATTTATCTTTATTTAGTTTAGAATTTTGAATCAATAAACCTATAAATTAATGTAAATATTATTTAGATGAAACCTTTTAGAAATTTGTTTTTATATTTAATATAAGCACCAAGACATTTTAAAACTAGTTTTGACTAGGTACAACATATATAATGACATTAGTTGAAATAATTAAAAAAAGTTTTTAGTGTAATAAAATTAACACTGCATATCTCTAATCAACGGACAAATTTCCATAAACGAAAATTTGCTCTATACTTTCCCAAGTTCGCAACCACGCGGGATACGATTCATATTTAAATCTTCCAAACGCGAACGCAAATTTTTTCTGAGCGGGCACCACCCACAAATAAACGGATGATTGAGTACTTTCGCCGTTCCTATAGATAATTATTTAGGGAAAAGCATGAAAACCCATGGTTGAAATCGGTCGAGTATAGCATTTTTACACATTTGAAAAAAAAATGTTTCAACAAAAAACGTTCTTAGTTTAAAAGAGAAAATGTAAATATATTACAATAGTTCGTAAACACAAGGTGCAGATATTAGCAATAAATAGTAGATAAAGGTAAGATCTTAGCAAAAAATGTAAATTTACGTAATAGCAGACTACTCTTCCGTGCACTACCCGACAAAACTTTTAAAATTTTAAAATTATTCTATTTTAGATAATGCTGCAAGTATCCTGGAATATCAAATCTAAAGACCGTAAAATGTTTTTTTTCACCAAGCACAGCATACGTAGTTTGGCCTTATATCAAGTAATTGAGAATCTCATGTTTCATTATCGAGACCAAATCTGAACAAGATGTTTCGAAATCTATTGACGTGTTGGATGTATTATATTTCGTAAAATCATCATGGAATAAAATAACTGCAACAACCATAAAGAGATATTAAAGCTGAATTCAAGAAAAATAAATTTATTGTAACGGATTTACCATTATTTGAACTGATTTCTTGGAAGGTATCAAAGAGCTAAGACTAGCAAATGATCAGTTGTTCCAGAAGTTTATAGCTATATATAGAAATTTAGAAACAGAAGACCAAAATATGAACACTCAATTATACACTGACCTCAAAAATGATGCTAAAGAAAATAACTAAAAAAGATAACTATTATATAAACATTCATTATAAGGACCTAAAATACATATCTTGATACATTAAAAATATTGCATTTTAGTATATAAAAAATTTATAAATTAACTTTCAAAATTACCTTTTACGTAAAATAACCGCGATAATATACGCTTGAATACTTCTTAGAAACTAGTGCTGTGTAGTTCCTGAACAAAAAATTGTACTAGTCTTTTCAGTGAACTAAATGTACTAGTTCTCTGTTATAAAGTAAATTAGTACTTTAGTAAGTCATCACATAATTTTGATAACGTCAATACTCTTTTCTTCTCGACTGCATTGACTATAAAGTCTTTTCCCAAAGTATTTATGTCGATTAATTATTACGTTTTTGATATTCGTTACTTTGATGACAATGATTATTGTATTCAATCTAAATTTTTTTGTAATTGTTTTGCGTAATCGATACTATTAAATAAATGTTCTAATAACTGTTTTGTTGTTGTTGTTTAGTTGCTGATTATTATTCTTTGAAATGTGCCTATAAAATGGATTTGAAAATCAGTTTTCCGTTTGATTAAAACTTTTTAACTAATTAAGATTACACCAATTTTCAATAAGATTGTGAATTTGAAACGGCGTTTCACTTTTTAATTTATTAGATGCCAGCACACCAATGCATCGCGCGTTGGTCCCTAACTTATATACCGAACAAAATACTCTGTGAATTGTACTTACTTGCTAACGTCTACATTTTCTTTAATAGCTAAACAACTTTTTATCATAGAGAATACTCTTTTTCATATCTGTCTCGAGATTTTTTAGGAAGTAATTCTGCTCGTACTTCTGCTGCTTGCTGAGTAATATTTTCTGGTATTTCAAAATTATGTTCTACAGAATCCATCTTTTAAATATTGGTCCACGTCAAAACAGTTATGCATGAAATTTTCAATGCATTCTAGATATGTATTGTTTTAATGAAGGGTGATTCAGACATATGTATTTTAATTTTTATATGTTTTATTCTAGTTTTGTAGACAGGTATAATGAAAAATATCGTTCATTACACGGCAGAAAGGGTTTTTCCCGTTCTCGCAAGCTCGCACGGGAAAAGCCTTCTTTCACGCCTAGTAATGAAATATACTATTTAACATAACTAGTCAACAGACGTGTCGATGAAAAGAAAATTTTTGTATGCGACAGTTTAGTCCAAAAATTTGTTAGAATATATAGTTCCGTAAAAAGCATATGCCAAAATGATTTCTTTAGTCGACGTCAACTGTGATAGTGACTTTAATTACCCCAGAGAAGCAAAGATTAAAGCATAAACAAGCATTAAGCGATTTATCATGATAAATTAGGGGTAATATCCGTTAGGGTATTCCCCTATCATATTTAATTATTTACAGTATTAGTGCATAAAATGCATGTCAATTTCAATCAGCAAGAGTTGGACTACTAAACATTAATGTTCTTAATAAAAACAGTTGCCGAATGAAAAATATTGCAGTGCAAACAATCGAATTCACATTGCTTTATAAAAACGTTAAAATTGCTCAAGATTATTGACATAAATATTTGACTGGCTAAATTTATTGAGTCAATGTACGATTTTACAGTTAACGATAACAAGATTTGAATAGGTACTAATCAATTAATTGACCGCCGAATTCATGAGTCAATTGCTTTATTCAACTGGCCCATTTTTCAGTTGAACGAATTATCATCCCTAATTCGCGATAGATCGACACGCGCGCAATCTGTATAAAATAAATTACTTTACTGAAACAGAATTACCTCATTAATTGAAATTGTTCAATTAATATTTAAGTAAGTTGTTATCTCTTATTAGTTCTAGTAGTATACATTTTTTTTAATTTTATACACCATTTCTATATATAGTGTAACCAAAATAAAGTTACAGCATTTGATAGAAATTAATAAAGTAAATAAGCACGGTGTACAGTTTTCTTAAACATAAATAAACCAATTATAAATAATAAAAATGACATATTACTTTTAAAGATAATAAAATGATTAGACATATTTAAAAAAATTACTTAAAAATTGATTCGTGTCAAATAACGTAACGATACAAGTTGCAGATACACTTAAATTATATGCTGTAGCCGTTACTTATATATGAACTTCAGTTATTTATTATTTAAGAATTACAGTAATATTCAATTACATCGTGCTTGATTCAAAGAAATGAAAACGATAGCATGGAACTTATTTCAAAATGTATAATAACACTATGTCTTACAAGACATTAGAATATATTTAGCCATAACGAATAATATCCATTTTTATATCGAGAACTTTGTTCAATAATATATCTATTCATAATTTCGTTTTCAATATTTCTTACAGTTTCCATTAAACCCCTCAAATTAAAAAAAAAAACGTCAAAATCTTGAAAATGCATGCTTTTCGTAAACATTTTAGTTGACTGGTAACCACAAGAATAAAGTACATTATTCCAATTATGTTTAGTTGTTGATAAAACACTTTATTGATATAGGATAGGAATGAAGTGCAACGATTATGCGATTGTTGATTATTTTAAAACCACAACAATCGAAATACGGCGTACAGGAATATCAAAATAGTATAAAGAAACGTTAAATGAGCAATGTAGGATATTCTCTTATCCGTATAGAATTTCCGTACTTTTCTTATCAGATATTGTTTTGATATACAAAAACGATAAACATGTTTAAGATTGGGTTATCAAACAAAAAACTTTTATTTTTTAATTTTCATAGTAAGAGCTTTAATTATGGAATGGTGAGTATTGTAATACTTTTTAGAAAAATAATAGCTAAATTAATCGAAAACGCCAAATGCTCAAACCTCTTTTACAATGTATGTATCATTGAAAACAGCTGTTAGAATCGAAACAAAAATCTATTAATTTTAAATTTTGTAAATCGTTATTAGAATCTGATTAGTTATCCAAAATACCGTAGAATCAAAAAAATCTTTTACGGTTTCAGCGTCCATCACAGATTGGTATTTTGCCGAATCCGTCACACATACACTGCATGAACATTTCATATATGATCAGAAAAGTTGTTTATCAACGTACGAACTTTGTAATAAGGTAAGATTCGATTAATTTAAATTATTTGTATTAATTTATTTATAAAAAAAAATTTGGTTTCATGATCATTTATATTTAATCAAATTTTTTAAGACTAATCGTTTGTTTGAAAAAGACCGAAAAAAGGTAAGTTATGTCCATATAGAACAGATAAAATAATTTTTTATTCACAGACCTATAGTATTAATCATAAAGATAGCAACTTTTGATAATTCCAGGATTTTAAAACTAAATACAATTAACAAAATTATGAAAAGTTACTAGCTGTTATTTCTTTTATTATGTTATAATTAAAATACATTTGGATTCATCACTACTGAATACCACTCCTTTATATTGTTCAACTGTCCAGTTTATGTGTATCCGAGCAAATGCTAATCTGGCCTTCACATCCTTTTTTGATAACAATGTTTTCTTAGGTGGACGCTTACTAGATAATCCTGCAGTAACTATCTTCTTTGTACTGTTTGCGAAGAAATATTTTTTCCATCTTCTGGAGCAATTTTCCGCAAAATATTCTCGGCGGACAAGAAAGGTTTCGCTAAGGCAATACTTATATTTCATTCAGTTTGTTGGGAATTTTCCTTGGCCTACCTAGACTTTTGAGGACTACTGTAGTTCCTTTTAATGAAAAACGCGCAACTTGCTATTGTTCTATTTCGACCCATCTTAAGTGAAAGAAAAAACAATACTAAATTAAATTATTGTGATTTCTTATACTTTATGATATAAACTGCGAGTTTGAACAACTCAAGTAGCAATGAACATTTGCTATTGATCGGCTAGACATTGAACCAATGTGGAAATCTTGGCAGAAGTATATTGCATTGAGCCATTCTGGTGCCTATGTAAATTTTCTATCTGTATCGAATATTGTTTAAAACAATATTGGTTCAACATATGTAGGTCCGATTCTAATTTACTATGTTGGTTGTCTATTAGAAATAAATAAAAGTGAAATATGGCACTTTGATATTTTGCCGCAATTAAAATAAGTTACAGATAGAATAAAGTAAATACTGTTTCACTAAAAATTCGATATCTATATATTATTTTATAAGCAATGTTGGCCAAATTTTACTTTGGTAGTACCTACATTTTCATGAAGATTGGCCCAATATTGTATTTCAATATAAGGACAATATCGCAAAATGTTGCATACTCATTATCAGACCAATGTTGAGCGAGATTTAGCCAATAATGACCCAATATTTTATTGCTGCTTGAGAAGTTACAATTAGTCCTGGGTCGTTGTATCCATATATCGATACGTATCGATATGTCGGGCGTATCGATACGCCGATACAAACCACAAGCTCATATCGAGATATCGAAATATCGATATTTCGATACGTATCGATATTTCGATACGTATCGATATTCCGATACATGTCGATATTTCGATACGTATCGAAATATCGATACGTATCAAAATATCGATACTCCGATACGTATCGATATTTCGATACGTAAAGAATCCATGTTTACCTCAAATGTTATGCTAATTGGTAAAGGTTATTATAAAAAAAAACAGAAATCAAAACCATACTACTACACAGATACATTGATATTTAGATACGTATTGGGTATACTGATTACCGATACATGTCGATATTTCGATACGTATCGATATTTCGATACGTATCGATACTCCTATACGTATCGATATTCGATACACAAAATTGCGTATCGCCCAGCACTAGTTACAATCTGCAGTTGCTATCCTTATGTCCAAACCAAATGCTGTTTGGAGGAATTAACATAATGCTTTAATATTTTGTATTTAATTTTTATTGTTTATTATATCAAACCTAATTAACTTAAATTAATATAGTAAAAAAATAAAAAGTTGCTAATTTTATGGTCAATGCTGAATAAGTAAACATATTATTTTAAATGATGAAAACAATAGGAAAAAATAATACAAATAAAAAAGAGTCCGCTACATATAAGCCATATGTTTAACAATATAAATTAAATCAATAAATTTTTCATTTTAAATATTAGTTGGTTTTTACCTCAGAACCATATGTATTATCTCAACTCATTTTTTTAAAAATTTGTATTAAAAATGTGTTTGTTTAGATATTTTTCTTATTATTTTGCTTTAAACTCTTTATGAAAGTAGTCAATAGTTTATTTAAGAACAAGATAACGTTACAAACAATTACTATTTAGTATCATTATTATAAATCTTGTACATGTAATTCAGTGATAGTTACATATTATTAATTAATTATTTAAATTATGTATTGTTTTAGCTGTTGTTTATTAACGTTGTTGATAAATTAAAGAAAATTACGGAGTTCTTCGACAAACAAAACCATGTTTTAAGTAATTTTAGATATGTGTAATTGCAGTTTGTTTTAATGATATTAAAAAGGGTTCCTTGAGATAACCTCAAATTTTAAGAACATAATAAATAGAAGCAACATTAAACTTTCAATCAGTTTGTAAATTGATACAGTTATTGATTTGTATTGCAAAGAATACTTTTATTTAAATTATTACCCGGGAAACCTATAAATTATTTGAATTTCCCACTGAAATACTTTAAATGTACTGTCACTACTACTGCGCCCGCAGTCACGCCTCATGTTTACTTAAGTCAACTGTAGTATTGCAATTATGAATCAGAAATTTAAACAACTGTTTAAATTTATGAACTGAACTGTAGTAAAGAAAAATACCAAATATGTATAGTGTTATTTTAGACTGTAAATATCGAATACATTAACTTAAAGGAATAATGTAATATTTAGTAAGCAACTATCTGAAACTCAAAGAAGCATCTGCAGTTGAATAATGTTACATGTAGGTACCTTGAATTTTAGCATACACCACTAAATTTAATATGTACTCGCATTTTCGATTTAAAAAATTAGATTGCTTTTATTAAAATATCACGACATCCAAATTTTTGTCTAACCCGTAATTCTTCTTCTTTGTGCACTACAACTACTACAAGTAATAAACAACTACAGAAACGCACACAGTACACTTATCCAGTGTTAAAACGTGCAATAGTCCTAAATTTTTTCTTATTACCGCAATTACAATTTTTTTCAAGAATCTATAGCTATGCTAACGCTTAAAAAATTTCACACTTTTTGCATTAATTAGATAATATCGAAACCAATTGAACGAAACGTCTTTTTTTGTTAGTAATTATTTGCAAAAATTTATATTTTATCTTTAATTACATTAATTTAAACGTACTAATGTCTACAAGATTACATTCCTAAAAATTGTTCTGAAATAACACTAAACTGTTTCGTAAATTTTAGACCCATGTTTAACGTTTAAAAAATTTACATTTACACCTGGATCTGTTGCATAAAACCATCAACTAACGTATTTTTTTTACAAAATAAATCACTAAATATTATATTGCATTAATTTTATTCCAACTTACGGACAGTTTAAAGGTTTAGTATCTGCATAATTATGTTTTTATTAGTATTTTAATTAACTTTAAAATTAGAAACAAAAAAAAATACAAAGCTATTAAATAACGTAAAACACTAGTTAATTCATACAATTTTCGATTTTCGGGGAAAATATATAAGGCATCGAAAAAAGTATTATTCTTCAATGTCTACTAGACAGTAATAATTTTAATTTTACAGGGTTGGTGATAAAGACGTGGCACAACAAAATTTCATTTTTTTAAATGCAACACTATGTATATTATTCGATATTTCAATTCTATTCTAAATTTTAATCGAAATTTGTAAGAAGCATAATATACCCAATATACCTAAATTCAATCGTTTTCGGGTTATCGAGTTTTGAAAATAAACGCTATTGTTTTAAATACTATTGAATGAGAAGAACAATAATTAACTTCTTTTGAAAACATTCTGTGGTTCTGAAAAAAACCGATTGCGATATTTGTCATGATTGTTTGGAATCCTATTTTATTAAGATGATTAAAACGAAATTCTGCAGGTAGTTTATTAAGATATCTTAGAAACGCAGCATTGTTCTGTTTTGAAATGTTACCATACCAACGAATGTCAAACCTTCATTTAGTATCAACAGTTTTTGTGCAAAATGTCAAATTAGAGTGAAACCAAACGTATCGAAATTTTGATGATGGCAGGGTATGGTGATAGAACACGAAACTTCGTTCAAGTGGTGGTTATGTTCAATGAGTTGCATCCTGACCGGGAATCGATCTCCAAATCCACAATTTCAAAAACTTTGCATCGTTTTCACGAAACTGTCAGTGTCAAAGATAGACCTAGAACTGCACGGCCAGTAACTGTTACAAATGAAGAAAATTCTTTGAATGTAGTATTAGATGTGGCGAAGAATCCAAAAAATTCGACACAACAATTGGCGTAATATGAGTCGATGTTCAATTCAAAATTTTGCGAAGCGGGAACAATTCCGTTCATATAAATTCCTCTATTGCAAGAACTGATTGAAGACAATTTTAATCGCAGAATCAAGCTCTGTGAAGTATAGAAAACCGACCACATTTTGTTTTCCTGCGAATCAACATTTTCTTTGAATGGACAAGTGAACCGACACAACTGTAGGTACTGGTCAGACGAAAACCCACATTGAACAAAACAAGTTCACATCCAAAGACCGCAAACAGTAAATGTTTGGTGTGGTATTATTGGTGGACATATCGTAGGACAATATTTCATAAACGGAAATTTAAACTCTGCTCGATATTTGGCACATTTGCAACAATCAATTGTTTCAGACATTAGTTTAATTATTTTCGATCAATACCGATCCAAATCCACCTGCGAAAGAAATATGGTTTCAGCAAGATATTGTACCCGCTTATTTTGAAATTGAAGTACGGGAATACCTGAATCAAACCTTTGCTAGTAAACGGTTAGGGCGCAGAGAAACTATTGGATGACCAGCTAGATCTCCCGATATGACGCTGTTTGACTTTTTTTGTGGTCATGTTAAAAATTTAATTTACAAAAATAGACCACAAAATATTGAAGAGTTGCAAGCAAGGATAGTGAATTAAATTAATAATATTCCTCAAAACGTTCTTCTAAACACAGTGCAAAATTTTGTTCAACGAATTCCGAGGTGTTAATCACTGACTAAAATTTGGTACCCCATATTTACTATTTACCCAATACTTAAAAATATTTATTATACCGCTAGATAACAATGTTACGCATTCAAATTAGCGTACATATTTGGCGGTCATCGGTTTTCAAAAATAAAACTTGATATCGTTTAAGAACTGCAAAACTCGTTCGAAGGCCGTCGTTTACCGTGATACCTCGCGTAATCATTACTTTGATTGACCTCCGTAGTTACGGTCATTTTTGCGACTCGGCTTATTTTTATAACATGAGGGGCGAGTACTTTCATCAAAGGGGTAAGAGTCATCCATTTCTATTAATTACTTATTTCTCTTTGCTATTGTTTGTAATTGTTAATCGTATCATAGGTGTACTTAGAGGTTTGACCTTAACAATGGCGGATGCACGTGTCAATTTGGAAAAAAATTAATGTTAGTAACATTTTGAGCGAAAGCCAACATCCCGCGTGAAGGAAGCAAATCATATGAACCACCCTTCAATCGACAAGTGGCCACATGTTGCATCAAGTATCCAGATAAGTATCAAATAATTCAAGCTACTAGAAAAATAAAACAAAAGCATTACCTTCCTCGTTAATTAATTAATACCATCGTAGTATGAATCCTATCATACTTGTATGTAATAGTGGTTTTTTGTGTTTATTACGGTTATTATACTAACTGTGTTACATTGTATTACAAATTCTTTTTTTCTGAGTTTTACCTAACCCCCGTCACCAAGGACTTAGTAGCGGGATCACGTCCTCCCGTAAAATATACCCTGAGATTGTTCAACACCTTTATCATTATTATTGTTTTTTTTTCAATAATTTTTATATACTCCAGGGTGAGACGCGCCAACCAAACTAATCAGAAATTTAAGTGCTCACCCAAATTGGGAGGAAATAACATAAAGAATAAGATGCTCACTGTTAAACGTAAAAAACGGTTATAGTCATTGTATAATCATTAGAAGATGAATGTGTTTTAATTTTAACTTGGTTTCAGTTATCGGTGAACTAAGAATTAGTAACCAAGCTCAACTTGCATTTATGTATTTTTTGACGACATTGGGCTAACCAATAAGTTTGATTTAAAAAATTTAAATTAAAAAACAGTGATTTAACTAAGTTGGAATTATTTGTTCGAAATCATTTAAGACTTAGTGGACCGCAAAGAATATGAAAATTACTTAGCAACTGCATTTGTTTCGACATATTTTAATACAACCGAGAGTACAACATTTGAAACTTGATCCAAAAATTTTAACATAACTATTCCCAATGAATCCTTACAATCTCAAATGCATACAGCTTCTAATTTGATAGAATGTAGCAAATATTTAAAAATTTTAATTACTGATTGGTTAGAAATATTTAACATGAGTGCTAAACAAAAAAAAAACAATATTTAAAACATTTATTCACACTCAGTTAGTAAGTTACAGTTTTCCGAACCTCTTAAAGGTTGGTAAGTAAGCGGTTTCCATGGTTAAAAAAAACGAGTATGTAATGAAACCTCACGGTCAGTAATGTACACTTTCCAAACCTGTAATTTGTGTGTGTTTTGTTTTAACTAATTTGATAAAATGACAATGATAAATTATATACGTATATGTCAATTCTGAAGTGCCTACTATGTGTTAATATTTTACCGAAATAAACGATAATATTTTGGAAGTCGGTTTTCATTCATTTTTTATTAGTTTTATGTTATTTGTTTTATTTAATGGCTGATTGTGAATAAAATTGTATACAAACCTTGGCAAAAGTGTTCCATTTGTCTCGAGAACTAGTTCACCCCGAGGCTATGCCTCTTGGTAAACTATAGTTCTCTCGACAGAAATGGAATACTTTCCGCCTCGGTATGTAATCTACTATGACAATTTACCGATTTTAACTGCTACATGAATGGATCTTGCTTGAAAACATCTGTGTGTAAATCAAAACTGTGCAAAATGAGTTGATCTCTGACAAAGGAAGTACCATTTCTAAAATTATAGAAAAGGATTTTTGATCCGCAGATCTACTGATGAGGCAAGTAGTTCTGTTGGCGATTCAACAACCCCTTTAGAAAAAGAGAACGTTAAAAATAAGTGGCGTCAGCTCAAAAAATATTTCCGAAGCGTCAATTCAACCGCTAATAACAAACTTTTTCCAAAAGGTTGATGAAATAAAATCTATTTTACAAGAAAATGAACAGCTGAAGTTCATATTGTTTCAACAAATCCAATTTAAGTTTGGTCCTTTTTTCGAACATGCTACAGAAAATATAAACCCGGAAAAAAATTGATTAATATAATGAGAACTTTAATTGAAACGACTAGATCTAAAAGAAAACGCAAATCAAAAAATGCTAATTCCTTTGATGAGTTTCATCATTTAGCACAACTACAAAAAACTATATTCTATTGATTAGTAAAAGTATTGCGATAATAGATTTACTGAAGATCGGCACTGAAAACCTTTTCATCCTTACGGTTTAAGACAGGCATGGGTAACCGCCGGCCCGCGGACCACATGCGACCCCCGAGGTTGTTGAGTCCGGGCCGCAACGTAAATGCATAAGATATTTTAATAATTTTGAAATTGTTACAAATAAAAATAATTTAACTGATATTTAGCAATATTTCAAGAGTTTTTATCACACTTGAATTACGCTTAATGTATTACCTATTACTAATTGCGAGTGTTGTATTTCACCTTAAAGAATTGTAAAATTTTACGAAGGAATTCAAACATTTGCGATCAACGTTATCCCGACTTTATACATAAGTTTTATATTTTAATTTCTAATTTCCTTTGAGATTAGAAAACTAACTTAATGAAACTCCGTGAACTGAAGTAACGAACAGTGATTAGATTATACATATAGTGTAAAAAAAATTCTTTATCAAGAAGAACTCTTGTGAGACAAATTGGTAATATTTCAAATCATTTATGTGATCAATTAAAATTAAAGTTGGAAAATAGTTCCTACACTGGCTTTAGATCAGTCATGTGACATTAACAATACTAGTCAACTTTTAATTTTTATTCAAGGTATAAACCATAAATTTGAAACAACAAAAGAATTACTTTCTATATATCCTATGAAAGACACAAAGACTGGCGAAGATTTTTTTATGACTCTTCAAGAAGTGTTGAAGAAACAATATAAAATGAGACAAAGTCGTTAACATTACAACCGATGGATGTCCTAGTTTGACAGAGAAAAACATCGGGTTGTTAAAAAGAATAAGCGACGAAATAAAAAAGATTCCAGCAAAAGACATAATTTTCCTAAATTGTATTATTCTTTAGAAAACTCTTTGTACAAGAGTTTTAAATCTTAAACATGTATTATCGGCTGTAACAAAGGTAGTTAATTTTATTCGTGGAAGAGCTTTAAACCACCGGCAATTCATAACATTTTTGCAAGACATCGACTATGAGTTTACTAATATTTCTTATCACACCGAAATACGGTGGCTTAGTCTTGCAAAAGTGCTAAAGCGATTCTATGAATTGTTAGATAGTATTATTAACTTTTTAAGTGCTTAAGACAAACTGACTGAATTTTTCTGCAAGATGAAGATTGGTTGAACGACTTTTTCTTCTCCGTTGATATGTTTCCACATCAGGTTGCAATTTGTTTTTGACATGTTTACTAATGTTACATCATTTGCCACTAAACTAAAACTATTTTCACAACAATTTCAGAGTATACAGTTAACCCACTTTACCATTTTGCAAGAAAGAGAGAAATACTTGAACGGTAGTGACTTTAGAAAGTAGGAAGTTATAGTAAGTAATTTGTACAATGAATTTATAAGAAGATTTGATGATTTTAAAAAGATTGCTAAAGATTTATCGTTAGTAAGCCAACCATTTAATTTTAATGCACTATTTTAATGCCAATGCACCATCTTGCAGTTGTAATTGATCAATTTACAATCAATCAGATACTTAAGAACCAATTTGCAGAAAAAACGGTAACAGAATTTTATGCTTCTTTAAATCCAGAAATGTTTAAAAATATGTTGGATAATGCTCAAAAATATTTAGCATTATTTGGATCTACTTGAAGAAATTATGAATCACGAACATAGTAATTTAAATCCTGCTCATTAGAGTGTTTGTTTATTTTTATTTTATTTTTATTTTTTTGTATTCAATTTGATATCACAATAAAAACATTTGTTCCAAATTGTTCTTCTTTTTAAATCTACAACATATGTATATGCGATAGCACTAGATATTTTATTTTTAGTATTAAATACATTAAGAATTTGGTATACCAATAAATTAGTTTATTTAATATTTATTTTCTTTTATTACTTTCTTTAATCTAATCCAGCCCGCGTCACGATACAAAAAAAATGATTCGGGTCGTTAAAAAAAAAGTTGCCCACCCCTGGTTTAAGACCTATTGTTAGAGCAGTAAGTCAATACTAAAGCAAGTTCATAAATTTGACATTAAATTTTGGTTAAAAATATCTATGTTTAGTTCACTACAAAAATGTTTTAATAGCAACTGTTATATTAAAAAGTTGAAATTTTGATACCAAACTATGTGAGGTGAAATATTGACAAAGAATAAAGCAAGCGATTTCTTGATAAACTTGTTTATTTACTATCTGTGTAAGACAAATATGAAATTATAAACACGGCATTACGCTTGTTAAATCAATAAACTAATTGTAACATTGCGAATATTTGTCTTTGACACGTTGAATCCTGCTGTCTACGTTTATACTACTGAAATTATTAGGCATAACATATTTCATTTTATTAATTAACTGAAATGAAAGTGCAATTTTAACAAAATTTTATAGATATATTTAACCTGGAATTATTAATAAAAACTAGATAAAATACACCTAGATGAAGATGCGTCGTTACTTAATTCTAACAACCAACATATTTGTTGGTCGATTTATTCGGGAAGCATAGGTAATAAAAAATGTACAATAAGATTGTAATACATTTTTTTTACATAAAATTAAACTGCTTGAACTTGGACACAAAAAACTATTTATTCAGTTAATGCTTTTTAAAAATTAGTAATGTTTAGTTACAAAAATCTGAAGTAAGACGTTTTAGACGTATGGTATATTTTTTAGAAAATTTTAGAAAATATAGATAAAAAAAATCGATTATTAAATAGTTTATAGAAAAAATCATGAAACAGAAGTGTTAAGCCTATGAATATTTCTTCAACATGCCGAACGATTGGTGTACACATTGCTTTTTAATATATATGGTTTTTACACAGAAGGTGCAAAAACTTTCTTGAATCATTTTTTCCTCCTCAATTTACTATTAAAACTTTGTTTTTACTATAATTGTACGTCTATGCACGTATTGAATAGTATATTCTTGAGAGTGAGCTTAAAAGATTCAGTTCTTCGCAGAAGACATGATTCATAGTTTGTCTCGGGTATAACGTCCGATATTAAATAATTCTTTATACCCCACCAAACACTTAAGTTTATGTTTTCGATTTGGTGACAACTATTGTTTATTATGTATTTTATTATTCATGTTTCTCCTCTTTCATGATAAATCGGTTTTTAAAGTCATCACAAAATTTAAGCTTGAGTGATGAATACTCTTCCAAACCTTGCTAATTTTATTTCATGTTGTGCGATTTACGAGAAATCCTGCAGTCTAATAACTATATCTTAAATTACAAATTCTACATTGTACTGGATGGCATAAGGGCTTAAAATAAAGCAACAACAATCATTACAAACATTCAATGTTACATAGTTCGACAACAATGCAAAACACGTTCGCTCAGTTCAACGAACAAGTCATGACTAATTCGCTTCTCCCAATAATACATTCGCGATGAGAAATGAAGCATAAGTTAGTTAAACAAAAACAATTTATCATAAATAATTTTTTTTTCAAACAATTGGTTCACATAAAAAACGAAATGTTTGTCTGAGACCGAATATTATACTGATGTTAATCTAAAAACGTTTTTTTATAAAATTGATTAGTTAATTCATTAAAAAGTTACATTACTGTTTATTTTGTATTTTAAACGCACTTAATAGAGCAAATGCGTTATTTGATGATCCTTGCGCAGATCTCAAAATTCGTACGTGGAAGTGCGATAGATAGATATTTTATGCGATGAAACGATTTATAGATCGAACTAAAAACGTCGACCAGTAATCGCCATTTTAATTGTCCTGATTGCTTCTTTCCGTTTACTTATTTGTTTTTAATATCGTTTCTCGAGTCTATTAATAAAACTACAACCAGTTTTTTCAAAACTCCGCTGTCTGTATTGTTGAGTTACAGGTAAGTAAAGTATTTCTTGTGATCGATTTTTGTTACGATTCAAGTTTGATTACAGCATGTCTGATGAACGCGAAATTAGTGCTGCTGCATCTTCGGTCACGAAAAGAGGCACATATTTATTATTATATATTTGTATTTTAAAGAAAGAAATGAGAAAGGTAATTGTTATGTTATGCATTAAAACATTCAATAATTTTGTGAAGGCAATCTTATCGATACGGCTGTTCAAGCAACAGGAGTTTCACGAGCTACTGTAGTACATATTGTGCCAGAAGGCAAGTAATTGAAACTGGCGAACAAACTACATTTAAATCACCAAGAAAAGAATTTCATAAGGCATCTCCTAAATCAACCGTAGACAATTGTGCTGAACAAATTATACGAAAAATTGTTTACAATTTCCATCTTACTGATGGACGAATGCCTACTTTTGAAGGATATTTACGAGAAAATCAAAGGCAATGAAACTTTATTAAGAAAAATCTTAAAAAACTAGGATTCAGGTATAATAATTAATTTGTTTCATTTACTCGATGTTCTACTTTTACTGAAATAAATAGATTTGATTATTATGTTTTGTAAAAAAAAATCGCAATTCTTGAACTTGAATTGAAGGTTAAATATATATTTCTTTTAGATGGCAAAAAAAACACTGATAATCTCCTATGTTAATGGAACGTCATGATGTGCGAAATTTACGAGTATGATACATACGAGCAATAACTAAGTGTCGTAAAGAAGGACGTCCCATCATTTATACCGATGAAACTTACATTCACGCTTCTCATACAACTTCTTACCAATGGACTGATAAATCAAATCAAAGATTGAAATGTCCAATATCTAAGGGAAAACGGTTAATTATCGTACATGCTGGTAGTAATGATGGATTTGTTAATAATGCACTATTGATATTTAAATCTGGCCAGAAAAGTGGAGACTACCATGACGAAATGAATTTTAGCAATTATAATCGTTGGTTGGAACATCTATTAATTCCCAATCTTCCCAAAAATTCTGTAGTGGTTACGGATAATGCCAGTTACCATAATGTTTTGGCAGTGAAAACTCCCAATTTTAATAATAGAAAAACAGACATGAAATTGTGGCTAAATGAACGTGGTATTACGTACGAAGAAAAATCTACAAAAGCAGAACTGTATAATTTAATACTTATAAATAAGCCCATCAATAAGCAATACTCGGTTGATTCATTATTTGCTAAACATAGACATACTGTATATTGATTACCACCTTATCACCCAGAATTAAACCCTATAGAAAAAATTTGATGTATTATTAAGAATTGGGTTGGAACTAGAAACATTACGTTTGAGTTAAATGAGGTGGAATCTGTGGTAAAAGAAAAAAATTGCAAGTGTCGGTGCAAAGGAATAGTCACAAGTATGTCGGCACGTCCAAGAAATTAAAGAAGGGTATATACAAAAAGAACATATAATAGACACTTATGGTGAATCGTTAACCTTTAACGTCAACGACTCATCAGATGAAGGCTCATGTGGCTGGTCTGATGAGGCTCAGGAAAAGCAAGATTAATATCGTTCACATCTTTACTGTGCATTTCACAAGTCATTACCGGAATGAACGAGGACCATTATTAGATCGATTTAAATAAATAAATATAATATTATGTAATGTATTTGGTTTAAAATGTTTTACTTATTTAATTATTATAAATATATAAATGATATAAGTTATAAAAATTTTAAATTTGGTTGAAATATATTTTACTGCATTATTATTTTTTTATGGTGAATGAATGATAAGTCTTGAAGTATGTGCTTTTTGCTTATTTTTTCAAAATTAAAAAAAAATTCTTGCATGATAAAACTTTCAAATTTATTCTTTCTTTTCATTTGGTATAGCCATACAAGTAAGTGTCCTTTTTAACATCAATCAACCAATTAATGAGTTCGTAGTAACTGCATTCATTCGTTCAAAATCTGATTAAGATAACGAGCTTTTAATTTAAGTTTTGGCTTCATTTAAAAAAAACTACTGTTTTCTACATTCTCTAATATGTATAGGTTTTTTTGTAACTTAAAAGTTGATTCAAGCATTGAGTACTTTGTCCACAATGTCGATGCAGCTAGTTCACTTGGTAAATGCAAAACGTAAGTCCGTTCATATTTTTCACTTATTTGGACTTAATTTTTGTTGGTGTTACTTCAATATAAATAACAACAAAGTATTAACACAAGTACAAATTTAATTCCATTTATTTTAGTTACCTTGTATAAATTATAGCATACACGCACCATGTATAAAAGTAGTCTTACTTTTTCGTAGTGGATTGTAGCAAATCAGATGATCGTTCTCGCGCAGCTTGGGATCCAACAATAACGCGTTCACTCTAGTAAGTACGTAACAAGGGTCGAGAGTAAGGCATAGCATAACGAACGTACATTTCGACGAGAGTGACGTACATTATTTGTTGTGTTCCATTCCATTCCATTTTGCAAAATTACTCTTTTTTGAAAAAAAAATCACCAGAAATATGTTGGTACTACATTTATTACTAAATATGTCAATTTTGATATTAACTTTAACATCGTTTTATTTCAATTCTAACTAAATTTCAAGATTTTCCACCTGTCGCATACTCATTCTAATATAATAATTGACTTTGAACACTTAGTTTTATGTGGATTTCTAGTTTTTATTTTGCCACCCTACAGCATTTTTCACCCATTACGTAACTACGCTAACGAACGAATATTGACGTTTACGATGTTGGCAGCACAAAAATAGTAATTTACGTAACAAGAGTCGAAAGTAAGGAAATGTTATGATACTTTCGACCAGAACCAAATTCAAGAGCCTTCTCGAAGTTTTATCCATTTTCTAGAACGTTCACCGAAGAATATGGAACAATCGCGAACGTTTCGCGAAGATGTATAAATTCGGTGCAAACAAATCAGAGGTCAGTTATTCCCGTAATGTGAAGACGGCAGTATTAAGAAGATTATTCAAGTTTAAATAAATAAGTAATTAACGCGTGTGTGGAGATAAATGTACGAAGTATAATCTTGTACGTGACTTACGTGTAAACAAACAATAAGTGTTAAATAGTTATCCGTGGACTTATCTTTAGTAAAAGCCTTGTTTATGTACATTATAGTTAGACAATGATATACATAGCTTTATATGAAAACAGATTTTTTAGTCATATTAGATGGCGATAGTGAAAACAAAATAATAATTAAATGCAAAGCCTCAAACCGTTTTTGGTTATTAAAAGATTGCAAACGATGGCGGCACAAGTAAGCTACTTACACACGCTATTAGTTTCGACATACGTGCAAAGCAATGTTTTACCAGTTAACTTGCTTTGATTCTTAAAACTCTGAGTTTGCAAAAATAATTTGTACACTTTAATTTCTGTTTATAAACAAAATATAGAATGAATAAAATCCTGCATACGTTTCTATAAAATTATAATCGGTTGAGTGGTTTGTTTCATTTACTTTGTTTAATTTTCTGTTTAAGCCGGAAGCCAACGAAGATTTTAATTTAATTTTTTTTTTAATTTCTATACTCAAAAGGCACATAAAATATAAATATACAAGCTTATTAGCGCTTTAGATGTATCTTTAGCAATAAATTTAGAGCGATGCTTCAAAGATTCGGACTTCAGAACCAAACTAATGATTTAAATTTTCGTATGAATTACTTACAGCGCTCGCCGCTGATCGGAATCACCGATAATGTTTTCAATCGGGCAATGTTATCACTTTACTAAAGTAACAATCCGGACGCATGCTACTACATAGAAAAAAAGTCGCTTATAGTAATCATAATTTAGGTTTATGTTATCAATTTATTCTCAGGTTTGTTTCTATACATGATCAATAACTTATTTTGTATGCATTTTTGAGCTGAATTTTCACAATACGGTTGTTTAGAATGAATAATTTTATTATTGTATTCTAGAAATAGTTGTTTTGCATATTTATCTTATTTTTGCAGTGTTATTTATTTATCAAAATAATTTGATTGATTTACGAAACAGTACATTATTTTAACATCTGTAAATACGTTATCTTCGTGAATTAACTTGGAAAACAAGTGCCTTCATACAATAACAAATTAAATTAACTACGTCTTATGTGATAACGTTGTTTTGTATTTATTTTTAGTGTCAGCAAACTTCTGAGAAGAATTGTGTAGTTCTTAGAACAGTGAATGAAGCATCATAACGTTGTTTTTGATTTCGTTTTATTAACGGTGTCAACAAACTGTTTAACGCGTCAGATCCGTTGGCTTAAAATGCTGCTTTTTTATACGTTTTATAAAAAAATTTTTGCTTGTATATACGCTTTGATTTCACCTTCTAAATTAACAACCTGTTAATCATATACACGCTGTATGTATTTATTGGTTTCTAACAAATTTTTCCTGAATTTCGTATATTGTTATCATTTGGTTATTGTTATCAAAAACCTCAAGTCCCAACGTGATTGTATTAAGCAGCATATACTGCATAGTTAAAAACACTGGCATTCCGCCAGAAATAATACCAGCATTACCTACAACATACCAGATCCCAGATGTGAAACATGTAGAGTATTTCTGTTTATTGACATAAAAAGACCATCCTTAGCTAAACATGCCTGCCCACCCAAATTATAATTTTTTTCCAGCATATGTATTCATTAACTAGTTAACTTTAATCTAATTTATATCAAATTTGAGTAGAAATTTTGTAAATTTGGTAGTTTATTTTATTGTTTTGATCGCTCGAATACTATAAACAAATATATGTATACAAATTAGAAACTGTACATTGAATTATAAAATTGTCTTCTATTAGGGGAATAATTATGTTTCTCAGAATACCAATTGTTTACGTAGACCGAATTTCATAACATAAGTGTTATCGTGGATAGATATAATTTTATTTCAAGGTTATTTTACATGTAATAAAAAAATAACGTATGTCTTTTATAAATCTCTGAAACTGTATCTTTATAGATTACTGTAAGAGAATATACTGATCTGTAACTTAGAAATCTGTAATATTAACAAAAACAGCGCCAAATATGTCAATTTTGCGTTTGCATCCAAAACTACTCTAGTTTTGCATCCAAATTATGTTTCCAATTTTAGCGCAGTCATTATCTAACTATAATGTATATAAACAATGGTATAAGTATAAATTAAATTAGTAAATAATAATAAACGTTACAAGTGGTGACAGGTGTCGGGTTTGCGATTTTCTTAGTGATTGATTGCGTAAATAACTAAAACTGTTCGCGTGTTTGTTTATAGCATTTAATCTTAGCAGTTTCATTTCGTTAAACCAGTGTCGGGCTTTATCAAAATTTAGTGCTATTAAATTTTGTTTTAAATTATTATTTGTGGTTAAATTTATGGCGGTGACGCGTTCGCAAGCAGTTAAAATGGATGCAAAACTATTTGAATTTCTTGAATGGAATGGAAGAAAATTCTAGAAAAATGGAAGAAAAACTGTCCGAACATTACCAGAAAATAGAGAAAAATTCTAAAACTTTAAAAGAAGAATTATGAACGAGCATAGAAAATCAAATCAAAATGGTTCAAGAGGAAACTCAAGCGGACATGTTAAATTTAAGAGAAAAATATGCGAAGTTCTGGAAAACGGAAAGAAATCTATAAATGACAAAATAGAAGAAGTAGAAGACAAATTAGAACAGAAGTTAAAAGAAAATTCAAGAACAATCGAAGATAAACTAGAGAAAAAATTGAGAGAAAAAATACAACTGCTTGAATGACCCAAATGAATTGTCACGGTGAAGGAAACGTCACAAGTGAAGATTTAATAATGGACCATCGGGAAGAAAACACTCACAAGTTTAAAGTGGTAACTCCAAATTTTAATGGTAAAGTTCCATGGTCAACCTACTACAAGCAGTTTGAAGCCGCAGCTACAGCCAATGGTTGGAGCAACAAGCAGAAAGCGAGTCCTTAATAGTGTCCTTACGTGGAACAGCTCTTGGAATCTTGCAAACTGTTCCTGACCACCTACAAGAAAATTACGAACTTTTAATTTCACGTTCAGAAATGAGATATATAGAAATGTTCATCTTTAACAAGTGTGTCAGACTCAAATTAAAAGTCGGGTTCAGAAAGCTGCCGAAAGTCTTCAAGAGTTTGAGGCTGACATCGCTAGATTAACACGGTTTGCTTATCCTACAGCACCAGATACCTTCTTGGAGCAGTTTGGCTATTCAAACCTTTGTAGACGGCGAAAGGCAGCAGACTCTCCGGTTAGCTCGACCGAAGACATTGGATGACGCTTTGGTGCCTGCTTTGGAGTTTGAAGCAGCAAAACAAGCATCGCAACGAGACGGTCATAGACTCTGGTGTGCTGCAGAAGTACCCGCGCAGACACTGGAAAGCATCGAGGAGATAGCGCGACGAATACTTCGGAAAAGAAGAGTGACAACTTTGAAATAGACCATGTACGACGGCACCGTACTAAACCTAAGAAGAGGACAAAAAGAGCGCTTGAAAATTTGGAACGAGGCGATCAAAAGAGACAAAAGATAATCTCGTCTAGTCAGGCTCCGGAGATTACAATTCAAATGGCATCGCCGATGGAGCAATTGCATAGCATTTATCTCGATGGCAAGATCAATAGAAGAAGTGTTAAGTTACTGGTTGACACGGGAGCGACGAAAACCATCATTCGTCCTGACATGTTGTTGAAAAACGAGAAGACATCACCAGTAACAGTGCGACTTCGAACGGCGACGGGCGAGGAAATACCTACTCACGGACAAGTCAAAGTAACCATTGGTTTGGGAAATGGAGTACTCGGCCATCAAGTACTGGTAAACGACATCACGGAAGAAGTTATCCTGGGAATGGATGTGATAAAGAAGTATGGGTTCCATTTGGATATGAAGAACGATGTCCTGAAGATCGACAATGAAGAAGTCTGCAAGGAGTGAAAGTGTGGTGATGGCACGCCTGGATGGAAATTTCCGGGAAGGCTACATACGCGCGATTGAACCAATGGAGGGCGGCTTAGTTGAAAAGGAACTACTCGTTAGCAGAACTTTAGTACGAGTAAAAAACACGATGCCAGTAAGGATCTTAAACATCAACTCAGATCCTGTAACGTTGAAAAAGAAGACCGTGGTGGCCAATGCACGCCAGTGTCCAAAGGAAGAACTAACATGGTGAAACATAAAATTAATACCCGAGACGCTCGGCCGATACGACAACATCCACGCAGACTTTCTTTGGCCAAAAGAGAGAAAGCCGAACAAATAATTACGGATATGGAGCAAGAAGGCGTGATTGAACTTTCAAATATCCCATGGGCATCCCCAGTGGTACTCGTAAAGAAGAAGGATGGATCAACGAGGTTTTGCGTAGACTACAGACAGCTAAACGACGTGACCAAAAAGAACAACTACACCTTACTCAGAATTTACGATACGTTAGACACCCAGTCAGGATCCCAGTGGTTTTCTACGTTAGACTTAAAGAGTGGTTACTGGCAGGTAGAATTGGAACCCAAGGATCGTGAAAAAACAGCTTTTACGATTGGAACTGGTTTGTGGCAGTTCACTGTAATGCTCTTCGGCCTGTGTAACGCTCCTACAACGTTCGAGCGGTTGATGAAGACCATCTTGCACGGACTGTCTTGGAAGACGTGCTTGGTTTCTCTAGACGACGTGATCGTGGTTGGAAGATCATTTGAAGAACACTTAAACAACTTGAAAGAAGTGTTCCAGCGACGACGTGGGGCTAATCTCAAACTGAGCCCAAAGAAGTGCTACGTATTTAAGAAGGAAGTGCAATACCTTGGTCACGTCGTATCTAGAGATGGAGTAAAAACTGATCCAGACAAAATTCGAGCAGTGCAAGCATGGCCAAGACCAATCGACAAACATCAGGTCCAAAGTTTCCTTAGGTTGTGCACCTATTATAGACGATTTGTACCCGGATTTGCCAATATTGCCAAACCTTTGACGAAATTGAAGGAAGAAAGAGCAGAATTTAGATGGAATACAGACTGCGAAAATTCTTTCCATCAACTAAAACAGGCCCTAGTCACTTCGCCGATTTGGAGTCCTTTCGTAGGTTCAAGATGAACAAGAATAAGTTATCACGTATTTTAGCAAGATTTTGTCCAGGCCAGAAAGGAAATATTTCGTGACTAGGAGGGAGCTGTTAGCAGTCGTCAAGTCCATCGAACATTTCTACAAATATTTGTATTGACGAAATTTTTTACTGAGAACACACCACGCCGCTTTAAAATGGTTACTGCAGTTCCGTAACCCGGAAGGACAAGTGGCAAGATGGATCGAGAGACTGCAAGAGTATGACTATGACAGAACACCGTGCCGAAAGCAGTCATCGGAACGCTGATGCCTTGTCCAGAAGACCATGTCCGGCGGACTGCAGCCATTGTTCGCAACTGCAAGAAAAAGTTGAATGCTTCCGGAGAACTACTATGGTTTATGACGAGTTGAAACCCGAGCAGTTACGTCGCGAACAAGAAGACGATCCTGAAATAAGACTACTCCTGGACTGGAAAGAAAGCGGCCGACGACCAACCTGGGAAGAAGTGAGTGCTTTGGGCAGAAACATCAAACCGTATTGGCCGCAGTGGAACTCTTTGATAGTAGAAGATGGTCTTCTTAAGGAATCCCTAAAGAGTGCCGATGGCACGCGAAACAGACTGCAGTTGGTAGTGCCAAAGAGCCGGGTGTCAGAAGTGTTGAAGCATCTCCACGATGGTACATCAGGAGAACACTTTGGCATTAAGAAGACATTAGGAAAAGTTCGAGAACGATTCTACTGGGTGAACTTCAAAGAGGACGTCATGAAATGGTGCCGTAAATGCACGGTCTGCGCATAAGGAAATGGTCCAGCGAGAAAGCGCAAAGCACCCATAAAGCAATTACAACATAGAAAGCCCTTTGGAAATCGCAGAGCCGTTTCCAGAATTCGATTCGCGAAATAAATACATCCTAGTGGCGATGGATTATTTTACGAAATGGACGGAGGCTTAAGCGATACCCAATCAAGAAGCAGCTACAGTCGCAGACGTATTAGTAAAAGAGTTTTTCTGCCGGTTTGGAGTTCCGCTGGAATTACACTCCGATCAAGGCCGCAATTTTGAGTCTGGGCTGTTTCAAGAAGTTTGTCGACTGTTGGGAATTAAGAAAACTAGGACGACGCCTCTCCATCCTATACATTCGTCTCTTTTATGAATGCTTTTTCCTAATGTTTTGTTTTGTTTACGGTATTTGTAAATGACAATATTGCAAATAAATACCTAAATAAAAACTTCACAAAGTTAAAAGAAAACAAGATTTTTTTAACAATTATTCCAAAGAACATCGTACATTAAGCAGTTAAAATTTATTTACAAAAATCCAAATTTTTAATAAATGGTAAAAACTGACTACACCAGAACTTCTACCAAAAGTGTTTTGCTAATTGCTATATTCTTAAATACGTAGGTACGTTATAGTTTTGTATAAATTATTTTTTTACTTGTCCAATTTTTGAGCATTTTATGTTTTCTAATTGTAATTAAAATACTTGTTTTTGGTTATTTCAAATATTTTGTGTTTTAACTCCAATTCACTTTGGAAATTACTGATTTCCAAAATGATGATTACTTTGAATTATTTACATATTAAATTTTTGGTGAAATAAAAAACTGGTTTGGTTGAGAAACGAGGCCAACATTACGTACGGAATAATAGTTTTAAAGATCGAAAAGTAACAGGAAGCAACGTTAACTGCTCAACTCTATTACTTGTTGCATTAATTACTAGTTTGTGTTATTTTTTGAATATAATTTATGCAAGGTGGGCAGTACTTGAAGTTACACAAACTTATAAATACGTAAATTTTCGAAAATTTTGCACAAATTTGTTTATTTATTAGTTACGTAAAATTAGTTTAAAAAAGCAAGCTTAAAAATAACAGTTCTGAATTAATTTACAATGAGATAACTGCACGTATTTTAAGACACTGGAGATTAATAATGTAATGAATTTACGAAGTGCAACAAAAAATTAGTACATAATGCTATACAGGTTAGTTCTAGTTGTAACGGTTACACCAATGAAACCTTTAAATCCACCACAATTTAACGTGCGTAGTAATTAATTATTAGTTTATTTACGTACTTGCACTACAACGTTTATATTAATTGAAAAAGTCATTGAAATAAACTGTATTTTGAATAAATAAATAATTTTCGGCAATCAAAGTTTTAATTAGAACCGGTAGTAAAATCTCTACGACTTTTAAGAAAATAAACGTAAAATTACAGTTAAGGGTAAAATAATGTAAATAAACAGTAAGTAAGACAATAGAATAACAATAGCACTTCGAATTGAAAATGACAGAACCTGTTTGAAAACTAACGAGAATAAATAACTATATCCGTCAAATAAGCTCTAATTTAACATATACGTAAATAAGTTACGTCTTAATTAACCATTTTATGTGATTAAAGATCGAAAGAAAATAAAACTTCGTTATTTGAGAAAAGCTGTTATGATGTTTTGGGTTGCACGCGCATCATTATGTTACGTTAAAAGCTTCAAATCAACATTGATAAACACGTGTCGTATAAAAACTAATAAAAAACTGCTAAAGAATTATAAAATTGCACTTACCAGGTGCCTTATTTGCTATTTTATTGAAACAACTTGTAAAAACTTCGTATAAATGCTGCATAGGCTCATCATCGCTAGTGGCCATTTTTAATACACTACTGACATCAACGACCGACACCGACGGCACCCGGTGTTAAATTGTCAAATGCGGGAGGGAAATTTAAATTCTAATAAAGTTTACATCTTAACCGGTCACAATGTATTTTAATACCAATAAGATATAAATATTTACTGCAAGTAACATTTAAAGAAGTTTTAAATTGTAGAAATCAATTTTATTCGTATATTTATTTATAAATTTTAAAAACTGCTAAATATTTTTAGTTAATATAACCCAAGAAATATGTATTATTATATATCTACTTGATTCTGTATCAAATATAATTCTACATTATAAATACTTTCTATCTATATTTATTCAAATTTTGTATTGTTCGATCAATCTATTTTTATATTGGTTTTTCTTTGCGTTATTAACTACACACTTAATTTTGTATTTCAAGAAAGATTTCAGATATGGTATTAAGTATACCTTCCTCATTATCACTCGCATTGTTTGCAACATAAGTTGTACCACTATTATCTGTTGTCGATATATAAAAAATAAATTTCATTATTAATGTTATGAAATTAACACAATTTCTTTAGGACTCTTCAATGAGGAGGTGCATCAAAACACTTTAAGTGTCTATAGAAGGCAACGTTTTGTAAAGGTAAGTACGCACTTTTTCAGACCTCCGTTTTATTAAAAAATGTAGTTATTACATTGCAGGTAAAAATAAACAATTGTTAAAAGTAATAAATACTACAATGAATTTCACTTAATTTCACTTACAGTTATAGAACAAAAAAAGTGATATGTTTAGAACTGCACTTTTAAGACAACCATAAGTAAATTAACATTAAAAATAAACTAAATAAACCTAAGAACAATTACAACACAACAGTAACAAACGTGAACTTGACATACTATGAATTTTAAAAAATAAAGATTGAATTGATAAAATTTTATGAAATTACTTTCACTCTTGCAGCGACTATATTTGCATCTTAATTTCAAATCCTAATTTATGATTATACACTGGATTATTAATCAATGTAAACAATATATAACCTTAAATAGTTATCTTTTACGAAATATAAAAATAAGTACGTTGTCAAAGGCTTCTTTTAAGTTTCAAGGCTATCAAATTTAAACAAGTTATATTAAAACTGAAACTAAATTTGTTTACATAAGCTCAAGACTAGAAAACCAGAAATACAATTTTTTAAATTAAGACATGTATATTGTATTACATTTTATTAATATCAATAATGAAATTAAAATAAAAAATGTAGCATTTGTCCAAAACTGCTCAATTGTGGAATACAAATTCTAAGTAATTAAAAAACACTTAAAACAATTGTATTGTATGTGACATAAAACAAAGTTTAACACAAACAATTGCAAAAATAGTGGTCTAATCAATAGTTAAATTGAAGAACTTAACGTTAGATTTTAAAAATAACGCTGTTTTTAAAGTTTCTTGCGAGCAATTGTGAATAACTCTTCTAAGACAAGAAAAATAAAACTATTTTTCACATTACATTATTGTACTACATTAGTAGGTAGTACATAAAGTTTATTAATACCAGCAGCATGCGTAATTAATCTTACGTATCTGGTACGATCTATATGTAACAATTCGCTAGTACAAACGTACGTATAAGTAAAACATTACTTACAGTTTCGAACTACTTAATAATATACCTACGCTAACCACTACGCTACTGCCCATTGCCTCTTGCATAGTCGCTGCTATTAGAAGTAATATTTATTTATTATATAAAGTAATTTACTCCTTCGTTATCATATTGTGTACTTATTATAATTCTATACTATCGTCAACTTATCAGTGATCCAAACGTCCCAGGTTTTTTTCAACTGTTACATAGCACTGCTGTATAATGCAAATATGTATTATGTACGTATTTAAGAAAAAATAATTAAGACCAAAATAATTATTTTTGAAAATTTGAAATTTAAAAAAAATATTTTACGCAAATGCGGGTATGTACATCTATGTAATGTATATTAGCTGGTTATAAATCAGCAGTAAGCGCAGCAATATAAGCAATAAAAAACAACAAAATGTGTAGTTTTATCAAAGAGTATATAATGGTTTTATTGTCAAAAGTAAAAGTTATAGTTTGGTTATAGAGTCTAAAAAAACATGCGTCTCGCGATTATGATTAGTATACATACAGTTGGAATAGTTTTTATATATTTTAAAAACTGATTTACCAAATTACCAAAAATAAGTTTTTTGGGTACCTATAGAACACATATTTAATGTACGAATTATTATTATTATTATTATTATTATTATTATTATTATTATTATTATTATTATTATTTTCTTCTAGTTTCTCACCGTAGTGGTGTTTGTAAGCCATGCGACGGACCGGGGCCAAGTCACATGTCTGTCTATTGCATGAACTTTCTGACTATTGTTGTTGTTTTTAGAATTACTGCTTTTTGTATGTTGGTATGGATGTATAGTGGGAGATCTATTGTTTTTAAGTGTTGCTTGAATGATTTTGTTGTTATACCTGTCACAGACATTATAATTGGTACTATTGTTATTTTTTCTTGTTTCCATACTTCTTTAATTTCTGTTGCAAGAGGTGTGTATTTTTCGATCTTTTCGGTTTCTTTTTGGACTATGTTGCTGTCGTTGGGTATGGCAATATCTATAATGTATGTATGCTTTTGTGTTTTATTTAATAGTGTGATATCAGGTCTATTGCATATTATCGTTTTATCTGTGTGTAGTGTTCTATCCCAGTATAGTTTACAGTTTTCGTTTTCTAGTATAGTTTCAGGTGTGTATTTGTAATATGGTGTTTGTGTTTGTATTAAGCCGTATTTAAGTGCAAGTTCTTGATGGATGATTTTGCTGCTGTGTTGTGTCTATCGGTGTAGTCTGTTCCTGCTAGTAATTTGCAACCTCCTGTAATGTGTTCTATTGTTTCTGGGTATTGGTGGCATTTTCGGCATGTGTCTGTTTCAATTTTTCTTTTAATATGTACTTTCTGTAGTTTTTGTGGCTATTACTTTATCTTGGATGGCTAGGACGAATCCTTCTGTTTCTGGAAAAAGTTGACCTGAGTGCAGCCATTTGTATGACAGTTGTGTGTCTATGTGCAGGTTTTGCATTATGTTATAATGGTTGCCGTGTAATGCTTTTCTTGCCCAAATGTCTTTTTGTGTTGTATTGTGTTTGTTTCGGTGTTTTCCTGAATGTCGTTTTGATGTAGGTTGAGTGGGGTGTATCCTTTGTCTGCTTTTGTGATTGCTTGATGTAGCGAGGTGTTTTGTTTATGAAATATTTTTTAAGTTTTGTATTTGTGTGTTGTGTAATGTTTGTATATCTACGAGTCCTCTTCCCCCTTCTTTCCTGGTTATTGTAATTCTTTCAATGCATGAGTTTGGATGCAGTTTGCGATGTTCTGTTAATTTTGTTCTGTTAACTCGGTTTGTTTTTTTTCATGTCTTTCTAGGTTTTTGTAGAATAGTTTTTCGTTTCTGTTAAATTGTATGTTTTGTGTTTTTCTTTTGTTTGATTCATTGTATCTTTTAATCTTGTCGTATACAGTGCTAGTTTTTGTTTTAGTGTGTCTAACGCTTCTGTTGGTGTTTCTTTGTTGTTACTGTTATTTGTAATGTGCCGTATATGTTTTGTAACTTGTTTGGTATGGTTTCCTTTGCAATATTGTGTTAACCTACCTAAGTCTTTTCTTATGTTGTTTATTTTGTTTTCAAGTCTGATTTGCCATTTTGGTTTTGATTGTTTTCTTTCATGACTTGTTCTGTTTTGTGTGAGTTGTTTATTTTGTGTTATAACCGTAATTGCAGCGATGTAGACTAATTGATGTATATCTTCTATCGTGCTTGTGTTATGTAGGTGTTTTTCTATTAGTGTATTAACTGTGTTGATGATGGTGTTTGTATCTTTTTGTATATTAGTTTTGGTAGTGGTAATCTGTTTTCTGGGTTGATTCCTGTCCATTTGATTATGTTTGTTTGTAATTCATCGTTTATTCTATCAATACTGTTTGTATTTGTAAATCTTGGTGTTTGTGTGTGCGGGGTTTTGTTTAGTAGAGTTGATGTTGCAGGTGTTTCTGGGAGTTCTGTGTTTTGTATTGTTGTTGTTGTGGTTTGTAATGATGTTTGGAAATTGTTTTGTCTTGTATTTTTTCCGTCCAGTTCTGTGGCTATTTCTTCTTTGATGTTCTGAATATCCTCATCTCTAAGTCTTTTTGTTTGTAAGAATTACTCGTTTTTGATCGACTAGCCTCTGCGGTGTAATTATGTTAGTTAATTCTGGATATGTTTCTGTGAATAAATTATAAAGTTGTGGTCAGTATCCTATTGAAATTTGTTCTAACTGTGTGGCGGTGTAGTAGCAGCGCATGACAGTAATGTTCATTTCTCGTGTCCATGTCATGCGTTGCCGGGGTTTTCCCTCCTTTGTGGTTATCTTTAAATTAGACAAAACACGTTCGGTGGGTTCATTGTTCGTAGCCGGGCCATTAATAATTTGATCGGGCTGTTCATTTCCTGCGTCGTCCCCGATCTTGACGACGCACGTCCGAGGCTTTTATAGTGGTAGTAACCTTTGTACACACACCAGGGGATGGTTAGTCCTATTGGTGGTTAGCTAGGTCCGCGTGCTCGCTGCGCACGTAAGGTAACATACCTCCTTGCGGGGTTATTATTATTATTATTATTATTATTATTATTATTCTTATTATTATTATTATTATTATTATTATTATTGGTATTGTTATTGTTATTATTTGTATTTAATTTTAAAAAACTTTCTTTGTTATACTAAGTTACTTAATAATACCTAACGTCATTAAAATATATAATTTCTAGTTATAATTAATTAGCATTTTAACTAAGTAATTGTAATTTAAATTGATGAATTTTATTTTAAAAAATTGTAAAAATGTTTGCTGAGGTGAAAACACAATCTCAAAATTCCAAGAGATTATCGATCGTAAAAAGCGATTGCAATACCATTATCGTGATTACATAATTGCGACCGTTGCTGGTCCAATACTCAATATTGAGTGTTTAACTACCGCAGTTTTAGCTGTGCTTCTAAGGGTGAGTTCCACTAAGCGTTTACAACGATCAAAATACGCCTTCAGCCGTTCCACAAGACGACTACGGTCGTTATGGTCGTGGCTAAAACGTCATTAATGACGTCATAACTTTCGCTCACATCGAGCTGACAACGACCCATCTGAAGAGCTGGGTCAAAGTGGACGTTGAGAAATTCAGTTGGATCCGGCTCTGTGAGCGTTTAGTGGAATGCAGCCGAAGTGGACGTTAAAAAATTTTCTTGTATTAACCCATGCAAATAATTGAATGTGTTTCTCGAAAGTCTAAATAAAAACAATTAAGAATTACTTAAGTTCCTCTATATACTAAATTTCAGAATATTACACAAAATCATTAACCTGAAACGACTTTTAAATTTGTCATCAGAATAACGATTAATTACACTTTCATAATACGTGCCCTAAGTTTTCGCTTTTCACGAAGTACTTTCCAAAGCATAATTGCGTTGGATTAACAAATATCCAACTGTTGCCACAAGACATTTTGATTATATTTAAACATCTATTTTTTAAATACTCCACTAAATCAAACTAAAAGAAGTAAATTGTATAAAATTTATTATAACGACAATTAAATTATAATGTAACCTCTTCAAACTTCTGACTTATTCTTGAAGCCGTCATTTGTAATGTTTATAAACGGATAAAACTTGGGTTTTCGACTGTAACGATTGTAAGCAAGTGGAATGGATAAAACTGCGGTCATGAGCCTGATCGTTGTGAACGCTCAGTGGAACGCACCCTAAGTTGGACATGTAGGTGCTTTTCTCTACCATATTATATTTTTCCGTTTGATCAATATACTCTTTTTGCAGTAATCCACTACGTAGTTACTAAAGAATGAAAGCCACGAGCATAAAATATTACCACTACTTCCCAAGAATAATGTGTGTATTTTAGTTCTGCAACAGCCTAAAAATTTTAACCAATCACAAAAACTTTAAAATCATCACATTACAATAGGTTCAAAGACTCAAAAATAACAGCAACATTTATATAAAATCTTAAGCTTTCGCAGTTGTTATTTTTATGATTATAAGCGACTTTCGACTTAGACCGCGTGGTAGTAAAACACCCAGACTTAGGCTTGGTCCTAGTCTCTTCTTGAGAGCCAAAACAAGAAGCAGAACTTGGCCTTTGCCGTATTGTCGTTCGTGAACCCAAACAAACTATATTTATGATTATAAGCGACTTTCGGCTTAGACCGCGTCGTAATAAAACATCCAGACTTAGGCTTGGTCCTAGTCTCTTCTTTAGAGCAAAACAAGAAGAGACTAGGACCAAGCCTAAGTCTGGGTGTTTTACTACGACGCGGTCTAAGCCGAAAGTCGCTTATAATCATAAACAGCAACATTTTATCGCAATCAATCCAAAAATAACTTAATTAGCAGATACGTATAATATATGTTTGTTACAATTTTAATATTGTCTGATTAACAAAGGAATTAGGTAGTTTATTTAAGTCAACTGTTAACAGAGAATATGACAGTAACAACGTAACAATTTCGTATATAAAATGAATTCCTCAAAGAGGGTTACAATTTAAAATTACATTACTTATAAAAATTGAAAATTTATTATTCAAATAAATCAGTTATAGTTCAATTACTTTCAACTAGATATTGATATCAAATTATTAGTGAAGTATCCGTTAATATATGTAATTTTTAACAGTGTATAGATGATATATACAAAAAAAACTATATTTCTTATAAATTAGACTATTATCAATTAACTTATTTACTTAAATATACTCTTATAATTTATAATATGAACAATACATTTAAACAAGTATTTACAAAATGGTTAACTGCTAAAACATTATTAAATAAATAGTATTATTCTACTATAAATTTTGAAGTTGTTTTAATTTTGTTATTATTTGGACTAAAGCATTTTCTGCATTTTTTATTTTTAACTACAGTTAATTACAAAACACACTTTGATTTTATGTTGACAATTTTAGTTCATAACTTTAATAAATTTATCACATCGTTTATTAAAATTAAATAATATAGTCAAAATCAAGTCAAATTAATAAACGTTTATTTTAATTAAATACATAATTTAAAAAAAGAGTTCTATTTTCTGGGTTTATCTTGAACAACTACATGTACGTTTAAAAAACTTATTAACTAGTCTTACAGCGCCATCTATTTTCGTATTACTTAGTGAACCAAGACTACAAATAGAATCGCTGTAGAATACTGTCAATAATTCACAAAATCTATAAATTCATTACGAACAGTTACAAACAATTAAACGTTTTCAAACTACGAAAAAATAAATAAACGTAACGATAATAATGTTTTCTGTAACATATTATTAATACAAAACTTTTTTTTCAGTTTAAATATGATATGAAATTTATTATTCAATCTCTAGAAACATAACCTTTATCTTATCGAAGTCAAGCACATTTGATTGAAACATACAAAATCAATTGATTTATGGTGTTATGATGTATTGTTAATACTTTATTATTAAACAAGAAAAACAATGACGGTAAAGCTACTTTTTTTTATAAAAAATTGGTTTAGGGTGCAAAATATATGACTAAAGTCCATCTGTGTTATTGCTGATGAGCCTGTAATATATAATTTAAAAAAATACATTTTGTACACATTATTCCTTGAGAAGCGGCTGGTTTAAAATTAAGCACCACTTTCCTTCAATATACGAAATGTTCTTTCACAAGAATTCATGCTATAATTTCTTTTGTTTAATGTACCCATTGTGGATGCAACCTGCGTCTTACTTGAAAATAAGTTTTAGCTTTTTGCAGTCCCGCGCCGTACATGAGAGCAAAGTCGTGTGGTGCACGACGGCGCCGAGGCGCCGAAAAGAGTCAAAACTGAAAAGTAAAAAAAAGATAAAGCAACAAACAACATTGTCAAAACAAAATTTATAATGACAAAAAAAAACAGTAAGGAATTGCTGAACTCAAATCTGATTTTATTCATATTTGAGTTTGAAATTTCGCTTGTGAGCGAACAAGCGTTTTTTTCCTATCTGAGCTTGCAATGTACGAAACTTTATATATATATATATATATATATATATATATATATATATATATGCCCGATCGATAATTAACTTAGTGAAAAGGTGCATGGGGTAAAAGATATCTGCTTTTGAAACTTTAGCTTTTTGTAGTTTTACAGAATATAGTAATGTGTTTTGTGTTGTGAATTAAGGTAAGTTTATCTAAAATTTATTTTTTATTTTAGATTTATTAAAACATTAAAAGCCAAAAACTTGCATCTCAAAAATCCGTTTATGTTTGATTATATAAACATCATTGTTAATTGAAGTAAATTCAAACAGAATAATTGATAAGCACTAATATTACTATTTATAAAAATTTATAAATCTTGAAATAACTTGAAATATGTATGCGAAAATACTTTGGAGTTTGAGACGTCGAAACCTTTCCATTTTTCATGTATAATTTTTCAATTTGTTTACTTACGTATTATTTTCTTTACAGTATACAGGATGTCAGAAAAAAGAAGAAATTGTCTGGATACCAAAATTTGTGGAATAAAAGAAAAAGAGAGGAAGAACTGGAAAACCATGTCAAAATTACGCATCTACTTTGCCAAATATTAATAACAACAATAATACATCTGAATCCCAATATTCTGAACCTGTACTTGAAACAAATATCAGCACTGATCTTCTAGAAAGCAATCCATCAACATCTTCAAGTTCCGCTGATAATGAGAAATCAACACATTCAAAAATTACTAGAACGGAAAATATGAGTCAACTTTCGAAAGATGCTGCTCTATGGCCAAAGAAATCACGTCCTAATAATATTCAAGAATTAGTAGAACCAAACATTGCAGAACGTTGCCCTGCTCATTATCAAAACAGAAAGGATATTTATCTGAGAGATAGTTTGTAGTCGGAGCGTAAGTTTTTCAATAGTTACTTTTTTAGAATTTTATCGAACAAAGAAAAAAATGAGCGTTTTTGGTTGTTGTATTCCGCAACAAAAAATTCACTTTACTGCTTGTGTTGCAATTTTTTAATTGACAGCGATTTAAAGTCTGTTCGCCTTAGTGATGAATCTGGTTATAATGACTGGCAGCATTTAAGTGAACATTTAAACATTGATGAAAAGAGCAAGTTACATATCAAAAATGTTCTAAAATTGCTAGATTTTTCTAACCGTTTTAATAAAAATGAAATAATGAATTCTGAAATTCAAAATGTAATAAACAGAGAAACTAAATACTGGCAAGCTGCAAGGAAGAATTTTCTACGTGATTCAGTTTTTAGGTCAGCAAAATTTAGCTTTTCGTGGAAGTAGTAAAAAGTTGTTAGAGAAAAACAATGGTAACTTTTTAAAATGCATAGAAATGATTTCGAAATTCGAAGTAATCAACTTGATTGGTGAAAATATCAAATCCAACTAAATCTAACTAAAAGGACAAAATATTATTCCATATTATTAGACTGTACGCCTGACTCTAGTCACCAAGAACAAATGTTAGTTTATATAAGATTTGTTAATTTAAGACTGCGTTTTAAGTATGGTGGGTTGCCTAAAATATAGCATTTTTATGTAGTCGCCGTTTTATACCTTTTTCAAAATTAAAAACGAATATTTATGTTTGTATTAATGGAAACTGTAAAAACCATAGTTTGGTGTGTTTCTATGCAACCATAGATCCTTCGACGTGGAGGATAGGCAACAACTCAGAAATCAAACTCTGTCGTAATTGTGACTACGTTTCGTTGGCTATTGTGCCAACTTCATCAGGCCAATCTAACAATGGAATGTTTAATTTCTGCCCAAATATACATAAAATTAAAACATGGACAAAGTAGGAAACCACGAAGACATATAACCTTATACGACACAAACATAACCCACACGTAAGCTGAATCTCAATGATTTGAGAAGCATAATAGTCAAACATCTTAATACCGATTTAATGCAACGTAACTTACAACCATATCTTCAACAGTTTAAAGAAGAATTACAACAAGGTTTACAACAAACTATACAACAAGAACAGCCACAACAAGTAAACGACTTGTATTCGGAAACTGTATTGTACTTGGATACAATACGCTCATGTCGACTGAATTGGTTTACAAATTTATGATGCAGTCGGCAATTATTACGTTTGTAGAAACTACTCCCAAACATGGTGACCGTACCAAACGATTACTGGCTTTATATGTACATAAATAATAACCAACACGACGTTAATACGGTAGTCGGGTAAACTTTGAAAAAGAACGATACAATTTCTATTCGGCTACGTAATCCAATTGAAATCTTACTTAAAATAGCATTTTATCTCAAAGTTTCTATTATTACTTCCATCGACGCATGATGTAGTTTAAAAGGTCGGTTAATGTATAGACACTCTAATACTGATCTGTCATGTCAACGATTAAAGAAAACGTCGTTAACGAACTTCATGCACCTATTAGAAAAACGTTTAAGCGCAGGCGAACAATTCTAAAAGGTTTAATGGATGGATTATTCCTAAATTTAAAGAAGGTGATCACGTCCGCGTTAGCAAGATTACACATGCTTTTACAAAAGGTTACAAACCTAATTGGTCATACGAAACTTTTCGTGTTTCAAAAGTTCAAAATTCTAATCCCAGAACATACATACTAAAAGATTCTATGGGAGACTTTATTCTAGGCGGATTTTACGAAAAATAACTACAACGAGTCAAACACCCAGATGTTTATTTGGTAGAGAAAGTACTTCGACGAAAAGGAAAAAGAGTCTATGTTAAATGGATGAGAATAAATTCTAAGCATAATTAAATGGATATTAAATAACAATGTTATATATGTGGTAGTTCGATATTTATTTACAGATGTATTATTTTTAATATATAACTACTATCGACAGCAACAGCTTTAATAAACATTTACATTTTAGTACTCAATTATTAAATAACACAATAACATATAACGATTTATGGTAATCTTGTTAAAACGCGTTGAGCAACATGTCAAGACATTTATCTATTTTGTTTTCCTCTTCAGCTTCTGTTGTATCATCTTGTTACCCCACGCCAGCGTGTGATGACCATCCTTCAATACATTACGCTTGTCGTGTCGTGCCGAAAGTACAATTTTATTTTTAAGTTTGGTGTACATCGTATGCAAATATGTAAATGCATTTCTCTTCTTTTACCACTTGTTTGTAGTCACTTAATGTTAAATGTTTTTTTATTACGTATTGTTTTACGCCTTTAGCTTTTTTTATTATTTCCGACAGCAATTGTACACAATACGCTTTGGCTACAGTTCCTACAAACAATGTTTCCAGCGTATTCGTCTTTCATTCTTTCTAATACTGGTTTTCTACGAGGATATTATCGAAGGGATAATTTGATGTGTCAAACTTATCTATATCGTTCTTCACGTCTTCGTACACGTTTTCGGTGTTTATCTCCAATATTAACGAATCTGTATCTGTATATAATAAGTAAATTCGTACATAACCGTCTTAGGCAATTCCAGAATAGCAAATCCCACATATTATACTTAACTTCCAAAATGTTCGTTTCTACGGCTACTAAATTAATTATCCATTCCGATTGTCTAAATTTTAATACTCGATGATTTAAACCGTGACGAAGGCATTGCTTCAGATTTACGCAATGTATTATTGTTGGAAAAACAAACGCTCGATCTTCTTCAAAGAGTGGGGGGGTAGACAATTGTATATTTACATCCCTTGTTTAAGGGTCCTATGTAGCAAAATTTGGATATAAGAATATTAATGTACATCTAAAAACCTTTTTGCGGCTATACTAATTACGTTTAAGTAGAGTTCAATGTTTATATCTGTGTGTAACAAATACTTCTAGGCCGGAGATATGTTTGTTTTTAATTTTTTTTTACAGTACTGTGATTATTTGTTAATTAGTCTAAATCGTAAAATCCATTTTGCGCTTATACGAAATAGAATATCATTTATATATCATGCTTACTAGATGCATAATTACATAATCTAGCGCGCTGATTTTCTCAAATTTAAAAATATTCATTTAAAAAGTAATAATTGAATAAAAACAATATCATTTTTAGGCAACCAACGTTGCAAACAATTACAATTTTTGGTATATTTAGCATGATTTACAACACCTTTAAGAAATAGCAACATACTGACAACCACCTGCTGTGATAATCTGACAATCCCTTCGCTTTTGTAAACTACGACTGTTATGTAAAAGAAATGTTCAAATATACTAGTACATTTAAATGAAGAAATTGTTTTATTGAATTAAAAAAAAATCATTTCAATGATATAACGGTTCTTTTTTTGCCCTTATGATGGTCTACTTCTTTTTATAATTTTATTCAAAAAAACCTGATTAATAAACAATTTTTGTCTGAATTTTTAGAAAAATGTAACTCCTTTGTATTAAACAAGTTTTTTGTCTATGTATGTACAATGGAAAGATTATTTATACAATACTTAGTTAGTTACCTGTAGTTGTAGACGGAAGACACTCACTTGTTTTTATCACTAGTTGTTGTTTAAATTTAAGTTTTCTGAATAAAATAATTAGTAAAAGTTTATTGTGTGAAAAAATACCTGTGAATCGTTTTGCAAATAATGGGTGACAATCTCAAAATAAGAAAAACGTGTGGAGCTAAGCGTAAAAGCCGAAAATTAATAATGAAACGCGCCTGGAAAAGGAAACGGTAAGAATCTCTAGTTTAAATTAAACATTAATTAAATGTACTCTATACTGGCTTATTAGCTGCTATGAATACAATACTATTTTCGATAAGGTTAAAAGAAAGAAATTACTGATTTCATATAATATAAAATCAATATTATAACAAATAAATAAACTTGCAGTAAACTTTATAACAATACTTGTAACATTTTGGAATGAGTCAAAAACTGTTCATTTTGAATCAAGCTAGTTTTGAATGCATTATATAATTTAGAAGTTTGAGTTTAAATTTAAATTATTTTTAGCCAAGAGGATTCTCAAGGGATTGACAATCTTGATTATGGTAATGTGGAATTACCTGAATTAGAGGTAGAAACCGAAGCTTTGCCAGACCCAGGTGGAAACATCCACGGCAAACGAATCGTTAGTATTCAACACTTGTAGAAGTCTTTAAAATTACTAAAACACTCTGGATTTGGGTGTGATTTTTACGATTACGAAATTACATCTGAAGTACGCCATGGACTTCAAAGTACTTTTTATGTAAAATGTAATGTGTGTAATTTAAAAAATTCTTTTACTACTACAGATATAGTACAAGAAGTGAATATAAATAAAGCTGCTGTATGTGGAATGTATTCTATTGGCATAGGTTACACTCAGCTCACAGAATTATTGGCTGCAATGGACGTCCCAAATATGTCATCGCATTCTTACGCAGTACACGAAGAAAGTGTACAGACTGTAATTAAACAAAATCTTTATGAAGATCTGTTGGAAGCGGGCAAAGAAGAAGCCGCTTTAGCAATTGAACAGGGGGAAATAGATAAAGACGGCACTCCATTAGTTACTGTAATTTTGGACGGAGCTTGGAGCAAGCGCTCATACAAAACAAATTATAATGCAGCTTCTGGTGTAGCGTCTATAATTGGAGCACGCACCAAAAAAATGTTATATGTTGGTGTTAAAAATAAATTTTGTCGTGGATGTCAAAATCAGTTATATAATAATAAAGACAAGAGTTTGAAACCGCATAAGTGTTTTAAAAACTGGAATGGAACATCGACCGCAATGGAGTCAGCAATAATTGTTGAAGGTATAAAAAAATCATTTAGCATGCACGGTTTAAAATATTCAAAAATTATTGGGGACGGCGACAGCAGCGTAACGAGAAAAATACGTGAAACAAAACCGTATGGACATGATTTTTTTATAGAAAAAATTGAGTGCAAAAATCATCTGTTAAGAAATTTTTGTAGCAGAATTAGAGAATTGGCGAAAACACCAAAACTGAATCCAAAAATTAGACTTTTTTTGAAAAATAATGTTACTATACTACGATTGCGAACAGCGATTGTGAGTGCGACTAAATACAGAATGAGTTGTAATATGCCAATGTATCAAAAAATAAAGGAATTAAGAGATGACATTATAAATGGCCCTCAACATATTATGGGATGTCATAAAAACTGTTTAAATTTATGTGGAGAATATAAATATTTTTGTCAAGGCCCAAAAGTTGGAGAAGAAAATCTTTACAACTTATTTATTCAGAGTAGCATTACTGAAGAGTTTAGCAAAATCTTGAATCGAATTGCGAATCACGCGTCTAGTTTATTAGTGTATTGTGATACAAATGCTGCAGAAAGTTTTAATAGCCAAATTAATAAAACTGTAGGTAGTAAACGAATTCACTTTAGTTTAAAGGGGAGCTACGAATATAGATGTTATGCTGCTGCATCAAACTATAATAAAAAACCGTTTGTGCTTTATGCACAAAGAAAATGAATGGCAATAATCCATTAGGGTTTTACACAACAAAAATATTTCGAAAAATCCAAAATATTGTTACTAAGAAACAACGCGTGAAAAGAAAAAGAAAAACTTTTAGTGAAGATTGCGATTATGGAGCTACAGAATGTGATGTAACAGACGATAAAGCTGATTATGATTACGAAAATCTGAAAAAGATTTTTTTGGATAAATTGAATTTAGCTGATATAAAGAATATAGAAATACGAACAAGAGGCCAATCGACAAACCCAGAGTGGTTCCGAGAAAAATCCATTAGATTAACTGCGAGCAATTTTGGTAAGATATGTAAAATGCGAGTAACTACTTCTACGCGTTCAACTGTAAAGACAATTTTATATCCAAAAAGTATTATTGTTAAATCATTAGAATATGGTATATTAAATGAGAAAACGGCAATAGATCATTTTTGTGTAACATTTAATAAAGTTGTACAAGAATGTGGTTTATTCGTCGATCAAGATTATAAATATTTAGCAGCTTCACCGGATGGCTTAGTAGATACAAATGCCATAATCGAAGTAAAATGTCCTTACACGGCTCGTAATGTTGATATACGTGAAGGAATAAATGAAAATTTAATTACGTTCTTATACATAGACTCAAACAGTGAAATTAAATTAAAAGAAAATCATTGTTACATGTACCAAATACAAGGTCAGTTACGAATAACTCAAAGGTGTATGTGTTACTTTGTAATATTTACAAAAAAAGATATTTTATGTTTGATTATTCACAAAGATGACAATTTTTGGTTAAAAATGTTACCAAAATTAGAAAAATTTTATTTCTCTGCAATTTTGCCAGAAATTGTCGATTCTCGTATATATCGAAACTTACCAATTAGGAATATTTTAGTAAAAGATCTTTAATCTAATCCTCAATTTTATTTTATAATACATATATCTGTGGATGTTATTGTTTGTATTGTTAGTTATGTGTATTTTTTATAATTATAAAAATACAAACAGAAATTGTAAATTGTGTATATTTTTTTACAACAGAACATTTATTTAAATACAAGAAAGCTGTTATTCAAGTAAACTAATAAATACTATACTTTGCTCAAGTGTATTTAAAAGCTTATCTGGTTTCGGTAGTGCCCCCCGTCGAGAAAAGGGTGACAATGATATTTTAATAACTTTCTGTATTCTGGGTTGCCTACTACAGAAATTGAAATATTTGTTCACTACATAGGACCCTTAAGTACAGTATTCTTGTAACGGTCGTTCTGCCATCAACATGCTTTAAGTTAAATAAAGTAATTATTTTTTAATACAGTGAGTGTTCATTATTATTATTATTATTATTGGTTATTGCGCCATAAAGCAATTGGTCCTTCGAGAAATTTAAATTAAGTGCTAACAAACAAAACATTTTGGTCCTAAGAGCCAGATTAATTAGTGATAAAGAAGGAAAATTAGTTATTGAAGATAAATTGAAGATTATCAAGAAGCTATTCTGAGGTGGTGTAGTTGACGACATCGAGGCAGCTAAAATTATTAATCAAATCAAACAATTAAGTCCAGTCCTTTTATTCCGATTTCCGATTATTATTATTTATTGCGATTGTGCGAGTATTGTTATTAATTGTATTAAAATGACTGATTCAAGCGATTCTGTTGATTCAAAATTATTATTAAATAAACGAAAACAAATTAAAGCTCAGTTAACTAGATTTCAGACCTATATTAGCACATTTGATGAAAAACCAAATATAATCGATTTGAAAAATAGATTAAGTAAAGTAGAACCATTGTGGTCCGAATTTGATTCAATTCAAAGTCAAATTGAGTGTTTAGAAATACATGATAGTTTAGATGTTAGGGAAGAATTTGAAAATAAATATTTCGAAAATACTAGTAAGGCTAATGAATTAATTATTAAGTATGAGTCTCAATCTAGCAATAGGTCTCATAGTAATACGGTTCATACATTTACTGAGCCAAACCAAATTATTAAATTACCGACAATGAATTTGCCAGAATTCAGCGGCAAATATGATGCATGGATGAATTTTTACGATACTTTTAATTCTATTATTAATTCTAATGAAACATTAAGTAACGTACAACGATTTTATTATTTAAAGTCGTCGCTTAAAGGAGAAGCGGCAGATTTATTGAATTCGCTAGAAGTTTCTGATTCAAATTATTCGGTAGCATGGCAGTTATTAAAGGACCGTTACGAAAACAAAAAATTAATTATTAACACCCACATTAAAGAAATATTCAATCTTTCGCAAGTAGTAAGGGAATCGCATTCAGCATTAAGAACTTTAATTGATAATGTCAATAAACATTTAAGAGCGCTCACTAATTTAGGGTTACCCACGGATAGTTGAGATATACTTTTAATTTACATCGCATCAAATAAATTAGATTATAGAACCAAACAATTATGGGAAGAACAATCAATTAAAAATAGAAGTTTGCCAACTATTAAAGAATTTATAAATTTTGTTAACAATAGGTCGCAAGTATTAGAAGGTACTTCTAATAATTCATTTAACAAACAGTCACCAAGGCAATACACGATGAATCATTTTGTTTCAAAGGAAGTCCTTTGTGTTTTATGTAAGAAGGACGGTCATTTACTATTCCAATGTAAACATTTCTTAAAACTTACCATTCAAAACAGATGGGATACCATTAAAAGATTAAAACTCTGTTTAAAATGTTTTAAACCAAACCATTTTAATCTTCAATGCAAAGCTTTAAATTGTAAATATTGTAACTTACCACACAATACACTAATGCATGAACATAACAATCAGACAGGTAGAAATGTTTTAAGTTTAAAAGGAAACAATAATATCCAAGACAATGCAAATTTAGAAAGCGGCGAAGGTCCAAGTTCTAGAAACAATTTAACAATTGCAAACACCTGCGTTCAAAAAAATCCATTTGTTTTATTATCAACTGCATCAATTAGTATTCAAGACAAGGGTGGTGATTACGTACGTTGCCGAGCTTTATTGGACTCGGGGTCGCAATCGAATTTTATTACAGAAAACTTATTTAAAAAATTAAAATTAGATTATATTAAAGTTAATAGTTCAATTTCAGGAATTAGTCAATCTCTTACACATTTGAAATATCAAACTAAAACGGTTACTAAATCTCACTACAACCATTTTCATTGCGCTTTATCATTATTAGTAATCAAAGACATTACGGGTAAGATTCCGGATTGTGACATAGATGTAGGTATATTTAATATTCCTGATAATATACATTTAGCAGATCCGAACTTTCATTTATCAAAAGGTATTGATGTTTTGTTAGGAGCAGAATTGTTTTGGAAATTGCTGTCGGTAGGACAAATACAAACTAATGATAATGTGACTTTGCAAAAAAGTAAATTAGGTTGGTTAGTTGGGGGATCATTAAGCGAATTAGAAAATACTAATGTGGCATTATATGTGTCTAATCTAAAACTAGAAACTCAATTAGAAAAATTTTGGGCTATTGAAGAGAACGAAGAAAGAAAAAATTTTAGTGAAAATGAACTTTATTGCGAAGAGCATTTTATAAAACATTTTAGGTACGATAATTCCGGTAGATGTACAGTAAAATTACCTATGCGGGACGAACGTATTAGATTTGAAAGTAATTTAGATATCGCGGTAAAGAGATTTAACCAATTAGAGAGGAGATTAGTTAGGGACTTAGAATTTAAAGAATTGTATTTAGAATTTATGAAGGAATATGAAGCTCTTGGGCACATGTCCAAGATTAATCCTAAAGAAAAAGATGAAAACTTGTATTATTTACCCCACCATGGCGTGTTAAAGCAATCCAGCTGTACGACAAAATTAAGGGTTGTATTTGACGCGTCGGCCAAGACAAATTTAGGTTATTCGCTAAACGATAAATTAGTGGTAGGACCGTGTATACAGGATGATGTTTTTTCAATTCTAATTAGGTTTCGTAAACATAATTTTGTAATTAAGGGAGATATAGAAAAAATGTATCGCCAGATTAACGTTTCGGAAGATCAACGTAATTTGCAGCGGATCATTTGGCGGAAACATCCGTCCGAAGAACTGCAACATTATCAATTAAATACTTTAACTTATGGTACAGGGCCAGCATCATTTTTAGCAACTAGGTGCTTACGCCAGATAGGTTTAGATAATGCAGCACATTTTCCCTCAGCCAGTAACGTTATAGTAAACGATTTTTATATGGACGATCTATTAACGGGAGCATTCACGGAAAAGGACGCTATCGAATTAAAGGTTCAATTAAGTACAATATTAAAAAACGCGGGTATGAATTTAAGACAGTGGGCATCAAATAGTTCAAATATTATTAAAAAAGGGGTTGACAATAAACACGATTTAGAGGAACATTATGTAATTAATACAGAAACCAACTCAACGTTAGGATTACTTTGGAATATAAATACAGATTATTTTAGTTATGGTTTAAATATAGAAAATGTGAATAGAAAAATTACAAAAAGATCTATTTTATCGATTAGCGCTAAAATTTTCGATCCGCTGGGTTTAATCGGGCCAGTCATCACATCTGTAAAATTAATCATGCAAAAATTGTGGAAAGAAAAATTAAATTGGGATGAATCGGTGCCGATGAATATACATACAGAATGGTTAAATATTAAAACTAAGCTAAATTATATAAAAGGTATAAAATACCCTAGGCAAGTAACTATTAAAAATTACGTAGATTTAGAACTACACGGGTTTTGCGACGCGTCATTAACTGCGTATGGTTGCTGCATCTATATCCGTAGTAAGAATGCCGAAGGTAAGGTGCAATGTAATTTATTATGCTCTAAATCTAAAATTGCCCCAATAAAACCATTGACTGTTCCCAGATTGGAGCTCTGCGGAGCAGTCTTATTAGCAAAATTAATGCAAAAGGTAATTAAATCATTTGATACAAAATTTTCTAGTATTAGGTATTGGTCAGATTCTACAATCGTGTTATCGTGGTTAAATAGTGATCCTAGCACGTTTCAAATATTTGTAGGAAACAGAATTAACGAAATACAAAAAATAAGTAGCGCCGATCACTGGCACCATGTAAAAACTCAAGATAACCCAGCTGACTTGATTTCGAGAGGTGTAGGGCCGGAAGGGCTATTAAATAATAGGAAATGGTGGCATGGTCCTGATTGGCTAAATTCGGAGAAAAATTATGCGATTTCAACTTTAGAAAAATTATCAAATTTACCAGAAATACGCCACAATTGTTTATTTACGACAAATAATGATGTTAAGGAATGGTCATTGTTAACTAAATATTCTAACATTAATAAGTTACAAAGAGTACTAGCGTACGTGCTACGCTTTATACAAAAAATTTGTAAAAATAAAGAAACAATGACTAACGATTTAACTTTACTCGAGTTGAGAAACTCTTTTCACAATCTCATTATAATAACGCAAAAACAATATTTTGGAAATGAAATTGTAGCGCTCCGAAATTCGCGCGATCTACCCAAAAACAGTTGCCTTTTGTCCTTGAATCCGTTTATTGATAAAAATGGAGTATTAAGAGTAGGGGGGAGATTAAATAAAATGTTATTAAGTAATGTCGATTATAAAAATCCTATCATATTACCTTTAAGGAGTGTTTTAACAGAATTAATTGTAGTTGAAGAGCATAGACGGAATTTACACATCGGGGTTCAAGGTACGTTAGCCAGTGTGCGACTAAAATATTGGCCACTTCATGGCCGTAGTACGGTAAAACGTATTATTCATAAATGCATCACTTGCGCGAGATTTAGTCAAAGGAAGGTTGCGCCCATAATGGGAGATTTGCCTATTGAAAGAATCCAGCCAGCCCGTCCATTCACACATACAGGAGTTGATTACGCAGGTCCATTTTTAATTAAAGATGGAAAGCTGCGTAACCGAAAAATCATTAAGGCATATTTATGTATTTTTGTTTGTTTTGCAACTAAGGCGGTGCATTTGGAGCTGGCTGGTGACTTGTCCACAAACGCATTTTTAAACGCATTTAAAAGATTTATTGCTAGAAGGGGAATTTGTACAACAATTTATTCCGACAATGGCACAAATTTTGTAGGTGCCAATAGAGAGTTAAAAAATGTAATTAACGTGTTAGTAGACAAAAAATTCGACCATTTTTTCGAAACGAACGTAATAGAATGGAAGTTTATTCCCGCGAGATCTCCACATTTCGGAGGATTATATGAAGCCGCAATCAAATGTGCTAAATCAATCATGAAAAAAATTATCTCTAATCAAGCATTAACCTTCGAGCAGTTAATAACAATATTTGCCCAAGTCGAAGCCGTACTAAACTCCAGACCCTTATATCCTTTATCAAACGATCCTCATGATTTAATCGCATTGACTCCTGGACATTTTTTAATTGGTCAACCAATGACTCAATTACCTCAACGCGACGAAACCAGTATGCCGACAAATTCGGTAAATCATTTCAAACTTATTACTCAAATGTACCAACACTTTTGGCATCGTTGGAAAAAAGAGTACATAAATACGCTGCAAGAACGTGGAAAATGGAGAACATCTAACGTCAGTAACTAAATCAAGATTTGTGATTTGGTGCTCCTAAAAGACGAGTTCACTCCTCCCATGTTGTGGCCGTTAGGCAGAATTGTGGAATTGCATCCAGGTAGTGACGGTGTTGTGCGAATTGCGACAATAAAAACGGCAAAAGGTTTAGTGCGACGAGCAATAGTGAAATTAAGAGTGCTACCTATAAGTGAAAATAAAAGTGATTTAACCTCTAATGGAAACTAATTAATAAGTTAATGTAAGGCTTGTAAGCATTATGGACAATTCGTAAATTCATGAAATTATTTTTTGGTTTAAGTCATTATCATGTTGTTTTTTTTTATTAGTTTGTAGATATTCCAGCTTACTACTGAAGTTGTTTTGATTTGCTTTGTATTGTTATTGTGTATTAGTATTGTATTCTGTGTACCTTATGTAATTAGAATAAGATTGACTTTGAAATTAATATTTCAAGGCGGGGTGGATGTTGGAAAAACAAACGCTCGATCTTCTTCAAAGAGTGGGGGGGTAGACAATTGTATATTTACATCCCTTGTTTAAGTACAGTATTCTTGTAACGGTCGTTCTGCCATCAACATGCTTTAAGTTAAATAAAGTAATTATTTTTTAATACAGTGAGTGTTCATTATTATTATTATTATTATTGGTTATTGCGCCATAAAGCAATTGGTCCTTCGAGAAATTTAAATTAAGTGCTAACAAACAAAACAATTATATATTTTATCTTGTCATACAAATTTCGGGATATCGCAAGTCTACTTCGAATACATATCCTGCGTATGCATCGTCTGCGATATCAAAAATAGACAACTGTTTGATTTCAGGTTTCGTTAGCCATCTAAAGTTTCCGGTTGGTAATTTACGACGCATCGCGTGCCCATATAATTTTGTAGCGTCTAAGTACAGTATGTAAAATGATGGTTTTGCGTTGTCGTATTTAGTAAGGAACATATTGTTAGCTATAGCCATACGTTTGCTACACATACTCACCCCGCCACGCACATCCTTTTTGAAAAAGTGTAACATATCGATATCGATTAGCAAGTCTAGTTTAACACCAGTCATTTGTAATAAAGCGTCTCAACCAAACCCTGGAGCCGTAAAGTAATGACAAGGATCTAACTTATAGTATTGAAAACATATTGTGCGAAAATTTTCAGAAACGTATGCCAACATCAATACGTCCGACACTACATACACGTCACTATAATTACCTATTGTTATACACTTATAAATGTTCAGTGCTAATTTGGCTCGTGCATAATTTTCTTCCGAAACGTGTTCGTCGTTCGTTCAATGTGTCGTAGAAGTTTTTGCTATCGGGTAATTTTGTAACAAGTTTTTCAAATGCATCTACATAGGAATACGGAAATACTCCTTTCTGACGGACTAAATGAAATTTGCAATCTTTGGAAAACTATTTTCTAGTTTCTATGCATTGATTGTCTTTAGATACAAATCAAGTTTTTTTAACGATGAAGCCATAAATCTAAACAAATCTACAAATCTTAGCTTTATAAATAGCTTCTGCTTTTTTCCATTACAATTGGTTACATCATCCACGTGCACTTTTTTCGGAAAACTTATATACTTTTCTTTGTCTTGAGCAATTACGTCTACTTCTTTTTTAAAGCAATATCCTTTACTAGCATGTGACTCTCGTAATTAGAGAGATTAAGAAAAAAAATTGCTAGAAATCTTGGGATTTCGTAATTTATATTACACACCGAATGAGCTGGACCACGATATAAACCAGTAAGATGATCGTGGTCGTATACTTTCTCCTCCATGATGCACACTTTTTCGCAACTGTGACAATAATCAGCGTTAATGTGTGACAATTGTTCCGAATCGATTAAAGGCGCCATAAGTTTTTTTGACAAAGAATCGTCGTAACAGCATTTAATATAATAAGCAAACGAAAACGGTTTGTGTTTGTAGGATCGTACTGTGTACGACGAATTATTCTCTATGTTTATGTTTGCTTCTAAGTTTTCTACAATTGGTTTTAATATCGCTTCAAAATCGGCATACACTAAAACGGTAACTTCATCTGTTTTTCAAAATTTTCGAATTGTAATACGTTTTTTCTCACTGTCCATCTGTCTTTATTGATTTTTGTTATTGTCGTTGGCAAGGCCACTTTCACTTTGTTGCAATCGTCATTTTGGTGCCGAATAAGATTCGTTTCGTTCGAAAAATGCACTAAACATCCTTCATAAATATATTTTTCATGTCCGTTACGGGATGCTTGCGATGAAATTAATTGAGATAAGTTTTTGATCCAGTAGTATTTTTATTATCATCATTTAGAAGCAATAAATTTAGGTGTCGCGCTAGTTTTTGTTCACAAACGTACAAAGTGACAATATGTAGAGTCATTGCTTGAATATCGCTGTTAAAATATTCATTAATACCAATTTTTCGAAATGTTATTTAATTTTTCAAACGCAGGTACGTTGCACAATTGCATGGGAAACTTTACTTCAGAATCATTCAATTCGATTTACCGATAGTCAGGATACGACGTAGTTCTTTGTGGTAAACCTGTTGGTTCGTACAAAGTGGACGTTAATACGGCCCATGCGAAACAAGCATTGTCGGCATTTTGAACATTAATCACAGCATGCTTAGCTTTAATGGCATACGGAAGACCAATATATAACTTGATCCTTTAATTGGATTATATTTGTTCAAGTTAATTTCCATGTATATAATTTCGACTAAAAACCATCCTGAATCTCTGTTTAATTTCTTCCACAAACACTCCATACATATCGTATAAGTTGGACGCTTTACTAATAATCTTATTTTTGGTGTTAAACTACTCTGTTTCTGTGTCCATTTTTGTTGCTAAGAAATAAACCGCAAAACATTCTATATTCACTTTTATAGATCCATGAACACCAATAGTGTTTTGAATTAGACTTGAGCTTTTTCACAAATAACATAGCCAAATTCGTCAATGTCCACAATCTGTCGATTTTCGCTAATTCTGTAACTTACTATCTTGCCTCCAAACGCACCAGTTATTTTTTCTACTCCATTATCGATGACGGTAAAAGCTCTTCTTTTATGAGCGTTGTTTCGTAAGTGCGCAGAGTAACACTGTATTCTTACGTGTTCCTCACATAATTCGCACCACACGTCATTCGAACTATGACTACCACCACTTTCTACTTTGAGTCTCTTTGCGAACCACGCTGACATCTGATGTCTCTTCAAATTATCATGACGCGAAAATGTTTTTTTACAATATTCACATTCCATTTTGCAAAAATTAAATTGCGTTGTTTCACTATTAAACCACAATTCCAACTTAAATGATCCCTCACTCCGTTCAACTTAAACAGTAGCACCACACTCGTATACTAAGTGGGGAGAGTACTTATTCTACATACAAGTAAATACATATAATGTAAAAGTAAAGTCAAACAGAAAACAAATTTTAACGACCGCAATATAATGTGCAAATGTGCACAAGCAGGGGTGGGCAGTCACAAAATACTTGTATTGAAAATACAGTATTTTTTGTATTTCGTATTTGAAATACTGAGTTATGGGTATTTTATATTTCGTATTTGAAATACATTATTAAATGTATTTTGCCCAACACAATATTACAACAGGTTTTAAAATACCGTTCTGATTCGTTCAAAAAATCTGGAAATGTTTGAACTGACTAGGGCTTGGCAACCAAAACATTAAAACTATTGTTGATTTAAACAATAACACTAAGAAAAAGTTTGTTTAATTAAAAAAGTTAGAATATAAAATACTGAACATAAAATAAGGTGACACATGAACTTACTACAAATACAAAAAGGTAACTGACGCTCTGACGCTACAGTGATCAATCGTATCAACATAAGTACTCCAAAAGGTTGGGACAAAACATTAGGGATATTTTGTATTTTCATCACTTCCTCCCAAAATATTGTAACTATTGTTTTTCAGAACACACATGCCGAGTAAGCATCTCAGCTTTTCATATTTAACACGAGGTAACGACTTGGTGAACATATCCGCCACTTGGTTAACTCCACTGATGTGTTGAATGTTCATTTCACCTGCATTGAACGTTTCACGAATGAAATGAAATTTGATGTCTATGTGCTTTGACCTCTTATGAAATTCTGGATTCTTAACTAGTTTGATAGCACTAAGGTTGTCAATGAAGAGAGTTGGAGCACAATTTTCACCTGTTAGCTCCTGAAATAGCCTTTTAAGCCAGATTATTTCTTTGACTGCCTCGCTGGCTGCAATGTACTCTGCTTCCATAGTTGATAATACTATGCAGGGCTGTTTTCTGTTGCACCAGTATATTGCACCATCCTGATTAGTACAAACAACTCCACTCCTTGAACGCCTTGTTTTGCTGTCTCCGGCATAATCGGCGTCACTATATGCTAGAAAACCGTGATTCTCGCTTGTACCTCGGTACAGGATACCGTAATCCATTGTACCTTTTAGGTAGCGAAAAATCCTCTTCACCTCCTTCCAATTTGAAGCTTTTGGGCTGTCTAGCGATTCAGATGCCAGGCTTACGGCATAACTGATGTCGGGCCTTGTAACTACAGCCAGGTACATGAGACTACCGACCGCCTCACGATATGGGACTCCATTTGCTGGCGAATCGTCCTCGATAGTGCTTGTTTGGGACGGTGTTGTCACAGCGTTCGACTCATCCATGTTGAACCGCTGCAGAATTTTGTTTGTGTAGACCCTTTGATCTAAAAAATATGAACCACAAATTAATTTTGAAATCTGTATCCCTACAAAATAATTTGTCGAGCAGATTGTAGTTTGAAACAGTTTATCTCCACATTATTTGTCCCGACAATTAGTCCATCATCCACATAAAGTGCAACAAATAATTTGGACACACTTGTCATTTTCACAAATAGACATGGGTCTGCCACACTTTGCACAAATTGTAAGTTACATAAAAAGTCAACAAAACGCTTATTCCAACATCTTGGTGCCTGCTTTAACCCATATAGACTGCGTTTCAGTCTACAAACGCGACCACTTCCATCGTCGAAACCATCAGGCTGCTTCATGTAAACCTTCTCCTGTAGAATTCCATATAAAAACGCAGTTTTAATATCGAATTGCTTCAACTGCATCCTTTCAGAGGAGGCAACACTTAGCATGGTTCGTATGGTGTCGAAACGAACTACCGGACTAAACGTTTCACCATAATCGACTCCAGCCTTCTGCGCAAACCCTCTTGCAACGAGTCTCGCTTTATATCGATCAATAGATCCATCGGGTTGGTATTTAATTTTCAGCACCCATCGATTTTGGATTAGCCGTTGATGTGGTGGTAAATCTACAAGATCCCAAGTGTCGTTTTGTCGCAACGAAGCTAGTTCTTTACACATAGCCTCTAGCCATTTCTCCCCTTCTGTTGTTTTCATAGCCGCCGTGTAGGAATCTGGAATGTTTTCCGCTAGGTACACGTAATCGCGTAAATATGCTGGTCTATTAATTTTACGTCGTCCTGCACCACTGTCGTCTTCGCGTGACATCGTTGGGGCAACATCATCCTCAACCGCTTCCTCTGAAGTTGTGGGTACAACTTCTTCTTCCTCCGAACTAGTGGTTTTCAGTTTAATTTCATGTAGTTTCGTTTTTTACATGAACAATGGGAGTTTTTTCTTCATATTCTAAAAACAATTTTCCATTCTCTTTTAGAAGCTGTTCTTCTTTGAAAATAACTTCTCTGCTTCGAACAACCTTCTTCTCAGCCTCTATATAGATTCGGTAACCATCTTTTTCTCCGCAGTATCCTACGAATCTTCCAGAAACGCTCTTTCTGTCCCATTTTCGTCTCTTTTCGTTTGGTACATGTACAAAACACTCTGTACCAAAAAATTTCAAATGATCAAGTTTCATATTATTGTTACCTAACCATAATGCAGCAGGCGCCTTGTCCTCAACGGGTGTGTGGCCGGTTTTATTTAAAATGTACGCCACTGTGTTAACAGCTTCCGCCCACAGTTTTATCGGAAGGTTCTTTGTATGAATCATTGACCGCGCACACTCGACTAGTGTCCTATTTTCCCGTTCCGAAACCCCATTCTGTTCATGAGTATATGGCATGATCACTCGAAAATTAATTCCGTTTAATTCTAAAATGTCTTTCACACTCAAATTACCGAACTCTTTTCCGCCGTCACTTAAGAATTCTTTTATCTTATGTCCAGCAGTTTTCAGCTTCGTATGACTTTTTCGCTGCTTCAGACAATTGTTCTTCACCAGGTGGGTCCGGAATGGCTCTGTCGCCCATCACGAGATCCAATACTTCCTGATGTCGAAGTAACAACTCTATTTGTCTTCGCCATCGACTCCAATTTCTTGTGTCTTCAAGTTTTTCTATCTGTGCCTTGAAATCCATACCGAACACACAAAAAAACGCAAAATAGAATCTAACACGTGCAGCAACCTAACCTCGTTTTTTTTTAACCCGTTATCTTAGCTACGCAGATACAAACGAACTGAGCACATAACCTATTGTTGATTTAAACAATAACACTAAGAAAAAGTTTGTTTAATTAAAAAAGTTAGAATATAAAATACTGAACATAAAATAAGGTGACACATGAACTTACTACAAATACAAAAAGGTAACTGACGCTACAGTGATCAATCGTATCAACATAAGTACTACAAAAAAATAGGGACAAAACATTAGGGATATTTTGTATTTTCATCAAAAACGATTCCCCCCATCCTAGATGGAAAATTATATCTAATTCAGAAAAAAAAGTCAAAGCAAAATGTTTAATGTCTAAACAAAAAGATAAAATAATTAGTGGAACTCTTAAAGCCACCACAAATTTTAAGTTACATATGAAAGTATGTAATTTCAATTTTATTGAATTCTTTAACCTTGAGTTCGATTACTGCGTAAACATCAAGAATTGCTGGAAGAGTTTAGTAAACACAAAAACGAAAAAAATTAATATAAAAGGAAAGAGGAAACAAATTAATAACAACCTATATATATATATATATTTGTATTTTGTATTTAAAATACATGTATTTGTATTTTGTATTTTGAATAAAAACATAAAAGTATCTTGTATTTCCTATTTCAAATACTTTTATAGGAATATTTTGTATTTTGTATTTGAAATACTTTAGTGCATGTATTTTGCCCAGCACTGTGCACAAGTCACCTTGAAGTTCAACGTAGGTGAATAACATTTGTAATAACTTTTGTACATTTCATCCAATTAAACCGCATCGATAATAAATAGAATGTACAAACCAAGTTAAACAGAAAACAAGTTTTAATATGTTATCGTCTGGTGTTTGACCTTACTACATATGCAAATGTGCACAATTACCTCTTACAACAATAACAATTGTGTGCGAGAGTCAGTTTGAAAACAATTGCATTTCTAATTACCTCCTGTAACAATTACAATCTTGTGACCCTCCTTTCAGCCGACTGTTAGCGGCACTCCTTTAAACATCGCCTGGTTAGTGTTTGTTAACAACTGCACATCTATATCTGATTATATAACAATTTTTCTTTTCTTTTGGTTTTTTTTTCTTTTGTTTGCTTTTAGAGATTAGTTATTTGGCGTGTTAGAACAGGGGCGAGTAACACATGTACGCAATAACATTCTTTTTAAACGATTAAATAAACAATTTTGAACTGGTTATAATTTTCTTTTATCTCCTATATTTTATTAATTGATTTAATCAGTAATTGAATCGTTAATGAAAAAAATCAATCAATGATTTGACAAAATAACAAGAAGTATCACTTTATCAATTTTTTAGTTTAGAAAAATGTTAATTCTGACAACTACATAGAGATGCTAGAAATAAGTTTTTTGTATTAGCTACATTACGATTACCCTTCTCTTATGTGGTAGCATTGTTTTAGGCGCCACAAAACCAGAAAACTAGGGAAAGAAACTATAAAAAGAAACTGGTCAAGGAGAACCAAAAACTCGAAGATCTAGAAGAGAAAAAATGAAATAATCTCTAAATCTATTTTAATTTAATATAATTGGCATTATTATTGAAAAATATAGTTTTATGTAATAATAATTTGTATTTTATTTCATAAACTTATTTTTATTCATCACGTAAAGTCGCGGAAAAGTTATTTAAATTTAAATTTAAATTTTAGAACGTCCACTTATTTTTAGTAATTTTTTTTGAACATTATTTGCTTCAATAATTTTGAAATCTATTCTTTTTAAATAAAATTGCTTTTAAAAATAATTTACATGCGTAACAATTAACAGCTTTGTTGGTTTCTGAAAATTAAAACATTGTTTTTTCTAATTTTATTTGTTTTAATTTAGTAGAAATAATCATCGCAAAGACCTCGAAAGTAAGTTTTGCATTTATCATTATAGAGCAACTGAAATTTTTTTATTTTGCTAACAGTTTTTGGATCGTTTAAAAAAATAATAGATTTGACATGTTTTTGACGAAAAAGCAAGGTTTTCAATATATTTACGATTATTGCTTTCTACATCAAGATTTTGTATTTAGTTTATTTCCGATTCCGTAATTTGTTTGTTAATAATATTTTTTGTTTTGTTCTTTACTGATCAGTTTTTATTTACTTATATGTTGTATGTGTTTTTGAGGCCCTTTCAAAGCGAGAAACATTGAATTTTAATTGTGTGTCAATGAAAGCCAGTGAGTAAAAAACGGTGAGCATAAGCCGATGAGCAAAAGTGATGCGAGCAAAAGAGAAGCTTTCACCAACTCGTAACGATTCACTTTGTAAAGAGGTAACGAACAAAAATATTTTACAATATCTATGTAAAATAACAGATTGTTAATATAGTACATATTTCTAATAGACCAAAGTTATTTTTTATGCAATCACGATAACTACTAAATTAAATAGAGGTAAATATAAAAAATAGAATAACAATAACACCTATGATAAAAATGTATTACCACAAATGGAACAGTAACCAGAAATTCATTTTTGCGCTAGTTTTCACGCACATTTGAAATACCGTCTAAAGAAAGTTCTAAATAATTTACAAATAAATTTAGAATGAAAGATATTAAGTTTTAAACGGTGTTACATTTTCAATTATCAAAATAATAAAATTTTCTGACTTGTTTCTGTGAAATTTAGCTCGTATGGATGTTTTCAACTTTTCTTCAACAAACCATTATGTGCATTGCAAGACAACGTAAGTAAAACATATAAATAATATTGACAATAAAATCTAGCCAACTGATCTAAAAACTGAAATAAACAATTGGTTAAAAAAATACTTCTATGGATTTACGATACAGATTAAAAATAATTTATTTCAAAGGTGACATTAATAAAATATAATGTTATTCACAAGAAAACAAGCGAACTCTTTTAATTATTCAAATGTCGACATGCCATCTCAATACCCTAATAAATTTATACCAGTAATATTCAAACCATAAAGACTATACAAAATGGTTTATAATGTTACTAATGTTAACGCAAAAAATGAATCTGATATACCCTGGCTTTATGATATTAGCCGAGAGGATATCAATTGGGTGATTACTAGTTCGTTTATGATATTTACTATGCAAACAGGTAACTCATGACAATAGATACATTAAAATGTAAAATCCTAGTATTGAAGTAGTAAATATTCAAACTAAAAAAAATATGCACCTACATTACATACCAAACTCTAAATGTAATAAGAATATAACATAAAAATACTTTTCAAGTTTGAAATATTATTTTATTTGTCTAATCTTTGTCACAAAAACAATTTTTAGAAATAACACCAAATTTGAATGAATCTATAAATAATAGCTTTTTTAATCATTTCCAATATCATGATTTATTTTTATCATATTTATATGTTTTTATTCGTTACTGTTTTTTATTTTAGGTTTTGCAACTGTTCCTTTTCAAATGTATATTTGCATTTTGAAAGTTGATTGTATTTTATTATGACTGGGCATACTTTTATGACGTATTTTATCCATATTTTCAATTTTAATAGCGTTCAGTTAATAATTTGCTTGTAAAATCAAAGTGTTATAATTTTTAATATAATTTAAGAACAACATCTGCAAAACTACAAGTTAATCAACGCACGAAAAAACAACATATAATTAGTGTAAAATAAAGTTACATTGTACTGTTGTATTTTTTAAAATATTTTTCTATGGTAATGGTTATCGGTATTTATTATAACTTACTTGTTTATATTATGTTTTCGTTAAGTTAAATTTATTTTTAAAAAATTATTTTTTCATTCTTTTATCGTCTATTTATTTATTTATTTTTAGTATAATTTAAGATTTTCGTTTTTTTGGAAACAAAAAAAATACCAAACCAAATTGACTTTAAAATAATAAATAAATTTCATTAAATAGCTCTTACGTTTTTAATTAAAATATTTTTTTTATTTCTTAGTGATGATCATACTTACCTCTGCCTCAAAAAGATGTGTTTCGTGCTGTTTTAGAAGTTTAGTTGCTAACATTCTTGAAGTATGATGATTCTGTTTTTGATTTGATGTTAAAATCCTTTTTCTACTACTTGAATATTACATAATTTTCTTATTTTTCTCTGCGTTTCTATTGTTTTCTATTAGTTTTTTTAATATTGAGCTTTATATCTTGAATTATTTGATTTATTATGTGATTAAATAATAGATTGATGGAATCTTCTTGTCTCGAATAATATTTCATGTTCATAAAGTGTCTAATATTTGTCGTAATAGCTGATTATCGCAAGCTTTTCCTATGCCAATAAATCAAAAGCATGAGATTGTTTTTTGAAAAATTTTCTTACTAAAACGTAAAACTATTGCCTTTAATAAGTATACTTTTTTAGGTTTTGGAATGTTAGAGTCTGGATGTGTATCTGTAAAAAATGAAGTCAACATAATGATGAAAAACGTTGTTGATATAGTATTAGGAGGTAATTATATATTAAATTTGAAACAAATTACCATAATATTTCTTTGTATAGGACTAACTTATTGGATGTTTGGATACGCGTTGTCCTATGGAAGAAGTCCTTTGAGCAACCCATTTATATCATTTGGCGATTTTTGTGTTGATCCGCATATAGATGATCCCATGAAAGGTGCAATATATACTGCATTTTTATTTCAAATGTCGTTTGCAACCACTGCTACAACTATAGTGAGCGGAGCTATGGCTGAAAGGTACATCACACTCAAACACGTATGATTACTTCTTCTTGAATTATAGAACTTCTTAAATAAAAATTGTAATGTTCTATAGTTTGTATATTACACATGAATAGAAAAGAGAATTCTGAATTAAATTGTTAATCCTTTTAGATGCGCTAGTATGTGAACTGTATAACTAAAAAAAAAATTACTGAAATCATTAAGTAATATTTATTTACTGGAACATCTTCTCTTAACTAACTTAAAAGTAAAACAAAAAAATTTTTCAAAACCCACTATTGTTAAAGTAAGTTTAAATGCGCATGGCAAACATCTTTGGAGTCTTCAACTATAAACCTTTTAGAGTATAAAACTTAATTTGGTTAACAAAGTTATTAGGTTTTTTACACTCATGACAAAAACCATAGAACTGACAAATTAATAATATTGTATACTATACTTAAATTCTCATGTGTATTATATTGTCTTTCGGCATTAAATAAACAGAATGTAATAAAGTTTTTTTTGTTTGTTTTAGATGTAACTTTAAAGCTTACTGTTTATTTAGTTTTTTAAATACTATTGTGTATTGTGTGCCTGCTGGATGGGTGTGGAATACCAATGGTTTCTTAAAACAATTAGGAGCAGTTGATATAGCTGGTTCTGGACCCGTACATTTAATCGGTAAGTTAAATTTTGTACAACATAATTAAATGAAGTGTTTGAACTTTTAGGCGGTACGTCTGCCTTTGCCAGTGCTTTAATGCTGGGTCCTAGGTTAGGTCGATATGACAATGGAACCGGTCCATTGCCGCTAGGATCACCAGTTAACGCTGTAATGGGTCTTTTTGTACTTTGGTGGGGATGGTTAGCATTCAACTCAGGAAGTACTTATGGTGTAAGTTGTACACCTTGCACAGTGAAATTTAATAATCTAAGCAAATAATTAGTTGTCAGGTCCTAAATACGAGTTTGCAGCAAGAGCAGCCGTGATGACAATGCTTTCTTCTTTTGGTGGAGGTTTTGTGAGCTTGTTTTACTCACTAATACGACTAAAAGGAAAAATGGAAGTAATAGATATTATCAATGGAGTACTAGGATCACTAGTTTCTGTAACTGCTGGGTGTTTTCTTTATGAAGGTTTGTATTAACATTTTAACTTTCTTATACTAAAAGCATCTGCTACAGTGCTACGCTACCATTCTTAATACAATAATATTTTTCAGAGTTTTTGTTTTTAGTTTACTAACTATAAAATTTTTTTAAATTAATATGTCACGGAATACTATTAATTGACTCTTTGAAAATAAATGCAAAAACTTGAAAGTGCAACACAATTAACACTACTAAATTCAAAGGCCATTGCACTTTAGTTAAGCTAAAATTTGTTTTTTGTATGTATAAAACATCCAGACATTTTTATTCAAAAAATTATAAAAGACTACAGTTTTTAAGAAAAATTAGTTACTTAATTTTTGGTAGTTAAATTAAGTTTAACTTTTACTTTAAAAATATTTTGCTCGTCGATAAATGAAATGTAAATTCAAATGTAAAAAAGAAGACATTAATTGACCGTTTATACGACAAAATTTTACATTTTATTTATGAACTTTGTTATTGTTGGTCAGTTGTTTATCAAACAACAAATCATAGTATAAATATATTTAGTCATTATTATATGTATAGGCATACTAATATATTATAATTTAAATATAAAAAAAGGTGTTTTACAAATACGTACCATATTAAATTGCTTTTTACAACCTATGTTTTATATGTCGTCTTAAACAGTAAATAAGTTTGTGTCAATTACAAATCATGGTAGTAGCGTTTAATACAAATAGAAAATATAAAGCATCATCTACGCGTATTCATCAGTCGAAATAACGCTTCATACACAGAATGTAGTACATATATCGAAAAAATACAAAAAAGTATGCAAGTGGCAGCACAGTACTACAAAAAAATGTAAATTTAAAGTAATTTCTGGAAGCATCCGTTCTATTCTATTTTCTTATTTTTTTAGATAGACTAAAAAAAACCTTTCCAAAAATGACTGTTTGTGTTAATATCTAATTATTTGTAATGTTTTTTGAAAAAAACCCAGACACTAACGCAATTCTTATAAGTAAAAACAATTGTATTAAAGTTTCAGGTAGTTTAAAAACAAGTCTTTTGCTAGATCCTCAAAATTAGATTTTATGAAAGAATTTGATCTAAAACGCAATCTGACGCAGAATTCTATAATACACACGGTGTGATTATTTTATTTAAAACTTGAAATGGTTAAAACAGTTGTAATAGGAAGACAAATTATCAGAAAAAATAATAGTTTTAAAATAAGGTTTCACAAGATTAGATCGGAACAATGTTGTATTCAAATTTGCTTCTTTACATAATAAAGAGTTTTTTTTAATCGTTTTGGAAATTTTAACCAAAATTATCTCGATATTTGAGCAAATATAATTTTTTGTTTATAAAATAACATTTTTGATAAGTGTTTGTCATATGTTTTAAATTGTTTATTGAAATTATACCTAAAGCATAGAAGGTAACATTTACATATTTTAGCATGGGCTGCTATTATCGTTGGTGGTGTTGGCGCTTTTATTGTATGTGCAAGTATGCCATTACTGGACAAGGTAAATTTTTCTAACCTCATACCTTTAGAAGACATGTTTCTATTACAGTTAGGTGTCGATGATCCAGTAGGAGCATCTTCAGTACATGGATTAGGAGGAGTGTGGGGTAATTATTGTGTAGAATATTATTTCTTAATTTTTCTGAATTTGCTAAATTCTTTAGTGTAACACTCACGAGTAAATTAGAATTGTATTTTATTCACATTAATATTTTATCTTTGTATGTTATTGTCCCAGAATAAATATGTCAAATGGTCTATAGTTACCTAAGTCGTAATCAAAAATTAAAGAACAAAAAATTTATGTTATACTGTCTTATTCAAGATATATCTGAACAGTATTGTTGCGAAATTAAAAACTTAATTTACCTGAACTATTTACACGATTATAAATGTAATTAATTTTAATAAAACTAAAATACAACACAACAAACACAAAAATAAAAACTTAGATTAACTGTAAATAATCGGAACACGCTAGATGCTGAACTTTGAACTTATTTAATTATCACCGGCGTGTTATTTACACTGACTGATGAATGATGTTTTATTTAAAAACTTAATGCGATCAATATCAATATATACTAAGTTTGTAAAATATACTTGTGAAAGGTTACTTCAGTAACAAACAGTACTACGTTTAGTTGTTCAGTCAACGGTTTAGTTCAATAGTAGTCAATGAGTGATTGCAGATCAATAAACTTTTTTAAAATTACCCTCGCGCCAGGCTCTACACTTACAGAAAATCGAGTTTTTCAGATCATAGCTCATCAACAATCAAGAGAAAAAAAAACGATACTTACAAAAGAATGCAACGTTCTTTTCTGATCTGCTGAAGTAGATAGAGAACTGGGTCAAATTAGTTTAAATTGACTAAATTGAAAAATTATTTCTCTAAAATTTGTGTTTACATAATGTTTAGTTGCGTTTGTTCATAAATTTTGACGGTTTATTTTGAATATATTATTTTATTAAAAAAATACTCTACACAGTTGTAGTTTTAAATTTATTTTTCTTCTTATTTAATATGTTTGTTAATGTGTTTGGGAAGTAGGGAAATATATTACTTCTAAGTTCTTTAGTTTAATACATCGATTTTGTTTTGAGACGCTTGTTTTACTCTTATACCACAGTATAATGCTTTTAGATCCAGTAGGATCACTTCTTGTCGGCACCTTTGATGTTTGTACTAAACATTTTTCTTGTGCTAGTTACGAGTTGGTTTGAGTGGGAAAATTTTTAGCGACAAATTCATTTTTTCACGCCGGATGTTAGTTTTCTTTTAAATCAATTTTATGCTATTTATGTAATAACAACGGAAATTATTTAATACTTTTAAAATAAACTAGTTATTTTTTATATTCAGTAAAAGTAACTAGAAAGTGAAGAATTACAAACCTAAAAATAATCCGCCAACGTGTATCCTCTTTATAAGATAGTATTTACGCTGTTTATGCAAACTTTAGATGTTCATAGTCAACACTGATATGAAATTTATACGTGTTCCGAATTTTAAAAAATCGATATTAGCAAGTTACTTCTTATCAAACTGTATAGCAATTTTCCACGGTCCAGTGTTAATGTATTACGATTTTAAAAGAAGAACAAACTTTTGATTATATGATTTAACTTTTACATAACAAAAATAATTAACGTGCAACATCTACTATTAATAAAATTGTATATTGAAATCAAAATAAACAGAACTCGATTATGCAAACTGTAAAAAATTATAAGAGTACCTACAACCCTTCGGAGCAGTTTTTGTTAGCCGTAATTGCGATTTTATAAAAGTGGCAGCATGGGTAACAGTTGCTTTTAGGAAGTGTTCATCGCAATAATTGCAGAATTGCTCTACAATTACAATTATTTTTGGTACCACGATTTTTTCTTTACAAACAATTTTTCGAAAAACGCTCAATTTTGTCTGCAGTTTTAATTTTCATAAAAGTTTGCAAAAAAACATCTGAAAAACAAGGTAAAAATAATACCTTATTAAAGACTGTGTGTTAATCTATACATTTTGAGGATTTAACTGGAGTCGTTGCTAAATCTAAACAATACAAACTACAAGCGTGTGGTATTTGTAACTTACAATGATACATTTGATTAATAAAAAAGAAACTTTAAAGTACTAACTACGTACCATCAGTTTCACCCTCAATTGTAAAACATTATGTGTCTATTAATTGATTCGTTTGTTTCATAGATTTTGAAACTGAAAGAAAACGTTTTATATGTACACAATTGGTTTTAAAAAAGAACCTATATATCAATGTTAATTGTGTTGATTTATAACTTACGATAGTCTTCTTGTGGTGCACTAACTTCTAACCGTATTGATTCAAATAATGGAACGGCATCTCGTTTTAATCGATTTTTCAGCAATCACAAAAACATCCCATCTTCAAAATTACTGCTGCGTATTCTGACTTGGTTGTAACAATAGTTACCATTTACCATTACCATCAAATCTGTACCACCGCTATTTCTAAGCCAATTTACACCTAGATAATTCAACCGAGGTATATCAACGTATAAATTCACTTTTCAAAAATTTACTTTATTGCGTCAGCTGGTATACGAAAAAAACTAAGGTTCGAATTAACACTACTATTATTTTAGCAAACAAATGATAAATATTACATTACACTAAAAATTTAATAAGATTATACTAAAAAGGTTATGAAACCAGTAAACAATAACAAATACCAAAAACAAGCTACGAGTCGATCATGCTCCGTGAAATTTTACGGGAAAATATTCCTGAGAGTGAACCTACTTATTCTAACAGCATTATACTGTGCTTATACTATAGCCACCTAGATTCTGTTAACTTTTGCCTTCTGAAAAAAGACAGTAGTCACGCTCGACATAGCAGTGTTAGAATTAATGTCATACCCAATCAGACAACAAAATGAACTAATTTTTTTCAAAACGTTTTCAATTTTATTGTTTTTTTGTTAAATTTGCTTTAGTTCTTATACCACAATGTTACTGTCGTGTGATTTGTGATTTTGCGTATTTTGTATTTTTATGTTTTATTTTTTAACACTACTTGGTTAAGGTATTTATTTACTGGGATCCGTTGTGAACAACTTCATTACAAAGTAAAGAGGTAAATGTATTATGTCATTTAAGATATGTTTACGCAAATCGCTTCCTTTATTTTAACTGGTTATTTTAACTAGAAACTTATGTTTCATTTCAGCTTTTTACGTACAAAGTGTCAGTTACAACATGTTTTTGTATTTCAGTTTTGTTTAATTAATCCTTGCCTTGAATTACTCTCTATATGAGATTAGACATTATTATTTGTTAGGAAATGGCAGAAAGTTTATACAATTCGTTAGTTTCGGGAAGTTAAGTACTGACAGCGACAAAGACAGGTTTTTTTTAACGCATATAGGCACAAATGTAATGGCGGATGTTGGCCAATGCTGTCATTTCAACATTAAAACCGCAGAAAGCAATTTTTGCTTAATATTAAAAGTTAGTTCATCTATCTTTAGAATAGGCAAAATAATTATTAACGTTTATAATGTTTTTAATATAAAGCAGCATACATTTAGTATTTTTTTGGAGACTCGTTGACCAACTGACCTAACGGAGTAGCCGCCACTGCATAAATGAGCACAATTTTTTTGGTATAGGTACAGTAATTTGCGTAACAATATTTAAAAAAAAATTAATAAGAGTTTTTAAAAATAGGTATTTAATTAATTAATAAATTAAAATATTAATCATAAAATTAAATTAAAATTGTGCTGTTAGAACTAAAAACTTAGTTTCTACGTATAAATAAACTTAATGTAATAAATAATGTAATTACTATAAAATTATTAGAATAGACCCTTTTTGAATTTTAACCAACGTTAATGAGTTTTTTATAGTGTAATGATTTTTTAAATCTAATTTATTTAAAATTAAATATTTACACGATTAGAACTACACGTAACTAATTAAGTCTAATGATATTTAAGAAAAACACTAATTTATAATTATTATTACTCACGGATAGGATAACTTCTAATATTTTAACCCGATATTTGTTTACATTAATAGCACGTAAACTTATACGCCGTTATATTTATTTTTCGTGCACACGGGCACTTTACCTATTTATCTTCGCACACACATTACTCACTTATTTATTTACACCGGCAGTCTTCTTAATTTTCTAATTCGAAAAACTAACTCAGCTTACTTTAAATATTTTTTATATATTTCTGTTATCTGAGTCGAATATTTTCTACATCTTTCGATTATTGTCTCGAAGTTAACAATAACTTTGAAAACGTTTCACTGCCTTGTTCTTAAGATTGTTTTGTCCCAGAACAAAAAACTGGATGCGACACCGGTAGAAAAGATCGTGGCGATAGCGGCAGCTCTCTTCATTTCGGCAACTTCTTTAATCGTAAAAGTAGCAGTCAATGGATTTTTTCTGACCCGATATTCTACTTGGATAGTAACTCCAGACCAACAATTGAACGTCTGTTGCTCGGAAAACGACCTCCAACATATTTCGAACTGTTTTCCAATTTAGTTGATCTAAGCTACAACCAAGCTTGGTTACTGTCAATTTCTTAATATTGTGGAAATCTATTTCTCTCTTGGGATTCCATAATGCTTGCCATGGATTTTTGTATAACGGCTTTGCACGTGAGCACTTTTTGGTGACCAGATAGAAAATTTGGTCATTACGTTGCGGTTTTCGTAGTTTATCTAGGCGTCTAAACTTCTTTTTAAATACGACGGCAACCCCTCTGGACATGTCAAAAGTCTCGCTCACGCAATGTGCGATGGCGTATTCTTTTCGTATTTAAAACAGGTCTTGTTGTTTCTCGGTTATAACTCGAAACCTAGCTTTTCTAGAACCTCTATATATGCTCATAAACTTATCGAAGTTCATTCCTTCGATTTGATTTCTAGTTCTGCTACTTATTATTCTGATTCGGACCTGAATTTGTGTAACGTTTTTATCGCCAGCAAACGGGGCTAAACAATCAATGTGGACCACTTGTGGCTTGCTTCTGGATGGGTTTCGGAGAAGATATATGACGTCATTTACACGCTGCACGACTTTATCTGAGTCCTACCATTGTCTTTGCAGCATCGGCGACAAACCACGTCTTCTTTGGGAATTATACAACCACACCATGTCGCTAAGTTAAAACCCACGATTTTGTGCTTTGACGTCATATCTAGTCTTCATTCTGTCGCTGGCAATTTTTGTGTCTTCTGGTTTTTGTCTAAATTGAAGGTTACATGACAGTCGTATCTGGCGACCAAGCATGACACAGGATGGTGTTTGGCCTGTGTTTTCGTGGACATTACCTTGGCTAAGTACATTCACATTGTTCGATTCATCCGTTCAACCATGCCATCAGATTGAGGATAATACGTCTGCGACTGTAGCTGCTTATTGATTAGGTATGGCGTAAGTCTCCGTCCATTTCGTGAAATAATCCGTCGCTATTAGGATGCATTTGTTTTCCAAATCAGATTCTGGGAACGGTCCTGCGATGTAAGTCGCTACTTTCTTTAATGGGGTTTTTACGTTATACAGATTTATCGGTGCTTTACGTTTTTTTGCTGGACCATTTCCTGATGTGCTGACCGTGCACTTAGGCCACCATTTCATGACGTCATATTTGCAGTTCACCCAGTAGAATCTTTCTGAAACTTTCCCCACTGCGGAGTAACAATTAGTAACAATTTTCGTCCATACAATTATTTCTAGAAGTGTTCTATGGACTTGACGACTGCTAATAGCTCTTTCCTAGTCAAGCAATAATTCTTTTCTGGCATGTACAAAACTTTACCAAAATACGCGATGACTTTTTCTTGTCCATCTTGCACTTGTGAATAGACTGCACCTATGGTCAGATTAGTTGCACTGGTATCCAAAACAAACTTGGCATGTTTTCTTGAATAACTTAAAATTGGCAAAGTGACTAGGGCCTGTTTTAGTTGATAAAAAGCGTTTTTGCAATCTTCATTCCATTTAAATTCTGCTCTTTCAGTGTTCACTATTGTCTAAGGTCTGACTATTTTGGCAAATCCGGGTACGAATCGTTTATAATAGGTGCGCCACCCAAGGAAACTTCAGACCTGATGGTAAGTAAATGGTTATAGAGATGGAAACGAAAAAAACTGATTTTATACCCGCGTAATTCAAATAAGTTTTAAATAAACAGCGGACTAAAATTACAACGTATAAACATTGTAAGGTAACAATGTCAATGCAAATGTGAAAATGCCACCAGAGTGAACCACTAGACTGCCGTTTCACCCTTTTAGGAATCTTCAGCAGTGAGAGAACACTCTACTGTACTTCTACAAATGCATTTACAGTCCTATAGCTTACATATTAACAAGTGCAGTGATCATGATGTGTGAAATACGATGGTTCTGCCATCGTTTTTCACTCTTCAGACCTAATGTTTGTTGATTGGACTTGGCCATGCTTGCACTGCTTGAATTGTGTCTGGGTCGGACTTTACTCTATCTCTAAATACGACGTGGCTAAGGTATTGTACTTTCTTTTTAAATACTTGGCACTTATTTGAGCTTAGTTTTAGATTTGCCCAACATAGTCGTTGGAACACTTCTTTCAACTTGTTCAAGTGTTCTTCAAACGAACTTCCGCACTATATATGCTCCATCAAATTTTCGAACGTTGCAGGAGCGTTACACAAGCCAAAGGGCATCACAATGAACTGCCACAAATCAATTCCAATCGTAAAAGCTGTTTTTTCACAATCTTAAATCTCGTTTTCCAATAACATGTCAAAATGATGGTATTTGTCGCTCCCATATGTCAACTAGTAACTGAACACTTCGATCATGAATCTTGTCATTGAGATAGATAGATAGCCTATTTTACCGCAATTCAAAATTGTTACTCCTCTTTCCGGAAGTATTCGTCGCGCTATCACTTCGATACTTTCTAGTGTATGCTTGCTTTGCTGCTTCAAACTCTAAGGCGTGCACTAATGTGTCATCCAACGTCTTGGGTCGAGCTAACCGTAGAGTCTGTTGCGTTTCGCTGTCTCGAAGGCAATCTACAAAGATTTGAATAGTCAATCGCTCCAGGAAGCTATCTGGTGATGTAGGATACGCAAACTTTGTCAGCCTGGCGATGTAAGCCTGAAACTCTTAAAGACTTTCCGCAGCTTTCTGAACCCATTTTTTTATTTCGGCGTGGTACACCTGTTAAAGATGAGCAATTCCATATCGCGCATCTAAACGTAAAATTAAAAGTTTGTAGGTGGTCAAGAACAGGCTGCAAAATTCCAAGCGCTTCTCCACATAAAGACACTATTCAAGACGTTGCTTTCTGCTGTTGCTTCAACTATTAGCTGTAGCTGCGACTCTATACTGCTTGTAGTACGTTAACCAACAAGTTTTTCTATCAAAATTTAGGGATAGAACCTTAAACATGTGCGTGGCTCTTTCTCAATAGTCCATTAAACCTTCGCTAACTTCCTTCACCGTTACCATTCATTTGGTTCCTTCTTTATTCAAGCAGTTGTATTCTTTCTCTTAATTTTTGCTCTATTTTGTCTTCTATGATTCTTGGATTTTCTTCTAACTTCTGTTCTAATTTGTCTTGTACTTCTATTTTGTGTTCTACAGCTTTTCTTAAAGTTAAAATACCGTTTTGCATTTTTTCGTGCACAGCTTTAAACTTGTTTTTTCAATACTTATACGCATCTTTCCATTTTCTGAGAATTTTTTTTCGTTTTTTTTGTACTGAATGTTATATTTGAATTTTGGCTTGTAAAATATATTGTTTTATTTTAATTACAGCAAGTGTTTCTTTTTGTATTTACCGTATTCATTTTATTATTTGATTGTTGAATAAAAACAAAGTACATATATGTATTTGTAGTCAGTTTATGTGTATTTATTTTGTGTTATTTATAATATGTGATAAATTGTGTAAGGATTGACTGTTTAAAGTAAATTTGAATTACATTTAAGAGTCAACGATTTAGCGGTCAGCTGGTCCTGTTAAGTTGGATACGTTTCAATTTTATTATCCGAATTCGATTCCTTTATTGTGCTTGTGTTGACCGTAAAAGCTTATGGCGACGATAATTTTTGTTTTTATACTTGATTCTGACTATCAAATTTCATAACGCGACCGCGACAAAATAAATACACATAAACTTACTACAAATAAATATGCGCGGTCTGTTTTTAATTAAGAATTCTTAATCATCTACCAGTATGCTAGCTAATCGGACAAGGATTATGTTGCATGTTTTAATGTTTTTTTTTGTAAATTATTAACAACAAACTTTATTTTATTTTACTAGAAGTTGGTTCATGCAATTGTTACACAACGGAGTTTGAACGGTTTAATTAAACTTTTATATGTATATAACATAAGAAAATCCATCGACCTGGCAACAACGCAAAGCTATGCTCCCCTTTGGACGAGTAATCACAGACTGAAAAGTGTATACAACATTGTAAGACATAGAAATCGTATTTGTAAACAAACACTACCTGCTAGACGACCATTTTGTTTGTTCACTTCTACATATTTCTACTACAAGCTAAAGGTAGATTGTATTTATGTTCCATGTTTAACGTTTGGTTCAATTAATTTTAATATCTACGTACTTTAAATAATGCGTACCGTAAACATAAACAAATGTACTTTCTTTTTTACATGTTTGAAACAAACACATTGCGAAATTATACAGATTACTTGTCCAGGAAAAAGCTTTCCGAGGTTGCCAAGTCGACGAGTAAAACTATTAATGATTATTTTTAAGGAGTTTTGGCGGTAGGTTTATTTGCACAAAATCCGTTTCCATTAGACACAACTTTTGGTAGAAGTGGATTATTCGAAGGTAATATTAACAGTTAATTTCTCATTATTATCAACTTTGACCACAGGTGGAGGTTGGTATTTATTAGGAATTCAAGCACTATCGTGTGTGTGTTTAGCTACTTGGGCGTTTAGCATTTCAATTATTCTCTTATGGATCATTAATAAAATTGTAACAATACGAATGGAAGTACACATGGAACTTATGGGTGCCGATCTAACGGAACATTTTGTCAAACACGGCCAAGTATAACATTTTTAGTGTTAACGCATGTCTCATTTATTATTTATCATTTATATTACTGTTTATCTTCCGTTTGAATGAGTCAATGTTGCATTTAATAAAATAGCACAATTCAAGACTTCCATTGTCTTTATTTCTATTTCTTAAAAATAAAGACAATATAAATTCAGTATTATGCTATTTTGCCAACTGCTTATCTTATTTTTTATCTGTAAGTTTTTGAGTTGCGTTGAATTTTGTACGATTACCTATGTAGTGATTAAATTTACACTTAATTTAGTTTTTTCGGCAGGTTGGCGTTTCGCGAGCCGTTTCAGCATTTAGACCTTGTTTGGATACTACTGAAATTGATAAAGTACCTTCTGTTGGTTTAAATCCAGCACACGAAGCAAAAGTTAATTATATACAAAAGATGAACCTTAGAAAAAAATATAAACTATCAAGAATTTTAAAAGACATTACGAAAAATAGAAGTTTTGGTATAAACGTAGCAAAAAAATTATTTCCCTCTAAAAAATCAGAACGACATTTATCAGCAAAGCAACAAACTGCTAGAAACAGCATAAGCAGTTATTTAGGCCCAACAGTTAGAGTCGACACTAGTAGGCCGTCTGTAGAACATGCTTGGTTAGATTAAGTACAATTAAGTCAATTTATTTTTGCAATCCTTCTATTGGTATACACGTAACACACATGTAAATAAAATGTGTGAATAAATGTTTACAATAATTTGTTTTTATTTCTGATATTTTAATCATTAGGTACTTTCGAATCGCTTATAACTTTTAAAGATCTTTTTTTAACATTTCCATAATATTAAAGGTGGCACAAATAAGCTTAAATCATATATATATGAATATATATTAGCATGGATACTGCAATAACTATTCTACGTTCGTGCCTCAAGCGTGCTGCACTTCATCAGGTTACTGATGAGTAAGCTAACAAAAATAACAACAATTAAATTTATTACTGAATTACTATAACGACGAATAGGTTTTGAGTGAAGACAATCCACTGCACTGATCCAAGAATATAGAGCAACTATTTGTTTTTATTCTAATTATACACAAAAATTAAAAAATCAATAAATAAAATTTAAAAATATAAAAAAAAGGAACATCAACGTTTAACAAACAATTGACAACTAACTGGAAATACAAAAATTATTACACGTCATAATGAATGGTAAGAGCCAATAGATAAAAATTTACCGTAAAATATTGATCAACTATAAAAACATAAACATTTTAGAAAATTAAACATTTAGTTTATCAAAAGCAAAAATAGTGATGCAGCATTTAATTCGAGTCTAAGAATAGAAAGATCTTTGTTTTTATTGTTACGAGCAATTCTAGATTTAGAGCACAACAGTACAATATGGACCGCCTAAAAAAATTAATCTAACGTATACTACACCTTTATAAGGCAAAGGACGAAGCATCACAATATCCTATAGCTCGATGTTTATTGACTCGTAAACATACAAGTTTCTAGGTATACTTAATTGTGACATGTTAATTAACCCTTTGGCAAAATTGTGCCATTCATCAGTAAATCATTAGGTACACGTCATACCAATTTAAATTAATCATTCAAAGTTTTTTCATAAATAACTTAGCGATAACCATGACGGGTTCTGCAAACCCTAATGAACCGTTTAAATAAGAAATAAAACTTACGTGTTTTTTTGTAACGTAGTCTTTAAAATTTGTAACCTGCGATTGGAATTTTTAGCAGTGAATCTTTCATGCAAGACCCCGTAATTAGATTCATCTGGCTGAATTTGCGGTTTTCTTTTTTTTCTTTAGATTGATTAGTTCGATGTTAGCATCGAAAACGTTTCGCTCGGTATTTTATTATGTTGAATTTAAGTTTATTTGTATTTCATAGTTATTTCACAATTATTACTGGTATTTTTTTTTTGAATGCATAAAAGTTCCGTGGTTTTAATTTTGATTTAGTGTTTTACTTGTTTATCTCAGTAAAATAACAATGCTAGATAATTTACGACTTCCTTTTGGAATGTAATTTGATCCATTTTTCTTGGTATCTATACTTTGTTTATGTTGAGCTCTTTTACGAGCGCGATTGGAACCACCTGCCAATTCGCGAAGTAAGCGTTTTCGGTGAGAAATGTTTCTTTCTGTCGTAGGCCTACGTGACAAAACGCACGTGGCCAATAATAGTTTTCATCTTTGTTAATTTAGTTCGTTTAGTGTTCTATCTTTTACAAAGATTTTACGGCGCAAGTTCATTGAATTAAGTGGGAATATGAGGTGTTAAAAAAAGTAAAATTGTGTTTTTGGAGAGGATTGTTTCGGTGGCAATTAAGAAATACCGGGTACCGTGATGTAGTTGAGTGGTTAGGGTACTTTTACCCTATCGTAATGTAATACCGCGGAAGTTAGTTGGAACCGTGAAAATTAAGTGTAGTGGAGGAAAAGTTTGATTTTCCAAATTTCGTAATTTACGGTTTAAGTAGACTTCATGGTTTCCAAAAATAAAAACTCACGTTTCAAGTTGGATATGCAATCGTTGGGTTGTGCTACATCCAGTCTTCGCATTTGTGTGGATTTTATTTAAGTGTTAAAAAGAAAATTTTTCCGCCGTCATTGCAATTGTTTGGGGTACCTTTCAACGTTTTTCTACCTGTAGACAACTGGCCACTAAGAACTAACCACAGGTTTTTTCCTGAAGTTACGACGAATTCAAGGTATTTATGTTGCACCATTTATTTAATCGTGAAGATATTATTTACGTGATTGAGTGTTAAAAGCTTTGAATTTCAAGTAAAAATTACAAGTGTCTCGAATTGATTTAACGTTAATGTAACTAATTATTGTCCGTATTTTTTTTCGGAACTGTGACATATCCCGAGTTAAAAATTTATTAAACGGGACCGAATTTATATATTAGTTTTATATTAAATAAGTTTATTTTTTTTGTTGTTGTAAATGAGTAATTTCGACGCGCACACGGCCGTGATAAATTATGATTTACCAATTTGTGCTTGGTTTTATTAAATTCTGTATTTTGTATTGTATTATTTTGTTGTTGAGCAGTTATTCAAATAATTTTAAATTTTGTTTTTATCAAACGTTCATTTACGTACCTTTTGTTGTTTTGTTTTGGTTAATTTTTGTTGATTACTATACTTTAATTTTGTGTCATTTTTTTTTTGTTTGTGTGTTCAAATAAATGTTAAATTGTTAAATGTAAAGAGCTTTTAATTCCGTCGGCCTTCGCGTGTGTAACTTTATTAATTTATTACAGATTTTAGTGAGATACACTCTATCAAGGTAAGCCCGTTTAGAGTGTATCCTTCAGGAGCGGACTTGTGGTTGGCAAGGGCCAGAAGTCCATTAAGCTTTACTCCTTCCTGGCGCCCTTTGATTTCGACATTATTGCTTTTCGATTTTGTGTTTTTGTCAAGTTGATCCAATTCAATCACGAAACTTTTAAATATAACCCACCCCGCTCCACTGAGCAAGCGGCACAACATCGTTTATGTTACCTCATTTCAGGCAGTGACTTTGTTTTAACTTTGGCATGTAACAAATTAACTTTGGAGCAGAAATGTCAAAGCAATCATTACTTGTATTATAATGAATTCCTAAAGCTTTAACCATGTTTGTCAATTCGTCGGCGAAACCCAAAAAATGCGTAACTCCACATTTTGTTGAATGTTAGATTTTAATACCATCTATTAGAACAATTCAAAAGCTATAACTGTAGAAATTTGTGTAAATCTCATACAATTAAGAATTAAAAAACTTGAACAACAGAAATCTACCTAACTGCAGTCACCTCCCAACAAACATTGCTACATCAGATATAGTACGTATATTTAAGATAATCCAAGGTTAGCCTTATATAAATGGGAACGAAGGATCTAGTGTATTTACATGTCAGGATGTCAGCAATTTCACATGTATAGATTACAGATATTTTTAGGTAAAATCTGTACATCTAGTTTACATCTGGCTTACATCAATTTTCTAGGACTACTAATGTATAGAACATGTAAAAGTATTATGAGTTTTACTCTTCGTTTTATGTATATTCTATGTAAGTAAATAATGTATGATAAACATAAATTTTATACATATATTTAATATCTCATAATATACAAAATTTATATAATCCTTATATAAAAGAGAGCTATAAAATACGTATTCATAATTAATTAAATGTATTAATAATTAATTTTCATAATATATGCAGTAAGTAAAGATACGTATGTCTTAGAAGCCGATAAATAATTGAAATAAAATATCAGTTGACGCATGTATGACCGCTTTAAACCCTTTATACTCTACATAACGTAAAATTCTACCGTCAGAACTCCAGTTCATAAGAATTACTCTAAGTACCTAAAGCTAAAAAAAGATACTTACGTTTGTGAATATAGAAACTTCTTTTTTTTTTACATTTTAAACCCATACTTAAATTAAAAATAATGTAACCTCCGTATAATTTCTAAATCTTAGATATTTATTTATGGTATTAGCATGCAAATACAGTTAAAAAACTAACACTAAGTAAGGAGTATTTTCATTATTTATTTCATTTCATTTGCAGCTTCGCCAAACAAACACTCGCAATCACCTCGAACTCATCGGTGACGTCATTATATGTATTCTTGATTACACCTGTAAAAAACCACGTTCGCTAGATTAAAGTAATATTGATTGGCTGATTGATTTTAAAATAATGCTAGTTAGAAATCATCACATAAAATCTGGGATCTTTCTCAAAAACATATATTTAGTTGCACGTATCTCATAAATTTTATAGGGTTTTCTTAAAAAATAAAACAGTTAAGCCTAAAAGCTAATGGAGGATTTTGGTTTTCTCCATGTTTTCCGAAAACCTCTATAGATAATTTCGTTTTTTAGCGGAATATGAAAGGTTACGAAAAAAAAGTGCAACTTTTCTCTAATTAAACCAACCTCGTATCTCTTACCGTTTGGGAGATCCCCATGGTGGGCCTCGAATTAGTTGTAACCCTGTATAAGTGAAACGATCTTTAGTAATGTTAAATCTGTATATTTAAATGCGACCTCAAAGATTTAAACCTAACAATGTATTCATAAATTGGTGTAATCTTTAATGTTTTTAAAACACAATGCCTTTTTTATTAAAACTTTTCAAATTCAAGTATAAATGTTAATTAAAAAAATTGTTGTATTCCTTTTATATAACGTCGGAATGTAGTGTTTGCTTTGTAAATTTGAGTATAATTCCCGATTCAAAATTCATTGGCATCTTATTTAAACTCAAAAAGCTTCACGTCATTATCAAATAGTTAAATTTTTTTCTACAAAGAAGTCAGTTAGTTTAATTAAATTATAACATTGTTATTATTTCTATAGTCTTAAAAAAGATACTGGTTTTTAATGGAACTTCGGTAATTTTCTAAGAATTAATAAATAAATCCTAATCTTATTCAAATTAATACTAAAAAAATATATGAGGGATTAATATGAATACGATTAATACGAACATTACTTACCCCTTAGCTTATCAAACAAGATTCACCAAATAATAATACAAAGGACACTAAACAAAATGGATTTAAAACACCGAATAAATAAAAACAAGAGTAATAAATGTTTTGATTCAGTTTCAACAACAAATTGCAACTGCATTTAAATATAGTAAATAAGAAATAATGCATAAACAAAAATCTAAAAATCCACAAAGTTGAAGTGGAAAGTTTATGCAGATGAGAGAGGTAGTGTTGTAAAATACAGCACATTGCTTAAATCCTATTGTTCTCTCACGTGCAAGACAGCCATCGTAAAATTTTTAGGAAATCTAATTGCAGCGGTTGCTTTGACCATTCTTTGACATTGTACACATTTCTAAGAATGGCTTAATTCGACGATTTGAGATAGTTTCATACATTTCCAAACAAATGATATTTCAAAAATCAATAACTTAATCTGACTTATTTTAATAATTTGTATATTCTAATTTATATTCATTGTTTAGTCAAAACATGCTTGCTAGAAATAGCACAATGACAGCGAAGCTAATAAATGTACAACAAAAAAGTATTGAACTTTACAGTTTACTTTGATTTTGTTAAACATTTCCATATACGTGTGATTGCTTTTAACGATTCTTGCTACTTGTGAATGGTGTTGTTCTGCTGTTAAATTCTATTGTTAAATGTTCTTTACTATTCCAAATAATATTTTTAATTATTTTGAAATTCAATAGTCATGAAACGCCGATATCTTTTTTTTTCGTAATACCGTCGGTGAATACTGTCTTTGTTTAAGTCTTTTAAGGTAGATCAAGGACAAAATAAGGTCATTTTCGAAGAACTGTAAATTTTTAAGCCAAAAAGGGTGTTATATATTCAATAGTGTTTTTCAATTTCAGCTAAACAGCAACAACCACAGCGCGGCAAATATATGTATAAGAGTATGCCAATTTATGTATATTTATACCTGATATTTTTTTTTCAATAAAGATATATGTCTTATTAACTTTTTGGAAAAGTTAACCGTGGGGGAAATTAACTTGTTCTTTCCATTCTGAACCCGTTCTTGAAATTAAAACAATACTCATACAAATTAGAAAATTGGTCCAACAAAACTACCTTTTAAAATTAATGGTCTGATAAAAATTGCCAAAAAAATAACATAATGTAATTCATGAGCTCCTGGTATAGAAGATAGGTAAATAAAATGATGTAACAAGTTATAGCTGGCGTTTAACAGGTACTGCATATAATATACATGTTAAGTAAATGTAATCTGATTTACATCTACAATACGTCTTTTTATACACGTTAACCCGATCTAAATTTTATTATATTTTTAATACATTTCTATTCTTTTGTAAAATAATCATAAATTTTGCTATATGAACAGTATATCCTTTTTTTCATATTAAATATATATAAATATTCTCATGTTTTTAATAAGTATGATTTTTCATATAAGGAATATGTTACCCTTAAATATGTACGATTCATGTAAACTCTTGTATGTAATATACATGTTTATTAATATTAACTTATATATTTCTAATATATAAAACCAAATGTAAAATAGATGTTATTTTCATAAGGAAGACTGATATATTCTAGATGTAAAACAGCTTATGTATGACTATTTCTTTAAATTACACATATATTCTATAGAAAATTCATATGTATGTTTGCTGGGCTGTTATTTCTAAATGTTAAAGTTAAATTGTTGCACCATAACATGACCACTTCTTAAAAAAATGTTTTTAGTCTCTCCTAAAAAAATCATTAAAATGGAGTTTTCGGGTTTTTTATTTTTACAAGAAATGTAACTTATGTAATTCAAAACTACCGGTTTTTTGTAAATTAATTAGTTGATTTTGCGATTCATTGGTTTTCTCAATTGTGTTACCTCTTGGCAAAATGTCATAAACATAAGTATTTTGCAGCAATGCATTAGAACCAAGTAGAAAAGTATTTTGATTATTGATTGCAAGTTCATAAAGACATCCGGTAGCAAGAAATGAACTACTTCTTAAGCCATACGTTACCGTCTGTAATTGTAAACACTGTACCGATTCATCCAAACTTGATCAATATATTGTAAAAGTTGGTGCTTGTGTTCATATTGAAACCTTCGAGAAGTTATTCGCAAATTCCAGTGCCTTCTCGAAGTTGTTATCTATCTTCTAGAACGTATACCGAAAGATATGGAACACTCCAAAATGTGTATAAACACCGAACAAACAAATCATATGTCAGTTATTGCCGTAATGCAAAGACAGTAGTGTTAAGAAGATTATTCAAGTCTAAATAAATAAGTCGTTAACGCGTGTTATACATAAATCTACGAAGTACGTGACTTTAGTGTAAACAAGTGTGTGAAGCTATCTGCGGACTTTATCTTATCTTCGTGTAAGTGATAGCGCTATATATAAATTAGTGTAAGTGTTTTTATTAAATATTATTAGATTTAATTAGTTCGGTTAATTGGAAACTGTACATATTTCTAATTTAAGTAAAAAATATTTTTAGCAGTTTAAATAAATTAGTTTTAATAATAAAATTTGTTACAATATTATCCTGTACCTACAATTGCCTTATGTTGCACAAAGCACTATATTCAAAAGTTCAAAAAATAAGTGAAAGGTCTTTCTTTTTGTATTACTGCTTCTTTAAAAACGATATCATTAATAGCATTATTGTTACTTGTTTTTATACTACCATCAAATACAACCAGCCACTTTAGATTTATCGTTTCTTACTACACATACAGTGACAGTGATGACCGATAAAATAAACTGAACCACTATTTAAATCATATTTATTAATATATATTATTTTAGCATGTTCTATAATATATTCGGTTAAACATTTATTATATATTTTATTTAGATATATATTTATAGTTTTAATATTTATTTAATTTAATTTATTTATAAACTAAATATTTACGCGATTTATTTTAACTAACACTAATACAATGCAACGGTATTTAAGAAAAACACTTACATTAATTTATATATTACTATCACTCAAAGAATAATGTCTGCGGATAACTTTTGTTTATCTAAACTGGTATTTGTTAATAATAAAAACACGAACATTTACAACGCCGTATTAGCACACACGTTAATCACTTATTTATTACTTATTTAAATCAACAAAGTCTTCTTAACTTTTTTACCGACTCAATTCGAAAACTGACCTCAGCTTCCTTTGAATACTTTTTATATATTTCTGTTATCTGGGTTGAGAATGTAACACATTCTTCAATTATTCCATTTCTCTCTTAAAATTCCATCCATAATGCTTGCCACAGATTTTCGTTTAATGGCTTTGCACGCGAATCTTTTTTATGACCAGATAGAAAATAAAACGTTGGTCATAATGTAGTTTAAAAACCTCTCCGACCAAACTTCTAAAATATTCTGCAACCCCTCTAAACATTTCAAAATCCTTGCTCACGCAATGCGCGATGGCGTAATCGTTTCTTGTTTAGAATAGGTCTCTGTTCCTCGGTTGTAACTCCAAACCTAGCTGCATGAAACAAGTTTTTTTTTCAATATTTCATATAATGTAGTTTTCCAACAATTTCCATTCTGTCATTAAATCAGTAATAAAATTTGAAACAATCAAAAAAAAGAACTGTTTGATGTATATATATAAGTATAAATTTCGTGTTATTTCATTAAGAAATAAAGAATTTATGTGCGTGACCGCTAGTGTAAGTTGTAACAAAAATTTCAACTTTTCTGGTAATTTTATTCTAAATCAAGATCTTTAGTTTACGAAACATTAGATGCTAAAGTAAAAGGTCAGAACTTTTTGTTCCGATAGTCGACACATGTAAAAAGAGTTAACAGTATACTTTCTTTGGTTATTTCTCCAGAAGTAGAAGCAAAAAATCGTTCGTCCGCAGTATTGTATCAGTAGGAGAATCAAAATCACGCTACATAATACCAATAAACTGTGTAAAAAAACTGGCGTGGTCACCACACGACTTTGCTATAAAGAATTTTGAAATTAAAAAAGAAAGCATCCAAGTCAAAAGAATATAGCGAATTCAGAAAACTTAGGTTAATAATTTTATTTGCTTAAAAGAAATAATAGTAAAAGGACTAGATATTACACATTAGACAATTTCTATTTAAAAAAAATTTCGTCCTACCCACTTTGAAGTGATATGTACACGTTTGCATTGATTTCCTAGAATGCTATAATTTTTTTTAAATTATTCTCATCGATTTCATCAGGATATAACCGAGATATAGCAAATTGAGGTTATGTTGTCATATCGACTAACTAAAAAATTGTTATTTTTAACGTATCTTGCTTTCTTTTTAAAAAATTGTTGCAGGCAGGATTTGAACCTAGAATATATTGGACTTCATATATACATTATAAATAAAATATCTAATAAACTGTTAATGTTAGAAATTTTTTTTTGAATAAATTGTTAGGACGAATTATCTCTATAGAAAACTGTAAAAATAATTCAAATAATTTACATACTTCCAAAATTATATAAGAAAAACTCTTAAAAATGGCGGATACACACACTTTCGGTTTTTTATCAGACCCATCTTTTGATAGAACCGAGAGAATAAGAAAAGCCAGCTCCATACCAAATTTCAAGTTACTAGAACTTTTGGTTCGAGAGTTATCGTAGGTACATCGTTACGCACACACACGCACACACACACACACACACACACACACACAAACACGCACACAGACAAAAATACATCCAAATTTTTCTGTTTCTGATTCACGAGACCTTGAAACGTAAAATTATTTTAATTTCCATACGGAAGTAATAACATTTAAAATTAAATTTCAAAACTGTTCATTCCATTTTCATTAAAATAGTTTCACATTAAAATAATTGGTTATTAAATTATTAATTAATATATATTACGTTTTTATATCACTAATATACATTAAAAACAGTTTAAAAATCAACTTAAAACTATACAATAAACTAATTTAAATTATATACATCTAATAAAAATCAGGCGGAGGCGGTTCTGGAGGAACTTGTGGATTTCGTATTTTTTTTTCCTTATAGGACAACAAAGGTTGAGCTTCTTGTCTTTCAATATCTAGCGATCTGTTTTGTTTTCTTTTTTTAATATCATATCTATACGTCATATCATCGCTTTCACTTCTTTTAAAGCATTGACACCAAACTATTAGTATAACTAGTACCGCAATTATAACCATAGTTGTTCCAACTAATACACGAAATTTTTGCGTATTGGAGTACTGTTAATTCATAGTTAAAAAAAATATGAGTATGTAGAAAATGTTACTTACTACTATACGCAGACAATAAGGATCTTGTAATGGATTAGAACAGATCAAACAAGATTTAGATCCAGCTAATGGTTGATATTGACCAGCTGGACATGCTAAACAGTTCGTTTCATCTCCACTGCTGTACGTATTTTTCTTGCAAGTTCCTTAAAAATAAACCTTATCTTTAAAATAAATATAAAAAAAGTGATTAAAAGTATTAAATATTAAAAACATTTAAATATAAATTAAAATGTAATTTAAATTAACATTAGTTAAGACTATTTTTGTGTTGCCATACGTAATGAACGAAAAAAGCTGTAGTGTAGCAAAATGAAAACGAGAAATCCACATAAAACTAGGTGTTCAAAATCAATTGTTAGAATGAGTATGAGACAGATGGAAAATCATTTAAAAATCTTGAAATTCAGTTAAAATTGAAAAAAAAAACCGATGTTAAAATTAATGCCAATATTGACAGAATTAGTAATAAATATAGTACCAACATTATATTTTGGGTATTTTTTTTTCAAAAAAGAATATATTACAAAAGACAACACAAAACATATGTTACATATGATATGTACAATATGTTTTGTGTTGCCCGAAAGTTTCATAGCATAATTCGCACACAATCAATGTTGCAATAAGGTCATTTCAATATTCAAACTTCATTATTTTTACTGGATAAAACATTTATGCTTAAAATCAATTTATCTATCTTTGAAATCCGCAAAATGAAACGTTACATAATTCCAATTGTAGATTAATAATAAAACAATTTTAAACATTTTTCTAGAATCCTACCAAATGACCTAATAGAGAAGCCGCCAAAATGCAATTGCTGGTTATTGTGTTACTACATATGCAAATAGTTCGTCAAATTTCTTAAACAGGTGTTTTAATTTGTTTGATAGTTAATGACAGCAAAAACATCAGATTCTGAAACGGTTTTTTTAAGAAAGGAAAGGGATTGAATTTTGTTTTCTGTTTGCATTCTTTTGTAATATTTTGTGTAAACTAAAAATGTTTTCAATTAATCCTAAAAGATTGTTGTCTTTACATGTAGGTAGTGATAAACCCAACTGTTGTAAATGTTATTGTATCTAGAAATGCAATAATAGGTTCCAACAATACACAAATCTGTTCAACACATCGTACGTTGATAACCATTTTACTGTGCAATAATAACTCATCTATTTCTTCATTTGAATTGACCTCGTCAATAAAACTTTCAACCGGACGGTGATTGTTTGCATTAGTTTGAATGAAGTTTTTATCAGAATTTTGCGTTATAAGGCTTTATCATTGAATAATAAATGTAAGAAGAAATGCAACTTAAGGGGCGATATCGTATCGACTGATTGGATCGAGATGTAGAGGTCGCCACATTTGTATTGGATCGAGATTTTTCAGTTCTTGCGTGTCTGTCGACTTGTAAACTTCGGTGTTGAATTGAAAGTTTTTCTTGGGTTAACATTGCGATACGATTTTTAAAATTCTGGTAGTAGTAATGTTTGTTTGAACTTTTGTTTAGTTTAAGTGTAAATATATTTTTGATTTATTTTTAAAATGGGAAAAGTTACAAATCACGGTTGTGTTTATATTAATTGTGAAAATAATAATACCGAAAACAAAGGTACTAGTTTTCTATTAGTTTTTTATTAGTGATAAAGTGCGTGCTATAGAATGTTAGAAAAACTGTGGAAATATAAACATTGCCACAATGGACTCGTAAGATTTAAAACAAAAGAAGATTTGTGAGAAGCATCTTCGGAGATAATGTATAACAACAAAAGGAAATTTTAAACACACTGCAGTTCTTGTTCTACACTTTCAATCAGGTAAATATTTTTTTAATTTTTTTTTTACCAAACGTTTAAAAATGGTTTAAATTAGCATCGGAGAATCTCCTTGTCCGGATTCTTCTTCTTCTTGTTGCACTTAATTGTACAATAACGTAAAATAATTACTATAAATCAGTGGCTGAGATCGCTATTATTTTCCACAATCAATGATCGCAATCATGGTATTTAGAATTAATTAGTAATCGACTGTTACTAAAAAGTCGCTCGTGTAAAGTTAGTCATAAATCTAGCCATAAACATTCGATTTTCGTTTTCCGGGATACAATAACGTTTGGAGTATTAAAAATCAACATATCTAAGTATTTTTTGATATTGTTTCTAAACAATAAATTAATTAAAATTTGTTCATATTTAGATTTAAAAAAAATATTTACAAAAATTCACAGAAAATAGATACTACTGTGATGTTTTTTTTCGACATGACGTGCTATTTGAATTCTGATGCAAACTTACGAACAAATAGTTTAAAGCATTAATAAACAACATATTAAAAAATAAGTATCGTTCTTTCGCAAATTAAATGCTTCTATTTGAAATTGACCCCGAAAAGATTGTTGAGTAATTAGTCATAACTCGTGTTGATATTTGTCTCAAACATAAGATTTATGTATTAAAAATAAATTTGCAATTATTTTCAAATACGTATTGTCATTTGTAGTTAATGCTTATTGTTTTTAACTTCCTGTGTTTTTATGATTTACCTTGGTGTTTATATAAAGTTAGGTTTTTCCCAAAATGCTGAATGTGTGACACAAATTTTACAAACGTTCTTTCCTAGAAGAGTTTTCTAATTCTCTTTGAAAAGAATGCATTGTTAAATTTCTGTAAACAAAAAAAATATAATTCAATGTTTAAATCCATGTTACTTTTTTATTAAAAAATCTGTATGTGGTTTAAAATTCTTACGAGGAAAAGAGCAAAGGGGTTATTTACCTACATACACAAAATTTTACGATTTTTCGTGAACTACCTGCATACTTAAAGTTTATTATACATTTATTAAAGTAAATATTATAGGTAAAATCGTGTTATATTAGTCTTATTTGTTTATGCGATAATTAAAAGTAATAATTTCTTTTCAACAACCGCAATTGTTATTTTATAAGCGATCAATGGTTGCGATCGTTATTGTACAGACGCTCGATATCGCGATCATTATATTGCATAATGATCGATTCATCGTAATTGAATAATCGTTCTGGCCATTGCTTTAAATGTTTTTTGTTGATGTTGGCATATGTCGAATAAAAATATCGTTTTCGTAAATGTTAGGGCCGCATTTCTTTAGCACCTTGTCTAATAAATACTTAGTTTTTTAAAAAATAAAAAAAAATATAAACAAAATTCGTTTATGTTTATTTTAGCATGCTGAAAGCAAATCCAACAATACATAAAATATTTTTACAATTGCTTAAAAAAAATCGCAAAAATTTTGAAAATACTAATACTAATTGCATTTTCAAAACTTTATTTTTAATATACTAACAACTTAATATTTTTTTTACTTTTTGGGCTTATTTAGTATAATTTTTTACAGAAGCTGTAATTGTTGATATGAACATCAACCTAAGATACTCAAATGTAGTAGTTTCTCAAACATATGGAAGAAAACGTCGATTGTTATTTATTGATGACGATCGTGAAGACGAATAAATTTATTCTTTCTACAACTCCAGTTCACTCAACGAAGGTATAAGTAGACAAGCAATAATAAGTAATTTTTTTAATATATGTTTTATAGTTGAAGATACGTCCTATACTATTTTGAAGATACTGGAACGACCACAGTGTGTTCTCGAATTCGTCAAGCCGTTAAGTTTTGACTAAACTACGCAACATAGTGATACAAATGGATTCTCCGTCAAAAATCCTTTTAAAGGATGAATTGGTCAATTATTCTTTCAAAAATTTAACATTAATTTCAATTTAAAATTATTTAAATTACCAGTTCACTAATAACAAATTCGTTTACATATGTTTCGAGCTTTAAAATAATGATGCTCATCTTCAGAAAAGTCTACAAAAAATATTTACAACTTTTTTAAATACAAAAAATGTCATATCTTTTCCAAAATATTATTTTTTGTAAGAAAATTTGGTGTTCAGAAATATATTTACTTTCTAAATTGTTTAAGAAGATTTCAGTAAAAATAAGTGATAAATTTGATAATCAATTTTTTAAACAAAATTTAGGTCTTTCAATGGGTTCTCCTTTATCACTTTTCTTAATTTTTTTAAGAAATTAAGCAAAGGTAACGATTTTAAGATTTTTTTTTCTAATGAAATATTTATTTAATTTTTAAACTACTTAAAGGTAGTAAAAATAAAACTATTTAAGCTGTATAGTTGTTTCTGAAAGGTGGTTTACGGTTCCTTTAGAGCTTCTTTAAAGCTTTGCTAGTACCACAAAGAGCTGTATAAGCCCTATTTTAATGCATTAAAGGAGCTATCTAACAGCAACATAACTGCGGAATTTTTAGCTACTTAAACGCTTCATGGAGGCTTCAGTTTTTTCACAAGCCACTTAAAAGTGTTCTAAAGAGTAACTTTAAAAGCTAAAGTAGTTATAAAAAAGCCGGTTTTAGCTGCAATTTGCTCACTGGGAAATTCTTGAATTACTATTCATTTATATTAAAATATCAAATACAAATTTTTTGTTGAACGAGCAAACCAATTTCAATTATGATTTTTAACTTAAATTTTTTTAGATTTGTTTCTAAATTGCACCATCTTCCTTTTTTAAAATAATTAACATTTAACATTTTGTAAAACTTACATATTTTTAATTATCTAGTTACAAATTTTCAGATTTGAGATTGTTCGAAAAAATGTAAGTTAAAAAACTTTTTGTAATCTTAACTTTTTATAAGTTGTAAATATTTTTACTTTTTTGAAAATGAGCTTCATTATTTTAAAGCTCGAAGCATATGTAAAATAGTATATACATTTTGAAAGTTAACGAATTTATTATTAGTGGACTGGTAATTTGAATAATTTTAAAAATTGACGAATAAAAACAATAAACCCCCATAACAATTTTCTTTTAATTTAATTTGCATTGTTTTAGTTATTTCTATGTTTTCGATTTATATTTTACAAAAATAAATAAATATTTGAATATACATATTTTTTTGTTTTCTTAAATATAAAGCATGATATTGTTTAAGTTTATTTGACATTGACTTGTGTCGTAACAATACAAGCTATTGTTTATGATATTAACCTGTTTTGAACAGGTAAACGGTAAAGTATACACAAATATAAGAGAAGGTTCGAACTCGTACTTCATAACAAATAAGTAAGTTCGCAACATATAAACCACGATTTTGCAGATGGCAGCAGGTCTTAGTCTATTAGTTTATGAAAAGAGGGGGTACAGACGGGTAAAAGAAAGAGAAACAAGAGAGATAAAACTACAGTACGATTTTTAACACACTATTTGCGCCTCTTCTTAAATTATTACTCAATGGCTTTATTTAAAATAACATTTAATTTGAACAGTGGCGCCATCTCGAGAAGTTAGTGCTGTAGGGCCCCTTATTAACATCTTTGTTGCTTCATCAAATATAATAATTACATCTACATATAAATATCTTGCATCTGATTGGCGAGATCCAGCAAAAGAATTAAGGGGGTCAGGTACGCACCCTACTGTGCAGGACACTCGACTAATTAACTACTAACTAAATTCTGCAAAAATTAGTTTTTGATCTAAAACACGGATTCAGAGCTATGCAGCTTCATCATCATATCAGAATATCAATAACAACCGCAATTTTTCAAATAGACGCAGAATATATGAAGGAACTAGAACTGAACATGGGTATTAAATCATTCATCAGTCGAATAAGCTTATTGTCTATGATTTTTGTACTAGTCGGTTTGAACTTCGTGGAACTAAAAACAACATAAAGTTGTCTAGAAACTATAAAATTTGATTTTGTATAACGTTTATTTTTTCTATACATTCTCTAAAGTGAATATTTTTTATTCATCTGTTGTTGCTCTACTATTTCAAAACTATCTATAATGTTCAGAAGATGATTTTTTTGGTAACTTTATAAAACAATATTATTGAAAGAGTAAATAAAAGTAAGACCCTGCAGTCAAAAGATTAATATTATCCTATACCTTTAAGAAATAATTATAAAATGTAAAAAACCTGCAATGTTTTACAACTGAAAGCCAGGTGGCGCAATGAAAATTATTATAAATATTTAGTCGTGGGAATAAACCAAGGGGATTCAAAGCAATCATTCTTTCAAGAGGGGGCTCCACAACACTAACTCTTCGAGATAACGCTACTGGTCAAATTAAATGTTATTTTGAATAATCTTTTTTAGCCTTATAAGGCAAAATTCTCATAAAAACTAAAGCTTACCTCAAAGATTGTTTTTAGCTTGTGGGCATGTGAATGTGATACAATATATACCTTGTTTGGTTTTTCATGTTTATTGTTTTATTCCGATGGAGCCGATAAAACTAACGAGGTTAACATGTAGGTACAAGCATAAAACATTTAAATAAGAGAATCAAAAAACAAAGTTTCTGCACGCCGTATACATTGCTCAACGGATTTTATTTGTTAACTACAAAACATTTTGGTAGTTACCTACATAGTGCTTTATTGATATCTACAAACGTTTACATTATCCACAAGCATTTTGAAAAATATAGCCCACCCTAAGCCCAACCTAACGAGCCGGCACTGCTTTTAAGGAATGGGCTAACTACATATCTTCTTATTATCAAAACAGATATAAAGTTAGTCTTTTGTCTAAAATAATTAGAAAAGTCGATATTTGAGAATATTTAGATTTACATATACTATGTAGTAGGGCTTCATCAGGGCGTGAAAGCACTTCTCAGAAGTTAGGTAATCAACTTGTGAACCAAGCCAGATTCTAAACTCCATAGAAGTGACTTAAAAAGAAATAGTCTCCGTATATAAAGAAGAAGTGTCGTCACGGGTGGTTAAGCTCGACTCTGATTGGGTTACGGTTGAACGAGTGCGTGTTTTCGATAAAGGACTAATGACCAGGAACCAAAGAGGGGATAGCTGTCTGTCGAGTTAAAAATAGGTTTGATACCATTCTTACGAAGAAGTTTCTCTATTTGATCTGTAACCTTGTGAATGTAGGGTAAAAAGGCCAATTTTGGATTGGATTCGGAAGTAGAAATGTCCTTAGGTAATCGAGTACGTGGATGTAGACGACGATTAATAACTCTATGAATATCTCGCTTCATATAACCATTGTTCACTAAAGTTCTAGTAAGATGATAGAGTTCCGAGTCTAGATTCTCAGGTTGACAAATAGAAAAAGCGCGATGAACCAAAGATTCAATAACAGAACGTTTCTGTGCAGGATGATGATGAGACGAAGCATGAAAGTATCTATCAGTATGGGTGGGTTTGCGATAAACAGAATGGCCCAGAAGTCCGTCGGGCTTACAAGTCACAAGAACGTCAAGAAATAGGAGAGAACCATTACTTTCGATTTCCATAGTGAATTTGATATCCAAGTGTTGATTGTTAAGGTGATTAAGAAACTTAAGACAATTCGAGATGACCATGAGGCCAAACAATAAACGTGTCGTCAACATACCTAAACCAAACTTCGATTTCTCTCACGCCCTGATGAAGCCCCTTACAAAAGTGAGCGAAACGTTGGCAACTTCGGTTACATCATTGACACGGTCCAAACCCGGAAGACGTTCTTATCTTAGTGTATTTTATTAACTTTAAAAATACAGAAAATTCGCGTTTAAATCAAATTATCACAGTTTGAATTTCATGCGTTTAAGTTGAGAATTGAGATACGAAAACTTGTTAATCTACCGGAAGCCGAATCCTAAATTATATATAGTTATTGTAGTCAATAGTGAGACACATAATACAATTTTATGCGAGCTAGAAAAGAAGATAAATAAACGCTTAAATGCTTGCTTCGGTCTTGAGCCCGAAGGTCATTCCACCTACTCAGTGGCAGCACACGCTTACGTGACGTTACGTCATTTATCATTATCTTTGCAGCACACAGATCCTAGAATGCACGTTTATTATCAAATATGACAAACTTTACAGTCGCTTTTCTTAGTTGATCTATAATATTCATTTGTAATAGACGACTTATCGTTTTTGTTTCATAATGACGTTGGGACAAGACGTTAAAAAATTAATAACTAATATTAGTTTAAACGTTTAGAATTTAAATTTAATGCTCGTCCTTTGCTTCAAATACGTAAGACTAGTAAAAATACAAATAAAGAAGTCCATAGTAATTTTAAAGAATCTATGCATGATTCGTCAGATTGGATTTATGAATATGAAGTAAATAATAGATTTTACTGTGTTCACATGATTCATTATGATGTAAAAGTAATGTTACCGATTTATAGCATTTAAGAAAAGTAAAAAAGCACCCGTTATCGGCGAATCAGATGAAAAGTTCTACGAATTATGTTACTCTTGGTCGCGTTAATATTCGCTTACAAATACAATTGGACAGCGTTTAATCTCGAAAGTCAATTAAACACCTCAATGAAAATGTTTGTAAAAATAGATACATATATGTTACATTATACATACATATATGTATAATGTTTTTTAGACTTTGCGATAATTGTGTTTTTTTAAATTACCTTCTTGTATGATTGACCACCAGCCGCCACTGTGAAGAATACAGTACACGCTTACAAGAGTTTTCAGAATCAACTTACATAACAAATCAAAACCAAAATGTTTCTACTGCCATTTGTTTGCAAACAACAAAATTTATCTTATGGCTATAAATCGTAGTAAAATATGATAGCACAAATGGTTATCAACGGGACACTATCAATGTCTGTAAAGTTAGCACGACATTCTATCAATACAAAAAAAAAATAATTTCTTACCTTAAAAAACGAAATTGTAAAAATGTCGTGCTAACTTCGCAAATCTAGCACGACACTCTCCTCTCTAAAGTACTAAAACGCGTTGAAAATTACTATTTTTGACAAGAGTTCTGAATAGTTCCGGTCAAGTTAAGTATATATGTGTAATTTTAGATTGCTATTTTAACAATTAATAATTTAGAATAAATTTATAATATTCACGCTCAGCACGACATTTTGTAATTTTTTTTTTTTAATTAATAAAAGTTCTAATAGCACTTTTCATAGTTCTACAGTTCCTGATAAGAATTTAAAAAAATTTCGCATTTCTTACCTTAAAAAAACCAAATTGTAAAAATGTCGTGCTAACTTCGCAAATCTAGCACGACACCCTCCTCTCTAAAGTACTAAAACGCGTTGAAAATTACTATTTTTTAAGAAGAGTTCTGAATAGTTCCGGTCAAGTTAAGTATGTATGTGTAATTTTGGATCACTGTTTTAACAATTAACAATTTTGAATAAATTTATAATATTTAGACACAGCACGACATTTTGTAAAAATGTGTCGTGTTGACGATTTTCGGCAGTTTTAATAGAAATTTTACACAGTTCTATAAGAGTTCTATGCATTAGAAACGTTTTAAAAAAAACGTTCCAACTGATTACTATTTTTTAAACAATTTTTAAAAATTATGTCTGGCACGACATTTTGTGAAAATGTGTCGTGCTGATGATTTTCCGCAGTTTTAATAGTAATTTAACACAGTTCTATAAGAGTTTTATGCTTTAGAGACATTTTAACAAAAAGTCCCAACTGATTACTATTTTTTAAACAATTTTCAAAAATTATGTCTGGCACGACATTTTGTGAAAATGTGTCGTGCTGATGATTTTCCGCAGTTTTAATAGTAATAGTAATAGTTGAACACAGTTCTATAAGAGTTTTATGCTTTAGAGACATTTTAACAAAAAGTCCCAACTGGTTACTATTTTTTAAACAATAACAAGTTACAATTAAAAAATTACGCCTGGCACGACATTTTGTGAAAATGTCGTGCAGTGCCTGAATATTAGAAATTTATTAAAAATTGTTAATTGTTAAAATAGTGATCTAAAATTACACATATGTATATACTTAACTTGACCGGAACTATTCAAAAGTCTTGTCAAAAATAGCAATTTTCAACGCGTTTTAGTACTTTAGAGAGGAGGGTGTCGTGCTAGATTTGCGAAGTTAGCACGACATTTTTACAATTTCATTTTTTTAAAGTAAGAAATGCGGAACTTTTTTTAATTTTTATCAGGAACTGTAGAACTATGGAAAGTGCTATTGGAACTCTTATTATTTCTTTTGTATTTATAGAATGTCGTGCTAACTTCACAGACACTATCAACGGTAGTAAAATATCATTCGTTTATCTTTTGTTATAAATTATGCAAGAATACAGTACACGCCCACAAAAATTTTTAATTCTCACAAAGTAAGCAAATAAATATTATTAACGCTTTAATTTAAATTTGGAGAGAATTAATAAAAATTTTTTGCTAAAAATACATTTATAAAACTATGCCATTTTTAAATCGGTCACGATTTGGCAAGTAAGAAGTTGAGATACATATTAAACAAAACTATAGAAAATATTATTTTATGTCTATTAAATAGTAAAAATAAAATTGAGCAACGTGTGTTGAACAATAAAAGCGAGATTTTTTTTAACAGACTAGATTGACGCAGAAGTGACCGAGTTGCGTTTGCTGCTTTGTTTACGTCTCAACAGAATATTTTTACAGTATCTGAAGTATATCAAAAGTATAGATATGTAGATAAAGTAACATTTATATACTGTTGCCGTAACAAAACCTGACCAGAGCAGTTTATGCGTAGAAGACACGTTTGACTTTGGATTTTATAATCGTACGGTCGGTAAGGTTATTAGGTATTTTTGAATCTATTTTCATAAAGAAGTTCATAAACAATCCGTATTTATTTAATTTAACATCATTATTCTTAATTATACTCATAAATTATTTGGTAACAAATTAAACATTTTCACATTTTTACGTTGTATTATACTTACGGCACTGGAATAGACATCGGTAAAATTCGGGACGCGCCGGCAATCGCCAGGTTTTGAGACGGAAGTTGTAGAGTTCATTTCAAAACTAAAGAACCGCTGCGCAGAAACCAATTTTGTTTCGAATGTCAGTACACTAGCTAACCAAAAAACGTTTGCACTTTTCATACGGCGTTTGAGGTATCCATATTTATTCCAAATTAAAGATAAACCATTACAGTTAATGTACATTGTTTACAGCAGAGGTTTTTAGTTAGAATTTATTTTTAACTACCACATAATAACCACCATAAGGAACGCTCAGTAGTTTTCCGCGCAAAAAAATTGAGAGCCCATACGCTAGGTTGCACACATAAGAATATGGCGGTCGTTAATCTACTGTTCCTGACAAGTTAGGTTATATTATATTGAAGTGTGTGTTTATGTATCGTAGCGAGTAGACGTATTTTGCGCGTTCCGCATGTTAATTTACATTATTATAGTATGAAACAGTAAAATTTTATAAATTGTTTGCGCTCAACTATATAAGAAACATTAGTATAAAATGCCTTTTACTAGAGATCAACTTGAACAAATTAATTCAATTATTACCGAAACTACAAACAAGCTATTAACCGACGAAAAGGTGGTCAAATTTATCTCGGAAATAGTGTCAAAAACGGTATTGGAACAAATTGAGCTTAAATTTAATCGTCAACAAGAAGAAATAGATGAACTTAAAAACAAGGTAACAAAATTGGAAACCAATAATTGTGAGTACGAAAAAAAATTGATGATTTAGAACAATACTCACGCCGTAATTCGATTCGTATTTACGGAATAAAAGAAACGTTAAATGAAGATCTTAAAGAAAGTGTTAAACAAGTAGTGAAGGATAAACTACACGTAGATTTAAATTTAAATTCAATAGATAGAATACACCGAGTAGGAAGAGTGAAAAAAGGATTAATTAGGCCAGTATTCATTAAAATTGTATCGTACGAGCAACGTGCGCTCATATTTTTTAAGAAGAAATTACTAAAAGGTTCTGGAATTACTATAAAAGAAGACCTCACAGTTAATCGCATAAAAATACTTAAGACAGCTCAAGATAAGTATGGTATTCAAAATACGTGGACCAAGGACGGCAAAGTTTATGTGAGTGCTACAAATAACATTAAATGGATAAGCTCTATTGATAATTTAATATAACATTTTAAAATTTTCTACTAAATTTGTAAGGCATTACTTTAAATTAAGCAAAGATTATGCGTTGTAAATATGTTTATGTGTATTTTAATAATTTCTTACCGTTGGTAAATCCTTCTTATTTAAACTTAAAAAAAGAGTACTACTTGTACTGTTTAATTTATAATTTATTTTGATTATTTTGGAACGTTTGCATTTACGTATCTATTTTTTTTCTCTCTACTTATTAAAGCATTGTTAGATTTTGTTTGTCGTTTTTTAATATTAATCTGTATGGAAGATATCTTAGAAGATATTCCAACACTTACAAATGTATTTCTTAAAAATGTGGTCAAATGTAATAAATTAATTCAATTATTTAAAAGTAAAAATTTAGAGAATGTTACTATTTTTCAAACTAATATTAGAAGTGTGGGTTGAAATTTTTCTCAATTGGAATCGTTACTTGCTTCGTTAACAAATAAGTTTGAAATTATAATTTTAACTGAAACCTGGATTTGTGTAGATGTAGATTTTTTTGGGGTAGATGGATATAATTGCTATTATAACAACAGCAAATTGAATAAGTGTGACGGTGTATTGGTATATATAAAATCTACAATTGCGCATAATAACGAAGTAGTGATCATAAATGATATTACTTTTATGAGAACAATTTTAAAGCTGCAAACATGTACAATTGCGTTAACATCAGTATACCGTGCACCTTCTGTAAATGTCACAACATTTCTGGAAACATTAGAAATATATTTGCCAACTTATTGCAAATTGAACCACGAAATTTTTGCGGGAGACATAAATATCGACATCCTTAATGAAAGTAATCATAATGCAGATAAATATATTAATGGAATGTGTGAATTTGGGTTTCGCTCATGCATTATGACACCAACACGATCTACGGAAACATCTCAATCATGTATTGATCATTTTTATCTTAAATCCAGCCTAAAAAACGACAGTTTATTCTGTGGGGTATTAGCTTCTAAGATCTCAGATCACTATCCTGTACTGTTAGGTTTAAATTTTAATAGTGTTCTACCACATTTGATAAAAGACTTAGATACTCAATTTTACAAAATCCTTGACCATACAAAATTACAAACCTTTTTATTAATAGAAAATTGGCATTTCTTAAAAAAATTGAATATAGATGAAGCTTTTACAAAATTTATAAATCACCTAAACTATTACATTAATAAAGCTACGATTTGGAAAAAAATTAAAACAAAAAAATACAAAAACAGAAAACCTTGGGTTACTAAAAAAGTTATTGAAGAAATTTGTAACAAAGACGATCTATACAAGATATACTGTAAAGATAAAAGTAATGTACAAGCCCGTAACAATTATAAAGTTTATAGAACAAAGGTGACTAATTTAATTCGTAAGACTAAAATGGATTATTTTAAACAAAAATTTGAGAAATGCGAATCAGTAAAAGATATATGGACTTTATCAAAAAAAGCTCTAAACTTAAAACAAAAAAGTTCTTTGATAAATCAATTAATGACTAAGAATGGAGAAAGTGTAACTGGACATGTAGATATAGCTAATGAACTTAATACTTACTTTATAACAATCGGAGAAACACTAGCTAATAATTTAAAGCAAGACAAAAACTATAAAATGCCTATAGAGCCTTTAGTATCATCTTATTTATGGACACCGATAACAACAGAAAATGTTTTTAAAGAGATAAATTTATTAAAATTAAATAAATTAGCGGGTAATGATGGTTTAACTCCCAAAATAATAAAATTTATGGCACCATTCATAGTTGTTCCTCTAGTTAGACTTTACAATAAGTCTTTAGTTATTGGGTATTTTCCTTCAGCATTTAAAAAAACTATAATAAAGCCACTACACAAAGGAGGCCCTGCCAACTGCGTAAGTAACTACCGTCCAATTGCAATAACGTCTATTTTATCTAAAATATTTGAAAAACTAATTAAAAACCAACTTATTAAGTATTTAGAAAAATACAACATAATAAGCCAGTACCAATTTGGATTTAGAGCACAAAAAAGTACAAATGATGCGTTGGCGGAACTAACATCAAGCATTTATGATAACTTAGACAAATCTTTACCATCAGTTGCGGTTTTTTTTGATTTAGCTAAAGCATTTGACACTGTTTGTCACCAGGTATTACTAGATAAACTTGAATTATTAGGATTTAGAGGAATCGTTCTAAATTTTTTTAAAAGTTACTTATCAGAACGACAACAACAGGTTTCCGTAGCAAAATCATTAAGTGTAACTAAAACTATAAATTGCGGAGTTCCTCAGGGTTCTGTACTAGGACCACTTCTTTTTATTATTTATATTAACGATCTATTAAATATTAATACTTGTTCTTCACAAATCATTTCTTTTGCTGATGATACCGTTTTGTATGTTAGTGGAAAAACATGGAAAGAAGTCTACGATAGAACTACATTGTGTGTGTCACGAATCAAATACTGGTTGGATAATAATATTCTTTCTCTGAACTATAGTAAAACATATTTTATGACATTCTGTTTAAAAAAAAATCAACTTCCCAAAATAGATTCATTATTAATTCACGACTGGAACTGTGTAAATAATAGTAGATGCTTATGCAATATTTATATATCAAGAACTGAATCAATTAAGTATCTTGGAATTACTATTGATTGTCATTTAAAATGGAACCGCCACATTCAAAACACAAAATTCAAAATTAGAAAATTTATTTATTTGTTTAGAACGCTTAGAGATATTGTTGACTTTCGTTCGCTTAAAATTATATATTATGGAATGGTTCAATCTGTAATTTCGTATGGTATTTTAATATGGGGCGCAGCAGCTAGTTCGTATATTTGTTCACTAGAAATAGTGCAAAAATTAATAATCAAAATACTTCTAAAAAAACCTTATCGATATCCTAGCAAACTATTGTTTGAAGAAGCACAAGTATTTAATTTAAAGCAATTGTATTTTTTTGCTATAGCTGTTTATATTTTTAAACACCATAACCACCAAAACATACTACATCTCCCAATTCATCAATATACAACTAGAAGCAACATACGACATATATCATATAATAGCATAGCTAAACTAACAATTGGACAAACTAATTTTTTATATTATATACCAAAAGTATACAATTATTTACACACAAATATTCGTTTGAATTGTTTATATTATTCTTACAGTACTTTTAAAAAATGCCTTAAAAAAATTCTGCATGAAACCGATTCAATAATAATTGACAATATTTTTAAGAAACAATAATATTTTGTTGAAAATAATTTTTTTGCTTTTTAAAGAGATTGCAGACAAAGGGACAAGTGTCATATGACTACTTTACTTTGTGTGTAATCTCAGTTATTGCATTACACAGCATTCGCTTATTGTTTCTTTTTATTGTTTTTTTTTGTTCCCTTGCTTATGTAATTTAAAATGTAATTGTAATTGTAAACATAAAAAAAATAATAAAAAAAACCTTTATTATTATTATTATTATTTGGAATTCTTTTGTATTTACATCTTTTATGATAAATAAAGGCAGTACTTAAGTGCAATACAAACAATTATGCTTGTGATAAACAATTTCGTTTGTTAAAAATTCTAGTGAAAAAAATAATGTCATTACTAACTTTATATTTGTTATTCATATTGATAGCTGCATGGTGTAATGACATAACAACGAACATAAGTAATACAGGCTAGACCAAATAAGAAAGCATTCTTTTCCGATAAGAAAATTGTAGTTTAAAAATTAGTTGAATCGTCAGGTATAATACAATATAATACAATATAACTACTAGAGGAACCACTCCGTATGCTAGTATGATTACGAATTCGGTCCGGTATTATTTCGTGTCTTCCCACTTCATCCGGGCAAGAAAGCAAACTATCGTGTACAGTTGTGTTTTGTAGCGTTCGCATTATATTCGATAATTTTAGTTTTGTCCATTTTACTTGCTTAAAATGCATGTAATAATAAATTTAATAATGTTAACTGATTTATAATAAACAGATTTATGAACGGTAAGATTAACGGGTTCTAAAACGGCCGCTTTAGATGCGCTGCAAGCCTCTACAGAATTCGCTTTTCCGTTGAAAGTATAAGAGTTAGAAAATTAAAAAGAACTAAAATAACTACAAAAGCTAGTTGTGTAAAAATGAGTAAAAAACGAAGCAATTTTAGGCAATTTTAAGTGAATTTTGAAGGCACATGGTTAACTTACCATCGATTATTTGCAAAAAGTGGCACAAGTACGCCCTAGAAACTTATTGCAAAACTATAAATATTAACGTCATTTTGAGGTAGTAGTTCTATTAGATTAAAGTGAACTAAATTAATTTTAATTAAAATACATGATGTATTTTATTTTTAATGATATGTATCATTAATTTAAGAAATATACTAATTTATTGTTTTCATACAAACTTTAATTTTACTTCTATCTTTCAAACGTGGTCGATCTTATGCGTTTTTGCCCGAAAGCACTGCGGATACGCAATAGGTCGACGGCTCGTTTTCGTGTACGTAGGGGTTTCTCCAGTTAGTACATTATACCTCATTGGTTTAAACAGATAACTAAATTACATTTAAATTATATTTAAGTAACAGATTAATTAATCGATTTGTTGTCTAAAAAACGCATTCTGCCAAAAAAACTTAATTTGCCGCTATAACACTATTTTCAAAATGGCCGAAGATCACTTATTTTGCGGACTGGAATATCAAAGGTGCCGACAGTGAGTATCCCTTATAGCTGTTATTGTGTGACTGTACGTGCAGCTAGGGATGGGTAAAATACTGACAAATTATTTGAAATACAAATTACTACGTCAAAATGAATTTGAAATACAAAATATCCTGATTACATCATTGTATTTAAACTACAAAATACTCTAATCACATTGTATTTAAGTTACCAAAATATTTGAAATACTTTTGTCACTGCAAATATAGGGCCGGATTGAAAATCTCAAGTTTCAAAAACTGTTACAAGTTTACTATTTACAAAAGTTGGCATTTCCTTTCACGAATACAAGTTTTCTAAAAGTGTTATCCGAAACACTACCTCTAGCAGGTGAGCATATGGAGACGTTATTAGGAAGATTTCAGCCGTTCTACATTTGTAATGGGCCTCGACTGTTAAAGTCGCTATGTTCCGCATTAGAATTAATTATTTATGTGTGTATTGATCTTGAAACTATTTCAATGGTATATGTATTTATTCAATATAACGCGCGACGGCGCCAGAGGGAGGCCTGGGGTAGGCACATGTCCACCCTGTTTATCGGAGTGTCCACCCGCGTGCCTACCCAAATTGGACAAAACAATTTTTGAATAAAATTGATTTTATTAGCAAAGATTAAATAATTTGCTTATTTTTAAAAACTCCCATAAAAAACTTTTTTAAAATATCTTTAAACAAATAGTTGTGACTTATTTGCTTCTCTTACTAGAAGTTTAAATAGAATTACATTTTTAATAATATAAGGACAAAAAATGTAAGTTTGTGTAATCTTTAGGCGCGATTAAAGTAAAACTTCTTTGTCCTTTGTGAGAGATATTGCTGAAAAGTTAAAATTTCAAGTTAGTAATTTCTTTTATGTCTATTTATTGAAGAAAGAGTAAAATGTTTCTAGGACTCCGCCGTTTTAAATTAACTAAACACGATTTTATTTTATATTAATGATATTTTATTTTCTATATAAAATTTGTTTATACCACCCTCACTTTTTGAAAAATATTTACTTATCAATTAAATTACTTAAAAATAAATAAAAAAATTTTAAAACAACGCTTCAGAAACACGTGAATAGAGACAACGAAATTAAAAGTTGGAACAGCTCATGGTAATATAAACGTCAGAAATGTAAATAATAAATGCTTAGTTACAGTTGTTTAAATAGAGGAAACTACGTCAGCGTTACTTCCGCCAGAAAAAAAACCTGTGTTACTCGCAAGTCGCGCTTAAAGAAGTTTTACTTCAAAACGTTACCATAAATTTAATGTTCATCAATGGTAATTTAAAAAAACAGAACGAATGTCATTATTACCAAAATTAATCATGTCTATTTTGTTATGATTTATTACATACTAATATTATTTATTTAATACCTTTTAAGAAGAGACAACTTTATAAATCACGTTCTCGAAATTAAAAAAATATATAGTTTTGAGTAAAAAATGTTTTTTTTAAATGTAATTACTAATCGAGAACTTAAGAGAAAATGTGACATAAGTTACATATTTACCACATAAGTGCGTTTTAGAATAGTATCCAAAACCGGGGGGACAACTGATAATTAGTCTGGGTAGTTCTGCTGTAATAATTACTTCCGATTGGTTATAAACTTCGTTCACTGGTATTAGTATTTCTTGTCGATAAGATAAGTTAATATATACTGAAAAGTTAAATAAATAAGTTTTTCAAAAAGAACATATACAACTTATATACTCGGTAGTTTCTCAATAGTTTCCAGATTTTTTAAAACAAATGTAACAATCTTAGAATAGACTGCCATCTCGCAATTAACGTCACAAGTTGAAGTGTTTATTCCCGGTATGATTGAATTCAAAAGTTCTATAGTTATAGATAAGTTTAACATAAGGTAATTATTAAACTAAAAAAAAATGTCTTAATTTTTTAGATCCCGTAATAAAATATATTACCTTACTAAGACACTGAGGTTCGCTTACGTTAATTTTGCAAACTTTAAAATAAGATCCACATACAAATACTCCTAATGAACTAGGAAAATATAATGATAATATTTCTGTATCTTCTATTTGACACTGCTCTGTAGAATTATAAAGTATACGAGCAGCCAACGCGTAAGTTGGGAGTGAAACGATAAAAACATGATGTTCATATTTTATATTAGTTTCTTCGCTACCTTTTGTTGTCATAACAAAACATGTATAATTTCCACCATCTTGTGGTGTCACGTTGTCAATTGTCAAAACGCCATTATGATCTTGAACTCTGCCCTCTTAAAAATATTTTTGATTAAGTAATAAATATAGCATTTAATGTAGTAATTTACCCGTTGGAAGAAGTTTATCAGCAAATATCCAACTGTAATTTACAACGTTTTCTACAATTTCCGGACTGTACACACATGGTATCTGCATTTTTTTCCCGGGAATAGCAAAAACGTCATGAGCTAGAATGAGTACTGTTTTTAAAGTAATTGCGGTTTAACGAACATTTTTACCTTTAGTTTTTAACTCGAGGGGTTCTGCTAAAACTTTTTCTATGTTGTAGTTTTGAATAACCTCTCGTTTATTTCTCATAAACTCTGCCACGTTTATAAATCGTATTACGTGAGGGACTGAATTATTTAATAGTGTTATTCCGTTGTCAACGTGTTTTAACACAGGACAGTCATAGTTCTCAAAATCAATGACTTCAGGTTTTCCTAATTGTACTCTCAAGTCGGATACAAGATTATCAATAGAGCACACACAAGCATCTCGCTTGAAATAATCTGTTAAATTACAAGTGCTCTCTCCAGAAATGATTTGATTAAACTTATCTGCAACGGTTGTTTTTACAATTGGTGTTGCAGTAATAGTTAAAGAACTGACGACGATATTTGAAGTTTTTAGTGTAGTATTGTGGAAATAAGCGTCATTTATAGATGGCTTTTTTGTTGTTTTTAACGTATGTGGTTTTTTTTTAGTAAGTATGGCGTGTGTGTGTGTAAATGTAGAACTCACAAATTCGTCAGTCACAATAGAAGTTTCAGAAGATGTTGATATTGTTTCTTTGGAAACAGTTATTTTAGTATCTTTATTAAAATTACTAAACTGTGATGTCAGTGGCTTAATTGATGTAGACGATGTATTTTGTTTGAGCGTAGAAGATAATTTTGTCGGTTCTACAATGTTTTCAAAAAAACTAGTTTCAAATGTTTGTATTGTATGTGGTTGGGTAGACCAAGATTCATCAATCACAGTAGTTTTTAAAGTGTTATATTGAGAAATTATAATTTTTTCTGTTTGTGTAGTTTGTTCAATCTTAGCAAAAACGGATGTTGTTATTGTTTCTTCTAAATTAGTATGAACAGTTGGTTTAGTCAGATGTGTGGATTCCTTTGAAGTTAAACCTAATTTTTCCGTATCCATTTCCTGTTTAAAAAATGTTGTTAGATTGTTAAAATTATTTACTGTAATAATTTATAATTAAAACAAAAATTTTCTTACCATTAAAAATGTTATAGAAGATTTATCTGTGTTTTCAGTTATTTTCGAATTGGTAGGTTCAAGAGTGATTAGAGACGATTCTTGAGATATTGATAATAATTCTAAAGCAACGGTTTGTTCTTTTGGTTCTGTAGTGACAGCTTTCAATGTCGCAGTTTTTATTTCAGGAGAGCTAGTTGTTTCAAAGGTAAATAAAAAGGATGCTGGAGAAATCGTTAATTCTTCTACAGAAACGGTCTGTATTATATTATTTTTAGAGGTATCTACTGTATGTACATGAGTTTCAAGTGACATTGAAAACAATTCAGTAGATTGTTCATTTAGTTTGTTAGTAAGATCATATAGTGTAGTAATGTCTATTTTAGAAGACGTAGCAAGTATAGAATTGGCTGTTTCAAGTGTGATTAAAAAGGATCCTGGAGAAATCGTTAATAAAAAAGCCTGTAACATATTACTTTCAGTCGTAGCTACTGTATGTACATGCGTTACAGGTGTAATTAAAGATGATTCTGGAAAACTTGTTGTTTCTTCTACTGAAAAGGTTTGTAACATATTACTTTCAGTCGTATCTACTGTATGTACATGCGTTACGAGTGTAATTAAAGACGTTTCTGGAGAAATTGTTAATTCTTCTAAAGAAAAAGTCTGTAACATATTACTTTCAGAAGTATCTACTGTATGTACATGTGTCTCAAGTGTAATTAAAAATGATTCTGGAGAAATTGTTGATCCTTCTAAAGAAAAGGTCTGTATTATATTATTTTCAGAGGTATCTACCGGATGTACATGAGTTTCAAGTGACACTGAAAACAATTCAGTAGATTGTTCATTTAGTTTGTTAGTAAGATTATATAGTGTAGTAATGTCTATATCAGAAGACATAGAAGGCATGAAATTGACTGTTTCAAGTGTAATCAAAAATGATTCTGGAGAAATCGTTAATAAAAAAGCCTGTAACATATTAGCTTCAGTCGTATCTACTGTATGTAGATGCGTTACGAGTGTAATTAAAGACGATTTTGGAGAAATTGTTAATTCTTCTAAAGAAAAAGTCTGTAACATATTACTTTCAGAAGTATCTACTGTATGTACATGCGTTTCAAGTGTAATTGAAAATGATTCTGGAGAAATTGTTGATTTTTCTAAAGAAACGGTTTGTATTATATTATCTTCAGAGGTGTCTACCGTATGTAAATGAGTTTCAAGTGAAACTGAAAACAATTCAGTAGATTGTTCATTTAGTTTGTTAGAAGAAGAATTGGCTATTTCAAGTGTAATTAAAAATGATTCTGGAGAAATCGTTAATAAAAAAGCCTGTAACATATTACTTTCAGTCGTATCTACTGTATGTAGATGCGTTAGAAGTGAAATTAAAGATGATTCTGGAGAAACTATTGGTTCTTCTAAAGAAAACGTCTGTAACATATTACTTTCAGAAGTATCTACTGTATGTACATGCGTTTCAAGTATAATTGAAAATGTTTCTGGAAAAATTGTTGATTTTTCTAAAGAAACGGTCTGTATTATATTATTTTCAGAGGTATCTACCGTATGTAAATGAGTTTCAAGTGACACTGAAAGCAATTCAGTAGATTGTTCATTTAGTTTGTTAGTAAGATCATATAGTGTAGTAATGTGTTTTTTAGAAGACGTAGAAAGTATGGAATTGGCTATTTCAAGTGTAATTAAAAATGATTCTGGAGAAATCGTTAATAAAAAGGCCTGTAACATATTACTTTCAGTCGTATCTACTGTATGTAGATGCGTTAGAAATGAAATTAAAGATGATTCTGTAGAAATTGTTAGATCTTCTAAAGAAAACGTCTGTAACATATTACTTTCAGAAGTATCTACTGTATGTACGTGTGTTTCAAGTGTAATTGAAAATGATTCTGGAAAAATTGTTGATTCTTCTAGAGAAACGGTCGGTGTTATATTATTTTCAGAGGTATCTACCGTATGTACATCAGTTTCAAGTGACACTAAAAACAATTCAGTAGATTGTTCATTTTGTTTGTTAGTAAGATCGTATAGTGTAGTAATGTCTATTTTAGAAGACGTAGAAAGTATGGAATTGGCTGTTTCAAGTGTAATTAAAAATGATTCTGGAGAAATAGTTAATAAAAAAGCCTGTAACATATTATTTTCAGACGTATCTACTGTATGAAGATGCGTTATAAGGGTAGTTAAAGATAATTCTGAAAAAATTGTTGGTTCTTCTAAAGTAAAGGTCTGTAACATATTACTTTCAGAAGTATTGACTGTATGTACATGCGTTTTAAGTGTAATTGAAAATGATTCTGGAGAAATTGTTGATTTTTCTAAAGAAACGGTCTGTATTATATTATTTTCAGAGGTATCTACCGTATGTACATGAGTTTCAAATGACACTGAAAACAATTCACTAGATTGTTCATTTAGTTTCTTAGTAAGATCATATAGTGTAGTAATGTCTATTTTAGACGACGTAGAGAGTATGGAATTGGCTGTTTCAAGTGTGATTAAAAATGATTCTGGAGTAATCGTTAATAAAAAGGCCTGTAACATATTAGTTTCAGTCGTATCTACTGTATGTAGATGCGTTATAAGGGTAGTTAAAGATAATTCTGGAAAAATTGTTGGTTCTTCTAAAGTAAAGGTCTGTAACATATTACTTTCAGACGTATTTACTGTATGTACATGCGTTACAAGTGTAATTAAAGATGATTCTGAAGAAATTTTTGGTTCTTCTAAAGAAAACATCTGTAACATATTACTTTCAGACGTATCTACTGTATGTACATGCGTTACAAGTGTAATTAAAGATAATTCTGGAAAAATTGTTGGTTCTTCTAAAGTAAAGGTCTGTAACATATTACTTTCAGACGTATTTACTGTATGTACATGCGTTGCGATTGTAATTAAAAACGATTCTAGAGAAGTTGTTGATTCTTCTAAAGAAAAAGTCTGTAAGTTATTACTTTCAGACGTATCTACTGTATGTACATGCATTACAAGTGTTTTTAAAGATGATTTTGGAGAAATTGTTGGTTTTTCTAAAGAAAACGTCTGTAACATATTACTTTCAGACGTATCTACTGTATGTACATGCGTTACAAGTGTAATTAAAGATGATTCTGGAGAAATTGTTGGTTCTTCTAAAGAAAACATCTGTAACATATTACTTTCAGACGTATCTACTGTATGTACATGCGTTACAAGTGTAATTAAAGATGATTCTGAAGAAATTTTTGGTTCTTCTAAAGAAAACATCTGTAACATATTACTTTCAGACCTATCTACTGTATGTACATGCGTTACAAGTGTAATTAAAGATGATTCTGAAGAAATTGTTGGTTCTTCTAAAGAAAACATCTGTAACATATTACTTTCAGACGTATCTACTGTATGTACATGTGTTACGAGTGTTATTAAAGATGATTCTGGAGAAATTGTTGGTTCTTCTAAAGAAAACATCTGTAACATATTACTTTCAGACGTATCTACTGTATGTACATGCGTTACAAGTGTAATTAAAGATGATTCTGAAGAAATTTTTGGTTCTTCTAAAGAAAACATCTGTAACATATTACTTTCAGACGTATCTACTGTATGTACATGCGTTAAAAGTGTAATTAAAGATGATTCTGAAGAAATTGTTGGTTCTTCTAAAGAAAACATCTGTAACATATTACTTTCAGACGTATCTACTGTATGTACATGTGTTACGAGTGTTATTAAAGATGATTCTGGAGAAATTGTTGACTCTTCTATAGAAAAAGTCTGTAACATATTACTTTCAGACGTATATACTTTATGTACATGCGTTACACGTGTAATTAAAGATGATTCTGGAGAAATTGTTGATTTTTCTAAAGAAGATGTCTGTAACATATTACTTTCAGAAGTTTCTATTGTATGTACATGCGTTTTAAGTGACACTGAAAACAATTCTGTAGATTGTTGTTTTAGTTTTCTGATAAAATTACTTAATGTAGTAATTTCTATGTTACCAGTAGAAAATATTGAATTGGTTGTTTTACATGTAATTAAAGAAGATTCTGGAAAAATTGTTGATTTTTTTAAATAAACGGTTTTTGGTATTTCTTCTTTGGAAGTTACTATTGTGTGTACACATGTTTCTTTTAATTCGCTAGTTAATTTTTTCTGTCCAGTTGTTTTTAATGAACATGTAGATAAAGGTATAGAATCTGTTGTTTTAAAAGTTGATGTATTTTCAGATGTTATTAACGATGATGCGGTTGATTGTGTTGTATATTCAATACAAACTGTGGTCGTTTCAATTACATTCAATGATGATAAATGTTCAGTCGCTTTGTAAGTAACCGAAGGCGATGTTGATAAACTATCTGATCCAGGTTTCGCAGGTGTTGTGCTTGCAACTATTGTATTCTCGGTTATACAGCTATTAGAAGAAGTGTATCTCAATGTAACCACTTTTTTGTTGTCCATGTTAGATTCTGTTACAATTTTATTGCAGTATTCATTAACAGTAGTGTCTTGAAATTCAGGCTGTATACACAAAATTTCTGTTGTACTTTTGTTGTCATTTACATTGTACGTTATCGTGTCACTCATATCTTCATCTTCTTTGGGAAAAAATTTAAAAAATTTTTTTCGAGTAGTTTTCGTTATTGTTTTTTGAGTTGAGGTTGTTTCAAATAATTCTAAATTTTCAGTAAGTTTTAGTAAGTAAATTGGTAGATTTGTTTCAGTGAAACTGGGATTAAAACAAATTTTGTCTGTATATTTTAGTGTTGTAAGTTGTTTCGATTGTTCTGTTTTGTTTTGAATTATAGTTGTCGATAATTTAACATTTTCATTTGTAGTTACCGGCAAACTTTCTAAACCACTTGATGAAGAACTGTTCTTGTGTTTGTTTCTACAAGATTCGGTTGTCATCCAGGTAACAGAGTGTTCATCTTCTATGTCTTCTGCATCATATACGTCATCACACGTTCCAAATGTTGTTGAAGTTGAAAGAGTTGTTAGTACACTTTGCTTTTTTGTATTTTCTTCATTAGTATTTTTGTACGATACATTTCTTAAAATGTGCGCGTTTGATAGTTTTAATCTCTTTAGAAGCGGTATATCTTCAGTTTGCAAAATATAGTGTGCTTCATTTCTATATTTTGGTTTCGATTCAGTGATGCGTTGTAAAGTTTGTGCTTTCTAGAAAAACAATGGTGAAACAAGTTTGAAATATAAACAAGTACACTCACAGATGAAAACACCTTATAGTTTTGATTTTCAACAAAATCTTTTTGATTTGTGTTTGGTGTTGTTTTAACAGGATAACTTCTTTGTTTCTATTAGATACAAAATTTAGTTAGTAGTTTTAAAAAATAACACAATAAATTACATTGCTATTTTTTGTTATTGATACAAACTTTGTTGGCATGAATTCAGTGCGAACTTGAATAACTAGTATGGTACAAAAGTTATTAGTAGTTACTATCAAATAAAAGTTTACCTGGTAATAGCATATTTTTTCCGAAACGTTTATCGGAAGTTGTCACTTTCCTATTTGAAGTTAAACACCGTGTAGGCATTTTTGTTGAATCTATAGTTGAGTATTGAGATGGATTACTAATCGTTAATTTCAGATTCTGTACATTTTCAGAAATGGTTTTTACAAACGGCATACTTTCTCCTCTTTTTATTAACGGTGTAGTGAAGGTAAATGCAACTGAAGTAGTGAATTCTAAAGTGTTTGGCAAATAAATATATTTAGTTGTCATCCACGTTACATCTGGTAAGTCGTGTTCATCGTTACTTGTAGAAAATTTTGTCAAAATTAAAGGACTTGTTTGGAGATTTTGATCGTGAGTTTTCTCATGTGTGGTGTTTCCGTACCTTAAGTTTTGTAATAAATTCGCATTTGATAATTTTAGTATTTTTGGAAAAGGGATGTTTTTAATAGTTGCTATTTTTGTTGATAATGATTTAGTTTTAAGAATTTCACTTTTGACAATGTCCTTATTTAACAAATTGCTTTTGTTTTTTTGGTTTATATCTTTTAGTTTAAAAATAGCGTTTATTTGTTTTTCTAAGCTTTCATCCTTTTCTGAGCCTTTGTTTAAAATTTCCTGAAAAAATATTTATATATAACAAATAAACATAACTGTTTTTTCTCTGTATATACGAAATGTTAGCTAAAAGAAAATAAATACATAACTTACATTTATATTTTTTGAGTTGAATGAAAATTTTGTTGATTCCAATTCAGCATAAAAGTCAGTAATTTTCTTTTCTGGTTTAGTACAAAAGTTATCTCTTGTTAACACTAACTATAACTTTACCTGATAATAACGTTTTTTCCGTAATGTAATCAGTGGTATCTTTTGTATTTAAAATGAAAGACTCCAAAAATGTTTTTGTTGGTTTTAAGCTAGATGGAACTGTAATTAAAATTAAATCAATAAACCCATTATCATTTGTTATATTTGAAGTAATGTTTAAATCTTCGGAATATTTGCTGGTATAATTTTCAGATTGAATACTTGAACCATTATAATCATCAATACTTTTTTCAGTATCATAGTTGTCATATTCACAATTTTCTTCTAAATTTAATATAGATTTTTCTGTAGATACAATTTTCATAATTGTATCACATCTAGTGATCTTAAAATTGTTTTTGTATGATTTATTTTTTTTCTTTACATTTAAATGTAAAATACTACTTCTTGTTATTAAATCGTGTAGTACAATATTTAAACATACATCAGTATTCTTCTTATTTTTATATTCTACACTTTTAATAGGTTCGTCAATTATTGGGAATAATGTGTTAGGTGTAGGTTGTATATTATCTTTAATAAATGTCGTAGCTTTCGTATTATGTTTAAGAGATTCCGGTGTTGAAAATAATTTGTTAAGCGTACCTTGTTCAGTTGTTTTTATATACAAGTTTTGGTCAGAACTTGTATACCCTGTGGCTAAATCGGGTAATATTGTATTTGGAAGAAAGCTTTTTTTATTAGTTTCGTGCTTTTCAGTTGCAAGTAAATTGATTGGAGTTGTTACTAAACACGTCCAGTCATAGCTGTCATATTCACAGTTTTCTTCTAAATTTAATATAGATTTTTCTGTAGATAACACTTTCTTAATTGTATCACATCTAGGGATCTTAAAATTCTTTTTAGGGTATTTGAAAGGCGGATATGATTTATTTTTTTTCTTTACATTTAAATCTAAAATACTACTTCTTGTAATTAAATCGTGTAGTACATTATTTGAACATACATCATTAATCTTATTTTTATATTCTACATTTTTAATGGGATCTTCAATTGTTTGGAATAATGTGTTAGGTGTTTGTTGTATATTATCTTTAATAAATGTGGTAGCTTTCGTATTATGTTTAAGAGATTTAAGCGTACCTTGTGCAGTTGTTTTTATAGACAACTTTTGGTCAGAACTTGTATCCTTTGTGGCTAAATCGGGTAATATTGTATTTGAAAGAAAGCTTTTTTTATTAAGCACATGCCTTTCAGTTGCAAGTAAATTGATTAGAGTTGTTACTAAACATGTCGAGCCAGAAAAAGAAATATTTGCATTTTTATCAATAGTTTCATTTATTGGTACTAATATTTTATCCGTAACTTTAATACCTAAAGGTTTTATAGTAGATGTTGAATAAATTCCAGCATTATACAATAATTTTAAAAGCGAATCATCTCTAGTTCCATTTATTGCCGTTAAAACCGTAATGGTACTTTCTGTAGTTAAGTCATGTACCATTAAACTCAAAAAGATATTTTCTTTAGACATTTCAGCTTTATGTTGGTTTGAAATAATTGAATCTAATGGTGTATCATCGGTTATTTTTATATTTTCGTTAACACGTTCAGTAACTAAAAATATGTTATCATAATCATCATTAGTAAACTTAAATGGTTTAGGAGGTTCTTTAAAACGTTTAAACATTAACGGCAGTTTGTTAGAAGTAAGTTTCCGATTTTTTATTTTATTTACAATTAAAACGGAAGGAGCATTTTCAGTAGTTGTTAAATCATGCAGTACCAACTTTAGAAATAAATTCTCCTCGGCGACTTCGCTCTTATTTTTTTTTGTACCAACTAAATCAAGCACTTCTGTTTTTAAATCGTTTATTTCACTTTTAAATCCTAAATTATTATTATCAAAATCGGTTAGCCGAGAATTATTTATCGTTTTCTCATTGCATTCAGTAAACAAAGACGTTTCAGTAGTAGATTTTTCAGAGTACTTAGTTATTAAAAAATTATCAAACATTTTTGAACTTTTATCACTGGTTCTAGTTGCTGTCAATAACGCCTCAAAAAACGCAAACGTTTTTGTAGTTTCTTGAACGTAATTAGATGTGAGTGATTCCCATAAATATGCATTGGAGTTTTTTGTGGTTGAGTCATGCGATACTAACTCCAAAAATAAGTTATTTGTAGATTCTTCAATATTTGTTGTACATATATTTTTTTTGTTTTCTTCACTTTTGAGCACACTTAGTTCTCGAATATTTTCTGTTGTGAAGTCGTGCAATACAATATTTAAGAATAAATTTTTTTCAGTAACGTTGTTTATTTGTTTTTCTTTAGTATTTAGGTCTACTTTCTCTTTTTTATGATATGAAGTAAAATTATGAAGTTGAAAACTAGTAGCTTTACCATCTAGACCAGAAGTAGAATGTTTTGTACTTATATTATGCAGTACTAAATTTAAAAACAAGCTGTTTTCAGTAGAAATGTTTTCGCTTTTTTTTTTAGTAAATATATCAAAAATTTCTTCTTTTAAGTTGTTTTCTTTATTCAGAATAGTACTAATATACTTAGTTGATTCCTTAAGGTTATCCGGAATTAAAGAAGGCGTTGTAGGTTGGATTAAGTCTAAAGCAAAAGTAATGAAGTTGCTGATATTAGAGGTAGTATTGTTTAAAGTTACGTTATGCAATACCAAATTTAAAAACATGTTGGATTCAATAACTTCGTTGTGACCTTTCCTAGTACTAAGTAAATCGTTAAGCTCATTCAAAACGACATTTTCTGTGGTTAATTTATGTAGTACCAAGTACTCTTCGGTAATTTCATCTAACATTGTTTTGAGATTAGTGCTTAACATATTTGTTGATGACGTAGAAGTACAATTTAGTAAAGACGTTTTATCTGTATTGTTATCCTGTTCTAAAAGTAACAACGTTTTATTTCCCATTCCTAATTCTTCGGTTTCACTTAGTAAAGAAATTTTATTAAAAAAATTATTTTGATTTGCAGTTTTTTCTTTTTTCGACGTGTGGTTACCCCTTTTGTTAAGTTTTAAACACCCAGCTTCAACAAGTCTTTGCTCAAACTCTCTAGAATTGTTAGATTTTTTTGAAATGATTTTAGATGATGTCGTTGTTGATTCATATAAGGTTTGTAGAAATATGTCAATTTCGCTGATGGTTGATAAAGGTAATGCCGTATTGTTGAGTAGATTGTTTGCGTTACTCATTTCTTTATAAATCGTTTTTAATATAAAAATGTTGTTATTTTCATTTATATTTGTTTGTACTACTATTTGTGGTGTTAATGTTGTAAATAAATTTTTTGTTCCTAAACTATCACTTGAAAATTCTTTATTTGTTTTTTCGATATATTTGGACATTGCCCAATTTGGCTCGTCTGTTGTTATTTGAAACTTGCTGATTGTTTTACAAGATTCTGTTTTTTGTATAGACAAATCTTGATTTCTTGTAGCATTTCTTAGCAAAAAATTTTCATCAAAAATTCCTATTGTTGGTTCATCTGTAATTTCGACATTGGCCAAATCTATTGTTTGTAACAAACCATATTCGTCAGACGAAGAAGTGAGATTTGACAATATATACGTTTCTGTAATAAATAAATTAATAGGTACGTTTACATTTGTTCTAGTGTGATTAATTGTTGTTGACTCAGAAACTACGTTTTTAGGTGACTGACTTGGTTGTGGAACAGAAATCAAAGTACTATTAGCAGTACTATTAATCTCATTAAAATGAGTACTTGTTTTATATTTTGTAGTGGGTTTAGTTGTAGATAATTTTAAAGTATAATAACCTTTTTCTATATCCTCATCTAAATATTTGGAAAAATCCTTTAACTTATTGTCTACTATTTTTTGTGAATCGCTTTGCTTTTTTTGAATATTTAAGTCTATAATTAAAGGAGAAGTAATGGTTTTTGATTCCAAATTCAATTGTCTTTCACTAATCGAAAGTACATCGTTACTAGGGTTTTTATTACTTTTTGTAGCATCTTCTACTTGTTTTAAAATATCCGTAGAATAATGCTTTGAAATAACGTACTTTTTGTTACGTTTAGTACGAATGTTTAAATTTTTTAAATCGTTTACTAAAAATTTAGTTGGGTTTAGTTTAAAAAATCCCTATTGCGTCTACCAAATAATTGTTTCCAGACTTTCTCCTTCTTATTATGGTGTAGTTTTGCATCAGTTTGTTTTTTTGATACACTATTTCTATTGTGCTTCTTACATAAACGTAGTCGTTTTTGATACAAATTATCATTTTTTTCTTTTTGATTAAACTTATCATCCCCTTTGAGTAACGATTTAGTTTTTAAATCCAACCTATCTTTTTTAATTCTTTGTAGTATTTTTTCTATTTGGTTTACAATTTTAAAGTCTCGTTCTAACCGTTCTACAGAATTAACTTGTCGAATATTAGAGTTTACTGTTGTGGTTGAAACAAGAATATCGGAATCGGTTTTGGAAGGTTTTGTTGCTGATTCTACACCTATTGTAAAAAAATACCTTTCACCCAAACCTACAACAGGTATCGATATTGGAAAACGTGCTACTTCGGTTGGAGATTCTTCATGCGAGTTTAAACCATAAAGCAATGCGCTAAGATTTGCTTTCTTTAGAGGGGGGTCGTTCACTGATTCATCGGATATTTCGATTTCCTTTATCTAAAAATAATACTTTAGTAAAGTAACATCATTGACATCTTAATTCAAAAACAATAATTTTATGATTGTGTGTCGATAGTATAAACCAATTATTTATAATTCGTTGTTGGCAAATAAGATACATTTAACCGCTAGTCGGATTTTGTCTCTCCCAAAGTTCTCAAGCGTTTTATACCGCATAGAATGTTCTAGACACAATTGAAAAATTTCTGGAACGCTACAATAATTTGGAAAAACGCCTACACATCTACACTTTTTCCTGCAGTTATTGGCAAAATAAACAAAAGTGATATTTACCTTCATTCCATATTTAGATTGACTTGCTTAATAAATTGTTAACTATTTTTAAGTAATTTAAAAAAACAATATATATATATATATATATATATATATATATACTTATTTATGTAACTTTAGAAAACATGTGATTATGTTATTCTCACTGTATAACAACTGTGGTTTACTATAGTACTCTGTAATCTAACTTCCACATTTTTATCTAATAAAAAAACCCTAAGAAATAGATTTCACGAATTGCTTAGTTTTAAAATTATGAGTTTTTAAAATTAAGTACGAGTTGTAAGTAGTTAATTAGTTGAACGGTGAACACCTATCATAACTTAATTAAATGGTTAGTGGTTAACTCGTGCGCTTTATTAGATTTCTTAGTTGTTTTATCAACGTGACTTTTTCCAAATGTTTTTTTAGACTTGGAATAAAATAAAATCCTCAAAAATTTTTCAACAAAGTTTACGAGAAATAAATTGCACTTATGCATAAATAATTAATTGTACAGCTCAACTCAAGAAACAAGATAGTTAGAAAGAGGACCGATGCTATAGTAGCTTGTAAGGTACAATCACAAAAAAAGTATTTAAACCCTTAATTTAAATGTGTATTGTTGAATACACATAAATGTATTGTGTGCTACGTAACCAGTGTAACTAATTTTTTTTTGGGGAACAGATATATAAACGGTAAACTAAGAACTTGAAAAAAATACTTTATTAGACTTAAAAACCTAAAGATTCATATAAAATTTTTAGCGACAATATTAGGTTTTATACAAACAGTTTTAAATAATTTAAGACTTACAGAATTCCTTTTGCTCATTTTAAATGTGTTAAAGTTTTATATTTTATCGAATGAACGTAGGTATAAGTGATTTGCTTGGCATTTTTTATCAACACAAATTAATCTTTAAATTAAAATCAAAATTAATTGAATATGTAGGTACAAGTGAAACAATTTTATTAGCTATTTTTATATTTTTCAAAATGATGTCATCTTTTGACAAACAAGTATTCACTACAAATTTCAAATTTTCTACTATTTCGTAAACTAATCCATCTTTCTCACACTTTTCTTGATCCAATTGATCCACATGCTTGCCAATTTAATACTGCGAGTTCAGCAAACGCGTTTTTTTTTACCAACACTTCGATTACCTTGGCGCTTGCTATACTACATATAAACTCAATGTGATTAAGATCGGAATGATATATAAGCAAACGTTACACGGTCCATATTTAAAAAATTTTATCCACATAAAATGTTTTAGTGTGATCAATTTTTTCTACTAGTTCTAACAATTCTACTTTCTGCATATCCCTAGTTGTTAAAAACATTGTTACTTTCAAGCCGTATATTTATAATTTTCTACTTTCTTGTGGCTTGGGTTGGGAGTTTGTTGCATGATAGGGTGCATTATCCATAACAATGGAGCCTTTTAGAAGCAAATTTGAGATTAACTGTTTTTCGATACACTGAATAAAATTGTGATAAATGATGTTATCGTGGTAATCTTCTGATTTGCTCTTAGATTTGAAAACTAATAAAGTGTTGTTCACAAATCCATACACACCACATGCGTGTACAATGATGTACCGTTGACCAGAACAATCAGTTTTCTATACACCCAGGTGGCCTTTGACTGCTAGCATTTACCTACCCTATAAGGTAGGCGAATAAAAGTTTCTTCTAAATATGTAATGTGATTTTTATTTTCTCCAACAGCAGAATTTTACGATATAATTGGGTTCTATGAGCAACATTTTTTAAGTTTGAGGTTGATTCTTACAGAATGTCTTTGAATAGTTTTTTTGTCCACCAGTATAATTAATCTTGTCTTCCATTTTACTCACTCAAATTTCTAACGTAGGCACTTGCTTTGCAACGTCTAAACCTCTTACACTGTTTTTTTTTTAATTCTAAAATCGCACTCATCTATTATTGTGTTGATAGATTCCCAGCTTTTCTTTTTTTTTTCAAAGGTGATTATAGTAGATCGCCGTCAGCTACATCAGATCCTTTTTCGATCCTCAAAATAGTAGTTACTGATTTCTCAACAGTAGCCGCTGGAATTTCGGTTGCATTGTCTAAAGGGAATGCCCATTTACCAGCAGTTTTTAGTCTATAGAAGAACTGTATTACGTTTTTGTTAATGTTTTTGAGCCTCAAAATGTATAGTTTTCTTTGTAGTTCTAGCCATAATAACGATAAACTTAAGGATTAAAATTACATTTTATTAAAACAATTGTTTTACAAATAAAATAAGTAGTACAACAGTATAGTCTTAAAGAGAACCGATTTTAATAAACAACAGTAACACTGTTACACAATAACAGGAAATGGTAATTAACAAATCGTATGCAGAAAATGTCAGCTGTAAATTGTCATGATTTTCTTTTAAGTGTGAATGTACTAACTTAAAATGCTCAAATATAATTGGACAATCGATTATTGCAGAAAAAATTGTTTGCCGAGTGGAGCTATACTTGATTGAAAAATATATAATATTTAAGTGATAAACATTCTCGATTTTGTTACACATTTGTCTGCGTTAACTCATGATACGCAACGAGTATCAATTAAAAAATCTGTCTACTGTATGTTTGTTTATACATTAATAATATTTCTAGTAGATACATTTTCCAGCTAAAAATTTAACACCAAATTTATTAGAACAACCATGAAACGGTTTCCAATTTTATTAAACTTGAACTATTATTTGAAACTGACAGCATGTCTACTGTACGGTGTTTCAACGTTCGCTCCTCAGGCGATTGCACCTAAACTAATTAATATAATAATATACATTGTACTGATAGCGATTAATAGCGCTTACAACTTAAAAATATTTTTGTGTATACAGAGTGATCAAATCCAAAGTACTGACCTAAACTAAAGTGTTTGAAATGAAACACCTTATATATTAGGATATTTTTAAACAGTAATTAAAACGTAGATAATATTTTGCATAAAGTATTAGTATTTATTAAGTTTTATTTGGATTATCAAATAATTTGCTTTTAAAAAGATTTATTTTTTATTTGAACAAGAATTTTATTTACGTTGTTACATTAGTAGCAAAAACTAGTCTCCTATTTTGATTCACAATAGGCCATTTCCACGTGACGTCACAACACAAAGTGGGGGAAGTAATATGGCTACTATGGAGTAAAACATTGCAAGCATTTGCATATGATTTATACAGTGTTCCGAAATTTTTGATTAATAGTGTGTGTGTGTGTATGATTAGCTATTTAGTGTGACAGTACTTCGAGTATTAGCTTAGTTGTTATTTAGTTGTTAGCAAGTAAGTAGAAATATAAATAAGCAAATAACGAACTATAATTAAAGTTTGTAATGCCTCATGCTTGTGCAGTTGTTGGTTGTACCAACAATAGCAAACGGAAATAGAGAAAAAAATATTTTTTAATTCCATCCGAGAAGAATAACAGAGGGAGACTAATAGAACAACGAGTTCATCGACGTCAGGCATGGATACAGCCATTGCTCAGAGCAGACTTGACCAAAACAAAGATTAAATACATACAAATCTGTTCCGATCACTTTTTCTCAGGTATATAAATGATTTATTCATTGATTTATGTTGTATGGTATATACACTTAACAAAAATTCTAAGTTCTATATTTTATAGGTACACCAGCCGCATTTGGTGACGATACCAACCCCGATTATATCCCTCACATTAATATGGGATATCGCAAACCAAAAAACATTATCTTAAGAACATTTAAGAAATATAAAATCACCATATACCTTTCTTAAAAACACATGTTTCTTAGCAATAACTATATACTGTACTTCTTTCACCCACTTACACACAACTTGTGCAAAGACATTTAAGCTTTTGTGAGCACGAATTTTATTTTGAGTAAAAGAACTTGGCCTAAATAATAGGTATTCGCCTATGTGTTCTTGTTTTAACATTCGTAAATTTCTAAAATGATGGTGTAAGGATCAATATTATTTATCAATTTTAATTTCACTAAGTCTCTAATTTTACTTTCTTCTGGAAGTTCATTAAAGTATTTAGTGTAATTGTTGATATCCATGCTAAATACTATATCACCATGAATTAACGCCAAATCCAGACAACAATGAATAGTAAACTCAGATTGTTTTACTCCAGAACAGCTGATTAGACGCCATCTTGATGACGTCGGTGGAAATGATCTATTACTGTATTTATAATTTATGTTATCTAATAGGAAATAGTTATGTTATCTCTTGCGACGTCTGCAAGTCCTTGAATATAACTCTTCCGGAGCGAGTTGAAAGACTGTTCACAGGATTTTCATTGTTAGGTAAAGAGGAAGTCGACCTGTTTATTTTACATTTATTTCTAATCTTAATTCAATATCTATACAATACAATGACACTTATTATTATTACAAGAAAAATCAGTAAATAGTGAGAAAATTGAATTGATAATAGTATTTCCTTAAATTGTACTAATATTTCTTGCATAATTTGCTTTTTTTAGATTTTTATCTATATTGGTTTTACTTAATTTAAAGCTTAATGGTTTAAGTTCGGGAACTATTTCTTCTACTTGAACTATTGTACAATTATGGACACTAGTTTTTAAAATGTTATTCACACACTTGTCACTAATTTGTTTATTAACACTGCTTTTAATTATAAATTTATTATCAACTTATAAATAATCTGATACACAAATTGATTTATTGTACGACCATGCTAGGAAATCACATGGTTCTAATACGTAAGTTTGGAAATGAGGTACTTTAACAATTTGATACAATGTTAGAATCGTATCCTCCATATGGGAAACTTGACCGATATTACAATTCTTTCGGCATCTAGTCCAATTTTTACCGTAAGAATCGAAAAATAATAATGATTGTTTATTAAATTAAAAACACCATTTGGGTACATTTTTCAAGGTAATTTAATGCTTTGTTAATTTGCGGATAAGGCAATAAAAATGGGTGTAATTGATTTCTAAAATCTAATATAATTGATTGTTGTAAATAGTTTACAAAACGTTCTACTTCGTTAATATTATTCTCTAAAATAAATAAGGTTTCAAGTATTACTTGTGGTATTACTAAGTATTGGATAAAAAATGAGATTTCACTATTGATATAATTTAAGCGTGTTTCAATTAATTCTATAGTATTATTAGTATTATTAATTAAGGTTTCGATCTGATTCAACATGTTTTGCAACAGGGTTGTTTTATAATTAATATTCTTTATAACGTTATTTTGATTTTCTTTTAATAAGTTTAATGCTCTGTAAGTTTCCTGTCTTTTGTCGTCGTCCATTACTCTGAATAGCCAGTTAGCTGTCTTACCAATAAAATTAAAAGAGGATCTTTTGTTTCTACTAGTAAGTATAAAGTTGGTGACTTTTGTAAAAATATTTTGGGTTTGTTTGACTGCTTGTTTTAGTAACTTTATGACATTAGCGTCATGTTCTGAAATGTTGGTTTCAAGTTGCTTACCATGGTAAATTTCTTTAAATTTGTTTGAAATAAGTTCGTGGTGTTTAGTTAATTTCATAATTAATAAATTTAAGTCTTTATAGGATAACGTAAAAACTAATTTATGGTTGAATCTATGATTATAAGCTTTTCCTAACTCTAATGGTAATAAATAATTGTTAACTTCTTTAATTTGGAGTTCTTCGTTTGCTAGTGCTACGGCCAGGATTATAAGGATTATCATCTTTGTCTTGCAACTACATATACTTTTTAGACCTTTTTACTAAATCTTTTTTAAGTTTTGTGGTCGTATTTTGTAACTTTATTTTGTTTGCATAGGGTGTTAATTTGTTTCTTTGAGCGTTTCTTCTAACAAATACAACTTGTCCTTTTGTCTTTTACGTGCTGGTTAATAATATTTATGGTTTTGTTTCTGTCGTTGATGTACTTCAGTGATTTTATTTGTAGTTTTGTCAAATGGTAAAATATTTTTTTCGTTTCCTTTAATAATTTGAAAAGGTGTAAATTTTGTTGTCCTGTGGATGCTGTTATTGTACGCTATTACTGCCATGTTCAACTGGGTTTCAAATGATAGGTTTGATTTTTCGATGTTTGAGATTCTTAGTGATTCAATTAATGTAGAGTTAAATCTTTCTGCAATTCCGTTTGATTTTGAGTTTTCCGTGCAAGTTTTGTGATGTTTGATTTTATGGGTATTAAGGAATTCGGATATTAAATTATTACAGAAGGAAGGGTGGTTATCTGTAATTAATTTCGAAAATATGCATTGGTGTGACATAAATAATGTTAAGTGTTCTAAAATTGTTTTTGAGTTTCTATCGGGAAGTAAGTAAGCCTGTGCATATTTTGAGAATGCGTCAATTATGGTTAATAGTAGTTTATTTAACGAGTCCCTGTGTAAATTGGACGCTTTTCTTCCCAAGAGGGCATTTTTAAACCCGAGTGAAACGAGGGTTTAAAAAGTCCTTGAGGGAAAAAAAGCGTCCAATTTAGACAGGAACGAGTTGAATACAACATTTTATTGCTCGAACAGAGACTAGGAGGCCCACAAAAATCTTTCAAAAATAATTTGACGTTTATGATGACAAGTGTGCCAAAACTGTCAAAGACGGTTTACAATAGCGAAATATTAAAATTTGTGACAGTTAAGAACAATAAAATGATTTTTCGGTTAATAAATAGCAAATCTGAATGTATTGTTTGAAAGGGTTTATCGGGGGTTGGAGTTAGTGTCACGGCTAATTTTTGTGGATTACGGTCTATTTTAGATAAGTTACATATTTCGCAATTATTAACGTATTTTGTTACTTTTATTTCCATATTAGGCCAATAATATAATTGTTTGAGCGAATTGTAAGTTTCGTTTATTCCTCTATGCTTTGTTTTGCCAGTGTGGTAATATTGTATGAATTTTGTTTGTTTGGTCGGTTCCTCTATATCTTCTAAAAGTTTATTAGTGATATTTAGTTTGACAGCGTCGTTAAAATTTTCTCTTATTATTCTAAGAATGTCTCTTTTCATGTTATGTTTATTGAAATAAATACTAGTGTTTGGTTGTATTATTTCCTTTAGAGTGTATAAAATTTGAGTGTCACTATATCCGAAAGGTAAATTACAATCAATTCTTTTCTTTGTGTTTCCGAATAAGTTTATATTTTTTATTATCGCGTCTGAGGTATTTTGATGCGTGTCAAATATAATTTGGTTTTTTGCTATATTTAACGATGTTGTCATCTTGGTGTGGTAGGTTTTTAAGAATTTCGTCTAGTTTTGCTATATCTGCATCTGTGGGTCCATCTGCGTTTGCAATTAACGTATCGAAGTCTATTTCGTTTGTGTAACTCTCTTTTGGTGATCTTGATAATGCGTCTGCAACGTAATTTTCTTTTCCTTTTTTGTATTTTACATTGTAGTTATATTTCATCAATTCAAGTTTCCATTTTGTTAATTTTGAATTAGCTTCTTTTAACGAAAGTAACCATGTGATAGGTTTGTGATCCGTTTCTATGAGAAAATAGTTTTCATATAAGTAGGGTCTAAAATGTTTGGTTGCCCATACTATTGCCAAAAGTTCTTTCTTTGTTGTACTGTATTTTTTTTCTGCGTCGTTAAGCGTTCTTGATCCATATGCGATAAGGTGATTTTCTTGAGTTAGTACGGTTCCGATTGCTTCGTTAGAGGCATCTGCCGTTAAAGTAAATTGTTTGTTCATGTCCGGGTATTTTAGAATTGGTCGTTTACTAAAAGCGTTTTACACTTATTTATTGTTTCTATAAATTCATCGTCAATTTTAATATCCGTATTTTTCTTTAGCCTTTTTGTCAAGGGACGTGTGATTTTGTCAAAGTCCTTAATAAATTTACGGTAATATCCAATTAGTCTTAAAAATCCTTGGATTTCTTTTTGATTTGGTGGTATTGGAAAATTTTTGATTGCTTTGATTTTTAATGGGTTAGGTTTAATTCCATCTTTGGTGATTACATGTTCTAAAAATTCGCGTTTACAAAATTCACATTTGTCTAATTGTAGTTTAAGATTATGTAGTTGTAATTTCTAAAATACTTTTTCTAACGATTTCCGGTGTTCTTCTAAATTTGGTGAAAAAATATTGTCTAAATAAAGAAAACACTGTGTATTTATTAATTCACTAAATACATTATTCATCATTCTTTGAAAGGTTGCTGGTGCGTTTTTTAGCCCAAAAGGCATGCGATTTAATTCAAAATGTCCGAACTCGGTGTTGAATGCAGTTTTCTGTTTTGATACATTTTCCATTTCAATTTGGTGATATCCTGAAGTTAAGTCTAATACACTGAAATACTGAGGCTCTTCCTAATTTATCTAAAATATCCTCAATGTTTGGTAACGGGTATCTATCGTCTACTGTTTTGGCATTTAATTGTCTGTAGTCTATTATCATTCTAGTTTTTTTTTATTCCTGATGCGTCCAGTAAGTTAATGTTTTGATTAGGTTTAAACACATTTAAAGGTGGTTTATAAAATTGTTTAAATTGAAATTGGTTTTGTTGGAATTGGGGTCGATAAGTTTGATTTGAAAATCTATGATTAGAAGCATTTGTTAAAAACGGATTAATTTGTGGTTGGGGTGGTTGATTTAAGTTTTTATAATTAGAAATATTTTTTAAAACTGGATTCGTTTGTGGTTTCCCTGAAAATATTTTACTGTGTGTATTAAATGAATTTACGTGTGATTGATTTGATCTTTGTACAAAATTTAATTTATCTTGAGCATATGTGATAGCTTGTTCTAAAGTATTGGGTTTTCTTGGACGAATTTGCATTGCTATTTGATACGGAATTGTAACTAAAAATCTATCTAAAGGGTTAGCAATAAAAATTTTTTGTCTAATAATATTCGTTAATTGTGATAAGTTTAATTTTGCTATTAATTTTCCTAAAGAAGTTCTAATCCTATGTCCGTATTCAACTAAATTTTCCGCATTATTAATTTTAATATTATTAAACTCCACTGTTAATTGTTCTAAATCTCTAGCATCCGAAAAGTGTTCAATTATCGCGTTCTTAATTTGGGGCCAATCAGTTAAATCGTCGCGTGGTGACAAAAATTCTGAAGCTTTACCTCTAAATTTAGAAAATATTGCGGCTCTAATTACGGTTTGTACTTCGGGTATATTTTGGTAACGTGTGTATATATTTTCGCATGCTAACAAGAAGCATTTATTTAAGTATCTTTACCATCAAATAACGGTATTGTATCTAATTCTATTTTGAATAATTGATAATTGACAGGTGGGTTTGCCATGTCTTCCATGATTCAACTAGATCGTCCGTTTTGGTGTTTTTATTATTATTTAATTTTGCAAAAGCATTTTCCAATTAATGGAAGATATTACAAAATATTTTAAGGAAGTACCTTATTTGTTAAAATTAACAATGTGAGAACTAGCTTTCCTGCGATGCGGGACTCGCACTTGGTGTTTTCCTTGGGTGTTTGTCGTTCATGTTTTCCTTCAACCGATACGGCGATACACCTTGTTGTGGTTGATTTGGGCTACGTTGCGGGCTTACACTTGTTGATTTGTAGGGTTGTTCTTTGTTTACTAAAGAATTGAAATTTGCCGGCCGCGTGACTGTTTACGATAAACACTTTTTTCGACACTTGACCGTGTAATCTTTTCCGTTTCGATTAATAGTTAATCTTTTCGGAATCCTACCGACTGTGCCAGTTTTATTTGAATTACCAAATAATTTGTTTTTAATAAGATTTATTTTTTATTTGAACAAGAATTTTATCTACGTTGTTACATTAGTAGTAAAAACTACTCTCCTATTTTATGTTATCTAAAAGGAAATGGTTATATTATCTCTTGCGACGTCTGCAAGTCCTTTATAAAGCTTTAAAGTTATAAAGCATTAAAGTAAAATACATAAGGTTCTTACATTAAAAGTAATAGCAATACTGATATAAAATTAATATTATCCATTATTATACAGATATTTAACGACACACAATTTAAATATAAAACTTGAAATTTTTTTGTTTTGAACTAATATATACATGTGATTGATGCACATATACCAAAAGTAAATTTACTACTTTTTTCAAATGGCACACCTTATACAATATGTCCAAGATAAAGATACACAGCATCACGGTTTTGTAAACGGAAAAAAATGCATGGTGACTTAAATCAGAAAAAAGTTGCGTTATTTAAAGGATGTCTACATGCCGGTCGCAAAAATTCATATTGTTTATCGTTTTCAAAACTATTTTTTTTTAAATTTTTGTATTTGTTTTGAAAAATTTAAAAAAAAACAAAAAAAATGGTTTTGATTTGAAGTTTTATCTCTGAGAAACCATCATTAACTTAATTTTATTATATGGCCACAAAATAACAGCAAAAATAAGTTTTAACGGTCTAACATTTTTGACGAAATTGTATTAACCGCAGTTATAACTGATGTCAATATTTGGTTTGTTACATAACCTCAAAGAAAAAATTGAATGGACTCAAATGCGGCCATGGGGCTGGCCTAGGTACTTCGCGATGACTTCCAATCTATTCATCAGAAAACCTCTGCGACAAATACTTCGGTACATTTCTTGTTACGCCGCGCGCCGGTTAAAAAATATCATTGTTGGTTATCATAATTTTCGTCAGACCAAATTACTTAAAAAAAATAATTTTAATCTTCTTAAAATTATCTGGTATACCAATCGCAAAAAACTGATCGTCTTTTCTCGTCACGAGGTTTAAAACTTTGACAGATTCTAAATTTATAAGAATAAAATGTATTCCTTTGCAAGTGTACGTTTATACCGCACGCCGTGACCACGCTAAACGGTTCCTTGCGCATGTGAGCAATGCCAGACAGTGTTCTAATACAAAACGTTGTCCGCCTTGCAAAGATTCGCGTTAAAAGTACCTAATTTTAAAAATGAATGTTATAATTTTGATGTTATTATTAGAAAAACTATTAATCACAAAACGAATAAAAAAGACAAAAATTAATTTGGCTAGATCAAAGTACGGAAAATTTTATCATTTATTAACTTATAATTATATAATTATGATTTATTAATTTTTAACTACAAGCGGACCCAGAAAGGTTATTTTTGCATGAACAAAACTACTTTGATAAATACAGGGTGTTATTTTTTATATTGATCATGGTTTCTCGGAAATGAAATGTCGAATTAAAAACTTAAAAACGCAATTTTATAGTGCTTATAGAGTGTCCGTTACAAAAATTAAAAATTTTAAAAATTTAAATTGAATTTCGACTAGAACGAAGATATACTTTGAACAACTCAACTTTTTCTTACCCTATACTCTTTTACCGTTTATAAAATCTTCATACTGTGCATTCTTATCTTGAACACGTTGTATGTAAACTTACTATCAAATAGATAATTAAACAAGTTTTTTAAATAGTATAAATATCATGCTCATTTTTCTAAAGATTGTTAATAAACAAAAATAGCTAAAATAAAAGTTTTGTTTATATTAATACTGGTTTGTATGAAATTTGATCAAATTCTATATACAAAAATATTTTTAAGTTGTAAACAGTTCCTGACTATCAGACAAGAAAAATTCATATTAACATATTTCTTTGTTTGCACGCAATCATTCGAATACCAAATGTTAGGACACACAGGGTGTTAATGCTAAGTTGTAACACTCAGAAATAGCAGTTAGAACAAACAACTTTTTTAGTTCCAATTTTTGATTTGGAGCCCAAGATCATAGTTTTTATCGGATTTTGTTTTTTGAAAAATTATCACCCTTGTTTTATGAAGTATTTAAACCCTTGTTTTAAGAAACAATTAAAAAATACAAAAATTTTTAGCATTTGCTTTCGGTTCTCTAAAACATTTGCATTTACAATTATTTTCAATTTTATCAAATAGCAATATAATGACCGAATTTCAAACAAGATATTTTAAAAACCACTCGATCGATTTTTGAAAATAAAGTATTTATAAAATTCTTAAACTATCTACTATAACTTTTGTTTGAAACATTTTTTAGATCTGAACAAAAAAATTTTTATTCAAATTAAAATAAAAGATAAATTTTAAAAAACTGCAAAAATCATTTAAAACAAAGTAGGCTTGCTGCCATTAAACAAGAAAATTCATCAAGAACAAACAAACAAACAAACAAGAAAAATAAAACAATAAACAATGAAATAATAAGAAAGGGGCTAAATTTAATTTTCAGAATGCCCACCGGTTTCCGTAAAACAAACTTCGTCTGTAAATAAAATAAAAATTTTTAAAAGCCTCTAAAGATCGCAATGTTAAAAAATCAATGACAATATAAGAATATTGGCTGGAAATCTTTAGATCCCAAAACTTGCACTTTTTGTCTAAAAAATAGATAGAAACCTTATTCCTTCAGAATTTCTAAACTGCCACGTGATTTACATCTTTTATTTTTTTATTATTCGGTTTTTGTGTTATTTTTTTAATAGCTTTCTTTTAAATTATACTTCTTTGAACAGATCGAAAAAATGTTACAAACAAAACATAATTTAAGAATTTTATAAATAGTTTATTTAAATATCGATCGAGTGGTTTTCAATATATCTGGTTTTGTAATTTTGGATCGGTCGCCATTTTGTTATTTGATAAAATATAAAATAATTGTCAATACAAATGTTTTAGAAAACTGAAAGCAAACACTAAAAGTTTTGTATTTTTTAAATATTTCTTAAAATAAGAGGGTAATGACGATTTTTCAAAAAATAAAAACGCCAATAACTATGAACTAGAGCTTCAAATCAAAAATTTGGATTAAGAAATGTTGTTTGTTTCAATGAGTACTTATTGGCATTTGTGAGTGTTACAACTTAGTATTAACACTATGTATATACAATTTACAAAAAACTATTTAGACAGTGTTATAACTGTTATTAATACTAAAAAATATTTTTTATAAATTAAACTTACCTGAAATGGAGTCGTAGGTGCTTCAGTGGTCCTAGTAGTTTTGTTGTAACAGACTTTCTTAGTTGTAGTTAAATTGCCATTGTTAGTTGATGTTGTCACAACGCTGTTAAAGTTATATTCATCATAATAGTCGTCGTACCCGTAATCGTCATCTTCATCTGATTGACGTTTTTCTCTGTAATTGACGGAGTTCGATTCTTTGTCAATCCTAATCGGACTGACTGTTTTATATTGAGTAACACTTTTTTTTGGAAGTAAGTAAACAATTAGATTCCGTTCGGTGCTTGTAAGTAAATGTTGCGATGTCTGAGAATGTTGATTATCTTTTGATTCAATGACGTTTTCACGTATATCATCTTTGTATTTCTGAACAGTATCATTCAGTTTTTTAATCTTCCCAAGAAGATCTTGGTGTAATTTTAAAATAATATCTTTAGGAACACACTTTTTGAAGTTAGGTAAAGTATTGTGAGTATTGCGACCCATAATTAACGTAGACTTCGTTACATAGTCGTCATGTGTAGTTGCAAGCATTTGTGATGATTGAACCATTTCACCACTTTTTTGTTCTCTATTTAAAAAACATGCTTCTAATTCAGTAAGTTCATTTAAAATTGTTTTCGCATTTAGTAAATATTGCAATTCTTTATCTATGCACGTATTTCTTTTTTTGCCGTTTCCTTTTTTCTTCAGATTGCCACTTGGATATTTAAATTTTTTTAATATAGATTTTTGACTACCGTGAAACATTTCCAGATTTTCTTTTTTTTGTTTATTTTTGTACTTTTTTTCTGAAAACTGATGTTTTAATTTATCAATAGTTTCTGGAATAAGTACATTTTCTTGAACGGGATAAAATATTCCGTAAACAGATTTACTGTACGGATGTTTTAGAAGTACCGGTTTTTTAAAGTTGAATCGTTTATGAGCTTTAAGTGCCTTCAAAATTCTTTGTTTTAAAAAATTTGGGATTTGCTGAGAATTTACCATGTCGTTTACGTTATTTTTTGTGTATTTATTGGGAACTGCTAAAACTACTTGTCTAGGCTCATTAATAGTATCCTTTAAATTAGCAAGAGATTTACAAGAAATTGGTTTTAGCTTTACACCATTTAAAGAACGAGGACTTGTTAAAACAGCTATGCAACAAAATCTGTCATTTTCGTGCTCGTCTCTGTTGGTTTCGCATGGTTTTAAAAGAATATGATTAAGAGGTTTCGGCCTAAACGGAGCTTCCGAACGAGTCATCGTGAGAGGTTTTATCTCGCGAATAATAGATTTAAGGGATGGAGTGACATTCGCTTGTCGTGGTAGATTTGTATTCATCAAACTAAATAAACAAGAATTTATAAGACTGTCTACAAATTCATCGTAATTTTGATCGCTGCATCTTTGTTTAAAAGCTACAGTAAGTCTTTGCAGTTTACGTTTTAATTCATTGTATTCTGAAATTTTAGATAACAAATCGTTGCAATCGTCTTTGTTTAAGTTGTTTTTATCGAGATGTTTTTGTTGATCCTTATCTTTGATGTTAGATTGACGTTTAGATCTTGTCGGCTTAATTGTAATAGGACTTGTGCTTATATACTTCTTATTGATATGAGCAAACGATGATTTATGGAAAGTAGTATTACTTAAAGTATCGTAAGTTTTAGTGTATTCTACGATATCATCAAAGTCTGACACATTAATTAAATTTAGATGATCGTTGTCTTTACCGCACCTTACGTTAATATTTGTAGAAAGTGTCATCAACGAAATTATACTGAAAACAAATTACGTTAGTTATATTTCTTTATTAAATAAATTAGTTTTCAAAACTTTACCTAATTAAAACATGCAAAAGCATTGGAAGTATTCATTAAATACTGATTTATACATTATGGCGTAATAACATCACAAAAATAAAGTAAAATATGAAATGATTTTTTAAACGTCTAAAATTGTCAAATTTGACAAATAAAAATTTAAAATGATTTACAAGTGATTGTTTATAATATTAGGAGCTGTTTTAAACAATTTTTGCTACAGCGCATCTTTTTATAGTTAACAAAGAATTTTTTTGCAAGAACATAGAAATATATGTACATATACGCAATTGTTAATAAAAATTTTGTATATATATATTAATTTATTGTAATAACTATCATCGCTATCTTTACTGATAATATTATGATCAATATCAAAATACTGTTGATTTTTAATGCAAATTCTACCTTAAATGTTAACAAAACCATCTTATCAATACTAGTGTTGTGCATTTTTTTCAACAATAAAAAATAGTATATTGTTTTATAAGGCACTCACGTGTGACTTTGTGGTGAATTTGTTATTTGGCGAACGAACAAGGTGTGTCCGACAATTACAGATGAGCCACAAAAAGCACTTTAGTGGGGTGTCTGGACACAACGCCGACCGTGGACACAACGTCGACCGCCCGGCTTGGTACTATTCGACGCCGCCGTTTCGACGCGGCCGGTTCAACACCGCCGTTTTGACGCGGATCGTTTTAACGATAGTGCGTTTTGACGCGAGATGTTTAGACGCCAATGCTGTTATTTTTGATCGTAAGAAAAATAATATTTTATTACTTTTTTGTCATAAATTGTATTAAAGACATTATAGATTTAAGGTATAAAGACTTTATTTACGCTAAAATATAATCATTAAACATCATATATTTCATTCAGAATAATATTAAAAATACAAACTTAAACTTGACATCGTAATTAAGTAGATAAAAATTTAATAACTTCAAGGGCCCATGAAATCATTGCACGTAAATATTCCATTGTATTCTGATACTGATACTATTGTAATATTCATTATTGTGATTTTATTTGAATGCACGCATTTAATCAAACAAAAAGACACTATTTGTACAAATCTATTGTTACGCATTCGGTAATTATTTTTGCTAGATGTAAGTTTTCGAGGGATTACGCTTTCGAGGAAAATATAACCATTCTTTTAAAATTTTAAGCACAAGTTTTGCAATGATTTATGGTAATTGTTGTCATTTTTAAAACGTTTCCCTTACAATAAGACCGAAACGATACTTAATATATTTTTTAACTGAATAGAATATAAACAATAACTATTCAACTTTTACGCGAAAAATGTGGAAAAAAAGAATAATTCATAGATTTCCAGACAAGTACTTTTGTTCAATTTATTGTTGTTTCAAATCGTAATCTTTACTTAAATGCATCAAAGCTTTTATATTCCACCCCTACTAGTCACCATTGGAAACCCCTTCAAAATACGGCTCAAGTAAAAAATAATAATACTCTTGTTTGAACGTTTTGGCGCATAGAAATTAAAAAATGAATATTGAATCAAAAAAAGGAAAGGCCAAGTTTTGTTACGAATGATATTCGTTCGTGTTTGATAAAACATCAAAACATGATGATACAATTAAGTTTTGGAGGTGCGACCAATCGACTGAAGGTGGCAAAAACCGATGCAAAGGACGTCTTCACACCCAAAACGGCCAAGTCATTAAAGTTTTGAACGATCACTGTCATGACGCATCGGCAGCAAAAATTGAAGTTCAGCGCGTGCAAATAATATTAAAAATCGTGCAGCAGAAACAATGGAAATTCCATCTCAAATTATTAATGCTTGCACAGGGCAAATTTCAGTAGCTGCTTAAAGATTATTACCGAATCAAGCTGCTTTAAAAAAATTGTTAAGAGAAAAAGAAATTTACTTAATGCTGTATCAGCAATGCTACAAAACGTTATCAAGTTAAATATTCCGGATAACTACAAAACTTATAAAGCTGCAAATCGACAAGATAAAAATTTTTTGTTGTGAGATAACGTTGCAGTACAAAATCGGGTACTCATTTTTGGTAGGCAATCAAATATTACGTGTAAGTCTGTTTTTCTTTTATATTCTTTGTATAATTAGTCATTGTATTATAATGTTTGTATAATTAATTTGTAATTTTTGTTGAGATTCTCAGTGAATCACGAAATTGGTACGTTGATGGCACGTTCAAATCTGCTCCGCAGCTATTCACACAAGTATTCGTGATTCTCGTAGAGAGGCACAGGGGAGTGCATCCGATCCTATATGCTCTATTAACTAATAAAACAAAAGTCACTTACAAAACTATGGTCGATTTGATTAAAAGCTTAGGAAACAATATCCAACCTAAAAGGATTTCCTGCGATTTTGAACTAGGAGTGATAAATGCATTCCGTTATGGATTCCCAAATGCTGAACTTTTTGGTTGTATTTTTCATTTTGTAAAGAACTTTAAAAAGCAAATTTCAAATTACAATTTAATACAACTGTACAAAAATGACGCCGACTATGCTTTATCAGGGCGTATGATCACATCCGTTGCATTTGTGCCCATTCAAAATTTGGACCTAGCACTTGAGCTATTGACGCATGAATTGCCGCTAAAATTGCAACCTATCTTAGATTGGTTGGAAGACAACTACGTTGGCCGTCGAATGCGAAGAGGAAATCAGCGCCGAATTCTAATTTTTCGCCCAGAGTCTTGGTCGCTTTACCAACGTGTTCAGCAAAATATCAACTTAACAAATAATCACGCCGAAGCTGCACATAGACGACTTCAAATAGAATTGTTAATGAATCATCCGACTATATGGAAGTTTGTAGACACTTTGAAGACAATTCAACATGGGAGGGACCTTTATATGAAACATTTGATTGCTGGAAATAATCCAAATCCAAAATTACAGAAATATCTAAGACCCGATACTAGAATTCATAATTTAGTACTCAATTATAATAACACAAATATACTAGAATATTTACGTGGAATTAGTCACAATTATGTAATGGACCCGTAATTGTTATACATCATATTTACTTGTAATAATTAAAATGTAAATTACTTGTGTTTGAATTTTTACAAAAATTTTACCTTACTTACAAAGTCCTATTATAGCTTAAATCTGCAATGTTTCCAATAAAATTGATAAAAGTATTAATATATTATTTTTTTAAAGGCAAAAATAATAGCATTGGCGTCTAAACGTCTAGCGTCAAAACGACCTCGCGTTAAAACGACTCGCGTCAAAACGGCGGTGTTAAACCGGCCGCGTCAAAACGGCGGCGTCAAAGTGTACCCGACCGTCGACCGCCAGTACTGAACACAACGCTGACCGTACCCACGGCTATTTTGCGGTCGGCGTTGTGTCCTATGCCTCTAAATAGAAATACTATTTTTTTCATTAAATATAGTTATGTAATTATAATTAATTTGAATAAAATTTAGTAAATTAGGAAATCAATATATAATTTTAATATCCATTCAAGTAGATCTAGGAACATTTCCCATGGGATAGTAAGAATATTAACAAAAACCAAAGAAACATTATTTAAATCTAATTTTTATGTTTTTTTCTATAAACAGTGTTGTATAAATTCACTGTATAAAATGCTTAAAAGTAACGTGGGTATTAGAATTTGTTGTTGTATTGACAAGTATAAGAAAGTTTGCGTTACTGAAAACTATGGAACGCCGTTTTCCCTTTAATTTGCAATTTCAGGAATATTTATCGAAAATATATTATAATGCTATGAGCTGCATACAGGCTGGTCATATATCTAATAATACGCTATTATATATAACATATTTATACAAACTTTCCCTTCACGCTTTACCAAGACTTAGAACTGAAAAAGCCGGAAACGAATTCATTTTTGTTTGTTTGTATTTTCTTATCTTGATTTCTTTTGTGTTATTTTTGTTATTCCATTTTTTTGTTTTATTTTTGTGTTAGGTACTACTACCTATTTACAAAATTTTTCTTGTAAACCTTAATAACTTAAATTATGGATTGCGCCACGTAAGAAGTCAGACACATTTTCAATATTATAATTTTGAACAAGATGTTTTATTTGCTGTGCGCAGTCCCCGTACTTCTTGCGGGCAGCTGTACCTTTCATGCCCGCTACATAGTGTTCCACTTGGACTTTATGCAAGCTTTGCTCTCTCTGAATAGCTTCTATAAGTTTTCAAATATTAGGATGGTCAGAGGAAGTTTGTAGGTGGAATCCTCGATGTCAACCTTCTATGAAGTTATTTGTTTTAGGCAAATCGATGTATACTCTGTCGAAACAGTTCCACGTCACGAGGAAAACGGTGTGAACGACGCTGTTGTTCTCTTTGATCACGTCCTACCCAAGTGTACTCAAAGTAATCTACAACTCCTTGTGCTTCTAAGGGAACATGTCTTCGTCCAACAGAATTTCAAATGCACCGACAACTTCTACTTTAGGTACAAATGCTACTGCAGCTAATAATCGTAGTTTCAATGCAAAGTCAGCATTTGTTTTGTATCGCTGTTAGACCCTCTGATTTTTTGGAATGTGCTTTGCAAGAAATGGAAAAAACATCCTTGGTGCCTGAACTGCAAAAATTCTTTATTATCATAATTATCGGTGAAGTTCCTAGAAGAAATTTACTCCATGAACTATATATAATTGATAGAACAGATGTCAGAGTCAGAAGTCGAAGATTTTTTTTTGTGGAAAAATTTAGTAACCGGTCTTGGGTGAGCCCTAAATCGAACATAAAAACGTCTTTTCCATTTTTTGTTTTCTTATATCCTTCTGGTAAAACATTATCACTGCCACTAATAGACAGTGCTGGGACAGCTTTGTTTCTATTTCGTACATAACATATGGTTTTTTTGATGCTGGTCATTGCGTATCAATAAGTATGGAGATATTTATAATGTAGAGATTTTGAAACCTCATTAACAATAATAACATGATATTAATTAGCTATATAGCAACTAGTGTTTACTATTAATAGTTTTAATGTCATTAATGTAATAATTGTACCATCAAACTATTAGAAAGCTGCTTTCATTTATTGCTGATACACAATAATTATATGCATCCCTTGCAAAAATAAACAATATTAAAATTTTAAATTATATCTGCGGAATATTTGAAAGCATTAAGAAATTAGAGGTAGTATAGAATATGTAAAAGAACATTCAAAGCAGAGAAGGAGCACTACAAAACAAAGTATACATATATACAATTTAAATTTAAATTAATAATTAAAGAGCCATTAAGTAACCTGTTATGTTAAAAATGTGGTATATTAAAGGTTTTCTAGTATAAAATTTAGTCTTGACACACTCACTTTTTGTGGTTGACTGTCAAATTCTAAAAACACGATTTCATTTCTTCCGGTAACGCTTATGCATCACAGACATACGTTTAGCGGTGTCTACGCTCTACAAAGCTTTCATCGTTAAGTTATTCACGCTACTCTACGTAAATATGCAATCGAATTTTGTGGCGATGTGAGTGGAAGTCTTTATTTAAGGTAATACGTTCTTTTTTTTGTGATGTAGTTTATAATTTGATATTTGGGAAAATTACCATGACGTCACGTTGCTGTAACTAAAAATATTCAGATCGTCAAGGGGTTTACGTCTCGCTTTTTGGTCATTACACTTTGCAACTGCATGTAATTGTTATTGTTTGATCGATTTTGCTCTTTGTTTTATGATTCTATTATTAATTGCAAGTTGTTCCGGCGATAGAGTTGGAGGCTTCGTAGCGTTAGATTATAAAATAATTTAAAAAGACCCCAAAACGATGAAAGACTACTTGCAGCTGAAATAGAACAAATGACAAGACAGAAATGGTAACACATAATATATATATTTATTTCATCACAGACAGTAGTTCAAAGAAGACGTAGAAAGTACATAAGTATAGTTATATACATTTTATCAAACATTAACACGTAGATCAGTATCACAGACAAAATATACACTACGCCCTCGACTGGACAACAAGTGGTAGAGCAAAATAAGCAAGAAATGACTTTACGTTCGTAAATTAAAATACATTTAGAAAATCAGAGCGCACCGTATAATAATATGACACAACAAAACTATTTTATAATTAATTGTGTTAACAATCTAACATGTACGTACGGTCATTCTACAACTGACATGACCACTAGAATACAACGAATTTAAAATATAAAGTGTAGGTAATACTTACAATTAGTTGTCCTTAAGTAAGAGGCTAGCTAGTTCCGTACCAGTATTACCTGAAATTTAATAAAAATCTAACACAAAAAAACGTACATACGGCGTTACCACATGTAATTCCATTTAATTTATACGATCACTGAAAATAAACAAATGCTCAATTACATGTGTAAATTTGGTGGTTGTTTTCTCCAATATGATTGTATTCAACCCCTCGAACGTGTAGGTGGTGTCAACTTCAGTGACGTGACATAGAAATTTTCCAATTACAACATGTACTTATCAACTTCACAGATAAAGAACTCAGGTAGAGGTATGGAAACCCGCTACAGACAATTACAAAAGAATGAAATTAAACTACAAAACAAGAAATAAGTTCTTACTCCAAATAAAGACTCTCACTCAGATCGCCACAGTATTTGATTGCAATTCACATAGAGGTGTGTGAAATATTTATCTTGTTGGCCGTACACAATGCTAGATGATGCCTGTTCTTGAAACTTTGCCGGAAGAATAAAATCGTGTTTGACAATTTGACATACTACCCCTATTCCAACAACAAAAAGTAGGCGTACCGAGGGTAAATCTTATACTAAAGAATTTTTAATATAACTTTCTTATTTTTTTTCTTTAAAAAACAATAGTAGTAGAATGCATTTGTTAAGGTTTGTTTAACCGATTTAACTTATGTAGCATTTACTTTTTGTTTTGTTACTTCTTGAAAGGCAATGTGGTTGTTTGTTATCGAGTAAAAAATATATTAACCAATTTGTTACGATCTCTTGTTGATAGTTCTTTGCTTTTCTCCTAACTCTTCGACGGTGCTCGGAGTGGCAGTTATTATGTTTCCTCTAGATATAATATAACATTCTCAACCACGCCCACTCACTAACATCTCAGCTAATCGCAGTGACGTTACCAACAAGGCCCACTGGAATTTAAGATTGGTAACAAAATGTGCCACCCAACGTGTCGATAGACAAAAAATGTAGTACATGACACTACGACTACGACACGTAGCAATAACTCTAGTACTGAATCAAACAAGCTATAAAAGCGTTTCAGACAAATGAAAACCAACATATTTATATGTATAGTAACAAAAGATCAAATCTCCAGTGTTATATGAAAAATCTGACGTTCAATTTATTTCTAATATTATTAACTGCTCTAATAATTTAATAGAGCTACGTATCAATAACATAATTTATAGCAAGGACATCTGGTGCTGATTTTGATACGGTATAAAACATTGCTGGATCACCGTTAGCAGCCGCTGACAAAATCATTCAAATAATTATTTTTTCTCCTGAATAAACCCATAGCATTAAATATCAATTCATATTGTATATCTGTTAAAATATAGGTATATTTTCAAGTCTTTAGTAATTTTTGTTTTAAATCAACAAGCAACAAAACTATGACTAATTTACGTACCATTGACTTTCGTTCTGACCCTCGTATTTACTTTAGTTTTAATGTGGCGTTTAAATTTGTCATTTATTTTTAAAAAAATTTGCTAGTTGATTAACGTATGTTAGATGTTATTTTAAACTTTAAATAATTTTTGTTTTCAAGTAATTTATTGTGTTGCGTTGTATTTTGGAATGGCATTGACACATTTCAACTTATTGATATTTTTTAGTTTCTTAGAAACTATAAATTATATTAAAACGTTTATTTTTGTCAACTGTCAAACGAACAGTTTTGATTCATTAATTTTTTTTCTTAACTTAATTACATTAAAGAAACATTAGTTTGTTTATAAGTTGTAATAGGGTAATAATTTATTGGTTAATTTACTTTATTGCCTGGGAACATTTTGGTACCTAATTCTCTTGCACGTGCTTTTCATTGCGCCATGCTTCCTAACTGCATCCTTGTTTGATATTGTTTTCATTAAAAAATGTCGATAATTGGTGCAATCAAAATGTATAAACGTATCGATACTGAGGAAAAGTGGAAGATTAGTTGACGATCTTTGAGTCGGGATCATGCTGTAACAAAAAGGGTGTTAGTTCTGTGTTAATTGTCTGAAGTACATTCCGTTTCGGTATTTTTATTTTGGTTTACTAAAAATTACGAGCAGTTATGCTTTGTTTAGCAATATGTTTCCGGTCTAAATGTATTTCAATCCAGTCTTCAATCATTACCGTCGAACCGTGTTATGTGCCGTTAAGTCTTTATGTTCACAATGCAATCTGTTATGTTAAAAATTTGGTAGGTTAAAATTTTTCGAGTATAAAAATTGTCCTCGACACGCGCTCCTTTTGTCGGCGATTGTCAATTTTTATAAGCAAGCATTTTATTCACTTTCCGGTAATATTTGGTGCAACACAGATCTCTACGCTCAACAAGGCTTTCACCATTAAGTTATTTCACGCAATTTCACGTGAATATGCTTATTTATTTTGTGTCTATCTGAACGCAAGTCTATTTGGGGTGAATAATATTTGTGTATTAGTGGTTTAATTTGAGTTTTTCCTAATTGTCTATAGCGAATTTCCATGCCCCCCACACGTTTCTTTTATCGGTGAAGATAACAAACATATGGCATATTTGGGGAAAATTTACTATGACGTCACGTTACTATAACTTAACTATTCACACCTTCGAGGTGTTGGAAACCTTTAAAACTACGATTTCTATTGGGAGGAAAAGGCACCATCAATTGCTACACTAAGTCGAGGGAAACGCTGCGCATTCGCTATTTCAAATGGTTGTATGATTTGAAAACGAAATTTACTTGTGTTAACGCCATATGTACGTTTTGTGTTAGATTTAATATTACGATTTAGGTAATACAGGTACGGAGTTAGCTAATCCCATAAACCTAACTGTGAGTACTACAATTTATAATTTTACGGTTAGTACGTCGTTGGTCATGTCGATTGTTGACCGTACCTACAACGCAACTTAAATTTGGTCCGACCTATGTATTAGAGAAAAACTTACGTAATTATATTTATGTAACTTTTCCGCCTTCTTTGGAATTATTGTCTGTGATAAAAAAAATATATATTCTGTGTTATTACTTCTGTCGTGTTATTTGTTCTTTTCCAGCTGCGGGTAGAGTTAAACGATATTTCCCTAATTTAATCTTTCATCGTTTTGGCGCTTCTTTAGATTGAATTTATAATTTCATAAAGTTTGCGACTCCTTCTCCGGAGACAACTGTGTTAGCCGTTACTTATTTTTTTTTTGGTTACACGAAAACTAATGTAACAAATCTTCACTATCGAAGTAGATTTTTGTTTTTTTTACCCAGCAAAAAAACCCCTCTAGCTTTATTACACCGTTATCGCCAACCCGAGTGTTGCACAACTACAAGCACATTGTTGGACATTTACAATTAATAAGGTGTAATAGCAAACGCTTCCACGGCCTACAATTCTGTAGTGGTTCTTTGTTAGATTTTCGTTTGCTTTTTCAAGTTTATCATTTTCTTTCTTACCTTTTCAGAGTTTAGGCTCTGGTTTGGTTCACAAGTTGATTACCTAACTTTTGAGAAGTTCTTAGTTAGATTTCGGTTGCTTGTTTGAGTTCTCCGATTTTTCTCACGCCCTGATGAAACCTCTTACGAAAGTTGGACAAACGTTGACAACTTAGGTTACAACAATGACATGGTCCAAACCCGGAAGACGTTCTCATCTTAATAAATAAGGTATTTATAATATTTTTTTGTTTTATGTTTTTTTTAGTAAATTGCAATTTGTTACATAGCAATAAGAAATTAGAGTATTCTAGAAAATACAGGTAAGGTAACGCACTTCGGCGTTCCTCAGTGAACCTCTTTATAAACTATAAAGTAGTTAGAATGCTAAAACTGTCTAGGAACCATAAGGAAGATCGGTTGGTTTGAAACGCTTTAGTCTACGCACTTGTCCACTTTCATCAATCAACTCTGACACTAATGGGTTAAGATGTGTTTCTAATCGTAAAATATAATTTTCACTACAATTTCTTCTCTCACTGTCTTCATTTTCAGGTCTTTCGGTATTTCTGTGTTGGGTATATAATAGGGAGCATTGATGATTATACGTAGTGTTTTCGACTGGAAGCGTTCCAGGACTTCAATATTGGAGTGTGCAGCAGTACCCTACTGCTGATTGCCTGAACTCCAGATTGGTTTCAGTACGCTTTTATATACTAATAAGTTCTTGTTCAGAAAAAGTTTAGAACTACGGCCTATTATTTAGTAGTAGCTCTTAAGTTTGAGGTCCAATTGTTTTATCTTGGTCTAGATATGCGTTCTCCAGGTTAAACCTTTCTCAAGATGCATCCCGAGGTATCGCACACAATCTGTACTGGTAGGTTTCAAGTATACATATGTAATTTTGCTTTTATTCGATTAAAATCTAATAATTTTAAAAGCTTTTACCAATTAAAGTTTGATGTTAATTCACGTTTGACAAAGTGTTTTTTTTTAATGACAAATTATACCTTATGAGCTGTATGTTATAGTTGTTAATAAGTTTATAATTAATATGAATAGCGTTTAAGTGGTTATTTTATTTTGTTTTATTTTTTTTTTACTTTTCTAACAGATCTTAGATAAATATGCGCACGAAGGTCGGTTTAAATTTTATAATTATGTATTGCCTCGTCTTACCTAATTCATTAATTTTTATTAATCAATTTTTTTTTTGTTTTAAATTTTATTTGCAATTTTGTTTTGTTATTTTTTTTAACTTTTACAAGATGTTCTTAGTGTTATAAATAATGTCGGCATTTTAAACTGTAACAAAGCTTTCAATCTAGCGACCTTTCGTGCTGTCTTTAAATTTAGCATTCCAGATTGAGCGACTTATGTAGTTTAAAGTAAGTTCCAAAAGTACATCCATCCGACAGCATGCTTTTTAGTTGACAAAGACTAGAAGGTAAATAAACAATTAACGTATTCTCTTTGTCTGGCGCCCATTACCAAATACGACTTTTATTCTTGTTTTTTTATGGTTTCAAAGTCCGAATTTCTGTGTGTAAAAGAATCCATCCTTCGCCATTGAGTTTTTAGTCGAACAAAACATTTTTGTTGCGATTTCAAGACAATTACTTTATTAACATATTTTATACGTAACAAATATGATGAACTGCTTGAATGTTTTAAAGTACTGACTGAATAAGAAATTTGAAACGAGTGAAGTACGTATTAATACATAGAATTGTTTTATAGCCAAAAGAAATGACGTTTATTATATATTAACTAGACCTAAAAGCAAACAAATTCTATGTTGCGTTACCGCTTTAAATATTGTTTGTCAAATTCAACTCTATTGAAGTAGATGATTATAAAAACATATAACAATTTCATCATGCATAAACTTTTTATTAAATTATCTTTGAGACGTCAGAAACAAACAAATTCGAAAAATAAATATAATAAGTCCAAAATAATCATAAAAAGAGTATTTTTAAAACTGCTTAGTAAAAATGCAATAAAGCATTATACAATTCATATTTAACTAATGTTTAATTAAAATAAAATCAGTGAAGTTGTCTTTCTTTAATTTCACTTTTTAATAAACTACAGGTAAGATTATATGTGTTAACATAACATTGAAAATCTGAACCTTTATTTTTTTTCAATGTTAGTTTTAAATAGTTATTAAAGCTAATTATTTACTATGCTATCTAAACGCCTCTTTGTTTGCTAAATTGTTATGTATACTTTTATTATTGCTCCGGCTACTACTTTTTTGATATTAATAAATGAGACCTTTTTCTGCCAGGATTTTTGGGCCAACCCTTCGATTCCCTAAAAGAATTTATACTAAACAAATTTATATTGCCCTACTCAGTGGCGGATTATGCAGTTAAGAGTCCTAAGGCATAATATGAGGTCGCTGTTTATTCTAAGTTGAAATATGCTATGTACAAAAAAGAATAGACTTCATTTTTGAGGTTGGTACAATTTGGAGGCGACAGGCATGCACCTCTTGCACCTGTGCGATAATCCGTCACTGGCCTACTATATATGAATAACAAAACCTTCACCTAAGTGGGACCCAATGTTGAAATAAACTAAATACAATACTCAATTTACGAAATATAAAAATTTAACCTCGTCTTTAAAGAGGCGGCTTTTCTTTAAATAACTTTTGCTAAAAAATTACAATTGCACTGGTAAACTACGATTACATTTGCGAACTACGGTTACGCTAACCAGTTGCGGAACTACTTCCTATAAGATTGCTAACCATTGACTTCCGCTACGTCTTCAAAACTTTTTATTAAATCGGTTTCTTTACCCTTTTTATTAACTTTCTTAACTTCAGCTTTCACTAATTCTAGGTTTACATGGCTGCACCGTTTCAAGTCTACGCTGACTTGTGTCTGCTTTCTTACCCAATTTACGTAAAAGAGAACAAAAAGCTTTAGCAAAGTAGTCAAAAAATTAACTGAAAAGAGTTTTTTTTTTTAGTTTGATAGTGACGATAATAATAGCAAAATAGGCACTAAAGAAACGAGAACATAATACTTATATGTCAGCGAATCCGAACAGTCTGCAGAAAAAATCGATAAGGTCTCAGACGATGACAAACAATGCCAACGCGATAGCAAAACAGTTTGGATAAGCAAAGCCATTTTATTTGAAAAAGCGAAATCACATAATACTATAAAAATATTACTTGGTCCAAATAGAAACATACATACATATGCATTTAGATTGTTTATTACTGACTGATTGAAGATGCAAACAACACTAACATGTATATACAAGGTTTTTCACGTAACACGAATTTTGATTTGTTTTAATATTAGGTTAATGGGTATTAGCTTTATAATTAAAATATATTCAAAAACGTATCACTTCCGGTTATACCGGATATAAGTACAAATTTCAATGAAAACGCCCTCTAATGGCAAGATCCTAAATTGCGATCTCTACAATTTATTTAGAATTAGTTCCTTAAGGAATGTTCTTTTCAACAATACTAAGTTTATTGAAATCAGTTGAGCTGCTTTGAAGTTTAGACACATCTTTGGAAAATCCTTTGAACACTTCTCCCCACTTTATTTTCGGAGATAGGCAAAAAATATTTAACGAAAAATACTTGATTTTGTTTTAGCTTTAGAAAGCATATATCTTTTTGTTACCTTGGTAAGACAAAATTTCGAGAAGCATCACTTTTTTAATTCAAGACAGCGGTTACGCCCCCTGGTGGTCATTTTACAAACTTAAAAATTGTTTTCAGGATTTTTTTTTGTTACTTTAGATATACAATTTTTTACAGCAAATTTACACAATGAGTGATTTTTATTAAAATTTATACTAATTGGAACTATCATTCTAAACCGTTCTTCATAATTGTTAGAATTAGATTGTATCGAGCAATAATGTGTATTGATAGATTAGTGACAAATATCATATGTATATATTACTCAGCCTACTACGTGGAATATTGCGTTTTAATTGAAATTTGTACCAATATCAAACAAATCCTTACATCTTATTAACGGGTAAAGAAGGGTATAGGAAACCATTATATCAATCGATGTAGAATTTTATTGTGTTTTTAACCATCCTAATATGTATAGGTCTATCTATTAAAAAAAATTGAGTTTTACGCATGTAATAGTTGTTAACTTTGGCATTATATTTTGAACACTCTGTACGTGTGCTGGACATTTACAAAAAGTTTAAAAAATGATAATTTTAATTAATAGTGATACAAACTTCACAGCTTAAACTTTATAATTTGATATGAATTTTTACAGTTGATGTTATTCTCAAAAACATCTAAATACCTCAAAAACCATTGACTTTGGGGATAATGAGCTATGAACAAAATAGCTTTAAAATTACATGTACATTTAAAAAAATAAATAAAAAGTATAACATTTCATTTGAAATATAAAAGTTGATGTCACTTCCGGTATAACCGAATGTGATACGTTCTTGAATATAATTTAATTATAAAGCCAATAACCATTTACCTTATATTAAAAAAAAATCAAAATTTATTTTTCATTGGAAATATAAAAACTTTTAACGAACGGGTTATGTGAAAAACTCTGTAGATATATAGAAAAAAAAGACCGAACAAAAAAAGAAACAAAAATTGATATTAAGAGATTTGTTATATTAGATTAGGACAAAAAAGGAAGTCATACAACTTTTTAGAGCTGTAGGATTTAGATTGTATAGGAATAATTTTGTTGAGGACTCTTTTCGGTAACAAGCACTTCAAGTGTTTACTTCGTGTTTTACGATTCTATAATCTGTATACGCGAAAAGAAACAAAACAAAATGATAAATTAGCCGCAATCTGAAATTTTTATGATCATTTTGTTGATAATAGTACGGCTCATTTCAATTTAAGTGAATTTGGTGAGATACTTCAGGCGTTGAGAGGGCGATGTTCATTTCTGTAGTACATTCCAAACAAACTCGTTTACTGTTTTACACTTTCAATTTTGAAACTTATTGTGGAAAGCATGTGCCTGGACCGTATCTGAAATCCAACAAAGCAAAAGATATTGTTATTACAGATAACTATTATACATGTTATCCACTTCCACAATATTTGTTGACAAAAAAATTAAACTTACTTGGAACAATGGAAAAAAAAATAAGAGAAAAATCCCTTTAGAATTTCAGTCAAAGAAAATAGGGAACTGCTTGGCTTCCAAGGAGATGCTTATCTTGTTTCAACTGTTTTAAAAAAATCAGTAATTTTTCTGTCAACGAGGCACAGTTCATCTGATATAGATAATAGAACCAAAAAGCTACTTGTAAGTTTAGATTATAATGACACAAAAGCAGGTGTCGATGTAGTCAACCAAATGTGCTCTTCCTACAGTACGTCTAGAATTACAAGATGGCCACTTGCACTATTATGATTTTTAACCGGTGGTTCGCGGACCAATGGTAGTCCTTAGAAACATCCGAAGTGATCCGCAAAACCATCATAAAAATATTAAGTAAGTGACAATAAGCAACATAACGACGTGAGGTGCAAGGCCTAATCAAGTAACTGACGTAACCGTCGCCGGGTGAAATGCACGGATGTGAGGGTATAGTGCATGTTAAGTTAATATAATTAGCTGTACCAAGTGTTACCTAATCTAAGAGACTTGCATCAGTATTAGTAATTGTGATATTTGTTGACGAAGTCCCAATCGCTATTTATTTGCTATGCAATGTACAACAGAACAAGATACATTTAAAAAACTTAAAAAGTAAATTCAATCGCTATTTTCTTATTTGCGAGTACAAAGATATTTGGAAACTGATCTGCAATCCTCAACGTTTCTAAAGTGTCTGATAAAATTCTAGAAGAAGTGATTGAAATGTACAGGATAGTAACTTGAAAGATACATTCAAGATAAATATTCTAAAAATTCGATAAATTGCTATACGTTACCTAACTTTGTTTTGATCGACATATTTATTGTTTTGTTGTTGTTTAAAAACAATCACTGAAATCGGTTGGATGCCAATGTCAACATGTATTTGGCTTTGAGTAGCACTAAACCAAATATTTATAAGTAAGTAAAGACTATGCAGTCACAAAAACCACATTAAAATATTATACGGAGTGTATTTGATTAACAGGTTGTTATTTTGGAATGTAAAATTAGAGCACAAAAACAAAAAAAAATATCAAAATAAAAGTTCTAATAAAACACAAAAAATTTTTTTTACTAAAATAAATCGTAAATTACGAACCTTTTGCATTAAATAGTTTTCTAAGATTGTTGACCGTGAATAAAAGTAAACTGTTCTAATAAATGCATTTCTTTTCCCACTCATTTGCTGACATCAAAAATAACAAAACAAAATAATGTTATTGAATAAGGCTTAGTTAAGCTACTGTTGTTAAATTCAGTTCTTATTCTAAAACAAAATATTTACAAATGTTTTTTTTTAACAGACGTTTCTGAAAATTTTTCGTTACTTGTGTAAATAACTGCACATTGTGTTTAATTGCATTTCCTGCCGCAAAAATTTGATTATGCAGCTTTGCCTATTATTTTGGCTGTTTTCCTACCATCTGGTGCCGTTTCTTCCAATCCAATGAGCTCTAAAAACTATATTTAAAAAATTGAAAACGCCAAAATAAAATTTATCAAAAAGCAATTTATGCAAATTGAAGCAGAATAAACCAATTGTGGAACTGAGTTAGACCACCAAACTGCAGTAATAAGGTTTTTTGGGTAGTTTTGTAGTAACTAACGCTATGTAACAGTACTAACAATTTTAATTGTATTTAAACTTAACGAAACTTAACAAAAACTAATAAACAAAATTAATATCTGAGCGTTAATATTCACGTCACTCGTCGTCGTCGGCTGGACCCGAAGTAAAGTTTTAGAACTTTTGTCTCACCAGTTTTGTTGCCAACTTCTGGTATTATTATCGATTGGCACGAATGGCACCGCTCGTCAACTTACCACACTACCTAACTTCAAGTGAATATCTTGAACGTGAAAATTTTGTTACTTTTGAAGAAGAATGAGACTTATTGGAGTACGTGTAGTCTTGATGTTGATGTAGTTGTTGTGCATAACTGTGCTCTTCTTGGACGTTGTGTTTTATATATTTGTAATCAAAGAAAACTGGTTTAAGCCGATCGATTGAAATCGATGTTTCTTTGCATTTAATAAATACCAAAAAATTCTTTGAATTTCGGTTGATCATCTCAAATCGTGCGTCATAGGTTGGCTGAAGCGGTTTTCGTATCACGCATCACGACGGATAACGACATGGGTTTTTGTATGCAATTGCTTCAAAATAAAAATGGATTTTACATAGTGAGCAGTTGTTGGTTCCAATCTAATCTGTTCAAACTGCTGTTGTAAATAATTTGCGAACTGTGACATCTAATTGTTTGGATGTTTGAAAAAATTCACCAGGTGGTCTGAGATAACAAAGTGGTGCTGGAGCAGTGTTTAAATCTTTTTTAAAGGCAGAATGAATTCTAAGTAACACGATAAGTAAAACTTCTGACCAGGAGTTGTCGTTATGGCACTTACGTGATGTTTTTAACTGTTTATAAAATTTTCCACTAAACCATTTGATTGCAAGTGGTACGGTGTAGTTTTAAGATGTTGTATTCATGCTAATCGTGTTAGTAATGCGAATAGAACTGATTCAAACTGACGGCCACGGTCTGTTGTTATCCATAGTAGGACACCGTAGCTAGCTACCCAATGCACAGTTAGGTTTGTTGCTACTGTTTTGGCTGTTATATCTAAGATCGGAATAGCTTCAAACCATCTGGAAAATCAATGTATGCATGTTAGAAGATAAGAAAAACCTTTTGTATGTGGCAGAGGTCCTATTAAGTCCACAGGTAAGTGCTCCAAACGTTCATCTGTTAGTTCAGTGGTTTCCAAACTTTTTGTACCTGCGCTCTCCTTTAAAAAAAATTGTTGCGCCACCTTAATTTTTCTAACAATCTAATTTTATAAATACTCAACTGATATTATAATTTATTTAATGAGCTACAAAATAATATACAATATTAAGTCAACAATATACATAAAAAAAATTATTTATTATAAGAAATAATAATTTTAAATGTAATAAAAACAAATCTTACAAAAATACAAAAAAAAAGAATATATAATTAATACAACATTATAAAAATTTAATGCGACGGTTGAGCTTGTTTTGCAGCACAAATTTTCTCAAACCGTAGTGAAAAAATTGCGGTTCTCAGTTCCTTTTCAATCACTAAGCGAGATCGATACTTTTTTTAAGACAGCTACTGTAGAAAAACCAGTTTCACATAGGTAAGATGTTACAAATGGCAATAAAATTTCTAAGGCTTTGTTTATCAAAGTAAGATAATCGTACTTTGCTCGTAACCAAAACGTAAAAATATTATTTTCGTCTTGAAACATCTGCTTTAATGTGCTATCACTAGATAAGTCAATTATCATTTCCTGCTCTGCTGTCGTAAGGCCAAAATCATCATATTTTTCAATCACCAACGGCTTTCTAATCCATTCATATTTGGACATGTCAAGATCTTTAAAGTAAAACGAGAATTGCTTCCATAGATAGAACTTTACTTTCTTCTATTTCATCAGCAAGACAAGTAATTTTAAAAGTGGGAAACATGTCAAAGTTATTATTTTTCAAACTTATTATCCACAGTTCCATTTTTTTCATAAATGCAATAATCTTGTCTTTCTGTGTAAAAGTATAAATTTGAGGCATTGATTTATTTAAAGTACTGAGTCTTTTGAAAAATATCAACTAAATACGCCAGTTTTACAAGAAATTTCGTGTCATAAAACAGTTTTGCTTCATCTTTATTTTTATTAGTAAGAAATATGGCGATCTCTTCTATTAGCTCAAACACCCTTTGAAGTACTTTGGCACGAGAAAAACAATAATATAGAAGTAATCTATATTCTGAACCCATGTCATCACACAATTTTGCGAAAAGCCTTTCTCTTAATGAGCTATTTTTGATAAAATTTATAACTCTTATGATAACTTCAAATACTGTTAGTAGATCTTCACCCATATCTCTTGAAACAAGTGATTGTCTATGAATCATGCAATGCGTCCAAACTGCACGAGGAGCCACCTTTCGAACTAGTGCCTGTAGACCAGCATTTTTTCCTGCCATAGATGTCATTTTCATTAAAAAAATTATCAATTATAATAAAAACTTCACTTGCTGTAGTATTGCATTCAATAGGTTTACAGAATAACATATCTTACATATGTGCATTCTTAAGAACATCGGTAGTCTCATCTACTTGCAACGCGAAAAAGATAGTTTTATTTTTTCTATTAATTGATCGCAAAAATCTTCAGATATATCGGATATTCGCCTTCCCACCGTATTATCTGCAAGTGGAATGATTTTAAGTTGATCAGCATATGATTCACCGAGCATCGTAGCTATTATGTCAATAGCTGCAGACATGGTCTTTGAAAACATTTCTTGTTGTTTATTTAAATTCTTTAATTTTCTTTGGAAAAATTCTCTTGCCAACGTGATCTGCATGTACTTTTTCAGGATGTCGTTTTAATTTACTTGGTTTCATGCTGTCTGAAGCCAAAGTATTTATACACAGCAAACACATTGGTCGTTCTTGAACCTTATATGTAAATCCTAATGATAAGTACATTGGATCATATTTTCTATATTTAGCCGCAGTGCTGGGCAAAATACATGCACCAAAGTATTTCAAATACAAAATACAAAATATTCCTATAAAAGTATTTGAAATAGGAAATACAAGATATTTTTATGTTTTTATTCAAAATACAAAATACAAATATATATATATTTAGGTTGTTATTAATTTGTTTCCTCTTTCCTTTTATATTAATTTTTTTCGTTTTTGTGTTTACTAAACTCTTCCAGCAATTCTTGTTGTTTACGTAGTAATCGAACTCAAGGTTAAAGAATTCAATAAAATTGAAATTACATACTTTCATATGTAACTTAAAATTTGTGGTGGCTTTAAGAGTTCCACTAATTATTATACCTTTTTGTTTAGACATTAAACATTTTGCTTTGACTTTTTTTTCTGAATTAGATATAATTTTCCATCTAGGATGGGGGGAATCGTTTTAATGTTTTGGTTGCCAAGCCCTAGTCAGTTCAAACATTTCCAGATTTTTTGAATGAATCAGAACGGTATTTTAAAACCTGTTGTAATATTGTGTTGGGCAAAATACATTTAATAATGTATTTCAAATACGAAATATTAAATACCCAAACTCAGTATTTCAAATACGAAATACAAAATACGTTAGGAAATGTTCATCAAATACAAAGTACAAAATATTATTTCAAATACTGTATTTTCGATACAAGTATTTTGTGACTGCCCACCCCTGTATTTAGGTTTACTATTTTGCGAATATGTATTTCCGTTATTTTTATCACCTTTTCTTTTGCCCTCTGCTTCTGCTTCATTTAATTTTCTTTTCAACCCAGTTATGTATTTATCCATCTAAAAGAGTTATTATTTTAAATCAAATAAAAATGCTTTTTTTACTACTAGCTTTAAAAGCAGTCTGTAGACCATATGCTACCCCCTATTAAAAGTCCACTTTATTCGCTAGGGAATAAAGTAGATTTTGGTAATTTACAACAATTGAGGATCGATTTCAGAAAAAAAACTATTATAATACAATTTTTTATCATTGGCAAGATCGTAATTAATTACTAGAATATAAACAACATAAAAATAACTTGCGTTCTTCTTACATAAACGTGAATTTTTCCAATAACCATATTCATATTATTCAATTAAAACGGTTACTGGTAAATTTACGAGAAAGTAAAAAATGCGCTAGTAGTGAAAAAAATCGTAAATTAATTCGCCCAGGATGTTATTTTATTGTTTCGGATGTTTATAACCCTGGCACTACGCACTCGTGCCGATAAACTACCTCAAAAACAAAATAACATTTCCTGGTTAATAATGTACTATTACAACAGTTATGAAATTTACCTCAATATTAATTTAGAAGTTACCACAGCGAAGTGATTCTATATATCAACGTGGTTATCGCAAGCACTACTAACGAACTAATTCTGTTCATAGACAACAGAAAAATAACAGATGCTTCTGTTTACTGAAGTTTGGCGCGAGTAAGCACGAGAATACCTGGGATGTTCCGAGTGCTTGTCTTTTGTTTCCTCACCCCGCCGGCGCTCGGCTCCAAACGCGAAAGCGAGATGTTTTCGTTCCAGCATTTATAATCAATGGTTCCAGCAAGAGTATGGATGGATGTTTTAGCATTTGTACCCGAAAAATTCGCGGCGAGGATTGTGTATTTAATACATTCGCTTTTTTTATATTTGTATAATTTATGATGCTTTATCGCTTGCAAGTAAAAGCTTGGTGCATAACGAAGTGTTATTCAATTTTATATTAACGCCATATTAAATACATTATTATTTAAAAATTTGATGAGCACCCCCCCCCCTCCCGCTTTAAACTGATGGAGCCCCCACCGAAATAAACTCCTGGAGCCGCGCCTGGTTTAAGTTCCCCGATTTTTTAGGATAGAAGCGTTATTCGTTTCATTAGTGCATTCAGATCACATCTGATATTTGTCTTTGATCTTGATTGTTAGGTGGATTTGTTTGCACTGATGACTTACTTTGTGTTTGGGGTAAGTTCACTGCGACTACTGCAATGTGCTGTGAGATTACATCACGGATCTTATCTGCTAAGTCAGCAAAGTTATTCAACGTTTGATTCTGTTGAACAGCTAATAAGGCTAGAATTGGAGCTGGTAATCGACTTGTCTATATCGTCCAATCAGGAGCTGTTGTACCAGCAAAGTTACTCAAACGCCGTAAGAGTTGATTTGGTGAGCGACTTCCTATCTCCTCACGTTCCAAGAGTTGCTTTATTCTTGTGTTCTCTAAAGTTGACAACCTTTTTATGAGATACTGCTGTTCAGAACTTGGTCAGATCTACTTTGATTCCCTCTACCTATAAATGTCCTTCCAGTTAGATAAACCAGAGTACTTTGGGTCAAAAAGGTGCTACTGTAATGTGGACACGTTCAACCTTTGCACTTCCGTTGATTTCAATTGGTTTTTCTCCGGTCAGGTTCGGCATGGGTTCTGATATTTTAATGACATGCTGTTGTATAAAATTTTCATTGCACGTGTTTATTATTTTGCAATCGGGGTCACCAATTTGGGTAGTTTTGTAGTAACTAACACTATGTAACAGTACTAAAAATTTTAATATTACATAAACTTGACCATTGTGTACAAAACTAATATAAAACAAGATTACTATCCATGCGTTAATATTCACGTTACTCATCGTCGTCAAATGGATCGAAAGTAAAGTTTTAAAACTTCTGTCCCACCACAAAAAATCTGTTATATGTAGGTTCCCGTTTTAAGAGGTTTTGCTTTAGTATTCACAGACGGTTAATTTTATTGTACAATACTAATTGTGCAATACATATATTGACTATAATAAAAAGTATAGAGGTAGCTTTAGGTATGCTAATATTCGTAACAAGACTAAGCATATTTAGGTGATTTTGAACGTAAAGGTACGAGTCAACCTCAATGTAATAGGTAAAATAGGATTTCACCTTTGCGAAGATTGGGTTTTAACAACGCATCGGCTGTTTTTGTTCCATTTGAAATTTAGAAATTTATTGATGCCTGTGTAAAATATAATCTACCTTTTGGTAATTGCATGAAATAAGACATCTTGCTTGGCTTTAACTTTAAAGTTTGTAATTAAAACAGATAACTAAAGATGAATTAGTAATTAGAATTACTATTAATTTCAAGCTTTTTTTTAATTTAAACTGATTCCAATAAAAACTACATAACTTAATGTTTACAAAGTGAAATTAGTAACTGCTACGTGTGTATAATAAAAAAAACAACAAAAAATTTTAAACTTAAGCTCTTTATGCTAACTATTGTAGAAACGTATCAATTTACCGTTATTGAACAGTTTCGAATTTACTTAAGATTACCATAATTAGTATAAATCAAAATATATCAAATAGGTCTTTTCAATGTAATATACGATTACAATTCTAAATGAAAACAAAAATATTTACGCAGTGGGCGAATCCGCTATAAAAACACATCTTGAATAGAATATTAACAATCCCAAGAAAACAATTTTATTGGTTTCAAAGTCTTTTGTTTTCATTATCTGAAGTCTATCCTGCCGGCGAAAAGCACGTAGCACTAGAAGTTAATATCTTTGATCCCCTTAGAACACCTGAGTCTCTGAAATTAATTCTAGATGAAGAAACCTTTTAAGCCATGTCACGACAAATTACACGTAATTACATTTATTTTTTGTCTTGATATTAAAACTGAATTGCTTTTTACATAAGCTTGTATTCATTTCTGTTTTTTTTTTAAATTGTGCTTTGTGATGGTCTAATTTCATGTTTGATATTATTTATGTATATGCCAAATTATTTTAAAAAATAAGAGATCTAAAAGTAAGATCCACGAGTTTGATATTAAAATGGTTGTCAGAATATAAAATGTGATTTAGCTTGTAATAGCATGGCTATGTATTTAATATTCACTAAAAATTCAACTATATTTAAACTTTGTCTATATTATGTTCTATAACTGTTTCAACAAATAGTTCGCTTTTTTGTATGCGATCAAGATAAAATATGCGTATTTTTTCTTGCATTGGACCGTTTTAAAACCGAAATTACCAACGTTTTATATACTTTTGTAAAAAGCATCATCGGAGCGAGACAAAACCATTTATTATTTTGTTTGTACACAGAACACACCCGAGTACGCACGTAAACTTGTAACTGAACAATCTATCATTTTGAACGTTGAGCAGCTGAACTAAAAATTAAGTTTGCTACATCAGTCCTACAAGAAACTGAAAAAGCAAATTGTATGTGACCTAATTACTACTTAAGTTAAGTTAAGACTCATGAACTGAATACAAAAAACAGATTTTTTTATATCAGTTGTAATTGTCACTAACTGTGCAAACCGTTTGTGGCCTAAGAGTTTTTTCTTGTATGAACAGATTATCAAAAATGTTTTTAAAATAATTAAAGAGTAAAAGAAAATATATACAGCATTTATAAGAAAATAATTTTATACTGCCTTCTAATCTATCATTTCACCGTCCAACGGATACATCAATATCAAAAATGAAAGGTTTTAACAGAGAAAATGTAAATGCATTTTTGACTTATTCGAGTTCTAAGAATGAATTCCGGCATCTTGCAACTATGTTTATCACCAATGTTGATATTTCCAAGAAAACGAGACAATCCATTACTCGTGAAAGGTGCTCCACCTGGTTCTATTTATGCTAGTTATCTATCAGGAAGGATACAACTAAAAGTTGTCTCTCGTAAGATTGGGAACGTTAATCATTTTTTGCGCATCTAATGTAGTACTAACATTCTTGTTAGCGATGTAACATACTTTTATAAAATAATATGTATTGAAAACCATATGTTTGATTATCATACTGAACTGCGTTGTAAAATGATATGAAACTAAAATTGCACACACAGAAAAAGTCATTCTTGATTTAAAGTAACACTAACATTACAATTTTATGGTCGTGTGATATAAAATATGAGCAATGAAAAGATATCACACGACCATAAAATTGTAATGTTAGTGATCTAGTTTTTAGTGGTTTTTCGTGTATTTTACATTAATTGTTTTTCGTTATTTATTAATTTTTGTATTAATGACGTTGTTTGCGGACCATTCTACTGTGTATTTGTTTTCCGTAAGTAATCATCTATCATTATCAAACAGCATTTATAATAAGCAGAAAATAAATTTGTAGTTTTCGCCGAATTATAACTGCCTTTTTACTTATGTTGTTTTCTTTTTAATAAATTCAGTTGGCCTGAAGAAGTGGACACAACCGTTCCACAAAACGTCGCCTTAAGAAAACATATAAAGTAGTTTTGATAGCCTCTTCTACAAAATAAAGGGTTTGTCGATATTAGTTTAATCAAGCATTAGGAGGTCTAAAACGCTTTTCTTAATAAAGAATCACCTTCTGAAAGTGCTTATCAGAGTGATTATTCAATTGATGATAGCACAAAATAAAAAAGAATAGGTAAATACTGATATTGTCATGGTTTTTTCTGAAAATGTTTATGGGCTCATGAAGAGTATGCTGGTATAGACGATCTGGCCGACTTCTATATTTACAAATTTTGTACCAAAGATTAATGTAAGCTTTAATAATAATGTGGACAACTTTTTTTAACTTAAGCTACGTTTACCTTGGTCCATACTTGAAACATTTTCTTCGCTTATTGACACCCGAGGTGTAACTTATGTATTGTGGGTTGCTGACCCTTCCTTTATTTATGTATTTGGAATGTACCACAAGAATTTTTGAATTATCATTACTAATCCTCTACGTTATTGAATTATAGTTATTAATACTCTACGTTACTGAATTATACTTAATACTCTATATTGTTAAATTAGGTATATTTGTTAATCCTCTACATTATTGAATTATAGTTATTAATATTCTACGTTATTGAATTATAGTTGTTAATACTCCAAATCATTAAATTAAAGTTGTTATACCTGTTTTATCTCTTCTTTATGGTAACCCATTTTTCTTTGTGTATACATCATTTGAAGTCTTTACTAAAACTATCCGATTGACACAATTAGACCTTGGCTGAACATGTACAATTCGGTCTAATTTCCATCTCATCAGAGGTATATTGTCATCTTTGATGAGCACAAGCGCTCCTAGTTTGAGCTCTGGTTTTGAGTCATCCACTTGTGACGTTGCTGAAGCTCCGATACATACCCTTGACTTCATGACTAACAGTGACATTTACCACTCTAAAGATGCAAACTGCAAAGTCTTACGAAACGTCAGTATGTTTGGGTGTTTGGGCGTTTAACTACGACGCCGTCTAAGCTGAAAGATGCTTATAATGAACACCAATAAGAGTTACATATTGTATCAACTGAGAAAACGATTTTTTTGGTTCCTGAAAAGTTTGCAAAATATCCCTTGGTTTGTTTTAACAATAAACGATTCTTATAATATCAACAATAATTATGCTATTTTACTTATTTTTATTACAATGCAATAATTATAAAACACTCGTAGCCTAGAGCGCATAGAAATAATTAAGAAACAATATATAAAATCTTAAGCTTTCGCAGTTGTAATGTTTACGATTATAAGCGACTTTCGGCTTAGACCGCGTCGCAGTTAAACACCCAGACTTAGGCTTGGTCTTAGTATTTTCAATGCCAGTGACATTTACCACTCTGAAGATGCAAGCTGCAATGTCTTGCAAAACGTCAGTTTGTTTGGGTTCACGAACGACAATACGGCAAAGACCAAGTTCTACTTCTTGTTTTGGCTCTCAAGAAGAAACTAGGACTAAGCCTAAGTCTAAGAAGCAATATCTCAACGCTGAATGAGATGGAAGAAACATGCACATATTAGCCCTTGCTTTCAACTTGCAGTAGAAAAAAGAGTTTTGACTTTGTAAGAACAAAACACTAATACACTGAAGGTGACCAAGGCAGAAGTTTGATTTTCCATAGTTGCCGAACCTGGTTACATCACCTGAGAAATTGAGGATAAGTCAATATGCAATAGAGTGATGTTTGGATCTGTATGTTATGCATCTGAACTTTGAAGAGCATTGAGATAACATGTGACCTTTGCTCAGACAGTTGAAACACACTTTCAACTATTTAACCTTTGACGATCGGTTTTAGGGCTCATAGTTAGAAAATCTTCTTATTTGGATAAGACTATTGATAGACTATTTACAATATAAGATTTAAAATCAAGTTTAAAGTTTTGTAGCACAGCTTTGATCTGTTTTGATTCTTGATCTGTTAGAAAATATTTAAATTCTTGTAGAGTATCTAAATCAGATTTAGATTTATTTCTAAAAGTTTCTCAATGACGAGAGGTAGTTGAATCAAGTTTTTCAGGAACAGGAACAGGTGTTTAAACAATGAATCATTTGTTTTCTTAAGATTTTTTTCCGATTCCTTAGCTAAAGTTTCTATTTCTAAATCGGATTTCAAATGTTTGCACATTAACAACTTGAACTAGTCATATCTCGCAACTAATGCTTAAAATGCGATTTGATAATTTTTGACAGAAAATTTTTACGACTACTGCAGCTGGACCCGTTAGACTGCTCTTTAAATGATAAGATTTTTGGATATAAGCAAAATCTGGATTTTCGTGGATTAAGTTAAAAAAAATATGTTTACATTCAGGCCAATTTAAAATTTCGCCACAAAATTTTGGATTTTCAATTTTGGGCAATGTGATGGTTGAGAATGAGACTATGGGTCAGAAAAATACGGTCGGTGTCATAGATTAGGCAACACTGTAGAGATCATTAGAAATGAATGGCGTTGGCCACAAATGTTAAAATGTTTGTTATAATTGATTAACGAACCTATAAGAGGTGAATATAAAAAACATAACATGGCGCAGTCATTAAGATAATAGAAAAAAAATAGAAGAAATATAATACCTTAGTGGAAAAATTTATAATAAATATCTTCGTGAAATGACGCATACAATTCAAAATGGAGATGCTAAAAGAACCAAGTTTATTGAATACAAATGGGAACGTGGCAGACAATTTTCTTAGGTAGAAAAGGAAGAATATGCTATATGTGAAAGCAAGTGGAGCAGATGCAAGATTATCAGAGGAAGCAAAGGTAGCTCTTTTGTTACATTGTATTCGCGAGCAAGCATACGAGACCTACGAAACAATTGAACTATCGGAGGAAAAAGCGAAAAGTGCAAATGCTATTTTAAATAAATTTGAGGAATATTACATGCCATCAAAGAATCAAACCGTAAGTAGGCATATTTTTTTCACTAGAGAAAAGAAAGAAGACGAATCCTTTGATGAATTTCTAACTGCACTGTGTAACCTGCGTTTGGGGATTGCAGCAGTTATCTTTTTATGTCAGACCCCGTAAATCGATTCTGCTGGCTGAGTTTTCGTTTTTTTTTGGGTTTCTTCGATTGATTGGTTCGGTGTTGGCATCGAGAACGTTTTGCTCGTTATTGTATTGCGTGTGATTTAAGTTCATTGGTATTGCAGGATGTTTTACAATCATTACTGGTATTTTTTTTTTGAATGCATAAAGTTCCGTGGTTTTGATTTTGATTTAGTATTTTACGTGTTTATCTCAGTAAAATAACAATTCTATATAATTTACGACTTCCTTTTTGGAATGTAAGTTGATCCATTTTTCTTGGTATCTACACTTTGTTTAGGCCGAGTTCTTTTATAAAGCGCGATTACGAGCCACCTGCAAATAAGCGAGCTAAGCATTTTTGATGGGAAATGTTTTTGTCGAGGTCTACGTGTCAAGATGCACGCGGCCAATTATAGTGTTCATCTTTGTTAAGTTCGTTTGTTTAATGTTCTATCTTCTACAAAGATTTTACAGCGCAAGTACATGAAGTTAAGGGGGGAATACGAAGTTTTTTAAAATGGAAAAAAAGATTGGTTTTGGGCAATCGATCGTTGGTCGCAATTAAGAAAAACCGGATACCGTGAGATGTAGTTGAGTGATTAGGGTACTTTTACCCTATCGTTAGGTAATGCCGCGGAAGTAGGAACCGTGAAAATTAAGTGTTGTGGTGAAAATGTTAATTTTTCAAATTTCGTAATTTACAGGGTTATATAGACTTCATGGTTTCCAAAAATAAACAGTCACGTTTGAGGGATTTAATGTCGATGTGTTATGTGGAAAAATCCTAATTTCGCCGTTGTGCGGTTATAAATGAAATTGTGAAATAAATCTTCCGTCGGTGTTCTATTGTTTGGGGATTCCATCGAGCTTGTATCCAACTACGGTACACCTGGAGCGGCCGAAGTCAATCTAAGGTCGTAGCTTTCGGAAACCACTGTGATCCGCAGTTCACCTGGTATCTACAATTAAGTAAAGGTATTTATCGATTTTGGTTATTACCGTGTAGTGAACCGCGATTGAAATGAAGTAAAAGCTTTGAATTTGAGCCGATTGAGTTGCGACTAACGTTAAATTTGGTTATTTCAATTAGCACTTAATGGTGTTTGCGTGAAGTTAAATTAAATTAATTTTGTTTTGTGCGTATGTAAAAGTAAATCGTATTCCCATATAAAAGATAATGTAACGATATGTAAACTATATTTTGTTTAGTTCAAAGTAAAGTTACGGAAGTATATTTTATAACTTATATATTTTTAGTTTAATTGAATTGTTTATTACTTATGCGGTCAAGGCCTTGAAGTTTATTTGTGTTATGTTTTATTTGAAAAAGTCGAGTTAACGCTATTATAGTAGTATTTTCTGTTTATATATTTTAATTTTTGTGTTTAGATTGTTCATTTTTGTTTGTTTTACTTACTTATGATTATTTCATTTCTTTTATTCAAATTTGTTTGATATTCATTATTACTTGTTAATTTTTTTTAAATATTCAATCAATAAATGTTAAATTGTTAAATGTAAAGAGCTTTTATTCATTCAGCTGCCGCATACGTAATTTTTGTTTTTAAGTGTATTTCAGAATAGTTACAACTCAAGGTAAGTTCCGGGGTTGTAACCAACCAGATGAGCTTTCGGGTAATCAGGGGTCCGGAAGCTACCCTCATCGTGACCTTGATTGGCGCCCTTACCGATTTTTGAGTCTTTTATCGTTTTAGTTTGATTTTATGTCTATCTCGTTTCCAATTTATCACGGAATTTTAAATTATGACCCACCCCTTCTCCATTGAGCTAGTGGCACAACAGCGTTTATGTTACCTCATTTCAGGCAGTGACTTTGTGTTAACTTTGGCATGTAACAACTGAAGAGATTGAGTGTCGATTGTGAATTTGAAACTTTGAAGGATAGTCTTATTCGTGATCAAATAATAAAAGGTATACAAGATCAAGCAGCAGAATTAGCCATTTTGCAGTTACATACTATTGCATCGGGAAGTACAAGCGATAACCCAAAAACGAAGTAAGAAAAATGTGGAGAAGATAGAAAATAGACACGTGACGGATAAAGAAAAAGAATCCTCGTCGAGAGCAGTAGACAATAATTGTTCCAGGTGTAACATAAAACATAAATATAAACACTGTCGAGCCTTTTCCAGGAAATGTGCAAATTGTGGTAAAATAATCATTTTGCAGTTGCTTGCAGGTAGAAAAAAGTGAAGTATATAAGCGAAAGTGAAATGGCAAATAACAATAGTGATAAATTAGAAAATGACGGAGTCGTTTTTTGTGTGTACCCTAAATGGTGAAAATGTAAAAGGGAAGTTTGCGTATAAAATAGAAATAGAAGGAAAGCAGGTAATTGTTGAATTAGACACCGAGAGTAACTGTAATGTCATACCGTTGCACACATTAAAATAAATAGTTAGTAATTTTTCTGATAAGATTAAAAGAACAAGTGTTGTATTACGAAACTATAATAGCAGTAAAATAGATACAGTTGGTGAAATAAAATTAAGATGTAAATTAAAGACTGAACAAACAGATTTAAGTTTTCAAGTTGTTAAAAGCTGTAAAGAAACACCAATTGTGATAGGTCATCCAACTTTGATAGATTTAAATATATTACAAGTTAATACGTTAATTAAAAATGAAAGCAATGATAGATTAAAGCAGAAAATCTTGTTGAAAAATTTAGTAAAGTATTCAGCACTAGGTTAACATGCATTAAAAGTGTTTTACATGACATACAATTAAAAAAATGATTATGTTGGTAAAATAGAACCGTGTAGAAAAATTCCATTCTCGTTAACTGAATCCTTAAAACTTGAACTTGATAAACTAGTGAACAGTGGTGTAATATCAAAAGTGGATGAACCTACAGAATTTGTTAGTGCATTGGTAATTGTTAAAAAACCAGATGCAACACTTCGTATATGTTTGGATCCTAGTCATCTAAACAATAATACAAATAGGGAACATTATAAACTTGCTACATTGGAAGAGATAGCTTCTAAGTTAAGTGGTGCTACCATATTTAGCATATTAGATGCACTAAGTGCATTCTACCAAGTAAAATTGACAGAAAGGAGTAAGAAATTAACTACATTTGCAACTCCTTTTGGGAGATATTGTTTTGAGACACTCCCTTATGGTTTAAAAACATCACCAGAAGTTTTTCAAAAATGCTTTAAGCAAATTTTCGATTCAATTGAAGGTTGCGAAATATATATAAATGATGTAATCGTTTGGGGAAAAAACATAAAAGAACACGATAACCGCTTAGAGAGAGTATTACAGAGAGCTCAAGACTATAATGTTAAATTTAATTTTAAAAAGTGTAAATTTGGTATTAATGAGGTTAAGTATTTGGGTAATGTATTTAGTAAATCGGGAATGTCGCCTGAACCGACTAATAAAAAAGAGTTTATTAGGGATGATTAATTTAAGGTCATTACTAAAACGGAATACAGAATTTTATTTTTCTGAAGAACATAGGCAGAGTTTTAATCAAATTAAAAATGCTCTAGTGTGTAAACCAATACTAAAGTAAACCATGTGTGTTGTCAGTTAATGCTAGTAAAGATGGTTTGGGCGCATGTATTTTGCAAGACGGACTTCCAGTCTGTTATGCATCAAAAGCGTTAAATAAAACACAGCAAGCGTATGCTCAGATCGAAAAAGAGATGTTAGCCATTCTACATGGTTGCACTCGATTTCGTCAATATATTTATGGTAAAAATGTTGTTGTTGAGTCAGATCATAGACCGTTAGAACATATTTTAAAAAAATCGTTGGCAGATTGTCCGTTGAGATTACAAGGAATGCGGTTACAATTACAGAAATATGATTTGACAGTAAAATATAAACCAGGGAAAGAACTACTCTTGGCAGATGCCCTGTCGAGAAATGTAAATCATATCGAGTGTTTTGAAGACAATACTAATATAGAAACTTATGTTGGGTTAATTACTTTATTGTTACCTATTTCAGAAGCGAAATTAGAGGAATTTAAGAGAAAATCCGAAAACTGTTTTGAACTAAATAGTGTGAAAGAGTTAATAATTGAGGGTTGGTCTAAAACTAAAGAGAATGTTCCAGAAATTTTCAAACCATATTATAATATCAGGGATGAGTTATTTGTTAAGAATAGTTTAATATTTAGAAATAATTCGTTAGTAGTTCCTAAAAACTTATGAAAGGAAATGGTAGAAAGAATTCATTTTAATCACATAGGTATAGAAAAATGTAAATTGAGAGCCAGAGGAACTCTGTATTGGCTTAACATGAATAACGATATTGTCAATAAAATTTCAAAGTGTGAAAAATGTAGTAGAATAGGGGTAAAGTCAAATAAAAAAGAACCAATGATAATTAGGGAAACATCAAGTAAGCCGTGGATTGATTGAGGGTCTGATACGTTTTATTTTGAAGGAAAAAATGAACTTTTAGGGGTGGATTATTTTTCTAAGTATACAGAAGTAATTCAATTAGATAACTTACCCAGTGAGCAAATTGTAGCTAAAACCGGCTGTTTTATAACTACTTTAGCTTTTAAAGTTACTCTTTAGAACACCTTTAAGTGGCTTGTGGAAAAACTAAAGCCTCTATGAAGCGTTAAAGTAGCAAAAAATTCCGTAGTTATGTAGCTGTTAGAGAGCTCCTTTAATGCATTAAAATCGGGCTTATATAGCTGTTTGTGATACTAGCAAAGCTTTAAAGAAGCTGTAAAAGAACCGTAAACCACCTTTCGGAAACAACTGTGCTGCTTAAATAGCTTTCTTTTACTACATTTAAGTAGCTTAAAAAATAACCAAAGAAAATGGAATTAATTACTTATTTTACTTCTTCTGGTTTTGTCTAACGTTTACAGGTGTATTTTAAGTGTATTTTTGTTATATACATATATATATTTCTAAAAACGCAAATTTTACTTTTTTTCCTGGTCAGATTTGAACCCGTGATCTCCTACCTGATGAATTTGTCATCATTAGATATTGCAACTGAGCTATCCTACAACATAAATGTTACGTTCATGGACTGCTTAATATTTGATAATCTGATTTTATAATACGAAAAATATGGGCGTTTTAAACCATAGTTTTAGATTTTAAATTTGAAATCTAGTTATTTATGTTTTAACCAGTACTTTTTATAAGAAACTTGCTATAATTTGGTATAATTGATAAATGTTTGCAAACATTGTTTGTTGAGGTTAAGAAATGCATATTAAGTTTTATCACTAATTTTCTATTTTTTTTAAGTATTTATTTTTGTGTGTGTGTGGATTGTTTGCTTATATTTATAAAGGAATAATACAAAACAAGGATTAAGTGTGGTTTAATTGGTATGTGCTTCAATAAATGTATGTTGTTTTTTTATCCGTTACATTTAAATTTTAGGTATGGTATTCTTTGGTATGGTAGGATCAAGTATCGTTTTATTCTATTTCTGTTTCGACACATATTTGTGCATAAAAACTCTCACAACAGCACAGAGACTACGCTGTAATTTAAAGAGAAAGTTTCACAAAACCGAAATATATTATTAAGATAAACCAGCAGTATTAGAAGTTGTTACCTATCTAAGCTGGATACCATCTCAAAATATGGGATTTACAAGGGGTGTGATTCGTAAGCATATTGGAGATGTTTTGCACGAAAGAAAGGATACGAAGAAAAATTGAAGTAATACGCAGTACAATTAGTTTTCAGACAGTGCACGTACTTATACTAAGTGATTAAATAAATAACCATTGAACGTTTGATTATGTAAAAAAAAATCGTAATTATATTTCTTACATAATACTGAAAATCGACTAGACACGAACAACTGAATTAATAAAATATTTGACCTTCCCCTTCTTTTCTTTGGAAAACTTTCTCAAATATCTTCTCGACTGTGTAACGGTAGACTATCTACTACAAATAAATCTTTTTTATGAAGTCACAGTACAATTTGTCAATAAGGATTCAACATTGGTCATTGATTTTGTGTTGGCAAATACAACCCTCACTAAAAACACGTCTAAGATCACAAAATCCTACGAAAAAAGTAAAAAGAATAGGTTAAAGCTAATGAAAACAATGTAACAGCTGGTTTTGTTTGTCCCCAATTTTTGTAAGCTCTCCATTTTGTAAATATGAATGACAATAAATGATTAATAAAAAAACAACAGCTACATTAAAGTAACAAAGTCAACTTCAAGAAACAATAATACTAATAAAGAGGCATTGTTGCATGCTCTTGAGAAGCTGTCAATGAAGTAGCTGTTTAAGGGTGGTAAAAAACTTTATAAGTGGTTCTTAAGTAGCTGAGCAATTTTATATTAGTACTTAAGCTCTAAAGAAGTTTCTTAAGTTGCCAATTAGCTACTTAAGCCAATATCACTTCCTAACAGCCATTGAGTAGCCTAAAGTTCCACAATAAAGTAGCGTTTTGCTCACTGGGTAACAAGTGAATGTATAGTGAATGTAATGAAATCATTGTTTGCGAGACATGGTATTCCAGAAAAGTTATATACTGATAATGGAACCAATTTTACTGGTAGTAGTTTCAAGAGATTTGTAAAACTTTGGGGCTTTCAACATAACCATATTTTAAGCAATCAAATGGGTTAGCTGAGAGAAATGTACAGACTATCAAGAATATGTTGAAAAAGGCAAAGTTTGAAGGGAAAGATCCTTATTTAGCTTTATTAGAGTTAAGAAATACTCCTGTAGCTCACAATATTAAATCGCCGTCAGAAATTTTATATAATAGAAAAGTTAGAGGTTTGTTACCAGTTTTAGAGGGTCCCGGATATCAAAATTTGGAAATTAAACAAAATTTAGAAATATTACTATGATAGAAAAGGTTTATAACCCTTAACTGAGTTACAACCCAAAGACAAGGTAGTTTTAAGTGGTAAAAATAGCCCGTTACAACAAGCAGAGGTAGTAGGGGTGAAAGAAAATAGGTCATATGATTTAATAACTGATACAAATGAGCAATTAGCAGAAATAGGAAAGATTTCTTTAAGCAAAAGGAAGGAAATGAGTTACAGGAAGTAGATAAATAAGTAGTAATAAGTGACAATTGTAAGGGTGCAGAAGTTAACAATTCAAACACTACCCGAAATGGGAGAAAAATTAAAAAACCGCTGTACCTAAAGGAATATGTTTAGTTTTAAGTTGTTCATGTTCTTACATTTGAAAAGAAAGGGAGATGTCATAGATTAGGTAACACTGTAGAGATCATTAGAAATGAATGGCGTTGGCCACAAGTGTTAAAAAAAAGGTTTATAAAAATACTTTGTTATAATTGATTAACGAATCTACAAGAGATAAATATAAGAAACATAACAGTCGGAATTATTTGACCTTAAACTAATTGGCGACGCTAGTCTTAAATCGAACGATAACTTATTAATTAAGTCTTTCATATGACTAATCGCTGAAAAATAATTGTTTTCAAATTTTGCATAATCTCTTTCAGCAGGTCACTTGATGACTCTAAGTGCTCATTCACAATGTACGTAAAACGTAAACCGTCCCGTAATCCATAAAGATAAACTACAGGTGACCAAGTCAAAGTGTTCATAATGGATATACGTAAAATTTATGTTTACGAACCAATTGCGTATGACCGTAAAGAATACGTAAAGTTGAAATATTTTCAACTTTATGTTATGGTTACGTTCATAATCTGGTGTTTTTGATTTATCAAGTTGGAGTATTTGGTAATTGGTAATGTTATTTTTTTGACGACTGACGTGATTTTTCTTTGGTTATTCTATTTTTATTATTATTTATTTTTTTTTTATTTCTTTGGTTATTCTATTCTTCGTCATGTAGCTTAAGTTCCAGCATTAACCTGCGATATTCTCCATTTTGCTCTCGATTTCTATTTACTGGCCTAACCCACCAACGTCTCCGATTCCTTGACAAAGGTTGATTACGACGACGTCGTATTAACAATAATAATAAAAGTTGATTCAAACTTTGACAATCCATTTTTTAATAAACAGGTTTATAAGTATAACAATAACACAGAGTAGGTGACAATTTTTGTTTACTGTAGGACAGTGATATTTAAATGACAACAAACAAAAAATTTACACATTTGACAGTTGCTAGGCATGCGCGTTGGGGTATTTCTTACGTCCATTATGAACAGTAGCCATAAAAATTAAAGCTACGTTTAATTAACGGTTACGTACGATATACGCATTACGTCCATTGTGAATGAGCACTAAAGCATGCACAGATTCGTAATCCGCTAACAAGCCAGACGAATTGTTTTGCCTTTTTTGTAGCTGTAAAACTCGTTTATTAGACACAGTACTATCTAAATTTTCGCGCAACAATTGAACATCGTCTAAATGCTTTTAAAACCTAGATAACTTACCTTTTATAATAGCGCGGGTTCGATTTAATGACGACTCTATAATAAATGGAATTAAAATCTAACAACACGAAGTTTGAAGTTTGTTTAACGTATCACAAATAATGAAATAGTACATCAATTAACAAATTATAACTGAATTCATTTGTTTGAAGTACTTATTACTATAAATTGATTATCTTTTTTCAGTTTCAGCAATCATTTAATTGTTTTAAACAAGAAAAGTTGGGTCTTCAATCGTTTGCTAAAATTGTAATTTTAAATTTTTATAAATAATTTAATAATGACTGCAGCGCAAACAAAACTTTTAGCTGAGCAAAACAGCGCAAACAAAGGAAAATATATTGCTTTTTAAAAATCTAAAAAAATATTAAGACTGAAAATCATTAACTTGGCCCCACCCCCATTTGACACCCTCAAAGTAAATCCACTTAGGGTAGCGCAATCAAGACTATAGATAGAACATACTAGTGCATACCTAAATTAGTCTGTAAGAACAAAAGAAAAACAATTTTTCGTAAGGAGGAAGCGGTCATTAACTTGCCTCCCTCAAACATTTTCAAAAATATCTAAAATGCGAAACTGGCGCAAATGATTTTTAGTATGGAGCATAGGGGCGCATACCTAGCGCAAACGATTGCAATAATAGAGAGTTATTGCAATGTCATTTTTGCTGATCCTTTAATAAAGTTTTCCTTTATTTGACATACGCGCATGCGCAGATATTATCGCTTAAAATTTTTTACTTTATTAAAATACAGGCCTCCTCTATTTAAATTAAATACAGGCAGAGATACTTTAATAAAAGCACCCTTATTTTGACATATGTCATGTCAAACCGATCGGAGTTCTGAGAGATTTTGTATTTTTAAGAAGAGAAATAATTGTATTTCTAGAAAGTAGTGTTTCTATAATTGTGTGTAATTTTAGATATTTAAAGGTAAGTCCTAACATCCGTTTTTTTGTGATTTGGTAAAAAACAAATAATTCAATTTGAAACTGTATAAATAACAAGATTCTGGTCGATTCGTTAAAAAGAATTAACAAACAATTAACAAAACCTCTATAACCTATATTACAAACTGCCAGAGTAAAGTCAAGAATAAAATAAAGTACGAAATCAAGGCACGTTGCAATAGCACTCAGTTAAAATAAATGCAAAACTTTATTATAGGATACTTTATTTAAAGTTTCTTTTAATAAAGTAACTTTTATTTTACTTTGCAATAATTCTCTAATAAAAACTAATTTTAATTTCCTGTTGGGAAGGAGGGGACAGGTTAATAGAGATACCAAATGTTAGGGTTGCACCTTTGCTTCGTTAAAGTTGTTACCAGAAAATACTAATCCCTTAATTTTGATGATAGTGAACTGTATTTGTATTTCACATACAACACCCACGTCTCATTAACGTTTGTTACGTAACACTTAACTTTCGTCGATTGTTACAATAATTACAATTAAATTTAAGGTAAAAATGAAAAAAAAGTTAACAGATAGTAAAGATACTAAAGTTCAAAAAACCGAAACGTTATAGATTTTAACAGTCAAAAAATTATTGATTACCTGTTATTAAATTAAACTTGAAAAAATATTTAAAAAATGAAGAAAATTATTATTCGTTTTAGTGACAAAATTAAAAAAGGAAATGGAAGAAAACTGAAAGATCATCCATTATATTTTGCTCTTAATAAATTGATCAAGGTAATCTTAAAATAAAAAGAGAAGAAAAATAAAAACAAAAAACAATAATTTTGTTTTATTAATATTCAATATTGTTTTGCTTAAAATTAATGCACTAAAAAAAATAAAGTAGTAAATGATTTGAGGTTAACTAAAATTGCATGTATGTATTTAAAAGCACGTAAATTATACTCAACATTTTTTAAAATAGAGATGAACAGCTAAAACTAAAAATTAATTAATAGTTACACTTTGTAGTACAAACGCTGACAAATTGACATAAAATAAATACAAAGTTTTGACATATAAATCTTTGTCATTTTATATGTACAGTCGTACAAAAAGTATAGTGTATAATTCGTAAAGAATGTACATTGCAATGAGAACTATTTCTTACTCATTATACAATATATATAATATACTACTATTAAAAAAACATTGGTTTAATTCAGTCAAAGTTTGACTAACTACGTTGAGTTAGAAGTTACGTAAAATCATAAATAAATAGCAATAAGTTTTAGTGTTATGGTATGATGTTAAACCAAAGTAACGATTTTTCAAAAACGATAAAAAAACTTAAAAGGTCAATGCTTTTTTGATGTTTTTGTTTGTCAGGAGTTTTTAAAATTTTTAATTTAAATTTGCAGTAACAGAATACTAAATTTTGACACGATCAAACTTGTGGAAGATGCTCGCATCTATTCATCAACAAGAAAAAAGCTGATAATCTTTAAAGTCATTTTTCAAATGAAAAAACTAAACAAAATCAGTTTTGCCGTTTGGGGTTAAAAAAGATGTAAATACTGATTTGTTTGCAGTAACTATGATTTGAGCGCAGTCGTTGTAGTTTTCTAGTTTTCGGTGCTATACGTTTGTGATATTAACATACAGAAAACTATAAGTTGTAACTTTAAGATTTAACAACCGCGAATTTCAAAACTTTTTGAATAATTTACGGTATGAAGATTTTAACTACTACTCGAGTAGTTTTGAAATTCCCGGTTGTTAAATCTACTACGTAATTTACAAATTGTTTAGTGGCTGTTGATTTAAATGTTTTCATAATATCGATGACAAATTACTAAATGGTGTAAAATAATGAAGTCAAGTTGCGTCACCAGTAATTATTGACAAGAGAAAGTCATTAGCATTTTGATACTATTTCGTGAGATGTTGAAAAGACAAGTTTATTCGCAAGAATTCTAATCCTTAGATAAGAATGTGCAGCCTATTGTGCAAAACGTTGCTGATACTACATTCAAATCAATATTTTCTGAAATTGCTTTAATTTCTCTTTTCCATTTTCAATTGTTTTCTAGTTTCCTTAGTTGGATATGCAATAGTAGATATGTTGTTTACGCTAATATTTGTGTATGAATTTGTAATAGTACCAACCTTCAGCACACAACGATTAAATAATCTTACGGGTTAAACTTGAATAGATTGTTGAAAACAAATGCTCCTTTAAATTCACAATTTATAAAATAGCTATAAAATATTTTAAAAAACTGATCAGTGTGATAGCACTACTAATGTCGTAAAACAAAACAGTTTTCATCAGTTGTGAGATTACAACATTGCTTCTAAAACAATTAAAAACAAATTTGAATTGTACCTTGTACATTTATATATAAGCCCACAGTGCTCTAAGAAAATAAAAAATTAAAATCCTTAATTACTTCGCCGATATAAATTTTATCAGATATTATTCGTTAATTTTTCTAATTCTTCATTAATCATATATAGTAAAGTTTATTAAGCAACTTATAAATATTTTATACACACAATTTATAATGCAGTGGTTTGTGTGTATATACAACATACGATCTTTTCTTAGTACGTCTACACTTTTGATACTTTTCCGATAATTATGTTAACTTTAATGAGTTTTTGTTGTTTGATGTCAGATGTGTAGGCTTAAAGTTTAACATAGATTTTTCCTTTATTTAAAAAAAAAGCTTGATTCTTTACTTTTTAGTTTAATAAAATAGTTTTGAATTAACTCTATTATCTTTACCTATATTATTAAAAAAACAGTAGATCAAATACATTTCAGAAAAGACTTGTTATTGCAATATTTTTCTAACATATTCTGATTGTAAATTAATACATATATATGACTTCAAGTAACATTTATATAATTTTTCGTAAAACTTTTTAAACAATACTTATAAACAAATTAATGTTTCATTTATTTAAAGAATTAATTGTGGTCCTGTACTAAGCATCTGTCGGCCACGAATAAATTCTGTATAAACGTATTTGCGTTGTAATGGGCTGCAAAAATACCAATTTTTAATTACTGCGGTTTAACTACAAATTTTGATTTTATAATACATTTCAAACTTGTTTTAAATCTTTTAAAAAGCTTAATATTGGTCAAAAATAAATTTCTGAACATGAATAATTAAGACAGATAACTAAACCCATTGTTTGTACATTAGCTCCGTATGAAGTAAAAAAAAACATAATTATTTTTTCGTCAATGCTGTTTTTGTTTTAAAAACAATTATCGCCGATGACTTTAAGTAGATATCGTACATTTTTCGACTAAGCAAAGGAATTTTTTAACTCACGTCAGTTGGTTCAATTAAACATTTATCGCCACTTGTACAATGAGTTTAAGCTTTAGTTTAACTTAACTTTGTTTGATTTCTAAACACTGCAAATTATTTGTGTTTTGTGCTAACCAATAATATTACAGAATTTTCAAACTAAAAAAATTTAGTTAAAGCAAAGTTGAAATCCTGTTTGTACAAGTGACCCTTGGAGATTTATATTAACAGTTTAAATTATGATTTAAAACGATTATGTTTATTATTTTTCGATGCAAACCTAAAACTAATTGATCGTTTGAATATAAATTATGTGTGAACTATGTGAAATTGGCTATTTTACTATGATGGCGTTGTTCAGAACAACCTATTGTGCTTACTTAATCATGCGCAGGGTCTTAGCTTGGAATTGTTCTAGAATCTCAACGTTTAAAATTGAGGTGAAAACTCACATCTGAGTCTCATACGTTCAGATTAGTCTAAGGTCACTTTGTAGATTAACAACTTGTTTGTAGAGACTTGGAATTTACTACCAATTAGTAGTATAGTGAGGCCGGTTCTGGATCACTCGAGTAAGATCGGTAAGAGATCGTGGAGTTTCGTTGCTATCGTTTCGTTTCGGATATGCTCGAGTTGCATTCGTATTTAGATATATCGTATTGGTGGTAGGGGAATCGCAATAAGTCGTAAGAGTCGTTTTGTTTCGGGTATGCTCGGTTCTAAGTCTGTCGGAGAAGTTCGTAGTGATGATGGGGATGCTGTTGTGTGTATATAAAGGTGATATTTGTGAAGATTTAATATTAGTATTTGAATAACCTTTATTCGTTTTAATAAATTTAAGAAAGAAGTTAAGATGGAATCATTTTTTGCAAACTTGAACGAAACTTCTCATTTGGTTCCTTATGTAAGTACAAGAAGTCTATCAATCAATGAGCAGTATAAAATTAAAGGTTTTAGTAAAGTCGATGGTAAATTTGGGGAACAAGTGATTGTGGAATGTGGTGAATTTAAAGTACCTCTACCACAAAGATTTATAAACAAGTTTTCTATTGAAGACATAAACAAAATTAATAGCGTGATTAGTTCGGGAAAACACATCTATCTAGTAAGCCGAGCTGTTGGTCAAACAACAAACATTGAATTTGTTCCACAGTGAAGAATGAATCAAAAAGGATTGCGTATGAAAAGAAATTATAAACTAAGGTTAAAATTATATTTGAAAGAATTAGAAAAGTTATCAACTAAAATTAAAATGTATGAAATCACTAAGAATTTAAAGAATGTAAAAATAAAATGAACAATAAATGTTTGAAATAATTATGCTTTTTCATTTTAAAATTACAAGTGTTATCATACTTGTAAAAACATATGTATATTTTATAAAAAGAAAAAAGATTAAATTACTATTTAAAGTCAATAAAAGTAAATGCAATGGAAACAGTAAAATTAGTAAGTAATTAACACGAGTAATAAACTTTGTGACCAACACGTTTTGATAAATATATAAACACAATAGTTTATTTGCACAGTTTAATAAGCTTCCAACTGCTTCAAAGTCAACAGCCTATAGTTGTAAAATTTGTCTGTCCAAAATGTAAGGGGGAGACGGACATAGAAGGTAAAAAATGTTTACTATGTTCCCTTGATGAAATAATTAGAAGTCAAGGAGGTAAACATTTTTCATCAAGTTAGTATACAAAATAATTTAAAAGACAAAAAGAAAAATTATGAATGTTTGCAAAAACCAACGGTAATGAACAAAAGTATCTTTCCAAACGATGATGAAGAATAACATTGAATAATACTTTGTAATACATATTTTTTTTTAAAATATAGTATACTAAGCTTATTTGATAATTTTTGTGTTTTGGAAATTTTATTACTATATATTTTTTATTTGAGAAGAATAAAAGTTATTGTATAAATTCAGATAATAAATAATATAAAAAATTACTTTAAACTAAAACACTGTTAAATTTTCTTAATTGTTATATTATATATAATTATAGATTGTTGCTTGAATTTTATAAAACTTTTAGAATATTTAATAAACTTATTTCAAACAAACATCGGATTTATAATGTTAAGAAGTCATTCGAAATTTTATTTGGAAGAACAATAGAATAAATTAAAATAAAAATTTTGATTATATTTACAAACATTAAATTACAGTCTTAAAGCTAACCTAAATTAAACCCCTACTTATGAATAAAAACTTTACATTACTAATCTAAACTAAAACCAAACCTATTACTAAAAACTGTACATTGTCTTATTTCGTTTACGTATTGTTTCCTTCTCTTACTCGCTAATCTACAATGTTGTTGCGCGTCTTCTAATCTTGACTTTAGTTTGTTTATTTCCGTTTCTAATTCTACAACTTGTCTCTTCACCGCACTATATTTTCTATCACTAACACTTAATTTTACTTTATTGTTTTTATAAATTTTTTTAATTTTGTTCACAAATTGTTTCTCGGCTTCATTTGCTTTTGTTTCGTTATCCAAGTCCTCGCTTGCCTGAGTGTCTCCATCCAATGTATTTGGAGCATCCTCATCCTCTTCCCCCCGATAGAGATCTTTTAACACTTCTAGGTTTTTTCCTCTGCAGGGTGGTTTCTTATGCTCATCGTGAGGCTCCATAATCATAACACAATCGCTATCAGAAAGCACCTCTTGCGACTGAAACAAAATAAAGGATGCAATTTAGTAATTGGAAAGTATAAAGAAAAAAATTATTTACTTTTGAATTATCCCCGGAAGTGTGGGGTGGAGGAGACGGAGGACTTGAAAACGCCTAAAATAACAGTACAAATTATTAATTAAACTGCATTTCAAAATGCAAATGAATTAACTTACTTGTCCATCCACGAAAATCTCATTCATCATTATTTCAAGCTACAAAAATATTGTTAAAATTACTTGTAAAATGATAAAACATTGTTATAAATTAGAACAAACAACAACTTTAATATCTTACATGATCGTTAATCGGTGCAAGAGGCGGAGGCAGCATGCTACAGACACTACTCTATAAAAAAAAAAATAAGATTAGACTTGACTACAAAAATTATCAATGGATTATATACAATTTGAGCAAATTATATAAAAAAAAAAATTATTAAGGAACATAAAAAATTATACTTACTTGTAACACAATGTCCTGCAAGACATTAATGCGCTTGTTGTCATTTTTTTTCAAACTTAATAACGACATGATTTAATATTTGATGTTAGTTGTCGGTGATTAAACGAAAACTGAATTAAACTAAGTATGTATTAGTTTATATAATAAAAAAATTCATGAATCTGCAAGAAGTTATAGTTTTTAAAAAACCGAGGTATATGAACTTTCTAGTTAATTCAGCGTTAGTGTAGATCATTGAACTTGAAGCGGAAATAAAGTAGACACCATAAGTTCATTGTAAAAAATTTGCTGATTTATCAGAAAAATCAAAGGTTCACCATAGGTCATGAACTCAAAAAAATTTGCTGACAATGCAATGGAAATTTGACACCGGAAGTTGAAATCGGACACCGGAAGTCGAAATCTGACACCGGAAGTCGAAATCTGACCCCGGAAGTCGAAATTTGACACCGGGTGTTGTAATTTGACACCGGAAGTTGAAATTTGAAACCGGAAATTGAAATTTGACACCGGAAGTAGAAATTCGACACCGGCCGTAGAAATTTGATAGCAAACTGTGAAATATGATACTTCAGAACAAAATTTAACACCGAGGTTGATATCCGCGTTTTAATTAGGTTAGATGTATGGGAATTTTTTTTTTTTTTTTTTTGTTAGGTTAGAACATACATATTAATGTAAGGTTAAGCATATACATGTATCCTCCCTTTTTGTTTTTTTTTTTTTTCCAAGGTATTCGATGGAACATTGAGACAGTAATTGTTGAATTTACTATGACTAAAAAAATCTACCCTCAGTTTTTGGTGGGGCGGAAATGATTTTTTTTTTACTCTTTATTGGTTGTTAAATATTATGCAATTACTTATATAAAATTATTTTTAAATACTACTAATATTTTACAACAAACATTCACATTGATTTATTGTTTTGCGTCATTATTTGATAAAATTTTTTTAAATACTACCGCTTGCAATGATAGAAAATTTTTTTAACTGTGCCAAAATAATACACTATATTTATTATACATACTAAAAAAAATTTAGATTTTTTTCTCAAAAAAAAATTTAGGGGTAGTTTTTGTAAACTTTTTAGAACTATATTGAGTTTCATATCAAATTTCTTGATTTGAAGTGGGTAAACCAAATATATAAAAAAAGTTAGGTAAATTATTTCGTTTTATCAAACTTATGAAATCCACCCCTTTTTTAGAATTCTTTAACGAATTTTAATGTACATTTCAAATTCAGTCACTTCTGACGCATATTTTTTTTACATAGGTAAAAGTTTGATTTGCCCTTTAGTTTTAAAGATAATTGCATTATTTTATTAAAAAAATATTTTCCATTTTTCATTAAAACCTTACAGACTATGAAGTAAGAACTAAAACAAAGTGTAATATTTTGTTTATTTATTTATTTTTTAATATTTATTATATAAAATTTGTGTTAAATAAAACAAAAAAAGTATATATATATATATCAATCCCACGTTTCATATGATCCCGGAGGAAACACTACAGGCGGCGGAATCGACGTTATGGGTTGACGTTCTCTTTGTTGCTCTTCCCATTCCGCCATTTTCCTTTTGTACTCTACTGCACTCTGCCTTTTTGTCTCCTCCGGGTGACACTTCCAAAGATGTTTAGCTAATCTGTGCTTTAGCATAACGTGGAATTCATTGTGTGGACACACAACCATATCTATAGCAAAGATGAACAGGTTTAGAACTAAGTTAGTAATTAAAAATTAAAAAATTCTTACCGGCTCTCAATACATTTTGAGAATTCATTTTTCCTTTTTAATTTGTAAAACGCAGTACAGAATGATAATCACTACCAACGTTTCTCAAATATATACAACTTTCTCCTTCTATTTTTATCCCCACTGCACTGTTTCCACATTTCAATATTGGTGGGGACTCGTCAACGATCGTTAATGATCGTGAATCTTCTACATTTCGTCAAGCATCGAGCGGATTCGTAATTCTATACTAACTCGTATACCATCGTGTAGAATCGTAAATCTTTAAAAGTTTATAAATAAACTTGGAATCTCTTGCAATATTCATTCGTGCAAAAATGGATACCGTATCTAAGTTGTGTAAACGATACTTGACCGTGACGCGTGTTTACTTCGAAAACATAAAAACGCTAAACGAAATCAATAATCTTAAAGCTTATATTAATAGTGCAATACAAATTGTTCGTAAAGCAATTAAAAATAAAATACACAAAGAAAATATATTAGAATCCCCTTTCTCAATTGAAACGAGTTTAGCGTATTTTAAATTTTATCGTTTAAAACTTAGACTTACTTACTAACTTAAAAAAGTTTTAGTGATAAAATCAGGTGAAGGGTTATCGACAAATTTAAAACGAAATAAATGTAAAGTTATTTGGGAAGATGTGGAATCGTGTTTCAACAACAGAATTCGCACCGGTTTTATATCAAATCTTACCATAAAAGACCCTTTAACTTTTTTAAAAAAATCTTTTAAATGTTTTAATATAAAAATTAAAAAATGTCTTAAAGAATCTCTTCTTAAAGTAAATGTAATTCTAAGCGCCAATTTTATTAAGCCTCAAACAGGCAAAGTAGATTTAAAAACGTTTTGTACTAAAAATAACGTTATCGATCGTACTACTAATTTAAAACGGTGGTATCAAGTACATGTGTTTGATAAACTTGCAACAAAATTAGAAGAATTTGCGGAAAAAGACAGCGGCTGGGCTTTACACGAACTTTTGGGACTTAAAGTGAATGTTAACAAATATGATCCTCTTAAAGTAGGTTATTCCACTTTTGTATCGGTTCCGAACTATATAAAAACGAAACACGCTGTTGTAAATGTTAAGAACGACGATCCATACTGTTTTCTTTGGTCTGTAGTATCTGCTTTATACCCCGCCAAGATAAATTCTAATAGACCATCTTCGTATCCTCATTTTTATAATGTTTTAAATTACAATGATATTAAATTTCCCATAACTATAAAAGGTATAAGAACATTCGAAAAACTTAACAAATTATCCATTAATTTGTTTTGTTTAGAAAACAAAAAAATTTTACCTTGTTCTCTTAGTTCTATTGCCGAAACAAATGTTAGAGTCATAAATCTACTTATGCTTCCTTTAAACTCTAAACCACAGGTGGACGTAAACGATGTATCTGAAGAACCGCTACTCTTTCATTTTACTTGGATCAAAAATTTGTCGGCGCTTTTATCAAAACAACTATCGACCCGTAATCATAAGATTTTTATTTGTGAACGATGTTTAAATTACTTTAGAACTCGGGACATGCTAGAAAAACATAAAACTTACTGCATACATTCTAATACGTGTTGTGTGCGATTGCCAAAACCTTCTGAAAAATACTTGTCATTTAAAAATTATCGTTATCAGGAAAAAGTTCCTTTTGTTATTTATGCTGATTTGGAATGTATTCTAGAAAAGTGTAACGATGCAAACTCAAATTTACTCAACACTAAATCAAAATCATACCAAAAACATATACCGTTTAGTATAGCATATTACTTAAAAAGTTCATACGATAATACTTTATCAAAATTTTGCACGTATCGAGGAATCGATTGCATCGATTGGTTTGTACGTGAATTGAAAAATATTGTTGATATGTCGCATGAACAACTTAATATAATTGTTCCGATGGGAAAACTAAATCATCAACAACATCAAAGTTTCTTAATTTCTAAAGTATGTCACATTTGTAAACAACCTTTCAATGATGATCAAGTTAGAGTTCGAGATCATAACCATCAAACAGGGATGTTCAGGGGAGCCGCTCACCAGAGTTGCAATTTAAACTATAAAGATGAGCACTGTATACCTGTAGTATTTCATAACATGAGTGGATATGACGCACACTTTATCATTAAAAAATTATCCACATTATTTGAAGGAAACGTTAAACTATTGCCAATAAATAAAGAAAAATATATTTCTTTTACGAAATCTATACCAAATACAAATATTTCTCTTAGGTTTATAGATTCTTTCCGTTTTATGTCACAAAGCTTAAATCACCTTTCTTCTAATTTGCTAGACGATCAAAAAAAGATTACAAAATTTTATTGTAATAGTTTAGAAGAGTTTCGTTTATTAAACAAGAAACGAATATTTCCTTACGATTATGTAGATTCTTGGAAAAAGTTAGAAGAAACGTGTTTACCACGTAAAGAAGATTTCTATAGTCAGTTGAACGATGAAAATATTAGCGATGAAGATTATGCTCATGCTGTAAATGTTTGGAAAGTTTTTGGAATTCAAAATATAGGCGAATATTCTGATTTGTATTTAAAAACGGATGTACTTTTACTAGCTGACGTTTTTGAAACTTTTCGCGAAACTTGTTTAAAAACATACACTTTAGATCCATTACACTATTACACTGCCCCAGGATTAACGTTTGATGCTATGTTAAAAACTACAAACATTTCGTTAGAACTTCTCACCGATATTGATATGGTTATGTTCGTTGAAAAGGGAATTAGAGGAGGTGTCTCTCAATGTTCCAATAGATACGCTAAAGCAAATAATAAATATATGAGAAATGGTACTGATTCTACTAAAGATAGTATATATTTAATGTATTTTGATGTAAATAACTTATATGGAGCGGCTATGTCTCAATATTTACCATACGGAAATTTTGAATTTATGGAAAATTTTGATGTTCAAGAAATTTTAAATACACCTGATGACTTTGTCGTTGGATATATCGTTGAATGTGATTTGGCTTATCCAATTCAATTACATAATTTACATAGCGATTGGCCATTGGCGCCTGAACATATGGTTCCTCCGACTTCAAAAGCTAAACTTAAAAAATTGTTATTAACTTTGTTTCCAAAAGAACGATATGTCGTTCACTATAGAAACCTAAAAATGTATTTAAGGTTAGGTATGCAATTGAAAAAAGTGCATCGAGTGCTCAAATTTCATCAATCACCCTGGTTAAAACAATACATAGATTTAAATACAAAATTACGCCAACAAGCTAAAAATGATTTTGAAAAAGATTTTTATAAATTAATGATTAATGCGATTTACGGCAAATGCATGGAAAATGTTAGAAAGCATCGAGATATCCGCTTAGTAACAAAATGGGACGGACAATGGGGAGTGCGATCTCTTATCTCAAAACCAAATTTTCACAGCTCCGTTGTATTTGATGAAGATATGGTTATCATAGAAATGAACAAATTAGAAATCTGTATGAATAAACCTATTTACGTGGGATTTAGCATATTAGATATTTCAAAAATTTTTTTATACGAATTTCATTATGACTACGTTATAAAGACGTTCTATGAAAACGTGAAATTGTTATATACAGACACCGATAGTTTGATTTATAGCTTTAAAAATATAAACATCTATGAGTATATTAAACAAGACAGTCATCGTTTTGACACTTCTGATTATGACAATAATAACATTTATCAAATACAGCTTAAAAACAAAAAACTACCAGGATTAATGAAAGATGAAAATAATGGAAAGATAATGCTTGAATTTGTAGGGCTTAGGTCAAAGATGTACTCTTACATTGTTGATGACAATTTTTCAGAAAAATTAGTAAAAAAATCTAAAGGATCCAAAAAATCTTCTATCAAATCAATTACTTTTGAAGATTATAAACAATGTTTATTTGATAATAAAATTTTTGAAGCAGATCAACGACTTATTAAATCTAAGCAACACAATGTCTTTTCAGTTAAACAAAGTAAAATCGTTCTTAGTCCTTACGATGACAAACGCATGCTCAGTTTTGATAGTACCGATACAAGACCGTGGGGGTATCTATATCAACCGTTTGGAGGGGATTGATTTATAAAATCGTTGCTTGTAAAATCTAAACTTCATACGTTCAGTTGCAATTCAACGGTTTACAATCATAATATGATGGATATCAGTTTACAAATTGCTTTAGAAGCTCAACAAGCTAAAGAAAAAGTTTACGAAAAATATCTCAAAAATGCAATTCGTTTTAATGTAACTGATTCTACAAAAGAAACTCTGACATTTTTGTTGAAGAAAGAAAACTTTGTTGTTCCAAGCGATATTATTTCTTTTGCCGCATTGTATGGAAATAAATTAAGAGTGGATGACTTGTGTCAACTTTTGGACAAGAGACGAAGCCTAGACAATTATGTCAACAACATTGTGTCTCTTTGCAGAACAGAAAAAATTGTATCGATAAATTTAAATAAACTAGACGATATATTAGTTCTACATAGTTTAGAGCGCAATATTTCATTCAAATTGTATATTTTGAAGCTACTATCTAACTTTAACATTATCAATGCGTGTCATTTAGATTATCCTGTAGAAAATATTTTAAAAAATCATAAAGATATTAAATCGTGCATAGACGAATGCATTTGTAATGCATCATACCTTGCTGACAGTCAAATTCTAAAAAAATTTATTACCGCTCTTATTTGTCGAAACATATCTTTTAAATTTAATCCTTCAGAAAACGAAAAACATGCGGAAATATTGTTATGGATACAGAAGAATATAAGTAAAGGAACCCACCATCCAGATGCTGTATTAGGTTGGACATCTGGTCCAGATTCGGCAAAATGGCCTTCCACTAATTTGGAAGATTACAAAGAAACGTTATCTTATCTAATGTTAATTACTCATTAATAACAATAAAAAAAACTATTATTTATATTTTGTTTTATTTTAAACCTTTTGATATACATCCTATTTCTACTACCTATCGCAATATCCTTAAATAATAATACATAAAATTTACATACATGATTCACTATACTAATGATATAATATTTTTTATTGGCACATATTTTACAATCCTATCGTGAAGTATTAAACAATATGCGGTTGTTTTATCAGGAATATTTACATTTGTTTCAAATTCAATTTTGATATCTATAGGACCTCTTTTTAATTCCTCCTTTTGCTTAGAACAGTCTATAACTGCGATTGGGGCATATCTTTTGAATTCTTCTGGCGTGAATATCGGCTCGCTATCTTTGTAAAGGAATGAGCTTTGAAATTCGGTAAATAGTTCATACAACAAAGCATACTGGTTTTTGTAAAATTTAAATTTAAATTGTCGTAAGGATATACTGCATCATTAAGAAAAACTTTAATATTAGTCAAATTGCAATGATCAAAGCGACTGCAGTCTTTATTTATTTGATTTTTTCTATCGGTCTGAAATCCAAAGATTATACATTGAGGCTTTTCTATTGATGACTTAATAGCCCACGTATGTTTTTGTGTTTGTGGTAATGATGGGTATTCGTGTAATTCTCTACTTCTGAATGGAATGTATAATTCTCTTGCACTTTTAATAATATCGAGCAGTTTTAATTGTTCTTTAATTGAAACAGATATGTGTGGAACTCGCCAACTGACCTTATGTAGCTGAACTTTGATAGTTTTTATATTGTCATTACTTACTAAAGCGTTATTATCGGTATTACTGCGAAGCAACACCAATTCTCGTCTACAATTGATCACTACCTTTTTAAAATCTTCGCACGATCCTAAAATCATTCGAAGAGGTATAACCGCATCAAAATTTCCTGAAGATATATCCAATAATCTTGAATTGCCTATTGGAAACCAACCACCGTTTTCAAGAGCATTGCTTTCTTCTGTATTGTACGACACATAACCTTTTAAAACAGACATAATTCCCGGATTTCTAACGCGATCGATAACTTCTCCAGAAATTTCCAAACGAATCTCGTCAAACAAAAATAAGATACCCATATTAACAAATTGAATATTGGGCGTTTGAATCTTTGCGTTTTTATCATCATATGCTTCTACTTTTCCTTGTACATGAAGAGAGCTATACCAAGGTAACGTATATAATTCTTGTTGTTGTATAGGAATTCTGATTTCATCGTTGTTGTTAAATGAACTTGATGCATAAGGTGGATGACTTCGTTTTTCTGCATATGCTATTGTGGTATCAAAAACTGGTGGTTCGTTTACTTTTAAAATTTCATAATTCATTTTACGTTCGTAATTTTAGTCCTAAAGATTCGAGAAATTTTTTATTCTTTCGTGTTAAACGATTGATTTTACCAGACCGACTGAACAGTTTAGCTTTCTTTTTTGGATTTATATACTTTTTATTGTCTTGGTAATATTAATATGTTTACTCCAATTTTTATTTTTATTAAACACGATTCCCATTATAATGGTTTATTGTATTTTTAAGATGTAGCCTAACCGTTATTACCTCTCCTCTAAAATCAACTATATTTTGATCTTGATCCGTTATTTTTATAGTAATTTCGTCTATTTGCTTCGTGTTAATTGGTAAATAAATTACGTTAGTTGGAGTTTCTATAATTTTATATCCTGGTGGGACTGTAGGAAAAAACTCATGAATTACATGTACTGGCTCGCCGTTTCTGAATGAACTGGTGACGATATTGCATTCTACGCATAACGCGTTTAATCTAAAAATTTTACAAGGAAAATCTGATGTGTTTCTTGTATTTGCTTTCAGAATTCTAGGTTTGAAACCCAATAAATTACTAATTGAACCTTCCTTAGAGAAATCGATGTCCAAAGTGCACTTAAGTTCGGAACGTAAAGTATTATTATTTCCTTTTATGCTTATTGTAGGAGCAGACTGAGCTTGATTTATGTTTTTGTTTTCAAATATTGAGTGTTTTAAAAGTTGTTCATCTAAATAATTATTCAAATCATCAATTTCATAAGAACCTTCAGGAATTGCTATGCAGAGTTCTGTGCCATTTTGAAGTATAAAATGACATTTATTATTAGAGCTGTCTATATTCATAATTGAATTAAACGTTTCTAAATTTATCAAACCCAAAACATAATCTTCATCTTCTAATATGATAGGAGGATAATACTTACTAGAAAGAATGGATTCCGCTCCAGTCAAGGTAAATGTGGAAGACATTATACTGCTTGTAGCTTACTAAACTGTTAACTCAAATGTATCAGGATTATATAGTAATCTTAAATGTTAAGCATAAACTCTACTTCTCAATGATGTTCGAATATTATTACCTAAAACCTTATTCAAACTCGGATTTGAACCCGGGGCTTCTCGGTTACAAAGCAAACATCTCCCTAGATGAGCCACCGAGAAACCTATCGTAATTATATTTATCTAAAAATTTTAAACACAAATGTCCACAGTTGACAGTATTAAAAGATTGGAAATTATTGTGATTGTAGATTATATTACAAGGACCGTTTCTCTTTAAGTATTGTGTTAATTCCAATAGAGGCTGTAAGTTTCCAAAACTATCAAAATATACTGCGCGTGTACCAATTTTTTTATAAGCTGTCCAATGTGTTCCAGCTCCATTTCTATCATCCAAATTTATTATACCACATTCAACGGCAGTTACTCCGGATTTAGGTAGTGCATCTTTCATAAATACTCCGCGAAAGTTTCTTATTTTTAATTTTTTTGCATATTTGTATAAATCTATGTTAGTGAGCGCTCGTTTTGGGAGTTTTATCGTAAGTTTTTTTGTGTTTTTCGCCGTCCTAAAAAAAGACCAAATCCTTTTTTATATGGTTGTAAATATAATCCGTTTCCAGATTTATTTAGTGCTATTGCCTCCATAGTTTGATTATGTCTTTGGTTTTCTTTAAGTTTTTCTTTGGCATCTTTTGCCGCAATTACTGTTTTTGCAATAGCAGCGGCGCCGCCACCTAATGATCCTAATGCGCCAAGTGCAGCAAAAATAGGGATTAGCGGCAAAAACCCACCAACCTTTGGCACTGGTATTACACGAACAGGTTTTACTTTTTTTCGTCCTTTTAATGACTTTACAGCAGTAATTGCCGTACTGAGAGCATCTTTCGCGTTTAGAAATTTTTTTTCTGTTAATGCAGATTTAGCACTTTTTATTAAATCATGGAATTTTAATCCTTTACCATGCTTTCTTTTTGCACTCTTTGTTTTTATACGAAGTCGTTTAGTGCCAGATTTATAACTCATACCAAGTTTTATTTTAGCTTTCATAGCAGCTGTTACACCTAACGCAGTTAATTTTTCTCCTAATGACGAATCAGTAGAATACAATCTTTTTTTAGCTTTTTCTAATAATAAACCGTCAGCTTTATGTCTACTTTCTATATTTTTATAATTGTTATAAGCTATGTCATGCTCCTTACAAGCTTCATCTAATTTATTAATACCTTGATCTCCTTTTGCAAGTCGTTTTATTAGTTTAGTTCCCGGTCCACAAAAGTTATATCCAGGAATGTGTAATTCAACTGGTAGTTTATCAATAACTGAATTTATAAGACCTTTACCCTGATATTTATTCTTTTTTTGGGGTCGTTGGTTAATAATTGACTTTTGCATTAACATGTCTAGGGTTTATTTATGAGCTGGGATGCACACACTAACTGACTGAATTGAAATTTAGTTACATTTATATGTTTGACAAACACATTTTTTTTAGTTTTTATCAAAATGCGAATAGTGCAACAACCAATTACACTAGCAGTTGCAAATAATGATATAAAAAATTTGGAAACCTATAAGAGACACGGTCAGTTATTACCATCAACTATTCGTTGTCTTATTGTTGGACCATCAAATTGTGGAAAAACCAATGTAATGGTTAGCTTAATTGAACACATTAATGGATTGCGTTTTAAAAACGTTTATGTTTATTCTAAATCGCTTTTTCAACCAAAATATCAATATTTAGAAAAATTGCTAACGCCTATTGAAGGTATAAATTATTTTTCATTTAGTAATTTAGAAAGTAACATACCTCCACCATCTAAAGCAAAATCCAATTCCGTATTTATTTTTGATGATGTGGCGTGTGATAAACAAAATCTAATGAGAGAGTATTTTAGCATGGGTCGTCACAATAACATAGATTGTTTTTACTTATGTCAAACCTATAGCCGCATTCCAAAACAATTAATTCGCGATAATGCCAACTTTATAATAGTGTTCAAACAAGATGTTTTAAATCTACATCACATTTATGAGGATCATGTCAGTACCGATTTAACATTTGACGATTTTAAGAAGATGTGTTCATTTTGTTGGAACGAAAATTATGGTTTTTTAGTTATCGATAAAGAAAGAGATACTAATTCTGGCAGATACAGAAAAGGATTTGATTCTTTCATTCAACCCATTCCACAATAAAAATATAAACCATTATATTAATTAAGTTATTAATACGTCCGCATATTTATTCTCAATATATATTTATAAAAAATCACTGCATGGTTTATTTATAATTTGCTTGATTAACAATAACAAAACCGCTATAGTTTGTGCGCAAACCGTTTTACAAACCGTCTACATTGAATGTGGTTTGCTTGAAAACTACTTAACACACCGCTTATTTTATCTATGGTTTGTGTGCAAACCGCTTTACAAACCACCTAAATTGAATGTGGTTAGTTTGCAAACTGATCAATAAACAGTGAATAGTTTACTGTTGGTTAAAATTCTGCTATGTTTGTAAGCTATTCAGTTTGCAGATAATTCTTTTTGTTAAACGTTTATAAGGAACTGTAGAAGCATATTTGATTAGTAAGTAAAAAAATAAACGTACGATAAGGTTCGTCCAGAATGCAATCGTACAATAATTTATCAAATTTATCAAATGAAGAAGAATTAACTAAAAGGTTAATTAAAAAAAGAGAAGAAGTAAAAAAAAAGTTTGAATTACTAAAACAGGGCGAAATTACGAAGGACAAAGCATTTTCTCCTATAACTAAACGTTTGGAAACTATCTCAGATCAATTAAATGCTAAAAATACAAAGTCGTCCTTTGTTAACAATAAAGATGAACAAAATCTAAACTCAAAAAAACTAAAACATGAATATACTGTTGTGGAATCTACCCCCATTCCAGCATGGAGTACAAAACTTTCAAATCTTCAAAAAAAAATTCAATCGTTAAAAGATGAAAAATTACATGAACCGAAAGATCAAAATATTTTTGATCATAATGCTCCTACAATTTCGAATTTAAAAGAAGACGTCATAATTTCAGAACCTTCAGTTGAGGTAGACGATTATGAATTAGATGATTTAATTGAACATTCGGTAGAAGAAAGTAACCGAAATATAGAAAACATTCTTGATAGCAATATCTATAATGAATACTTAGCAGAATTTGATGAATAGCCTAGAAGATATATAGATGCTATGGTTCATGATAAAAAAAGGCAGTTTGATCACAGAACTGGAATAAGGCATGATAGTTTTCAAGAAAAGTTTTTTATAGGAACATCAGCAGTAGAGTTTATTGGATCAGATATAAAAGTAGATGGAAAAATATACAATGGAACCCCTGGACTGTATGAATTATTATTTAAAAACACTCCTGTAACATATACTGAAGGAGATTTGCATATATACAAAGAAATTTTAGATATTAGTAATGCTTGCAGAAGTAACTTTGATCCTAATGGTCACATACAAGGAACACGATCTGACAAATATAAATCTATTATTGCTCCTCTATATTTTGTACAGCCTGGGTATGTAGAAACACCAAAAAGATTAAAAAAAACAATAGGAAAAGGAATGTTTAAAGAAGTTAACAATCATGATACCGATTATGTTTATTGGGATGATGTAAATGAATTAGATTGAGGTTGTTAGTAGCATCTGAAACAGCAGGCCATACAGGTCACACAAACGAAATCGTCTCTATTATAGAAGAACTACGCGAAGCACAAATAATTGAATAAGACAATGACTTTAGATAAATTTGGTCGCCATATAATTAAACATACTCAAATATCTGTTGAAAAAGTGCAAAATGATACACATAAAACAATGTTTTACAACCATATTTTATTATTTCAGACAAACAGACTTCTAGATAATAAATATCTGATATGGTCAGACAAAAGTTCTTATTCATTCCCATTGGAAAACGGTATAATTGATAATTTATCTATAAATCTTGAAAACGTTATACTAAAGATAAATGGAAAACCTTATACAAGCGAGCAGGTTACTAATCGTCAACTTAAATTAGGAGACAAGATATCGTTTGAAGTACGCAATCACGAAAATCAAACTGCTATAAGATATTTGAAAACGTTATATGTTGAAATAGTAGTTAAATGTCCTGTCAAAATAGAAAGTGGTTCAGTGTAAAAATGCCTAGACGAAAAGAAACAAAAGAATATGTTCCATCTTCCATAAAAAAGAGATATAGTTTTAGAATTGCATAAACCAGCACGAAGAAATTTTAAAAGACGTCGGGTTATAATAAAAGGTATTAATGAAACATTGCAAGCTGATCTTGTCGATATGATTTCGTTTTCAAAACAAAACAACCAATTTAAATACATACTTGTTGTAATTGATTGTTTTTCGAAATATGTATGGACACTTCCTTTAAAATTAAAAATGCAAATCATGTTACTAACGCAATGGAAAAAATATTATCACGTTTAAAGCATTTACCAAAAACATACAAACAGACGAAGGATTAGAATTTTACAATAGTACATTCAAAAACTTGATGAAAAAGTATAATATTAATCACTATAGTACGTTTAGTACAAAAAAAGCATCAATTGTAGAACGTGTTAATCGAACTTTGAAAAACATAATGTGGAAACGATTTAGTTTACATGGTAATTACAAATGGATAAACATATTAGATGATATTACAAATCTATACAATAACACTTATCATCGTACAATTAAAATGAAACCATCGATGGTTAACAAACACAACGAAAAATCTATTTTAAAATCTGCATACTCACACCTAAAAATAGCAAACAAAAATAACAAATTTTTGTTGGGGGATTATGTAAGAATTAGCAAACATAGGAATGCATTTGAAAAGGGGTATACTCCTAATTGGTCTAATGAAATTTTTATAATTAGGAAAGTTAAACTAACTAACCCAACTACCTATTTGCTAAAAGACATAAAAGGGGACAATATTTTAGGAGGTTTTTATGAAATGGAATTGCAAAAAGTTAAACATCCGGATACGTACTTAATTGAAAGAATTTTACGAAAGAAAGGTACTAAAATGTATGTAAAATGGTTAGGCTTTGATGAATCTCACAACAGCTGGATAAACAAAAACAGTATTGCATAAATAACAATACATCAAACTAAAATATATTATTTAATTCAAATCAAAATGTTATAAACTTTCTATCTCTTCCCTACTATCACCCACTGCTTAATATATTTACTAAGGTACGATAAAACTTGTAATACTGAAATAAAAAACGTATCATTAATTCTAACATTTATTGTTTATTTCAACTTTACATTTATTTATTAAATATATATTTAAATATTTACATGTCATACATTATAACTCTGTTATTTTATTTTTGAATAAATTCAATGTTTGTTGTTTCACCAACAGCTCCTCGGCTCACGAGATAGATGTTTTTTCCCGAACCAATCAAGCTATTAATTTGGTTTATATCTTCAATCGAAAATTTGTTAATAAATCTTTGTGGTAGAGGTACTTTAAAATCTTGACATTCGACAATCACTTGCTCCCCAAATTTACCATCTATTTTACTAAAACACTTAATTTTATACTGCTCATTTATTAATAGACTTCTAGCACTTAGATAAGGAACCAAATGAGAAGTTTCGTTCAAGTTTACAAAAAATGATTCCATCTTAACTTCTTTCAATTTATTAAAACAAATAAGAGTTATTAAAATACTAATATTAATTCTTCACAAATATCACCTTTATATACACACAACAGCATCCCCACCATCACTACGAACTTCTCCGACAAACCTAGAACCGAACATACCCGAAACAAAACGACTCTTACGATTTATTGCGATTCCCCCACCACCAATACGATCTATCCCGACTTATCAAATACGAATGCAACTCGAGCATACCCGAAACGAAACGATAGCAACGAAACTCCACGATCTCTTACCGATCTTACCCGAGTGATCCAGAACCGGCCTCACTATACTACTCCAATTAACTAGTATAGTTTGGAAAGCTTAATTCCTAACTATTTCCTTTTCATAAACAGGTACTTTTTCTACGTTTTATCCAAGTACATACTAAGATATTTAACATCATCACATTGAGGAATCAGCGGGTTGTTTAACATGACGTTTTGTTAACCATGAGTTTTCAATGAAATGGAGATTTGTTTGTAAAAAGTGAGAAGCAGTATGCGGTTCTTCTTGGTAGGCTAGAATAGTCGTGTTGTCGGCATAAGTAGCTGCGGTAACATTCCTCATTGTAGGTAGGTCGCCATAAAAATTAAATGCAACAGAAGGAAAGGATTTAGTCGTTTCGGGTGTTTAACAAGAAAACTACGATCTTGGCGGTAAGATTTGAGAATAACGTAGTAATTTAAACTTAAAAATTAAAACTTAAAAATCAATCTTAGATGTTAAACTTTATCGAAAGCCTGGCTAATGTCTAAAAATGTTGTCAAACAATAATTTTCTAGGTCTTAAGAGATTCTACTGGTTACAGGATGGACTTCTTCTTGTCTGAACACAATGTTAATATTTTTGTTGCCATTTAATAGAATTTTTAGTTCTTTATGGTTCTTTTATCTTTTGCAAATCTTGTACTACTTTGCCAGGTTTTTCTTAATGCTTGTTTTATCACAATTTTTTCCTTGGTATCAATGAGTAGTTTAGTGATAGTGTGGATTTTGACTGTTGTATGAGTCAATTACCCAGCTGCATCTTGAATTATCCTAGTTAAATGTTCTACGGCCAAGTCTATATTTAAATCGTTTTTAAGAGTGATGTCCAAATTTATATTTTTGTAAAAGATCACAGAATAGATTCTAGTGAGTGTGTTACTTAAAGGTGGTAAAATTTCTATTCGTTGTATTGCAGTGCTTAGTGAAACAAAGATTGGCAAATAGTCGGATAAAAAATCAAAATTGGAAATAACATTTTGTTGGTTTGTGGCTATTCTTTTAGTTACGCAAAAATTAACAAAGTCGGGCAGTCAGCCAGTAGGTAAATTGTCCGGTAGATAAATGTTTTTAATTTTGTTAGTCATTACCAAATATAACTGAGTAATCTAGAGCCACAATGTGTGTATTTAGCGCATTGGTTTAGCGTTATAGTTGCTACCCGCGAGAAAACAATTTCCGGGTGCCATCATAAAATTGTATGAATTTTTCTATTTTACTAGTTTGTTTTGTAGAAAAATTGCACTAACAGTAAGGAAACTTAACCAGCTTTCAACAATCACACTTGTTGCTTGTAGACAATCTTTATTGTATTTGAGTTTTCTTGCAAAGTTGTGCCATTATGCATAGAACCATCGGGATGTTTAGTTTCAGATATCAACATTATATCTATTTTCTTGTTAATGATAAACGCATTGACTTTGTAAATGCGTTGTGATACACCTAGCGTTCTATACAGCTATTCTTAGGTTTTTAATCATTTCAGACAAGTATGAAATATTCGTTAAATAAATTCTGTTAAATTAAAAAGTGTTGTATTAATATATTAATAACTAAATCACTTATTTTTACTATTCTTGATTTTTTTTTTGTTAACATCAAACATAATAATTGTTTCTCTTATTAGATTATACTCCAAGACAGAAATCGTAATTTTATAACCAAAAAAAAGGGCACGTTTTTTAGCGTCTCATCTTTCACGCCCCATTTAAAAGTAATTATAAACAAATATAACCAGCAATAAATTTTTGTTCTCAGCAAATTCTATTTAGAGACAAAAAAAGAAAACAAAGACGAAAACCAATATAGAAGATATTAACAAATCACTTAGCAAACACAAACTTCTTCGTCACGTCTTAGGGTTATGTATATTTTATTCCAGTGCTGAAGAATCTAAATAGAACGAAACATAATAATGAAACTAATAATGGTTTCGGCAATTATATAAACAAATTTTGACACTTGTGTTAGGAATATTATGTCGCGTATTACTCAAATATATTTTGTGAAATTTGCGGTAGTAATATTTACTATTTAATCACTTCATAGTTTCCTCCACGTGGATTAACTCGAACTAACCTATTTTTACGAGATGGCGTTTAGTCTCAGATTTACAAATAATGACTATAATAACAATATAATTTAGCTCCGCCCAATCCGTCATGAAGAAGTTAATTTCAAAATCAAAATCATATTCGGAATGAAGGATTCAACAAATAAATGTGTAATAGCGAAGGCTTCCACGGCCGGAATCTATACTAACATTAGAATGTCTTCCGGGTTTGGACCGTGTCATAGTTGCAACCGAAGCTGCCAGAAGATTTTGACAAATTCGTCGCATAGAATCAATCACGTTCATGCATAAACAAAAATAAATTTAGAAATTTGTCAAAAATACAAAATGTACGTTGCTAATAAATAATCAATTCAATAACTATAAGTAGAATATGGACGACGCAACCTTAAACTTTCACTTTTACTGACGTCATTACTGACCTCGAAGGAAACGTAGACAACGAGAAAGACAAGTTACTTTTGGGGAAAGTTTTTTTCTCTCTCACAGTGACTTTTTTCTTTTTTACACTTTACCTTGGAGAAAACGCGAATAAGTTGTTTCTCGTCAAAGTTTCTTTTTTTTCTTTCTCGCATTTCTTCTTTATTCATTTTACGTCATCGCATAACCGGTAACTTTTTATGCGTCTTAAGGACTGACAGTTTGAGTGAGAAAGCAAGTATTTTTATTTAAAAAAGGTGCGGGTACTCGGATACGAAGCAAGAAGCTTCTTATAGATTTCAGATTTTACTTAATATTATACAGGGTGTAACAGGTATAACTAATAATCTCTTAATGGGCAATAACTGTAATGATTTAGATCATATTTGCATTATAAACATAAGGTCCATTTCTTATAGTTTTTAAAAAAATTAATATTAAAATTTAAGGACGGCCCTGCCATAGAATGTAAACTCGTAGGAAGAAAAGCCAATGGCCCAATTCATAATCGTGCAAGAATGCGATAAGATTGTTTTGCCTAGTTTTGCTGTAGATTGTTGAACAGAACATAATCTTGATTGACAAAACAAGACTATGTACCTAAAATTTCTTTTTTTGACCATTCAGGAGTCATTGTGTCTATTTCGGTTGTGCGTTACTGTTGATTCAACTTTAATTTATTTCAAGATATTTGGTTTCATAGTTTTTCGTTTTATTTACTAATTCCCCTTTTTAATTTCTACATTTATGACTTCAAAATAACCGATTGACATTGTTACTTTACTTTTTTCTGTTGTTATTATGAATTATAAATTAAATTAAAAATAACCTTGAATTTAATACGACACCATATCTCTTAAATGTTGCTTATTTTGTCATCAGAAAGTTAATACTGAATAGTAAACTCAATCATTTTATCTCACGTTTTCTTATAACGAACAACCAGGTCCGTAATTACATTTAATTATTAAACAAAATGTTAAGAAAAATTGATGAAAAACTAGACCACATGTTTGGAAATTACCATATACCATATGTACCCCCTATTAAAAATTATTAGTTAGACTTGTTACACCCTGTATATAATAAATTTATCATCAAACAAAAATAAATTTTTTTTATAAAATACATTTTACATTTACGTTGGTATGTATATTATTATAATACCTAAATATTTCAGAGCAATCTAAATACGTTATCTTTGTGAATTCACTTGGAAAGCACGTGCCTTCTTAGAATAACACATTAAATTAACTACGTCTTATGTGATAACGTTGTTTTGTCTTTATTTTTAGTGTCAGCAAATTTATAAGAAGTATTCTGTAGTTCTTAGAACAGTGAATTAAACATCATAGCATTATTTTTGATTTCTTTTTATTACCGGTATGAACAAACTATTAAGCTACAGGTGGGTCAAAATTTTGATTTTTTAAACGTTTTATAAAAATGTCACTTTCTAAATTAACAACCTGTTAATCACATACATGGTGTATGTATTTACTGCTTTCTAAGCCTTTGTTTTTTTTCTGAATTTTGAATTATATCATTCTCTTATTGTTATCAAGTTCCAATGTGATTCTATTAAGCGGCGCGCACTGTAGTAACAATGCAAAAGGCACATATGAAATATAAAAGACGTTTTTCACGCTTTAAATTCTTACGCTATCAGATTTTCTTAGTTTAAACAGAATTGAATTTTTCCAAATGTCATTATTATGTAACTATTTGTTATACAATGTCAATTCGGAAATTAAAAAAAAAAATGATGTTAAGTACTGAATCGAATAAATTAATAAATGCATTTACAAGTCTATAGAGCTATTTTTTCCAAATAGCATAATTCTTGATAATTTTCGAAATGGGTTGTTGGAACGAAACACGTTTATTCAAAATTAGTCTTAAATGTTTTCGATTTCGAGGGAATTTCCAAATGGTTAACTGAATAGGTAAGTATGCGTATGCAGCGTGTTTCTAAAATAAGACTACAAACTCAAGTAGTTTCCTTGTGGCGTTAACTGAAAAATTTTCTGTGTTGAATGTTCGAACGTATTTAAATTACAATTGATCACTCTTTTCCAAAATAAGTTCGTCGAGAATTAATTTCATTGCGAAGCAAAACTGCATATAGCCAATAACCTAAGAATGCGGCTTTCTTAAAAAATGTTTACTAAATAAAATCACGTTAACAAAAGATACACAACGTTTTCATTGATAAATAAAAAATATCGTAAACATGCATTCTTATCAGTCTTACAACAGTACCATCTGTTGTTGTATAGCGGCGAGTTTATGTAAAGAAAAGTTTCATCATTTCACTGTAGCAATGGAGCCACTTTACTGTATTTGATTTCTTTCCTTGTCTTAAAGTACTTCTCACTTTACTAAATCCAGATCTTAAACTACTGGAAGAAGAAAGTATGAAATGACTGTACCAAAACCGGTTATACTAAAAACTGCAGGAAAGCACTGCATTTTAGAAACCAGAAAAGCACTATCAACATATAAAAAAATGCATCCGCGGAGCAGCATCGGAAGCCCTGGGAAAATATGAAACGATAAAAAGACACAAAACCTTACTGGTGGTATGACGAAATCGAAAAAGACATCGAGTATAAAAGAAACTGTTCTAAACATGCATAAATAAACAAGAAATCCGGAAAGAATGGAAAGTAAGCTATTTAACAACTATATTTAAAAATGGGCGATAGAAATATTTGCGACAACTATCGAGGTATCGCAGTCACAAAGACAATTTTTGAAATGCAAGGCAAAATACTTATCGGTCTTATTAGGGTTTTTAATTTTTGGAATAGGTATTACGAGCGCAAGTTTCTAGCAGTCGAGAAATTTAGATTCTAATATACAAAAATTAATAATGTGGACAATAATTGGCAATAAGTAAGGACAACATGATTTTAGCATATTTGCACTTAAATTGTCGAAATTTCCTTTTGGAAATACATATTTCGTTTTTAAAAAGAAAACTAAGTTTCAATTTAACTTTATCTTTATTTATTTATTCAACGACTTAATCATTGGTTTTTTTAACTCAACTAAATAAAAATGCTTACATCTACTTTTTTCTTTCACATAGAAAATGCTTATCATTGGTAACTATAATACGGCGGTGTCACATGAGCGTTTCCCTTGTTTCTATTTCCTGTAATATAACTCCTCCCTGCCAAGTTGAATCTTAAATTTACAAAAAATAATGGTTACATTAATTATTAAAATGAGAAACAAATACCAGATAAGTTGGTAATGAAAGAGTATTTCTTGAGGGTGCATTACTCGACCTCAAAGAATGGTTTTTGTAAGGTTTTATCGAAATTAATTTTTGTTAGTCCAAAAGCTTGATTAATCTTATCAATTTATTTAAATTCTAATCGGGTAATTTCGGGTAAAATCATTTCTTCTTATACCTCCTCTTTACTATTAACAAACAATTATATATTCTATAGAACAATTTGAAGGTAATTTAATTAATAAATTCTGATTAATCGCAACAGTTCTTTTTGTTTTGCACTGGCATTTTAACAATACTTCACTTTCAGTTATTAGAACATAGTTTGCTTCATTAACGGGTAGTAACCTGGTTGGTGATTGACCAATTTTTAGAGCAGTACAGTTCTCAACACTATCTTCTAATAAATTTTTAACACAATTATTATTAATTTGCACTGTATTGTTGTTTTGGATTATATACATATTTGTTTTCTACCAAAAAATAGTTAGTAACACATTCTAGCTGGTTGTAGGACCACACTAAATAGTCACATCGTTCTAGTCTACAATATATGTTTCATGGATAGAAATATCAACATAGAAAATAAAACAAGAATTTATAACACCATATTTAAAAGTATCATCACGTATAGCTCAGAGGTATCACCCTTGAAGGATCGAACAAAAAAAATGTTAGAGGCTTCCGACATGAACTTTTGGAGAAGACCGACAAGAAAGTCAAGGATGGAAAAGCTCACAAACAACAAGATAAAGGAAATTATGAAAATAAAACATAAGATAACAGATATCATTCACAAGCAGCTCGTATGGTTCGATCATGTTTAAAGAATAGAAGACTCTAGAATACCAAAACAGGTTATTGAGTGAAAGCCGGACGGAAGAAGAAAGCGAGGAAGAGTATCAAACTGTAGTTCCGGGGTTGGTGGGTGAATTCAACCCTTAAGAATTACAGGTATCCACAGAAATTATGAAGAAAAGCAGAGTAAATATTTAGTTCTTTTAGTGGAAATAATTTCTTATTCGTAGATTTACGCCCTTTAAAATTAAATAAAAGTTGTGCGACACGGTTCAATTTTCAGCTTAGGGCGGTTTATTGCAAATCTTCCGATGGAGTCGTGTCAATTGGTGGTATACTTCCGATTTTCTTACCAACAACATCTGGCAAACTTATGAGCAACCAGAAGCCCCTTCCTGGATCTACTACTTCTAGGAAATTTAAAGTATTTATTGTGTACAGTTTAAAATAAATTAGTGAACGTAATTTCGCGAGTTTAGTGATTTAAGAAAACTTTGATTTAAAGCAAAATAAAAAAAAAATATTGCGAATAACTGCTTTTATCGATTTTTTTAGTCGTTTGTGTTATTTTAAAGACGATTTGTAACATTTTTCTTTTAAATTGTGTATTATCAATTTAAACCCAAAAATTTAGTGGTTTTGGACTTTAGTATTAATATTTTCGATTTTTTTTAAAGATTTACAGAATTTATTTGATTTTGTAATTATTAATTATCTTTTAGTGCGAACACGGCCGTGCGATTTATAATGAAATTACAGTTATTTTTGTTCGTTTCAATAAATTGCGCCGCTCGTTTGTAGTTTATTGTATAACGTTTTAAATTTCATCTTAATCATGTATTTGTATTTTTTTTTATTATTTAAATTTTGTTTTGTTTGCTTTTACTTAATTCACTTTAATTTAACTTCTTACTATTTTTGATTTTTTTGTTTGTTAAATAAATGCTAAATAGTTAAAATTGTAACAAAGCTTTTATTCTGTCGGCCTTCGCATTATGTAATTACATCATTTCAGATTTTAGTATGAATCATTCTGATAAGGTAAATACCATTTAAAGTGTATCCAACAAGAGTGCGCTTGTAGTTGGCAAAGGCCAGAAGTCCTTTTAAGCTATACACCTTTAATTCTGACGTTGATTTTCCCGTATTTGAGTTTTCCAAAATCATTCACAGATTTTCGAATGTAACTGACGATCCCATCTTCACTGAGCACCGGTAATTACCACGTTTATGTTACGTATTTTCAGGCAATATATTTTTACAGCTTTTGCACGTAACAGAGGATACAGACGGCTGAAGATCGGGAATCGCAAAACGTTGTGAACACGATATCTATATATATAATATTCAAAACCCATTTCTCAAGAAAACAAAGTCTTCCGTCTACATCAATCACGAAATTGAACTCAGAACAGCCAAATAAATGAATATTGTAAACTTTATGACATTTACAAGAAATTTTTCTCACTTTCCGAGAATTTAGGGTTATGACTAAAAGTTTTATTTACGTCGTGTTCAATTATTAGTACATAATAGACCAGGTTACTATCAGAACAAAAATCGTATTTACCCTAAAGACAAATTGTATTAGTTATATTCTAATGAAAAGAATTCTGTATATTGCTTTTAAAAATTACTTTATGTTTATTTCAAAATAATTTCATCCATTATCTAACATCTCACAGTGATTCATTTTTATTACCGTTTTGATTATTCCGGTAAACTTTCGTAAACGTACTTACAAAATTATTATTATATTCTATGGTTTTATTTAAAAAAATTCTAAGCTGAATGTGTACAAGGTAAACGTTAAAACGATAAAAATCATACTATTTTATATCAAGGATTGTTTATTTTTTATAAGAATATAGAGACGCACTTTGTTTTTTGCACTAAAACGATATTTTAAAAACAGTTATTAGATAGAAGTCGTTAAAATCAACTTTTTAAAATGCATGCCAATAACATTAAATAACGCGCAATACAATTTGGCAGTTGTTTTAAACAAAACTGTTTCACTTGTTCTAGGGTAAGTCGACTTAATAAATAACCAATATTTAAAAACTATAAATTTTATTAAATAATATCTAAGACTATATGGAGACACTAGTGGATAAGTAATGCTCCTAAACAAGATGTCGTCAAATGTGAAGATCACTTGCATACTATTCGGCTTCATCCAAAGTGTAATTTAGTAATGAGATAAATTTTGATTTCAAATTTCTTTTACGCCTATCGTCTAGTTTTTTAAAGTCAGGTAGCAGAGATCGAAAAAAAAACAAGTCAGCATCATCTTCTGTATTTTGATTTTGTGTTTTTATATTTCCATCAACTATAGATGTGTTAGCATCGCTTTTTATAGAATCAATCTTAATTTTCTTGTATGTTGTTGTTGTTCCAATAGAATTAGACGATTCTTCATTTGAAAATTGATCATCATGAAATGGATCAGACTTACAAACTTCATCGGTTGTATGTATTTGTTCGAAATCAATGTAAATAACCTCAGATTGTTTGGTAGAGACTGTAGTTAATTCGCTACATGTATTATTTCTTTTTATGTAAGGAATAAGAAAAGACAAATGCTCAGCCAAATAATAAGGCTTTTTAAGTTTGCTGCGTGATCCAGATTTATGTGGTTTTAACGATCTTACAAATGCACAACGAACGTTAGTCCATCGTTCTCGGCAGTTTTGCTCTGAAATAAGAAAATTTAACTAATTTACATACATACTATATAAAAAAAGAAGATTTTTCTACTTCGAATGCAAAATTAGTTTTATTAGTGATAAAGATTTTTAATATAATACAACTACAGCTGCAACTAATATATTGGGTGTTTAGAAATTGCACGGAACTCTTTTAGTATCGTGTTTTCTAGCAAAATAAACAGAAAAACTCATATAAATACATACAAAATTAACTTATCATCGAGATATTGAGATACTAAATCATTTTGTCCTAGTTACTACGCTTACTTTTAAGACGGTATGTTTTATTTACTGGTTGCTAACCGTAACTCGTCAGTAAGTGATTTATTTACCGTTCTAGAACGGTAAGTACAGAACAAGTAACGTAACAACGCTTGGAAAACCAACTAGTTTATGCAAAAAATCCCGAGGTAGCTCAAGAATAAATAAAAACATCATTTTGACGTTTATTACGATAATGTAATACGATGAAGTAAAAATGTTACTATAAAAGAGAAATATAGCATAAGCATCATGAACATTAAGGGATCTACCGGTCTCAGAGAATATTATTTATTAAACATTATCTTCGACCGGTAAAAAGTTCTAACTCTTTCTTTAATACCTAATATACCAATGTGTAAGATAATATAAAATCAGTTTTTTTGTTCTGTGCGAATTAATACTTTAAAGAAACTTCAACGTCCTATTATCATGCGAGACACCACAAATGTGTTTACTTTTGCTAAACTAACAAACATGTTTTTAACTTATCGCAAGGTTCATAAAAATGGCTTTGGTGCTTTTCGAAGTTACCGTGAAAAATTTCCCAATCAAAAGGATATCAAATCTTAAATTGTTTGAAACAGCTCATTTTTCTCACTTTATTGCTGATGAATCAAATACAACATATGGTGACCGCTAGGTTTGTCAAAACAAACTTATAAAGTAGCTACCGCAATCTACCGGTCAAATGAACAATACAATCTTTGTCCAATACGCGTCCGTCGTAAGATTGATACCATTACTCCATTAGGATATTTTTTTTGAAAAGTAGAAAGTGTGCTGTTGTGAATAGAATTTTACTTTGCAAATAGATAACACACGGTTTAAAAAGACTAGAGAAGTTAAACCAAAGCCGGCTCAAGGTACTTTATTCGCGCAAGAGTAATTAAAATCAAAATCACCAAAAAGGAAAATGAATTAGAAACAAATAACAACGAAATCATAACATTTTATTATAACGTAGAAAAACAAATATCACAAAACTGTTATCTACAAAAAAAGATTTGCAAACTTTTTTATTGGCGAAATATTTAATAAATTTGTTGAAAACTATTTCGTGTAATAGTTCATGTTCAATTAACCTCATAGCAAATCTGACTAATTATTCATAATCCTTAACTTCAAGTAATTCTTGACCAATTTTAGGTTCAAAAATGTTCTCTCTGCTGATGCAATACTAACTGGAACTGTCAAAGCAATTAGTAGAGTACGGATATTAAGGATATTATCACTCAGAGTGCTCCTTATAATATATGATAATACTTCTCTTGGTTGATGCCCACTAGGCTTAAGCAATAAAAAAGGAAGCATCAATAGTTCTTGATAACGTTGGTAACCTTCAATGTTAGATTGGTCTCCGTCCGTTAGTGCTAATTGTAAACTGAAACAGTTTTTTAACAAGGTATTTTTATCTTTACATCGTATATAAAGTTGGAAAAAACGCTCTTCCAAGGAATTAATAGCATAGTCTAATACGTAAAAATAGAAGCTACTTCTAACAAGCTTCTTTGAGTCAAAAATTGCTTCATTATAAGATTCATAGTTAAACGAACGTTTGATTGTTCTTCGTTCTATCAGAAACTCAGTGTGAAAAGATGGTTCAACTTCCAGATTATTTGCAATTTCTTTTGCGTCAACTAATATTTCTTCAAAACCTTTATCAGTTTGCATTTCCTTAAAATGACATTTTAATTTGTCAATCATCTGACTTGCTTTTAAAATATTTGTTTTTCTTTCTAAAGACGTTGACTGATAACATTTATTCTGAAAAGCATTTTTGTGCCAAGTAATAAGGCAACAAAACAAAACTTCTGTTTGGACTATTATCGTACCTTTAAACTTGCATATTAGTCAAAGGTAATTTTAAATGTTCAAATTGTGACAAAACAGTCTCTGCCAAAAGACTTCTCCTGCAAACAACAGGAATGAATCCTTTAATACCAGGTTTTTTTCTTCGTTTACAACGGAATCTCTACAGACATTTGTTCGGTGTGACTGCCATCAGGTATACAGTCTAATATTATAAAATACGTCCACGTATTTACTTCATTCAAAATGTGCTCTTTTATGTTTAAATATAGCATTTCAATGATCTCGTTCCGGATATTTTTATCTAAGTAATAAACAAACAATTCTTTTGGGGTAGCCTTTTTTAAATGTTCAGCAATAACCATGTCGATCTATCCCACCGTACTTTAACAGTTCCAATTATTATTATTAATTATTAGTCATTCTTATAATTTTTTGAATAGAGCTTATCACTGTCACTTCGTAGCGCCAAATTCTGTGAACCAAAAAACTCGATCACCAAAACTAGTTGCTTGAGCACTTTTTTCCAGCGTTGAATTTCATTATAATGATCCTTTGGTTTCCAGAATCAATAGTTATGCCCAAACATAGTCGCTTACTAAATTCTGTCTACGACTGAAACCTTTTCGTGCGCCCTGGAGATCTTTCATGTTTTGATAAGAGTTGAGATAAATGTTCTTAACCAGAATAACCCAAATCAGTAGTTAAAGGTGACCGCATTGTACTAAAAGACAACAAAAATGACATATTTTTATAGAGTATGAGATCAATCTCCTCCAAACTCCTCTATCTGCAAGATATTAGATACAGTTAGGTATTATTGCGAATTTCATACATTATCATTATTGTTTACAACATAAAGAATAACTAATAACCAATTAACACCATACCTGTGTTACATACGTTCGTTTTGGTATTAAGTTCACGCCGAACGGTAGAGTAAACTTACAACACTTTAGTGGTGTATTATTTGTTTAAGCTATGGTGTAGTTTTAATAACACATGGTGTCATTTCATAAAAAATGGTGGCAACTATTCAATTAATTTCAGACACTTAATATTAAATTTAAAAGATCAACAATTCCTTAAGTATTATACAGCTATGGAAATAACGGTAAAAACAGAATCCCATTTGCAAAAAAAATTAGAAACCACTACAAACATTTTTTTGCATTCTATGTCCATTCCGGATAGAATCAAGAATTGGTGCTTAGTAAGACATAAAAGAGCTTAATGCTAACGAAGACTCATTTATGAATTTGTTGAAATTGACTTTGTAGTTTTAAGTACAAAAATATCGATAAAATCCTTCATAGATGACATAAACAAAATTTATCTACAACCGTCATGTAATGACTATGATTTGACACTCATTGAAATGTCATAACCTTTTTTACCGCACTAGTGCTTATTTGCATTTATTACCGGACTGGTGTGTTAATATAAATTAACGCCAGTTGCTGAAATTCAGTGACAAAGGTTTGTTACTAAGATAAAACAAGTTTTTATTGTGTGTATTTTGTATTCAATTTTTAAACTGATTATTTTTACTCAATTAATTATTATTATTATAATAGGTATACTTGTAGATAAAATGTTGTATGTAACACGTAGAATGCTATATTATTAACGCACTTATGTGATTGCACCACTTGGCCTACACCCTCGTCGTGCAATTGCGTGCGTTAATAATATCAATTTCTTACTTGTTACCTAAATAACTATTTTCAAACCTAACGTTTATAATTTAAAAAACAACATAAGTTATATTTTATAGAATTATCGCAGTTAGTGTACAGAATTAAGAAAAGTGAAACACGTTAAAGTTGCTTTTAGGCAATAAAATAATTTAAAAAATGTTGTGCACGTAGAAGCGCATTGAAATATAGTAAATCAAAAGTAAATGAGTGGATTTTATCACTACAGTTGAAGTAAAGAAATTGTGGTAATTATATTTTGGATCGGGTTATATAATAAAGCTAATTTATATTATTATTGGAAACAGTTCGCATTTACTAGGCTGGTTTTAAAGTTTATGTCACTTTTCAAACAATAACACATTTATTATAATTAATTATAATTATAATATTATATATAATTACAAACTTTGACGCCTTTTTAGAGTTATTAAAAAGATACTACGTAAAGAAAGCGTTAGGAGAAAAAACCTTTCGAATATACATATGGTGGTAATATGATCTGTTGCTTGCATAATAATAGTTTTGTTTTACATATATTACTTATTATTTAGTACCATATAAAAATTGTTGTAAATGTTAGTGACAATCTGAGCGTTAAATTCGTCAGTTTAGCACGATTTTATTTTAAATTTGATTTTCCCGCTCGACATTTGGCGTTAACTGAGACACCACCCATGTTTTAATTTTAATTTGTTCTATTATTAGAGTTACGCAATTAACGTTTATACCTTTATGTAGATTACTATTTGAAATATGACATTATACAATTGTTAATTTTTGACCAGCCATAAAATACAGTAAATATTTTGTAGAAACATTGATTACTTTACTTATTTTAAAGTTTGCAGATGTACGCATTTCAATCGCAAGTCCTTGAATGAAACCCATTTAAATGTTTATTTTTAAATTAAAGTTCCTTTTATCGCGCGTTGATAAAACAGCTGCGTCATCAGATATACAAAGTTCTGCTTCTACATGTACATGTATATATGACACAGAATGTAATCTATTCATTAAAGTATGCAAAATGTAATGCTCACTATGCTAATAAAACAATTTATAAATAATTATGCATTACCGTACCTGTGTCTTGTAATTCAGTCGCAATAGATTTCCAAGCTAACGCGGTCACGTCAGGTTTACTGTAATCTATAAGCTTGTAATTCCATAAACAGGGATGTTGATGCACTCTTTGAACGAAAGAAATTAAAAAAGACAAATCTTCTGGTTTACCACGCATGTTGTCGTATCGACATATCGTACGATACTGAAAAGAGACCGACAGAGCGTGACGCTTAATACAAGTATGTTACGATTGATGTCGTTATCGTATTGGTTTATGCTTGTTTAGTACATTTGTAAAAAAATCACGTGACGAGAGTATGCGCATATAACAGATAAAAAAACAATTTACATATACATAATGCTTTAAATTGTGTAAATGAAGAATATTCTTAAATTCTCAATGTCATTAACTCTGCTGTATAATGTCATTAAATGGGGAAAGCTACTATTTGAATCGACAGCATTACTTTTGGTATAAATCTATTGCTATAAGCCTTCTCCTGCTTCCTCAATTTTATACTTTAAGTTTAAACAGATAAGAAGTTATTTTTAAAAGATAAGTGCTGAACAAAAGTCTATCTTAGACACATTTTAGAAATGCCTCTTCTTAAAGATGCTGACTACTAAATGTAAAAAAATTAAAATAGAATGTTTTTAAGGTAAACGATTAAAAAAGGTAACAGGTTATATTATATGTTGATAAGCACGATAAAGTGCGTTCGTTGTACTTCGTGCAATAAATTTCTAATGAATAATTTCAAAGATAGTAGCTATTTAGATTTTAGTACGATAATAATTGCGTAGTATCGCATGCGTCATCAGTCACCCAAACGCAATTAGGTATAACGTTCGAGAATTAGGTAACTGTGCAGTTTGTCTATGTAAATAAACAATTGGAAATGTTAAATTGCATCTATGGTAGTTAGTTTTAAAGCTAAAAATTTTTTATATAGAATTGGAGTTTTCTTCCGTTCCGTATTGTTTCAAGTTATTTTTGTCTAAACATGCGGAATGGTATAAGTAAAAATCGAACTCCGCGCTATCGCTACACTTTGTTCAAAAACAAGAAACAACAGTACGATACAGTTATCATAGTAATTTTTACAACAGTACACGTGTACTACATTTAACTTATTTCATAACAAAGATAGAATTTGACCGCAAGTCTAAATTTTAGAAAACATTTTTTCTGTTTGAAAGGTACGGTATAAAAGTTTTTCTGTTTTCTAAAACAAAAATAAACGTACGAACAAATGAATATTTGTTTGAAATGATTTTAAAAAAAATTAATACAAAGTAAAAACATATTTACGGTTTATTTTACTATGAAAATCATTGGTCACCTTGGTCAAACCAGGTTTCGTGGTCTTATTTTATGAAAATTGTAAAATGAAATCTTAAATTGTACAAGAGGAAACATATTTTTTTTTACTTATGTTATGCATTAAAAACATATAAAAAAAATTATATCTTTTATAAGTATTATATTATATATAACTAAATAAATGATATAGTACTAAATACTAGTCAAAAATTACAAATTTTAATTTGATTTAATGATTATATCGGGCAATAAGTATTTGAATGTTAATTTTTGTTTGTTGTCTGCAAAAATATATTGATATTGTGAAAAGACTTGTTCCACACCGTGCTATACGTAGTGGGCGTAGTGGCAAATTTAAAATGCATGATATCCGTTGGTAAAAAATGTTTTTTTTTGCATGCAGCAGAGTTTGATGCAACACTTCACTTCAGCTGATGATAATACGTGTTTTTCAATAACACAATTTACTTAAACGAGGTATTACTTCCTCTTTTATTGAAATGCTTTGTTCTAAAGTAAGTCCTTTTTCTTAAAGTTTGGTTATTACATCGGATATACACGGAGAGAAATGTTTTCAGATATAATTCGTAAGACGCACAACTTATGCGTAATTTAAGCATAAAAAACAACTACTACTAGCTATTCATAAATTTATAAACCTTCGGTATAATTTGTGAATAGTCATGTTAGCATCGATGATGATTATAATTCATAAGTTATGAAGTAAACGATTTCGTTATATATGCGTAATAATCATATCTTTATGAATAATACTCACAAACAATGATCATATTAAGAATAAAAATTTAACCAGGTAATTGTAATATGTGATTTAAGTCACATCTATTATGATTATAATTCACATCCAGTAACGAAGTATTTTCATTATGTATGCTTAATAATCACAGTTTTTTATGATTAATATTCATAAACTCTAATTAAATAAAGAATAACTTTTTAAGCATCCAATCATAATATGTGATAAATAAAGTATTGTTTATTAAATGATATTCAGAATAGTGTATTAACAGTTATGAATATTAATCATAATTTCGGAGTTAATTTTACTCTTCTTATACGAAATAATCACAAGATATTTCTCATATATATTTTATAAATTAGTAAAACATATTTCGAATTTTAAAAAGATGTTTATTTTTTTACGATGATTACACAATTTTAATGCAGCTATAAGTACCCCACCATACTTTTACAACTAAATAATTTAAATAGAACACATAACACAAGAACTAATACATAACTAGTAACACATAATATCATTATATAATAATACAGATTATTATAAAAAATTAAACATTATTCAAATAAATAAAACGTAAATAATATAAACAAAACTGAAACAGAACTTGAGCAACAATTTAAAAAAATAATTTTACAAGTTGCTAACCACAAATTTTTTTTTTCTGTTGCAGTCAAGATAATTTAACAAAAACGATTTTTAATATTGAAGTTGAAGAACATGAACACAAATAATTTTTGTAATAGGTTTACTTATCATATAGGCAGCAACGTTTATCAATACTAAGATAAGAACGTCTTCCGGGTTAAGACCGTGTCAATGTCGTAACCGAAGTTGCCAACGTTTCGCCCACTTTCGTAAGGGGCTTCATCAGGGTGTGAGAGAAATCAAAGAACTCAAACAAGCAACCGAAATCTAACCAAAAGCCTCTAACGCTTTAGATAATCAACTTGTGACTAGATTCCAAACTCCAAAAAAAGTAAGAAAGAAATCGATGAACTTGAAGACAAACGACAATCTAACAAAGAACCACTACAGTTAGGATTCTAGAATCTGGCTTGGTTCACAAGTTGATTACCTAACTCTGTAGTGGTTCTTTATTAGATTTTCTTTTGCTTTTTCAGGTTTATCGTTTTCTTTCTTACCTTTTCTTAGTTTAGAATCTGGCAATTCTAAGTTGATTACCTAACTTTTGAGAAGTGTTTAGTTAGATTTCAGTTGCTTCTTTGAGTTCTTCGATTTCTCTGACGCCTATGATGAAACCCCTTACGAAAGTGAGCAAACGTTGGCAACTTCGGTTACAACATTGACACGGTCCAAACCCGGAAGACGTTCTTATCTTAGTATAGACTCCGGCCGTGGAAGCCGCTATTACAACGTTTATCAAATCCATTATTTTAAAGTAGGCATCAAAAGTTTATAGAAAATTATTGTATATATGCGTAATATTATCCGTTACCAAAGCAAACTAGATTATCGTCATCCTTACTACACATATCTGCCACTGTTCTCACTTCAGAACTAAAAAACTTCCATGTATCTCCAATGCTAACTTTCCATACCTTATTGTCTATTTTCTTACGGCCTTTAGGTTTTACAACTCTTTGCAATACTTTAGTTAAATTATAGCGACGCAAATCTAGAAATAAGAAGTATGTGTATTAGAAAATGTAAATAAACAGAAAGTGATCAAAAGTGTTTCAACTTTCAATTTAATCTAATTCGTAGCTTTAATATTAATCAAAATAGCAATAATAAACAGATAACTTTGAACATCTTGTATATCTAATTCGAATTCAAGTTAAAGTGATTCGTTACTTTGATTACTTTGGATACTATGACTACTTTGACAACTGTATGTTTTTGTGGTAATAAATACGGGTACCGGAATATAATTCCTTGAATCGTTTCGCGATAAGGATTTGATTACCTTAGACGTATGTGCATAAATGACTAGAACGTGTTGTAAAATTCTAATTTATGTAAACATTTTTGACAGTAGCTGATACCGGAGAAACTTATCATTTTAAATACAAACAGAACATATGTACCTACTTTGGATTGTTAGTATTTATTAACGTTTTTAATATTAATTTTAAGAAATGGAAATACGCACAATATATAATGTAAAATTGAGATAAACGGCAAATTAATTTGGTATACACACCTCATACAAATACATACTTTATAATGTAATATATTTTCGTTACCTACTAGTTTACGCAAGAATTATAAATTTGTATGTGAATGTGTTATAAGTACTAATATTTGTATCTTATGTATATTCGTAGAAAATAATTAATATACAAACATTAGAACTCAAAAAACAGAAATATATGACAATTTTATTACGTTTTGCTTACCTTTTTATCAGTTGATAAAATCACTTCTTTAGTTGATGCAATGCACACACTATCTGCGTGTGAAACGTTCTGCTGGTTTTGCTGATGTATCATAATATAAGAAGGTTTGCTCATAACTTAAGATAAAATTATAACTATAGTGATAACTAGTAAAATATGAAAACAATTCATAACTTTATTACATTTATAAACCATATTCATAATACATGAATACACGTAACTCATACAAATTGCACTCTTAGGAATGTTGTATGCGTATTACGCATAACATCATAATATAATTCATATTTTATAAATTTTATTAAATGTGTAATTTATGAACATACTATTCATAACTAGTGATTGCAGATTTCTCTCCGTGTATATGCTTGGATAGATAAATGTCAAATCTGTTTTAATGCCTTGGGCGTCTTCGGAGTCCAACTTATCGATAACTTCTTTGATAATAAATTACAGCTTCTGTTCAAGTCTCCCATACAGTAATAATAGGCGTAAGCAGTAACGGTATGTGGTTAATGTAGATGGTTGATACCTAGACCACCTAGACTATATGATCTATCAAAGGAATACTACTTTGCTCTAGTGTTATCTGTATTGCAAAGATCTTAAAACCGTACAACAAGAAGACGGCATCACACGCAAAGAACTCGCTACGTTTTGTAGAAATGCTGAAGAATTTAACAACTGATCAGGACGACAGACTGGTAAGCTTTGATGTGACTTCTTTATTTACAAATATGCTTACAAACGACGCAATAGGTGTAATTAGTGATGTTGGATTACCTAATGACACAACGGATCTGATAAAACTTTACCTGTCAACTACGTGTTTTTTATTCGATAAGAACAGAACATCAATTGGGAACTTACTATCACCTGTAATAGCTAATTTATTTATAGAAGCGAATAAGTGCTGGATTCGATATGTTGACGATACTTTCATCATTTGGCCACATGGAAGAAAAAAACTTTAAGACTTTTTTGAGCACATCAACAAAGAGTCAGGAAGATTACAACATGCAGTGTACAGGAAGAAAACGGTCTATTGTTGACAATATACTGTTTATACAACTAATTTATAAATATACTATTAAAGCACAATATAACATTTTATTATTTTAGAATAACATTTTTTTTAATAAAAACAGTACATTACTATTTGAACCGATTCTAATATTTATAAACAGTATTGAGAGTTAACTGACATTTGAATATAGGTGTACAAAAGGTATACTTCAAATAATTATAACTTTTGAGTGTTAGTTATTATAGTATTATAGTAGTTGCTTAGTCTATTTTGTTTATATGCCAAATAATAACGGAGAAATAATCTATAAACAAACAAAAAATAAATTTCGATAAAAACATAGGTATTCAGTTATTAGTTAGTAGCATTAGTGAGCAAGATATTTATTAGCAATGTGACGGTTCTAATAAACTAAAATCCATCCTACTCCGATGCTACTACGGGTGGTGTTGAAAACTTCCTTCTTGTGTAATAATAGCTATGCTAATTAGCCAAATTATCTGAATAATATAATGATGAGTGAAATACGATGACAGAGCCATCTCATAGTATAATCATGAATATTAGTAAGTAAATGGCTATAGAGATGGAAACGTTGATAGCTTAATTCAAATCAGTTTTGAATAAATCGTGGGCTAAATCACAACATATAAACATTGTAAGGTAACAAGAGTGAACCACTGAACGGCTGTTTCGCTGTTTTGGGACTCTCCAGCAGTGGGAAGACACTCTACTGTAATTCTATAAATGCATTGACAGTCCTATAGCTTCATATTAACAAATGAAATGATCATGATGAGTAAAATACGATGCCAGAGCCATATAAATTCACTAGTAAACTTGTACTATTAATATAGAAACAGTCCCAAGACACTACATTTTTGCTTTCAAAACTATACTATTCTGATTCATTTTCTGTTGTTAGGTATTGTGCTTTGTCGATCCTCCTACTATTAGAAAGGTTTGTTGCCTTAGATATTATTGTTTGAAGTACACTTATCCAAACGCACAATTCAAATTAATTATTGTTGTATCAAGAACCATTTGAATTCAAACTAAATTATTTCACACTTTAATTAATTCAATTAATGGAAACCACAACGGTTTGAATGAATGACTGAATAGTTTCAGATTATATTTAATTAAGTTTGTTTCAGACTTTAATCAATGAAATCGTTTTAGGAGATGATTTAATTGTATGTATAATCGAATCGCTGCACACTTCAATTTAAGACATAATTAATATTTAATAATAAGACACAAAATATTTCATTGTTTATTTCTATATTGTCTTCTTAGTGCTAGATGGACTTTGCAAGTCTCTATAATTTTATAAGTAAAGTTTTCTTAAAACTTTTAAGATAATTTCCTAATTTATGTTTGGTTTGTTCTAGCCGGTATCAATGTCTTTGTTATTATAGTTGCAAGCTATTACGGTGTACGATATTTTTTTGCCAATTATGAATATCAACAAACATTCTATCATTTACAAATACCAATAATTAATAACGTAAAGGATACTTAAATATCAATATGACAAACTACTTTGGCAATTACGATTCACTTTTTGCATATGATATTTATTATAAATAAAAGTTGGATACTAAGTACCATCATTTCTACCTGCAAGTAATCCAGGTACTTATCTATAACTGAGGTATCTATGTGCAATCCTGTCTACTATTAACTACTACTAAATGTTTAACAAAGTAGCAAGGTTCGGAAGAAACCACTTGGTGTTTTGCAACTATCGATGAATGCCAAAAGATAGTTGGTCTCATATAAATTCTTATGCAGTTCAAAAAACTGTACGATGTAATTAAATACTGACTTCTTTAAATTGATTTTTACATATTTTTATTGCAAAGTGAGTAATATTGTTATTTGGTTGATTTAATTATTTAACCAGTCCAACGTGTAAATTTTAGTAATCATTGTAAAGTTTCTAAACAGACGATTAAAACTCCTTATAACTCTTTTATAACACTGCAAAGCTAAAACTCGTTAAATTACTCTTGACGTTTCTTTCCCATCAAAAGAAAACTAGTACGCAGTGAGGTGCTTTGATTTATTCTGAGTACATTGAACTTAGTTTTTTTTTAAATATATTTACATTTACTTACAAGAAAGTTACCACTAAATACCAACGTTTACGAACATAATCTAAAATACTTAATTTACAATTCAAACTTTTTTTACGCTATACGTACCGTCGAAACTAATGCAGTAGCATCCACACAGCCTTAAATGATTTTGTTTTCAAATTTCATAATTGTGGTGGATGCAATATTTGTACAAGTTTGCTAAATTACATTTTCATAATTCATTATCCTGTAGGGAGATGATTAGTAAAACAAAATGTACTACGTTGCCTAATTGCTAATAAATATACAATGTGTTGTATTATTTGTTATTGGTAGAAAAACTTACTTCAAGAACTATGATAACGTTCGTGAGTGTCCTTGTGAATCATCGCCAACTTTCTACAGCGAGTTCCGAAGGCCAAATTAGAACATTTTTCTACTTGAAATTATATTCTATAATGGATCTTTAAAAAGTTATATGATCTCAAAGTTAAATTTAAAATGCAAAAAGATTATTTTATCTCTAAAAATTCTAAATTTGTTTTATTGATTATTATGTAGTCGGCCGATCTCATGTATGTCAAAATTTGACAATAATTTTAAGAAAATGGCATCCGTTTAACAGTATCTTCAACTTTCAACTGCTTATAAAACGAGAATATTGTTAATGGTTGATAAACAATGTTATTAAAATTCTTGAGATTGTTGTTCGAATTTTTATTACAGACGAAGTCTGTTTTACCAGAAATGGTTTTATACAGCGTGTATCGCATTAACGGGCTGTTATTTTAGCAGTTGAAATTATAGCCTAAATACATACAACAAATGTCAAAATACAAGTTCCATTTATACATTTAAAAACATCTACATTTTTAGCAAAATAAATTGTAAATTACGGACCTGTTGCATTAATGAAATCTAAAGATGTTGAAATTACGAATAAAAATAAACTATTCTAAAAAATACACATTTTTTCTTAGCAACGTACTGACACCAAAAATAAAAGCAAATACTAAATATTGTTATCGGATAAGGTGTAGTTAAATTACTGTGGTTAAATTAAGTTGCTGTTCTGTTAAGTACACTAGATAATACTAAAAAAATAACGTATTTACAAATGTTTGAATATAGACAATGTTACGTAATTCAGTCATATTTTAATTAATAAAAACACGTCAAAAATAAAATAAATATTCAAAACAATATTTATGTAACATTCGGCTACCAAACGGTTCAATTAAACTATTTCTTAAAATCTGCATTCGAAACATACGTGTTGTGGAAATTCAACACTCTATTATGTGTAAAACAATACTAATCTGAAAGTAATATTTTGGCACTAAAGCCAGGTTCTAAAACTTGGTGCAACAACTCACAAAACACGTCGCGGTTTAAAGTCAACGTCGGATAACTGTTGGACTCGTTGAATATGGTAAAGGTACAAAAAATAATTTCTTAAAACATGATGTAGCGTACTATGGAAACTTAGCGACTTATGTCTCTAGTGCTACTTTGTGACCGATCTTCTCGAACACGGCTTTCGTAGGTAGGAAAAACAACTCTAAATCTTTGCACACACGCCAAAATCGAATTTATAGAAATGCACAATAAGAAGAAAGTTTAAATCGATGATTATAAAGTACGCGTACGTTTACACGAATCACTTAGCATCAGCTGAAGAAACAATATACGATGGAAACGTGCAGGTGTATTATTTTAATGTTTCTTTATTAATGCGATTAAAAGTTTATGGTCGCTTTCTACTATTACTAATCTCGCAAAAACATAATCATGAAATTTCGACAATCCAAACCATATTGCTAATAATTATATAGTTATTTGTGTTTGATTAATTTAGGTACTCGTTAGAGCTTTAGATGCATAGCATACTAGTACCTATTGTTTTATAATAAACACGCATCCAATCCGTTTTGGCTTGCATCTACCGACACTGTTATAGACTTATTTGGATAAAAAAACTTAACACATGACCCTCTTTCAAATTATGTTTGATTCTGTGAAAAGCTTCTCTATATAATTATCATCCCATGTAAAAAACTTCCTTCTTTAACAAAACTTTTAAGCGGATGTTGTCAGGTTTAAGTCGAATAGATTTGTTAATAAGATGTCGCTACATTTGAAAATTAGTAAAATAAGATGCAGCAATAAAGAAAAAAAGCTAGAGCATTGCATACTGAAACGTTCGAGAAGTTATTTGCAAATGCAAGAACCTTCTAGAAGCTGTTATCCATCTTCTAGAAGATATACCGCAAAATAGGGAACACACGAGAAGGATTTCCTTATGTGTATATATACCGACGAAACAAATCGTAGGTCAGTTATTGCAGTAATGCGAATACAGCAGTGTTAAGAAGATTATGCAAGTTGAAATAAATAAGTCGTTAGCACGCGTGTGAGATAAACCTACAGTGAATAATCGCGTACGTGATTTTAGTGTAAACAATTGTGTGAAGCTATCCGCGGACCTTATCTTATCTTCTTGTAAGTGATATAAATTATAGTGTAAGTGTTTTTTTATTAAATATTGATAGATATAATTAGTTCCGTTAATTTAGAAGTGTACATATTTCTAGTATAAGTAAAACATCGTTTTAGTCGTTAAATAAATTAGTTTTAATAATAAAATTCGTCACAATATGTATTCACATATCAAAAATTCTTTTTTTTTTGATAAAACATGATGCATTGACATAACACTCAACTAGAGTTATTGCGAGATTTAACCTTGCAAGAAAATAATGTAGTATTACAAGTTGCTATATTTAGTAGGGATGGTGAACTGTTACTTTTTTCAGTAACAGTAACAAGTTGTTATTATTACTATGGAGTAACAGTTCCGAATAACAGTTATTTTAGTAACAGTTGTTATTGCGTAATCCGTATGATTTGAGTATATGTAGATGTAGGTACAGACATACATATCCTACCCAATATCCATGTGTTAGTCATTAATTACTATTTAAAAAAAATATTCTTGTTTCAATCTTATTTACACTCTTTTCATAGTATTTTGTTCCTGTTTCGTATGTTGCAATTACTTACACAAGGAATCTGCCCTTCGTTTGTTAGGTGGTTGTTTCACCTGTGGGAACTGTCTTATTAGAAAAAGAATGCGTTTAAATCTCATAGACCATAAATCTTCTGGGTTATTACTTGTTATTCAACAGTACGTACTAGGTTAGGTAGGAATAGTAGTATGTAGCATAGGTAATGTAAGAAAAAATACTAAAGAAGACCAAGAACGCTTTTTGTAAAGTTGTTATTAAATAACTGTTATTTTACAACGTGGGTAACAAGTTGTTATTGTTGCTTATTAATAACTGTTACAAAATAATAGTTACTGGAAAACTAGCCACCGCTAATATTTAGTAATTGTATTTGTTTAGTACAGCTAAAGGTATGTACAACTTAGTTTGTCATATACAAATGTGTACTTTTTATAAATGTCTATTTGAAACTTTCTGTTGAAAAAAATAAGGAGAAGTAAAAGCTGAGTTGAAAAGTTTAAAAGAATCATTTATTTTTATACATTCTGTTTTTATACGTTTGATTACAATTACGACTGTTTTATCACTTTTCTATTAGTGTTTGGAAAAGTTCTATGTCCATATTAGAAACACTGCTCTTTTCTAAAAAGTGTCAGAATGTTAAATTGTGCAAGAGTGAAATGACACTTATTTACCACGAGTAGTAAAATGTACAGCACTACCCAAAGTTTTTGAAGTTTCGTTACATAAGTTGCACAAGTGACACTACGAATATTTGCTGCGTAATCTGTATGATATATTTTCTTTAATTAGTTTGCATTCTTTTCGTCTGCATATCAACAAAGGTTACTACTGTAATAACCTGGAAGTACAAAAAATAAGTTGACTTTGCAGAGTATACATAATTTATCTTTCGTAAATATACAAAGATATCGTGTATAACAAGCTGTCATTATCGCAATAAAGTAATGTTTTTAACCTTATATTTTTAAACGTTTTGTCAGTTCTTGTGTGGCATAGTTTTAGACCTAATATACTTCTCTTATTAGACTTCTGCAGCTGACGTCATGGATTGAAGGTTATTTAGTTTGGTGTACAAGCAGGCAGCTGTCATATGTTATTTGGCTCAATGTCTGCTTTTTTTGTTTGTTAAAAGTGTTTTTTGTGTTTTTGAAATCGTATTCCATACTCATGGTATATTCAAAATACGTTAACAATACAGTTTGATCAAGCTTACAAAAAAAATCCTGGGTAGGCGTGTCTGGGGGGAGCGCATATCGTACAAGGTATAGTCTGATGAAAAAGAATTTGAGCGCTAACAAGCAAACTAGTAGTACTCGAGTGCATAATTGGTTGCATAAGTTAAAAAATGTTCGTATAAAGCATGAACAATCTTGATCACTGTACAAATATCTCATTTTAATCTAATCATTAATTGCAACTATAATAACCACGATTATTACGGTTTTTAATAAATCTTTTATTGAAAAATTTTCAAAACAGAAAAGTAAACATTCATTTTGGTATGAAATACAAAAAAGTGCATTATCACTTGTTTATTAAATGACAATAAATGACTAAGGTCAATAATTAATTAATTATTATTACCTAAAGATTCACTTTTACTTTCATCAGTTTCCTAATCATCCTCATCTGAATCACTATTAATTACTGTAAACGTCAAGCTTTCAACAACCTTATCAACTAAACAATCTGCTTTTCACATTTCTTCACGAACATTTGACACATGATCACATTGTTTTTCTCAATCTTCAGTTGTAATTTCAGAAAATGCATTTCGAACTAAATTTTTAATATCAATTCTTTGTTGTGCCACATTATTCATTGCGATTTTTCTTTTTATATAAATATAAATATAAATTCAATTGGATTTCAATCACAATTGTAAGGTGGTAATCTAACAACAGTATGTCCATACTCAGTTAGTAATTTATTAGCAAAATCTTGTCATATAAAACAAAATAAATTAATTATTTAAAGGACATACATGACATAACGACAAACAACACGTAAATGATTAATAATTAAATTATTTTGTTTTATATGACAAGTTTAAAATTTTATAGTTATTCTTTTTGACTCAGCGGATCGGCCTTATGAAGTGAATTCATAAGCATAAAATGTCTTAAATAAACTGAACTCGTTGTTACCGTGTATCCTAAAAGGAGAAGTTATTAGCTTGATCAAAATTTGAAGTGAAATAGTTATTATTAAGAAAAGAAATTATCTCAAATTGGAAGCAAATCAACAAAGTAGACGTAAATATGTGTAGAATTCTTAAAAATAAAATGGATTTTTTTTGTAGTCAAAGAAACATGTGTTGTTGGTTATAAAGCATCATCAAAAGAAGCAACCGAGTAACATTAATGATTAACTATCAATCAAATGTATAATTAAAGAGCATAAATACAGCGTATCCTACAAATATTTGTATAATATTTATTAAATATTTTAAATATATTTATTAAAAATTTGAATATTATAATGATATTATATACACAATTAATGAATATCATTTGTATATTCACAGAATATCTATTTGTAATATTTACTGAATATGCGCTAGTGGGACATTTATTTTTCACATAACATTCATATAACATTATTATTAGAAACTTGTATATCTTACAAACATATTTTTTTTAAGTATTCATGGAATATTTACTGAATGTGTTTTTGTTGTGTTGGTTGCTTAACATGTTTTTTTTTGTTCAGAAGTTTAGTGGTGTTGCTAACTTTTTACTGTATATGCGGTAGTTGTGCTATCTGAATTTTCTTGTTGTTTACTTTCATTGTTGTTAAATAATTGCGCATATTGTTCTGCTGGATTTCCTTCATTGTTTAATGCTAATTGTATCAGCACGTTTTCAGCCATATTGTCTTTAATTTTCTTATTAATTTTGTTTTTAACTATTGCACGTAATTTAGTCACTTCTTATTAGTATTAATTAGTTTGTCGCAGCGCCTTGTAATACCACTACGGGTAACGATATTATATTAATTAAAAAGTAGTTATTATATTATAGTATAGTACAGGCTTACAACTATTCATTCATTTCATTTCATTTTATTAGTTTTCCGTTCGTATAAGGATGCCTCCAGCGTTGTTGCCACTATTACTGGCCACGTTGCCGTTATACTCTATATACGCCAACAGCTACGACGGTACTGCTTATTTACTATGTACGTTCCTTTATCTCAACAATATCTTATAATAGTGACATATACACTACGAGGCTTATTGCATTAGAAGTATGAAGTCCATTTGAACTTTTTTTAGTTTACTTCTGACGTTTTCCTGTATTATAATTTTTTCTATTATTCTGGATTGTTGTTTACTTATTCCGATTTAATATATTATTACCATCATAGTTATCTAGTTTAGATTTATTTCCTTACTGGTAGAATAGAAAACATAATATAAATAATCCTTGTTTACCATATTTGCATAATATCGTAGTAATACCGTTGTACTACCTACGTATTAACGTGTATTAAACCTGTTTTGATGTTGGGTGTATACTCTTTAATCAAATAAAGACAACTAGCGGATGATAATATTTATTATAACTGATTTCATACCATGCTATTAACAGATACATAATCGATACTTAGACAAACAATAAAAAATAATCAATCCATCATGATACATAAACAGTTTTCACTTTATTGATATACCTATTCTATCTTGACGTTTAACATATGTACGAACGTATTTTAAATATAAGCGATACCTTATAATGAGTAATACTGATTGTTATATATGGTTAGGTTAACTAAATGTATAGTACTCGTATAAAGAATACATAAAAGGAGAACACTAATAATTAGAACTTGGAGAAGAATGATACATTATTCAAAATGCTTTGCATTGTTTTATCAAATCAAATAAAAAAAATAGCAACGTTTTTTTTAAATACATATAAGATTTAACAATTTAACTAGCATATACATACTTATTTACGTTTTAAAAATAATTGTATATTTTATAAATACTCTCAGACGCTGTCACATTGTGATTATATTAATAAAAATGCATACTATTAATTTTCTAAACGTCTTACTAAAGGATTCTCAAGATAATGAATAAAAAAGGGACGACTTCTTTTTAAAAATCAGAAAAACCATGTATTGTGCAGTTTGAAACTTCAATACGTAAACGATGTAGAAAGTTAACATCTTCTAAGGTGCTAAAAAAGAAAAGACGTTTATCTATAACTTTACGCTAGTTTGCCAAAGAGTAAAATATAATGTAATAGATGTTACTTCTTCTCAAATTTTGTTTACCAAACAGAATATTCCTAATTAGTATACAGTTAGAAAAAAATATGTTTTAATATTTTGCAGAATCTTGAAGAAACTAAGAAAAAAGTCTCTGAACGAAGCTACTGACGTAGTACAACGATGCGTAAAAAGAAAAAAAAGTTGTGTTTGTTAATAAATAATAAGAAGTGTTTGTTCTTGTGTTTAATTAATTTATTTTCAATGTTAATTGAATTGTATAGTTATGTTCATAGTGCAGTCCAAGACAGACCACGAAATCTACATTTCTTGTCTGTTATTAACTATCGCACAAGTTGATAAAACTATAAAGTTTTAAAGACCAGAAAGCGTTTGCAATTAGCATAGAAATAGCTAAAATGTTGAAATTTTATTATACAATTACTTGAAAGCTTGCTAATTTTCCATTTAACCTAATGAATTGACTTTATCAAGTAACGATGACAAAAGAAAAAAAAGTGTTTCAAAGATTATCCTTTCCTAACACTTAGAAAACTGGTACAAAAGTTGATATTTTGATATTATAGTTCTATCAAGAAAAAGAAATTTCTATTCAAAGTCTGTATACATCGCTCCATTATGTTATTAGAACAGTAGATAATATTAGAATTATATCATTAAGTGGCAAATTATTTGGTAAAGTTTGCAGTAGCGTACCAACGGGGGAAGTAATGTAGGGGATAGATTCTTCCCCAAAACAAAAAAATTAGTAGGTTAAATAAACTTTTTAACTTTTTTTTTGTCACAAGTACCAGAGCAATCTCTAATTACTGAGCTAAATAAAAGTATTTGTTTAGATTAAATAAGAATAAGATTTAAAATCAAGCATTAGCAGCTTTAGAATGTTGAGATCAGATTGTATTTTTTAATATTTACAAATCAATTAACATTTTATGTAGGTACTTGTTATGTATTGAATACAACACTACATAGTACTTTTTCTGTGTTTAAAAAGTTAAAATTTGAGATCACTTAATAGTTCAACATTCATAACTTGGTTATTCAAACTTAACAACAGTTAGTCACAAAAAACTCATTTCAGACAAGTTTAAATGGTTTGAATTTTTTTATAATTTATAGAGAACTTACTTATTTTTAAAAAATTATCAAAAATGTACCTGCCTCACTTAAAACAGGAGTAACAAGAAACTACAATTCCACAATGACTTTTAACATTAGTAATGAAAACCGTATTCAAGAAGACAAACTGGATTGAGAAAGAAATAAATATTGTTATATTCTTGACATTCGAGAATCTTCGAAAAAATTTAAGAATACAACAGAATATCCTAGTCGAAGCAAAAGTATAAAAAGTAAACTCAAGAAATCGATTTTAGTAGGTAATAAGAAAAACGCTCTAGCATTAAATTAATATATAAATGCATGTTGTAATCTTATCACACACAGTATTTATTTAAATATATAGTTATAGTAATATATAAATTATAGCGATTATTTTAGACATAAGAGTATCACCTTGAAACATTATTAATTTTTTAGGGTTAATGATGTATGTATTTATTAAGTTATAATCTACAAGCTTTCGAACTTGAGCTAAGTTCTTTGTCAGGCAGTATAAATTCAATTGACAATTACTAAACTAAAACTAAAAACAATGAATCGTAAGAAAACTAGATGATTGACGTAAGATTGTTTAACTACAGCATTTGCGTGAAGGTTTAAAGGAAAACCACCATAAAACTTCTAGAAATAACAGTTGTCAAATGGTTGTAACCATTGTCTTTGTTGAAATTGTTGAAAAATTTAATAATTTCAATTATTTTTCTAATCTTTCTTGATATCAAGTTTTTAGTTTTTGAAAGTGTTTAAATTTTGTCAAAGGTTATATTATATAGAGTGTAAATCTGTTAATTATATAGTGCATTGTATTGTGTTTTAGTAAAATTAGTTATATTTATTATCGTGTAAAATAATTCAAATAAATTAAGTTTTAAGTTCACAGTAAAATTAAATAGAAAACAATTAACTAACTTAAGATACGCTGACAACACATCATAGAAGACCTAAAATCGTGTTAGAATACGAGAAGAAAGAATCGAAAAAACTTGGACAAAAAATATAGTTAAATAAAACCAAAATAATGTATACAACATTTAAAAGATTTGAATACTTCAACAAGCAATGGATAGAGCCATGTTGAGGCAATTAGATGGAATTTCAAGATCGTATATTAGAGACCATATCAGTATAAAATTGAAGAGGAAAGGAAAGGGAAGAAAACTACTGGATTGAAAATGGATTCAACTAGCGCAAGACTGTAAACGCTGGAAAGAAACTATATATAGAAATGAATTTAAAGAGAACGGTAAAAAAAAATACCAAGTCATTATAAAAAATGATTTTATTATTTAATCAAAACAATTTAATACCGAAATACCTACCTAAGCAATGAGATGTTGTAAATATTATTAAAATACTTATAAGGTTTAACGTATCATATATGTTTCGGTTGCCCGACTACAGTTTTTCATAGTTCTTTGAACTGTCTGTCTACTATATAGCAAGCGCGGTTTTAAAAGGGGGGGCTGGGGAGACTATGCCCCCCCCCCCGACATTGAAAATAATACTGAAGTTTTTCTCACTTTGTATGTAATACATTCGCTTTTTTTAATAGTTGTATAATTTATGATGCTTTATCGCTTGCAAGTAAAATCTTGGCGCATAACGAAGTGTTATTCAATTTTATATTAACGTCATATTCAATATTTTATTGTTTAAAAATGTGATGAGCACCCCCCCCCCGCTTTAAAATGATGGAGCCCCCACCGAAATAAACTGCTGGAGCCGCGCCTGCTGTATAGTTACATATATTCCATGTCAAAACACTTTAAAATTCTAAAACCATTTTATATATTTCAAAATATTTAAAAAAAAACTTTAAATAACCATTGTAAAGAGTTAAACTAACTCCCCGCCCTTCTTGCTTTGGTTTTATTTTGATTACAGTTAATCCCTCTTCATGACGTTAATAAAGATTTCAATATTTAGTTGCACACAAAAGGTGTTGACTTTAAAAACACATATATTTAAAACGCTTTTGTAGCTTGTTTGATTTAGTACTAGATTTCGTTGAAAACTTAGATAGAGAACTACATATCTATTTGTGTACATTCAAAAATGAAATCGCGTTTTTGACCGACTTGGATCAAATATTTAATGAAGTAGATACACAGTTGACAGGTGATGATTTCAATAGTTATAGCTGCTTTTGTAAAAAAATCTTTTTTTCACATGCTGTTTTTAAAATTATTGTAATCCTAAATTCAAGAAAAATACTTGTTTTTGTCGTAACCTTTTACCTTGAAATTACAAAACCAGTTTTTTTGTGTACATAGCGTATTTGTATAATAAATGAACTATTAAGCCTTAAAAGATATTAAATGTGATATGTTTGTTAGTGATTATACCTACAAATATACTGTATTTTCTTAAAATGACTTTTAGTACCTTTAACACTCGTATTTTTGTATAAACGCATTACTACTTAATATAAAATTTATACTTAAAGTCAATTTATTTATCTTTAGAATAAACAAAATGAATTGTTACATATTTGCGATTGTAAATTAATAATAAAACAAACTTTAGAACTTTTTTGGAGGGTCATTGAATATTGTCTGTAGACATGTGGAGAAAACCCGGTGTATTTTTTAGTTATCCAGAGGAAAATATTTAAGTATAATTTCTAGTAAGAATTATAATTACTACTAAATTACTAAACAATAGATGTTGCAAAATCTTATCTACATGCCTTTAAACAGTATAAAACTATTTTACATTAAATGAAGGTAAGTCCTGACATGTACAAAAAGTAAAACGTGAAAACACGTATCAATATTAAATGTATTTCAAATAATTATTTTGTTAAGATTGTAAACTACAGCAAAAATAAAAAAAACCTTAAAGCTAATAAAAGTAGGTTGCTGAAATTAAATATAATTTTATAAATATTCGGATGAGAATAAAAACTCTACAAAAGGAAAATTTTAATAAAAAATTTAAGTCAATATAAAAAACAAAGAAAGAACTTTTACAGGTAAAATATTTTAATTTTTTTACTAAGAACAGCGAAATTATATTTGGTTAGCGGAGAGCTTTTATTAATACAAAGCTAACGACATTACTTAAAAACATTAAACAAATTTAGAAATATAGTAACAAATAATTCTGTATTTATTCACATAAATTTGACCTGCAAAACAAACTAGAATGTTGTATAAAGAAATTTGTTTGAAAATATAAGCGCATGAGCAACCTGTAGATAGGTCTTATATAAACTTTTCCGTAATTGGAAAAATTTCCAGTTTCATTTGCGCTTCATTTGAAAATGAATGAAGTAGTGTTTTCTTGTAAAAACTAAAAATATGGATAAAAAAATTATTGTTTCATGTTTAATTATATTTTTAGTTATTCATGTAAATGTGATACGTTCCGATATAGATGAACCTTTCACGGTGCAAGACCAGATAGGTATGTTGTCTTTATTTAGTAACGAAAGTTTTGAAACTTATTTTTTAATTTGTATTACTGTAGACTATGAATTGCCTTCTTATATTAAGTACATTTTTTACAAATTTAAAAAAATATGTGATATTTACTTTATAAGTTTGTTCTTATAATTTTAATACTGTCTATATAATTTATTAACGTTGTACATCAAATAAAGTTTATCCTAAAGTGTTTGACTGTTTCGTATGCTTTTAATTTTTAAAAGTAATAGTTTATTAATTTTTAATTTAATTTACAAAACTTTATGTTATCCAAACACAATAAGTACGAAACATAAACAATACAAAATAATATTTTTATATTTTTTATATAATAAGGAGGTTAAAGCTGTTTTTTGAAAATTATTTTTAATTAATATTATTTTTATATATAAAACAGCATTTTTGTTAAAAAAAACATTTTTTTTATTTTAAAATCTTTTTTGGCGATGTTTCGCTTAGCATGTAAGCTTTTTCAAACCGTGATTGTACATTGTTCAAAATTTTATAATATTGTGTTTGTCATTTGATTAAAATGTTATTTTTATAAATATTTTTATTGCTTAGTTTTGGGTATAATAATTAGCATCTTCTTACTTTAATTATAAATAACATAGTTGAATATAAATTTTAAGTTTTTAATGTTCCTTTATTGAAAAATTTGTCAAATGTGACATTACCAAAAAAGATTTTAAAATAAAAAAGAAATGTTTTTTTAACAAAAATGCTGTTTTATATATAAAAATCTTCAAAAATAATATTCATTAAAAATATTTTTATACTTTATTTATTAATTATTTATTCGTTCTATTACTATAACATGGATAATTAATAGTTGATCTGTCTAACAAGTACTATTTTGTTTTATTTTGGTTTTAATATAAAACAAGCGTTATTTACTGGTTACTCATTTTTCTCATACTAAGTGATTTTTTTAATTTTTGATTTATAAGTGTTTTCCGAATTTGGTGATGCACTCGTAGGCATATTTGAATTAGTTGATCAAACTTTTTCCGAAATATTGCAATATAAAGCGCGATACATGCTTTAAATTAAATCGATTGTTGTTTTTGTTGATAAATAAGGATCCGTCAAATATAGTTTTGTACTATAACGTTCAATAACTCAATAAAACACAATTATTACAAAAGCTAAAAAAATATGTTTGCTGTGATACAGCACTTACAGAAATCAGTAAGTTTTTAGGTTGTGTCGCTCAAGCAAAAAATTTTCAGAACAGTAATTTTCAGTAATATGTAATTTTAAAAGATTAAACTTAAGTTCAAATCAATGTAAATAATTAAATGTATACAGATTATTTAAATTACCTACTTAATTAATTACTACCCAAAATACTGCAAATACCGTTGATCAATAAAAAATATTGCAAATTCGTTTTTGTTTACACTATTTAACAAAAACTGATTAAATGTTTTTTGTACATCGTTCTAATTGTTTACATTTTGTTTCTGTTATTTCCATATTTGTTTTTATGCTATTTAAATGATGATTCCAAAAAGTAATTTTATCAATAAACTTGATAGCAAAATAACTAAAACATGACCCTTGAACAACAAACTCAGATACAGACAACATTGTCTTCGACTGGTAGAGCCCTTAATGTTCGTGAAGATTATGCTATGTTTTGCACAATAAAATCATTTTTCTTTAGTCTTATTACATTATCTTAATAAACGTCAAAATGAGGTTTTTATTTATTTTTTGTTATTTAAGGATTTTTTATTTTTTGCTTAAACTAGTTAGGTTGTCACAGTGTCATAATTGTTGACATATAATTTGTCGGTCGCATTCGCGACTGAACGTTACTTGTCCTGTACTTACCCTTCTTAAAACTTTATTCTTAAGTACCTAAGAATTTTTTGTTTAAACTAGTTGGTTTTCCTAACGTTGTTACAGTACTTGTTCTGCTAGTAAATAAATCACTTACCGACAAGTAACGCCTAACAACTAGTAAATTATACATACTGTCTTAAAAACAAGCGTAGTAACTTGAAGAAAATGATCTAATAATGCAAAAAGTATTTTTTTCTACGACACATTGTATGTTTATTTCAGATTAGGCAACGTTGTGCATTGTGTTTGTCTAATTTCATTTTTGTACAGGTCAAAATCATTACAGTACAGGATAATAAATTATAAAAAAATAAGTCTAAGGTAATTAGAATCAATCAAAGCACCTAATTTGCCACTTCACTATTAGTTTCCTCGCATATTTTTCTTTTGGTGGGAAAGAAACGTAAACAGAAATTTATCAGACTTTTGCTTGTGTAGTGTTATAAAATAGTATGATTATAAAGATTTTTAATTGGCTGTTTAAAAACGTTCTAACCAAATCCATCAAATAACAAAATCCTTAAATTTACAATAACATGTTCAGATTAACTTAAAAAAACTGTATGTATTAACATCGATCAGTTTAAACTGAGCGACATTTCACAAAAGAACAATTATTTGTTGGCATTCATCAATAGTTGAACATCACCAAGATGCTTCTTCGGAATATGCCTAATATCTGTACGTTATTATTTTGCTTATGTTAATGCAGTTATCATAAGTATTTGTATATACTTTTACTATTTTTATTAACTTAGTAAGAAGCTAGAGAAGATTAAGTATATTATAAAAATGGAGAAATTAATCACAAATAATTTGTACATTACGTTATAGCAAATATAAAAACAATACATTGTTAAGGTGTTATGTTATAAGACTGATGGTGCAAATTCTATGTTTATACATTGAAAAAAATATTTAAATAAATATAAGCGGAAGAATTTAATCAGTTATTATTTAAATAGGCAACCAAGTTTACCTTTTCTCTAAAGCACCATTTTTTCACATTTTTTCAAGTAAGATTGCTAAGGTACAATACATTTGTTTTGTTAACAATTTTCTTTTATCATAGCATTCCTGTATTTATACTAAATTATTAGTAGATTTTCTTAGAATACAAGGTTTTTTTTATGTAACAAGCGTCGAAAAAAAGCATAAAGCATAAACAAAGCTAAATAGACGCGAGGCCGCAGACAACGGTGCATAAAAGTGAGTAAAAGTGAGTTATGTTATAAGAGTTTCAACGTGAGTAACATACATTATTCTTTGTCTTGTTTTTTGTAATACTATTAAAAAAATTTAAAAAAATACATAATAACTGACTTTCAAAGCATAATTTTACGTAAATTTCGATTTATCCCATCAAATAAGATAAATTATTTTTTGTACCTTTCTTTGTAAAATTTTTGAGAAAATTTTAAATACACTTAATAATTTATTTTCAAACCATAGTTTTACGTATATTAAGATTTATTGCTTACCCGTTTTAGAGTTCTTTTGTCATTACGTAACTACACTAACAAACGGATATTGTTTGCAAAGAAGATAGCACAAAACAGTAATTTATGTAACAAGCGTCAAAAGTGGAACATAGCGGAACGAACGTTAACACATTGCGTGCCATGGCATTCATATATGAATGACAGTGACTTTTCCCGGAGGCCGCGTCATTCATATATGAATGACAGTACTTAAACCGTTTAATTCCGTGGCATTCATAAATAGATGACAGAGACATACAGTTTATACGGGATAATGAAAGTGTGGCCTCTAAGGAACATTTTGCCATACTTGGTTCTGAAAATAACGGAAAGATAAGAAGTTGGGACATCAAAATGCGCATATTATAAAATAATAAAATAACAAAATTTTTATTCTAAATATAAAATAAGGTAAAATCTATTTATGCTTAATGTTAAAACACGACAAACAAAGTTGAGGCTGTCCAGAACACTTGTCACAATATGTGTACACCATTTTTGCCCGACGTCTGGCTTCTGCTCGACCGGCTTCTTCTTGAATTTTGTAATAACAAGAAGAACATTTTCTTCTTAGCTTTTTCCCGCTTTCATTAATTCTGTTTGATAGATGGTGATAAGTAGTATTGGTATTCCTCCTATTAGTAGTATTGGTACTCCTTGGTATTGGTGTTGTCTTTGGTGTTTCATGCTGTCCTTCTTCGGGCATATCTAACAATGCTGATGCTATATCCTTTCGAAATTTAAGTATACTTATTTTCTTTTTTGTTGCATGTTTATACAACACCCAAGCGTTAACAATGGCTGTTCCCAATAGGAGTTCCATGGCGAGTTTTCTGTACCACTTGACGCATTTTCTAAGCGTTGTAGCATAGGAGGTCATTTGGTCAAACAAGTCTATTCTCGCCTTTGCTTGATTGTAAGCTAGAACAGCGATTGGCTTTTCCCTTGCACGTTTATTAGTTTTTTGCTTCGTTTCCTTTCTAGTAGAGACATCTGGCTCAATTTCATTATTGGAGTTTTGTGACGACGTGTCATCTGTAGTGTTCTGGAGTGACGAAGGTGGTATCTGATTCGCCGTAGAAGTGGATGGTTGTGCAACATCGTCATTAATATAAGGCTTAGCTTGATTTTTCACTGGTTTCAAGATTGGGGCGTGTTTTGTGGACAATATCCTAACATCTCGGATGTCTTTCCACTTGAGGAGCACAATACCATTTTGGTCCTCCCTAGATATTACATCCCACCTTTTAATTTTAGCATTCAGAACTTCCTTGGGCATGTTCTTTTTTGACGCTCGAACTGTTCCGACAAGATGCGTTTGACTATTTAGTAACGCATTCGCTAACTCATAGCTAGTGTAGAAATTATCTACATATAGAGTGCGACCTTCATTTAAAAGTTGAGCACACAGTTCAAGACAGACATTTTTAGCCAATCCAACTTCACGTTGTCCTGAGGCCGATTTGCCAGAATATATATGGAAAGCCCAAGTATACCCATCTGAGGAGCACATTTTGAACAATTTGATGCCATACCGATGAGCTTTGTTGGGTATATATTGTCTGAATATCAGACGGCCTCTCCAGGGTACAAAGGTTTCGTCAACAACAATTTCTTCGCCAGGGCAGAAGAGTTCTTGGCATTTCCTTTGGAGTAGATCAACTAGAGGCTGAATTTTACCGGTACGGTGCCCTTGTTGAATGGTTTCATTATTGTTAAAATGTAGCATGCTCAACAACATCTGAAAACGATTTTTGGACATAGTTGAACGTGGAATATCGAGTTTGTAAATTCCTTTACTTGCCCAATAATCTGGCAAGTTGTTTAGCCTTACCAAACCCATCCATAATGAAAGACCTAGAAATTTCTTCATTTCTACGACATCAGTAGGTACCCACTTGTTCATACGAGAATATTTTTTTAGCGGTTTTGATACTAATGTTTGTTGTGCAAACCTATTGGTCTCGGTAACAAGTAAATCTATTACTTCCTCATCCACAATTAGGGAAAATGCCGCAAATGAAGAAATGTCAGCTGGTAAATCGACCTGGAGCCCTTGGCGGCCAGTGAAAGGAAATACTTTATGCCTGCCTACATATTCAGTCCAACTAGAATTCAATAGCAATATATCTTCATCTGCTAGGGTCTCATTCTCTTCTTCATCTTCTGCAATTTCTTCCAAAACCATTTCTCGAAGAACATTTTGGGTATCATCATTGTCAGTGTATTCCTCATCAGCTGAGGATTCTTCCCATTCTGGATCCATCACAGAATCATCGGAGTCAAAGTCTGAAGCATTCTGTTCATTCTCTAAATCTATTGCGTCTGCAATATTTTGCAACTCCGCCTCGGATAACACTTTTCTCCGTTTTGAAATTGTTTATAGCTCAGTGGACACCTCAAAAATCTTAGTTACGGATCAATATACACTTCTACACTAACACTTTACAACTTAAAATGTGAAACAAAAGAGAACTATACAAAAAAAACTGAAAACAGCTGTCATACACATTTGAATGACGTGGCCTCCTAATGAAAAATGTTAGGAAACTTTCCCAGGGGGCCACGTCATTCATTTATGAATGACACTAAAAAACTTACAAAATCAATTCAAAATTCAAAAATCAATAAAAAGACATATATCTAGCCGCTTTTCATGCTTAAAATTGCATGTTTTAAAGAAAAAATGTGCTTGGCCCCTGGAGGTATTCTTCTGAATATGGCTTGGCACGCAATGTGTTAATACAGCTCAAAACCGCAATCCGAGCGCTGCATAAGATTTAATTATGTTGTGAGACTTTGTCTTTGTCTTTTGTAAAATTTTTGAGAAAGTTTAAAAAAGAGCCGTATAATAATTGACTTTCAAAATATTGTTTTAGGTAAATTTTGGTTTATCCCTTAACCGCTCTATAACTTTTTTCTTTGTTATTACGTAACCACACTAACCAACGAATATTAACAATTGCGAAAAGGACAGCACAAAACCGTTATTTATGTAACTTCAACATTGCATCAACGTTAACACACAATTATACAATTCAAAATGAAAACAGTTTTCCAAATATTACATTACAAAATTGTACAAATATAGTCTTTAATACTGTAAACAACAAACAAAATTGTTAACATTTGTATATTACCAATTGTTATTCTGTCATAAAACTCTGCCAATTGATTTAGCCTAAAACATTAAAAAAAACTATTTATTCTACAAATTCAAATAAACATACCTAAATATTTTTTATTTTTTCAATTATTTTATTTTATTTCTTAAATATGATTACCATAATACTGCGATACGTTTAGTTCTGTTAACATTTTCTTTGATCGTAACATTTAGTCTGTATTTAAACTTAATTTACTTATTTTGTTGGTATACTTATACCATATAATTCCTTTAGTTTTTTAAACAAAATGTTAAGTAATTATATGGAAAACACCATTCACTTTCTTCTTCACGAAAAGTTATATACACTGCTTTGTTCGTAAAACTTTATCCTTAATAATAATTGTTGAATATAATTTATCTTGAAACATTTACGGAATTACCTTATTTACTTTATGAACCTTGTTGATCTATAAGTCTGATCTACAGTTTATTTAATTGCAGTTACTAAGCAAGACGTTCACGTACCAACTATTTATCGAAAGAACTTGGAATTGTTAACAATTCAGACTTCGGCATGAATCAATGAGGTCTAATATAATAACTACTGAAGGCACCACTCCGGATCGGTTTTATTTCGTGTTTCTCGGCAATGCCATTTAAAAATTTTATTCACCCAATTCTAGAGACGTTTGGCCACGTGTCACATGAGTAGAAAATTATTTGTTTAAATAATCAATATATATTTTGAATTTCGATTGAAAACTTACTCCAAAACTAAATGTTGACATCATTTTAAGGTAGTAGTTCCATTACATTTAAGTAAACTAAATTAGTTTTATTAAAAAATGCATAATTTTTTATTTTTTATATGTATTTTTAATTTAAGAAATATATCAATTGTGTTCATACAACCTTTTACTTTTACCCAACTTCTACCTTTCAAATGTGGTCGACTTTATGCGTTTTTGCCCAAAAGCAGTGGGGATAAACGATTAAACGATTAAACGATTAAACGACTCGTTTGCATGTACGACGAGGTTTATCAAGTTACTATAAAGGTGTAGTAAAAAGAAATCGTAGTTAGAATGATACGATTTAGGTCAAATATGAACCGTTCGACAACTTGTTACTATTTTGAAGGTAATTTTATTATGCTTCTCTCATAAAAGCCCTCGTCCATATTGGCAAAAAATGGAAACAGTCGATTTTCACAAACCTCTATTAAAGCGAATTTTTCATCAGCAAAATTGTTTGCCATGGACTGGAACAGATGGTAATCAGTTGGTGCTAGGTCCGGACTATAAGGTAGATGCATAAGCCCGTTTCAACCAAGCTCCCAGAACTCCTGGCAAGTCACTATCTATGTGTGTAGACTAGCGTTGTCCTGATGAAACACAATTCTTCTCCTGTCAGTCAAAGCTGGCCGCTTCTGGGCGATTGCTTTTATCAGACGGTCCAATTGTTGACAGTACCGTTCCGAGTTAAGAGTTTTGCGGTAAGGGAGCAGCTTATAGTAGATGATTCTCTGCCAAACACAGAGTAAAACCTTTCTGGTCGTCAATCCTGCTATTCCACTACAACCGTTTTCGCTTGACATTGTCGTAAGTGATCCACTTTTTATGACCAGTTACCAACGGTTTTAGAAATTGGTCAATTTTGTTGCGATTCAGCAGCGATTTGTAGATGGAAATTCGGTCCATGAGGTTTTTTGCGTTAACTTGTGTGGCACCCATACATAGAGCTTTTTTTTGTATCCAGCTATATTCAAATGGTTTCGAACGGTTTTTTGTGCAATCTTTAGCTGTTGGGCAATCGAAACAGTGCTTACATGACGGTCAAACTCGACAATGTTTATGATTTAATCGACAATTAACCTTTAGTGCATGGTGCATCTCTGACATCGAAATTATTGGAATGGTCGAAAGCAAAATAAACACTATTCACATTTTTAGCCGCCTGGCTTGCGTTTTTGCCTTTATCGAAGAAAAACTGTTAAATGTAGCGTATTTTCTCTGTGCTAGTGTCCATCTTCGTTGCACGCTCAAACAAAACTAAAACAATTTATCACAAAACTGTCACAAAAAATTTTTTTAGTACGGAATCTCATCTTTCTAACTCTATCTGGTGGAACCCGATCGGACTTATACAACGTCATATACAGATAACTAAAGCCAATATTATACCTCATTGGCATGAATAGATTTTTTACTGGTTGCAGAAGCAAAATGTTATGAATAATTGATATTTATCAAATTAATCCGGTTCATTCATATCAAGTTTTACTTTAATAAAAAAAAGTAGTAAATAATTTGAAGTTAAATAACTTTACATGTATTTAAAACATGTAAATTATACTCACGTTTTTCTCAATACATATGAATACTTGAAAGTCAAGAAAAATTAATAATACCGGACCGGTTAACCACAATCTACTTAAAACTTGTAATATAAACGCACACAAATTGAAATAAGGTAAATACAAATGTTTGATATATAATTTCTTAAGGGTTGTATTTAGTTAGGACGTCTTGCACCGTGAAATAGTGAAACGCTAATCAGGATATCTCACTTTGTAGCAGTATGATTAAAAAACTAATTTAAGGTTTATTTAAAACAATCTTTTCTCTAACGGGCTAAATCGCGAAAAGCGTTTTTTTTTAATAAATGTGGATGATATCACGTTACAAATAAAACATAAGTTTTAATTGATACTGCCAACGGAATTTATTTTTATAAGTTTTTATTCTTTTACCCCGTTACATACATGTATTTTACTGACCTACATGCATCGATGTATCGTTACATTCTACATGGTGACGAATTAATTGAGTTAGCGATTAAAAAATGTTCTATTAATTTTGTTAAAATTTGGTGCAAATATAGGCAACCCATTAAACAGAGACATGTACCGGCAACCACCCGTTGTTAAACAATAATCGGATTACTAACAAAAGGATTATAATTGTTTGTAAACTGCAGGTAGAAAACTACTTAAGTTGCTAACACATTTATTTATTCAAATCAAACTAATAATACACCAAGTACGGTTCTTAGAGTAATCAATTTGATTAGAATATTGAAATCGATTTATAACAAATAATAATAAAATTGCTTAAAGATATTTATTCACGACATATTAGCTAACAGTGTTAATAGTAATAACGAGAAAAAGTTAAAACAAATAATACATCAGTCCAAAATATAAAATAATAAATAGGTACAAACATACTGTTGCAAGCGCATAAATAAACAATCTTACAAATAAACGTAAACTAATAATAATAATCAACTATGTGTAAATAATAATAAGTCAGCATGTTTATTATTTATGCATATAAATTAATTTACAAAAGGAGGAAGAAAGTAACAACTTTTACAGATACATGTACACCCCTGACATTTAATTTCAGAAGATATAGTTTCTTCCACGTACATCAATTTAAAAATGTCTCTCGGATAGGTAGCTGTCGTGATTGTCTTGAATCCAAAATTTCGGGTAACAATGCCATATAATAAAATTGTTCAAGCTTCGGAAGCATTTTTTTCTCCCAAAACAAAGTATCGATTTTAATCTTTTCCACTGAAATGCCAGTAGGAGTCCAAATAACAAAATAGCAAATGTCTTTTTTCGCGATATTTAATTGCCCTTGGATTTGGTACATATAGTTGTCATTTTGTTTTAATTTTAATTCGCTTTCCTCTATTCGACAAAATTTGATTTTATTATTTAAAACGGCTTCTATCGGAGTATACATTCTTGCACTATACGGGCATTTGATTTCTATAATCGCATTCTCACCTACTACTCCGTCTGGAGATGCTGCCAAAAATAGGTAAGCTTCATCTACAAATAAACCGCAAGGATTAACATTTATATTCGTGACCTCTTGAAAATCGTTTATGGCCCGATGCTCATTTTCTTTTCCATATTTTGTAGCAGCATTTCCTGTAAACTGTTGGTATAACAAATGTTTTATTACATTTGCACAAGAAGTTGTACTGCGCAATTTACAAATGCGGCCAAAATTTGACGCTGTCAATCTTTTCCGCCGCTCTTCGTACCACCGATTGCTTCGGTGTTGACCAATAGTTTCATTCAAAATTTCTTCTCGTCTCAAAGACAATTCTTCTACGAATTTTTGCGCGGCTTTGTTTAATTGTTCTTCTAGCATATCCGGCGTTGGTTCAGCTGCATCCGGTCCATAATCAGCATCTGCGATTCCAGAGTACTTAGTACGGTAACGTATTGCTTTTTGATTCCGAAGCAATTGCTTTCGCTTTTGTTTTTCGCAAAATAACTTTGTATACTTTCCGGGCGTACTATTGGCTGTAGTTTGCACGATTTCGTGGAGCGTACCTACTTCATTATGCGCCACTACAGCAGCTTCACACCTAGTTTGATAACCACGACGAAAAGCAAAATTCACGCGTTTACCACCAACAAATTTCGCAACGTAAGAATTGTAAAGTTCTGCAGAATTGTTGGTAACATCATATATTAAACTTTTCGAATGGTAAGCTACACGACGTACTGCAGTCATTATTTCTTGAAATAAACCGCTTTCTTCTAAATCCGGAACCATATTTTTTTCGCTTTTAGCACCGGTACAAAAATAACCGCGCTGTTTACATCCCGTATGATCACCAAAGATGTGCTTTGGTCCATTTAAAAAATCAAGTTCTAGTTCTTTAATCTTTATATCTATAGTCACATCTTGGCTTTTTCTAAATTGAATCGCTTTAGTAACTGCACTACGAAACCTGATAATATTTTTTGAGATAATGTCTTTTAATTCGTTGTTCTTAATTTTTGGTTTTTTGACAACTTCTCGTAGTTTATTTATGTAATTACGCAAAATATGATTTTTGCATTCAATTTTTTGTATTACAAGAGAAGGGCCATAAGGCATCGACTCCACAAGTTTTCGATGCACGCTGCTGTCGCCGTCACCCACTAATTTTACATATTTCATACCGTACATCTCCATTCATTCTTGGACACCTTCTACTATAATAGCTGCCTCCATCCCAGTTGATGGACCGGTCCAATTTCTATAGCAGGTGTGCTCTGGGCATTGATTATCTTTGTACAGATCCTTTCTTGCGCACACCAAACAAAACTTATTTTTAACGGCCATATAGAGCACCTTCTTTGTCCGTAGTCCAAGTATACACGCAACACCTGACAAGGCGTTATAATTAGTGCGATACGACCGTTTGCTCCACGCTCCATCTGTTACAACTGCAATGTTTGGACATCCTTGGTCGTCTACTTCTCCTAGTTCCACTGCTAGTTTCGCTTCTTCTTTGGCGGCTTTATTCATCGCGTCAATTGCTGCTCGATTATAAATTTGAGAAACTTCATCTTGGTAAACGGCGTAAGTAGCACTTGATGGACTCGGAATATCTAAAGCCGCCGAAAACTCAGTTAGTTGGGTATATCCGGCACCGATAGACACAATCGCAGATACGGCCGATAAATTAATGTTCATTCGTGAAGTTTCTGAATTTTCCGTTGAAATTGTCTCGATTTTATTGCACATTGCACATTTAACAGTAAATACCGACACAAACCCTTTACGCCTTTCACCAACAAGATCTATGTCAAAAAACGAACACCCAAATCCATCGTGCTGCACTGTTTTTGTTCTTCTAGCTCCATGGCTTCGGTGTCTAACTCCGGAAAAGACTCTGTCGATGAACAGTTTTTATTAAAACTTTCGGAATCCTTTTCGGATGAAAATATTTCTTCCTCGACGTAAAAGTTTGTATCGCTATCTATTAAATTTTCTTCAGTAGAAGAAACTAACGTATTCACTTCACTTTCTTCATCGTGTACACGCGATACACATGGTGCACTAACTGTACGCACCCTTTCTTTTGCCGCACGCATTTTTTTCATTTTTTCTTTCATACTAATCATACTACGTCTTGTTTTAGTCAACCGCAAGTGCTTCGAATTTGCAAACTGTGTACGACCCATTCTCGAAAACAAAAAATGAACAACTAAACACAGGTAATATCACTTCGTACTGATCGTTTGGTAATTACAGTTTAACTGAAGTTTAATAATTGGGAGTAATGAGTATGTAAGTACTTTGTAAAATAAAGACGTTATTTATATTAGACTGGAATGTTTCTGTTTTCATTCAACCAATAAACAGGATGTAAATAATCAAAAATCAATTTTAAAACAATAATAATGATGCCATTTTACGTTTACAATAATTGCAGGAAGTTTTTAAAAACAATATATCAATAAACTTCATTGTTTCAAAGGACTGACAATATTGCAAAAGAATAAGAATACCTTATATTGTTGTTCAACATCCTGTTAGTATTAGCTCTAACTTTCTAAAAATATTCATAAAATGATTGTTTATAATTTGTTATTATGTCTATTTCGTATAAAATAAAAAAAATTAAACTTTATGATAAAATACATAAAGATTATTAGTAACTAATTTAATAATATAATGTTTGTTTCTTCCAAAAACATTATTTCCGGGGATGTAAACAATCACAGCAACTGAATAATAATAAAATTATTAGTCAATTACATTTTATGTTAAAAATAATTGTGGCATTGTGAATAACAATAATTAAATCAATTTAAGTTGGGTTTGTTTAAAAAGGGATGTCTGTCATATTACAAATGTTAAATGCTGGTTTATGGTTTACATGCACCCCTGCAGTGAGCCAGGTAGATGGTGTGATGAGGTTTGCAGATACTACAGGCGTTTACTAAATTTCAAAACTAAGATTTTATTTGACTAAATACAACCCTTAATTGTGTTTGAAGGAACCAATACTATGTTTTAGGTACTACCAACTTAATTTTTTTAATTTAGATTATTTATTTTTCGCGTTGCTTCTGCGTGTAAAAACATTAATTTTAAATTGATAAATAATTAAATATGTAGTCGTAGAAAGAAGTATAGTGTATAATTCGCAAGGAATGTGCATTGCCAACTCGCTCGACTCGGTTGCAAATTGTTGACAACCATTCTTTACCTGTTATACAATATACTATTGGAACCTTTGCATAAGAGTTATAGATTAAACTTTATTTATTTATTTAGCGTACCTTTACGACTAAAAAACTAAAATTTTATTTACGAATTTGGTCAAACAAATGAGGCGTTTATGGGAAAAACATTATTAATACAAAAATTACTTTTTTGTGCTGCCAACGTCGCAAACGCCAGCATTCGTTCGTTAGTGTAGTTACGTAATGGGCGAAAAAAGCTCTAGTGTGGCAAAATGAAAACTAGAAATCTACATAAAGCTAAGTGTTCAAAGTCAATTATTATATTAGAACGAGTATGCGACAGGTGGAAAAGTTATTTAAAAACTCTTGAAATACAGTTAAGATTGAAAAAAACGATATTAAAATTAATGCCAAGTTTGACAGATTTAGTAATAAATGTAATTATTATATTTTTAGTGATTTTTTAAAATTTTTTCAAAAAAGAATATAATTCTACAAAAGGCAACACAAAAAATAATGTACGTTACTCTCGTCAAAAATTTCATAGCATAACTCACATGCAGCGCTCGGCCGTGCGCCCTCGCGTCGCATTAGCGTTCATTATGTTGTGATGTACTTTTCAACGCTTGTTACGTAAATTACTATTTTGGATAAACAATGAAAACTATCTATGCTGTATGTTATTCAGTTTTCACATAATTTTTTTTAGTATATTATAAAGCAGTATAATAGACACCGCTTAGCATTTTTAACTATTTATTTCGTATGGTAGAATAATGGAAAAAATAAAAACACTTAAACATATGATGTTTTTATTGGAAACCAAAACATAAATAACTATAGCGTACAGCAAATAACAAGAAAAATCCCCTTTAACATTACTTTGTAATTTGAAATTATCTAAAGTCTCTAAATTAAAACTTTTCCAAACATTGTCCTATATAATAAATTAAAAAAAAAAATTATAGTTGCCAAAGTATTTTTTTCTTTTTAATTTTGACAACCACTACTGTTGTCATCACTATGACTTCAACTCTGCTAGACTGAGCACTATTTGCATCTTGACTGTTTTTTGCTTGACCTCGTCATAAAACTTTCTGTTTGTTTGTTTGTGTAAAAATCCAAGAAGAGTTTGTACATTTTTCAGTTTGGTTTTTTGGATGGCCACTAGGGTTTCTTTCTCAATTTTAATCATTCTAGCAGTTTTGATGTTAACTGCTGGCCTAGGATTTGTACGAAAAAACTTATCCGTTTATGTCTTAATGTTGAACATCATGCTCGAATCAACTTTGACTAGTTTAAAACTTGGATTTAATCTTAAACTTAAAATGACATCGTTCCACTCTTCGGAGTTTTGACGCGTTCTAGTTTTTTTTTTCTTTTTCTTAGTTAGTGCGAAGTACTGATCACTGGGCAGATACGAATGACAGCGCAATAGAAATAAGTAAGTGATTAAGTCAAACTACTTTAGTCCATAAAAAAGTATATAAAGGGAATGTAACATAGTATAATTTTTGTTTTGACCAGGACATCCATCACTTAGTACAACCAGTGTTAAAGTAGTGCAGAAGAATAGAAACGACATTATTCGCTCCTTTTTTAGCTTCAAAATCACAGTAAGTGTAGATTGCTGCTTGATCTATCCTTACATCGTGAATTCCAAATATATTTAATACCAAAGTTGTCGAGAAAAGAAAATCGGTTTGGATAGAATATGTGAAAGTGACAGATTTTGCATGTAGTCAAAACTTAGGCAAGTTATATCTCCTGCTTCAGCTTTTACTTTATATGCTCGTTTTTTAGTATGAAATGCATCCGTTTTTCTCTGATAAAGTTCTTTTTGTCTCAAAACATTTTGTTTCTGTTCGTCAGTAATATCTGGCTTACTTAAAAAATGTTGAAATTTGTCACAATCCGAGCATGTATCGGAACGTGGATATCCAAACTTAACATTAAATGTCGTTTGAAATACATACCAGTACATCTTATATGGTATATTTATCAAATATTCCTTGATACACATCGTATGCATATTCTTTACTGTAATTTCTAGGACAGTTATCGTGTTTTCCTCATATGTCTGTTGGTGCGCAGCTTTTTTCTACAAGAGATAAATGAATTCTCTTTATTCGAGGTAAACCAATGCCGCTTTTAAACATACCTTTGTTTCAGTACCTGCGCGTCGTACTTTGTAATAGTAAGATGCACAATGTGGTTTGTTTGTGCTAGTTTCTGGACGTGGGCGATGTCTACTTATATGGTTTATTGTTATAAGCCCTGCTAAATTACTATCTTGTTGATTCTTGTTTTCCAAATTATTAAACTCTTCCCAGTCCTGGGCAGTAACAAACTTGTATTTCAAATATAGTATTTAAATTACAATAATTGTATGTTGTAATTTGTATTTAGATACAATGCAAAATAGTATTTTTGTAATTTGTATTTCAAATACACTGTTTGATGTATTTTAAGTATTTTAATTAATTACATCAATTAGGTACTCGAGACTAAAGTAAATTAGTAAACCGTTAATTTTATCGTTTCTGAATTTAAAATCATATCAAACAGTAAAAAAATGTTTATAAAATTCGATTTAATACAAGTTTATGTTTTTCGGCACCAGTGGAACGTCTATTTTCATTTGCAAATTTTATACATTCACCAACTAGACGTAGTTTATCAGACGAACAATTTGAAAAATTCGTTTTTTTGAAGGAAAAGAAACCTTTTTATTATCAAAAGAAGTAGTTAAATTGGTCAAGTGAATGAACATTATTTACACGTTACTTTTGTGTTACAAAGTAATGTGTATTTTTAATTGTAATTGAAATACTATTTTATGCTTTGTATTTTCGACATTTTATATTCTATATCTTGTATCTGGTATTTTAAATACACAAAATTAATGTAATATATATATATATAATATAATCGCTAATAAAAGTTAAACCCATCAAACATTGTTGTCTATTACTATTTTTAGTAAAAATCAATGTTACTAATTTAAATCAATTAAACTTCATACTAAAAAATTGTAAACGTTTTTTTATTTTGTTTATTCCAAATATATATTAATTCATCCTAAATATAAATCTTTTATTAAGTAAAAATGCGTTTTTAAAGTTTTAATATCTAAATGACCAGTCAATAATAATAACAAATTTAATCCTAAAAACGACACAGTATTCAAACTTGTCTACTGTTTAAATTACTTTGTTTTTTTTTCACAAGTTTATTTAATTTTATTTAATTAGTACCTACAAGTTTCGTTGGCTGTAACTAGACTTTAGAATAAATAAAAGAAAAGTAGTTATAAAACTGTTAATAATTAATTAAAATGAAATAAAACTAATAAAAAAAGTCCATTTATTTTTTTTTTACTTATAAAGAGATGGAATCTAAAAATGAAATAACTTTAATACATACTGCGTAATATAATTTGTATGCTCTATAAAATTCATTTAAAAAATTGTAATTTTTAGAGAATACGTTAAATTTACACAAATATTTTTAATTACTTGTTTGCATTTCTAAAATAAACTAAACGTACAAGAAATCTTACAAATTTAATCTAGTTACTTACTCTTTTGAAGAAAGTTTTAGTTAACATAAGCGAGAAGACTTAACTTTATTTTGTTAGTTCATAATTACCCAGAACAGTAAACCTACCACAATAATGTTTCAAACATTAAAGCGTATTATTGTTATTACAATTGACAAGAAATATAATTTTCTTAATTATTATCTAAATTCTTGTAATATTTAAAGTTTTATAAAGATCTGAAATGCAGTAATATATATTTTTTAACATGCAAACTGCAATAAATGATTTTTATGCTTAAACGGTTTATAAAATACGAGCATGTGTTATTGTGCGTATAATTTAATAGTTCAAAACAACTTTGAATGGCCATTTAACATAACTTTCTCGAAACTTTTTATACGCCTAAATGAGTAACACTGAATGTTACAAAAACTGCCATTGTTTGGATTATAATAATGCAGGTATAACAAATTGTAAAAAAAACTGGTGTGGGCTTACATAAGAAATGATAAAGGAATGTCTACATTTTTTTTAAGGTTATGTTGTCATAAAATCACTTTGAAGTGATACATACACGTTTGTATTGACTTCCTAACATGCTATAATTTTTTTGAAGTTTTTTTTTTATTTCACTTCAAAAGTATAATTATGCAAAAAAAAATTTTTTGAAAAAAAATTGCAATTGCTATACTTTCCTTATACGAAGGTAAAAATACTTCATTTAAGTTTAGAGTAGCGCAGCTGTTTAAGGAACTTCAACATGTTTAATATTTTAATTAATTAATATAAAGTAGTTCATTTCTCAAAGGGGAGTTTATACTCAAATAATTTTAGGTTAGTCAAAATTTTCTTGATAACTTCGGAATGTTACTTTAATTAACTAATTGTAGTAGATGTTTTGCTGATCATAACCTGTATCAGTATAGGTAACTAAAACGCTAATGATAAAAATTGCAATACAGGTAAGGTATATAAACTCAAAATTTCTATTATATAATAAACTGATAAACGAACGTATTTGACAGCTTTTAGAAACAATCGACGATACATGTATAAAGAAATAAAAATAAACGTAAAAAAATCAATATATAAAAATGTATCGATAGAATTCAAAATAAAATTTTATAATTTTGAACTGAGAAGAAAGGATGGCTTTAAATTTAATAGTTTATTAAACCAATTTATAGAAATATACTTAGAAAGTCGATTTATTTCAAGTTTCTAGTGAATTTCAAAGAGATTTTCTTTACAAACGTATAAAATTGTAATATTTAAGCCAGGAGTAAAAACAACTTTTAAATAAAATATGATTGATAAATCAGAACTAGTGTTAGAAATATCTGAGTTCAAATACCGAATTTCATATCTGTTTGACCAGTTTATCAAAAATTACAAAAAAAAGCTCTGTAAGTTTATCTACTCCAAATTTATGTAATATGGTAGGTACTTAGTGTTGCTTCGAAAAAAAATATTTATATTTTGTTGCTTAAAATCGTTTGAAAAAATTTAAAAAATGAAAACAGTACTTAAAGTCTAGAGAATACCTAAAAACAGTTTGCCTTTTATTTGGAAGTTTCGATAAGTCAGCATTTAAATATCATACTTAAACAAACTATAGTGACATCTTATAAAAGCAACAAACCAATATAAAAACTTGGTTTAATATAATTTAGTACTGGATTAAAAAAATTGAGTGATGCTTAACTCCAACTAAATGTACACTTATACAAACATTAACATTAAGATTAATTGTTAGAATGTGTATAAAAAGTCAATAATTAAAATACTTGTAAATAACAAAATTACTAGTAAACAAGACAGACAATTGACAACATCTATAATGAACACGATTATATATTATGAACATACTTATACATGTTATCTCCATAAAAACAATGCTAACTGTTCATCCAAACACTTTTTATATTGTTCCGTTATCTGCATCCAGAAAGTTCCTCGTTTTTCGATAATTGTCTCAAAGTTTCCAATTTCTTCGAGAACCCTTCACTGCCCTCTTCTTGAAACTGTTTTCTCTAAAAACAGAAAACTGGATGATACACTGGTAGAAACGATCGTGGCGATAGCAGCTCTTCTATTTCGGTAACTTCCTTGACCATAAAAGTAGCAGTCAATGGACTATTCCTGGCTCGATATTCTACTTGGATGGTAACTGCAGACCAACAGTTGAAAGTCTGTTTCTCGGAAACACTGCCAATTTTTTAGTGTCCTGAAACTTAATTTTTCTCTTGAGATTTCATTATGCTTGCCACAAAATTTCGTATAAAGTATACATGAGTACTTCATAGTGACCAGATGGAAAACAAAACCTCAGTCATCACGTGGTTTTAAAACTTTTTTGACTGCCGGTTGATGTATTCGTAGTTCATCTAACCGTTTAAATTTCTTTTTAAATAAGACTGTAATCCCCCTGAACATCTCAAGATCCTCGCTCACGCAATGTGCGATGGCGTAATTTTTTCGTGTTTGGAACAGGTCTTGTTGTTCTTTGGATGTAACTTCGAACCTAGCCTTTCCAGAACCCCTGTACATACACTTATTAAAGACCATTTCTTTGACTTCATTCCTGGTTCTGCTAGTTATTACTCTGGTTTGGATCTGGTTTTAAGTAATGTTGTTATCACCAGCAAACGGGGCTAGGCGATCGATGTGAACAATTTTTGGCTTGCTTCTGGGTGGTTTTTAGATGCGATATATGACGTCATTAATACGCTGCACAATTTTATAATGGGTCTCCTATTGTCTTTGCAGTTTGGGTAACAAACCACGTCTTCTTTGGAGTTTATACAATTGCACATGTCGCCAAGTTACAACTCACCATACTTTGTGCCTTGACGTCATATCTATTCTTCATTCTGTGGCTGGAAATTTATGTGTTTTTACGGACCGCCTCATGTACTTCGTATAGCCTCTTGATCAACTTGCTAACGTAGTCTTCTTCAGCAACTTTTTCTTTTGGTTTTTGTCCAAACTGGAGGTCGCATGGCAGTCGTATTTTGCGGCCGAGCATCACAACAAGATAGTGGTCTGTGGTTTTGTGAACAGATGATTGGTATGCTATTAGAAAAAGATTCAAGTACTGATTTCTAATCTCTTCGGACACCACTTGGATAAGTACTTTCCAAACGTTTGATTCATCCGTCATCAGATTAAAAATGGAGAAGCGTCGTTCAAATTTTCTCAATTCAGATCGTGCACTTACGGCACCATTTCATAACATCTTGTTTGCTTATTTTGGGGTATGTAATTTTAGAACGTTTTTGTATTGAGGGCTTAAATTAATGCTTTAGTGGGTCCGATCCCTCTACCTGTAACGTTATCATTGACGTTCGTAACACTTGGAACACCTGTTTTGTCAAAAAGTTTCCCTGGCTTCAGATCGCTACAGGTTAAGGGGATGTACACCATTTTCTGGAAAGAAATACTGATAAACTGCGAAGTTAATTAGAGGGAAGCTCGGCGCATACTTTTACGTCAACCATTGTATGCATTAAATCAAATTATTTGTGCTCACACAGTATGTAGCTTTGTGTCAAATTGCATATTATGTTTTAGGTCAGACTGGTACGCAATTAGCTAATACCCTACTGGATATTTACAACTGTAAGTATCGCATTTTCTATTTTACTTTGTTGGTCATGTCGATTATTAGAATGACCACACGTACTAGATACTAGATTGTATTCACAATTACTATTAAATTTTTTTTGTGTGTCACCTACTTATCGGGTGCGCTTTGATTCTCGATACTTGGATTTTTGCATTCTCCAAGTTAAACCTAATAAAGTAAAGTTATTCCTTCGTTAAATTTAAAAGTTAGATTGATTCGGGCACGTAGATGTGCGAGTTGTTGTCCCGACAAAGGTCGTAACTTAGATTTGATCTGTGATAGCCCATGTAATATTGTTTGCACCGTTTATGTAACTATACTTATATACTGCCTTCGTTTTCAACTACTTCTGTGATACAATAAATATATATTCTGTGTTATTACTTCTGTCTTATTTCTTCTTTTCTAGCTACGGGTAGAGTTAGACGATCTCTCCCTAATTTAACCCTTTATCGTCTTCGCGCTTTTTTAGCTTTAATCTATAATTTAGGACCACAAAGTCTGCGATTCCTTCTCCGGGAAAACTGTGTTAGCCGTTGCCTCTTTTTTGTTGTTACAAGAAAACCAGCGTAACATACTTGTTCTAGTTTTTTGGACACTCTTCTCTTGGACAGTGTGGTCATACGTGGCCCACTTCTCCGAAATTCCAACGCGTCACTTCTCTTCCCCGAGTTATTGGTTCGCGAAATTCACGTTGCACTATTTCTTAGGTGCTTTCTTATGTTTGCACAGGTACTTCTGCAGCACAACGGAGTTTATAAAAGCGTTAATGCGTCGCCTATTTCGTCGCCTCAAATTTCAATGCTTGTGTTAAAGCGTCATCCAGTGTCTTAGGTCAAGCTAACTGTAAAGTTTGCTGGGTTTTGCTGACTCGGAGACCGTCCACAAAGATTTGAATAGCTAATTGGTTCAAGAAGGTATCTGGTGCTGTAAGATACGCAATCCGTGTACATCTGGCGATGTCCGCTTCAAACTCTGGAGGATTTTCCGCAGCTTTCTGAACACGATTTTCTATTTAGTCTTGATACATTTGTTGCAAATTTCTAAGTGCTTCTCCACCTAAGGTCACTACAAAAACCGTCGCATCCTTCTTGTTGTTGTTAGCTATTAGCTAACTATTAGCGGCTTTAAACTGCTTGTTACATGTTGACTAATGAGTTATTCATCAAAATTTGAAGGGTGAATCCTAAACTTGTGTGTGATTTTTTCTAGTTTGTCTATTAAATCTTTACTGGTGACACTTCTTTCACCATGACAATTAATAATTTTTGTACAGTTTTTCTTATATTTTTTGAAAATTTTTGAACAGCTTTTCTTCCAATTTTCTATAATTTTCTTTCATTTTCTGAAAATTTTCGAAAAGTTTTTCTTCCATTTTCTGAAAATTATAATCATTATTTCTAATAAGGCTACCAAAATCATTCTCTTCCAAATTATTGCGAAGCCGTTGCTGTAACACAATTTTAATGAAACTTATTTCTAAATCACATTCTTCAAGTTCTCTTTTTAAATCCGCAACATTTAAATCACAAAGCTTCTTTGTTATCATTGTCAGTTTAACAAACTGGTACAGTTATAATTAACTACATAAACAAACATATGCACGGAGAGAAATGTTTTCAGATATCATTCGTAAGACGCACAACTTATGCGTAATTTAAGCATAAAATACAACTACTACTAGCTATTCATAAATTTATAAACCATCGGTATAATTTGTGAATAGTCATGTTAGCATCTATGATGATTATAATTCATAAGTTATGAAGTAAACGATTGCGTTATATATGCGTAATAATCATATCTTTATGAATAATACTCACAAACAATGATCATATTAAGAATAAAATTTTAACCAGGTAATCGTAATATGTGATTTAAGTCACATCTATTATGATTATAATTCACATCCAGTAACAAAGTATTTTCATTATGTATGCTTAATAATCACATTTTTTTTATGATTATATTTTTTATGATTAATATTCATAAACTCTAATTAAATAAAGAAAAACTTTTTAAGCAGCCAATCATTAGTAAAACATATATTTCGAGTTTCAAAAAATGTTTATTTTTTTACGATGATTACACAATTTTAATGCAGCTATAAGTACACCACCATACTTTTACAACTAAATAATTTAAATAGAACACATAATACAAGAACTAATACATAACTAATAACACATAATATCATTATATAATAATACAGATTATTATAAAAATAAAACATTATTCAAATAAATAAAACGTAAATAATATAAACAAAACTGAAACAGAACTTGAGCAACAATTAAAAAAAATAATTTTCCAAATTGGTAACCACAAACCTTTTCTTCTATTGCAGTCCAGATAATTTAACAAAAACGATTTTTATTATTGAAGTTGAAGAACATGAATACAAATAATTTTTGTAATAGGTTTACTTATCATATAGGCAGCAACGTTTATCAATACTAAGATCAGAACGTCTTCCGGGTTTGGACCGTGTCAATGTTGTAACCGAAGTTTTCAACGTTTCGCCCACTTTCGTAAGGGGCTTCATCAGGGTGTGAGAGAAATCGAAGAACTCAAACAAGCAACCGAAATCTAACTAAAAGTTAGGTAATCAACTTTTGAACCAAGCTAGATTCTAAACTCAGAAAAGATAAGAAAGAAAACGATAAACTTGGAAAAGCAAACGAAAATCTAACAAAGAACCACTACAGAGTTAGGATTCTAGAATCTGGCTTGGTTCACAAGTTGATTACCTACCTCAAAAGTTAGGTAATCAACTTGTAAACCTAGCTAGATTGTAAACTCAGAAAAGGTAAGAAAGAAAACGATAAACTTGAAAAATCAAACGAAAATCTAACAAAGAACCATTACAGAGTTAGGTAATCAACTTGTGAACCAAGCCAGATTCTAAACTCTGGCTTGAAAAGTGTTTAGTTAGATTTCGGTTGCTTGTTTGAGTTCTTCGATTTCTCTGACGCCCTGATGAAGCCCCTTACGAAAGTGGGCGAAACGTTGGCAACTTCGGTTACAACATTGACACGGTCCAAACCCGGAAGACGTTCTTATCTTAGTATAGACTCCGGCCGTGGAAGCCTTCGCTATTACAACGTTTATCAATTCCATTATTTTAAAGTAGGCATCAAAAGTTTATAGAAAATTATTCTATAAATGCGTAATATTATCCGTTACCAAAGCAAACTAGATTATCGTCATCCTTACTATCTACTACTATGAGAAATAGTGTAAGATAATTTTGTTTTTAATGCAAAATTATTTCAGTTTGTTTATAACAGTACACACATATCTGCCACTGTTCTCACTTCAGAACTAAAAAACTTCCATGTATCTCCAATGCTAACTTTCCATACCTTATTGTCTATTTTCTTACGGCCTTTAGGTTTTACAACTCTTTGCAATACTTTAGTTAAATTATAGCGACGCAAATCTAGAAATAAGAAGTATGTGTATTAGAAAATGTAAATAAATAGAAGGTGATCAAAAGTGTTTCAATTTCAATTTAATCTAATTCGTAGCTTTAATATTAATCAAAATAGCAATAATAAACAGATAACTTTGAACATCTTGTATATCTAATTCTAATTCAAGTTAAAGTGATGGTGAATTTTGTTACTTTTGAGTAATCGTTACTATTCGTTACTTATACTTTTTGTATTCGTTATTTTAATTCGTTACTTTGATTACTTTGGATACTATGACTACTTTGACAACTGTATGTTTTTGTGGTAATAAATATGGGTACCGGAATATAATTCCTTGAATCGTTTCGCGATAGGGATTTGATTACCTTAGACGTATGTGCATAAATGACTAGAACGTGTTGTAAAGTTCTAATTTATGTAAACATTTTTGACAGTAGCTGATACCGGAGAAACTTATCATTTTAAATACAAAACAGAACATATGTACAGCTTTTGACAAAAGTAATGTCCCTCGGACACATAGGCAACCAAAACATCAGGTTCACGATCGTAAACGAAGATTTAAAAAAGATTTAAAAATAAAGACGCATGAAGGACGATTAGATGTTGCGTTGCGCTAATTTGCAATGGTAGTATTGCTAACTGGCAAAAGTGATTCACAATAACAACTTTGATAAGGTGGGATTTGTATTACCTCTAAGTGACGTAGCATAGCAAATATATTTACAAAGCTTAAAAAATAGATATTACCTGTATTAGACCAAAAATCTAATTAAATTCAATTCAAAAACGCAAATAATAAATTGCTCTACGGGATAGATATCTTGTCTTTACTTTAATATTTAACAATTTCATTTTAAGCGGCAATTGTGAATTTTGAATTTGTGACAATAAATTAAAGGCGCATTATATTTGCATAATTTGATTACGGTTTCCGACAAAATAGATTCTATATGGTCTAATTTATATTACCTTTTTGAGCTGAACAGCCTAGATTGTATATCAATCACTTAAATTAGCCAAAAGAAAAAAAAGTACTTTGATTTTGAACTAAAAAAATAAAAATTTTATATAAAGGAAATAGCTTGCAGCACCTTTGATAACATAGATAATGACCAAAAACGAGATAATTTATTGTTAATACGTTTAAAAATACTTAAAAAACTATTTTATTTCTTATTTGTTTTTACTTACTTTGCAATACACAAAATTTATTATTTACTAGTCATTCAATAAATCAGTTTTTTATTTATTTTTTAATAAAGTAAAATATTTTAATGTTTTTTCTATAAATTTAGTTATGTTGTTATTCGTAATATCGTAGTTGTAAATTTTTATTGTATTACTGAATGCATTCAAAATTATTTTTTTAATTGAAAAAAATCTTTCTTTTTTCAAACTATGTAAATATATTCTAAAGTAACATTGCAATAATACAATAAAATCTTCATCCTGTAAAAAAATGATACATTAATTAATGGATTATCAAAAATAATGCATCATTTACAACGCTGTAATCATTCTCACAATCGTTGCATTTAGATTTGATACCGCTAGATAAATTTATTGTGCTGTATCTTGAGCAAAAATCAGTTGTATCACAAAACATCAAAGTGCTGACGCGAACTGAGATTAATGCTTATAGAATATACTTTAGCTTTAGCTATATCAATGGAATCGATTGAAGGTTTCTTACCTAAAATGTGAAAAGTGGTTTATGAGTGTATACGTGTAATTATAAGTGAGAAAGAAAACGTCATAAAATAAAGTTATAGATAAGCGCATACCATACTGACGCCTATCAGTATATCTTTTTTTTACCTTTTTTGAACTTTCTTTTATTTGTCACTGTTAAAATGTTTTATTTTGAAATAAGTCTCTTAAAACTAGACTTCTGGGAAATCGCTAGTATCTTTGGAGACCATAGGAAAAATAGTTGCGCTATGGGAGATCGGTGTTCCAGTTACTGAAATAGCAGAGAGGGTTGATTTGCTCTTGGGGTGTAGTTATTTAACGAAATAGAAATTTTAATTATTGAACATCATTTAATCTTGCTTTTATGCTTAAAGCGTCGCCATATAAAGTTTGTAGTATAAAATCCGTATTTTTGAAATATCTAAAAAGCTAATAATAAAATGCTGTGCTGTTTAGTAACAATCACCCGTTTTTGAGAACACTAGCTTTTTCTGGAAAAACGCTGTATATTTAAAAATTATTTCTATTTCGTGTTTCAAGTAGTCATGCCATGATTATCGCTCAACCCTATAAATTGAATGTTGCAGAAAACTAATTTTTCGTAATCCTAGTCCAGTATTTAGCGCTCTTTATTTATTATTTAAACTGGACCTGCACATAGAACTTTATTTCTTCCGTTGGTTTTTAAAGAAAAAATGAACGGAATATTATACAAACAACCATCTTTACGTGTTCAAACAAAAGGAAGATAAAACACAAAATGTTCTTTAAGATTAAATCTAATTTTTACTTTAGCTAATCCACGTATTTTTATGACGGAAAATCGTTTATAAATTTCTGATTTTATATATATACATTTCATCACAAACATTTCTTTTTCTCAAAAGCGGAAGTGTGAAAGAAATTTTTGTACTGTTGTATATGTTTAATAATTGTTTAATAGCTTTTTTCAATAATTGAATAATATATAACAATATGCACGACAAATTTGTTTGGCACGGTGTCCAGCTCACAAAAACAAGATTTTTTTATTATATAAACCTATGTAATCAAAGAAATAAACTTAGTTTTTTTCTCAGGAAATAAAACGATCATCGTTTAGTGTTAATTAAGAAATACTTTAATAATGAATGCATACAACTAACGCCAGGGCATTGCAAACTATTATTACTTTTTGGGCAATCAATTTCAACTGATTAAGCGTTCATAGCATTGATATGAGACAATAATTTGTTAATTTGATGGGAATGATTTACATCAAAGAGTCGATTGTATGCATTGGTTAATATTAATTCATTTATTGAAATAGAATACTTCAAGATAAAAATTGAGACATTTGCTTATTGCGGGAAATTTTTTGAAATTCCTCAAATATAATAACGACATTTAGGTTTTTATTTGGCGTCATAATCGAATTAAGGGAAATTGCACTTATATTTTACGACTCCCTTATTTTTTGTAGTCAACGCAAGTTTGGAGATAGATCCAAAGGGAACAAAAGAGAGCCGAAAATAATCGTCTCTTAGAAACGAGAAAACGTACTGGACGACGCCGGATTTTAAACCATAATAATGAGAACAACATAAGGCAATGTTGCGCAGAAAGACCATTTTGCACGTCTACCATGATTAGAGATAATCTACAGCTTACTTGGAAATATCAGGACTGAGGTTAGGAAATTACACAGTATTGAAATTCACAGTCGCATTCCTGCCAGAAAGCCACTGATAACGAAAGAACATGTCCGACGTCGAGCACAATTTTGTCAAGCCAACGCAAGACGAAATTGGCAGCTTGTAATTTTTAGTGACGAAAAAACATTTTGCTCTTCGGAAGATTTCCAAAAAACACTGTGGAGAGCAAATAGTACCAGATACAATTTTGAAAATATCCAACCGATAAAACGCATTAGACGTAGAGGTACAGGTTATTGGAGCTGGATGAGCCAAGCATGTCCGGGGGAGCTTGTCCAAGTAAACTCAGGTTTCCGTCTGAGGAATATGTGTCCATACTAGAAGATGTTGTTATCATCGGTTAGGGCAATTTATCCAGAAGGCGAAGTAGTTTTCGTTCAAGGCAACTCTCCCATTCATCGAAGACGAATAGTTCGAGAATGGTTCGAACAACATCCAGACATACACGTCATAGAGTGGTCAGCCCGGTCTCCAGATCTTAACCCCATCGAAAATCTCTGTACAGCTGCTGTGCGTGAATGGGAAAATAACATCATGATTTGAAATATAGACCAACTTCTCGCAAATATTATGCGTACTTGGAATACTCTACACCTGAATAATATTGGTAATAATAAGATTGGTAAATACATGCCTGCTCGCATTCAAGCTTGTATTGAATCCGATTGATACTACACAAAATATTAATTAGCCTTTATTACTTTTCCTTGTTCAACTTAAACAAAAAATTAACACATTAATATTATGTTTAATTTTTAATGTTAGGGTGTTAATCATTAATTTTTTGTTTAATTTGCCTTTCTCTTTGCATAGATAGTTATATTGTTACTTACATTTATATTACATGTCCATAGATAATTGATATGTAATAAAACAATAATAATTTAATTATTAACCAAAATATAAATGAGTTACATTCATATTCTGATTAATACTTTACACGTAAATTTTTTTGATGCTAATTTCTCTGTTTAGATCAATTTTATAACTAAATATATGAATTAACTACAAATCGCGGGACCACGACCATGTCGTGCCAATTACTTTCACATTGATTATCAAATCGCGGTATGATGTATCTGTAATTAAAATATTTTGATTATCTCATTTCCATACTATTTCAATCTTCCATAAACTATTAATGTCATGTATGGAGTATCATTGATAAACGTAAACTTGTAGTTTGTTTTAAACGTTTCATAACCAGCTTATCGATATTACATTCAATTATCTTCTCTTATATGAAAAGTAACTTGATTATATTTATACACCACAATTATGTAACTTTCATCTGTTATCCTTAACTACCTAAATTTTTACAATTTAGCCATAATATATTTAAGCCAAAGGATGGCATTTGTCAGGCCAAATTAGTGACTGCATGTTAATATTTCGATCTTCAATTAGCCAATTATGTGAGAGGTTGGTGACATTTGTCAGTTTATTTCTTATCTTCAGTTTAAGTCATTTCTACAATTTAGTGCAATAGGGAATTCAATCAACTTTCATATTACGAATTGTATATTTAATAAATAAGTTGTAATTTTTAGTATAACTTAAATATGGTTACATGTTATATTGCATATATTGTTCATATTACCTTTCATTCCTGCAGAAACATCTTTTCTGTAAGTTCACTTTACGTAGTTTATTCATCTTAGTTAAATTAATATTTTTTCTTTACATTATGTTTCTCTTTTTGACTGCGATCTATTTTAATAAAACGATTACATATTTATTCTAAGCCGATTGTCGTTTATGTGATAAATTATTTTTTATGCGCAAACATCTATTTGTATATCTTAATCATCTCAATGCCTTGCATAACTATAAATTGTACTTATTGCTTTTAAAATAAAAAATATGTTAGTAACTTCATGTAATAAATAATTACACTGTGTGAAGAAACCACTGTTCAAATTTCAAACCTTTATGTAACTTAAAGTTGACTGCTTTAACGTCACAATTTTTTTAGTACAACGTAATTAAAAACAAATGAGGAATAAAACTGTTTTAAATATAGTAAACAGACAAAGATGAAGAATATAATATTTTATTTGAGAGTTATTAAGAATAAAGTCTTCTATTTTTGGTCATTATTGGTAATGTGTCTATCTAATTCCTTTATATAATAAAGTAAATTTATAACATGTAAATCTGCTTTTGGAATGAATTGACCATTCTGTTTAAATTGCATGAATCAGTGTCCCAAGTGAGTAAATACCTTAAAACTAGAAAAATCTATACAAAATTAAAAATTGGTGTAATACATTAGCGTTCAACCAGTGGCTTTGGTTGCAGTATTGGTAACGCTCCTAGCTATTTCTGTTTTTTAACAAAATAATATTACCACACACAAAATTTTTTTAGTTCAAAATCAAACTACATTTTTTTCCTTTTGATTAATTTAAATGTTTGATATAGAATCTAGGCTGTTTAGCTCAAAAGGGTAATGTGAATAGGTAGAAACCGTTTACAATCTATTTTGTTCGAAACCGTATTTAAAGGAAAGTAAATATAAATGCGCCTTTAATCTATTCTCAAAAATACAAAATTCACAATTGGCGTTTAAAACGAAATTGTATGGTATTAAAAACAAGCTATCTATTTTTCTTACTAATTATACAATAGACTTGTGTAATTTATAATATATAATTATTGTAATATTGTCGCCCGTTGAGCAATTTAATATTTGCGTTTTTGAATTGAATTGTTAATAGATTCTTGGTCTAATACACGTAATATCTCGTTTTTTAATGTTTGTAAATATATCTACTATGCTACGTCACGAAGAAGTAATACAAGTTCCACCTTATCAGAGTTACTATTGTGAACCACTTTTGTCAGTTAACAAAACTACCTTTTCAAATTAGCGCAACGCAACAACCGTCCTTGTTATTTATAAATCTTCGGTTACGATCGTGAATGTGATACTTTGGTTGCCTATGTGTCTGATGGACATTACATTTGTCAAAGACTGTACTTTGGATTGTTAGTATTTATTAACGTTTTTGATATTAATTTTAAGAAATGGAAATACGCACAATTTATAATGTAAAAGCTTCAAAAAATATTTCAAAGTATAAAATTATAAATTTTCGATAATAATCAATTTTGTTTTTTGCTAAATTTTGAAAAAGATGTTATCCAGAAAATAACAATTAACATTTGTATATGTATGAATACGAATAAGTACACTTATATCTCAAAACGTTGATATTTGGGTTTTATAAATTGCACAATTTAAGGAATTTAGTTTAAGAAATCTAAGGGAAGAACAGAGATCACTATTATCCGTATAATAATGTGTTTAAAAAGTTAAGGTTCTGCGTCATTTATGCGCTCTGTATTTAATATTGTCCCTATACAAAATTACAATTCATAAAATGAGTAATGATGTACTATGTGTACGGAGTACAAACGGGTACTGGTACCGATTTTACAGATGTGAATACTGTAATCGAATGGTACGAATGTAACTATTTAACGAATACTTTGCCTATCGAGTAATCGTTACTTCGGATCCTAGCGAGTAACGAGTACTCAAGTAACGAATAGTTACTTATTCTCCATCACTAAATTGCACACATTGAGATAAACGGCAAATTAATTTGGTACACCTCATACAAATACATACTTTATAATGTAATTTATTTTCGTTACCTACTAGCTTAAGCAAGAATTATAAATTTGTACGTGAATGTGGTAATATTTGTATCTTATGTATATTATATTCGCAGAAAATAATTAATATACAAACATTAGAACTCAAAAAACAGAAATATACGACAATATTACATTTTGCTTACCTTTTTATCAGTTGATAAAATCACTTCTTTAGCTGTAGATAGCTATAAACGATGGTAAATACGTTGCTCACCCCCAATGTCCTTTTACGTTGTGGTTTTATCCCGACGAATTTTTCAAAGCTTATTTTGAATTTCGCGGGTGTTAAACTAACTCAACGTATTTACCATCGTTTATAGCTATCTACAGTTAATTTTAATCACATAGTAAATTTATACTATGAGATGCCTCTGCCATCAAACACTTTTGAATAGTAACTTCGTCGTATTTAATTATAAAGCTATAAGGGGCGTCAATGCAATTGTGGGAACAACATTAGAGTGTATCTCCTACTACTGATGAGCCCCAAAAGGGCAAAACAGCTGTCTAGTAGTTCACTCTGGTGACGTTTACACAATTGCATTGACATTGCTCACCCCCAATGTCCTTTTACGTTGTGGTTTTATCCCGACGAATTTTTCAAAGCTTATTTTGAATTTCGCAGGTGTTAAACTTACTCAACGTATTTACCATCGTTTATAGCTATCTACAGTTAATTTTAATCACATAGTAAATTTATACTATGAGATGACTCTGCCGTCAAACACTTTTGAATGGTCACTTCTTTAGATGATGCAATGCACAAACCATCTGCGTGGAAACGTTCTGCTGGTTTTGCGGATGTATCATATAAGAAGGTTTGTTCATAACTTAAGATAAAATTATAACTATAGTGATAACTAGTAAAATATGAAAACAATTCATAACTTTATTACATTTATAAACCATATTCTTAATCATTGAGTTATTATAAAAGGAGATAACATAAAGCATCTATTTTCTATGTGCAAAGTGGAACTACTGGGCGTGGCCTAGTCTACTATCAAGATGGAAACTTTGCCAGACCCGGATTATTTAAAAATTAAAGCTTTAACATTAATTGTATAAATTTTTCAAATCAACAATTTGTATGTTAATAAACAAAATTAAAATAAATGATCAAATTACTTAAATTTATGCTTAAAAAAAAGGTAACTCATATAATTTCAGACGTTTAATCATAATTCTAAAGTTCAAATACTGTAATTTCTTAAGAAAATTATTAAACTGAAGATTCGTGGTTTTACGCAATTAGGCAATTACTAACTTTATTAGTCTAAAGTACGAAATTTTTTTTGGATTATAGCTAATTTAGTCAAAAAAAAAAATTATGAAATTTCTTAATAATGTGCAACATTTCAAATGAAAACGGTAATCTAACATTTAAATTTTATTAAAATAGATTTTTAATAACCAAACTAAGAAAAAATTAATCGGGGTGTCAATTTATAAATTTCTTTAATACTGTTTTGCTTATATTGTGTACATACCTGTGAAATGTAATTTCCAATAATACCTTCATATTTACACCTTTTCTACTATTTACTACGTAAAACATACAAAACCATTATGTTTTAAATGTTTTTAATTACAAACTAAAAAAAATATCAGGAAACACAAAAAAATCACTATAAAACTTTGAAAAAAGTCAACTACTGACAGTTGACTTTAGAATGACACTAATGTATCATCAATATGGCGGTAGTGGTGCCGTTTTAGAATACAAATCGCGGCCTCCCTATATTATAACTCAATGTTCTTACATAATACATGAATATACGTAACGCATACAAATTGCAGTCTTAGGAATGTTGTATGCGTATTACGCATAACATCATAATATAATTCATATTTTATAAATTTTATTAAATGTGTAATTTATGAACATACTATACATAACTAGTGATTACAGATTTCTCTCCGTGTGCGAGCCGCAAACTAATAAGTTCTTTATTTACACAATATCAACGGGTTTCGATTACCGTACACATGTATTACCACTGTAACTAATGTCAAACTAATTTATTTAAAAACTAAATATTTACACAATTTAATTTAACTACTTTTAACTAACTCTAATAAAATACCTAATACCAAACTACCAAAAGTAATTCTATGTTATAAACATAGTTGATTTTCTAAATAGCTAAAACTATGTTTTTTTATAAAAATAAAATATCGTAAATATATCTTTTATATTAGCTTTGTTCGTGTCAACTCTATTAAAATTTATTATTTATCTAATTAAATAAATTAATAAAATTTTTGAAGTACTATATTATGCTGATTTTATAATGAAATAAACGAACTATACATGCTAAAGACTAAGTACATTGCAGAAACAAATTAAGTGATCAAATTTTATAGATTCTCTAATAAATGTATGAATTTTATGAAGTTCCGTATCTATTAAAAAACAAGTGGATTAACGAAAACAAAGCCGTTCGTGATATTAAAATAATAAAGTGATTAAGAGATAATGATTAAAATATAAAGCAATAGCTTTACAAGTAGAATAAAATTAATCTTACAAACATACAAAAAAAATGCATTCAACTTAATATATGGTGAGTGAGTGTGTACTCAGTGTTTTGCAAATAAAAAATGTACCAAAATTTAATTTTTTGCTCGCAAATATTAATTAAAATAAATTAAAAGCAGGGTATAGTAAAACTCCTTTGTAAAAGTTGTATCTTCGATTGTATCTTAATATTAACTATAGTTAGAAATGTAATTATAAAAAAAATATATATATATGAACATTTTCTAAGAAAAGGGAGAGAAATTCACTGTTTATCTAACAAAAAAATAGTAACTAAAGCTAGTTTCCTGTTTTAATTGAATCGAATCCTTCCTATCCGTAATGTAATTTTAAATGACACATTAATAGTTATTTAGCAAATAAGATTGTTAATAATAACGATTAATAATCGAGATATTTTAACGCTTGTGAGCGAGTGCAGCGAGCGAACGCGTTAATATTGTCGAGATTATTTGTCGCCGATTAACAAACGAGTTAGTTTTTTCGTACGTTAGTAAAACGTGTGAAGTTATAAGGAAGCTAAAATATACGTAACCTGTTGTTATATCTAGTAGTCGCTCAATATCGTTAAATCAGTGGTTGCCAACGATTTCTAGATTGTTATACAAAATTGTACGTTAATACAAACTTATTCATTGGTTCAAAATCATTAGTAATAAGGGTCATTAACGATCTATTTCTAATACATTGTTATACGTTAATATTACTATTAACAGATGATCGACGGAACAAATAGTAACACGTTTTTATTTACAATTAATGTTTGAATTAAAAAAGCAAATTCACTAGTAAACATATTTTAATTGGTTCATATCTTGAAAATCCCTTATTAATGTAATTGAATTGAATTGAATATTTTACAACATTAATACGGAAAGGTTTTTTGTTGTTAGTAATTATTTTACTCATTCATTGTTAATCCTCAATCACAGCAGGTTATTTAAATTTGGAACATTAGTAAATTTAGTTAGTTAATCAATAAGCTTACTGTGCATTCAATACCCACAACAAAGAACAAAAATATAAGCACATAAATAAATGTGAAAATAAAATTTATATATTTAGATAATATAGTTACTGTCCGATTCTTAGATTAGATATTTCTTGTATTTTGTATTATAGTTATTTCCACTTATAACGTGTAATGCAGATGTGCTAAATAATCGTTTTTATGTTGTTTTAGTGCAAATAAAACAAATATAAATAATAGAAAGTGTTACCATTATAATTTAATTTAATTGTTAATATAAAAAAAATTAATTAACAAAAATTAAAATCAGTAAAACAACAATACGAATAAAAAAAGAAGATACAGCTCCAATATAAAAAAAATCAAAACCAATTCTAAACATAAACAATTTTGTATAAAAATATTAGATACGAAATAAGCGTTTTCCATAGGTTCATAAAAATACAATAATTAAACTCAAGTGTTGTCAAGCACAACAAAATTGAAAGTTTTTATTAACTGTTATATGAGTCTTTTTTATAATGCACGTTTTTGATGTTTAAAATGTAACAAGGTTAATAAATAACAAAAAATATTGCGTTGGCATTGATTACATAAATTGGTGTTTTTGTAAATACACAGAATTGCAATTAAAAATTTATAAACAAATTTGTTAAAAGTAAAACAAACTTATATAAGTTAAAACTTTCTAGTTATTTAATGTGTCATTTTTGGTCACAAATAATCAAATTTGAACAGACTATTAACTTTCTTGTCTTGTCTATGCCTGTTTTTAGTTAATAGATTTGGTTTATATTCCAGTTTCTGTGTTTACTTTATTTTCAATTCGCATCTAACAGTAAATAACAGTAAAGTATTTACAACAGTTTAGAATTTTTTTTTTACTTTTTTTATATTATTTATTAAAAGAACAATTACATTAGTTAGTATAATAATGTAAAGACAATAAAAAATAATAATTTGTACTGTAATTTTTTTGTATTTGCAGTTTTGAATTTGTAATATGTGTAGCTATTTGCAATTACTGTAATGTAGTTCATTTGTTTAACTTATCCCGATTGATCGATAAATCAAACGCGCACTTGTGTATGACTATCCTTTTTTACATATTGAATACAAAATATACATTATTAGCTAACCTATTATTCCAAGAGTGTCGTTTTGTATGTCTCTGATCAAGTAACTAACAAGGGTAATATGAACAACAAATTTCGTTTTCTTGTACGAACAGTTTTGATACCAACTTGACGTAAATGTCAAATGTACATGTCATAATGTTAACAAATAAAAGACCAAAGTTTAATTTACATAAATAAGCAAATAAAGAAAGGCTGGTATCAGTGCTCATATTTTTGCTTTAAATTATACGGTCATTTCGTGATTTAATGCATACATGACGTCGTCGGGATAAGTTAAACCATAAACGAATGAACTAAAAAGGTATTATTGACATTAATCCAAAGCTTCTGTTTTGCTTGATTTTTTATGTTGATGTTATAAAATGTAAAATAATAAATATTTTGTTTACAGTAAAAAGTTCATTACGTTATTAAAAAAAATAGTTTTATTTTTTAATTAAAGTAGCTTCTGATGCCAATGATAATACGATTAATTTATTTTAAAATTATTTTTAGAAATGTATCAAGATAAAGTCGAACATTGGCTGAGAGAACTTGATATGGACCTAAGGGAATTTAATAAACTAGCAGCATCATTGACTTGGAAATTAGCAACCACACCAGATGATAGTACTGCAGAACATGCAATGGAATTAGGTGTTGCACGCAACAAGTGGAAAAATCAAGTTTGCGCCTCCCGTGTAAGAAAATATTGGTTGAAACCTAATCAGAAACGGATGTTGAATTTACTTTGTAGAGGTCCTCGTTTTACGGAAGAATTATCCAGGTTAATTACGTTTACAGTAATCACAACACTTTAAAAACCAATTCAAATTTAAATATAAAATTTCTTTATGATATGCAATTCAGTTAACTTTATTTGTCTATTTATTTCATGGTAAATTTTCAATTTTAATTAATGATTTCTAAAAAGAAATATGTAGAATTATTATAATTTTAAAATGTTTATTTTCTTTGAATATTTTCAAATGAAGAAGACAAAATAATTACATAATCAAAAATTGTCTGTATTAGAGACATTAAATTTCATTTATAAATTTTTAAGTCAATTTCAAATATTTAAAAAAAATATTTATTGTTTAGAAATTAGATATGAATTTGTTGGTAGGTATATCATTGAACATTGAACTATTTTTCTCTAGTTTATAAAATATTGTGTCGATAGCCTTTTTTATTTAATGTTTTTTATAACAAGTATATAGGATACAAAATTAATTTTTGTTTGTTTTTCGTAATTTATTTATTGTCGCACACGTGAAAAAGAGATGGTTTGGGATTAGACATAAGTTTCCCACGAGCAGTTCACAAATATACAATTTATTCCCAAATTAAGAAGTACAAACAAGCTGCTCCTTCAAAATGCGGTAGAAGAAAGGGTCATAAAGATAGTTGCTGTGGTAAAATTAAAATGTCTAGATGTAAAGTATCGATGCAAACGTAATTAAATCATTTTTAAAAGTTTTCTTAGAATTCATTTCTTATTTAAGTAAAAATTGCATTTTATATGAAAAAAAAACAGATTCCAATAATTTTTATTTTGTAAATCTTGAAATCTAACTATTTTAAGTGTTCCAAACACAAAATTTTCAAATGAATTATTTTTTTACTTTTCGGACAAATTTTAACATGTACAATTTTCGAAATGCATTGTATTTAAAAATAGTATTTACACATAAATCTTCTCTACTTTATTTTTTGAAATAACATTCTTAAGAGCATTATTGTTTGAAAATTAATAAGCTATTGTTTAAATCGCTTCCTGTAGTAATGATCTAACAACCACTTCTCTGCTTTAGAATATCTGTTTTGCGTTAGGTACCTAACTAATTATGACATTACCACTTCCAGCCTATAGAAATGACTTATTAATTCTATCAAAAAAGAAACAAACATTGATTTATATGTCACTAATAGTTGACCACATAATTAACGACGTTAAAATTGTATTTTTTAAAGCATCTTTGCGTGTAAAATTTTATAAAAACGCATGCGATTGCCGTTCCTATAAAAAAAATATTTCAACCTGTACAAAATCAGTGCAGGAAACAATAACTGCAGGAGGACCTGTAATGAAATAATTAAACTACGTCAAAGCACATTTCTCTAATACATCAAATATCAACACAAAAATTAAAAATTTTTATTTAGAACGTAAAATACCAAAGCACTATTTGACTTAAATATAGCGGTATCAAGTTACCCATCAATTCAGCAATAAAACATTGTACCTCAGTTTAAGTAACTTAAACATGAATGTATAGCGTCTATTTTGCAATAATGATCTAAAATATAAATTACAAGTATAAAAAAGTAACATTTATTACATTTTATTAATAATTAAATTATTTTTTATAAAATATTCCTAAATTATACACTGTGACATAAAAAATTCAACACCAAGAAGGCGTTAGAATTTTTGAACCAAACTAGGCAGAAATGTTTAACCAGCCAAAGGTAGTAATTGATTAAATTTTCAAAGATATTAAACAAAAGATAAAGGCATTTTTTATTAAAAATGTGTTAAGCCAATCTGTAATTAAAGCCGGAGAACTTTTAGTGTCTGTAGAGAATTGGTTAATTGCTTAAGTCTTCCACCCATCATGCCCCACACATGTTCATTAAGCGAAGGGTCGAAAGATCTGGGTAGCCATGGCAAGACATTGACGTTAGCTACTTTGAAGCGCTCTATAGAATGTGAGGACGGGCATTATTCTGTTGGAAAATCAAGTCCTCCAGTTTCTGGAAGAATGGAAGGATATGGGGTTCTACCATCTTCATCAACATATCGGTGGGCATTCTTATTGCTTCGTATAAATACCAACTGCGACCTGTTTACGTAAATAATAGCACCCTGTACAGTAATTCCCACAGTGTTGTGAACATGCTGCTCAGCAGAAAACTGCACGTTGCGACGTTCTCCACGTCTACGTTTGACCATCATCATCATGCATTCTCAAGCAGAATCGGGATTTGTCACTGAAGACCACCCTACGCCATTCCATGTCCCAATCCAGTCGCAAAGTACACCACTCTAAACATTGCTTTCAATGACAAGCCGTCAGCGAAAGCTCAAAATGTGGTCGATAGGACTGCAAACCAAAAGTTCTAATTTTACGGTAAACTGTACGAAGGGGTACAGCACGTTTTTGTTTGGAAACCATTGATTGGCTATTGATATTGTATCCGAGAATGGGTCTCTTAATGCTATTAATCGAAAAAAAAACACAAAAACAAAATAATTGCAACTAAAAGAAATCGACTTAATTTCTTCAGAAATATGCCCGATAATTTCGATTGTAACAAGAAATAAAACGTCGAATTTTCTATAACTACTGAATTATTTTGAATTACATTTTAAGTTTGATTCAAAAATTCTAACGCCTTCTTAGTGTTGCATTTTTTAGGTCACAGAGTATAATTTGGAAAACTATTGAACTTGATTTTAAATATAAGTGCGCGTTTTAATTTTTATGCAAATTTGCACACATATAGAACAAAAAAGAAATGTTTAGGCAAGCACTTACTACGGTTAATTTTGAACTTGATTTTAAGTATGAGTACGCAACATATAGATTAGATAATGTATAATAAGAAAGTGAAAATGTTACTATTTTTGTATACAAAGTTATTTATTTCTAACAGGTGATGTCGGTCGCTCAGAACCCGTACCTACTACGGATAAGTTTGAACTCGATTTTAAGTATCAGTGAGCGATTTAATTTTTATGCAAGATTACATACGCATAAAACCAATAAGATATAATAACATATCATAAAATAAAAATGTAGTTATTTTTGTATAAAAAGTTTATTAATTTCTAACGACAGCTAGGTTATGTCGTCTATAGCCCGTAATAGCCAAGGTTAACTTTGAACTCAATTTTAAGTATGAGCGCGCGGTTTAATTTTTATGCAAATTTGTACACATGAACAAATGATGTATAATCATATACCAAAAAATAAAAATGTAGCTATTCTTGCATAAAAAATTATTTACCGTCAACGACAAATCATGTTATTCAGATGTTAATGTGTCGTGGATTTTATGCAATTTTCTTACTGATTATAACACAATGTATCCAAGGTAAGAATGCATAGCAACAATATTGTCGTGACAAGTTTGGAGACTTGCAACAAGTTTGCTGCAAGTTGACTAAGGAAGCAATAACAAGCTTGTGGCAACCTTGTCTCGACAAACTTGCAGCAATATTGTCATGACAAGTTTGGAGACTTGCAGCAAGTTTGCTGCAAGTTGATTAAGAAAGCAATAACAAGCTTGTGACAATCTTGTTTCGACAATCTTGCAGCAACGCCTTCCATGACAAGATTTGAATTTGCAGAAATGTTACAATCCCCTGTCATCGCAAAGTTTAAAATTTGTAAAAATATTATTTAAACATGTAATCGCAAGACTTACTACTTACAGTCATATTAACGTTGCTTGTCACGAAAATTCGTCAAACTTTCAGTAATATCGCTGTACTTTGAAGAAAGGTACAAAGAAAAACAAAAAATTATTTTGCTTACTGATATTGTAATTAAATAAAGATTTGTTTCTACAAACTAGTTACAACTTCTTTAGGTATTGCGTATTTGTTTTAATTCTGTTCCATCTCCACCTGTTCTATTCATCGCTAGGTTTGTTGACCTGAAACATAAAATTAAGAATAACCTTAAATGCTGATTTGATGGTAATGTTAAATAAGCTAAAAGCAGGCAAAACTTTAATAATTTAAAATCATATTATTATACAATACACAGCATACATTAATGGTCTCAAACTTGGTTACTAGGTTTTGCAAAATTATTTAAAATGTTTAATCGAATAAGTATACAAACCTAAGATGCAAACCAATAAGTGCACTAAATTGCAATAATACTCACCTAAAAAGTCTACGATGAGTAAACACAGAACTAAATAATAATGTGTTAGAATACAAACACCATGTAAATGACAGACATGACTTTTATTAACATAAAAATGGCGAGACATGCGCCGGTATTTATGCGTTTACGCCTGCGTACTGTAAATTTGAAAAAGAAAGTTTTCTGCAAGCTTGCAGCAAGTTTGCAGCAAGCTACTCAAATTTCTCAAGCGTGTGTTGTCAAAGTTGCCAATATTACCAATATTGCTGTAAACTTGCAGCAAGATTCGTAAACTTGGCAAGGAAAAAGCAAGCTGAAAGCAAACTTTCTGTAAGTTTACATGCTATCTGGGTTGTCATTGTCACTTTTTAAGCTCTACAAAATGGCGTTTTTAAGTTTTTTATCTGACGTTTCGTCTCCGAGAAATCATTATCAACATATTTTTTATATATGTTCACAAAAAGGGAAACACACTGTACTCGGTAGATTTTTTATTAAAAATGCATCAAGTATCACACATTATGATTCTAAAGCTAAAAATAGTAAAAAAACGAGCTTGAATCTTTCTTACTTTTTAGTCTAGTAGGCGTTGGAACAATTGCAATATTTCTATTTCATCTGTCACCTTATTGTTAAAAACGTTGTAGCGTATTTTGGAGTTGACTTTGTTGTGTATTAAGTCTTGTCGTTAATAATATTACTAATTAGTTAGTTTATTATTTGGTGTTTTTGATTAATTTATTTATGTTACGATAAAAAGAGAAAGTTTCACAAACAAAGAAACATTTGATAAACTGACTTGTTACTTCTTGTGTCACAAATATTGTGTAGCTGCTGAGGAGATGTATTCTGATAATTATCCTGAACAAAAACAATCTGAGAAATCTATTTTTAGACGTTTGGTATTTAATTTAATGCAATTTGGTTATATAAAACACCTGTTTTATTTCGTAAAAAGCAATCCAACAAGAAAAATTGTTCTAGTACCCGTTTTTAACAATGTTAAAATTTTAACAAAATTAATTAAGCGTCAGACTGGGGTAGCTAGATCTACAGAATAAATGTCATCCTTATAAAATTAGACTTTGTTAGGGTTTTAGTTCAGTTTTAGTAATGTTGACAAGAGATGGCATTTTAAACCGACGTAACAAACATTATTGAGCGACAGACAATCTACATTTAAAAAAGCAGCAAAGCAGCAACATTGATTTGGTTTTAATATGTGGATAGGCGTTTTGAGTGGCAAAATAAAAGAGCTTTTTATTTAACACAACAATTTAAATTACGAAAAGTATCTCCACCTGCTGAAAACTGATTTAGAGCATACCTAAAATGAATTACCTTTAGCAATTGTTAAAAACTGCTGGTTTCTACCAAATGGTGTCACGGAACATAATTGATGAAATGTCGGAAATATTTGTCGCAGAGGTTTCCAGAAAAATGGTTTAGAACTTACAGTGAAGCAGCTTATCAAATTTAAGTACGTTGGGTTTACTTCTCTGAGGTTATGTAAAAAACCAAGTGTATGATGAAATTTTTGAAAATGAAGAACTGTTATTGTTTGCATTGGTTATAACAGTAGTCAATACAATCACATCGGAAATGTTAGACTATGTTTTAAATTGTACATTAAAGAGACCATACTTGTGTCTAGAAAGTAATGTCAACATATTTGAACACTCGTAATAACTTTTTGACATTTTGTTGCAACTTCTACTTGATTAAAAAGTAAGAAGATATTAAAACTTATTTTATCGCTATTTTCTGCTTTATTTTATTTAAAAAATACTTTTTACAATATTCTTTAAGTTATTACCATCTGATCCTTTCATTAGATCAATGAGCAATTTTGTTCTAACCTGAATTGTTAAGTTTGATGATTCTTAAAGATAAGGACTTACACACTAGTTTGCTTTGTGTTCCAATAACTTTACTTCACTAAACATGTAGCTCAAATACCGCACAATGCTCTACTTCGCACTATTACTATTTCACTAACTCAAAAGGCTTGATACGCTGGAGTCTTTTCACTAAGTTTGTGTTATCCAAGAGCTGGATGGCCTTGACATTTACCCGGTTAAGTAGCCTTTGTTCGTGGGTACTAGCAAATTTAGCGATGGTTTAATCAACAGTCTCCATTTGAAGGTCCCGGTAGATACCCCAATTTTGACTGTACCAGGATGCATGGTGTTCTTTAGTGCTTTGTTCTAAAAACGTTAGATCACTTGTATGTTGCTGCCACAATCCTAGAGTTAAATGCCGCAGGTCCAAACAGGTTTCAGTATTTGTTAGTGTAAGAGCAGCTTGTTATATGTAGACAACTTGGAATTTCTTCCAAGAAACCAATACATTTTTTTTCAGTTTGGTGCCGGATGGGTAAGTGTTGTTTTCGTTTATTAGTAAAGCCTACATGTAATGACTTATTTTCGTTTTACTTGATTTGCCCAATTTTAGTCCACTAGTTAATTTTATCAATATAGGTTTGGAGTTTTTTGATGGCCTCTTCATAGTGTTGTTCCGACGGCAATGACTGCGGTGTCGTCAGCGAATGTTGCTATTGTTTTATGTTTAAGATATCACGAGTACCTATATAATAGATAAACTACTGGACACTACCTTGTGGCACCCCTGCTCAGATTTCCTTTAGTTCTCAGTAAGCAACTTTGTGTTTAATTTTAAAATTTCTCTATAATAAATATGATTGTAAACGCTGTGAAAGTTGTTGTCGCAGAAACAGGTAAAGTTTAAAAACAAGCCTTCATCCATACTTTGTTAAAAGCCTGAGCAACGTCGAGAAAGACGGTGGAGCAGGTTTTTTTTTATAGTGATGAGAAAGTATCAAATTCTTTTTTTTCTACTATGGGTTTTAGTCTCTTGAGGAGTATTTTTTCATATAATTTTTTTGTGCTGATACGTCATTAGAAGGTTTGTGAATCATGATGGTTTCTGTTGCTTTCCATATCTTGCGAACGTACTTCAATCTGGAAGATGCGTTAATAAGATTGGTCAATTTTACATAATTGTTCTGGGTAGTTGCGTCAAAACTTCACCGGTGATTAGGCCAAAACCATGGGTTTTTTTGGGTTAATATTTGTTTTAATTTAATCTAAGGTTGCTTTCAGTAAAGTGGTTCTGATGATAATTTCTTCTTGTTCTGGTATAATCCAGCCTTGTTCTTTTCTATCATTTGTTTAGAAAATGCTTTCAAAATGTTCTGCAAACCTACAAGCTTTTTGGGTATTGCTTTGTCTCTTTAGTCGCTTGGTGGCCTTTCAATGTGAGTAATCAGTTACCATTAGTTAACTCACTCAGATAATCTCCAATTACTTCATTTTTGATATATTGAATCTTGCGCTTTAGTTGCTGAGTTGCATTATTCAAAGCTGTTCTATCAGTTAATGCTCTGGTTTGTTGCCATTTCCGTCTGAGTTGCCTTTTTATTGCGATAGGGTTTGTAATTTCTTTTGGATAAGTATTTCCTTTTGTTCTAAGAGTTTGTGCAGGAGTGCTATCCGATGCTGCTTGTTGTATTTTTTTAACGAATTTGTCATCTAGCTGCTCTTTTATTTTAAGTGAAACGGAAAGGTTGATTTTTTAAGATAGATTTTGAAGCTTTCCAATCTCTTCTCTTGTTAGCTAGATTTGGTAGGTTTTCTTTTTGGTTTACACTATTAATGTAAGAAGTATTAGAGAATTATCTGAGTCCATATCCCATGCTTTTTTAATTTGAACATAATTTGATGAGATATTCCTGATTACAACGAAGTCTACGACATCAAAAATTTTGTAAAAGTCAGTAGGCCAATAGGTTGGCTTCTTAATTAATAACACTTCGCATTTAAGCTAATTAGTTGCTGCTAAAAGTTCTTTATCTTTTTAATTGTAGTTAGTTTAGATACCCAATGTGTGTGCTGTGCGTTCAAGTCATCTCCGATGATGAATGTATTTCCTTGGTTATTGACAAAATCTGCATATTGTTCTTTTTTTATAGAATATCTTGGTGGGCAGTATATTGGCGTGACTGTTAATTCATATGTTTTTGTTTCAATGTTGACAGATGTGGCTTGTATTTTTATTCGTTGGTAACCCATCTCTTGATGATGTAAGATGTATCCCTTTATGATAAATGCACTCCCCTTTTTACTGTATTGTCCGGGTGGATTCTGTGATAGACCATATGTCCTTTAAATTTGATGTATGGCTTTTGTGAAATAAGTTTCAGACATGAGACATACAACAATTTTTACTATGTCAAGTACTGCTGTTGATGTTGCAGCAGCCCATTGGCATTCTATTACAATATTCTTAATTGAGAAGCCATTTTTAAATTTAGAAATCGCTCCTTGTGCGCGATGTTCTAATTTGGAAATACGTTCATCCATTTTATTCAACTTCTCGAGTATTTGTTGAAGTGTTTTGTCAATGGATGAATTCTATTGACTTGCTTTCTTCTCTTGCTTATTATTATATTTTGTTTCCTGAGCTGCAATTATACACCCGCGATGGTTAGCCGAGTGCTGTTCTCCACAATAAACACACTATAGTTTTGCTTCTTTTAGATTTTTACAATCTGCTGTGCTATGTCTTTGCACAGTATTTTTGAGTACGACCATAAGCTTGGCACCCTTTGCACTGCGGTACTAATTTGGATTTTTTAATTGGTTGAATTTGCATTCTTATACCCAGATGTCAGTAATGCCAAAGATTTTATTGATATTCTCGTCATTTCTAAATGACAGCATGATGTTCAGATTGTGGAGAGGTGAGTCATTTATCCATTTTTTTTCTTATATTTTATTCTTATCCACTTCGCCTCTTTTGTTAGGTTTTGCTCATCTGTATAATATGTGCTTTTTACAGTTTACAAAACCTTATTCTTCTCTTAGAGACGTATAATATATTGGTAAAAAATTGCATCAAATCCACGACACTTTAACATCTGAATAAAATTATGTGCCGTTAATGTTAAATAACTTTTTATTCGAAAGTAGTTACATTTTTACTTTCTAATTTAGATATACTGTATAAAAAATAATTCATAAATTGTAAAAAATATTACTCTGTTACATTTGTAATCTACATTTTATCTAGATCATTGTTATAAAATAGATAAAATTAAATGAATAAAAATAGATTCAATTTACTTAAACTGATGTACAATGTTTATGACTCAATTTATGAGTAGCTTCACAGCGGTACATACTATAACAGACTTTTATCTAACACCGTAGTTATTAATCTACTTTCATTTTTTGATTTTGTTTGCCTATTAGATAAATTAAAATACATACAAAAAACTATTGTATTACAATCAGCAAACCCCTAAATTTTAATTGCGTATTTGTTTGGCTGAGACTTGATGTATACAAGAAATCATGTGCGTTTTTTGAACTAGAGCAGTTGTTTGCGAATGCTGTCAGAATTGCATACTTTCTAACACTTACTAACTAAACAAAGCAAGTCTATCTATCGGCTTGAAGAAAAGTCACGGTTATTAGACTAATTAGTTGTGAAATAAAGAACCAGAACAACAAAATGTAGTAGTGTGAACTGCTGTTCTTTTGGTAGATGTTTTTTGTACATTTTTAACAAATCGTAATCTTGTAGAGAATTTGCATCGCAAATAGTACTATAAAAGTTAAACGTTACTTTACACATACGAGTACCTATACCTATGAATCCAGATAGTAAAAATAGCTTGTCTTGACGATGATAGAATATCACAAAAACCTTACCATAACAAGTGTAACAACTTAATGTAAGCTTAAATTTTGCTTATAAAAATTAAATCAAATTAAAAACTTGTTAGGTTTTTTAACCGAAAAGAATAAGCGGAAACAACATACATACGAATGACCAAGGTACTGCAATGCATTATAAACTCTTTTGTTATAAATGACAACAATAAGGATTTGAAAATAAGTGAATAGTTGTTAGATTACTTTCATGTTTTGATACTTTATTTTATTATGATTAGTAAAATGTCTACATAAATAATCAATAAAAAACTATAACATTTACCTTGTGATTAAAAAATAGATTTTGTTTTTAAATCAAAATTAATAATTGATTTTTCTATTGTTGAATTAAAAAATCAAACTTATATTATATATTATCGAAAATGTCAAATAACTACAGTTGCTATAATACAAAAACAAGTAGGTACAACGATTTGTAAAAGTTCAAGATTCTCTTATTACAGGAAATAAAAAACAAACACACGCACATACCTTTGCAAGCACAACATATTGATCGTCTATCGGTAAACTGCCACTAAATTCAACATCCCTGATTTTTCGTGCATACTTTGTATTCTGTAAATTTTATAGTTTTTTTGGTTCAATTCTTTTACATAAGCGTTTTTATTTAAAACCTGTTACTTAAAATAACAGTAAATCAAAACACAATTATTAAATGTTTACAAAATCGTTAAAACCTCTTAGCTTATTTTAAAATATTAAATCTATTAAACGTTTAACAAATGATATTTCATTTAATTTAAAAACATTTTAACAAAAATTAAAAAAAAATTATATTTAAGAAAAAGTAAAAAAATATATAAATACAACGCCTATGGTAATATTTTAATGTTATCGTCTGCAGTCTTGGAAGCTGCAAGTAGGTACTTAATTTTAATAAAAGATTATTTTACTATTTGTAAACGCATTAAAAAAATTACGGTAATAATTCCCAGACAGCACGTTACGTTTTATTGACGTCAAAATTACGTACGGGACGTCATTACGACGTGTGAATGTCGTCATATGACGTCAGTGTGCTGCCTGGGTTGTTGCCGGGCTGTTACAACACCACAAAATTTAATTTATATTGACTTTGAGGTGTGATGAAAAATATAAACCGAGTATATTCATTGAGTGTGCACTAATGGGACATCTAAATATCCATATAATATCATTTGCAGATACATTTATATTAAAAAACGCAACTTTTAAATCTACTCTAGTAGAACACATTTTGCTCCTTCTAAACTTTTTGCTTGATTTTTATTAATATTCATTATTGAATATAGCTGAAACGATAACTTACGCAGACTTTTGATGTGTGTATGAGTAAACTAAGTGCAAAAAATATTATTGAGTAACTTTTTTCTAAGGAGTGTACCGTCTGTACGGTGAGCATTTTGATCGTGTGCCAATATTGCTCTGAATTACTTGAGCGTATGTGATAGCAAACACTCACGTGATTAAAACATACAATTTTATAAATTGTGTTTAAAACGATTTCAATAAATAGAAAGCGAGTTATGAATTTTCAAATGTAAAGAAGTGTGTTATCATACCCTTAAAAACATTACACCATCTAATGCAAATCAACAATGCAACACCAAAATGCATATATATAAAGATAAGCAAATACATCAACCGTTTTGAAAAACACTCGAAAGAAGCTGACAAAATTATCAACAAAGCGTAAACATTAATTAATAAACCACGGTATTACTTAAAAAACATAGTACTGTTTAATTTGTTATTTATAATAAAGTATAGACTGAACGTCTTCAAACTTGAATTAAACAATTTTTGCCAATTTGTTTTATCGTTTTTTTAATCTTCTGATTTTATGTTCATCCCACAATTTATCATTGCTTTCTTCACTGTGAATATTCAAATCTATACAACAAACGGTCAAAAAATATATAAAATTTAGTAAATTTAGGTAATCGAAGAAGTTCTATTCAACTAAACCATTTTAGTTAATAGCTACGTAATAAGTAATCATTTTATTTAAACTATACAACATTAAATAAATTCATTAGAATTGTAATATAATCTTACTCAAATGTAATTACTTTTTTAGGCTACACATTGAAATAATGGGTAAATTAGCTCAAACCTACAACGATGAATTATGCTTCACAAATGATGATACTAAAACACTACAAAACATTAACAAACATGATCAAAACATACTTAAAGTTATCTATCCTGGACGGTGTCTTTATGGTGAACCAGATTTAGAACGGTTAATGAAAAGAAATGATCTAACCGCGAAACAACTCAAATGGATTTGGACTACTTGGCATAATTTTGTTGGACCTAAGGTTAAAGAACTATATCCGCTTTCTATTAAAATTCAAAATTTAGCTGCTCGTAACAATGGTAAGAATTTTTAAATGATTAATTTTAAATAATTTAATGTATAATTAGGGTAAAAACTATGTGGTGTGGCCATCATAAAGTCATTAACTGAATTTTTGCAGGGTGTATTAGGTAGTGGTAACTTGAACATAACTACAGGTGTGCTAAAATTCATTGTTTGTTTAAGATTTGGTACATCCGAAACACAATTAAAATAGTACATATAGTCCGACAAGTATATCATGTCCGGGCGTGGCTTAATTACGCAGACAAGGAACGCATTAAAACATAAAAAAATACACATCACGTTCAAAATACGGCTATTTAAAGTAAATAAATACAAAATTAAACATGTTAACATTTAATTTAATTTTAAGAAGTACAGTGGAGTCCTGCTATTCCGAACTAATTGGGACCGAACACTGTTCGGTTTAGGGGGTATTCGGAATAGGCAGATTTCATGAAAAATATCATCGTATTGACTTGTTAAAGATTGATTTACACATAAAGGTTCGTTCCAACAAGCTTAGAAACAGTCCAGAACTTGACGGAGCATGCGCTAATAAAAGTGTTCGTTCCAACCGGGCGAAACCGGTTCGGAACTGGATTGGTTCGTCGTTCCAACGTTGCTTGAACTGTTCCGGAACTAATTCAAGGATAGTGAAAACAGTTCGCGATCCCAAGCAAGGGCATTTGATATTTGTTAATTTTCAATTTTATTTTTGTGTTTTTTTGTGTGTTAGACCTTAATACCTTAAAATACAATGAGCGATTCAGATGCCACTAACTATTTAGCATCTGAGGCAAAGCAAAAAAATGAGAACTATCTAGGTGAACTTAAAATTTTTTAAGAATCATGATCTAGAATAAGCGGTTCTTATTAATTCACAAATCACCGTGCGTTAGGGTAAAAGAAGCACATACCCAAAGATTTGCAGAAGAATATTCCAACAGTGATATGTTCAAAAGACAAAGTGGACAATATAGAAAATTAACAGCTTTAAGGCAGGTGAGACAATTTTATGAGATAAAACTATATTTTAATATCACTATATGTAACTACACCAATTTCATTGTTATTTTGTGCAATCCAAGTTTTCACATAATGTTTTTTATTACAGATTCTAATTTTTTTGTGGTATTTGGGACACCCGGCTGCCAGAATTCGGAACGTCGCTGATAGGTTCGATGTAACTATCAGTTCACTACACCGGGTTATCAGAAAGGTATCTATTTTCTTCAGTCACCTGTCGTTCCAAAACATTACTTGGCCCGATAACAATGAGAAAATATAGATCGAAATCGGAGTTCAGAGAGAGAGGTTTTCCATATTATAGGTGTAATAGATAGGTGTCATCTTAAAATCGACAAGCCACAAAATTATGCTGATTGTTATATCAATCGAAACGGTTTTTATTCAATACAGGTAGTGACAACAATAAAATAATAATAGAACTAAAAAGTATAAATGTTTTTATTTCAGATGCAAGTGGTTTGTGGCCATAACAGAAAAATTAGCGATGTCTTTACAGGGTACCCTGGATCCGTTCATGACGCAAGAGTATTTAGGAATTCACCTTTATGTGCTAATTTAGAAGAAATGTGCGGTCGTTACGTCTTACTTGGCGATAGTCCGTATCCTTTGAAGACAAACTTACTTGTTCCATTTAAAACTCGAGGACAACTAACGCCACAACAAGTAAACTATAATGTACAGTTATCCAAAGATCGATATGTTATAGAACATAGATTTGGCATCCTAAAGCAAAAATTTCGACAATTGTATCACATTAAGCTAAGGGATGTAATATTCATGGTGTGCTACATAATGTTTGCATAAATGACGAATTTGTGTTGGATGCAAATTATGTGGTGCAGAATATCTTACCTCCTCAAAATGATGTGAATGATGATGCGGAAGTTGAAGATGTTGTTATAGATGCTAGAAGAATTCGACAACATTTTGTAACCTTATTAAAGCCTGCACGAAATTGAGGTGTAAATAGTTCAAGTTGAATGTAAAAAACATTTTGAAAATAGGTACACATTATAGAGACAACTGTTCTTTTATTATTGATGTAGTATACTGAAACTAACTGAAACATAGTTACCTAAATAGAACTTAATACTCTTACTATAACACACTTAAAAAAACAATAAATTCAAATGTTTTTGCTATGATACGAGACTACAATACAGCTTTTGTCTGGTATACCGACAGTACAAACAAGTGGAAATAACTATACATTTTCATTTTATAAAATTTTTGCACATTTCCTTGCCATTTCCTTTCAGCTAAATCTATATTTACCTAAAGTATGAATCCTGCTTAGCTAACTAAAATAGGAACGTATTTAATCACAAAATATCAAGAAACAAGTAACAAAAACAAACATACAACTAAAATAAAGCACTATTGTATAGGTATGTACCTACATAGTGACTATTAATTTCTAGTTAAAGCTCTAACAACACTTTACATTTTTGCATAGACACTTTGGACATGTTTCCTTTAATATCAGATTTCGTTCTTGCGATAACTCATTTCTTCTCTTCAGTTCCTTTAACTTTTCGCACTCTATCTCTAAACATTTCTTTTGCTACCTTTGCCTATCCTGACGTATACAATGAATAAGATTTGTCTCTATTTTCAGCATCTTTGAAGTTACCTTAGATTCAAAAGGTGTTGTGCCAATGTCAGTTTCCTATACATATTGTTGCGAATTTATTTATTAATAAAACTAATTTATTTAAAACGACTAAAACTACGTTTACTTATTCTAGAAATATATACACTTTTAATTTAACCGAACTAATAAAATCTAATAATATTTAATAAAAACACTTACACTGTAATTTATATCACTTAAGATAAGATAACGTCCTCGGATTTCACACTTGTTTATACTAATAATCACATACACGCGTGCTAACGATACTTATTTATTTCAACTTGATAATCTTCTTAATACAGCTGCATTCGCGTTTCGACAATAACTCACCTACGATCTGTCTCGTCGCTATATAAAGACATACGGAAATCCTTCTCGATCGTTCGTCACTTTTCGCTATAACTTCTAGAAAATAGATAACAGCATTCTAGAAGGCTCTTGCGTTTGCAAGTAATTTCTTGAACGTTTCAATATCTTTCTGGAGTTTTACGAGTATTATGATCTGCGCTAATATTTTCTTTCTCCACTGATATTTTGTGGCACATTTATCGTTTGGTTTGAAAATAATATTTCAGGGCAGACATTCTTCTTCTTACCAAAAATTACTTGCATATCTTCAAAATATTCAAAATATTTTTTACCCCGGTCGCTAGAATTTTGATTATTCACATATTTCTTATAATTTCGGTTTAACACCTTACACATATTCTCGCTATTACTTGGTGTAACAATTAAACCTAATTATTTGTGTAAAATGTCACTAATCATTTGCCACATTTGCTTTATACTTTTGACCTTCATCGTGCCAACTTTGTCCCGATATTTTGCATACAAATCAATAAGATTCCTTGTATTACTTCCGTTCTATTTTCTCATTTGACACTTTAGTAGATTCAGAGAGTAAGACCAGAAATTCTTTAACTTCTGAAAGAATAATTTATAAACAGTATTTAAAAAATCCGCACACAGTAAAACTCGCTCTTTTTATGAATTAAGTAGCTACATAATTATTTTATCAGTATATTCATTTATGGTTTTTAAAATTTAAAGGTAAATTCATCCAAACACCTAACCTCCTAACAAACACACGTGCGATATGTTCTTTTCCCGTTGTGGTGCAGTGCAGTGGGTTCAGTGTTCCAACATGTAATTCAGAACCGTTCCCATAACGCACTTTTCCGAGACATGCGCACAAATTAATTCGTGACTAGTTCAAAAACCTTCAGCGAATTGATTGTTGGAACGAACCTATAAACGTGAACGTTCAGTAACGTGCCACTGCTGTATATCCAGTGTCATTATTTTTTTAAAATTATTTACATGTAATTTAATGTCAATGTTTAGATATGACGTTATCTGAGATTGCCGTGCTTAAATAAATTCTTATCGTTGGCGATGATACTTTTAACAAAAATACTAACCCTATGTAACTAATATAGCACTTTCTAGTATGTGTAAACGCAACTCGGCAATGTGATTATACATAAGCTGCGTACACATTTCTCTTAATTTGATTTCTTCACGTAATGAAGTCAAAGTCGTAACTGTGAAAATGTATACATTTGCTATTGGTACCGTACGTACGTCGGTGACACGTTACCATAGGTTTAATTTTATTGCGAGTTTACTGTAAAGCTTTGTTCCGTGAGTGTTGAGTTACTTTACCAAGTCACTATGCTTTTTTATTTATGTATGTAGTTTTTGACGTCAACATTAATCATGGTAAGTAACCAAAGTCGTTCTTCGTGTAGTACTTCAAAACAAAAAAGTGTTAAAAAGACTGGAAAATGATGAAAGTGCTACTCAAATATCACTGTTATATGGTGTAGGTAACACATTGCATTAAATTTGAGCAGTTTTGTTCTGCTTTAAGTGAAAAAACTTTTTAAAAACCGCAAAAAACGACTGTGTCTTTATATGAAACAATTGACAAGGCCTTATTCTTGTGATTCACTCAAAAAAGACAGAAAGGAATCCCTATTTTTGGTCCTTTGCTGAAAGAAAAGGCGTTTCAACTAAACAAGCTTATGGATGGTGATCTATCATTTTCAGCTAGCTGTGATTTCTTATATCGTTAGAAGAAAAACCACGGAAATAGACAGCTCAACATTGCTGGGAAAAAAACTGTCAGCTGACAACAAAACAGCTGCCAATTACCTAAAAAACTTTATACACCTAGTTTCTTCCTTAAACATCTCACCGCAGCAAATTTACAACGCAGAGGAAACCGGACTAAATTTTAAAGCTTTGTCTACCAAAAGTCTTGTTTCGTCCCGGAGTTTAAAACAGACAAACAACGTCTAACTGTCTTTGCTTGCAGCAACGCCTCAGCAACAAACGAACTTCCGCTAATGGTAATAGGCAAATCGACGAAACCACGAACTTTCAAAAACATTAACATCAACTCACTTCCCATGTATTATAGAATCAAAAAAAAAACTTGGATGGAACCCGACTTGTTCAAGGAATGGTTCGGGCACCAATTTATCCCTAAAGTGACTGCATTCAATAGAGAAAATGAATTGCGCTCTGCTGTTTATAGACAATGCTCCGTTCCACTCAGAAGAAACGAAACTTGTTTGTGGAAACACTAAAGCAGTTTTTCTGTCACCAAATGTACCTTCAATTCTTTAGTCTATGTACCAGAGTGTGTTGTTGACCATTAAGCAAGAATACAGAAAAATGCTGCTTTGCGCCTTACTCGAAGAGCATGCAAACGAGCTTATACAAAAATTTAAGAAAATTACAATAAATTCTGTGATTTACTGGGTAGTTGAAGCATGGAATAACACCACTAAAAACGCATTACAAAATCCTGGAAAAATCTGGCCTACATTAGAATTTGTTTTACCCCAGTGAAAGACTGTAACCTCTTTCCACTAGTCCAGAAAATCCCTAGGTGTGAAGACGCAAAATAACTGTGATTAGGAGTGGACAATACGGAGATGCAGATATCGTAGCAATGGTACAAGGCGTATCAGCTCAGATAGACTCGGAAGAAAGCGAGGAAAAGGTAAACGCTGAAACTAAATTGGTATTACACACAAACTCAGCAAATGTTCTTGACCTCGTCTTACGCTACGTCAAACACGCATCCTCAAGTCGATTCAGTGCTCTTCGTCAGAAAAAAATTACTTTTTAAGTGTGTAAATTACATTATTTTCTGTGTTTACCAGTGATTACAAATGAATTTACAGTATTGTATAAATGGAGCCAACATGTACTGTAAGTAACCAGCCTTTATTCGAATTTGGTTTGAGGCATTTTCTTCAAGCTTAGACTCTATGTATGTCTCATTTTAAATTCTTTGTATAGCATTAAATGTACGTTTTTTCACGAACGACTTGTTAATTTCTTCTGTTTTTTGTTAAAAAAATACGATATTTTTTCTGAACTTCGGAATTTGAAATATTGGAGTTTTGTAAAGCGGGACTCGACTGTACATTATTAATATACTAGTAATAGTATAAAATGTAGTAACGGCGCCAGAGGAGGGTATGGTTGAGCACACGCCTACCTTGTTGATTGAAGTGTCTACTTGCGTTTTCACCAAAATTAGAAAATACAATTTTTGAACAAATTGATTTTATGAGTAAATATAGTTTTTTTTTAAAATTACGGATTCTTTAAAATTTCCGATAAAAGTTTTTTTTAAAAATATTTTTAAACGAATAAATGTGCATTAAAAAAATACAAACTTATATTAAAAAAAAAGCTAAAACGGAATGACTCCTTTTAGATTTTCAAGTGTGTTACTGCACATTTGGTCCACCTGGACACGAAAAATTTGTTAGTCTATATATAAAGAAACCATTACACTTCTTACTTAACCCTCTAATCATTTTTATATCAAGTTACATCTAAAATAAGTATTTAAATCAAAAAAAGTTATTTATATTAGGTACACAAGCTAAATACCATGTTTGAAGATAAAAAGAAAATTAGAAGGGAACAAAATAATGTTAACAAATAAATAAATAAATAATATTGTGTGACAAGTTTCGACCTTTTTTTATTGATTAGGTTATCAGACCTAAATTAATTATTATTAATTTATAACTCAAGAACGGCTGGACTGATTTTTATGATCTTTAATTTGTTGGATTTGTCTCGGCTACGAATAGCAGAATAACTGTCGCAAAAATTCAAGAAAAAAAATCATTTTCTAATAAATTTTGTTTGGAAAGGCTTTGTTGACGATATCTCAAGAACGGATTGACTGGTTTAGTTAATTTTTAACCTCTGAAATACGACAGAAATAAAAATGAATATGACGTTGTACGCTAGTTGCGATAATGTCATTAGATGGCATCGTGTGCATTCTTCTTGCCAGTTGATTCTTAGCTCTGCAGACCTCTGCGTCATGATTTATCAATTTTGATTTAGTTTTTGCGATTATTACAGTCGTATTTAATTAATTAACGAAAAGTGATTTTGTAAAAGTTTATTTCGTTTGTCATTGTGCACGTATCGACAATCAATCTAATCGGTAATTTGTGACTTTACGTTTGATCGTCGTGTTTTTTTAATTTTGTTTCAACGAAGGACGAGCTCATCAACAAAATGTTTCTAAATATCATTGCTAACCACAACAATAACAATTTTTCAGTGAACGAGCAATTCTTGCGGCAAAAAACAATAATGTAGATCACTTAAACATCATAATTCAAAATTAAATCGTTGGCCCACTGCATTCTTTCCAATCTAGCAACAGTACAACAAACGAACACGAAGCAATCAAGTATCCAGCAAAATTTTTAAATTTATTGAATCTGCCTGGCTTGCCACCACACAATTTACAACTAAAGGTTAGCTCGGTAGCACTCGGTAGTCATCACGCCTCAAAATCTGAACCAACAAAAAGTATGTAGCAGAACGCGTTTGGTGGTGAAAACACTCATGAGCAATGTGATTCACGAACGATACTCACAAGAAATTTTAAAGGTGAGAAGATTCTCATTTCGAGAATTCCGATATGCCATTCGATTTTAAACGAATTCAAATTCCGATTCGTCTTGCATTCGCCATGACGATCAACAAATCGCAAGGCCAATCATGGAAGGTTTCTGACCTGAATCTAGAAAATAAATGTATCCCTCACGTTCAGTTGTACGTAGCATGCTCACGGGTATGCAAACTATCCGATTTGTTCGTTCTCGCACCTGACAAGAAAACAAAATATGTGCTTTAATGAAGAGAATCAACCCTAGTTCAGGCATCAGGCAAATAGTTTAACAGAAAGTAGTGCAACAGTGCTATGCAAATTATTTTGATTCGCCTTGCTGCCACATAAATTACATTCATTTCAATGTATTTAATTTCCATTTCATTTTGATTTTTGTATATTTATTAAACTTGATTCATTTTATGATAATTAAATACTGATATTAATTCAGCTAATAAATTAACAAAACATTTATTGATTCTGAGACAGTACGAATTTCGCCGGGTCAGCTAGTATTCTATAAAATAAAACAAAAATTTGAAGAGAACAGAAATTTTTCTAGTACATGTGTAACAGTTAAAATAAGCAAAATTCCGACTTGTAAATAATAAATTATTGGCTCAATAAATAGTTCTTGCTAAACTTTTTTGCACAATAAGTATCGTGAGGTTTTATCATTCGTAATCCGTAAAAAATTGGTTTATACATCCTAATAGATATTTATTAAAAAGAATGATAAAAATACATTACAAATTTAAGTACTTAGTAGAGTTTTAAAATTTATATCTTGGCATCTATATTTGCATAAATTTTTGAAATTAAAGTAGGTACTACAATTGATACAAAATAAAACTACTTTTCAAGTTATAGATAATAATATCCGATATTAAAAAAAAACAAATAAATGTGTATTGGTTAGAAAATAGTAAATACATACAGTGTAGGTGTATCTAATTAACAGATTGTAAAATAATAGCATCTATACAAGCAAAAATATAAATATAAAAAATTTAATTATACATTTAAAAAAATCATAATTTTGAGAAAAATGATTCGAAACTTAAATATTTTGTTGACACCGTTAATAAAAATATATCAAAAACGATGTTATGCTGTTTAATTTCCTGTTCTAAGAACTACATATTCCTTCCCAGTAATTTGCTAACACTAAAAATAAATACAAAATAATATCACCTAAGACGTAGTTATTGTTATTCTAAGAATTGCGGGCACATTCTTTCCAGTCAAAATACTTGAATAAATAAATAACACTGCAAAAATAAAGCTAAATATGCAAAACAAGTATTTTTAGGGTACAACAATTAAATTTTTTACTCAGTGCTAACGACCAGCAACGCACGCTCTTTTGAGCGTTTTAGAAATAAAACAATAAATTATATAAGCGGACGGTGTAATCTGGCTTTATTAGGTTCGAACACACACAAATCATTCTTAATAATTTATCTGGCGGTGCGGTCCCTTTCCCCAAAAATGTTCAGTTTATGCGTACGCACACACCCAATCACATGTAACAAGTTTATAATAGTTTGGCAAATTGAAGCCAAACATAATCAAAAAATGCGAAAAACAAAAATGCAATTTAGCGTTAACAATAAAGGTTAGCACAAAATATTTAGTGTATCACGTCTTAAAAGTATTTTGCGAATATTCGCATTCTGTAGGCCTCGGCTTCATCTCGACCTACAAATAAGCTCATACACGCAAAATAGCACTTTCTGGACTAGTGATACAAATGACTATCGTCTTTCTATTTATCTTTAACTTCAAATAAAAAGACGTCATAATATTAAATTTTGTTTGTTTTAGCAAAGTTAGCATTTTTTAATTTAATTACAAAAATTTTGAGAAATCTTTATAAAAAGTAAAATTAACTACAACATCCGTAAAACAAAAAATTAGTTAATTAAACGTAAGTGGAACAGAACAAATCAATATTATACCAACAAATTGTCTAAAACAATTAAATAAAAATATTTTCCATTAAAGGGAATAAAAGTGTGCTCTACATACAAAACCCAGTACTGCGATTTTGGCGTTACTAATCTACCTTTTTTTCTTTTAATATAGCATTTATCAACTTACTTTTTATAGGTTACGAAGATATGGGAGAAATCTGGAGAGAGGAATTAGAAATACAAAATTTAGAAAATGAAGTTTTTAACTTATATGAACAAATTAAACCATTATATATTTTGTTACATGCCGTAATACGATTCAAATTGTTACAAAAATACGGCCCTTCAGTAATTGATCCAAAGGGACCGATTCCAATTCATTTACTGGGTAGGTACTAAGAGGTAAACAATTGTCACTAACATTCAAATACCAAACATTATTTTTTGTTTAATAAGTGTTTCTTTATAACCAAGTTAAGTTTTGATCAGATAAAGATATAAAATGTAAAATATATAGTATATAGAAAATTTAAATCGTAATTGTAGGAAACATGTGGGGACAAGACTGGTCAACTTTAATCTATCTTTTTGATTTTGGTTACAAAAAAATTAATCTTCAGGCAAATTTGGACAAAAAAAATTGGACAGTAATTGATATGGTAACAGTTTATTTATTAATCTAAATACAAACAATAATTTAAATTAAGGTTACCGCAGCAGAAGATATGTATACATCACTAGGATTGCCTAGAATGACTGATAAATTTTGGAAGTACTCTATTTTTCAAGAAAACTCAAATACATCAGTTTGTCACGGAACTGCTGCTAATTTATATGATACTGATGATTTTCGGTAAGAATTTGTTATATTTGAAGATAATTAGAATTAAATTGTGATAGTTTTTTTATGGTCGTATGTATTCAATTAGTTTTTAAGATAGAAAAGTAATTTTCTTGAAATTGCAAAAATAACAAATTGTTTGCTTATATTCAAAAACATTACAAAACTGTTAAAAATAATTGACTAATCTTAAAAATACAGTTTTTCAAAAAATGTATTGCAATACAGTATAAGCAAAGAGCATATAATGTAAAGAGAAGCAACCGTATTGTAATTTGTGTTTTACTTCTAAGTTAGTAGCCCGCCTTTAGTCGCGACTGGTGTCCATCTGGTGGGCTCCTAACAAAACTACTTTACTTCTTCTTATATATCTTTTATATTTTAGTATACAGCGTTGTCAAGTCGTCAAGTGTCATTAATTTATCTCTAGTAATAAATAAATAGTGCAGACTTAAAACATCTTAAGATAATTTTCTATATTATGAATTGAAGTATGTTTTTATTTATGTTTGGATCACGTTCTCACGGTTTGTTTTATGTGTTATCAGCATATGTGCATTTATTAAAATCTAAAACTACTCTGTTAGGATATGCACATGCGTTACGACTTAGTACCAGATAATTTAAAAGTAGTTTTGTCGTTTTTAGATTATTTACTAAATTTATTTTTAAAATGAAAAAACATTTATGAAATTATAATTTGGCGTTAATAGTTTTATTTAGTGGTATTTAAAAATTCAGTTTAATACTAACAATAAACATGACCGGGGATATACCCTAGTAGAGCAAAACGTTTCTAAATCATTTACATTTGTAACATTTTTAATACGCTTAAATGGTACATTAAAACGTTTATAAAATGTTTTCAAATCAATGTCATACTGCTTCAAAAGCGAATCCAAACATTGTTTTTTAGACGGTTTTTGAAGCGCATACAAATCGATTTCAGAAATAATACCAAAATTGACTGTAATTTTTCAGTCAATTTTGCTTAAATCGTGTTTGTAACATTTTGAGTTAGTTTCCACTAAATATTAAACGTTGATGTCCAAAATAATTTACGGAGTTATCTACGTAACGTTGCAGAATAATACACAGTTATCATCTTTTAATGTTTCTAGAAACGATTTACACGTACATTTTTTGAATGATTTGTATTTGTATTTCCAAAACTATACATATGAAACCGCTAAACTTAATACAAAAAGCTATTAGATAGCTTTGTTTTTTGACGATTCAGTATTAATCCATTGGGACAAAATAGCGAGCCAAACTCGTGGTATGTAACCTTTGCCAAACGTAGAAATAACGAGTCTCACTCGTGATACTCATTATATTTTTTGGTTGTTTATAAAGCAATATATCAAATGACGTTTTTTATTCGTTAAACAAGTCCAATCGGCCGTCAAGATCAAGTTCTAGCAAGTTTTCCTATCCTATATTTTGAACGCATAATTGCATTATTTTGAAATTGAACTTTATAATCGTTGCAAACCCCGCCTGTGTAAACGTTCCAAAAACATTTCAAAAAATCGTTTTTTGAACGTATACTTTTCTTATTTTGGATTTTAACTTAATAATCGTTCCAATGCTATTTTAAGAAACAATTGAATAAATTAAATGAACATGAATAAGTAACGACTCTAGTTATCATTTTTAGAAGTGTTTCAAAACATTTCAAGAATGATTTAAGAAATGATTTATAGAAACATTGCAAAGGGCGGACATTTATCAAATTTGAGACAAGTGTGGAACGATTCTGGTATATTTCTTTATTTCATAAAAATCGTTTTGAAAATGTTGCATAAATGAATTTTTCTACTAGGGTACTTACTTCTAGAAATTTGTGTCCTTGTCAAAATGTAACGTATCAAATATTTATTATAATTAGATGTTTCAGAGCAGAGAAATGATAAGCTATTGCACTGACCTAACTTAACAAGACTTTACTTAGTTAACCTGAGGAATGTGCATTGTAAGCTGTAAGAGAATTTTGCAAATTCAGCTTTCTTAGGGTCAGGTTCGACAATCTGCTTTATCGTTACAATTTTGCAGTTGCTAAGTGAATCGCGTGATAATATGTCCTCATACGTCATAATATTTTAATTCCCAATAGAAAATTGCAGGTATTGCAAATAGTAGAGGACCGTCGTAATGTTTAGTATTTTGTAATCGATGCGTTCCTAGGTTTATTTATAAAAATAATATTTATACAGCTGCTGAAAAGACAAAAAAAATTTATAATTATAAAACATCTTTACACGGAGAGAAATGTTTTTAGATATCATTCGTAAGACGCACAACTTATGCGTAATTTAAGCATAAAATACAACTACTACTAGCTATTCATAAATTTATAAACCATCGGCATTGATTATATATACGTACTTCGTATTCAGATAGATCATCCTTATGGGAGATTTTGATTTCAGAATTATAGTTAAAAATAATCCGCTAGGTGTCACAACGCACAATGAACGCACGTAATTCGCAAGGTTTATTTCATCAAAACAATTCAAGATTACTTGTTCATTCGATTAGCTTGCCTAATTACGTTACAGATTGATTACACGCACGATCTGCATTTTGTAGACATAACAATACGTGAGTGTTTACATGGTTTCCATTTCAAATGAGTTTAATAAATATTTTTAATACAAGACCTAATTTTCATAGTAGAAGGATTATATCAGTCAACGATTATATACATATAATCAATAGTATTATCATTGATGTATTTTATCAATACCGTTGTAACATTGTTTATATGTATATACAATGGTCGTATTAGTAATATTTGGTATCATATATGCAAGTAAATATTTCTACAGAAACATATAAAAATGATTTCAATAAATGAAAAGCAATACTTGCTTCTCATTATTATTTTGTCTCAAAATCTTCTTATCATTGTAAGCAACGTATATTAACCTTTGTTATGTAAATATAGTATGACTTCATAAACATCATCAAATTGTTTAGTTATCTCAAATTTGCAATTTCATCATAATAAAGATTACGGAATTGTAGTCCACGTGGACTTAAGAAATGTCAGTCAAAGTGTCGAAACACCAATCGTGGGTAATATTAATCCCATAAATTATCAGTAAGGCAACCACGACTGAATCTTTTCTACTCTTTCTTCTTTCATTACATTAACAGTATGTAACCATATCTCTAAACATATGTGAGAGTTTAAATAATTGAAAAAATTAGTGCAACGCCCATCTCAAAACAAATCTGAATTAGACCGGGAGTATAGCCTTAATTAAATAAAGTTCATGTATACGATAGACGTTTGTAACCTTGAGCAGCATGGTTATTCTTATCTCAAGTTCGCAGACAATATTTACAAACGCACCGTGAGAAACGAGTCGTTTTGTTGTTGAACCGAAAAAGATATTTTGAATGTGGTAAAAAAGTGCTCCACCTAGTAGACGTTGGCGGAGTTTTGATTTCCGTATGCCGCCATCTGGTAGTCGTTGGATTTTTGGGACTTCCAATTATTATACAAGGATGAGCAATCTGATGATTATAATTCATAAGTTATGAAGTAAACGATTTCGTTATACATATATGCGTAATAATCATATCTTTATGAATAATACAAACAATGATCATATTAAGAATAAAATTTTAACCAGGTAACCGTAATATGTGATTTAAGTCACATCTATTATGATTATAATTCACATCCAGTAACAAAGTAGTTTCATTATGTATGCTTAATAATCACATTTTTTATGGTTATATTTTTTATGATTAATATTCATAAACTCTAATTAAATAAAGAATAACTTTTTAAGCAGCCAATCATAATATCTGATAAATAAAGTATTGTTTATTAAGTGATATTCAGAATAGTGAATTAACAAATATAAATTATAATCATAATTTCGGACTTAATTTTACTCTTCTTATACGAAATAATCACAAGAATATTTCTCCTATATACTTTATAAATTAGTAAAACATATATTTCGAGTTTCAAAAAATGTTTATTTTTTTTACGATGATTACACTATTTTAATGCAGCTATAAGTACACCACCATACTTCTACAACTAAATAAATTTAAATAGAACAGATAATACAAGCACTAATACATAACTAATAACACATAATAGTATTATATAACAATACATATTATTATAAAAAATAAAACGTTATTCAAATAAATAAAACGTAAATAATATAAACAAAACTGAAACAAAACTTGAGCAACAATTAAAAAAAAAAAATTTTACATGTTGCTAACCACAAACCTTTTCTTCTATTGCAGTCAAGATAATTTAACAAAAACGGTTTTTTATTATGAAGTCGAAGGACATTAATACAAATAATTTTTGTAATAGGTTTACTTATCATATAGGCAGCAACGTTTATCAAATCCATTATTTTAAAGTAGTCATCAAAAGTGTATAGAAAATTATTGTATAAATACGTAATGTTATCCGTTACCAAAGCAAACTAGATTATCGTCATCCTTACTACACATATCTGCCACTGTTCTCACTTCAGAACTAAAAAACTTCCATGTATCTCCTATGCTAACTTTCCATACCTTATTGTCTATTTTCTTACGGCCTTTAGGTTTTACCACTCTTTGCAATACTTTAGTTAAACTATAACGACGCAAATCTAGAAATAAGAAGTATGTGTATTAGAAAATTCAAATAAATAGAAAGTGATCAAAATTGATACTTCGGGGTTAGAAAATTTTAAATTTGCCCGGTGAAACCTTGTTTATGATATAAAAAGTATACTTTATAAATAAACTGTGAACTGTAAAAAGTTGAAAACGAAATGAATTACAAAAGTCTACTTGAAGAAACGAAACATTACATATATTGGCATTCCTCGGCAACGTTAACATCTTAAAAAATGTGTGTTAAGATATTAAAAAATTCAGATTGTCAAATAATCGAGAAATCAAAAATGGTATTGCTGAAAATAAGCAACTTGTGAAAAAAATATTTCATTGAAGTTAAATTCTAAACAATAATTCAAATTTTACTGAAGGTAGCAAAAGTAAAACAAATAAGTAATAAGTGTTCAAACTGCTTTTTAATTAATTATAACTTTAAAAAAAATTAAAAAAACATTTTCGACGATTTCTCACAAGCTATTAAAAAATCTAGACCAGGCATGTCAAACACTCGGCCCGCAGGCCGGATGCAGCCCGCCGATACGTTTAAAAAATTTTAAAAATTTAAGTCGAAATACTGTAGCTAACAAGAGTTGATGAAATAGCCGAGAACTTGAGAAATCAGCATAACTCAACTTTTTGAACAGTATAAACACTTTAAAATTATCAATATAGACTTATTTATATTGCAAACAACGTGTTCACAATTATCTGTTAACTATTGCTATCTTTCTTATTATTAAAAGTACAAATTGGGTTAGATTAGCAAAGATAAGAACGTCTTCCGGGTTTGGACCGTGTCAATGTTGTAACCGAAGTTGCCAACGTTTCGCCCACTTTCGTAAGGGGTTTCATCAGGGCGTGAGAGAAATCGAAGAACTCAAGCAAGCAATCGAAATCTAACTAAACACTTCTCAAAAGTTAGGTAATCAACTTGTGAACCAAGCCAAATTTTAAACTCAGAAAAGGTAAGAAAGAAAACGATAAACTCGAAAAAGCAAACGAAAAAGTTTAGCAAAGTTTACGTCAGTGTAATTAAAAAAACAATTGAACATCGAGTTTTAGCAATATTCTTAAAAATACTATTTTTTTAATGAAACATCCTATATGTTTTTGAATATTTTAAGAAAACAAAGTTCTGAATAAGAAATGTTTGTGCACTACTACTTTCAATTTAAAAATAAAAAACTGAGAGACGCTTAAAGTTGTGATATTTAACCATAATGTACACAAGCTAGCCATGTTTATTTTCTGTAAAACAACGGTAGGTTGTCGGCAACAAAATAAAAAAGTGTTTGTTGATTTTCTAATTTACTACTACTCAATAATTAATATTTCTTTTTAATTTATAAAAAAATGTCGTTTAGACGTACAGAAAAATGCGCTATCCTGCAAACATAAGTCATTTTGAGAAAGAATTCAATAAATGCTCACGTACGTTGTACTTTTTAAGGTTGTATAGATAATTTAGAACTATGAAAGTGTTTTTAAAACAAGATAAAATTAAATTTGTTCTATAGACAGACGAATCTTTTTCTAATTCAATTAAGACTAGATATGAAAAAAATATTTTTTTGAAAATTCCTAAATTTAGTCTCAACATTTGGTGAGATATATTAGGTTTGTGAGTTCTTGGACCAGTGATCTGTCAGGGTAGTGTAGCCGGAGAGCTTTATGTCCATTTACTATCAAAAATCTTAAGCGATTTCCGTAATTAATTTTTGCTGCTTCACAGATCCTAACTTTTAATAAAAAATGGATAAGCACAAACACATCAATACGTCGACCTACACGTTCTCTGGACCTAACGCCACAAATTTTTTTTTGTGGGGTTTTGCAAAAAACAAAGTGTAGCAATACCGTAATATTTTAAAACTTCAAAACAAAATCAGAGAAATTATACAACGAATTTGAGGAAGAACCATTCTATGTGCTACACGGAATGTAAGGTTTAGAGCACGAACACGTTTTCACGAGCAAAGCAACGTTTTTGAAAATTTGAGAAATTAGCTGAACTGTGTCTTTTTGGTTCAAGTAGATTTTTCTTTTGTTACAATTTGAAGTAAGCACTTAATTTGAATTTTAAATTTAGAATATTAAAATTTGAAACGCATCTCATTTGTTTAATTTTTAATTTAAAGTATTAGTGCGTACATTTGTTATTCAGAAGTTTATAAATTTTTAAAACAGGTAAAAATATATAGTGTCCCATTACAATAATTGTATTGTTATGAACATTGATAAAATTTGAGGTTCAATTGTTTTTTTGATTGCATTGTCGTAATCCACAAAGTGTTTCAACTTTGCTAATTTAACCTAATTCGTAGCTTTAATATTAATGAAAATAGAATTAATAAACAGATAACTTTGAACATGTTGTATATCTAATTCTCATTCAAGTTAAAATAAAAACGCATTGCATGCACACATTAAGATAAACGGCAAATAAATTTTGTACACCTCATACAAATACATACTTCATAATGTAATATATTTTCGTTATATTACATAATGTGTACCTACTAGCTTACGGAATAATTTTAAACTTGTATGTGAATGTGTTATAAGTACTAATATTTGTATCTTATGTATATTCGCAGAAAATAATTAATATACAAACATTAGAACTCAAAAAACAGAAATATATGACAGTATTACATTTTGCTTACCTTTTTATCAGTTGATAAAATCACTTCTATAGATGATGCAATGCACACACTATCTGCGTGTGAAACGTTCTGTTGGTTTTGCTGAATATAAGGTTTGTTTATAACTTAATCTAATTATAACTATAGTGATAACTAGTAAAATATGAAAACAATTCATAACTTGATTACATTTATAAACCATATTCATAATACACGAATATTATACGTAATTTATGAATATACTATTTATAACTAGTGATTACAGATTTCTCTCCGTGTACGGTTTGATAATAAATTACGATAACAGTAACTGTATTATATTAGAATTTTCCAATATGGATAATTTCGAATTTCCGACAAAGGACAAGACTTATGTAAATTTAATAAGGTAAACTATTAAAACGCAAAAATAGGAACACACTTTTTAATGAAATCATTTTACAAAAACTGAATTAAGAATGAATGATAATGGATTCGCTTAGATAATCATGCTTGTCTGTTTATATCAACGAGCACGTTTCGTTCAGCGTCTACATTATGTAGGTGTATAAATTATATGGCAACAATGTCGGAACACGTCGTGTAGTTCATGTAACCTTGAAACTCATTCAATAGCAATGTTTGGTTTGATCATTGTCTATTACGTTCAAAACGATTTTTGCTCACTCTAACAGATAAATTAATATAAAAAATGCCTATAGGCAACACACCTTACAGTATAAACTCTTTGGTATAAGTAAAAATATAACAAAAAGGTGTTTTTAAAAAACTTTGGGTGTATCGCAACTGCAATATCTCAATCGTTCTAATTATAACGCTCTACGATTAATTGTATCAGTAAAAAAAGATTTTTTTAATGTAATAGTATACGGTAGTGCTACATCCAAAGTTTGTTTTTGCTTGAATATAAACTTATTAATTGGAAAACGTTACGTATTGGTATTTTTTAAATAATTACTTAAATTCACATTAACAGCAAATAAAACATCTGTTTTTATTAATTATAAACTGAATTATAACCGAATGCACAAAGACACAATTTTCATTGGTTTTTTTAGAATGTTATTATGTGCAAAACTCACCATGGAAGATTTTTACGTAGTTCATCACGAAATGGGACATATCGAATATTATATGGCGTATCAAAATCAACGTCCAATGTTTCAAGTAAGTAGCTTATCTTTTTGTTAATATATTTTCAATATATAGATACTTGTATGTAGGAGGGAGCCAATTCGGCTTTCCACGAAAGCGTCGGCGATGCTATAATGTATGGCGTGATGGTACCACAGCATCTACATAGACTGAGTCTTCTTTCAGATTCAGAATTGTTTACTAAAAGTTTAGACCACTATCTTTTACTGCAACAAGCTTTACTTAAAATTCCTGAAATAGCCTTTTCTTTAATTGTGGATAAGTATCGATGGGATATATTTAAAGGCAAGATTAAACCAAAAGACTATAACAAAAAATATTGGGAGTTAAACTTGAAGCTTAGAGGTATTAAACCGCCAGAATTTCGCAGTGAAAAGTATTTTGATGCTGGGGCAAAATTTCATATACCAGATAATACACCATACATAAGGTTTGTACACATTATATGTATGTATATTAGTTCTTGATAAATTAATAATTTCTTTTTAAATTTTGGTTAAAGTTATCATAAGCTTAATTAATAGGAACTGTTTTTAATGTAACTATTATATAAACATTAATATTTTTTGTACATTTACTTGTTAAAGCTAGATTCTACCTAAAGTTGAACAGCGAAAAACGTTAATAATGAAGATTAATATTGACGCCGGTGTTAATTCAATCGTAGCTATTGTTGACAATGTCGTCGGAAAATCAATTGATGTTGTACCAATAACGACACTTAAGAACACAATGCTTTATGCAACTTAGCTTAATAGGGTTTTCGCCGACTTGGCCGGTTTAATGGTAACTGCGCCGGGTGCCGGTTTAATAAAAAAAAACGGGCCGATAAATAGCCGGTTTAAATTTTTATATATACGTACATATGTAAAATATGTTATTTTTGTGGAGCGTGTTAAGTGTTTGTTTTGCACATTGCACCAGTTATGAGGGTTATGTCAGTATTTAGTTTTGCAATTGCCAGTTCAGGTCAGTCAGTGCCTACTTCACAATTAGAAGTGTATAACACTTAAGTTGTTAAGTGATTAACGATTCCAAAATTCACCTGTGTTATAGTTTTTGCTAGTTCACATCATTATCAATATTTTTCTTTACAATTAATAGTCATCTTATCAAATTTGTGGTGCCAACTATCTGGTCACTTAACCCACAGTACGTGTTTTAATAAAATATTCTTAATCTCTAGAACTCGATAAACTTCTTATTTTGCTATTTTAATGGAATCATTGTTCAAGTATAAAATTACTCTTTCGATTTATGCCATTTATGTATCATAAGCGAAACGCTTTCTGATGCCTTTCGGTGGCCGATTTGACCATCCGGGGACGTGATGTAAATAGGACGGCGCGTAGAATTTTAGTTTTAATTAATTTTTAAAATTAACAATTTTTGGATTGATCGTTCGGAGACGTGGTGAACGTTAGGGTGGTAGTCGGAAAGTGAGCCCCTTTCGGGGAAAAAAATCTTGACTTAAAGTTAGTTTAAGGTTTAGTTTGGTGTATTGATTTTCCTGTTTTTTTTTGTGGGTTACATCACACAAGTTTGTGGATTTTTTTATGCCGTCAAGAACACAAAAAGAAATCTGTATCTACTGCCCTAATTACAAATTTCTGTCAAACGCAACTACTGCAGATAAAGATTTGAGAAAATTAATTAAATAACGTAACAAATAACATAAAAGTAAACGACGAAGAGACTTTCTCATAGCGTATAATTATATTTTGTTTTTTATTAAATTTGTTGTTACATTAAATCTGATTTACGTTGAACCACTTTTGATTGTTAACTGCCTCCTTTCTACAAAGTACAACTTGGAATTCGACGAGAGACGATTTCAGTTTGTATATATATGCGAAAGTGAATTTTTTGTATTTGTATATGATGACAGAACTGTTATTTTAGGTGTAAGAAATACTAACTCTTTATATATTTAGGTTGATGAGACAAGGGTTTCGCCCATCGGAATTGTAACATTTATCTTATGTTACTGTAAGTTTCCTTTTTATTTTTTTGTGTTTTAATATATGTATTCATCATACTTTTTTTATTTTTATATATTGTTATTATAATATTTGTGACGAGACCATACAGATCATCGAAAGTAGGTACCTGTTTTTGTTACAAATTATTTACTGTGACCATTTAGCGCAACAGTGAAGCTCTCGGAATTCGTGTTTTTAGTTTCCAGAACCTCTGAGATAGCGCCCTAACCTTTACTGATTTTGACAATTTAAGATCGAAATTAATTAAGGTGAGTACGCCGTCGGATACTGTGTTGCGAGATTATTAAGTTAACCTCGACGTTTTCCATTGAGCTACAGTTGCGAACATCCTTTTGGGGTAATTTATATTAATCCAGGTTCAACAGCTTCTCCCGCCGTTTAACTACGTAACATTTTCTTGGTGAAATTATGTTGGATTTTTAATGTCTGTATACCTACATATATCGTTTTTGATTTAAATAAAATAAAACTATTACCTGACAAGAAGAGGGAAAAACCGCCTAATTTAGACAAGTCTCAAAATCTCTTAAAGATAGTTTGACGTATGTATACGTTGACAAATACACAAAAACTGTTAAAGATAGTTTAAAATTTATCACAGTTAAGAACAATAAAAATTTTTACAAAGCACACATTTTTTTGACACTCAGTTGTAGTTATTTTTATAAAACCGCAAATCCAAAAATTCACTAGTTCCGACTATAGTGAGAATTTGAAGACTGCAATGCTTGAGAATGAATTGGAGCAAAGCTTTGACGAGTAAAAAAGCTAGTAACCAGTGGTGTTGTCGAGCCGGAACGCTCCGGAACGTCGTTCCGGTACTTCCTTTTTGAACAGGAACGCGTTCCGGAACTAAAGATGATTTCTGATAACGAGAATTGGCTGACGTATTGAAAAAAAAATTAAAAAGAATTGCTAATTTTTTTTTTCTAATTTTTGACGAATTTTTATATGTATTATTATAAACCAGGGTTTGAACCGAACCCATACCGGAACAAAAACCGGAACGAACCGGCTTGTTTTTCCGAACCGTGAACCGGAGTCCGGAACGTTTTTTTTCTGCTGAACCGGAACTCGAACTGAACCGAAACAAATACGTGAACCGGTTCAACGGTAACTAAACTTTATTTAAAATAAACATTAGAAGAAAAAAATATAAAATTTTAAAAAAGTAAAGATTACATACATAAACTTTAATGCAAGCGACCCACAGACCGTACGTTACTCATCCCTGGCATAGTTAATTGCCATACCCAAATGGGCCTGCGGCTAATGCTAAGAATTTTTATTATAAATTTGTTGTGAACTAGAATTACCAGATGTTGGTTTCCAGTATTGGTAGATGTTTTAAGCTTTATTAGTTTATTACAGTGATGCTAAGGAAAATGCCGACAAACGTACCGATTTTCATCTGACATGTGCATTGCTGGGAAACCCTCCGTCGTCGTCAAATTTGGGACATAAAACCTAAAAAAAAACGTCGCCGCCAGGATTATTATGGAAAACCACCCCCGTCGTTAAATTTGATACATGAGACCGCACACAGCGGCCGCCTACCCAGGATCGGCCCTCTATATAATTATATATACGCGTTCTGGTAAAAAAAAATTAGCACAACACCACTGCTACTAACAATAGTAGAATAGTAATTGTATTCGATAATATAATAAAAAAGTTTTATGTCCAGTTGTATAGAGCAAAAGTAACCACTATGATGTTAGATGACGCCGTTGTTAACGAGATCGTAGCTATTGTTTTGACAATGTTGTCAACAAAACAATTTATTTTGTACCGATGACGATCCTTAACGGTGTGATCATGTAGTTAACTACATAGTCAAAGTGAACAATGCTCTATGCAACCGGGCGAGTTTTTAAGTAAAACACTAAAATTGTTATGCTAATTAGACCACGTAAACAAAATCTTAATGTCAATGGTTAGCTATTTGGGCACATGTTAAAATTGATTTCTAGTTTACAAAGCAAAAGAACAAAAGAAATAACATCATTAATAGAACAGCCAAACTTTTTTCTGCAATGTAATTATTTGTCGAGTTGGATTTCATGTGGTACATAAATAATTCCCAAAAATATTTTTTAATTTTTTAAATTTCAAAAAGTGCCTGATTCTTTGCCATATTTGGACAACTGCAACAAATTTATGATTTTCTGAGATGTATGAGACCTTCTAAGTTCTAAAGATAATCTTATTTTGCAGGTATTTTTTAGGAGGTTTTATTCAGCTTGAGATATTTAACAGTTTATGCAAAATATCATTATGTGGAAAAATACAAACAGAAAATATTAGTTCCTCTTATTGTCCGAACATACCACTTCATCGTTGTGACATATACGGTTCAAAAAAAGTTGGCAAAAAACTTGAGTACATATAAGGTTTTTTTGTATACGATTTATTAAACTTTTTGCTTGCAGGGAGATGATGAAATTAGGATCTAGTCAACATTGGTCTTACGGCTTTCAAATTTTAACTGGAAAAGATTACATCACAACAAAACCTTTTCTCGAGTATTATCAACCGATTTATAAATTGTTAAAATATCTTGTCAAAACATACAATATTACAGTGGGTTGGTAATGACAAATCTGATGTATAAAATATATAAATAAATTTCATTATTCTATCTACGTTTGCCTTTGTTATGCAGTACAACTTACATCACAAAGAATAATAAAAAACTGCCATATTATTGTTTTGATATAATTTTGGTAAAATAAGATAATAAGTATAGGTACAGGTACAGACAGTAACTATACACGGCAACATAAGGCTTATTAACGCTTATTCAATTGATTTGGTTTATTATTTTTCTTGTAAATTGTTTAAGATATAATAAATTTAGGAACTAGTACAATGGAAATAATAAATTTAGAAGCTAGTAGAATGGATCAATATCCTCGAATAATGGAAATGGATTTAATACAAAATCAAAAAACGCTCGATTCGCCCCATGAAAACACTTTGCTTTTGAATAAATACACTTTGTTGACGAATAAATACACCGTATTAAAGCATAAACACAAAACGTAAAAACCGTTTCAATAGAATCAATCAAAACTTCGAAAATAAAAAAAAAATTTATAAGCTTCGAACGTGGTCTACCTGACAAAGAAAGTTGGCTCCGTTTGAAGGTTGTGTTTTTAATTAAGTAAAACTTACACTATTTACCCAAAAATAATTTTTAGTTTGTTTATCGTTTTTATGTACACATATAATTATATGTGAAAACGATCGTCTTAATTTAAAAAATCAAAACAGTTACACATTTTATTATATAAATTTTAATTCAAAGTATATCGAAGCCTACGCAAATTTACTCGTATTTGGATTGTTATTAGAATTTTGTTTAAAGAAAAGTTTACAAGCAGCTTAGTTTACATAGTTTAAGTAAAATGCAATTTGTGAAGTTAGGAAAGTAAAGCATGGGCTATATTAAAAGTCAGTGAAGCTAGCAAAATATTTTGAGCACCAATTCTAAAAATTTGTAAAAAATTAGTGCTTAATTAGTGGTTATGAGTGCTTAATATTAGATTATCAGCAAACACTTCATTTAAAAGTTATACAGAGGAAAAGTTTTCTTCTATCTTCACGCTTCAGCAAAATATTTGAAGTTTGTTAAAAATTAGCGTTTTGTTAATGTTTATTATTGTTTCATATCCAAACACTTGCTTAAAAATTATAAGTGGTTAAAGTTTTTTGCTAACTTCACGCTCAGCAAAAAAGGGTGAGCACTAATTGTAAAAAGTTGTTAGGACTTAGTTAGGACAACACCCCGCTCGCTCGCACAAGTCAAAATCCGATCTCTTCTTCAACTAAAAGAACATCACCTCCACAGGCCGTGTTTACACTAAAAGCAACAATGTCCCTTGGGTAAACAGGGCTAAATATTTTGAGCTCACCCTAGACAAGAAACTACTCTGGAAATCCCACATCACCCAAAAGCTTGATTCGTCAGAATGGCCACAGACGCCCCCTCGTTCTTTTTAACAAAAAGCCTTCATCTGGAACCAGACATCCCAAAGATAGTAGATTTAATTCGTCAATCCGCAGTTGCGCTCTACGTAGACCTCTCGGCCCATCTGAACTCTCTCGTCCGGCGGCTTTGTGACTACAACAGAAAAACATGTCTAAGCACAAGCGGCCAAAGAATGTCATCTTGGATTAAGCGTTAGAATAAAATGTTCTACCCAGCTGAAAAGTTTGAAAGCGAAAAAGAAACTCGGAGATGGAAAACCGATACAAAGAGCCTATTTAAGCATACTCTGTTACCACTTAAGAATAAGCTATAGAAATTGTATTATTGAAATAGCAAATAAAACATGTATAACACTGAAATTGACAGTACGGTCCTCGTCTATTGTTTCATAGCTAATAACCTTTGTAAAAAAAATTATGTTAAATTTGTTGTAGAGTCATTATCTTCTAAAAAACCGTCATTTAATGTATAGATCAAACTAATAAGTATTGTTATACGTATTAAATAATAAACTACTTTGATAAGTTAAGCAATTAACACTTCGGTAGATGAAACGCTGATCTGCATCTCGAACATTGGGACCTCAGAAATCCGGATGTACCACAACCATAGCAAATAATGGTTAAAGTTGAACGTCTACTCAAATTTGTAGCCGGTGAAGTTACTTACCTTTTGCTGTTTTTTACTTAAAGCTGCTGTCAACTTTTTGAATTCACTTTATATTTGACTATATACTTTGCAAGTCTTTACAATGAGGTCGTGAATGTTTGTTTGATTCTAAAATACCTGTTATTTTATAAAAGATAGCAATGCTCGGGCATGATTAACGCGTAAAATTTCCAGAATGACATTTTATTACATAAAAAAATTAAGTAACTTCTTTTTATTATTATTATTAAATAGTCGTAATTAGTTTTTAAAATTAGATGATAATTAGTTGCTTTGCATCGCTAACCTTTCTATGCTTCTTTTGTTTTTATTCTATGCCGAAAGATTATTTTATTATATGCTATGTGTTTTGCCTAACTTACTGGAATAAATCATGACATCTTTTCCCCTCTTTTAAAGTGAAAATAAAATAAGTATGTCCTATTCATGTTTCTTTTGAGCTTTAACCATTATCGTAACTAGCTATTTCCTAACTACACCTATCCTTATTCCTTCCCTTCGTTTCATTTTTTATTATTATGAACCTATCTATCCGCCCCTCCTATTCCTGACTTATCCTTTAACTATTTTCTTTGCATGACTAAATCTACTCTAAATTTGAAATGGACTGAATATTCTTTTATGTATATGTATTTCTGTGCTACATCCTAAATTAAATCTATTATTTGAATAATCTTATTATTACTTAGCGCATATTTTATTCCTGACTTACATAGGGATTCAAAAGATATATGTGAAATTTTTCTCTAGTGCTACTATCCTCTGGATTCACTAACTCATATGTAGTTTCGTTTATAATTTTCTCAACTCTATAAGGTCCCACATATGGATTTTGTAGTTTTGCACACATAACCATAATATAGTTACTGTCAGCGTCTGACGAGAAGGCACTTGGGGGCTGAGGTAAGGGGATCGCAATTTTATGCGTTTTCGTCACTCAAGCGGATATTACTGCTGGTCCTAAAAACATCATTATCAATTCGGTATAGTTGCATCCATAAACTAAGTATTTGTAGACGAGTAACTTCAATTGAGAGAAAAGGAATAACGTTTTAACTTTTTCCCACAACCGTTAGAGGCCACTATGTAATAATTATCGGTAAAAAATACAAACACAGCAAATTTTATTTCCCTCTTTTTCGTACCTTGAAGGCTAAAAACGCTGAATTGCATTTCTCGAATAAAATCGACTAAATAATGCAAGTTATTTTTACACGTGTTTGATTCTAACGTTTATTACTATTTAAAAACTGAAGGTTTTCATATTCGTTTTAAAGAAAAGTTGTTACAATATTCACACGGTGTTGATTGGAATGAAACTGGAACTTATTTATATTGTATTTGTGCAAATAAAAAATGTTATATAAAATAAGTCGCTTTTTTTAACGCATAATTATAAAAAAGTGACAATTTTCATAACTATTCTTTCAAAAACAAGAAAACCTTCAAAATAAACCATTGTAATAATAATGGGTGCTACCCATACCCACACATTAAGTTTAAAATTCGCGCTATTTGTTTTCCCCACAACCGTTGTAGGGCGCCATAAACTGTGTTCCAAGTTTATATACAGGAGATTCCCCTCTAAGTATATCTTCTCTCTGGTTGCATCTTAGCATCCGTGGTGTTCAGAGCTTATAATATTTGTGTTTTTGTAGAAGTGTAATTTTTTGTGTGTTATTATACTTGTTACCGTTGTTATTTTGAATCGTTATTTTGTTGATGAAATAATTATAAACTCACAACAGGATAGTAATGATAGCGAAGAAAGTGACGACGATGTAAATACTGATAGTGATATAAATTAAGTGATACAAAAATTACTATTAACTTTTATGTTCTAAAAGTTTTTTTTAAAATGACAATGTGATTGTATTATAATTGACACAAAAAGATTACGACATCGACACTTTTCTATTCACGATAAGATAATAAGTTTAAGCATGTATGAATTTATTTCGGTGAAGGTTACTTGTTCAATGATCATTTTTGAAATTTATTTTGCTTTAATGTTAATAAAACTTAAAAATATTAGTATGTACAAAAATGTTTAAGCGTTTCTTATTTACTTGATCTTGTCAATAGTTATACTTTTAGTAATAAATTAATTTACTTTCATGTTTTATTTTTATATTTACGAGCAGAAAAAAATCACGTGGGCTTTGAGCGATATGATAGTTTAGAACTTGACCACCGCGAATTGTGCGAGGGCGCTGAAAGTATTTGTAATTACAACTACTGAGCGACGTTTTTATCAAGTGTAATATATCAAGTTTTAGTAGGGATAAACGCATTCCTTCCAGGTGCCTTCTCGTCAGCCGCTGACAGTAGTTGTCCATCTAAAAAACGTCCGTTATAGTTCCCGCCCTATTTTCAGTGTTCATACATTACAAAATTAGATACAAGAGTTTATTAAAAAAGCATTAATACGTAATACAACAAAATACAACGATTTATGGAATATATAATACAATTCAATGCCAGAAAACAATAAAAAAATTAAAATTTTTAAAAAGTGATTACTGAGCTACGACTTAATCTTGTCTTCTACTCCTATCTTGGTTGAATTTTTTGGTAATAGAGTTCACCAAAAAAATCTTGAAATTATAATAATAATTGTTTAAAAATATGTCTTATCCAAATTTGTATTTATAAAAACTAACTACAAATATTGTTTCGACTGTATAATATTAATGGTCAGTCAGCATAGAGTAATAAATTGCAACCATTTAAATCTACCTTAAAACTTTGAAATTATTTGTTATAATCAGAATATAATTTTTGTAGTAAATATAAAAAATGCAGGTAATCGTTATTGAATCTTAATAGTAACGCTTCTGATCTTGATTATAACTACTTCTCTAGGTTCGATCAAAAATTAAATGCGAATGTGAATATTAGATATAGTATTATTAGCAGTGTTGTGCATTATCTAGATGAAATTATATAGATAATTCATCTAGATAATTTTTCATCATCTTTTTCCTTATCTAGATAAAAGTATTGAATATTATCTAGATGATTATCTTAGATGATTTTCTGTTATCTATCATAAAATTATCTAGATGATTTCTTAAAAGTAACATAAATTTTTTAGTTTAGATTTGTTTTTTTGTCATTTGTATATTTGTAAACATAATATATAGTTTGTAATGTCTGCAGTAATGTAGTACGGTCTAGATTGCTAAAACCTGATAAATAATCGCCGTAGATGTTTCGAATTTTTGCAGCTGTTGACAAAAACTAGACACACATGACCTTGAGCGTAAATACGTGTATATGAAATACGAGATATAAACAAAAACACAACTCAAATTACTTTTTTAAACTGAACCTATCGCGATAAGTATCTTATCGTCTTTAGAAACAATAATAAGCTTTTTAATATAAGTTCATTTATTCAATACATTATCTTGCACGATTCTACATTGAGATTAACAGCTACTAGTTTGGTAGTTTTGAAAATATAATTAGTTGTAGTGCCTACACAGCAAAACTATACTCAAATAGAAAAAAATTCATGACTTTTTGAGCAGTTAAAAGTGGCAAACCTCGATACACGTGATTAAATGCTCAATTGCACCGTATTTTTTAAGTTATACTTAGTGTTAAGTAAAGCTTAATTACTGTAGAAACGATTGTTATAACAAATATTTCTATGGTAACTAAGTGTTACTTAGCACTAAGCATAACTTAAAAAACACGGTGCAATTGGGCATTTTAGAGTTCTTTTTAAAGAGTATTTAAGTCATGGAGCTTTTACCTTACTATGATAATAAACTTGTTACTAAGTAATATTAACGTTAAAATAAAGTCGCAATAAAATCCTAATGTAGACCGCGTCCAATAAAAACGCTCCTATATAAATCAATGTTGTAAATTATCATATTAGTACAATTACTGACAACCTGTCAAACATAATTAACAAAACTGCAAAGGAAAAATGCATATTTTTTACATTTGGATTTGTTGCACTTAAATTACAAAAAGTACTGAGTAGAGCATATTGGAGCCCGTTAAAACCCAAATTTTTTTAGAAGAAAAAAAAACTGCTTGCGTTTTTTTAAAATATCTAAAAACTAATTCTTTAAATGCTCGCTGATGTAAGCAGCTCAAAATTTAAAATACAATAAGCAGTTTTTGAGGATTAGTTGGTTTTTTGTGAAAAATTTGTTTAAAATATTGAACTACAAATGATAACTTAAATTTAAAAACAAAAAGGAATAATTCAGGGAGTTTGATTTGGTTTGATTAACGACTATGAGCGATAATTTTTATAATCTTTTAGGTTCAAACTGAAGTCGATATTGAAACGTTCGAGAAATTATTTGCAAATGCAAGAACCTTCTAGAAGCTGTTATCCATCTTCTACAAGATGTACCGAAAAATAGGGGACGCTCGAGAAGGATTTCCGTATGTGTATATATAGCGACGAGACAGATCGTAGGTCAGTTATTGCTGGAATGCGAATACAGCAGTGTTAAGAAGATTATCAAGTGGAAATAAATCGTTAGTACGCGTGTGTCTACATAAATATACCGAGAATAATCGTGTACGTGATTTTTAGTGTAAACAAGTGTGAAGCTACCCGCAGACGTTATCTTATCTCGTGTTAGTGATAGTGTTATACAACGGTTATACATAAATTAGTGTAAGTGTTTTCTTTAAATATTATTAGATTTAATTAGTTCGGTTAATTTAAAAGTGTACATATTTCTAGAATAAGTAAAAGTATTTTTTGTCGTTTAAATAAATTAATTTTAATAATAAAATACGCAACAGTGGCGTCAGTGTGGAGTATCGAATAGAACAAACCGTTCGCGATTTTTAGTGTGAATACCATTAAGTTATTTGATATCGCTCCCGTAATAAAAACATTGATTACGTAAATAACTTTTAAGTTTGCAATACACGTGTTTATTTATAAAGTATAAAATAGTGTTTATTAAACTTTTTCTTTTAACAAGTGCGTGATAGCGATATTAATTAAATTCGTTTCCGTACACTAGTGGTTTATATTAACAAGTGGATCGTTATTAAAATTTTGTGTTCTACAAAAACTGCATTTTAAAAAGTAGTGTATTTAAACTTTATATTCGTGTTATATTTAAATTTATGCCGGTGACGCGTTTTCAAAAAGTGAAAATGGATTCAAAAATATTTGAAATTCTCAATTCGATGAATAGAAAAATGGGCGAAAACTCACAGAAAATCGAAGCAAAACTGGAAGAAAAGTTTCACGAAAATTCGCAGAAAATGGAAGAAAATTCTCAGAAAATTGAAGAAAAGCTGATGGAAAATTCTAGACGATTAAAAGAAGAAATACAAACGAGCATAGAAAATCAAATCAAAATTGTGCAAGAAGAAACCCAAGCAAATATGTTAAATTTAAAAGAAGAAATTTGCGAATCTGTGAATGACAAAATAGAAGAAGTAGAAGACAAATTAGAACAAAAACTAGAAAAAAAATTGAGAGAAAGAATACAACTGCTTGAAGAAAGAATGAACCAAATGAATTGTCACGGTGAAGGAAGCGTCATGAGTGAAGATTTAATAATGGACCATCGAGAAGAAAACACTCAGAAGTTCAAAGTTGTACCACCGAATTTAGATGGTAAAGTTCCATGGTCAACCTACTACAAGCAGTTTGAAGCCGCAGCTACTGCTAATGGTTGGAGCAACAAGCAGAAAGTGACGTCTTTAATAGTGTCCTTACGTGGAGAAGCGCTTGGAATTTTACAAACTGTTCCTGACCATCTGCAAGAAAATTACGAACTCTTAATATCACGATTAGAAATGAGATATGGAGATGCTCATCTTCAACAAGTCTATCAAGCTGAAATTAAAAGTCGGGTTCAAAAAGCTGCCGAAAGTCTTCAAGAGTTTGAGGCTGACATCGCCAGACTAACACGGCTTGCGTATCCTACAACGCCAGACACCTTCTTGGAGCAGTTGGCGATTCAAACCTCTGTAGACGGCCTCAGGGACAACGAAACGCAGCAGACTCTCCGATTAGCTCGACCGAAGACATTGGATGACGCTTTGGTGCATGCTTTGGAGTTTGAAGCAGCAAAACAAGCATCGCAACGAGATGGTCATAGACTCTGCTGTGCTGCTGCAGAAGTACCCGCGCAGACACTGGAAAGCATCGAGGAGATAGCGCGACGAATACTTCAGGAAAAAGGAGTGACAACTTTGAATTGCGACGAGATAGGCAATGTACGACGGCATCGTACTAAACCTAAGAAGAGGACAAGAAGAGCGCTCGAAAATTTGGAACGAGGCGAGCAAAAGAGACAAAAAGTAATCTCAGCTAGTCAGACTCCGGAGATTACAATCCAAATGGCATCACCTAGGGAGCAATTGCGTAGCATTTATCTCGATGGCAAGATCAATGGGAGAAGCGTCCAGTTACTGGTTGACACGGGAGCGACGAAGACCATCATTCGTCCTGACATGTTATTGGAAAACGAGAAGACATCACCAGTAACGGTACGACTTCGAACGGCGACGGGCGACGAAATACCTACTCACGGGCAAGTCAAAGTAACCATTGGTTTGGGAAATGGAGTACTCGACCATCAAGTACTGGTAGCTGACATCATTCGTCAGAGAAGGCAGCCGTGCGAGTTTTATTGAGTGAAGACGTGACTCTGCCTGCAAGGACTGAAAGTGTGGTGATGGCACGCCTGGATGGAAGTATCCGGGAAGGCTACATACGCGCGATTGAACCAATGGAGGGCGGCTTAGTTGAAAAGGGACTACTCGTTGGCAGAACCTTAGTACGAGTAAAGAACACGATGCCAGTAAGGATCTTAAACATCAACTCAGATCCTGTAACGTTGAAAAAGAAGACCGTGGTAGGCCAATGCACGCCAGTATCACAAATTGTGAGATGCGTGAAGACGAACGAAGATACGCCGCCGAAGAAGTGTCCACAACATCTATTGGGCATTCTTACCAACAAATGCCAAAACCTCAGCCAAGACCAGCTGGCTAAAGTTAAAGTGTTGATCCAAGAGTACCAAGATGTGTTCGCGCTGGAGAGTGGCTCCAAAGGAAGAACTAATGTGGTGAAACATAAAATTAATACCGGAGACGCTCGGCCGATACGACAACATCCACGCAGACTTCCTTTGGCGAAAAGAGAAGAAGCCGAACAAATAATTACGGATATGGAGAGGGAAGACGTGATTGAACCTTCAAGTAGTCCATGGGCATCCCCAGTGGTATTCGTAAAGAAGAAGGATCGATCAACGAGGTTTTGTGTAGACTACAGACAGCTAAACGACGTGACCAAAAAGGACAGTTACCCTTTACCCAGAATTGACGATAGGCTAGACACCCTGTCAGGATCCTAGTGGTTTTCTACGTTAGATTTAAAGAGTGGATACTGGCAGGTAGAATTAGAACCCAAGGATCGTAAAAAAACAGCTTTTACGATCGGAACTGGTTTGTGGCAGTTCACTGTAATGCCCTTCGGCCTGTGTAACGCTCCTGCAACGTTCGAGCGTTTGATGGAGACCATCTTGCGCGGATTGTCTTGGAAGACGTGCTTGGTTTACCTGGACGACGTGATCGTGGTTGGAAGGTCGTTTGAAGAACACTTGAACAACTTGAAGGAAGTGTTCCAGCGATTACGTGGGGCTAACCTTAAACTGAGCCCAAAGAAGTATTTAAGAAGGAAGTGCAATACCTTGGCCACGTCGTATCTAGAGATGGAGTAAGGGCTGACCCAGACAAAATCCGAGCAGTGCAAGCATGGCCAAGACCAATCGACAAACATCAGGTCCGAAGTTTCCTTGGGTTGTGCACTTATTATAGAAGATTTGTCCCCGGATTTGCCAATATTGCCAAACCATTGACAAAATTAACCGAAGAAAAAGCAGAATTTAGATGGAATGAAGACTGCGAAAATTCTTTTAATCAACTAAAACAGGCCCTAGTCACTTCGCCGATTTTGAGTTATCCAAGAGAAGATGGAAAGTTTGTTTTGGATACTGACGCAAGCAATCTGGTCATAGGCGCGGTCCTTTCGCAGGTTCAAGATGCACAAGAAAAGGTTATCGCGTACTTTAGCAAGGTTTTGTCCAGGCCAGAAAGGAATTATTGCGTGACTAGGAGGGAGCTGTTAGCAGTCGTTAAGTCCATCGAACATTTCTACAAGTATTTGTATGGACGGAAATTTTTACTGAGAACAGACCACGCCGCTTTAAAATGGCTACTGCAGTTCCGTAACCTAGAAGGACAAGTAGCAAGATAGATCGAGAGACTGCAAGAGTATGACTATGACACAGAACACCGTGCCGGAAGTAGTCATCGGAACGCTGATGCCTTGTCCAGAAGACCATGTCCGGCGGACTGCAGCCATTGTTCGCGACTGGAAGAAAAAGTCGAATGCCTCCGGAAAACTGCTATGGTTGATGATGAGTGGGAACCTGTGCAGTTACATCGCGAACAAGAAGACGATCCTGAAATAAGAGTACTCCTGGACTGGAAAGAAAGCGGCCGACGACCAACCTGGGAAGAAGTGGGTGCTTTGGGCAGAAATATCAAAGCGTACTGGGCGCAGTGGGACTCCTTGATAGTAGAAGACGGTCTTCTTAAGCGATCCCTAGAAAGTGCCGAGGGCACGGAAAACAGACTACAGCTGGTAGTGCCGAAGAGCAGGGTGACAGAAGTATTGAAGCATCTCCACGATGGGACATCAGGAGGACACTTTGGCATTAAGAAGACGTTGGGTAAAGTGCGAGAACGATTCTACTGGATGAACTGCAAAGAGGACGTCATGAATGGTGCCGTAAATGCATAGTCTGCGCATCAGGAAATGGTCCAGCGAGAAAGCACAAAGCACCCATGAAACAATACAACGTAGGAAGCCCTTTGGAAAGAGTAGCGATTGACATCGCAGGGCCGTTCCCAGAATCCGATTCGGGAAATAAATACATTCTGGTGGCGATGGATTATTTCACGAAATGGACGGAGGCTTACGCCATACCCAATCAGGAAGCAGCTACAGTCGCAGACGTATTAGTCAAGGAATTTTTCTGCCGGTTTGGAGTTCCGTTGGAATTACACTCCGATCAAGGCAGCAATTTTGAGTCTGGGCTGTTTCAAGAAGTGTGCCGACTGTTGGGAATTAAGAAGACTAGGACAACGTCTCTCCATCCTCAATCTGATGGCATGGTTGAACGGATGAATCGAACAATGCTCAAGTACTTAGCCAAGATAGTGTCCGAACACCAAAGAGACTGGGATCAGTACTTGCACCTTTTCCTAATGGCATACCGATCATCCGTTCACGAAAGCACAGGCCAAACACCATCCTGTGTAATGCTCGGTCGTGAAATACGATTGCCATGCGACCTTCAATTTGGACGAAGACCGGAAGAGGAAGTCGCTGGAGAAGATTACGTCAGCAAGCTGGCCAAGAGGCTAGACGAAGTACATGAAGAGACCCGTATAAACACACAAATTGCCAGCGACAGGATGAAAACAAGATATGACGTCAAAGCACAAAATGGTGGGTTTCAACCTGGCGATATGGTCTGGTTGTATAACCTTCAAAGGAGACGTGGTTTGTCGCCGAAGCTGCAAAGGCAATGGGAGGGCCCCTATGAAGTCGTGCAGCGTATTAACGACGTTATATACCGCATCCGAAAACCGCCCAGAAGCAAGCCAAAAGTGGTCCACGTCGATCGTCTAGCCCCGTTTGCTGGCGATAACCACAATGTGCAAGTTCAGGTCCGAACCAGAGTAATAAGTAGCAGAACCCGGAATCCAATTGAAGAAATGGAGTTCGAGAAGTTAATGAACTTATACAGAGGTTCTGGAAAAGCTAGGTTCGGAGTTACCACCGAGGAACAACAAGACCTGTTCCAGACACAAAAAGATTACGCCATCGCACATTGCGTGAGCGAGGATCTTGACATCTCCAAAGGGGTTGCAGTCGTGTTTAAAAAGAAGTTTGGGCAGCTAGATGAATTACGAAGACAGCAACCGGCAGTCGGAAAAGTTTTAGGACTACGTGGTGACGGACGCTTCGTTTTCTATCTGGTCACCAAGAAATACTCACGTGTCAAACCGTTATACAAAGATCTGTGGCGAACATTATGGAGTTCCATCATGTTAAGAAATTCGCAGTACTCAAGCTTGATTGTGGCTTAGATCAACTGAATTGGAGGACAGTTCGAAACATGTTGGAGGTCGTCTTCCGAGGAACAGGCAAGTGTTGGTCTGTAGTTACCAACCAAGGAAAATATTGGGTCAGGAAAAGTCTATTGACTGTTACTTTTATGGTCAAGGAACTTGCCGAAATGGAGGAAGCTGCCGCTATCGCCACGATCCCTTTTACCGGTGTTGCATCCAGTTTCCTGTTCTGGGACAGAACAGTCCTAAGAAGGGGGCAGTGAAACGTTCGAGAAATTATTTGCAAATGCAAGAACCTTCTAGAAGCTGTTATCCATCTTCTAGAAGATGTACCGAAAAATAGGGAACGCTCGAGAAGGATTTCCGTATGTGTATATATAGCGACGAGACAGATCGTAGGTCAGTTATTGCTGTAATGCGAATACAGCAGTGTTAAGAAGATTATCAAGTGGAAATAAATCATTAGCACGCGTGTCTCTACATAAATATACCGAGAATAATCGTGTACGTGATTTTTAGCCAGATTTTTCCTAACTGTTATAAAGGCAAACTAAGTTTTCTAGACACTTCTACATTTGTGAAAAAGTTATTGATTAAACACATCAATTTCGGCACTAATTGAAAGACTTTAGCCGAGATGGTCTAAGTTTTGCTTAGCAATGAAAATTTTGAAAGGACCATATGGTATCAAGAAATTTGTTTTATATTTTACAATAGTAGGTCATTAAATCAATAAAATGTCTGTTATGTTTTTTTTATTTTTATTTTTTTTTTCAATTTGTCTTTCAGTTTTTTAATTAGTAAATTTAATAAACAAAAACAATGAATTGGTATTTATTCTGTAATGAGATCATATTGTACATTTACGTATACGATAATTAAATGGTAACAATCAAATAAAATTGTTACTTGTTTGTACCTATTTGATAGAATCATCTATCGTATTATCTGGTATTATCTACGTAAATTATAGATTATCTTATCTATTATCTAGATAAATTCTTCTACTTGTATCTAAACGTTATCTAGATAAAAAAATTGGAAATTATCTATTATCTCATCTAGATAAAAATTAAATTATCTATGCACAACACTGATTATTAGTAGGTAATACACCTTTTGGTTATCAACATTTTGTTCTTTTACCTATAGCATCAATTTCACAGTGTCTTCTGACTCCACAAATTTAATTTCGGAAAAATTCTTTTCGTTGTATCATTAAACTCCTTTCTGTCACGTATTTAAAGAAAAATGACCAGTAAACAAGAAATTATGTTAAATATGAAAAAAATAGTCAGAGAGAGTGCAAAAAAACTGTTCAGTTAAGTTACCTCTAATGGCTCTAATAGTAAGGTTAACCGAATATGAAGCAATATTTATGCAATTATGTTTATAATTGACCACTAACGTATAAACATGACAATGATATTTACCTGTCATCGTATATACTGCTGACAATTACGACAAAGCTCTGCTTGTAATCGTTTTACATGTACTTTCTGTATGTCGATTAGATGATATCTTTTATTTAACGAACCAGCATATGATTATATTGCCGATACTGTGCCAGATAACGACGGTTACTATTGTTTCGTAGGTAATCCGTATTTTTTCAATATAAATCATATAGAGTCCATGTTTGTACGTACGCATCAATAAGTTTTTGAATTGCAATTCTTATTTTTGTTGTTTTAAACATCACTGTTCAAAAACACTTGCTTCCATAAATCAATTTAGTTTGAACGACTACGATGTTTCTAATCACTAATTTAATTTTAAGTCTGAATTTATAAACTAATAGACCACCTTTTGTAATATAGCAGATACAGGATTAAAACTAATGAAAATATTGAAACATAACTTCGCCTACGTATTATAGCGCAGGTCATGCCTTGCTCATGCGTAGTTGTAGAAAAATAGCGTTAGTATTTACACGATGGTACAAATGTCCTACAAAGGACGTCCATTGGACATAAATAATATTTTGTCCAATGTACGTTTTGCATAAAACGTTTCATGGACATCCGTTAAAGGTCCATGGACGTTCATACCTTTATTTAGCTTAAACTGGACGTCCAATGGACCTTGTGTGTTATTAGAGAAATTTGTCTCTTCTTCCCACTCTCAAATTCTTTATAATAACTAAAACTTCTATTTTAAATTTCACTCTTTTCTTAATTCTTTTGTTTACATTTTCTTCATTTATTCTTAAACGTATTCTAGCTTTTTCTAACCTTTGGTAATAATCTTTCTCTTCACATTCCCACGGTCTTGGTGGTTCAACTTTCTTCCTTAAATAAATTTGCGAATATCCAGTTCTGATGTTTGGTGTCCAGTTTATGTAATTTTCTACTTCTTCTAACTTGTTTTTCCATAGTCGATGATTTTCGCTCACTAAAATTATTAAATATTTTATTACCCCCTGGATATTTCTTTTTGCAGGATTTCTTTGCGGGCGACGTATAGAACAAAACTAAAATTTTATACCTTGCTCCTCAAAATGCTCTTTAAATCCAGCATTATTAAAGTAGGTACCATTATCAGTTAAAATTTCTTTTTGACTTCCCATCCACACTAATTAACTGCTCCATATAACGTTTTGCTTCATCTAATAAATTTTGAAAATATTTCGTATGTAACCAAAATATTAGTAAAACGATCAGTTGTTGGTACTAAATTGCTTAGATAATCTATGGCTATTAATTCACCAGGTTCGGTCACTCTTATTTTTTTACAATGTTGTTGTTCGTGTGATTCCTATTTTTGGCCAAACAACATTTATGACACTTATTAATTACTTGTTTAGTTATAACATAATTATTTCTTCCCATAAAAACTTCTCATCATTAAGTACTATGTCTTCCTAATCCCTATGTGACCGTATCTCATGTGTAAATCTATAATGATTTTTTTCTATAATTCCTTTCCTAACACAAATACTTCTAAGTCTTCTATTCTTTTAACAATAAATCCATCTTTCTAAAAACATTCTTTATATTAATCTCTATCGTCCAACTGTTCCTTATTTCATTGAATTCGTCCGTCGCTTGCGATTCTGACACATTATCATCTGTATACAAGTCCTTGTCAATCAATCTATTAATAGCAATCATTCTTTGCTGTGAACATCCCTTTTCTGGTTGATATTTTCTGCTAATAATGTCTGCCACTAAATTCTTTCTTGATCTGGGTCAACACTCCCCCTATCGCATGATCTGATGCATCTGTAAATAATGTAAAAGATTCGCCAAAATCTGGATGAACCAATTTTAAGTCTTCATAAAAACTTTTCTTTATTTCTTCAAATATTATTTCATGTTTCTGTTCCCATTTCTTTTCCTTTTTTAATAACTCTAACAAACCATAAATCTTAGTACTGTATTCCGGCATAAATTTCTTATAGTAATTTAGTAATCCTAAAAATGCTCGTAACATTTTGATATTTTTTGGTCTCACATATACTTTTATTCCCCACAGCTTTCCTTCATCTACTTTTACTCCTGCTTTTATGCAAAAACCTAAAAATGTTGTTACTCGCTAAAGTGAAAATAGTTACTAGAAAAATCAAAATTGCATCAAGTATAGTTTTCATCATCAGGCTTAAATTTTAATCGTTTTGATTCAATTTGTAACCACACGTTTTTTTAACAATAATGTATCATACGTAAAGTTTTCTTAACAATAAAATAATATATACATACTACACAGTTTGTGTATATAACCTATACGTAAGGTTATGATTTAAGTAATGAAAGTTAATTAATGCGAAAAATAAAAAAAACAATGTCCACTTACTTATATGATACTTTCACTGATAGTTTGCAACACGAAATTGAAAAAATTAAAGAAAAACCACTTAGTTGAGAAATATCTTTGAGAAATTAAATAAAAACGTTCGGGCGCATACTTTTACCTTCTGCGAGTCTGTGCGAGTCGTAGACTGCCACTGCCACGGTACAACGCACATGCGTGGCTTCACTCGCTCTCTAACTTGTAAAAATACGCTGATGCCTACATTTTAATATTTTATTTCATGCGTTTATCTAATCTAATTTCATGTAACTTTTGTGCAAACAATTATAAAATCAATGTAGGTAGATATCATTTCACGACTAAAGAACCGTGAGGTGCGCGTCGGATAAATTCGGAATTTGGCGATCATGCGAAATAAACTCTTAACTAAAAACATCTGCTGCAAACAATGTGTCATAATGGTTAATCTTTAATTTAATAATGTGCATATTGTAAACGCCGCATGAAAAGTGCAAACGTTTTCAAGTTGTATAATGCATTGACATTCGAAACAAAATTGGTTTCTGCGCAGTGGTTTTTAAGTCTTAAAATAAACTCTAGATATTGTAACGAACCGTATCTGAAATTAAGTTACAATATAGAACGTTATGTTTGATTTATTTTATTTTGGTAGTTAGGACCGTTGTTTAATTATTATTATTAAGAATTGTACTTTATTAATTAATTAAGTTAAGTAAGTTTTCGTCCCCGTGTAAATAAATAAGGAATTTCCGCTAGTACCGAACGCGCAACTAAGCTCGCGCTATCCCCGCTTACCGGCGCTTCATCCGTCAGAGCGCATGTTATCCCCGCTTGAACCGTTCTCCCACTTCCGGAGTCGCAAATAAAAGCGGAACCCCGACGCAGGAACGCCAGTTCCAGTTGGAGCTCGCTTCTAAGAAGATTCCGGGGTTTCAGTGCACCAGCTGGAGTTTAGGGTAAGCCGTTTAGCTTTTATTAACCGGACCTCCGGGGGAGATACCGCTCCCCTCCTTGTCTGCTCTTCCCTACCCTATCCTTTACCGGGCGTCGTATTCGTAGTGTTTGGCTTTGGCCTGCGAATACGCCGTCACCACGTCGTATCCGTAGTGTTTGGCTTTGGCCTGCGGATACGCCTTCCCCCTCCGTACCGAGCGTCGTATTCGTAGTGTTTGGCTTTGGCCTGCGAATACGCCGTCAACACGTCGTCTCCGTAGTGTTTGGCTTTGGCCTACGGATACGCCTTCCCCCATCCATTACCGAACGTCGTATTCGTAGTGTTTGGCTTTGGCCTGCGAATACGCCGTCAACACGTCGTCTCCGTAGTGTTTGGCTTTGGCCTACGGATACGCCTTCCAATACCGTGCCCACGTCCCTTCTCCTCCCTCTCTGGGCACGAATCCGAATAAACCCCGTCTACACGATCCAACCACCGGAGGTTGCTACCCTAGTGCATGCTTGCTCGCTTAGTCACCGACGTCACCGCTTGTCGAACGCACGCTAATCACTCATTGGTTTATAGATCACCTTCCGCTTGCTTGGTTGTGGCCGCCGTTTATGCACCGTTCCTTGTTGGTTTTGAGAATAAATAAATTTATTTTGATTTACTATTGTGTATTTTATTTCCGTCGCCTCGCTCCGCTTTTAGGTCCGTTTGAAGCCCTGGACAACCGTTTCTTCACTGTAGTTACCCGGACAGTGCCGTCGAATAGGAGAGTAAACTCCTCGAACAAATCTGGCGCCCGAGAACCGTTCCGTCCACTAGCTTTTTATTACAGCGAAGCAGTGCAATCCGGAGTAAGCGTCGCAAATGGCGCCCGAGCAGGGACCGAGTTTTTATTTCAAGTAGGAAGGTACCGTTTGACGAGTTACGGAAATACCCGAAGATTGCCGAGCTTACCCGAAGGTAAACCAAGATCGATAGGCGTAAACGAAAGGTCTCCATCGACTAAAGAAACACCGAGGATACCGTTCCGACTATTTCCGAGGACACCCGAGTGTTTCCGAACCCTATCGCGCCTCCAAACACCCCCGAGTAACACCTTGTTTCAAGCAAATCGACCCTAAGGATCCCGTTTCACCTACTCCCGTCCCAATCCGAGGCTTCCTGAACGAGTTATCCCACCTGAAAACCACTAGTACCTACCGTTTCCGTCGTAACCGTCCGGAGTATGGCACATGCAAAGGAGGATATACCGAAGACCGAAATGGACACCAAAGAGGATGGTACTGATACCACCGATCCCCGTGTAAGCTGGATTTACCGTTTGAAGAAGGAACAGCTGAAGGAAGAAAATTCTAAATTTGGATTGAAGACCGCTGGCACTGTTGATGAAATGCGCCGAGACTTAGTAAGTTTCGTCCGGTATGGAAAACCGCCGCAACCGACCTCCGTCACGCCAAGGCCAATGAACACCGCCGAGACCGCTAGCGAACCAACACCGAGTCCGTCAAACCGTCGTAGTTTGCTAGAACAGGCGAAGATCCACAAGTGGAAGCTCAGCTTTAATGGGAAGTCGGATCCAGTGACCTTCCTCGAGCGGCTAGACGAAGCTTGCGAGCAGCATGGTCTCACCCAGGACTTACTATTGCCGGCGTTACCAGAGATTCTCACGGACAATGCGTTGTTATGGTACCGTAACACAAAGAAGAATTGGAGTTGTTGGACGGACTTTATCCGAGATTTCCAAATATTTTTCTTGCCAGCCGACTACCGGATTAATCTCGAAGCAGAGATTAGCAGAAGGCTTCAACGTAAAGGGGAATCAGGGATGGATTACCTAACCGCCCTACAGACATTGATTCGACGACATGGCACTCTTACGGAGGAACAAGAAATGTATTGGTTGCATCGAAATCTACTTCCGGAATACCGTTTATACATCCGCAGGTCTGATTTCAAGGATATAACCGAGTTCATGAGCTGCATCAAAGAGTTTGAGCTCATCCGGCAAGGCGAAACTCCGACGAGCGCCAAAAAGGAAACCGTACCTCCGCGCCTTTCGGGAAAGTGGGACACCGCCCACCCCCGACCAACTATCGTTCCACCTGCCCGAACGGAGACACCGGTGCGGTCAAACAACGTTCGTATTCCCGTAGAAGCCGCTGACCTGTGCTGGAGGTGCGGACAAACCGGCCACTACCGAAGATATTGCCGCAATCCGCCCATTCTCTTCTGTTCCGCGTGTGGGAAACAAGGCGTATTCTCCAAAGACTGTACTTGCAAGTGCGGGAAACAACCTGGGAGCTCAGCAGCAGGAAGGTCTGCGACGCTCCGGACAACCAGGACCTTCCAGACCAAGGATAACCGACCATACCTCACCGTAAAGATCGAAAACCACCCGATCTGTGCCCTAGTGGACACCGGAGCCGTCTCATCTTTTCTGGGCCCCATACCGTTAGCAATCTGTGCTAGCCTGGGAGTGAGAACGCAAACCGTAACCGATCGATCCGCTAGAGTGATCAATGGAACCGAGGTCCCAATTTCTGAAGTTGTTACCGCTAGGATCTCAGTAGACGACCAGGAAAGCCAACACACTTTCAACGCGTTACAGGACATGACCTACGAATGTATTCTGGGAATGGATTTTCTCCATACGATGAATTTCCACATGAACTTCCAGACGGGACTGATCTTCTTGGGTAATCGATGTATATCTGGCAAAACCAAGAGACCAGAACAGGCCATGGTGACATCAATGGTGGATAGCTTGGAGGCCGCTAATGAGAAGCAAATGCAAGATTTTTTGAGTGAGGAGTTACCGGATCTGCAAGCGCTGAGTGGACTCACCCGTCGAGTAGAGCACCACATCCGCCTCCGCGAACGAGAACCGATTAAACAACGTCACCGCCCGATCAACCCGAAGATGCGAGAGATAGTCAACGCCGAAATTGACCGCATGCTCGCCCAAGGGGTTATCGAAGCAAGTCATAGTCCGTGGAGTTCACCAATCGTTATGGTACGGAAAACCGACGGAAGTGCCCGTTTCTGCATAGATTTCCGCAAAGTCAATGACGTCACCGAAAAGGATGCTTACCCGCTCCCGCATATTCATGGCATCCTGGACCAGTTGCGAGAAGCCAATTACTTCTCGAGCCTAGACTTAAAAGTAGGATACTGGCAGATACCGCTGTCCGCCAAAAGTAAACCAGTAACCGCTTTTACCGTACCGGGTCGAGACCTCTTCCAGTTTCGAGTAATGCCTTTTGGTCTCCACTCTGCTCCGACCACCTTTCAACGCCTACTCGATACCGTCATAGGACCTGAATTGGAAGGCAAAGCATTTGCTTATATCGACGACATTATTGTCCTAGGGAAGACTTTCGATGAACATCTTCAAAACCTGAAGTTGGTGATTAACCGTCTCAAGGCCATAAACCTGAAATTAAAACAGGAGAAATGCCAGTTCGGATGCAAATCACTGAAGTATCTAAGCCACATAGTCAGTGCAGAAGTATTCCGAACCGATCTAGAAAAAGTGGAAGCCATCTTGCAGATTTCGACCCCCACCACCGGCAAGAAGCTCCGTCAGTTCCTAGGAGTAGCCTTGTGGTACCGTCGATTTATACCGTCTTTTTCTACCACCGCGGCTTCGTTAACCAAGCTCCTACGAAAAAAGCAATTTTGGAAATAGGGTACCGAACAAGAAGACGCTTTCGCGCTCCTCAGGCAACAACTAACCGAATGTCCTGTGTTGACTTGTCCGGATTTTAAAAGACCGTTTATTCTGCAAACCGACGCATCTGACCACGGGCTGGGGGCAGCTTTGATACAAAACCATTCCGACGGTGACCACGTAATAGCCTACGCTAGCCGCACGCTGACAGCCCCGGAGAAAAACTACTCCGTTACCGAGAAGGAGTGTTTGGCGATTGTATGGGGTATCGAGAAGATGAGGCCGTACTTAGAAGGTTACCACTTCACCGTCATAACGGATCATCAATCGCTGCGCTGGCTTCACTCAATTCGAAGTCCAAGTGGTCGCATCGCCCGCTGGAGTATCTTCTTGCAACAATTCGACTTCGAGATCAAGTACCGGAAAGGAATTCTGAATAAGATAGCAGACACCCTATCTCGAGAACCGTTGCCAGGACCCATTGATACTTTAGCTGCTGTTGAATCTGGGGGTTGCAAATGGTATGAACGGCTGGTTGACACCGTCAAAACGAATCCACAAGGGGTACCCGACTACACCGTGCGCGATGGAAATTTGTACCGACACCTCGTGCCTTTGAAAAAAAGCTATTAAAGAAGACCTAACCAAACCTTGGAAGCTCTGCGTACCGACCCCACTCCGATCACGAGTGTTAGCGGAGAACCATGATCTCCCTACCGCTGGCCACACCGGGATAGCCAAAACGACCGCCCGTATTGCTGAGAGATATTATTGGCCAGGCATGTACCGCGACATTGCCAAGTATGTCCGCAGTTGTCAAACCTGCCAACGATATAAGGTAGAAAGTCAGAACCCCGCGGGATACATGCAACCTTCCCGCAACTGTGAACCTTGGGACACCGTTAGCATCGACTTGATCGGTCCTTTACCCAGGTCAAAGAAAGGTTGTTCCTTCGCCGCGGTCTTTTTGGACCGGTTTACTAAATGGGTGTGTTGCCGTCCGCTCCGTAATGCCACAGCCGCCCATATTGTCACCGCCTTCTACGAAGACATCGTTACCAAATTTGGAACACCTCGTACCGTCATCACTGATAATGGGACGCAGTTCACTAGTCTCGCGTTCCGGCAATTACTTCGCGAATTTGGAATCCAACACCGATTGACTCCCCCGTATACTCCGCAAGCCAATCCCCTTGAGAGAGCCAACCGTACCCTGAAAACCGTCATTGCTCAGTACTGCGAAACCGATCAACGCACTTGGGATCGCCACCTTCCCGATGCGGTTATGGCTCTGAATACCGCTCAACACGAATCCACGGGGTTTACACCGGCGTTCCTCAACTTTGGACGCGAATTAGTGCTTCCGGCAGCTCTACACCGCGAAGTGGAGCCTATTGAACAGGAGGGCACCGGCCATTCTACCGACGTTCCGCCCCGTTATCTTAGCCGCTTGCAACAACTGCAAGAAATTTTTCCCGTGGTCCGTGACACTCTCACGAAAGCGTTCGCCAAGCAAAGTAAGCATTATAATCTTAGGCGACGTCCGTGGCGATGCTACGTTGGTGACCAAGTGTGGAAGCGCGAGTATCCTCAATCTTCCGCTGTTGAGGGATACGCTGCCAAACTCGCCCCTAAGTATGCAGGTCCCTTGACCGTCACTAAAGTCTTATCCCCGGTGGTATACCGTCTCCGAGATGAGCAAGGCACCGTACATCCTTCCGTCCACGTTAAGGATCTTAAACCGTACCGTCCTAGAGTAACCGAAACACTTTTACTTGCAGAACAAAACATGCCGAAAGTGACTCGCCTTCCGCCGTCGACACATGCCGTCAGTATCCGCCTAGCCCAGGAGGCTGAGAAAGCTCGCCGAATCAAGGAAACGGTAGCCCGCCGGAAAGCGACCGACCACGAGATGAATGCCGACGATCAACAGACACGGCCCGCAAATACTGCTATCGCCGTGAGCAGGTCTATGCCGGCTTTTTCCTCCGCCCCGCAGTCGGTACCGTCGTCCAGTTCAACCAGCACCGACGCAACGTCAGGACAAACCGCACCCAGTGCACTATGCTGGCGGTGTGGTCTTACTGGGCATCGCCGGGATCACTGCAACCGTCCGCCCGTCCTGTTCTGCTCCCGATGCGGTCGCCTAGGGGTGATGTCGCGCCACTGCCGCTGTTCCTCCCGTTCTACGCCCCGGGGGGGCGCAACCCATCATCGACGGCAGCGAGGACTTCACGCCTTCCTCCCGAACAGAAGAGCTGAGGCCCGCCGCGACGCGGGAATCGAGTGACATTCAGGGTCGCCCTAGCGAGAAAGACGCTCTAAGTGTAGTAGTGTAGTGTTGTGTTGTGCTCCGGACGAACAGTTCTTTTTTTTTGTTTGTTTTTTTTCCCTCCCCGAAGTAAGAGGGGAGTGTAACGAACCGTATCTGAAATTAAGTTACAATATAGAACGTTATGTTTGATTTATTTTATTTTGGTAGTTAGGACCGTTGTTTAATTATTATTATTAAGAATTGTACTTTATTAATTAATTAAGTTAAGTAAGTTTTCGTCCCCGTGTAAATAAATAAGGAATTTCCGCTAGTACCGAACGCGCAACTAAGCTCGCGCTATCCCCGCTTACCGGCGCTTCATCCGTCAGAGCGCATGTTATCCCCGCTTGAACCGTTCTCCCACTTCCGGAGTCGCAAATAAAAGCGGAACCCCGACGCAGGAACGCCAGTTCCAGTTGGAGCTCGCTTCTAAGAAGATTCCGGGGTTTCAGTGCACCAGCTGGAGTTTAGGGTAAGCCGTTTAGCTTTTATTAACCGGACCTCCGGGGGAGATACCGCTCCCCTCCTTGTCTGCTCTTCCCTACCCTATCCTTTACCGGGCGTCGTATTCGTAGTGTTTGGCTTTGGCCTGCGAATACGCCGTCACCACGTCGTATCCGTAGTGTTTGGCTTTGGCCTGCGGATACGCCTTCCCCCTCCGTACCGAGCGTCGTATTCGTAGTGTTTGGCTTTGGCCTGCGAATACGCCGTCAACACGTCGTCTCCGTAGTGTTTGGCTTTGGCCTACGGATACGCCTTCCCCCATCCATTACCGAACGTCGTATTCGTAGTGTTTGGCTTTGGCCTGCGAATACGCCGTCAACACGTCGTCTCCGTAGTGTTTGGCTTTGGCCTACGGATACGCCTTCCAATACCGTGCCCACGTCCCTTCTCCTCCCTCTTAAGTACGAATCCGAATAAACCCCGTCTACCGATCCAACCAACGGAGGTTGCTACCCTAGTGCATGCTTGCTCGCTTAGTCACCGACGTCACCGCTTGTCGAACGCACGCTAATCACTCATTGGTTTATAGATCACCTTCCGCTTGCTTGGTTGTGGCCGCCGTTTATGCACCGTTCCTTGTTGGTTTTGAGAATAAATAAATTTATTTTGATTTACTATTGTGTATTTTATTTCCGTCGCCTCGCTCCGCTTTTAGGTCCGTTTGAAGCCCTGGACAACCGTTTCTTCACTGTAGTTACCCGGACAGTGCCGTCGAATAGGAGAGTAAACTCCTCGAACAAATCTGGCGCCCGAGAACCGTTCCGTCCACTAGCTTTTTATTACAGCGAAGCAGTGCAATCCGGAGTAAGCGTCACAATATGTTGGTTTTCAGGTCTCCGAGTAAATATTTCTGCATGTTTCTGAGAGCTTGCAGCTAATTTATAGCGTGCAGATTTTGAAGTAATATTTTAAGAATATTTCAGTTGTAACGTAAGATTGTGGAAATATTGCAATGTTTCTGCAATCTTTCTGAAACATAATATTGTGTTGTATGGGTAATAGAATCACTCACACTGCATTGACAGGTTTGCTTCATATTTTAAAAAAATATCATACCGATCTTCCACTTAATAGTAAAACATTGTTATGCACTCCGCGTAAATTTGAAAGAAAAAAGTTATCAGACGGTGAGTATATTCATTTAGGTTTTAGAAAGTTTAATCAAAAAACAATTTTTTACTGGAAGTAATATAATTGTAAGTTTCAATATTGATGGAATACCATTATATAAGAGTTCAAACATACAAGCATGGCCTTTATTAGGTCTTATAAAAAACACAGGTGTTAAACCACAACCCTTTGCTGTAGGAGTTTACTGCGGAACTACTAAACCTCATCCCCTACAGCTTTACTTTGAAGATTTGATTAACGAATTGAAAGTTATCAAAGACAGGTTTCAGTTTTTGGATAAGCAATATTTTGTTGTTGTACACAGTTTTGTGTGTGATGCACCAGCCAGAGGGTTCATCAAGTGCATCCAATCTCTTACCTGGTATTCATGTTGCAAAAAAAGTTACGTATCGGGCGATTATATAAACAACAGAGATGCGCAAACTTTTGTACTATTAGGTAAGTGGTCATATTACCGTTAGATTACCAAGTCGATTAGTTAATAAGATTTCGGATCATTTATTGGCATTAAAAGGTTATTTTCCTGTGGAAATAAATCGTAAACCTCGGCGTTTAGACGAACTAGCTCGTTTCAAAGCTACAGAATTTTGTTCTTTTCTCTTATATTCTGGTATTGTAGTATTAAAAAAAGTAATGTCAAATGAAATTTATAGTCACTTTTTATTATTGCATTCAGCGATTGTCTTATTAATAATTGTTTCAAGTGAATAGTTTATAATTAAAGCTTGTGATTTAGCATAAAAAATGTTGATTAAGTTTATTAAAAATGGTGTTAAAATTTGTTCATGTTTTGAGTCATCTTAGTGATGATGCGATGAAATTTGGTTCATTGGACCCTTTTTCAGCTTTTCCTTTTGAAAACTATCAGCAGTTAAAAAATTTCGTCAAATCATCAACCAGACCTCTACAACAAATTTGTCGTAGAATAAACGAGTTAAATTATGTAACTTTCAAACAAAATAAAGAAGACGATATACGTGTTGCTATAGAACATAATTATGGCCCGTGCGAACATAATATTTTTTTTAAGCAATATAAAAACTTGCATTTTCCTAATAGTTATGTACTGGTAATACAGGCATGCACATTATCTGATTGTTATTTTTTTACATCTCAGTGTGTGATCAGAATCAAAAATATTTTATTGGGACTTAATGGGAAAGTTCAATTAATTGGAAGACCATTTAAAATAAATGAATGATTTTTCAACTACCCATGTGATTTAAAAACATTTAGCATATATATCATTTCTCGATTGTCACGCAAGTTAGAGAACTTTAGTATAGACTGTATTTTTGGGAAATGTTTAGTTTTGCCTTTTAGAGATGATAGATTTGTTTCAATTCCGTTATTTCAAACGTTATTGAAATATTATTTAATTTTTAAAATCGATTATAATAACTGATCCACACATTATAAACAGTAGTTCTTGTTTCTTTATGTATGTACTTGTATTAAATAAAATTTATTAGCACCTATAATAGTTTTTAGCAGTTTTATTTAGCCGAAAGAACGTTGTTAAATTACGTCATTTCACGTCTTACAAGGACGTCGTTTCGATGTGACATATTGCCGTCCTTTATTCGTGTATTCGACGTTGAATTTTTTTTAGTCACTTCGACGTAATAAGTAACGTAGAATTCACGTGGATTCGACGCCTGTGTGCTGACTGGGAAGTAGTATCACGAGCACATGATCAACCATCAGAAGTGGCAGACAAAGCGGCGTTAGCAGAATATGTTGCTCAAAAACCTTTTACAACTTTTCGAAATGCTCTAGCCGACGTCAAAATTCCGGGATGCCAGTTAACCGCACGGGCAAAACAGAAAGATTCTAGAATAAAAAAATATCAAGCAGCTATATAAATTTTTTGGACAATAAAAAAAGGCGCCTGGAATTTGCAAGATGTTACGGTAAAGAACCGTTGAACTTTTGGAATCGTGTTTTTAACGACAAAAAACTTCAAATGACGCACCTTTAAAAAGTGTTTCGCCTTCCAAGAAGTCGTTATGGAGTTAATTATACACAACCTCCAAAAAGTGTAGCGGACACTTTTTAGTAAATGGATGGGGTTGGAAGAGTTCCCATGGCCGAGGTGTTGGGTGATTGAGAGTCGTCTTAATACAAAAGGCTACTTAGGTATTTTAAACAACGTTATGCAGCTTCACTCCAATTTTTTTTATCCGAAGAACGATTACATCTTTCAACAAATGGGTTTGCTTAATACTTAAAGTTATCTTAATTTCTCCTCTATTACAATGTGCACGTCAAACAATAATCCAACAGTTTCTCAGAATATAGACTAGTAATATACATACATCCAGGTTAGTGCAAAACTGGGTACAGCAAAACAACCTGAACTTCTTACCGTGCCAGCAAAAACCGTTGGGGTCAAGTTGTTCGTACCATCCGGGAGCAAGGAGCCAATTTCGTCGCCAAAGTCAGCGAACAAAAAAATTAACACTATTGAAACTGCTTGGGAGACGATTATTGATGATTACCTACGTGTTTTTGTAGCATCAATACCTCGACAACTGCAAGAATGCATGTAAATGAGTTTTTTTACTAGCTAGGATCAAATTTCAATTCAGATGGTAACGCTAGAGAATATCTTCTTGAACCTACTGTAAAATATGAATTAAAACTTATTTAAGAATCACTATTTTTATGTAGTTATAAGATCTTTTGTTTAATTTTTTTTTAAATAATCTGTGTTTTATTAATACGATAAATTCTGAATGACTGCCCAGATAGCATGTAAACTTACAGCAAGTTTGCTTTCAGCTTGCTTTTTCCTTGCCAAGTTTACGAATCTTGCTGCAAGTTTACAGCAATATTGGTAATATTAGCAACTTTGACGACACACGCTTGAGAAATTTGAGTAGCTTGCTGCAAACTTTCTTTTTCAAATTTACAGTACGCCGGCGTAAACGCATAAATACCGGCGCATGTCTCGCCATTTTTATGTTAATAAAAGTCATGTCTGTCATTTACATGGTGTTTGTATTCTTATACATTATTATTTAGTTCTCTGTTTACTCATCGTAAACTTTTTAGGTGAGTATTATTGTATTTTAGTGCATCTTAGGTTTGTATACTTATTCGATTAAAAATTTTAAATAATGTTGCAAACACTAGTAACCAAGTTTGAGACTATTAATGTATGCTGTGTATTGTGTAATAATATGATTTTAAATTATTTGTTTTGCATGCTTTTAGCTTATTTAACATTACCATCAAATCAGCAATTAAGGTTATTCTTAATTTTATGTTTCAGGTCAACAAACCTAGCGATGAATAGAACAGGTGGAAATGGAACAGAATTAAAACAAATAGACAATACCTAATGAAGTTGTAACTAGTTTGTAGAAACAAGTCTTTATTTAATTACAATATCAGTAAGCAAAATAATTTTGTTTTTCTTTGTACCTTTCTTCAAAGTACAGCGATATTTCTGAAAGTTTGACGAATTTCCATGACAAGCAACGTTAATATGTCTGTAAGTAAGTAAGTCTTGTGATTACATGTTTCAATAGCATTTTTACAAATTTTAAACTTTGAGATAACAGGGGACTGTAACATTTCTGCAAATTCAAATCTTGTCATGGCAAGATGTAACAATATTGCTGCAAGTTTGTCGAAATAAGATTGTCATAAGCTTGTTATTGCTTTCTTAGTCAACTTGCTGCAAGTCTCCAAACTTGTAATGACAATACTGCTGCAAGCTTGTCAAGACAAGGTTGTCACAAGCTTGTTATTGCTTCCTTAGTCAACTTGCAGCAAACTTGCTTCAAGTCTCCAAACTTGTCACGATAATATTGCTGCAAGTTTTAGACTTCTACTACTTCCCATTAGGTCATTTGGTTAATTAATCTCAAAAAAAAAACAAAAAAACTAAAAATTGCTTTATTAATAATTTATAATTACAAATATGTAACGTTTCATTTTGTTTATTCTAAAGATAGATAAATTCACGTTAAAATTAGATCCCTTTTTAAAGTATCAATATTGAAACGACCTTTTTGTACGGTTTCAATATGAAACTTTTATTTAGACACGATGCACTTTACTACCAAATCATTTAAAAATAAGAATATATCGATTCTTTAGTTTTTGCGGATAAACGATTTGACCTTCTGGTATTGTCAATGTTTTCTTGAATAGCATCGCTAACGGTGTAACGCGCATGGCTTTAGCTTTCAAAAATTTAAAACTCAGCGTTAGCCTTATTTTCGTTACAATATTATTTTCTTTTTATGAACAGAATCGCCGTTTTAAATAAATCAATAAAATATAATTTTTTAAAATAACTAAAATTTAATATATGTGTAGATCGATTGGATAATAATCTTTCTTCAAACAACTTACTAAACAAAACAATCTAAATTTACACAAAAGTTTGGCGATCACCAAAAGCTGATTTAAAAAATAAAAATCTAAAAATACCATGCAATATTTAAACGCAAAACAAACAAAAAAAAACAAATCTTATTTGTCTTTTTCTTCGAGTATCCAACACTTTCACTTCCTTTCTCCGCCAGCGCTTGAGGCACTAAATAATTCATTGTTCCCTTTTTATTAAATTTCACTCGCTTCTAATCATAAACTCAGATTTGTTTTTCTTCCTATAGCGTTTTGAGGATTCTTGTTTTCTTTATACATACCTGGTTTACACTTATTATTTTGCTTTATGCATGAATTTCTCCTTTTTCTTTGCGCATTAATTCTTTAAAAAAATCTTTACCGTACTTCTATCTCGGCTACTTCATTGCAACTGCCGCTGCCTCGCCCTCTTCTTTTTCCCCGTCTCTCGCTGCTCTCACGTTTTATCTGCGCTGCTTTTGCACTGTATTCCTTCACTTCTATATACGAGGCACTGTCACAAACATTAAGTCTAATTATCTTTGTCTTCTTTATCTCTTTTGTATTTATTTTTTTTTAAAACACCCACTTTTTACGATTTATTTTGCGATATATACAATGGCGATATATACTATGCCGTTACAACGGCTACGACTGATTGCCAATCCAATTTGCTAAGCCTAGTTTACACCGCTAACCATTAATCGAACTAACCAAGGTGTCCCGTTTTTGGTTTAGTTGTGTGTTTGTGATGAAATATTTTTATTGTTGTTAACTGCCATAAATTTTAATTTTTCGCCATTGTAAACCGTCTTTGACAGTTTTGTTCTCTGTTCGAGCAATAAAATGTATTTAACTCGTTCCTGTCTAAATTGAACGCTTTTTTCCCCTCGAGGACTTTTTAAACCCTCGTTTCACTCGGGTTTAAAATTGCCCTCTTGGCAAAAAAAACGTCCGATTTACACAGGAACTCGTTAAATAAACTACTATTATAATGTAGCACTTGTATATTGGAGAACTGCTTAATATCTCTAAGAATACGAATACAGAAGCGATTATTTTTCAATGCTAAAATTTCCAAAATAACTCAATATTTAAAATGGACGAACAAATGACTGAAGGTATATAAACCTAAATGTCTTGTTCAATAAAGTATTTGTGGTTTAATCTTAATTGCTATTTTCGGGTATTAAAACTAGTGTATCAGCATGCGCTGTGAATTCATGTTTTTAAATTAAAATTTAAAGATAAAAGACAATAGGCAACATCTGTGCTTGTACATGTATGTATTGTTGCTAAAAAATCATGTGCTGCTATAAACTTTGTCGTCTGATTTCTCGAACCTGAAAAACTATGAAAATATTGTATTGAACGCGTAAGAATAAATAAATATTACATTAGTAGTCAAAGTTTATTTTAAAATGCAATGCTAAAAACTTATGTTAAAATATATATTACAACATTCCTTAACAATAAAGGTAATCAAAACTACTAAATACAGGCACAATTAAGAGTCTTGCGTTAAAAATATCAATAAAGTAGTACTTATACATTTCAGGAAATATTTGTATAATATATAAATATTTTTTTATTATAAATGTTACAAATTGCAAGTTAACAATTCCTCTTAACAGTCCCACCGTAAAATCAATAAAAATTAGGCAAGCAGTGTCTAATGTATAGGCACTTTATACGTTCTGTTTCTTATTTACAAATGCTTTAATTATACAACTAACAATAAAAGCAAAATATAAAGCACTTAAGGATAAGGCATGGGTTTAAATGTAAATTGATAAAATATTTTAAGTAAAATTATGACTTTTGGCACTAAATCCAATTACGTATTGTTATACCCTTAACAATAAACAAATATGTTGAAACAATAAAATTATTGGCACAAATAAAATTAAGATCTAAATAAATTTTTGGTTAATCACTTAACTGAGGCTAAACAAATCCATTAGCACCATTTTTACGACACATAGGTATTAACAAATACTAATTAAGTAATAAATTTGCAAAAATGTTTACCAATTGATGCGTGTGGAAGATATTGTACTATTATAAACAAAATACCTAAAAAAATCGATATTCATGTACAAACCCGTTACAGTAATAATGACAAATCGTTTAAACGTGCGTAAAGCTTATGCCTAGTTAAATCAAAAGAATTTAAGTTTTTGTTATCAACAGCCAAGTTAGTATGTTAGTTAATGGTTTATTAAGATTCTCAATCAAATCTAAAGTTTCTAACAGAACTTTCTTGCTTACTGGATCTAGTTGTAGTAACAGTTTTCTTTTCGATAATTTGTTGCTTGACCGATTTTTTTAACATTTTTTGTTCAAGTGTATCAGAATTTGGATCGTTAATAATTTCTATATTGGTAGAAAATGAACTTTGATGATTAGATGCGGAACCGTTTTTAAAACTGTCACCAGTATCTAAAACTGGTGTAAATTGTAACTTTTCGTTTGGCAAACTTGTGAAGTATTTTTCGGTTGTAGAACTAAACGATTCTACTGGTTTAGATGATGACTGATATGTTTCGTATTTATATGAATCCGTTCTGTATCCACCAGGTATTTTACTACTTTTCGTACTGTAATCAGAAGTAGTGAAAGATTTATCATAAGGATCTCCAGTTGTAAAAGTAGAAACGTTCTTTACATTAGTGTTGAACTGATTTGATTGAGATTCCTTCGGAACCAGAGCGATTTGTGTTTGTGGGATATGCTCATACTTAAAAGTAGTCGAATACTGATCTGTTCCAAAAGGTTTTGGGGAAACATTGGTTGTTGGTGATGATTTTATGTTAGTGGAACAAAAGCGATGATCAGACGACGAATTTGTGTAATATGGTGAATGATATGTAGCGGGAGATGTATCTGATGGTTTAAAGCTAGAAGTACCGTAATGATTGGGTGTAGAGTAAGAAGCGGTTGGATGAGGTTTACTTGGAGTTGAAGGTAAAGATCCAAATTTGGGAGTATTTTCAGCGAAAGAAGTAAATGTTTGTTTTTCGTACGAATTATTTTGGCCGTAATTATTAGAACTTCCATAAACGGCGGAATCCAAAGAATCGATCTCGCCAAGAAGAACGTTCCTGTTCTTTTTGCTGCGATCTAATGAATTCACTTTTTCTGGGCTTTCTAGATGACTATAGCTATCACTGAATGTTGTATTTTGTGTAACAGATTTGCTTCCGTATGTACTTGAATCATAATTATGCGAGTCATAACTGTAAAACAAAACACACAATAAATTACAAAGACGTTTTTTTTTTAATTCAGTTTATTAATAAAGCAACACAGACCGATCGCATCATGTAGTTCTTATTTTTTTTAAACATATAGATACTGTTGAGGATTTAGTGTAACGAACCTCGAGTGTGAACAGATCATAACTTTCCGTAGTGCAGTTCTTCAAAATAAGGAAAAAGGATTTGTAAAGTATTTTTTCATCGTTGTCACTATTTTCTTTCAGTGCACGTACTTAACTATATTTTCTTAAGCATTTGCTTACAAAATTAAATTATCTCTTGTAGCCAATAACTAACGTAAACACTTGAATAATCAATTTACTACTCGATCAAATAAAGATATAAATTATACGTAAATAAAAACGAAAAAAAAAGCGGACATTACATGCACGACGGAAATGTCTTGTTAAGCTTTTTATGTTTTTATTAATGTACGCTTAAAGCAATCGTAAATAAAAACCTAATTGTTGAAGTTCAAGCGCAAGTTTGACGGAAATATTCCTCATTGATCAAAGCATAAGACATAAAATAACATTTTTAACGGAAATTTCTCGTTAAACAACAATCTGACTATAGAATAAAGTTTAAACGCTAAGCATTTAACATGATCAACAAAAAAATATAAAAAGATCGCAATAGTAATATTTAACGAGGTTAACTCCAAAAATCGGTGATGTTTTCACAATATAAAAATATTGGCAACTTATAAAGCAGAACAAAAATAAAAATCTCTCAGTGAATTAATTTTAATTGCTTAGAATGCAAACATCCATGAACAAAATAAGAACGTTAAAGCTTTCGTCAACCGAACACAAGTGTACTACAACTGATAAATCAAGAAGTTTTCAAAAACTTAAAACAAAGTACGTAGAATGAAAATTATATAACATTTGGTTAGCAATGTTCTACAAAAAAAGGTTAGTCATAGAAAACATGGAGATAGAAAAACAAAGCTTGAACTGAAATAAAGTCGGTGAATTAGATTACCATAACATAGCATAGAAATGCACTTGGACACTGCAAAAAAAATAATTCTAGGACAAAAATATATTTGGCAGATTAAATCGGAAATATGAACGCAAGTTTCCTATCTCTCAACTTGGTTATTGTAATGGATAATGATCGTGCACTCGCGAGTAAAGTTTAAACTATACAGCAGAAAAAATGTCAAGATTCTATTGAAACTAACTCCAAAAACAGAATAGAACGACAGTGCAACCTCTAACAATAATCAGAAGAAACATTTAATAAAACAGTAATGCTTGAAACATTTTTTTTAATAAAACATTTATAATCAAAAACCTATTAAGTTTAAGATAATGGATAAAAACCCAAAAAGGAAAGCTACAATACGCACACAATCAATACTAACTACAGTGTTAAAAGTCGGTGAATTAATACATAAAAACTACATAAATACAAATCTTGTCTACACAACTGTGATCTATAAAGTAAACGCCATGCAATATGCTCGTTCTTGTTATAAAACTTGGAACTTACCTGTTTACTGAGGTACAACTTTAAATTTCAATTTGGTATTGAGTTCTTGCATAACATTTTTATTTTTAAGTTGCGTGGTTACATCCAACGGTGTGTTCAAATCACTACATGCAATTAAATCAATGTTAAAACTAACAAAAGTAAATAAATAAAATTAGCAAAAGAAAATGTCAAAATAAAAGTAAAGCATATTTTCGTGCAAGTTAAAAAACCAAACGATTTAACTTCATTAAAAATCTATTCGAAATAATAAACGTTAAATCAAATTTGATTCAAAAGCAGAAATGCATAAAGAATTAGGATTTTGAAACACTACAAGACTTACACTAAGAATATCTTTACCTTACTGTGTGTATAGTATACCGATCCTTAATAGATTAAAAATAGTTGTTGTAATTAATTTCTTAATAACACTTTTACACTAATACAAGCTACACAGGAAGCGGAATAATCTAATTAGGATTAGTAAAGGTTAGACACACACCTGCAACTCACCGCGAGGTAGCGCCATCAAAGGCTGAACTCACATACCCGTCTGTATCATCGCCTGATGTATCTCCACCCCGAAGTTTATACTTGGCTTGACGAATAGCTGTTAGTTTTCCTCGTGCTTCCTCTAGTTGTCGTTCAATACGTAGTACCTCTGACCTACATGCAAAAGGAGAGTGCAATGTCAGTCACCTTTATTAGTAATTATAGAATGAAAATGAGTTAGTACTAGTGATTGATGGTGCACAACACATACCGATTAACTACTTATGTTTAAAATAATTTAATTTGCAAATTAAACTATACAGTAACTCTGTAAATTCAGATCAAGATAAGACAAAGAAAATTTTGATTTAAAAATACAAACACAAATCATGCCGTGATGAAGACTGATACATACCTGGCATTAATCTCTTGTGCTATTCCGCCAACCATACGTTTATTAAGAATTAGAGATCGTTCTTCTTCAACACTGATGGCTCTTTGTGCAGCTCTCACGAGATTATCCGTAGACCGTATGACTGCGTTGCCCGCTTGTTGTAACCGACGTGTAGCTTCAGTGTCGCTTTCAGCTTTTACTTTACACGCCACTAGCAATTGTGCAGTAGAACTCGCAACTTGTTTAGCGGAAGATATTAGCTTTTCTTCGCTGGCAAGTCCTGTTGTAATACATGTGTAACAAAAGAACGACGTCGAAAATATATAAATACCTTGTACAAGTGCGTTTGCACTTTCCACTAAACTATGAGTTGCCGCAGCAACTAATCTAGCAGCAGATATTAAACCTTCCGACCATTGACCATCGTCTGACGATTGTATTGGCGTACGAGACATTTTTCCACTGTCAATTAATTCTCGTTGAGCAGCACTAGCTGCTTTTACTAATGCAGATGTTGCCGCTGCAATTGATTTCGCCGCTTCTAATATCATTTCGTCAAAGTTCATTGATTCATCTAAATCATGCGTCTACAAAAAGAAATATAAAATTAAAACAAAAGCACCCACGATAATTGACAAAATCAATATTACTTACTTAAAACTTACAGCAGATTAGATAAACCACTGTAATAATATGTTTGACTCCTGGGTGAATTAAAAAAACAACCAAGAATATCAAACATATCTTACAGTAATTCATGGTCTGTAAAAAAATCATTAAACGTAATATTTATTTACCTTAATTTTGGTTCTTGGTTGAAGACTAGCTAGTTTTTTAGCTGCTGCATCGATTGATGCAGCAGCACCCAATAGTTCGTTTTCAGCTATTACTGTGGGATCGTCTGGATCAACCCAGTCAGAACCTACACAATAACACCAGTTAACGATTAAATATGTTTAGTGTGAACAACAACCTTTTAATAATTCGGCTACGGTTACAAGCTCTGTAACACACTGTGCGATTCGTCTAGAAATTGGTGGTAAAACGTGTTTTGAGTCAGCACTATTCCCTTGCAAAATAGCAAAGAGCAATTCTCTAAACTGTTGAGCACAATCTTGTCCGGCTTGAAGTGTTCTATTCCGCAAGTCTGAAGTCTCGGCCAGATTATAGGCGGCGCTCTAATAAACAACGTTACGTCCAATGTAATTTAATCTACTACACTAAAAACTAACCTTGCAAATAACCAACATGTCTGATATTGCCTTTCGTGACATATTAGCTGCAGCAATAATGTCATCTTGCTTATTGCTAATGCCAGCTGCGACAGATTTAGCAGTAGCTTTGGTAATTGCTTTAGTAGACCGAATGATATCTTCTGGAGTGACACCGCTTTTACAACCTTCGCTTGTATTCAATGCCTTAATATTTTAATTAATTAGCTTTATTATAATTAAACTTAATAATCAGTACTTACCCGAATCTCCTGCCCAATTGCCTCGATAGTCGATTCCAAAGCTCTAGTACCTCTTGTATGCTCGTCCTCAACTGCTTTCACAGTTTTTAACAAAGAAGTAACGTTAGTTACCATCACCTAAGAAAAAGGAAACGTGCATTAGTAACAAACTCTCATGATACACTCGTACATTTGCTTAAGCTCATGCGTTTAAGAACACACCCAAGCTGAAATATAAAAATTGGTTAGTAAATGATAAAAAATAATCGACAGAAAGTAAATAAAATAAAAATGAAGGCATCCTTATACAGAAATAATTTGTAATAAAATACATACCAAAAATTATTGGATATTGTCGATTTTAATTAAGGTTTAATAAATTAAAAATTAACGTAATTCACACAATTTATTACTGAATACATTTTTCTAAAAAAAAACTATGTTAGAAATTCTATAATAAAATTGGGCTGATCTGTAATTAAAATTAAAAAAACGGTTTAAGCAATATTGTGGTTAATGGTTATAGTTTTGGTTATGAAACTTCAATACAAAAATTTTAAATGTTACCAATCACAATTCAACAATTACGAAGTGAATTCTTTTATAACAAAGCGTAAAATTGCTGTTTTATGTAAATACGGTTAGAAATATTAATAATATAATAAATATTAATATATAAAATTTTAAAATCTTAAACAGCTAACAATTCGCACTGATTAATATCAGATTGTAAGGTTTCGTGGTTGACATTTTCCCTGCTGCTACTCAGTAAGCGAATAAGTTCTTCCTCTTGGTCAGATATCCACCAATCTGTATCAGATTCCAAAACCTAAGTCAATCAAAACATGTGTTACAGACCCACCACCAATAAATAATGTCGCAAAATTACTCTAGCTGCACAACAAGAAAACTATACGACCAACACCAAAACAAAAGTAGCGCAGAAGATGATACTGACGGACTAACTATAATGGTGGACTTTAAACATAAACACATGTTTTGAAGAACTATCATCTTGTATTTTTCTATCACAGATTAGTTTCGTCACTATTTTTAAATATGTTAAAAGATTATGTGAGCTGATAAATTGATTAATTATGCATGTTTGTTTTATTTGTGAATTAATTTGATGATACAAAGAAAACATTATTTTATTTAAAGTCCACCCTACACTAAACGTAACAAAAATCACGCACATGCATAGTTAGTTTTAATAGCATTTTATTTGTAAGCGCAATTAAATTTTGTAATTGATAGATCAACATTAAAAATGAATCAAGTCACTACATTCACGATAAAACGATAAAGAACCTTTTTCTCTTGCTCTTTGAGCCATTTGTTATAAAACTAGAACATTGTAGACTTTTTATAATGAAATGAAACGACCGTCGCTTAGAAAAAACCCTCGTTACTAAGCATGATTTTGTTACAAATATAAAACAAATCTCAGAAATAAGTTGCTTGCGACGATAAGTATGTTTTAACAAATAAGCAAATTAAAAAAATAGTCATAAAATTCCGGAATAATAGTTGCAATTAGTTACTATAAAAAATAAACGTTAAGCTAGCGAAGATGAGGTTGCTATAAGTTACGCCAGGATATAAGTTTACGCAAAAGAAACATCTTTGAAAATGGTAGCACAGTACACACCGCTTATTGGATGTTATCAGTCCGTTAATGTTATCAATTTATTAAAGAACGTATGCTATACAAAGAAACAACTTTGTTTATTGTAATCAAAATTTCGATTTATGCTATCAATTTTTCTGAGGTTTGGTTTTATACATGAAAAATAACTTAATTTGCTTGCATTTTTTAGGTGAATGTTCACAATACACTTGTAAAGTGAATAAAAAAGTTTAAGCATTGTATCCTAAAAATACTTGTTTTTCAGATTTAACTTTATTTTTGCAGTGTTATTTATTTATTCAAGTCTGTCATTTTCGATTTATTTGACTTAAAAGTTTTGATTTTTTTAATGTTTATTAGAACTTTTATGTTGACATTTTTGCTTCTGTATTGGTGCAATAATTTAATCTTCTAAATTAACAACCTGTTAATCAGATATACGCCTTGTGTATTTATTGCTCTAACATTTATTTGTGTTGTTTTTGAAACACCTGATATTGCTATCAGTCCACCCCAAGTCCCAGTGCGACTCTTTTAAGCGGCGTGCATTGTAGTTGATGCTAGTAAGTAATTATTGTAGCTTATGAGAAGCCGAAAAGTAGTTAGGGCGCAATAAAAAGTCTCAACATTTCTGGCATTCTATATTTCAGTGATATACCTTTTTTTGCAATTCTGTACTATCAGCATTTTATCAGGATCCAGAAAAAAATTATTTTTAAGAATCTAATGAGGTTGGTAGAAACAGTAGAGTAAACTGATAACGGGTTTAAAAATAAATTCAGATGACAACAACATTAAAGAATGAGTTAAGAAATTTTATAAAAGAATATCTAGAAGTAGAAATAAATTTTAAAAACGCTTACAGAATTGGAATGAATACATGCTTAGTAGGAATAAATTCAAAAGCAAGCTAAACAATATGATTAACAAAAACAAACTAAAAGCTATACAAGAATATGAAGAAAAAAGCAATACAACACAGAAAAAACGGAAAGCAGGTAAAAATAAAACCTCAAAAATTCTTATTAAAAGCAAAATATGAATTTGGATTACAAGCACAAAAGAACTGTAAAGCATCAAAACAAAAAACAAAAAGCTGTTGCAACATTATATGAAGTTTAGAGACAATCAAAACTAAAAGAGAATACTACAACAGTAAGAAAAGAAAAAAATGGAAATTGGCACCTGCTAGTGTAGACTGCCTAATTAACAAAAAACCAGTTAAGAATATCAGAGAGTGAGAAACACATTCAGAAAGAATCCTCTTGGTAGAACTGAAGCTAGCAGACAGTGGAGTATATGACGATGAAAAAGCAGACCTAAATAACATTTTTTGAGCAGAAATCAATCAAAAGGATGATATTTGTAACAGGAAACATAAATGGTAGAGCTGAAAACACTGACTATAGAACAGGAGTTATCGGAAGATATGATGAAAAAAACAAACAATAACAATAGCGTAAGATTAACAGACTACTGATTACAAGATAACTTAGTAGTAACAAATACCCTTTATCAACATCAAAGCATCCACAAATTTATTAGTAGAAAAAGAAATCAGAAAAGAAATAAATGATGTTTAAAGATGAGCAAAAATACACAGTCACCATTGTTTACAACTAGCCAAAATACACAGACTAAGAAATAAAGAAATAGCAAAATAGTTGTAAAATAATGAAACTAGAAAATAACAATAAAAATATAGAAGAAAGTAAGACACGTCAGAATTCCTGCTGGAGTAATGAATTAAGCAAGCAATAAAAAACAAGAGGGTTAAATAGAAAGCCTACTTACAAAAAAAAACATATAAAGTACACAAAGCAGTCAAAAATTTTGAAAAAAAGCTAAAAAAAGTTGAGCCAAATATGGGAAAAAATTGGAAACAAATATAATATGCAAATAAAAAAACTACAGATATGCTATGGATTTTCCTTAATTCTGAAGAGATTTGTGTTTGGTTCATTTATGGCACATCGAGAAAAACTTTTTATCACTTTCCGATGTTTAACTAATCAGCCTCTCAAAATGATTAACTTGTAAATAATATGTATATATCTATATATTTTTTTGCATATACATATATATGTATGTTTTTGTGCATAACAGTATTTTCTTCTATTATTCAGTTTCGTTTATTAATTACTTGTATGTGTGTCAACGTATAAGGAAAAAAAAGCAATGACAAAGTAATGCAAATAGACAAAATCTAAATCGTTGTTTGTAGATCTATCAATTATTATACTTTGATTTGGCCCCCAAATCATATCGTTCAAAATTTTTGTCCTAACTTCATATGATACTTTTAATGTTTACGAAACAATACATCTACATTCCATAATCAATTCATCACCCCACTAAAGTATTAAATATTTAGTTAGCATTGCATTAATTATACTACAACTATAAATCAATTATCATTAAAACACCGAAGCGTAAATAGCAAAATACAAATGATTAAAAAAATGGTCTGTTATTTCGGCACAGCTTTAACCCTTTATCCATTGTTAATTTTAAAATCAATAAGAGTAAAGCGTTACCTTTGCGCTATCCTTTAAGTGAGCCATAGCAGGGTCGTTGATTGGTTTACCACTAGCAGCTTTAGTTGCATGAATAAGATCGCCTAAAGCACTTGCCACGTCCTTAACAGCATTAATAAGCATAACTTGTGAATCGGGATTATCAGAACCAAGACTAGCAGCACCAAATTTTACCACTTCTGCCAGTTGCACTATTTATATGTATAAAAAAAAGAAATTAATAATTCGAATGCCAAACATATTAAGTTTCTAATACCTATTGTGGTAACGGCATTTTGAGCAGCAACTGCTAATTGTTCTTGAGAAGATGCAGCTCCGGCCACTAAAGTTTTTGTATCTTCAACAAGAGCCTTAGCAGTTTTAAGAATATTTTCGCGGTGATCGGCAAATGATTCGTGCTCATTTTCAGGATTAAGATTTCCAGCAGTTGCAAACATAATTGTTGTATCTAAGTCACCGATAATTCCCGATACCGTAGATGCTGCGTTAATGCACGCTTGAGTTCCACGAGATCCAGATTGAAGAGTAGCCAAGACTCGTGATACCTGTAACAGACACATGAAGAAATACTTGGATGTAGTTTTAACGAATATACCTTTTCAATAACAGTTCGTGAATAATCGCCAAGATCACGTAAAGTCATATCGTGTTTTCTAATTTGACATTGACCACCAGCCTGTACTAAGTCGACGCAAGCTCCTCCCAACGCTTGAACAACTTCTTTCAAACGCAATGCAACTTCTCCATTCGTCGAAGCGGCTGCTGCTCCAATACTGTCATTAGCTAATTGGGCATACTTATGAGATAACTCGGCCGATAAAGGTGCCAAACGTTGTGGTTCGGTTGCTCCTTTTGTAGGCTACAAAACATACCTTACACTAGTCTAAATTTTATCGTCATTACTACCATTTCCCCAGCGATTTTAGCAATGTCCTTTGCACACTCGACCATTCTTGTTTGATAATCAACGTAGGTGTCGCCATCAGATATGATTAATGATGCTCTATGATCAGATAATCTTGTCATCGCTTTTGTTAAATTATCAACTACTCCAGAAACAATGCCGCTTTGAGTTGAAATTGTCTCCAGATTGCTTATAAGTTCTTGCACCGCTTCACGAGTTGACGATGCACATTCATCTATGTCTGGATGGATATTAATGGCTTTAGGATTACCGCCACTGTCTTTAGAAGCGTACACAAGTTGTAAAGTGGCTTCTGTTATTGATTTAGCTTGATCCAGTAACACTTCTTGTTGTTTTGAATTTGACATATTTGACGCAACTCCAATAATGCCTTGCACCAACGGTTCAAAATATTGTATCTGTAAGTTAAAATATGTTATACAACGATTACTAAATTAAATACCAGTACCATTTGAGTTACAACATGGCCGATATTTTCAGCTTCAAATTTGGCGGCTTGCCGTAGAGGCTCAATCGTATCTTGTAATTCACTTGCAGCTCGGGCTACTTGTTGATTGAACATATCTTGCGAAGACCCTTTTCTGGGTGTTAAAGTTTGCGATACAGCTTCCATATATGCAGCATCTAATGATCTCAAGTAGTTTGTTAATGTTATTGCAACTTTCTCGCATTCTGATTGACCAGGAGCTCTGTCACTAAAATATATTTGCGTAAAGAATTAGTTAAAATAAAAGTGGAAATCGGTTTACCGAATACTAGATACCAGTTTTTTAATCGAGTCAGAAACATTTTTTGAATGACTCGCAAACTGTTGCCATGTAGGTGGATCACGGGGTTTAACAACTAAACTCTTAGCTGTGTTGATAACAGCACATGAACTATCGATTATTTTACGTCCGGCATCCACTATAGGTTCTTGAGAAAGTCTTGCTTGCGGCGATATTTTAGCAGGTATGCTAACAAATTCGCTTGAGCATGCATACATACAAAGACTGTTAACAGCATCTATAATGAAGGTGTTATTGTCGGAAATGTATTATAGATAGAAGTGTTACCTAATAAAGGTTTAGTCGCTTCTGCACATTGATGCCTATTTGCTTCGGAATAATCGGCATCCAATGCTTTGATGGCTTTCACCAAGTGAGAAGTGGAATTAGCGATATCTTTAGCACTCTGTATAAAATGACGTTTAGCTACAGGATTACTCGTTTTAGAACTTGCGATTCTGCATGCGTTGCAAAGAGCGCTGGTATGTTTTGCTATAACAGTAGCAGCAGTAAGAACTTGTTGTTGAGAGCTTGCTGGCGAAGTCAAAGATGTGCAACCTTGGTGAATTGCTTGTGAAGCTCTGGCAAATTGGGCTTGATCTAACAGTCCAGGACGACCAGCTACACTACTTGAGTCAGAAACACCAACCTTAAAATAAAATAAAAAATATTCGTTAAGATTTATCAAGTACATATATAAAAAAATCACTCACCAAATAAGCAGCTTGTGCAGATGCTTCAATTAATCCACAAATTCCGATGCTCACGTTTTTGACATTTTCTCCAAACTTGTCGTGTTCCGATTGCTTAGCTGCATTTGTAATTCCAGTCATGCCTTCACCTTAAACAAAAAAAGCATAATGGTTAAACCAGAATCACTATTACTAGCTGCCTTATTACCTAGCAATTTGCTTTTTTCCATTACTGAATCTAAGCATTCATAATAACTGCATTCGTTAATTGGTTCGCTAGGATTATCAAGAATAGGTTTCATTGCCTGAATGTTTCTAATCGCATTATCACATTCTGCTTGACCAGGAGTAGCTGATGTGTAAACATCTAGTAAATGATTGATGCTGTCGGTGACTGCTCTTGCGGCAGCAGCAAGTTGATTCTTTCCATTTGGTAAATTGGGATCAGCTGATACACATTTAGCCGTTGTCAATAGGGTACTTGATACAGTCGATACGTTTCTGATTGAGTGAACCATTTTTCCTCTAACATCACTATCTTTCGTTTGACCAGCCATTTCCATTGATATATTTAAAAGTTCACTGTAAGCAACACCAAAGTCTTTTGAAGAAGATGCCAAATGCACTGGGCTGCGAACTGATGTAACTAAATCCGTACTAGCATCGTTTAAATTAGCAGCCGCATTGTTTAATTCGTCTTGTAATTGTCCGTAACTCTTGTTACTTACAGGGAACTGACCAGAATCAATAATCGAACTCCACTGTTTAATTTCAATCAAAATATTATCTACATCTCTTTGGCCGGGCAAGCAACTAACAGTACGCCCAACAGCACTTGATACATCTTTAGCTACAGCTATTAACTCTGGATTTACTTCACCATCGGCTAATTGTAAGCTACGCTTTGCTTCATCAATTAGTTGCACAGAGTGCTGCATGACGTCTTGAGCTGACTGTATGATGTTCTTTTGTGTATCCGGTTTTTCACTTGTAGCTGCTACACCACGTACCGCTGTTGTAAATGACCTTAAATTGTGTGCAGTTGCACGTGCTGCTTGCGCAGTATATACTTCATTTCCTTGAGATGCTGCACCAAGAAGTTGAGCTACGCTTTGATTTACAGCTTTGCTGCTAGCATTCAATTGATGTGCACTAAGTTCCGATGTGTCTCCTGGCAATGGTTTCAGTGCATGAACATTAACGGCTCGTTCAAATTCATCTAATTCATCTTTTAAGCTCAATATAAGCTCAGCTGCAGCATCAAGTCCTAAACCTTGACAAGCTGGTTTAGCTCTACTAATAGCACCTCGCAAGTCACCCAAATCGCTATTCAATTGTTGACTACTTTGTGAAAGTTGCTGAGAAATTGAAGCATCATTGATTGTTGATAATACAGATCGGGAAGTTTGAATAAAATGAGTTGCCGGCTAAGAAAGCAAAACTTAAAAACTTGTTAGCTTTAAATGTGTACTTACATGTAGAAAAACTTCTGCAACATACATTAATTCACTTTGAGTTGTAGTTTCGTATGGAGTTTCATTATTGGCCTTTATAGCTCCAACTAATGGAGGAATTTGTTCTACTAACTCATTTGAATCAACAATTAATGCTTCCCGTGTTGCAGGATTTGTATTATGCGAATGACTAGCTTGGGCTGCTGAAATGCATTGAGTGGCAGTAGAAACTGCCCGTCTAGCGTAATACTAAAATAAAAAATTGTATCGAGTAAATTCATTTATGCGTGATTCTTACTTGCACACGATCAACAAGTTTTGCTCTTAAAGCTGGTGTAGTAGCAGCAACAATGGTAATGTCACGCAAATCTTCAGCGGTTTTTCTCAGATTATCTTGATATTGTACATCGTTTGGGTTACTAGCACATTGTCTTGCAGCTTCAACCATACGGGCAGTTGCATCTGCTAAAGTTTTAGCGGCCGCTAATAATCTTCGTTGTATGTCAGAATCAGGTTGTTTCTCAGCTTCGCCCTATCGAATACAATCATTATTAATAAGTGTTAAAATTACTAAAGATCAAGTTAATACCTTAATGCTTTGTATTAATTGAGCAGTAGCTTGTCCAAGTACTCGGACTTGCTTTATCATTTCACCGGTGTTTCCAGAAGCAGCTGATAATTTATCGGTAGCCATGTAAATCATTTCGACGCTCTTTTCTTGTACGGTTTCGTGAACCCTTTCACGAGAAGCTGCAGAAAAATTTATTTCAAGTATGTCAAATAAAGATCTATTCAATAAATCCAATGTGAAAACGTTTATTCATACCGTTAGAAAATAATGATTTTTTTAAATTAGCTTTAGATATCTACAAAAATTTCAATGAAGGAAGGTAAAATCTAATATTATGAATACTAAAAGAAAAACTTAAAATTTATTGTTATATTATAAATGTATCTAAAAAGCACAAAAGGTGAAAACTTTACACTGAAAGAAGTATACAATCACAAAAAAACATTAAAAGTAATTCTCCGTGTACAATAATGACGAGTTTTCTTTTGAAGACAATAGATGACCTGAGCAGACTTATTAAACCTGCTGATCGTGATCGCCATTCATATAACTCCTCGTATGTTAATTCTAGAATGTCTCTGACTGAAACAGTTCCCAACATTCAACGTTTCATTAATCAATGTGAAACAGTAGACCACATCACAAATAATTACAATCTGAATATTTAAATTAACAAATCTGACGCAATCAACTAGTAGTATTCACTACCCTAATTTGAAACTTAAATCTACAATCATGTTATCTTGTGTTATTATTCTTGATGTATCCACGTGTGCTTATATGAATGTCCCTCATTGAAAACTGTGCTAGTATACTAGTCCCTACACTATAAATCAAAATAATTTTAACCATCTCAGCAAAACGAAACAAACAGCTTGATAAAAACTGGGTTCTAAATATATTTAAGGATTTTTACCTAAAATGAGATTCTCTAGAAAAATTCATTCGATTTTCAAAAAATTATTGCAAGAACCAAAAATATTTATTTTCAGGCAAACAATTGAATAACATTTTTTAATATTTTGCTACAATTTTGGCTCTCAAATTTTTGCTATAATGCCTGATACAACAAAACTAAAAATAACATAGGTCTAATAACAAAAGATTCAAATCCCACAAATAAGATATAATTTTTTTGTAGAATCTGCGTTTTCAAAGAAATATAAGTATTTATGTAAAAAAATTAAGTTAATGACCTTTAAACAGCCATGTTAATGTGGCTCTACAAACAGAAAAAAAACTATTAAGAATAATGGTTGAATGAACAAATATCCGATATAGAATATGACACACTTCCTTACATAAGTAAGTCAGTTAAACCTGAACACGCAGACACAGCATTAGAATAGACACTTTTGTCAAATTGATGTAAAGTAAGATTGTATTGCAGTCACAACACTTTTCAAGGAGTAATTTAAACTAAACTAAATATTTTCATCGCATTACAAGCAGATTCACCATGATTTTGTATCGAGACCAATCTTTGATCATTTAAGGAACATTCGATTATTAATAAATGCATAGATGAAGTACTACAAACGCTAAACCAACAGTGTTTTAAAATGGAATAAAAACACCCAGCGGTTATTTTTTTCATATTCTTTTTCAAATGGTTTAAGGTTTATTTTTTAATTATCTAACTTACACCGTTGCTTACACATCACATACAATCCTATACGCATTTGTATTCGCGACACAATTACAGAAGATAATCCCCACGAATAACGACATGAACTGTATAGTAAATAAATAGAAAGATCAACATATTATCAGATTACTTCAAAATTAACTTAAAATTGCTGAAAATTATTTCATTCGATACAATAAAATATTTGAAAAGGATGCTATTAAAAGTAGGAAACCCACAAAGTTAATTGTATCAAGTCATTAAATCTATATCTACTTAAAATTATCCAATATCGATTTACTTAACTAAATTATTGCCACTTACCTAATTTAATGTGATCCAATAGGTCATTCAAAGATCTGCTTACTTCTGCTGCTGCTATTTTCAACTGATTCAGTAATTCTTCGTTATCGCAAGAATCGTTACAAACTACAATTAGATTTTCAACGGCTTTAGCAACTTCCCTAACAGCGGCGGTAAGTTGTTCTTGACAAGCCGGATTGTGTAGAGTAGGGGCAACCACCTAAAACCATCTATTTAGAAAATTTTTCAAATAAATAGTTAAGTTAAATACTTTAGCACAAGCGACTAATTGTGAGGTAGCAAGAGCACATTGTGTTGCTGCACCGATAACTCTATTTTGCGTTTGTTGGTCTTCACAAGTCGCAGCAATATTCTTTGCTTTAAGAACCAACGCAGCTGTTGTGTTGGCAACCGCTTTAGCAAGAGACAACAACATATCTTGTAACTCTTTATTTTCTTCAGTTTCTTCTCCTATAGTAGCAAGAACTTGTGTACTAGCTTCGCCTACTCTTGAAGCAGCATTTAATAAGTTCTGGCGAGGCTGCAATATAGATATGAAAATAAAGAGATTAGAGTATAACAATAAAACTAACTTCTTTAGTTTCCGGTTCAACGCATTTAAGAAGGTCGCTAAATGCTGTACATAGTTTTCTCGTAGCTTCTAACAGTTTTTCTCCCATACTTGAATCGTCCATTAACGCTGCAATCATTTTTACATCTTTTGTCATTTCCGGTAAATTGCTGCCAATTGTGTTGATTGCGGCTCCTACGGCAGTGTGATCGACTTCGTCTTGAGGGCCGGAAGTTAGAGTTACAACCTAGTATAATAATTTTTGGTAAAGTTTTAAACAATGCCTTAATTGCTTTACCTGAGCTGTAGCGGCATTCATAGCGGCAATTTGTGAGCCTACATTTTGTTTGCGTGTATCCAAAGTTACTTGCTTCCATTTTTTTGCAGATGGATCGGTTCCTAATTCAGGGACTTGAGTTCTTGCAGCTAAGTCAATTTCAGATTCATGAATTCTACTTTGAGTTGAAGAAATAGATGATATCAAAGCACGTTGTGGTTCACTCATAACAGACGTTACCTTCGTTTGTTGAATCTGTTAATGGAAAACAATTACGATTAAAGTTAAGATTTCAAGTTTGAGAAATTGCATGCAATGTTGATTATACCAAAAAATAACAAAGTATGTACAAAAATCTTTATGTACCTACTCTGCCGTCTGATCCTAAGCGGCATGAAACAAATCAAGGAGTGTAAAAAATTGCAAGAAAATACGCGTATAAAAAAATACTCCTCGTTTAATAATTTAAATTGTTCCTCAAAATAACATATGTCTTACCGTAGGAGGGGCATGACCCAAATTAACTTGTCCGCTTATTGTAGTCAATTGTACTCCTCCCATATGACCTGTACCATATGGTTTGGCCCCTAAATAATTAAATCATACAAAAACTAAAATAATAGTTTATAAAATTAAAAATAAATAAACAAAACCTTATAGGTTTATTCCCAATACAAAGAAAAAATCTCTTACCATCAGTTCCCGCTCTCATGATTGCAGGTTTTGCCAGTGACTCCGTATTGACTTTTTCGGTGCGATTACTTGCATGTTGTAAAATTGTAGCTCTAAAATCATAAATGACATATTTGCATAGTGAAAATATTCATACGACTTACTTATGGGGAGCTACACTATCTTCAACCATAGTCGACCCTTCATCGCCTTCAATTCCAAAATGATCTTTAGCTTGTTTCTGAAAGATGAGAGTAAATCAGTGTTCAAATTTGTTTGTTACAAAAACCTTTTTTAAAATAATATCTATGTAACCAGCAATAATTTGTTGAATTTGCTCCGCTTCCGTAGTTTGCACAGAATAGTATTGATCAGAATAATCGCCAAAATCCAAAGTAAACGTGTTTGGACTTGCACCCCATCTTCGTACAGTAGTTAGTGGCCAAGTCTTTAAAATTTCTTTTGTTTTTTCGTCTAGTCGTAAAACTGAGTCTTTTGTAACACCGAGCAATCTTGGCACTAATTTATTTTTCCCCTTCATCTTTTCCTAAAAAAATTATTTAAAATGTTTTCATTTGCAAACAAAAATCACATACTTTGACTAAGAAGAATGTAACTCCATATGTTGTTAAAGATCTTGCATTTTGGGTGTAAATCACCTTTGCTTCTAATTCACTTAAATTAATGTGTTTTTTATGCTCGACAAAAATTTTTCGTTCAATGCCTTTTACTTTAACATAAGATGCAGGTAAAAATTCCTTTAAACTGTTAAAGAAACTGATTAAAATCTTTTTCTAGATAAATACTTGAATCTTACGTACTCTAAGAATCCTGTTTTATGTTTAGCTTCGACGTGATCCCCAAACTGGATTTGGCATTGGATACCAGCAAACTCGCAAGCTTTTTCTTGTGTGACTGGATGAGTACCATCTAAAATAGCGTCTCTAGCTTGTACGTAAAGCAAATTTAACTGCACTGGATCACGAGAATCAATATTCTGATCAGAGAAAAAGAATTTTCGTCTTAATATGACAGTTTCGTTTTCGTCAATCCCTTGTTCGCGCAAGGTCTTTGAAGGATCAACCCAGTTAACTTCGTCGTCGGTTCTTAATTTTTTCCTCAGTTGATCCATTTTTGCATCCCTTTCGCGTTCTTCCTTTTTCCGTTTTAACGTTAAAGTTCCGTAATTTTTATTTTCTATATTTTCTTGATTCTCCTGATCTTCCAGTACTAATGAATACTCGTCGTGGTTGGTAATACCGATTTTTGTGCAGATGACTACCATTAAATTAGCGACTATTTGGGAGTCATCAACCATTACGCTTTTTATTGAACCATCAAGCATCTTCACTCTTAAAATGCGCGTTTTCTTTCTGTACTCCAATGTGTCCCCATTCCGAAGAATGTAGTATTCTAAATGTCGTCCAGGTTCTAGCCAAACCCCAGTTTTGTTGTCATCGTCAGTAAGAAACAAGCCATAATCTTTGGCTAAAATATTTAGGTTTATTATTAATGTTGAATGGGTTCTAATGTATACTTACGTTGTCCCAAATTGGCTTCGGTAATTTTTTCGCGTATAAGTCTACATGCATCATAAACTGTTGTGGAAGGATCGAATACCATAGTTTTGGTAACATTGCCATCGATGATGTTGATTCGCAGTGATATTTGAGCCATTTGGACAGTTCGCAACTGTAACGTCAACAAAAAAACGTTGATTTGTCCGTTTTCAATTTATAAGTAATCATTAAAAAACTACGTAACAAAAATATATATTAAGATACTAAAAAAAGTACAAACATTAAATCCATAATATTAATTTTGCATTGTATCTTTTCTGTTTTGAAACAAAATATAAAAACAAGTGTATCCAGTACCATTTATTTAAACAAAACATTTAAAAAATACACAATAAATTTAAAGAAAATTATAAATTATACGAGTGTGTAGCATTGTAACAAGAACAACCCGCATCTCATTTAACAATTTGAATGTATGCACTTCTGTAATTTTATAACATGTATAGTAACATGTTTACTAAAGAAAAAATCAGCGTCGTGTAACGATAATTGTTTTCTTCTTTCAACTTTAAAATTTGTCTCAAGGTTGTGTAATATTAAGAACAGTAACTTTTTCCAATCGATCAATAAACGTGTCTACAGGACGAATCTCTATGAACAAATGAAAATAAATTTAATAAAATAATACGAGTTTGTTTACAAAATAAAGATTAGAGTAAATAGTTGCCAGAAATCCTCATGCAAATAACAGTAGGTCTAATGGATTTACTACATACTTATACCTACCAAAAACGTGTTATAACTAATTAAAGATTAGAAAATTAATGAAAAATCAATCAATCTTAACACTGACTAAGAAATAAGTCAATAAACTGAAGTAGAACATGTCACATAATTGAATCATGTACAATGGGGACGCGATGCCGCAACGCTAAAAAGTGGGGAGGTTGCGTTGCTCGGCAACCAAAACGTCCGACTAGCTGGCGTCGCTTATGTCTTGGCGTCGTTGAGATGACAATCGATACCTCGAGCACGTGCCAATAAGCAAACTATTGAAAAATTATGTTTTATATGGTTGTTGTCGGTCGAAATAAAATGCAACGTATGCAAGAAAACTCCTTGTAACGAAAACTTGTGATAGAAAATTTAAAAAGGTTATTTTATTGATGTTTTGGCGATTTTGAGGTTATAAAATTGTAAGTGTTTAAAACTTTTCGTTTGTTTTTTTGTGAACCACTAATTTAAAGTGTCTATTCTTAAACATTTTAAAACTGATATTTAACGTACAGTTTATATATTATGTATGTAGCAATGACAATTTACAAAACCAGATACAAAAATTAAACTTAAATTAGAATTAAAGCAAATAGTAAAGATCATAAACAATTATTTTTATTCAAAGTTCATACAAGTGTACAAAATCACCAATACTACTACGCATGTAAAACAATAAGCATGCTTAGCACAATACAAAATAATACCAAAAATGTATTTAGCGAACAAACTTACACATTTCTTCTTGGAGAAATCATTTCTGAATAACCTTGCCCAAACTCCAAAGTTTTAAGTTAATGTTAGAAGAAAAAACTAACTGCAGGTATATGGAGTATAAGGCAGAGAGGAAAATTTTTTATAAGATGGGTAAACTCTACACATACAACAGACAACCGAATACCACGAGTTGTAACCCCAGAATGAGCTAAGTTAGAATATTTCTGTGGCTAAACTGTGTGATCAACTCTAGAAACCCCATATACTAAAGTCCAAAACCCTATTGGATTATTTGTTGTAGTGGGGATAATTTTTGGGCGTGGCTTACAGATTTCCACCAACAGTAAGAGATGCAAAACGGCGCCAAAATGTCGCGTCGCTTAAATGTTTTCCGAACTATCCATTACAAACTAGATACTTCCATAAACTTTAATTTAATTTATAACCCATATCGTTGTTTAATTTTTTTAAAAAGAAAAGTAACAAAAATGCAACAGTAATATTTAAAATAAATCAGTATTAACCAAAATAAAGAAGAAGAATGGATACACAGACGTGCAACGAAAACAAAACAACATAAAACAGAACGAAAAATACATATACTTACCACTTACAAAATAATTTTGAAGGGTAGTTTATCTGTAACAAAATATGAAAATTAATAAAAACAGTAAAAAGGTAAGTACACTTAAAATTTATTTTAATCTCGAAGTGTATATAAAACTCGGTTAAGAAACTTAAACTGCACACTTAATGATACATCAATGATTAAAAGTCAAATAAAGTAAATTTGAATTGTTTACTTTTTTAAAAAAACATGGTATTTTTTCATATTGACGCAACTCGAGAAATACAATATATCCAATTTATTATTTCCCAAAATCATACTTTTTATTCAATCACGTTTATAATTATCTGCGATTTTGGTTCATTTGAGGGAAAGGTAAATTGTAAATATTTAAGTAAAAATCCCTAAACTAGTTTATTAAATTAGCGTCCTAAAAAACTTTCAATGGAAAGAAACGACAACCTAAAAAGTAAATTGTCTAGAAACGAATGAAAGCTAACGTAATTATCATTAGTGTTGCCAAAAATATACCCATTTAACCGTAAAAAACAACCCTTAAAATTATAGACACCAAATAAATGTGGGTGTCTTGAATTAATTTAACAAAAGTACCATTATATCTATTTTTTATTAACCACTTCAGTAGTAATAGAAGTGTATGTAATAGAGTCAAAACAAACCAGTAATTAAATCTCAAAGCGTTTTATTTTTATGTTCATCATAAAGGTAGTCGTAATAATTCACAATTGATATTGACAAATCAAAAGAAACATTAAAATATCAGAAAAATAATATAAAAAATAGTATGGAACAAAATAGAAATGAACGGAATAAGAGTATAAGATAGATAACAGCCAGAGAAGCTGTGACAGTGGAGCACGGAAGCCGCCAGTCGGGCGCCGTTTATTTCATCCCCAATATTCCCTTCCAAACGTTCTAAATACGCCCCAGAAACCATCAAACCAACTTTATTTTCACTATTTTAATCTAAATTTTGAATTGGCGAGTTGTATTGTAGATCAATTTTTTAAAAATAGTTTTGTAATAATTATTTTAAAATTAATTAAATTTTTCTGTAGACGATGTCATTAATGCAGCCGTAAAATGCTAATAACTAGTTGACTCGAAAATTATAAACGGGAGAAGTTAAAATTCTCCAGACAGTTAATAACTTCTGCCCAATTTTCTTGTTTTTCATGTTATTCTTCAACTGAACAAATTTTAGCATAGACTATCACAATTTAACGCAATTAAATAGGGAGATATAATGACCGATTCGAGCGGGGATGTTACTCCATTAGCCAGAAAATTTATGCCAGAGGATTGTTATATACGTCCTTATGCAATTTTTCATATAAGTAGGTACATCCCGCATTAAAATTAACTTAAATTTTCTATAAAAAGCAAAATTTTTTCAATTAATTTAGTTCTGCATTTTTAATATTACAATTCAGTACATACTTAAAATAGTAGACATGTTAAAAACATCAAACACAAACAAAAATGTATCTTAATTAAAATTATTAATTTAACTTAGAACAGTTGTTTATTTCGAAATTGTTTATCTAAATAAGTAAAAAGCTTCAAATATTCTAAGATACCCATATTTTTCAACCAAAAAAACACCTAATTCCTAATAGTATAATTATAGTATATAGTAATTAAATTCCTTTAGAATTATTTTCAATAATATGCTACATTTTATTAAATAAGTTAGTTAAAAATAAATTGTCCTTACGGCTAACTTTAATACAATTTAGTTTAAAATCCTCAACTATTATTACTATTACATTATTAATTAATGCTACACATCACAGTCAAATTTTTTAAAGAAATTTCCATTTTTTAATTATAGCTTTGTACAGTACTGCTTTTGGTTATATGCGACCTTTTTTTATGATTATGTAAGAGTTATGTACTACGATTAATATTTAACTGTGTTAATAATCAGTAACGTGTTCTAATAAATAACATGATATCAAATATGTATCTAAGAATCTTAGTCACTAATTTTACTATCAAAACTTTGATTTTGTTTACTGGTTTCCGATATATGTAAGCATAAGTGGTTTCTTTCTTTATTTCCGCTTTTGTGAAGGTTTTGCCAGAATTTAAATGGTATAGTCTGAGGTGACGGTGCTGCCTTTTTCAAGGTAGTTTATAAGCACAACACGATTATAGTGCCACAAAACTGTACCCATGACTTTTTACGCAGATGGAAGCGCATTAGTTTTCTTCTTGCACTTTCACTGTGCCTTAGCGAATACATATGTAAAAAGTTGAAGAAACTCAGCGGCACTCATACAACTAAACGATTTCTAATATTCAAACACAGTACACGGAGAGAAAAGTCTACTGTAATAAAGCAAAAACAGCTATATTTCATGCAAATAGGCTGTTGGTTTTGAGTCAAGCCGATGTACGCTTAAATAAAGCTTTCATTTTATTACAACAAATATTTTGAAAAAGAATTGTATAGATTTTATAATATATCAATTTAAGAAAACATCGTTTTCTTTTATCGTTCAAAAGTTGCTTAATGTGATCGTAGAGAAGAACCATAGTTATGACTTATGACAACTACTGCTTTTTCTTATCTCTGTTGATTGTTGCGTTTTATCATAAATAGGTTTAATAGTAATAACACTTCGTATTAATTTAAGCACGCAGTGTCATAATGTTTGCTTTTGTGCAGCTTCAGGGTATGAATGATTTCAGTAAATATACACATAGTTTAAACGTATTTATTTGCTAAATTCAAAATAAATGTGTTATATTTTATCATCACTACAGTTTATGATTTAATCCTAGATTACATTAAAATTTATAATTATTGGTATTATTACCGATCCAAATAATACTGTCCTTGACACCAATATGTATACGCATCAGCATTAATAGTATGTTACACTTAGAATATTAGTCGAATCTACACCATCCGAGTTAAATAATCTTCTTGTAACTTTTGGAAAGTTATTTTTTTCTTTCAAAGGGTTCTCCAACTACTAAACTTTACAATCAAACCAAATTCACCTTCCTTAAATATGTCCAAATCATTTTCCGTTAGGCACACAAGGGATGTAACATCAATTTCTTGTTCTAAAAGAAAAGCAAATGCACGATAATTTCATTTCATTGCAAAAAACTAAGTCATACATGCCAAAAAATGTGCAAGCTTTGCGAATTCTAACATATAACGACAGTGAACAATATTCAAAATCAGAGTCAATACTTACTTGTAAGTTTCTGATAGTTTCCAATCATTCACTAATTGATGTAGTGAGTTATAGATTATATGCTGCAAGCATCTTGTTATAAAATGATGGATCCATGTCGTATAGTTACAAACAAAAAACTGTCGGAGTCACGGTACACGTTAATTTATCTTTGCCACAGCTTTAGCAAAAAGTTTAGCACATATTGCAAACCTTAACTTAAAATAAATTGCTGATACCTTATTTTAGACCAGCGTGGAACAAATAGTGATAACATAAATGCTTACTTGAAATGACTACTTGTGGTTTCGTAGTAATTTATTACGTACTTTAATCGCTGATATGATTTCTTATAATAATTAGTTGAATTTGATCAATTTGTAGTCTTAATTTTAACAAAAATTTTTTACATGTATCATTATAATTATGAATGATTTAATAAAAACATTTTTAGATTGCAATAAGAAATTTAATTTAAGTTTTAGAACATGTAGGTTTAATTTTATTTGAATGTGAATCAATTTTAGAAAAAAAGCAAATGCTTTAAATATGAAATTGTAATGATTAAATTCAGCATAATATTTCTCTCCGTGTAGATATGGTTTAGAGATATGTATGTAGTACTATCTTCTTCCGGGCTTCGCCGTGTAGTCGTAATTTGCTTCAACGTTTTGCTGTCCATGCTGCCAGTTTCTTCAGGATCAGCTATGTGTTTGGATAAGAAAATCTACAAACAGAAGATCAACACCCTACTAGATTCCAACGTCTACCTTAAACTTCAGAGAGATACTACGGCCAAGATTATTCAAATAGTAAAAGAACTTTTGAAGATATCAACACTTCCGGAAGAAGATAAAAAGTGGTTGATACCTAGAGCCAGTCTCAGAGATACCTACACTATATGGTCTATCGAAGATCCACAAAAAAAGAATACCACTTCGTCCTATTGTTAGCAGTATTGGATCGCCGACCTACGACTTAGCCAAATACCTAGCAAAGATGTTACAACCGTACACAGAGAAGACGACATCAAACGTAAAGAACTCGCAACATTTTGTAGAACTGCTGAAGAATTTAACAACTGCATAATGCATAGAGTAGATACCATAAGCGATGCCGAACATCTGGAAAAGAAAAACCAATACTTCAAGAAGATTGTACTAAAAACAATACCGTCCGTGAAAACCTAAGATATTTTCGATTAGAGATATGTAATTTTGTTGTCATAGCGGTTATTTAACGTTCACACTGACGACGAAATTTAACAGCCCACTATTTTATCATGAAAATTGGAAACAAAAAATTCTTTAAACTGGAATTAAATTGTTTTTGTAAGTCTGTCCCCGCCACAAACAACCAAACGCACACGTGTGAAATCTTGTTGCCCAAAGTTTAACGAATCCTCGTATAAACTGTCTTATTCCGGTAGTTGTCAAACTGGCCGAGTAGTTTAGTAATAAGCGTTTACAAAAAAGTTGTATAAAATATGACAACTTCCATGAAGAATAATGTCTCAAATTTCTTCACTATCACTGTTAGCAAAAACTGTTTACAGTTGGTTTGCAGAATGTCGCTGTGTGCTTTTGTAAGCGATGAATTTCTTAAAAGTCAATCAAAATCAGTTTTTTTTTTTAAAGAAATGATATGTGCAACATGACAATTGTAAGATATGAACATCCCAGAAATATCAAAAACTGCAGTAGGTACACTCAATTTTGCATGAACGTTTAACTATGAAAAGATCTGTTACCGATGGATTCCGTGTGGTTGATTGGCTCGTGTTAATTAATGTAAAGGAATGCTCAAAAATGCGATCTAGAAAATGCTAAATCGTATACAACATCGTAACTATGTTTTTGAGGTACCAACATCAAAGAGGAAACAAATGTCTCAAAAATTGGTTTTCATTGATGTAAAATTGTAAACAATAATTTTCAAAAGAGCTACAATATTCTTTGGCTACAATATTGAGAATACACGTTGTTTTTCCTCAAACAGTCAACAAATGTTAAATTCAAATGTAGCAGATACTTGTTAGAGGCAAAAAAGAAACTGTTTCTTTTTTCCAGTCTAAATCGAATCATTTAGTAACGTCGTCGTCATCTAACTTTTATTTTGTATAACATATACGTGTATAGCTAAAAGAAAATATGGCTTGCCTTATGAGTTATATATCACAAACTTCTTATGTTCAAATTTGGTATCAAAAAACGTTACAGATTTAAACTTATCACAAAAACAAAAAATCTTTAAAACTTTTGTATTTGGTATGAACTAAAACAATTAGTATATCTAGAGAGGATGTTTCATCTTTTCTTGTAATTAGTAGCTGATAAACTTAAAATAAAATACCCGTAGTATAAACATTTATAACGGATACACCACATTGTATGTAAAAACCGTTTTAAACAATTCCTTTGCCGAACACATAAGTGGTAAAAAATATGTTTTTAGCATATTTTGAATTAGATAGACATAGACTAAAACTCAAAGAAATCCTTTAACCATTCCTAGTCGTAGTAATAATAATAATTTCCCGAACAATAATATTGTTGTCAGACATTTAAATTTGTTCGACACAAAAAAATACATTATCTTAATCTTTGCTGTATCTACTGGCATACCACTCTTGCATGATATATAGCACCTAAATATAAAGTTGATATATCATTGTATGTACTTACTTTACAATATGTTGATTCAATAACTTAATAAAATATGAAACATTTTCATGTCTTAGTTACATTTAAAATTCTAATGTAGCAAAATCACACCACATAGATATAATTTAAGTTGCTAGGTTACCGGTGTACATTTTAAAGATGAACAGATAATTATTTCCACTTATTTCCATCTCAAACTTCGTAATATAAACCAGCTGGTATAAAAATTATAATAAATGTATTTATTTAAAGAATTAAAATGCTTATGATTAAGTGAATGCTGTTAAGATGACAGTTGTAAAAATCGATGCTGCAATACTGAGATACTTAGAGGCAGACACCGACGTCACAATAAAAAGAAAGTAACAAATAGTTAGTGTAGATCTTCTCACTTTAAGTTTCTACGAGCACAACAAACCACTGATCTATATACAACAGATAAGTATAAGAAAAGAATAGGTATCACAATTGAAACATGTCAGATAGTATAATGAAGTAATAATAGTTCCTTTCCCGAAACTGTCTTTATACGAAAAATCAAATATTTTCAAGCTGGAAAAGTATTTAAAGTAGTTGGGACTGGGGACTAATAAACAAAGTCATTTCAACATTAAAGTTTTAAAAACGCAACCTTATTTAATAAAATACAGTGCACGCCGCTTAATAGAATCACGTTAAGACTTTGGGAGTTTTTGGTAACAATTACTACATCCCTATATTTCTCTACACAACCTTGAATTTTCTTGTACTGTAAACACTATACTTTCCTACAGGCAAAATTCAATTCAACAAACAAATTCTAGTAAAACTGATAAAAGACGAAAATGTTATACGGTTTAATACGCTGCTGGAAATTACTCGATGGTTCTTATACTGAATCAGTGAATTAAGTTTTTCAATTAATTAAAGAAAAGCCTGGACTTACTAATAAAGATCTATGAATACAACTGTGCTTCAATAAAAGTACAAATATGTGGGTAAATGGAACACCGCGAAAAAAATGGTTAGCTGTTTCAGTTGACACTTCTATGGAACATCCATAACAAATTCAGAGCACTCAAAACATGCCAATTCGTTCGATGATGAGTTTAGGTGAGAAATTTCTGTATCAAATTTTGCATTCAAATTTAGATACCGCTTTGCACTCGATCACAAATTTAAATCTATTTGTATCTGATAACAATAAACATTTTGAAGAAATATTGATAAACTAAGGTTATTTATTGAGCAACGAATCTTACTTAAGATGATTTGGATAGCGTAGAATAGCGGGCGCATCACCAAAAAAATTGAATATAATTCTAAAAATAATAAAATTGTGGGATTTGTTGTACCATTAAACGAAGGATTACCGGTTACAGAGACATAAAATGGTAAATCATCCATAACAATACAAGCATTTTACTGAATGGCATAAAACTCTCAGTGCATATGTAATTATGGCACAGTCTCTGTTTTATTTAGAAACTACAGTTGCCAAATGAAAAAAATAGGTCCGGTTGCACAAAGCATTGTTAACTTGGACGATCTAGTTAACTACGTGGCCATATCGTTAAGTGTCGTCATTGGTCGTTAAGTACAAAATCACCGCCGACCAATGATGTAGTTAGACTTGTTCGGTTTTTTTATGAACATGATGTGACATTGTGCAGAATACAAAGCCGCGCTTGTGTCTGTTATAGAAAATAACCTAAAATGTTGTCATTGCAACAATTTCAAATTTAGCATTTCCTTCATAAATAATGTTTTTGGGTTTAATTTATAACATTGTCCTATAGAATGACATATATGTGTGACGTCATGTTCATAACAAAACCAAAGACCTCTAACAACGGCATCAGCTAACCACATAGTTAACTTTGCTTTATGCGGGGCAATAAAGTTGCAGCTTTTCTAAAGACATTCGCGCAGTATTAGTTTAAATCGAGTTCAAAGTTAATCATGGTAGTTACAGACCCTGGACGATGTCACCTATCGTTAACAGATAAAGACCTTTTTATACAAAAACAGTTACACTTTTAAAGTTACTTTTTGTAGATTCGTGTCGAGTGGGACGACATTGCGTAATATTAGTGCTACATAGTACTTTTAAAGTTACCATTAACAAAATTTGATAGCCATCTTGTAGTGTTAGTTACTACGTATTGATGATAAGTTATATTTAATACGTAGTAACTTATACCATGAGATGACACCGCCATCAAATTTTGTTAATGGTTATCCCCATTGCATATGGTTATAAAACTACTACTACGATTTATCGATGCTAGGAACTATCGAAATATACCTATATGTATTAGAATGTTTCCTACTGCTGATGAGTCCCAAATTTCGTATTCCGCGGGTTTAAAATCAACTTTATAACGTTCTCCATCTTTATAGCTATTTGCAGTTTTAAAGTTAACTTTATTAATGTAGGTATCATTCATAAACAAATACTTTAATTGTTACTAAAATTACTAAAATCTCCTCATACATATCCACGTATATCTCCGTACATCCTTGTAGATCTCTATACATCCTCGTACATCCCTATACATTTTCGTACCTCCTCATATCTCACTTTTAATGTACACCATACATCCTTGGTGGTTCGTCCTTCGGTATTAACTTATTAAATGCATATGTATATTTATCCATAATACATTTTCCAACTGTTAAATTAACAATTATGTATATACGAATTTTTATCAACATAGGTTTTTTAAATCAAATAATTGCAAAAAAAACAACTTAAATTCGTCCATAAAACGAAAACATTAGATGATCAATCAAGCACAAACAACTAAAAAAGTAAATTTACAAATTATTTATTTACACAATTAATGTTTATAGATATCGGTATTTCGAGCTCCTATGCCCTCCATTAGTCGATTGTTATTGTTTTTAATTAAGATGTTTATATATATACATATGTATATACATGTACCCCACTGAAATTTGGCACTTGATAATGTTATGAAAATGTCAACGTCCTATGCATTTTGAAATAACAAATGTTTAAATATCAATCAAATACTTAAAGAGCAAAATGTTAAAAAAGAATGAAAAATCGTAAAGCAATGGAAGATTTACTTATTTCAGATATATACTTTTATTATATTTTATGTATCTACCATATTGTTTTTAGAAATAACTTGTTTAGTTTCAAGAGTTCTGACGTTTTCCCTGAATATTATCGATTCTAATTCTCGATTCAATGCTCTTATTACATTACGTAATTTTCTACTATGTATGTATTTTATAGTTCGAAAACATGTTAATAAATTTTCTAAATGTAAAACTTTTACTTCTTATATAACAAATTAATTTATTTAAATTTTCATTTGCTCAAATTTTAACCATTTACAATACAAACCTAAGTATTACATCAGATACCCTATCTAATAGTTTAATTCAATTCGTACACCTTAAAAAATAAATAAAAGCCTACTTCAATGTACTCCAACCGGTTTATATACCAGTTACTCGAAGATAACCTCAACTAATATTTCATAAAAGTCAACTCAAAGACAAAAACAAAACAAATACAAAAAATCTAAGTACAATAGATTTTATCGATAAGTTTTCTTTTGATCATGACTGCTACTGATATCGTGATATGAAAGCAGTAGGATGTGATAGTTATGTGAGCGTCTACGAAGAACAAACTACTTTATACTTAAGAATTAGCAGATAAAACTATATATGCAATCAAAATAAATGTTACTTTTCGAAATTCAAAAAGAAAAGCCAAAATTTTTCACTGGAGTTTGATTTTGTCCACGTTACAAAAATGTAGCAAATCGTTAATTACATAAAGCCACCAAACAAAACATTTAACACATGCATAAAAGAAAAAAATATCAACCATTTGTAAAGGTAACATCGATAGTAAAACAACTAGTGTTGACAAATATGTTTCAGCAATTTGCTGATGCTGTTTACATAAAATTAGTTAGAAATTAAAAAAAAAAATAAATAGAAACTTGAAATACCAAACCACAAAGAAATATACTCTAACAGTTAATAATTAACATCAATAATAATTTAAGTGAGAAAATAATCGATGCGTTCTAACTACACACAGAGAGAAATGCTGTATCACAATTTTGCACAAGATTGTGCATAACTGTATTGTTGATGATATTACTACAATTGTTTATATTTATACCTAGGCTTGCACGCTTTTATTTAATACGTTTAGATAAATAGTTTTATTTGACAAATTGTATTATAAACTTTAGTATGTTTTGTATTCGACAACAATGTGCTAGTATTTTGCACAATTTTGTTTTAGTTTCTCGTACAGCTTTGATAATATATATTACAATAAGATTATGCAATTCTTTTAAACTCGGAATAAAGAAAAACATTGAACGAACTGTAGAATAGCAGTAATTTTTTATGGTGAACGTTCCCTCTCCCGGAAAATATGTGAACTAACTTTAAAAAGTTGAAGCGATAAATGTTTCAACCAATCACAATTATCAAGTACCGTCCGCTTGAAAAAATGTCTACAATCAAAATTCCTTGATTGCGTTGTGTTTGTTTACATCTTTACCTCCTGTTTTCTGAAACATTCGTATTTATTCAGTTAGTTTTTGTCAAGACTTTTTGAAACGCTGTTATTTGAACAAGGTAAGTGTATTTATAACATTTTTTAAGTGTAACCTTTGTACCTAGCTTAACCTCAATTATTATTTTAAATTTTGTATTTAATTCCAGCGTTAATTCTACGAACAGCTAATTTCTGATGGAGATTTTTACATTACTTACTTTCTGTATTGTTTCAGCTGTTATTTATCAACATGAAATCGAAATCGAAGAAAACCATTCATTTCGAAGCAAGAAACATTATTAAAAATGTTGTGAAGTTTTTCGATAAATTCCCCTTTAGAGAAGGCAACCAAACTAGCTGCTGTAGCAACGGGCAAATCAACCACATTTATAAAAAAAAACTGGAGTGAATCGATAACATGAAGTAATGGAATTTTAAGATATCCCTCGAAGAAAAAAATTATATAAAATAAGTACCTATACCATTTAAATATAAATAAATAATGCTCTTAAGGTTTGTAACGTTTTATTGACAATTTACCCAATATATGTTATTTTTAAGGAAATAACATTTAACCAAGATGCATAAAGTTGTACAATAAAAAGCTAAACGAAATAATAATAATTTGCACAATATTGTGCAAAATTAACCAAAGAGAATATGGATCTAGATAACGTAACGCTATTAGACATTTAACATACCATTGGGTAAAAATACTTCAAGCATAGTTTTAGAAAAGAATCACAACATTGTGCAAAACTTTACTATCCATTTTAGATCAATTTTTAAACAAATTGTGATACGGTGCAATCGATTTTAAATATAAAAATTGTTTATATATAATGAAAAAAAACTGTACAATTTAATCTACACAAATGAATGCAATAAAACTGCACAAATTGGTCTTGTCACTTTTTCAGACCCAATTTTTGTACTTTTGATTAACAATTGTAGATAAAATATACAAAGATTTCTCTATGTGCAACATTCGTCTAACTACAATACATTTAATTTATCTTGCAGTTATCCTTCTTTGGTTATCCTATTGCAAAAATAAAATCTTGATACAAAGTTAAATATTGATTAATAGTTTAAAGAATCTTTGTAAAACCATTGGTAAAACTTCACGATGAACCAATATCGTGCTTAATACAAACGTACAACAAAGGGTGAATTATTTGTTTAAAAGTATCGGAAGGTAGTTATTAGTTCTATTTACAATAAAATGTAAACGATAAATGCTAATCATAAATAAACACTACTATGTAAATAGATAAAGTTGTTTAATGTAAGTATTATTCAATACCTAATATAGAAACTAAATATGTATATGTATGTGTTAAATTACTTGTGGTAAAGTATTATACAGTGTGTATTTTAATGATTGTCCGGTGTTTGAATTTGCCGCTTGTTTATTCGTCAACGAACCAACATTGTTTGATTATAGTTACGAGAATGTAGACGCGGCAAATTCAAACACCGCACCGGGCAATCATTACAATACGCACCGTATATAACATTATTGAAATAATTGTTAAAAATAAATAAAGAATTGACAAATACTGTTCAGGAACGAGCAAATATTTTGCTTTTTAGTCACTTCCTCAATTAGTGAAATGTCTGATTTATCATATCCTTTAAGTTTTACAATTTTCCTGAATAAATGTTGACATATACTATTGCTTTAAGCGAATTGTAACGTTAATCATTGTTTTACCGAAAAAAATAATAAAATAATTATGTCAATTAAGAAACAATAGCATTCAAGTATACTAATAACACAAAATTATGTAATTCCAAATACAGTGTAATTGAATAACAATTACGTCTAAAAAAGTGAATTATCAAAATTACAAAATGCAAAGATTGTTCAACTGCATATGTATGCACGGCAATATTAGCGCATATAAAAAAAATATAATAAGTGTTTGAATCTATTAAAAAATAATAAGCGTTACAATAGTTACTCAACATTCAGGCGATTAAAAGTTCAACGAAAATAGATGATCAATTTTTTTTTGTTATATTACAAATGAAAAACTACTTCTATTTGAATTTATAACTCACACTGTTTCCGGTGTATCAGAAATCCAAATATTTTAAATCTTTCTACAAGTGACAATCGATGTATAGTAATGTCAAAAGTAGACGAATGCCACGCGACTTCAAATTTATTACGTCAGAATAAGTAATGTTGCCAGTTGTTATATTGACATTTTACGTTTGTTTATCGGATTGAGGTTAATTCAAAATAGGTTATGTTTTACATTCTTTTAAATAATTTTATAAGGAGCTTGTTTTATTAAAGATCTCTAGTTATACCCAAATTTATACAGAATTAATATTGCAATCATTCGATTTGATAATTGATTTGTATGATTAATGGAGTGGCCTTCGACTTTGCATTATAGTTGAAATTGTTCTTACTTTTGATTAAATGAATATCAAGTTGATGTTAGTAATACATTGATTTGAGTTATGGGATAGCTCCAGCTTATATACTAAAGACATGTCTTTAGTATATAACCTCCAGTAGTTTCTAACTTTGTTAGTATTCACCTGATGACGATTGCAGATACCACAGTAATCGAAACGTTGTGCATATTCGTTTCAAAATAAACAATGAAAGTTCAGCAGAATGTTATTAGTTCGTATCTCAACAGTAGTTATTTCATCTTTGTGAAATATTGAAACATTCGTTTTTGTAAATTTCGAGAAAGTTCCCGTACTTTTTATCCGCGTCTAGAACGTTCACGAAAGAATGTAGAGGCTTCTAGAATGTTTGCAGAAACGTATAAATACGGTACAAACAAATCGTAGGTCAGTTATTCCCGTAATGTGAAAACGGCAGTATTAAGAAGATTATTCAAGTTTAAATAAATAAGCAGTTAACGCGTGTCAGATAAATATACGGAGTATAACCTTGTGCGTGACTTTAGTGTAAACAAACAATAAGTGTTAAATAGTTATCCGCGGACTTTATCTTCGTATAAGTAATAGTGCGATATAAATTAATGTGTTTTTACTAAATATCCTTAGATTTAATTAATTCAGTTAGTTATAAACGTGTATATATATTTGTCGTATAAATAAATTAGTTAGTAATAATAATAAACGTTACAATATTTATAATTGAAGAAACGGCAAAAGAAGAAACTACATATATTTTGTGAATAATATGAACGATGGGCACTAGAGTTCGTTTCAAGACTAACAAACTGCTGCGCAGCAACTATTATAGAGAACAGTGGCAGAAACAAATTTTGTTTCAAATGTCAATACATTATCCAACTTGAAAACGTTTGCACTTTTCATGCAGCATTTACGGTGTGCACATTATTAAATTAAAGAATAACCATTTCATAAGTTGACACATTGTTTACAGCAGATGTTTTTAGTTAGAATATATTTCGCATGATCGTCAAATTCCGAATTTATCCTACGCGCACCTAACGGTTCTTTAGTCGTGAATTGATCTACTAGCTATTTCGGAACACTAATTCAATAAATTGTTTGAATGAACAAGTCGTCTGACAAATAAAACGCATTTATTTGAATTATTCCAACACTTCCATGTTATTTATATAATCTTTTTTTTGTTACATAACGTTATGGGTATGGAGACTTATCACATAAATACACTAATACCGAGAGGTTAATCACTGTAAAAATTGCAAAACCAAAAACATCAAAACACCTGAAAACATTCAAAATCTCCACTAAATATCCATGTACATCCAAGTATACCCACCAGGCGCGGCTCCAGGGGGGGGGCTATGGCCCCCCCGACATTGAAAATAATACTGAAGTTTTTGTCACTTTGTATGTAATACATTCGCTTTTTTTATAGTAGTATAATTTATGATGCTTTATCGCTTGCAAGTAAAAGCTTGGTGCATAACGACGTGTTATTCAATTTTATATTAACGCCATATTCAATACATTATTATTTAAAAATGTGATGAGCAACCCCCCGCTTTAAACTGATGGAGCCCCCACCGAAATAAACTGCTGGAGCCGCGCCTGATACCCACGTATATCCAAGTATATCTACGTACATCCAAGCATATCCACGTTGTACATCTATGTACAAATGTACAAACAAATCGTTTCAAACTTGAATAAAAAGCGTTCACTTTCTACCACTTATTAGTAAAACATTCATCATTTGTCTATTCTTAAACTCAAACAAAAATAAGATTTTTAAATGTTGGTTTAAAAAAAATATTTTGTTTTCTAATGAAAGCTTTAGTAACTATTTTCAAAAACTGACGATGCTTGCTGTTATGCCGTGTTTTATGATGAAAGGTAGCATGTTGATATAATTCTAAGCATACAAGGAGATTAAAATACATTTTTTAAATAGGATGTAAAACCCAGCAATACATTAGGAAAAACAAAAATGCAAGACCATGAAACATAACAGACATAAGGGTGAGATTGATACCTACAGAGAGTTCGTAAAGTATTAAATAAAGTCATTATTGTTTGAATGATAAAGTTTGGAAAAATTTCTTTGGGCACGTCGATTTTGTTTAAACGTCACTTTTTTCCGCAACTGACATTTTTTGCTCGTTTTATTTCCAAGTTATGACGTCATCGACATTTCTTTAAATGGGAATCCAAATTTTTTAATTCGATAGTTCATTTTTCTGAGTACGAAGATGACAAAAAATGTGACCTTGCAGAGAAGTTTTCGAAATATTCGGTTCCAAAGTTTTAAAAATATTAGTAAACGTTATGCGATAAGACTAATTATCAAGGAAGCACTGGAAAAAAACAAACGATTTTGACAGTAGTTAGAAGTTTGTACTTGCTCTTTGAAAGTTTACGTTGTATTTTGCTAATTAAGCATTGCTTAATAGTGTTTATAATTCATTTTTCTTTCCTCAACTGTTTGAAAACGGTCCGCCGTTTAAGTGAAAGAGAAAGAATAGAACTTTTGATAATGATCGGTTACGAAGACAGAATTCGCACACGAGTTGTTATTTTATAACAAATAGACGAATAGAGAACTAATTGCACAGTCCAATGTTAACAAGACCAATTTTTGGAAGTGAGCAATTTGAAAGATCGCTTTAAAATGGGTTGTCCAACAGTCTAGGAAGATATTAAATTAAAAAAGTCCTAGTAACTTGAAATCTGGTATGGATCTGGCTTTTCATACTCTCCCGGTTTTATCAAAAAACGGGTCTGATAAAGAAACCGGAATTGCGCCATTTTTAGCAGTTTTTCTTATATAATTTTGTACGTATGCAAACTATTCGAACTATTTTTACAGTTTCTTAGAGAACTAATTCTTCCTAACAATTTATTCAAATAAATTTTTTTTCTAACATTAACATTAGTTATATATTTTATTTATAGTTCACAAATATAATCTAGGTTCGATTCCTGATTTACTAAAGGGAAAGCAATATCGAAGCGCACAAATATAGGGATTAGTCGATATGACAACATAACCTCAATTTGTTTATATTTCGGTTATATCTTAATGAAATGGAAGAGAAAAAATTAAAAAAATATATAGCATGCTAGAAAGTCAACACAAACGTGTACATATCACTTCAAAATGGGCGGAATAAAAAAAAATTAAAGAAGAATTGTCTACTGTGTGATACTTAGTACTTGTACTATTATTTCATTTAAGCAAATAAAATAAACCTAAGTTTTCTGAATTCTCTATATTCTTTTGACTTGGATGTTTTTCTGCAATTTGAATATAAAAAATTCCTTATAAGAAAGTAGCGTGGTGACCAGTTTTTTTTACATATAAGTTTGTGTTTTTAATTGTAATTAACTTCAGCAACTTTTGGTAGTCAAAAATAAAATAACTCTTAAAAACGATCTACTTCTATTAGTATTTTCCAGTTGTATGCTTAGTAAAAATGATCCGAAATGCTTACTAAAGTTACTGTAATAACTATGTTCAGAAGCAAAGCTACATGTAAGAAACGAATTTGAAAGCATATATTTTACCCTTAGAGTAGGTAATCTAATCGTATAAAAACCGTAGTTATTTATCCCACCTCTTATTCCATTCAAGGTTGAAGTAATTCGGCGCATGCACCAAACTTCTGTATGTACTTTGATATACATGGATGTACGTGGATATGTTTGGATATATTTGGATGTACGTGGATATACTTGCTTGTTTTCGGAGTTTTGGATGTTTTTGATGCCGCAATTTCTATAGAGACTAACCCCTCGCTTCTCATTTGGTCTATTAAAATTACGCTATGCAGTATTCTATGCTAAGAAGTCACTTAAAATTCGTCACAACATTAAGCACGACATGTACACAAAAAATAGTATTTCAAAAAGGAATTCTGAGAGCTATCGAGCAAAAAAATCAAAAACCTTCTAAACAAACCGTTTAATTAAAAATACCAAAGACCAGAAAAATCTTACCACAAAAGTAGACAAAAACTAAATTATCTGTAATGTCCCTAATAAGCTCGACATTTTCTGTTGTTGAAAGTAACGCTATTTATTAGTAATATGAAGATAACTCGAGAGATCTGTAAATGCAATTACTTTAAAAAAATGAATATCGGATACTTACAAGATAGTTACAACAGCAATACTACTAAATACATATATCTTATAAAAAACCGAAGTATTTCACAACTTTACAATAACAAAAAATGTATTGAATGTAAATGGTGAAAAACATAGATCCTGCGTTCGCCGAATCTTCAGTTTTTCACCTTATTATTACATTATTAAAAAGAAAATAGTACACTAGTCTTAATAAATGTTCAGCGACCGAAAAACAAATTCCAACGTTTTTAAAATTCGCTTAATACATAACTTTACCTCGGTAAATCTTCGGCAACCTTGCTTGTGACATAATATCAAAAAAACACGGGAGATAAAAATGACAAAAAAGTGCTCAAACGTTACTATATATTTGTATCGTAGTAGTTCACTTACAAGTTATATCTCTGTATAGAAACTTGAACTAAAGTTATCAAATAAGAATGTAATTTAGTTGTTCAATAAATTTATATAAAGCATAGTATCACATTCGTAATTATGGTCATTATGGACTCAAATGATTTGCGCTACTCGCCTACCGCTCAGCTCAAACATCGTCTTAATAAATAATGGCTGTCATAATAACTAATATACTATTAGTTATAGTTAGCAAAGATACTAGAATACTAGATACTAAAACAAAACAGTTCATATTTTATATTCTAGTGTTTGAATACTTCTGTAACAATACGTTAGAGAAATTGTTGTAACGATTTTCGAAATTGAATTTGCAAGTGACTTACATGATTTGTCATTTCAGATGGTTTTTTCCGATATATTTGAAACAGTATATTTGAAACCGCAAGTTACCGATAAAACTGGCAACTATATCTTAAGCTGTGATGTTTAAAACTAGCACTTAAACTAGTAGCTAAAGTTTCTTTAGAATAAACATTCCAACGAATCGGTTAAATTTTATTCCAAATATCCAGTGTAAGGACAGGTTTTTCGTAAGCATTTATCTTGATATAAAGATCGAATTTCTTAGTAGTATTGACAAAGTGATTTCGCAGATCCTCTACATCAAAATAGATCAATATCACAAGTAATTATACAAATACTAATTTGAAAAATTGAGAACTTATTCTCAACAAATTTGATGTAGTTTATCTCGAAAAGTACTTAGATTTTTAACTCTTAATAAAATAAATATAATAAACTTACATTTTTTAAACTATAAATTCAACACTTAATAAATTTGCTCACATCATAAATATAAACAAAATACTATTCTTAATTTTAGATAAGTCTAGATCAAAAGGGAAACTAACAAGTACCTTCTTTTTACAATAAAAATCGCCAAAGGAAATGTGATACCACAGACTGATACGGTGTAAAACACAGACTGACATCTACAACAAACACGTGTCGGATAATTCCTTTAGCAATATTAAAAATGTGTGACATAAGAAATTGAGCTGACTAATTAATTGTTTAACTTTTTGGTAGAGTTGACGTTCGGCGATGTTGTTTACCTACCGAATAGTCCACACACCATTAACAAAATAAATAGATTTGCTATGTTAATTTAAAAACTATTATTATTATTATTATACAATAAATCTGATTGATGAAATTAGTGTTTGTTACTGCATTGACCCCATCACTATCGCCAACTATAAGAACAGCATTATCCATAAATAATATATTAAAGTTATTTTTATTACAAAAAATGAGAATGTTGATCTTTACCAGTAAACAGAAAAAACCGAGATTATTATAAAAGTATCTTATGATAAAGTATTGCGTTGCAGCAAAAACACCAGCTTTGTGATATTGATACAAAAACATACAGTTTGGGTAAACCCGAACATACTCATTTTAACATTAAAACGTTATTGATTTAAAAAATATTTCCTCTTTAAAACAAACTTTTCCTACTAATATCAGATAAGAATTATCGTAGTTGAAGCTATTAACAAGAATTTAATTTAATTTTGGCACACTACAACAAAATATCTAACTTGTTTGTAGTAAATACTTGCAGTTATTTATGAATATAGAAATTTTTCGATATTAAAAATCTAACAAAGTTAAAACAATAATGAAAATATACTAGTTAATTTTTTTAAAGTATTTTCTTCATTGTAACATCATTGCAGTTCAAAAGTAGGTACATAAATTAATGAATTGGTTAAGAACACTCTTCACTATTCACTAGTGAAGAGTGTTCTTAACCAATTCATTAATTAAATATAATAGGAGGTCGTAACTACAGTACTTGATTAGGTACATAAATTAAACAATTATTTAATCGTTTGGCTGGTAGCAACTTCCAAATAAATTCAACTAATACAAGTTCATTATTAAACCATAAAAACTAGGTTCCCAAATAAAGTTTGTAGAACAGATACATAATACGAAAATCCACAAATGGTAAAAAACTGTGTAGCAGTCTGAGAATATTAATGTACGTTGATTTAAATGAATCAACACCAAAGTTGTGTTGCTCAGTATAACAGCAGCAAATAATTATTCGACATTTTTAAAAACACAAAAACCACCAGATATTTAAAATTGTTTATTTCTGTCATTGTAAACAATCACTTTATAACATTATGTAACATGTGCCATATAAGTTATAGCCTTTCAAGATCTATTTATATGTACCAAACGGTTAACTTCTTATTATTAAAATCTTTCTTTTACATTAGAATCCTACGTAAGCTGTACGCTTCTGATAACTTAAGAGGTATGAAATTCACTTCTCAAAAACTAAATTTTCTGTCGACTTTGGTTATACGTACGTTATGAATTTTAACGCTTATCGTAGAGTTTTTACTAAAATGTTGTCCTAAATAATTAGTAAAAATCAACGCGATTCATAAATTACTTATACACTTGACACTGCATATGTAAAATTCATAGTGGAATAAGCATAACTTATGAAGTGCTCTGCTGTAAATGATTTGTTTATTACTAACATTATTTTTACCCAATGATTAAAACAAATTATCACACCAATGCCAATTTAAATATATCAATAAAAGAATCCTTGGCAAAATTTCAATTTCGTTAGGTCCAAGGTTTTTATTATAATTACGATGAACGAAATAACAATTAATTCACGAACTTGCTGTCAATTAAACTAAGAGATACAAGTAGATATCAGGTAGATTTTAGAATAGCGAAATAAAAGTTTAGAAATTGAATTATTTGTTCTCAAGTTTTTCCAGAAGAAATGCAAAACAATTTGATAGTTAATACATACCAAAATTTCTGAAATTAAATAAAAAATGAAATACAAAACGCCAAAGCACAAATATAAAGTAAAATTTTGTTTTGAACAAGCATTGAATAAAAAACTAAGCACATAGCAATAGAAGATGCGTTGAAATAACTAAATTATAAACTAACGATACCAAGAAGAAAAACAATTACATCTTAGAAAAAGAAGAAAATACTATAACATTGGGACTAATATAAAGTATAAGAAAGTAACGAAGTTAAAGTTTAAAGTAAAATATAAAAAATTCCTAAGTACATTCTTCAAAAAATAGAGTACCTGACGAATTGTGTGAACGCCCACAAACACGTAGTGTTTCCTTTTCTGATCGACGCAATTTCAAATTGTTTATAATAATCTTTTAATCCTCATAGTATTCAATTAAAGTATGTTGAGTTAATCTTTGTTTGTCTCTCCTACATATAAAGAATTAACCCAACATATGTTTATGTAGAAAACATTTTAATAATATAACCACGTAAAAGAATATTGGTTGTAACTCTTATATCTGAGCTCTTAAATTCTATCTGTTATCAAACCCAAGAAGCTTTTGTTTTTTTATTAGTGAATTAAATATTTAACTAAACATATAAAAGTTATAAAGAACACACAGGTTTGAATAGCTTGTGATTCCGCTTTTAAAATACAGATCAATTTGTTCAAAGACGACTACATCGATTGACCTAAACTGAGAGTAAAATTGTTCCAGATAAAACTTTTAATTTATTTAAAATAGTACAAAACTATGTTGTTCACCGTTTTTTGTGTCTACAATTAATAACTTGTAAACCATAATCATAAAAATAGTATTTGACACCTGACAGGCAGCACCAATATTTAACGATGCTATTAGTCTCATGAACCGTATATCAGCGTACTACCGATTGCTTTATCTTCCGTTTTTAAATCCTCGAAGCAAAAAAAATCGATTGACTTGACAAATGCAAGACACAAAATATACTAATCGGTTAGACTTTTTTTAATTTTGACTCGCCCATACAACTTGGCTTTAGCATACTCTACAGATAATTCCCGTTCAGCATAACAGTTATGGCACTACTGAATATCTTGATATTATTCCCAAATCAAAGTGGGAAACATATTCGCTTATTTCGTTCAAAATTATTCTTTTAAATTATTTCGTACAAAACAAGACCGACTCTTAGAGCACACTGCAGTCACTTGACTTTGATGTCCTTTACCGTAAATAAAACGCACGAAACATACTACGTTAAAGAAGTATCAACCTCTCTTTCGATGAAACCTAAAAATGACCCATACGATAGAAGTTATTGACCTATATACCGATTACCTGAATGCCATCCAGATATGGCCAAGACGCAGGATATTTAAACCAATGCTTTGTTTCGTAAAATCGTTCGTGTTAGTTATATGTTGTTCCTAGATCAATGATTTGTTCAATAATAAATCATACACAAACTAGTGTAAAATATTTATAGTCTGCAGTATAGTTTAGACTGAGCTTACAAATTTTTTGTTAAGAAAGCGTAAAGCGTCTAAAATTATAATGGAAATTCTCTAAAAAAGCTAACTAATAAATTAAAAGTGAAACCAAAATCGACCATTTGCTAAACAGGTAAAATATTGTTGTGGTTGGTTGACGATGCAAAGTAAGGTCACCATCTAGTGAGCATCTCACAAACTACTAAGGAAAACTATATACATATAAATGCTTTTTTTTAAATAGTAGTTTGTAAGTTACCCACATGATGATAGTCATATTCCAATTGACCAATAATAACATTGTGTCTAACTTATAAATAGCCAATTTTGGCTTCACTTTTTTATAAAGAAAAACACATTACTTTTTTGAATTAAGCAAACATTTTTATGTCGACATAAAGAAAAATAGTTCCGATTAAAGGTGAAATACATCAGGCAAATGACCACATTGAAACCTTTGGAACAGGGTTATTCTTTTGTTGAAATTTTGAATAACCAAGTTTCCAGGCCCTGTTATTTCTCGATTTGGCGATCAACATTGGCCACCAAGGTCGTGCGATCTAACGCCAAAGGACTTTTTTTCTTTAGGGCTATGTTATTCAAAATATAAGAAATTCAAAATTGCAACAAAATAATAACCCTGAGCCAGGGGTTTCGAGGTGGCCATTTGCCTGATGATGTATTTCACGTTTAATCGGAACTATCTTTCTGTATATTGAAATAAAAATGTTTGCTTAATTCAAAAAATAAATGTGTTTTTCTTTAAAAATAATCAATTAATGTGTTTTTATTTAAAATTAATCTTGTTGAACCCCCCATTATATAGTAACTGGCATTAAAGTTAGCAATCCAGTAAACTAATTATCAAGCCTAAACTGCTGTTAATTGCTTGTCTTATTAGTAAGTAGTAAAACTAAGCTGCAGCTGTGATTATTTTGCTGTGTACAATTACCTATGCAGGTGTGTCGTGTTGAATATGATTAAACTTATTTGGGCTGTTAACTTCGTACTTTGAGAGAATTTTATTAATGTAAATACGTCCGAACAAACGAATCCTAGTCTTGTATTAAAATATCTTTTACTGTTTGTCGACTTATATTTTTTGTTCGTCACCTAGTATTTAGTGTTGCTGGAACTATTTACTTGCGGGTTGCATCTCTGCCTGCTCTGTTTGAACAGGTACAATTTACAAGACTTATCGGACTGGCACATTTATTATTCTTTACCCATAACTAGTATGCGAAAGCAATTGAACTAGCTATGGTTAGGTTTGAAGAATAGTAGCCCGTAATAACTGTGTTTATCAAATCAATTTTAATAATGACTCATGTATTGTTTGCTAAACTATAAAGAATTTACCTGTAAAATAAATATTTTTTTCAACGATTTTTTAAATTTGTTATTTTCCTTGTAACTGTCTGATCTATTGATATGTAAGGAATTATTTAATTTCACCGATGGTGGTCAAAAGAAATATAATTTTCATTACTTAATTTGAGAATAATCGACAATTGCTTATATTTTTTTGATTTCACATTTACAAATTACAGAATCAAAAACAAGTATAGACTTTTAAATATTGCATTTGAATGATACAAGAATGTAGAGGTTCGTCGCCTATCCAAGCAACATAGAAGTCTATTCGCGTATTTTAAAAAGATCGAGAATGTAAACATTAGAATATAATTGTTAGTATTTTCTATGAGAACAATATTGTTATAAATGTGCTATTTCAATTTCTATATGGTGCATTGTTCAACCCATCAAAACGCATACGATAAGAGCAGAAATAAAAAGATAATTGCACAAAACCAGTTAACAAAAAAAAAGTATAAAAACAAATACAAAACACTGGTTGTAAAGACGTACAATGTTTTTTGGTCCGTTTCCTTTTAGAATAAAGACAGCACGCGTCTGCATTCGTCCTGTGTTTAAAAATGTCTGGCGGTGTAAACATTAACATAAAGCTATAATTCCTGAATAGAAACGATTTTCTAAAGTAACTTGTAAGAGAAGATACGTTAGTTAGTTTTGCGAAGAAATATAGCGTGGATCGAGCTACAGTGACGATCAAGTCTTTGTTTTTTGATTAAAAGTGTGCCGAAAACATAGAATACTGGTAAGTTTTTTTTAAGTTAAGATAGCCTTTATTTTTGGCGTTTACAAGAACGTAGTAAACATACACGTATCTTCAAATATAAAACAAGATTATCAACAAAGATGAACTTTCAGACAAAGATATTCGATTGTTGAATACGACGAGCCACTTAACTCAGTCAGCCATACAAACAAAAATACCCAGTGATTCAAGAAGCTAGTGACTAACAAGAGAAAAACAACCAGCCTCTGACGGACCATGACATAATCGGGAATGTGACCTCAGTAGAAGATTAAGAAGAGTAGAAAATAATGTTTAACGCAGCCATTGATTCCTTATTCCATCTATTACTAGAGCAGAAGAAAATGATATCTTTGCGAGTGACATTCTAACTTTAAGAAACTCCAAGAATAAATGTTGAAAATGTGAAAAAAACAGAAGAAAATAGAAAATTAAAAACACAGTGTGCAGAAGTACCACAAATAAATTTAACAAAACCAAATCCTTAAAAATTTCGATAACAAATTACAAGAACTATACTTATTGAAAACAACGGTGGGAGTAATTTGCAAGATAATCATTTTTTTGTTAAAAGTTGTACTTCAGATAATTGTGAAATGAATTCTTAACGCCTGCCATAATACAATTTTTAAGATAAAAATGTATCAGGAATTCAATTTTGTGTAAGCAATATTATCGCTCTATTTAAGAGTGAATAACTGCACGCACGCTTTTAAGTTTTGAAATTACTCTGCAAGTTGGCGAGTATTTCGTTTTGTAAACTACAGAATCAAGTTTAACATTCAAATTTGTTCAGGAACAAAATAAACAAACACCATAAGATAACGCATAGTTCGAGGATAAACGTTTATGACGACATAGAAAATTCGACCACTGATAAGATTATAATGCCACAGCTATTTTTAATAATTACACATTATTCGATCGAAATAAAATTAGCAAGAAACTTGCACACTTTGCACTTAAGTATGTATTTAAATAACTTCTTTAAATTAGAATATGTAATAATTACATTAATTATTGTAAAAGACAAAAATGCAATAATTAACTAGTCTACCAAAACTAGCAAATAGTAAATTCTTTAGTTGGTCTATTTTAACACCATTCAAACATATTTCTAACTCAACAATTTCATTAACAATAAATATTAACCACGAAATACTCGTCATGCCAATTGTATTTTTATATTCAATTATCATCAATTGTTAAAGTTAATTATATTTAGTGGCATTGTTTAATAAAACAAATAATTTATGTTTTGTTTTATATTTTTGGGTCAAGGTTTACTTCATGTAGTCGTATAGATTAGTAAATTTTTTTTTCAAACAAAAAACGCGTTTACTAACCCTAGATTCGTATAAACTATTTGCTTTTCGCGTTATCCACAATGGAGTCCATTGCAAAGTTAATTTCAGAAAAGATATTTCTATGTAAAATAAGGTTCACGTTGTGAATGTCTATGTGTATGTACTTGAAGAAATTAAAAATCATAATAATATAAACCAAATATGCATATGTAAATCTCAAAAAAGGCTACTACTTGTGTAGGACTATTTTATAATACCTAAATTACAAGTTTGTTTTTGAGTAATAATAATAAAAATCTTACGTTGTGTGCTCATAAATCAGTAGATATTTACGTGACAAACAAAAGTCTCATAAACTCCATCCCCGTGAATAGAATCCATTATTATATGCTCTTTAAGTAATATACTAACTATTTCAACGCTAAACGAAACAGGAATAGTTATATGTTAGCGTACAAAAGTTTTTCGAACAATTATAGTAACTATAATGAGACATGAGAAAAATAAATTCTTCTTGATAAGCATATTTTCTAGATTTTACTTTAAAGAATGTTTCGTCGTCTGCAGAAAAAAGAACTTACCAACCGTGAACAATTCAATTCAAATATTTTGACCTGATCTTTGATTGATCTCCCGTAATTTTTTTACGTGCATGTTACAATAAATTTTTGCAGAATTCGTTCTAAAACAACTAAAAGAAATAGCGGTATGTTTTAATATGCAACTTTCAGGAACACACCGGGAATTTTCTTCGTAATCTCCTCAGGAAATGTCCAATCATAATATTCTTGGAAACTTGCGAATCAGTAGTTAAAGAAAGAAACAATACCCAAGACGGTATTGCCGTTTCTGCAAATTATTATTTACTGTTGATGAGTGAGCTATTGAGTAATCTGTGTAAGGGTTGGTATAACTAACTACTCATCCTACTTATTAACTAACGATAGCTAGACAACTAGCTTCTATTTACCTAAGCCATATATTATTAATGACGTCATCCATTATCTTATAAAAAATGCGTTTATATTAGCATTTGACATTGGCATACCATCAAAACCAAAAATAGGATGTTTAATATTTTGATTTTAGTCGAACAAACTTTACTAAACAAAAAGTCGACTGCTAAAATAAAAATAAAAACAGTATCCAGACATTGATTTAAAACACCATCAAAACAAATAATTACATTCCGAGGCATTAACCGCTTAAGCACACAACTGTGTTCATATGGCTGGTTAAAATTAGAAAATCAATTGTACATCGTTTTATCAATGAAACGTTTAAGAAAAGCCTATAAGAAATTTGCCTTTGGTGCATTTACGGATCTGTGCAACACCAATAGTGTTCGGAATCGCTAACTTCTATTTATAGTCGACCATTCACCTTACGAGGATGTATTAGCCTTTGTAAATCGCTTCCTTTACAAATATAAACACACAAGTGACATATTTTCTAAAACAATTTTATTAGAATTAAAAATTCTCGCGTAAATAAAGAAAATTATTAAATACGTAAATGCATTTTATTAAATTACTAACAAAAATTCTTATAAAAATATATCATCTTTATTTATATAAAACGAAGAGACGTTTAAAATTATGTGGGTTTAATAGTCTTTTTTAAGATGATACAATTACTTTTGGTGTGGAACTAAAATAGCAGATGTAACATTTTTCTGTGAATGATCTTTTTTATACGATGTAGGCCGAAAACTAACGGCATATTTGCAAATTTAATGCAGGTTAATTAACATCGCCAGGATATAGTTGGTACAGTAAAAATGTTTTGGACTCCAGAATGTTTATTCTTAAACGTAAGTAAAAGATCAAGCTTGACTTAATAAAATTTCCATTTTTTCTTTTCGATTATTTGCTGTAATTAATTTATTGTAATAACTATTATTACACAAAAGCTATACGATAAGTATACAAATGCATACCATGTTTTGGTATTCGCTGACAGTTGAATATGAGAGTTGAGACTGTCATGTAAGAACATTCATGGCATCCGTTGTTATTGAGGCTTTTGTTTGACCCATCACTGTTATAAACTAACTCAAACGATGAAATTATTTATATTGAATGGCGTTACAAAACATTCTACAAAATCATTAAAAACATTAGCTTTAACTATAAAAATTATACTGTCAGCGATCATTAAAAAGCTTTACTTTACTTTACATAATTAAGTTGCTACAATTCAATTTCTATGTAACTGAATAAAACTATAATATATTAAATACAAGAGTGCCGAGTAAACATGATCCCTGTAAAATATGTCAATTAACTTTAAAAAATTTGAAGCGGTAACTGTTGAACCGGTTTCAACCAATCATAACTAGCAAGTAAAATAAAAAATTAAATTATAATAAAAATTCCTCGATATCCTGGTGTTTGATCACATTCTTTACTTGCTGTTTTACTGAATAATTCATCATTATTAAATGACTCTTTATCAAGACTTTAAACGCTGTTATTTAGAGTTGCCATCTCTAGAAATTAAATCTACGGACAGGAGTAAATCAAATTCTGGACAAAATCCGGACAAGCGATACACCCTTTTGCGAATTTTTTTTTAATCGCTAGACGCGCTTATCTTAGCGTTCAGGAAAAAACCTGAAATATGTTTTTTGCCTGTAAAAAGGTAAAGAATATTGAAAAGTCCAAAAAAGCCAAAAATATATTTTTATAAAACAATAAAACAACGAAAAATTCAAGTTATTATTCATAAAATAAAAACGAACTCAAAAATGTAGTCATAAAACAACAAAAAACTCAAAACATACCGGCAAAGATAATAAATAACAAAATATTTGTAAAATTAAAAAAATGATTGCTATATGTATCTATTATCTACAAATATTTATTCTTTGAGCGGATTTCTTCCAAGAGTTGCGACTGTTCTGGCCTCAATATAAAATCGTAAAATTCCATGCAGGAGTACTTATAATTGAATTTTGTGAAAATCATATTTTTTATGGTCTCAAGTTGAAGCCTGTTTCTTTCTTTGGTCCACTGGGCACCGATTAGAGAAAATACCCTTTCAACGTTAGCATTATGTGCTGTTAAGGCATAGAAAAACTGGCAAATTTTTAATAGTTCAGAATATACTTCTGAAGATTTGCAGGAAGAAAAGTATTGAACCCATTTTTTATGAGAGGGCAGAGCGTTCTCGTCTGGATGTTTATTGATTACACAATAATTTTTTAATGCAGTGAATTGGTCAAAAAGTTTTGAATCCTGTAATTCTACTCCTTTTTCCAACAGATAGGAAATTGAGGGAATTATATCAGCTTTCCAGTTAAGTATATCTAAGCCTTTAAGGTTTAACCAAAACCTTAAACTCATCAAATGGCTTAATCCAGTTACTTAAATATTCGATTGCTTTCTCATAAAACCCAAAAACATTATTCTTGAAAACAAGGACCTCATCTTCAAAACCATCTTCAGTTAATTTCTTTAAAATGTCTTTCACTTTTAAGTGGTAGGAATGAATGTTTTAATTTCTCCTCTAACGTATTCAAAACAGAGTTTAGAATATCCATTACCTCAATAATAGAATTTTCAAAAAAAGATAAGAGGAGGTAAGGAGGACTCTTTTCAGATAGAAAGTAAGCTTTAAGTGCGTCGAACATTTTTAAAAGTCTCTCTATGGCTGGGAATAAGGATAATCATCTTGTTTTAGAATGGTATAGCAGCTGTTGGTAGCTACTGCCAACAAAGTCGCAGAACTCTCTCAGAGACGCCACTCGCATAGCATAAATATTAAAATAATGAAAAATTGTAAACACAATACTTTCTAGATCGGCAAAGGGCAGGGAATCACAGCAGGTGTGAATGGTGTTATTGGAAATATGCGCCGGGCAGCTGACCCCCACCAACTTTTCGTTAAATTTCGCCTTGAGTTTAAAGAAAATCTTGTTTTTACCGGCCCTTCTCATACCACCAAAGTTTGAGTTGCAATTATCTTCTGAAAATGCAATGCACTTTCTTGTTAGTTTAATTTTTCTAAAGAGGATATGAGCATTTCAGAAACCATTTCTGAAGTTTCTCCAGTAATGCTCTGCAAATCAACCACTTTTATTTCCATTCCGCTGTGTTGATCAAAATATTGGATTAATATGGGAAACATTTTAACTGAAATGTGGTTGCGTCTGTAGACACACCAACGTAGGGAATTTCATTTAGTTGCTTATTAATAAATTTTAATGAATGGGGTCCTAGAACCCCATTAATTATCGCTCCGGTTTTTGTTCTGGCACAAGTTAATTTTTTTCCAATTTCCGAGTCATTAAAAAAAATTTTATTAATCTGAAAAAATGCCGAATTAAAAATTTACGAAAATGTTGAAAGTTTCGTTATTACCTTTGATGTACTATCCATCGAGTTAAAAGAATGGTGGTGTTCCGCTGTATGGTACGCCAAAGTAGCTTCAGCGGTCCTTATCATATCTTCATTTTGCGTTTTAGTTTTTAATACAAAATTTTGTAAACCTGAAGTTCCCGACTGACCTCGCAGATTTTTTTTGTTTATTTGTTTCATTGTGTTTTACAATATATTTTTTTCCTTTGTTGGTAATGTTAATGTAACAGTTGCAAATTTCGCAACATACTTCGTCGTGAGATTTTCCCTTTTTTATTGAGGGAAACTCTTTGAAATAATCATCAGAAACCTTGGAATGACGTTTCGGCATTCTTATATATTTATAAATTAATGTTATTGTATCTTAGACAAAATATACCTAATGGTAATTTAAATTGTTGCAGTTACTCACACTTCACACTTAAGAGTTTTTATGCAGCGTTCGATAACCACGTCTGTATAACGAGACGAATCATAAGTAACTGTTGCGTAATGCGTGTTAGTTGCGATAGCGATACGAACAATGTTGTTCACATTCACTGGACGTAGCCGAAAGTGGAAAGCGCTACTGTTACCTATCGGTAGCGCTCGCGATGTGGATCATGTTTGACGTTCCCTGAAAAGCCATTTTCTCAATAACAACGATGTTGGAAATGATTGCGAAATATGTGAATTTTCAGTTTCTACGTCTTTACTTTTACGTCGTGGCGAAATCCGGACATGTTATATAATTCCGCCCGGACTTCCCGGGACGCCCTGTAAAACCGGACATGTCCGGGGAAATCCGGACGGATGGCAACCCTATGTTATTTGTGTATTTATAAACATTTTTTTAAGGATAACCTTTGTAGTATAACCTCAAAATCAATTAGGCAATCCAACGACCTGTCAAAATATTTTCAATATGGCGTCGTGGGGCAAACATGGTTTGACAACTGTGTTACAGATACATTTTTTATTGAGAAATGAAGTGCTGGTTATTAAGTTTTATCACTCATTTTTCGCTTTCTAAGTATTTATTTTTCTGTGTGTGTGGATTGTTTGCTTATATTTGTAAAGGAATAATATAAAACAAGGATTAAGTGTGGTTTAATTGGTATGTGTTTCAATGAATATATGTTATTTTTTTTTGTCCTTTGCATTTATATTTTAGCAGAGAACGCATGTTACATAATTGTACTGTTGTGGGGGTATGGTAGTTAAATAAGGATCAAGCATCATTTTACTCAATTTTTTGTTTCGACACACATATTTGTTTATAAAAACAAATTCGCACAACAGCACAGACTACGCTGCAATTTAAAGAGAAGTTTCACAAATTCGAAATATATTTATAAGAAAAACCAGCAGTATTAGAAAATGTTACAATCTCAAAATATGGGATATACAAAGGGTGCGATTCGTAAGCATATTGCAGAAGTTTTGCACGAAAGAAAAAAAATCAATAAAAATTTGAAGTAGTACCTAGTACAGTTAGTTTTCAAGCAATGTAGGTACTAATACTAAGTGATTAAATAAATAACTATTGACTATTTGATTTATTATGTGAAATCTAATCGTACTTACTTACTTATATTTTTTTTATCATACTGAAAATCAAAAAGACATGATCAACTGAATAAATAAAATATTTGGCCTTTCGCTTCGTTTCTTTGGAAAACTTCCTCAAATATCTTCTTCACTGTATAACGGTGGACCATTTATTACAAATAAATCTTTTTTATGAAGTTGCAGCACATTTTGTCAATAAGGATTCAACATTGGTCATCGATTTTGTGTTGACAAATAAAAACCTCAATGAAAAACACGTCTAGCATCTGAAAATACTACGAAAAAAGTACAAAGAATAGTCTAAAGCTAATGAAAACAATGTAACAGCTGGTTTTGTTTGCCCCACACCGCCATCTTTGTACGTCACGAGGTCACGGGTTCTGGATTGCCTAATTACTACTTTGTATTCATTACTTAAAAATTCTGTATTTAACTCAGTGTTAATTCTACAAAAAATAACTAATTTGTGAGATATTATTAAATTGCTTACTTTCTGTATTGTTTTAGTTGTTATTTATGTAAGAATGTTTAATTTAGAAATAAGTAATTTTTTTTTCCTTAAAGATTTATTAGTCTGTCGATGTTAAAACAGGTGCAGCAAACACAAGAACGGCTTTATATACAAATGTATTAAATTTCATAAGTCGAATATAGGCGAGTTTCCCTTAAACTTTGTTAATCGTCTGTGACGAAAAGTTACCCTAAGATTTGTTATTTCGAATTATTCTTGAATGTGAATTCTTATGTGGAAGTAATTTTTGTGTTGTGCTGTTTATTTGAATTTATAATTTACATATATTAGAAAATTAAGGTGAGTTTCACTGAGCATGCTTTTCCATATAATCTTTGCTTGATTAATTCGTTAAATATGTTAATTTTGTATTGATATGTTTCTGTCTTGCCGTTTGTTGAAAGTTGTCAACTATTATTAATATCTGGAGTGGGCACCTTGCGCGTTTTCTCCCCTGGTGTCATTGCACGTCTCAGTATTAATAATCCTGTATCTGGAGCGGATACTTCGCGCGTTTTCTCCCTTAGTATCATTGCACGTCTCAGTACAGGTGTATGTATTGTTGGAGGTGATCACCTAGAAGTTGTGTTGACAAATTGAGTTATGTATGTACATGGTGCATCAATTATTAGTATTTGGAGCGGACACTCTGCGCGTTTTCTCCCTTAGTGTCATTGCACGTCTCAGTGCTAATAATTTACCTGTAGCTGGAGCGGATACTTCGCGCGTTTTCTCCCTTAGTATCATTGCACGTCTCAGTGCAGGTGTGTGATAAGATGGCCATGGTACAATTATAGTTAGTAGCTGGAGCAGACACTCTGCGCGTATTTCCCTTAGTGTCATTGCACGACTCAGTGCTAAGCTGTATGATGTTGAGTGCGCTTTGGATGGGTATTATGCGCGTTTTCTCCTTAATATCCGCACCATATCCAAAGTAGGTACTGCAAAAGAGTTGTAGGCAGTGCCGGGACCGAAATATTTAAGCGCTAGTTGAACTAGTTGATAATGAGATGTGATTAGATAAAATGTTAAATGTTGGGATGATAATTATTATAATAATTTAGCACAAAGATTGTGTTGGATCAAAGAGTGCTCAGAGTGGTTTTTTTTGTATTCCAGGTAACCGTTCAAGGGCCATCCTCAGCTCGATACGCCTACCCACCCAAACGCAAAAACCTATTTATTAATTTCGTCATTAATATATTTTTTTTTACTTTTATTAGCATATGTTTTAATTAATTAGTTCATTTTAATCTACTTTATATTAAGTTTAAATAGAAGTTTTGCAAATTTCCGAATTTATTTTATTGTTTTGATTGCTCGACATCCTGATTGAACTTTGAGTCTTACAGAGAAAATTTTTCAGAAGCGGGATTTAACAGGCGATATCTGAGTTGTGGATGGTCGTAATTTTTTTTGTAATTGTAACATTGTTTTTTTTTCTCAAAAGTTAATTAATACAACTTTCAACTATGATCCGTAAGCGAGCGCGAGACGCTACTCTATTTTAATTAACAAATTCTTTTACTTTAAGGGCATATATAGATCCAGGTAGCTCTTGCACTACTATTAGGTTTAGTATAATTAAATGTTAAAGAATAGGCAAGATAATTGCGTACTTCAAAGGTGTGGTGATGGTTTTACAACTAACATTAAAAGTAGATGAGGTAGAAGTCGAGGTCAAAGTTTGCGTGGTTCGAGATTCTCTTCAAGAGGTTGCAGTTCTAATCGGTAGAAATTTTACAGAACTGCCAAAAGTGTTGATGATAAAGGACGATAAAATATTAAAAATTGTTAAATCAGATACAAAACTTATACAAGATATAGAAGTTGAACCTCCAATACGTAAAATTGTATTACGGGTGCGTAAAGAAACAACCGCCCCACATGATCATTTAGCTAATGTTCAAGTTTATTGCAAAGATTATAAAGGTGATTTGTTTGTTGAAGCAAGGGTATGTTTCAAAGAGGGAAAAAAATACTTATTGCCAAATATTGTCTTACGTGTTTCAACAGATGGTGTTATTGCAATACCTTGCATAAATCTTTCCGATGGCAAATTAAATTTTCATCAAGATACTATATTTGCCAGAGCATGGCCATGTGTGAAACAAAGGAACGACTCAATACCAAAAGAGTGTATGTTTTCCATTAAAGATTCCACTTTTTCTTCTCTAGCTGAAAATGAAATTAAAATTGGTCCCGTAAGCAACGATGACAAAAGAAAATTACTAAGGATTCTGAACGAATATAGAGATTGTTTTGCACTAAACGCGACAGAACTAGGTTGCGCTAAACCGACAGAAATGCAAATTCGTATAAAAGAAGACCAACCATTTTTTTTACAAACCATATAGAATGGCTAGACCTGAACAAGACGCAGTCAAAAGCATTATTGAAGAACTACTTACCAATAACATTATCCGAGAGTCTGATTCAGATTACTGTTCATCGGTGCTTTTAGTTAAGAAAAAGAACGGCGAAAATCGAATGTGCATTGACTACAGAAAACTGAATAGTATGACAATAAAAGATAATCATCCTCTACCCAGAATAGATGATCAGATTGATCGACTTCAAGGTGGTGTTTATTTTATGAGCCTTGATCTTAAATCTGGCTACCACCAAATTCCAATATCAGAATCATCAAAACGGTATACAGCATTTGTTACACCGTTGGGACAGTATGAGTACAATAGAATGCCTTTTGGATTAACCAATGCTCCACGAATTTTTCAAAAGTTCATGAATCGAATACTGCGATCCGCCAATGATTCTGCTGCCGTTTACCTTGACGACGTTTTGTTACATGCTCGCACATTAGAAGACGCGTTACTCAACTTAAAGAAAATTCTACATTTATTTCGTGAAGAAGGGTTGACATTAAACTTAAAAAAATGTGCTTTTTTGATGGACTCTATAACATTTTTGGGTTTTGAAGTTGGACACAGTCAGGTTCGACCAGGAGAAGATAAAATTAATGCTGTTAGGCAATTTCCAACTCCACAATCAGTACATCAAATTAGACAGTTTCTTGGGCTTACGGGCTACTTTCGCCATTTTGTTCCTAATTACGCATTAATAGCAAAACCACTTACCTCTTTAACAAAAAAGACAGTTTCTTGGAAATGGGACGAACACGAAGAAGCAGCGTTTCGGCAACTTCAAGCGCAGCTAATAAATAGACCAACTTTAGTGTTATTTAATCCTACTTTAACCACGGAAGTTCATACTGATGCTAGTATGATTGGACTAGCTGGCATACTGTTGCAATTACAAACAGACCAGCGTTTTCATCCAGTAGCTTACTACAGTCGTCAAACAATTGGAAGTGAAGTAAAATATCATTCATACGAGCTGGAAACTCTAGCTGTAGTGGAAAGTTTGAAGAAATTCCGAAGTTACTTATTAGGCATAAGTTTTACCGTTGTTACCGATTGTAATTCACTTAAAGCAACCAGTGAGAAAAAGCAATTAATACCACGAATTGCCAGGTGGTGGCTTCAATTGCAAGAGTACACTTTTGATGTTAAGTACCGTCCAGGCAACCGAATGAAACACGTAGACGCCCTAAGTCGAAATCCAAGTACCACCAACAATGCTCAAAACATATTGCATATTCAACAAGCTGATTGGGTTTTGTCCGGTCAGTTAACGGATCAAAAAATTGCTGATATCAGACAGGTATTAATGAAACCTCCAGAAACCGACAACGAGCATCATGTGTATAAAAATTATGCTTTACGCCAGGGTCGTGTTTATAGAACAACGGCACGTGGATTGCAGTGGGTAGTACCAAAGGGGATGCGACATCACGTGGTACGCGCTGCTCACGATAACTTTGGTCATTTTGCTTTGGAAAAAACTTTATATCGTTTATGCGAGAATTATTGGTTTCCAAAAATGCGGCCTTACGTAGAAAAGTATATTTTGTGTTGTATACAGTGCCTTTATAATAAACGAAATTCTGGGAAAAAAGAAGGATTTCTTCATTCAATACAAAAACCAATCGAACCAATTAGTACGCTTCACTTAGATCATCTAGGACCTTTTCCAAAAAGTAAGAAGGGAAATAAATATCTAATCATGGGAATTGACGCATTCACTAAATTTGCTTTCTTAAAAGCTGTAAAGTCTAATAACACAAAACATGTTTGTGAATATGCTAAAGACATTTGTGCCACTTATGGAACCCCACAGACCATCATCACTGACCAAGGAAGCTGTTTTACCTCTAAAAATTTTAAACGATTTTGTTCTCAAAATAACATCAAACATGTTCTTAACGCTGTTGCAACACCTCGAGCAAACGGACAGGTTGAACGTCTAAACCGAACGTTGCTGGGTGCTCTTCTTTCTTCTATACTAGAAGAAGAACTTTGGGACGAAAATGTACGAACCGTCCAATTTGCAATAAATAATGTAGTCCACAAACCAACAGGAAAAACTCCGAGTTAACTCCTATTAGGGTACTCGCCAAGAGGTGGCAGTGATAGTGTATTGACAGATGAAGTCAAACAAATACCTACTATTATCCAAAACTTGTCAGACATAAGACGTGAAGCTGCGGAAAAAAACGTAGCTGCTCAACAAAAGCAAAAACATTTCTACGACCGTAAACGAAAGAAACCAAAACAGTACAAAATTGGAGATTTGGTACTAATATTAAAAAATCAGCCTTCGACAGGATCAAGTCGTAAACTAGCGCCACCATATAGTGGTCCAATGGTTGTCAAAACAGTATTGGCCAACGACCGGTACATTGTAAACGACATGGCTGGGTCACATCGCCTTAATAGAAAGCCGGCTTACGAGAAGGTTGTTGCAGTCGATCGTATGCGCCCTTGGATACCAGTTGGAGGTGTATCATCAGGAGAATCGGAGGAGAGTAGTGATGAAGAAGGAGTTGTACTTTCCGATCCCGATGAGCCAGACGTTAGTCACCGCGAGGCGCGGTGAATGCAGGATGGCCGAATGTAAGAATGTTTAATTTAGAAATAAGTAATTTTTTTTTCCTTAAAGATTTATTAGTCTGTCGATGTTAAAACAGGTGCAGCAAACACAAGAACGGCTTTATATACAAATGTATTAAATTTCATAAGTCGAATATAGGCGAGTTTCCCTTAAACTTTGTTAATCGTCTGTGACGAAAAGTTACCCTAAGATTTGTTATTTCGAATTATTCTTGAATGTGAATTCTTATGTGGAAGTAATTTTTGTGTTGTGCTGTTTATTTGAATTTATAATTTACATATATTAGAAAATTAAGGTGAGTTTCACTGAGCATGCTTTTCCATATAATCTTTGCTTGATTAATTCGTTAAATATGTTAATTTTGTATTGATATGTTTCTGTCTTGCCGTTTGTTGAAAGTTGTCAACTATTATTAATATCTGGAGCGGGCACCTTGCGCGTTTTCTCCCCTGGTGTCATTGCACGTCTCAGTATTAATAATCCTGTATCTGGAGCGGATACTTCGCGCGTTTTCTCCCTTAGTATCATTGCACGTCTCAGTACAGGTGTATGTATTGTTGGAGGTGATCACCTAGAAGTTGTGTTGACAAATTGAGTTATGTATGTACATGGTGCATCAATTATTAGTATTTGGAGCGGACACTCTGCGCGTTTTCTCCCTTAGTGTCATTGCACGTCTCAGTGCTAATAATTTACCTGTAGCTGGAGCGGATACTTCGCGCGTTTTCTCCCTTAGTATCATTGCACGTCTCAGTGCAGGTGTGTGATAAGATGGCCATGGTACAATTATAGTTAGTAGCTGGAGCAGACACTCTGCCCGTATTTCCTTAGTGTCATTGCACGACTCAGTGCTAAGCTGTATGATGTTGAGTGCGCTTTGGATGGGTATTATGCGCGTTTTCTCCTTAATATCCGCACCATATCCAAAGTAGGTACTGCAAAAGAGTTGTAGGCAGTGCCGGGACCGAAATATTTAAGCGCTAGTTGAACTAGTTGATAATGAGATGTGATTAGATAAAATGTTAAATGTTGGGATGATAATTATTATAATAATTTAGCACAAAGATTGTGTTGGATCAAAGAGTGCTCAGAGTGGTTTTTTTTGTATTCCAGGTAACCGTTCAAGGGCCATCCTCAGCTCGATACGCCTACCCACCCAAACGCAAAAACCTATTTATTAATTTCGTCATTAATATATTTTTTTTTACTTTTATTAGCATATGTTTTAATTAATTAGTTCATTTTAATCTACTTTATATTAAGTTTAAATAGAAGTTTTGCAAATTTCCGAATTTATTTTATTGTTTTGATTGCTCGACATCCTGATTGAACTTTGAGTCTTACATTTACCAACGTAGAATCTAAATCGAAAAAAACTGTTTCTAAGCCAACAACATTATTAAAAATTTGGTGTTCATCGATAAACAAAAAGCTGCGAGCGCATGAAGTTTCCCTTTAGAGAGGACAGCCAAAGTAGCTGCTGCTGAAACGGAGAAATTGACCACATTTATAAAAACCCGTAGTGGAGCGATGATGCGCAGTGATTGAATTTCAAAGAAAAGAAGAAGTGGTGGTGCAACTAAAATACCGTTGGATAATTGTAGCGGTTCATAAAAAAGTCCTAAATATGAAAATCTTGGTTGAAAAAAATAAAAGATAAGCTTAATTACACTGGAGGAGGAGGCAGATACAATAGAAAAGTATTTGTTACAAAATTTGTTTTAAATATAAGAAATGCCACAATAAAAGAAAATTATTGATGGAAGGTAACGATATTGTTGCTTGGCGTTCTCATTACTTACGCAATATAGAGAAAATGATGCGTTAGACGAAAACAAAAAGCCAATAACGTATTTAGGTTAAACATATACACATCCTTCATATGGTGTTACTCATTGTTGGCAATCCGAAGAGGCTGGTGTTTATCATACGTACAGAGCAGGTCAGAAGCACGTTATTGTATATGCAGGTGGATCATACAGATAAGTTAACAACGATCTTTCTATCTTTAAATCTAAAACTAAGTCCCTATCACGACGACTTGAACCATACCAGATTTATGCAGTAGATGGTTGATTTCAAATTTGTCTACTAGGGGCAATATTATCATGAATAATATACCTTACTGCGCTGTACAAATTAATAAACCTCCAACAATAATGGGGTAACAACAACAAATGAAGTGCACAACGCAGAATTAATAATGTAAACACCTTCAAAAAGAGTGTGGCAGTGATTAAACTGATTGATTTTTTTATTGTGGTTTACGATGTAAATAAGTAATTTTTAGAATTACTTTTAAAAATATATATGTAAATAATTATTTTTATTTACTTTGTAACGCCTTCCCTAATCTTTTAGAAAAGTAAATGTGTAATTACAATTAATAATACTCAAGTCATAGTGTTTTTTTTTCTAAAATAACCTCAAACTTCAACAAGGTCTAATAATTATTTACACGAGTTACCTATGAATGATTTGATAGAAGAATCCCAAATATGAAAATTTTAGTTGAACGAATTAAAGAAAAGATTAATTAGACAAAGAGACCAGATACACTAGGAAAGTATTTACTAATCCGAACAAGCTGGTGTTCACCATACGGACAGAGCAGGTCAGAGATACAATATTGTGCGTGCAGGTGGATCATACAGATACGTTACCAATGGCCTTTTCATCTTTAAATCTATAACTAAGTCCGGCGACTCACACGCCGATTTAGACCATACCAGCTTTATGCAGTGGATGGAAAAACAATTGGTGTCAAATTTGCCTCCTAAGAGCATTGTTGTCATGGGCAATGCACCTTACCACAGTGTACAAGTTAATAAACCTGGAACAATAATAGAGTAGCAACAAATGAAATAAGTAAAGGAGATCTAATATGAACTCAAAAAACAGTGTGACAGTGATTAAACTGATTGATTTTTTTTATAAATGAGTTCTACGATTACTTTTAAAAATATTTCATTTATTTTGTAATGCCATACTTAATTTTTTAGAAAGTAAATGTAATGTAATTACGACTAATAATATTAAAGTCATAAAGTGTTTTTCTGAAATAACCTCACACTTCAACAAGGTCATCGACACTTGCAACCTATGAGTAATTTAGAGTTCTCACCAAAATACTTTTTAATTTGAGTGTACCTTTAGAATTAAAGTGACACCAGTCACGCCTCCCCACAAATTATGCTTACGCAGGTCAACTGTATCTGAAATTAAGAATCTTTCAGTTATTATCCCATATTAATTCAATTCGTAAACAGAAAAGTGATAAAATACTGCATTGAATGACTTAATATATTACTAATAGAATACACTCATATCAAAAGCAGCGTTTCTAAACCACACGTTCAAAATATCTGTTAAAATGGTTCCTGTTTATCTATACTCAACTGCAAAAATAACGTGATGGTTCCTATTGATGACAAATTAAAATACAAGATTGAAGGTTAAATCTAATACTCCAAATGCACAAAAATACAAACTTAGTCCATATCAAAACCGAAATCCGACAGCATGACACTATATCGGCCAAAATTTTCATGATGATGCTGAAAGGGCATTTAAAAATCTAAACTTGTCAAACAACAGAGTCAACATAAATTAACGATATAATTCTACTTTAAATTAACATAGAAGAAAATCCCAACAAAATAGAGCATGTGTCTAGCAGCATTTGATTCAAAACGAATCTAAATAATAAAAAGATAATGTGCCCACCAGAAACAATAATAACAGTAAATCATACAAGGATAGAAAAGGTAGAACAATACATATAACTGAGGGTGCACTAGAAATGGAAAAAGAAAGACGGCTAAACTCTGGTCCGCCCTCAGAAACTGAAAAATATTCTAAGAAATATTCAAATACCATATGTAAAGACCCGAATGTTTAATCAAGAAAAACATAAGCTGAAGAAGAAAAAGCAATCAAGTAAGTGTGTGGTAATTTACACATTTCGTTTTTGATTGTACGTCTCCTTCTCAATACAATGTCTTAAAACAACAACAAAATTAAAATTATATTTCAATTTGAACCTATTCAAGAAGTCAAAAATAAATATGATTATAAAGTACATTTGAATTTCTGTGTAAAAAAAAATTAATTCTATATTTCAGGTATTTTTGCTTTAAGTCTGAATAACAGGGTAGTCGTTTAGTAATAGACATGCATTTAAAGAATTTGCAGTTTATAACAATTATATTACACTATAATTTTATAATTGAATGATCGCGATCATAGGATTACGATTATTTTCCACCATCGCGATCATATTTAAGACAATTGTCCTGACTAAAGCCACTACTATACCACAACTGTGCTAATTTCTTTAGACATTATGAAGAAATCTGTCCAAATAATTTCATCTGAGAATATTGATATAAAATGAGCGTAAAATGATGCCTGGTGTTTAATGAATGAGTTACCTTTTTCAGTAGGGAGTAACTCGAGCGATCTATCTTACGTAGATATACTTATTTTTCTGATTTGTTTCTTTATTATTATGTAACAATTATATTTTTGTTGTATTCTATGTTCTTTTGAAATTCATCTTTCACATGTGAAATTTCACGAAATTTATTATCCTTATCGATAATTTTATCCACTCTTAGCAGCACAGAAAATCTTTTCTCTTGAAAAAGGTAGTAAAAGGCAGACGTATAAGACACGAGGGCCTTATTTTATTTTAAAAATGCCAATAATAAAAGTAAGTGGCATTTGTAAATGGATTAGTTAAAATTCTGACCAACAAAATTTCATTAAATGAATAGTTCGAGATTATAATACATAGTTACATTTTGTAATTATGTTCTTTATCATTATAACTTGGTTGTGTTCTTTGCTCAATTAAGTCTAAATTTTCTTAAGGCTTACAAATGTTTGATACGTGGAGAAGTACAAGCACATTTAATGTTTTTTAAAAAATTACAAAAAACGCACTTTTATATATTCATTCACAATAAACTTTTAAACAAGTGTTCAAAGTTATTCTTGATACTTATCGTGTTACGTCTTATATCGTTTTGTAGTATGTAGCACTAATACAAATATGAAAGCAACGAAGAAGATGCTTTTAGTAGACAAAAAGATTTAGCAAAATCAAGTCAATTTGTATTTAGGGTCATTAATACCAATACCATTATTCAGAAGACGAAAAGAAATGCATAGCGAATTACAAGACCCTCAAACAAGATGAAAGTAGATGATATCATTAAAATGTTCACTCGTTTAATAAAAAATCTTAGTGTAACATTTTTAAAATATATCGCTGATGGTGATTTATATGGTGGTATTGTAAATGCAGCTCTGTACCTATCAAGATACTAATGCAGCAAAAAAAGAATGTATAGGAGACGTACATAAACCAATGAGATCTCTCCCACTTACGTTAAAATAAATTCACTGCCAAAGTAATAATTAAATTAGCAGTAACTATATTATGGTTCAATTATGGTCTAGGTAATCGTCGTAAGTGAAACTACGTATGTACGTAAACGATATGAAAGAAGCTAAGTATGTGAGCTACATTTTATCAATACAGTTCTATTAACAAAAATGTAGCTTTTTGTAAATGGGTCTTAAATAAACGTTATTTGATTCAAATTTCATTGTCTATAATAATTCTTATTTTTTCAGCCATATCTAATAGTAATACTGGAGAAATGAGGAAAAAAGATATGCACACTATGTTAAGAAGAGACGGAAGACCTTAAACACATGAGGAATAAATGTAGGGAGCTAAGAGAAGAGGTAAGAAAAATAGAGGAAATCTTAGGAGAAAACGGAAAAGAAGCGGAGTGAGTCGAAAAACTGTGGAGAAGGAGGAAACAGTTAAGAGGAGAGGAGTAAATTTTTAAAAAGTTTATAGAAGATCGCCGATTGAGTTACCTTTGACATCAACAGTGAAGTAACAGCAAGTCTAAGATTGATGTCTGTTAGCCTCCAAGAACAGCCGATTTTAACATTTCATTATCTCGTAAAAAAGCATTATGTTTATCGACCAATACATATATGAATACGGGTTAAATCATACGCCAAAACAATATAATAGTTTCAGCTAAAAAAATTTGAGTCAATTAATTTCTGCTTAGAAAATAGTAGATTCTTGATAGTACCTATGCGTATTGAAATTTCGTTGAACAGAATTAGATTGAAGATTGAAAAATGCGAACGTAACTGTTGTCATTACCCACTACGCGACTACGATAAAGTAAAACCTGATGTTATTTTACCGCTTCTCTAAATATACTGTAAATTTTGAGACATCCTGTATCGTTGAGAAACATTACACAATATTTAGCAAACAATGGTATGCAAAATAAATGTTACTTACATGTTGAGTCGTTTATTTAATTTCAAATTTTAACTCCTAAGAACACACACGGCACAAGACCCTTAGAAACAAAATTTTTTACGTTGGGTTTTCCGTAAAGGAAATATCTCATACTTTTATAAATAGATAAACTAACAAGAACTGGCGCTAAAAATATCGCAAAACTAAATGTGTAGGTATTTTGGTGTTAGAAAGTAAACTTATTAATTAATAACAAGTAAAACTTGATTAGAAGTTATATTAGTTGGAACAAAACCAAACACCTTTCAAGGAAGTGTTTACATAGCACGTAATATTGTTGTTTAAAAATAACATTGACCTACAAAAGCGCATCTGTTATTATTAGTTGTGTGTAATTAAATTAAGGCTTATGCAAAAAAATTGGTAGCATTTAATTTAAATTGAAAAGCAAGATTATTTAATTGAATGCCCGGAGTGTAATAATCAGCACGCCTCTGCATTACACGGCGCTACTTGTATATGGAAGGCCGTGTATACTAGATTATAAATAAAGGCAACGTCAGAACTATTGATTAGCTCAAAAAATAAATGATTCTAAAATCTAGACAGCCGTGAACTAATTTGCGGAAAAATACTTTGCGTTTATACAATTTAATTAATGTGAAGAATTGTCATAAATGCGAATAAAAGCACCTTAAAAAGTTAAATCAATTTCTTTAACACTTCGCGCGTTGCACCCCTAAAATTATAGCTACCAATTCTGCTGTAATCAAACAAAATACTAAAAACAATTGATTACAAACATGAAATAATTTCTAAAAACAGATGCCAAGTAAATCGGTAATTTCTTGAGTTTACACGTGACGAAGTTAAGTTTAATTGTTGATATTAAATTTATAAATAAAGCAATGATTGTTTCATACCTTATCAGATGATTACAATTTGTCATTTCTGGAAAAAAACACATTTATTTTAAGAGATTGGTAACTTGAATACACGCCCAACTTCGTTATAAGGTTCTACTAAAGAAGAGACCTCTAGCGAGTGTGAGACCAATTTAATCGCAGAGGCGTGCAAAACTTATTTAATAAACGAAATGATTTCGGTAACTAACACTTAATAAGGCAATCTTAGATTTAAATATTTTTTTCAAGGATTGTCTTTTAAGAAAAATTCAATTTTTTTCTTTACATTTAAATTTCGTTAAATATTTTGGATGTAATCATGATTCTAATATAACCGCGTGAATACTTGATTTAATTACGTAATTGCTTCACCTTATACAAGTAAAAGCAAATGTTTTATGCCCTGTTTCTGTCTTCCCACGCCGGTTTGATGATTATGAAGTTTTGTGATGGTAGGTTGAATTGGTACGATTAATGGTAAACTTCGCCTACTGTATAAAATATTTCTAACTGTGCACGCGTTTAGTTGCAGCAAACATGTTTAAGTATTTACAAATACTTATATTAAAATCAATAAAATGTTTTTTTTTAATTTAAGCTTTTTTTTGATATCCAATCACACGTGTATATAATTGTATTGTGACAACTTTGTTTACCGCTTTATATTTCGTTAACATCTGTGTCTTACCGTGTGCGAGAATGTTTACAAATAAATTTAGTGAAAACTTGTATTCAAATGAACTAAGAAATAATTTAACAAAATAACCTTTTAAGTATTGATTTTATCAACGTTTTTTAAACGTTTAGTTTTCGTCAAAATAGTTTGTGACACTATAATAAAAGCATAATCAAGAAATAAATATTTATTAATTATTAGTTATGATCCTAATATTTGTGTAAATAAACAGTTTTGGTGTAAAGAGCAAACATAACTGCTGTCGAATAAAGTAAAAAAAAAAGTTATGTAGCAGGTTCTGGAGCTAAAGATAACTCAGAAACATATGGTAATTTTTAAATTTTTGTTATGGTTGTTAAGAAATATCTTGAGAAGTGCTTTGATTGACCTCAGTCAGTAATTATCACGTAAGAAACTTTTTATATAAATATGTTGTGCCAAAAGATTACTGTAAATAGCGGTAAATTCGGAAATCCATTGCAAACTTGGTTTTAAACAAGAATAATTCAAAATAGTTTTGAATAAAACAGCGGACTAAAACCACAACGTAAAAGATATTGGGGGTAAAGCAATGTCAATGCAATTGCCACCAGAGTGAACTGCTAGACGGCTGTTTTACCGTATTGGGGCTCATCAGCATTTGCACAATTGCATTGACATTGCTTTATCTTTAATGCCTTTTACGTTGTGGTTTTAGCTCGCAGTTTTATTTAAAACTGTTTTGAGTTACGTGGGTTTAAAATCAACTTTACAACGTTCTAGACATTTATGCGTATTTACAGTTATTGTTAATACGCAGCAACTCATATTATGAGATTTTTGTTAATGATAAAAAAGATGCTTAAATGTACAAAAGTACTACCTAACATTCAGTCAGAAGTAGTTGAGTTGTGCTACAATAAGAGAAAAAGTTTTTTCGATACTTTTTATTAATACTATACGCGTTTTTTCTGTATAGTATTTTTGATGTAACGTAAAAAGTTACTAATGAAAAGCAAGTCCACAAATAGTTTAGGCTGTGCAACAGAAGGGAACGTATTTGCATTGCATTAAATTTATTTATAGCTCTAAAACATAAAAAAAACATGTCAACTAAATAAGAAACAAAAGTTCTAGTGCTTTTAGATACTATGATTTTTTACACAAGCTTTGTGTTTGTGCTGTCTTTATCTTTAAATGCTCAAAGTCGTAACAAAAAGCTCTGAAAGAGCGTAACGGAAATCACTGTTTTATGACGTGTAAAAGAAGTTAGCAAAAATAACAGCCATATGCAAATTCACAATTGACGAGTCGTTACAGAATCGATCGATATAGAACTGATGTCAAGAATTGTACCACCTTCAATTTTTCAATTGTGATTGCTCAATCAACAAGGAAACATTTCTGAAATGTTTTTTTTTAAGTTTTACAAAAGATATATTTACATTTATAAAAACATTGCGAAAACGTCTTAATAGCCAGAACTACGTTGCAAAGTCAATACTAGAAAAACATTCTAAAAATGTTTAAAAAATATTATTTATAATATTATTTATATATATTTATAATATTTTACAAATGTTACATTAATGTATAAAAATGTATAATCAACGCTTTTTTTTAATATTGTAATATGCTTAAGGGCAGTTCTACAATCATAGTATAAATGTGTAAGTTTAGTTATATTTTAATTTTAAAATACTGACTGTTAGTTTTATTTATACTAACCAATAACACAGCCAATAACGACAGCATTTTACAATCAAACTAAGTATAACTTAACTCACATTTATACCATTATTATAGAACCAGCCCTAAAATGCTTACAAAATATAGATAATACAATCTTTGTGTACTCAAAATACTTCAATTTCATACGGCTGCAAACGCATTTAGTGCCTACAACAAAAATTAACACATTGACATAAAAGTAAAACAAACATTATTTATGTAATTACTTTATATTAATTGAAATAATCCTCACAAAAGTTTCCAATTAATCAAAAGTTTTTCTATTGTATGTATAGGATCTTTCGGAGTGGAGGAACGGCAACAATAAAACTAACCTTTATCTGTTAAGGCCTTAACAATAAAGGTTGTTTTTATTCTTGCCGTTCCTTCACACCGAACGATCCTATCCATAAAATAAGACTAATAATGCATGTACCTCTTTGTGTAAAAACGAAAACCAGAACAACTAACAATCCAATATTTTGAAACTTTGTACACACAAAATAATGCTACATTAATATCAGAAAAAAATACATACCAAGATTAATTTGTTATTGTGCACGTTCAAATCTCCCATTTGGCTAACATCATACCAATTTGATAACCTTAAAGCATCACAAAGAATGGAAATCATGAAGTACATAGAATAAACGATTTAGTGTACCACTGCTGTAACAAATAATATTTCACTTTAGCCAAATTTCTTGCAACGAAAAACGTACCATCATAATAAATGCTGACATATACTAAAAGTATCTATTTGAGTTTCGTTAGAACGCAAATTAGAAAACCATTAAATTGATACACTAAAATACATTACACAGCATAGCGAGTAATACCTACCATGGAAATTGTTGATTAGTTAAGCTTAAAATATAATGAAATTATAATATACATCTTTTCACGCAGATACTGGTACTTTTGCTGGTACTTTGCCCAAACGCGGTTATTAAGTACTTAATTCAAATTTGCAAAAGAGTTCTTAGAAAAACGAAAAGGTTTATTATGTATTTATTAATAATATGTAACAAAATTTTATATAGTTGTGTTTTTGTTACAATATATTAAAAAATAAGTGTATAGGTGAAAGCAAACAAAAGTATAGTTTCTAATAAACTAAAAACGTTTTTTATGTTTATAAAAACTGTTTTAGAAAACATTTTTAAAATATTTCAATATCAATGGTTAAATGAAATATTTTTAAAACGCAACAAAAATATTTTTTAGAATTTTTTTTTATTTAGATTATTTTAAAACGTAACGTTTTTAAAACATGAAAAAAACGTTTCCTTGCTGATAGGGTGGTTAGACGTTTTACCGGTTTATAACTTATTTTATTTCATATATTTTCAGGAGTTTTTGTTTATTTTGTCGCATTATAACTTGTTTGGTTAATATATGTACACAAATAAAGTCACCTCCCATGAATTCTTATAGAAATTACATGTTGGTTAATTTGAATTGAGCACAAAATCGACGCTTTTAAGCCGGATGCACTAATCAAATATTTAAACTGTATGTTATGCAGTTGCGTTCAGTCCATTTTGTTTCTAACATATGTTTTGTGAGGTTATGTGTTAGTTCTGCTTTTGATTCAATTTGTTTCATTACCATTGTCACACTTGACAACAAAAGTTTGTCAAATTTGATGTACTTATTGTTGCTTATAAATTTGGTTTTACAGTAAAACGCCAAATTAATTTGTGTGAGGTGGTTAACTTTATCTGTTTACTATTTCAACTATAGACTTACAATTTGTTTTGTAGCAAATTTCATTTAGTACAAAAAAGAATTCTTAGCAAAAGTTATGATTTCTCATTAAGTTATCTACAAATGTGAGCATTTGTTTTTTACTTGGCGCGAATACGTATTTATAGGAATAATAACCCTACGTTGACCATTTAATTCTATTTTTTTATTTAAAGTAACGCTTTATAGGATTCTGAAATATCTATAATAGATACGTGCTTGGATATATACTACATACATATAAAATAATATCAAGTTTTGTTATTCAACTTCTAATTTGACTTATCTCTGCTAACTTCTTGACGTAACATTTTTTATATTTTAAAAAATATCAGAAATAAATTTATGATACAAATTAACACAAAAGTAACTTTCTTTGATTAATTCTAAACTTAATCTAATACAGAGAGACACTTTACGCAATTTAAAGTGTATATTTGACAAATGTAGTATTTATTTCTTAACTCCAGAATATGTTGTTCTTGTTACAAGATCTTTAAATTATCGAAAATGAAAAACTTTAGTACTGTGCTTTCAATTTTTCTATCCTAATTAAAACTTTTCCACTGTGAGCAAACAAACCAAAAGCACCAAAACGGAAGAAATGTATCAGTATCAAACATACAATGATAATAAAACAAAACATAGCAAAGCAGAAACATGAATTGATCAGATTTATCAGACTCAGGCCCGGTTGTATAAAGCATTATTAATTTTGACGGTGTAGTTAACTACGTCACAGTATAATGTGATACAGTAATCCCACTCCGTGTCGGTACTTTTGATCTTTGTGGACATACAAGTTGAACACAAAAACGAGTGCGCATAGCCCAGGTGCATGTGTGAGTGCTACATTAGTAATGCCGTAATTTAAAAATTTGAAATTGTTTTAACATAACCTTATAAGTTTTTTTTGGTATAAACGCGATTCAACTTTTGCGTTTACTAGGTTAAGTTACGCTCGTTTTACTATTGCCCATAGCTTACGCCTAGAAATATTTTTGTCCACAAAAAACGTATGTAACCGTCGTTTGATTTTCGTACCACTGACTTTTGTTCTGACCCTCGTATTTACGATCATTGTTATTTGAAGTTTACTTTTAAATCATTTATCAAGTTTTTTTTATCAAATTTGCTAGTTGATTGACGAATTTTAAATTATATTTATTTCAAATTTTAAATAATGGTTGTTTTTAATTGATTTATTGGCTTGCGTGGTATTCTGGAAGTTCATTAACGTATTGCAGATTATTGATATTTTAAATACGTTTGAGTTTTAATTTTCTTAGAAACTATACATTCTATTAGGGCATTTGTTTTGGTCAGCTGCTAAAGGAAAAGCTTTAGTTATTTTTTCTTTCTTTCATACTTAATTAGTTTCAAGACCTAATCGGTAGTAGTTTATTGGTTATTTTCGTTGAGTTTACTTCATTGCCTAGGAACATTTTGGTACTTAATTCTCTTGTACGTGCTTTTGATTGCGTCATGTTTACTAGCCGTATCCTTGTTGGATTCATTGTAATACTATTATATTTTTTCCAACAAATGTCTGTTGTTAAGTGGCACAACTGATATATACGTGTATCGATAGTGAGAGAAGGGTCACTTTTTTTAACAATCTTCAGGATGTAATGGTACGGTAACAAGAAAACGGTAGCGGTTTGAAAAAGAAAACAAAAAAAATGCAAGAAATGAGAACTTAAGTTTCGGGAGTTTTTCATTCATTAATTACGAGTACGAGTAATAAATTGAAGAATCAGAATAAGAGCTACAAGATTATTTTGTGGTAACAATTGAATTATTTTATTATTTTGTTTCTCATTTTTAACTGCGGAATATAAATTTTTTTTTCATTTTATTGTGTATGTTATTTTACTTATAAAACATTTTTTAAGGAATTATTAAGTTTAGTTTTTCTATTGTTGTTTATAATATTATGTATTAATGCTTTTTTAATAAATTCTTGTATCTGATTTTGTAATTTATGAACAATGAAAATAGGGCTGGAACTATTATGGATGTCCAACTCTGTGTCAAAGTAACGTACTATGGACGTCCATAGTATTTACTTTAGATCTTTTGTGGACGTCCGAAAAACGTTCAGATGTCCATGAAAAGACATTCACTGGAAGTCCATAGGACATTTTTGTGCTATTCGATATGTAAATAAAAAGTGCATTTTCTGGTAAATTAAAAAATATGGCGTTTTATTTAAGTTAATCAAGTTATGTCACCTTAAATTTCTTAATTGATAAGTTTAAGATTTTGGACACCTTGTATAAGATGTAAAGTTTATTATTATTGAGGTATACAATATGATTTATTTTTACATTTTTACGGACACTCTGTACCATATGAAAATAATTAAAAAAATAAACCATATATCTCAAAACTGAAATTTTTTGAAAGTCACGTATTTTGGCTACAATATTCCAAGCCGTATAGCGTGAATAGACTCTTTAACTCTGGATATAATGTAAATAAATAAACAAAAATAAAAGATTATAGACGGGTTGCACAAAGCAAATCAAAAATGTAACAACTGATTATTTCTCAAAACAATTGCTACATAGCCAATGAAACCACGTTTATTCGTGAAGTAACAATTGATTTCAGAAATAATCACTTGCTACATTTTTGATTTGCTTTGTGCAACCCGCCTTAAGGCTGGGGAATTTCCTTGTTACGAAGAATTAAATAGATAGATGGCGCAGCACGTACAATTTTCTAAAAGGTATTTTATACTCAAACCTTCAACGTAATTTCAACTATCTAACAATACGAAGTGTTACGGGTAATTTGCGACAAAAGCCGACGGTCATGAATTTATTATTCAAAAAAATTTTCAGAAGTGCATAGCAGGGGGTGGATTATCTGTGGCAGGTATATTTTCCAAGAAGATTCATCACGTTCGTTTTCGTTTTACAAATGGGCATTAAAAACTTATAATATCAATCAATTATTGAAGATCCAAAATAATGTCATTATATTTTTAACAGAAAACAAGCAAATACATTTTGTTAAAAACATATTTTAAAATGCAATAACTTAATTCCACCGTATCCGACTTCAAATTCATTGTGACGTAAACCAATAAAATCGTTACTAAATAAAGGTTGATTTGTCAGTTTTTGGCTTTCGTTTTCCACAATTGGTAAAATGTTAGTTACACCAAACAGATAAATAGCAAAATGATCTTTAAATTTTCATTATTTGCATAATTATTTATATAGAAATAAATAAACGGGCATATTTTTTGTATATGCTAAATAATAATAATTTTGTAAAGGAAAGTTGTTTTGTAATCTAAAGCCAATACTAAAGTGTAAGTTGTCGGACAATCTTACCATACTAAATTATTTTTGTTAATATTGAATTTCATTATTTTGATCATAAAGGTGAATAAAATAAATCAAAACACTTCATAAAAAGCTGTTAGTAACATTTTGTTCACTCAATACAGTGAATAAAATGTTTGTAGTCAAATTATGTAATCAATAATTTTTTTTTAAATTCTGCAAAATTGGAAAAAATTTTGTAAGATACACGTGAATAAATACAATTTTATCAACTCAAAAACATTATCGCACAAACCATCTTTTCTTGGATAATTTTATTTATTCAGTTATACTATAAATAGCTATTAGTGTTTTCACTAAGGCCTGAAAATTTATGACATAAATATAAATATATATTTTTTTTAAATTTTATTTTGTAATTAGCAACCATGTTTTAGAATTAACTATTAATCATATTTTAAACGGTTTATAGAGATTAGGTCATATTTCATTGTTTATATAAGCAAGGACTTGCTGTATTCAATAGGGTTCAATACTACTTGCTTCTAAGAATAATTTCTGCAGGTATGTACCATCTGTATTACCAGCAGGTAGGTAATGCATATAACTAAAGAATAATAGGATTAGCAAAACCAGTCGGCAGTAGGTACAGGAAAAAATTCAGTTATCGTAAATTACTCTACCTCTGCGGTGGTGTGGAAACGAGTTTTATTTACGATATTTCATACGTAAAACTGAAATCTCAAAAACTACATAAACGTTTGTTTTATTGTATAGAACACTAAATAAATGTTGCAATAAAAAAATTTTTAAAATCTATATTTTTCTTATTTTTATATATTATCTATCAAAGTTACTTATAAAGTCGGTTTCCACAAGATGCAAAACAGATCTTTTTGCAATATTTTGCCGGCATAATAAATACAATAAATACTTTTTTAGTTTACTCACAGATAATCCACCCCCCTTATATACTGTTCGAATCTGTAACGAAAGCTATTGTCTTTACTGTTCGCAGGTGTTAGAGTTGTTACGGTATTTTTAAATAGTAACATAAATACCCTTGTGATTCATGCTTGATAATTTGACATTGTTTTCAAGAAAGTCTATTCCTTTTTAGCAAATGTTTGACCACGCCGGCAAAAAATAATAAACCCTAAACGGGTTTATGTGGCAAATGCAAACAAGATATACCTACTTAAAAAGCAAATTATACAATTTCATGCAGTTTAGATTTTTATAAAAGAACATGCATAATAAAGTAATTTCTAAAAACACAAATTATATATATATAAATGGTAAAATACCAGGTAAAATAGATAAACTTTGCAAGTATCACCTGAAGGCCATATAATTCTATCTTGAAAAACTAGTTTTAGTGTTTGACATGCAACAGATTTTAAATTCTACTACATAATATCGATAATACATATATTTAAAATCACTTTAATCAGATTTTACCATTTTTTATGCTTTCATATAATTAATTTTCAAGGAATTTAAAAACCAGTACGTATATGCAATTATTCTGTAAAACAAATATACAAATAGGTAGTAGCTGGAAACTTGACATAATAAATGTTATAACTAATAAATAATCATAACCAAAATCGTATTTTTATCTAGAATCTCATCAGTGTTTAAATGTGCTTATAATAAATATATATTAATTTTTACAACTTTTTGGCCTTTCACAATTCTCGAACCGGGCGAAAGTTTACGTATCTACACATGAAACCGTTATCCTGTCTGCTCATAAGTTATAAAAGAGAAAAGGGATATTTTAATCTTCAAAACGAACATTGCGGGTTGCGAACAATACAAGTGTTGGAAGCGCTCCCTATACTTATATCTTCAAACTTTTTCTACACAATCTCTTCAGAAAACGGGTTGAAACTTAACTACGTGCCATAATATTATTTTTCATTTATGTAGGACTTCACAATTAAATAGAGAACTTGATTAATTTTGCTCCAGCATTAATTGTAAGTACATCAACTCTTTTAAAACATTTCCAGCTATGACATGATAGGTAGAATAAAGCGTTTAAAAATAATAATAACTCTGTAATTAATAAAATACAATAACCTATAAACATCAATATTTGAATATCATTTTATCAATTATAAGTAATTATATTAAACTAAAAAATGTTTTAGGTGACAGTTTAATGCATTTTTTCTCTGTGTTGAAAAAATGAAAACAAAATATTTGATACTTTTTGAATTGTCTACTAAGTTAGCGGAGTCTAAAATAAGCTCAAAATTCCCCAGCCTTAAGAATGTCTCAATGTGCAGTCAAAATTTGCTGACACTAAAAATAAATTGTTATTCTAAGAACTGCACATTATTTCCAAGTACACTGAAAATACAAAGGAACTCGAGATAACGTATTGGAGATGTTTAAATAAGGTAATGTTCCGTAGATCAGTCAAAATACTTAAATAAATAAACACATCAAAATAAAAGCTCACTTTAACAGCGTATTGTAAAAATGTAGCTAAAAAATTAATGCAACATAAGTTATATTGTTTATGTATAGAAGAGAAGAAAATTCATAAAATAAACCGAAATTGTGATTACTAAAGGTTTGTATTGTCGTTATAGTACTATATACTACTATATTCACTTGTGATTGTGAAGACAATATAAATTTTGTAAATGTATTTATGTAGTTATTATTTCCGCGGCGTTAGCCATAATATGGTTATTGATACTAAACTAAATAAGTACTGACTGAGCGGAACTGGCAGTTGCAAAAATGAATGCTTCAAATCCTAGTCAAGTCAATATTTGAATTATTTTTTGTTGAAGTACATATTATCTACAAAACAATGCAAATTGGTTGTACTATGTATGTATACGTAGGTACTTAAAAGTACGTACACTGTATACATACTTAATACGATAGTACGTACTTGTGCTATAAGAAACATATTTTTTATTTTAGTAAAACAGATCAAAACTGTCTATTATTTTAATTAGACCGGCACCCGGCCGAGGTATCATTAAACCGACCAAGCCGGCAAAAACCATCCCAGTTAGCCACCCTAAATCAAGGATTATCAACTTTAATACCACAAATGAGACACAAGTCTATGTGCACGAACTATAGATGGCGCAACAACCGCCAACAAAGTACAGTCACAGTACAGTTGGCGACACATGATGTCAAATTTTTTATTGGCTGATCCGGCTGATGAGATCACGTAGTAAAATCCGCCATGAAGATGCTCCTTTGTTTACATTGAAGTTTGAATTGGTTTAGATTAAATTGTTCATTATTTTGGAATTTAGGAAGCTATTTATGTTTTCAAGAATGTAAAATTCATGTGTCAACTACAATTAAGTTAAATTGATTAAATGTAAAAGTTGACGGTGATCATCTTGTAGCAATAATATTGATGTTTTTTAAACATACTGTACGGTATTCGAACTGTAGTAATTGTTTACATGTCACTGTTGTATACTAATAACCATGTGATAATTTTCGCGTTGTGGTATAAATAAACCATTTCTATTGTCAGTAAATCGTAGTCGTATAGTTTCAGACAATTATTGTATGTTTAATCTGTTCTAAAAATTAAAGTATATAAATTAAAATTTAGGTTTTATATGCTACAAATAAATATCAGAAACCTTAAATAGTTTATTTTTTCCATTTATTCTATAATTGCTCAAAAAGGGGTTAATTATATTATATTATTTATTTTTATTTTTATATAGATTCACTAAACCTTCCCCTTTATATTTTAATTTTTATATTTTAATTAACGCTACATGTTTCGACATAGTCATCTTCAGGCGTATTCTATAAAATCAAAAAATATAAAATCGAATCTTAATTAAATATAAACTTACATTGGAATAGAAAAATCAAACTTCAAATATTATATAAACTTTTAAAAAATAATAATAATAGAAATCTGAAAAATGAATTAAAAAATGAATTAAAAAATCAAAAAGTTATAAAAATGAATAAACTTACCAACATATATAATCAAATTAAATTAAAAATGGTTAAATATTTGAAGTTTGACAAATTTCAAAAATTTGAACAACACAACATTATCTTAATAATAGAAAATCCTAGGATACAACAAAATAATAAAATAATGGAAATAATCAAACAAAAACTAATTTAGAAAAAGTAAATTATTATTAAAGTTAACAACTTCGTTAAGGGATGATTCACGATCAGAATTGTAATTTTTAATAATTTCTTTTATTTCTAAAAAATTAAGTCTTAAACCTTTATTGCAAATGTGTAGAATTTCAAAATCTTTTTTAGAATTGAATGAATGCTGAGAATTTAGTATATGATTAGCAAATGATGATTTAAATGAAATGTTATTATTTTTAATACAAGATAGATGTTCAGCAATTCTAATTGAAAACTTTCGACCTGTTTGACCTATATAAAATGCGTTGCAATCACCACATTTTAATTTATAAAAATTAAAACTGAAAAAATGTGTAGAGAATACAGTTATATTATTTAGTTTACAATCCTGTTAAACTGAAGTAATTTGGCCTAAAAGATTTTATAATGGAAAAGTTTTCAAATCGGCATTTGAAAAATTCTTACTCGAGCAGTTCTTCTTTAAGGGATGTTTGAATTTAGTAAATAACCATACAAGTATTCTGAGAATACTATTACGTATTATTGTAAATTCTTTTAGAGATGAGATTTTTTTACTTAATTGTTATAATTACAAAATAATATAATAAATAAGTATGTCGTATTTAAATTGTAAATTAATTATAAGAAAAACTAATAAAAACTGCAAAAACATTTGACAGAAAGGCTGAGTTTCTGTATTTATTTTTTTTATGCACGGAAGTAATTAATTCTGCGCTACATATTTATCAAAATGTTAACCTATTTAAGTATAAGCTGAGTGTTTAATTCAAGTTTTTAATGTAATTTAGTTTTTTGATATTTTGTATGATATGGAATATGATATTAAAGGCGCAAACAGACTATCGTCACGTCACGTGAGGTCACGTAGTCACGTTTTCATCGTGAAATTATAGCTTAGAAGCACACTGCTGTTACGTTACATTCGTGGTGCAACTTTTTCTCATTATTATTTAGTTTTGCCTTCTCGTTAAAGATGGATTATGCCAGCTCAAGTTTTTCGGAGTAGGAAGAAGAAGTAGAAGTAATGGCTAGTTTTTTAGCTGTCAAAGACAGAAGCTATTCTAACCGAGTTTGGGTACATAACATCAATAAAAAGAGAGAAAAAGCAGGAGAATTTTATCGATTAGTTTCCGAGCTACGAAAAGATCCCAAACGTTTCCATATGTATTTTCGAATGACCACGGAAGAATTTGATTATTTACATCAGCTTATTGAAAATGACATTAAGAAAATGAATACCCAATTTCGTAGAGCTATAATCAGTGAGGAGAGACTAGCTGTTTGTTTGAGGTAAGTAAAAAATATGCATGTTTTTTGGCTTCTATATGTTTATAATCAAAAATACAAAAAACAATACATAAGCAAAGGTATTAAAACTGAGAAGTAAAATCGTATGATATGCCCTTATTTGTTGCATTGCAAAAAGAAACGCCTGAGAGTTCAAGTAACGTTGGTCTTTCTTGTCCTTTGTTAGAACAGTTGAACGGTGATGTCATGGGTCTTGTGTTGCTTGAGTAGCTTGATGATGATGTCATAGGCGTTGATACTTGTGGCGATGGCGCAGCAGTAGGATAGGATTGTTGTTGAAATAAGCGAGAGAAGTCTTGTAGGTAGTGTGTTACATAAGTCGATTTCTGAGCGTCAACTTCTGCAGCTAATACAGCATTACTCACTTGCAATTTGATTCGTGCCTGAACAAGTTTTGGCAACTGTTTTGTCATTCGTGACATGCTCAGAAAGAACATACCTGTTTCATCCAGAGAGTTATTTATGGCCGATATATTTGTACCCGTGGTTTGGTTTTCATATTTCCTTTTCCTGAGAGCAAATTTTATTTTAAAATTTGAACCATTTGGTGTACAGGTGTATTAAGTGTTTCTTTTCGCTTTGCTTGTGTAGCAGTTTTCATGGTTTGGTAACCATCTTCCTTGCGTCCTGCAATATTGGAAGCTGAATCGACCTCTGTTGCCTGCTGTGCAAATTCGTCCACATCAACCTGTTGTTGTAATTGGCAAGTAGTATCTCATTGTTTTGATTGAAGAGAATTGTCTGCCACGTCAGGCAAGTCTAACAAAGTAGCTTGTGATTCAGTTACGAGAGACTCCTGAGATTCATTTAAGGGGTTATACGCAGTTGTGAGGCTCAAAAAAGACGTCATTTTATGATTTTTTTATAGAAACAGTTTTTATTTATCAATTACAAGTGATGATAATTCAAATAGAGCCTACTTTGAAGAATACAAAAGCGCGTCGATCATGTAAAAATATTAATGTGCACCGCTCCTGCAGATGATGTTCCGAACGACCTCTAAAAAAAGGCGTTTGGCGGTGATCTCCATTTCGGCGGTTTGGATTATCTGAAATCATTAATTATGGTGGATTCTTTTAAGGATAGATTAATGCAGGTATTGAACGAAGGAATAATAAAAATTTTGATTTTTGACGAAATTAGCGTCTATTTGAAAAAAATTTTCGTTTTTGACTGAAATTTTCGCTCTAAATTGTTAAAAAAAAACATTAATAATTTTTTTAAATCTTATTCATTTGTTCACTACCTGAGGAATATATGTAGAAGATTGTGTAAAAATTTGAGACCGATTGGTTGAGCCATTTCTGAGATATCGAGATCACCGACTTTGAAATACCGTTTTGAGAAAAAGGCGTTTAAAGTTTCAGAAGTAGTTTGAACTGAACGCGCAACTTTACAACGTGGCAGAACTCTTTAAACTGCGTAATACTTTCATTTTAGATTAAAATAACTAAATGTGACTCGCCTTCTATGAAAAAAACACAATAGAAAAAAGAACCTCAGGTAACGCGTGCAATGAGTGCAGATGCTACTCCGGTTATTACTCTGCCTGTTTTCTAACATTCTGTCGTGGTCTTACAAATTTAGGTATATCTCCAAAAATATTTATCCGATTGGCTTCAAATTTTCAGAGAATATATTTAAATATATGTACATACAAAATGCAAAATATGCAAAAAATTGTTTTTCTTTGTAAATTCTAACTGCGTATAACCCCTTAAATTACTGTTCGTTCTGTAACAATAAAAAAGATTTAGTCTTGGTAGTAGTATTTAATAAGCGTTGTAATCAATGATATCTTTTTTAAAAATTCCATTTATGGAATGCAGCCCTGAATTAATTATTTCCGATTTTTTTTCACGTTTACTTTACTTTACTGTTTTCTAGAAAGGGAATAAGAAATGCCATTTGGTCCTCATATTTCCAACACGAGCTCTTTTTGGAAGCAATGCCACTTTTTGTTCCTTCACTACGTCTACTTCTTGCGTTGTTGAAACATCTTTGCAGGTTTTCCCAAACTTCTTTAGCTTTATGTCCCAAAAATAAAAAATCTAACCTCAAAATAAATTAAAACAGTTGTAATCTTTTTCTTTCAGGTTTTTGGCGACCGGAAATTCGTTTAGAAGTATTGCGTTTAGTTATAGATTGGGATTTAGTACCGTGCGAGAAATTGTAAAAGATGTTTGTGACGCTATTTGGAAAAGGTTAGGACCTATAGCAATGCTACCTACTACGCAAGAAACATGGAAAAGAACATCAACTAGATTTAAAGAAATGTGGCACTTTCCGAACTGCATCGGAGCGATTGATGGTAAACACATCAATATTCAGTGTCCTATTAACGCTGGATCCAGTTTTTATAACTATAAGAGATGTCACTCAGTTGTTCTTTTAGCAATAGTTGATGCTAATTACAACTTTATTGCAATTAATATCGGTGCTTATGCAGAAACAGCGACGGTGGTATTTTCTGTACGTCAGAGATGGGTAAAAAGTTTCAGAATTCAACTTTTAACGTATCAGGATCGACTCCTCTAATACAAAACGGAAAATCACAGCCATATGTCTTTGTTGGAGACGAGGCATTTTCTCTAAAAACCTATATGCTTCGTCCATATCGCAGAAATGCATTGGGAAAAAATGGCTGCACGTTTCCGATGTTTCCGTGGCCACTTAGAAGTACAACCAGATTTTGTGGACAAAATTGTACTTGCATCATGTTGTCTTCATAACATGTTGTGCTCAGATAAAATGTTCGAGACAGACACTAAACCGCTTAACCTGCCTGATGGAGCGTTATTGAATTTAGATCCTATTAGAAGAAATACAACTCGCCAGGCATTCCAAGTGCGAGAGAATTTTAAGGAGTATTTCAATTCCGATGTGGGTAGTGTAACATGGCAAGTTCATACTGTTCGTAGGGGTAGAATACAAAATTAATATACACGGATTAGAAAAAGCAATGTGTGTATTTTATTTTATTTGTATTGTGTATTTTCCTTCGAGATTTCGCTATTTAAGGGCAAGCATTGTTAAAAAACTATATGTTTTAGGAAAGAAATAAAACAATACTATTCTATAATTACTTGATATTTTGAGCTCCTTTCCAATCTCTTCCCAAGCTGTTTGCGTTTCGATACTCTGGGGATTGCAGGTTGTATAAACACTCATATTCTCAAACCTTTTCTATTAACATTTTGTCCATTTTTCACTATGAACCACGTCAAAGAAACCGTAAACTAATAAAACGTGACCTCACTCTTGTAAAAAAATGTGTAATTTGAGAAATAACATTTCGTGCTGTCACGCTTGACACACGTGACATGAAGTGGGTGGCGTGATGTGACTTCAGTGTGTTTCTGACCAAATAAAATAAACGGCAGGATAGCGTACACACTTTTTGCGGGTAACGTGACATGCTGTGATAGCACGTGACCTCACGTGACGTAACGATAGTCTGTTTGCGTATTAAGTTTTTTCATGGCAGATGAGCAGTAGGTCCTACGTGTCGCCACTGTGTGCTGTTATTATAGTCACTGCACAACAAAGACATGTCTGCTTTATTTGAATTTGCTGACTATGAGTACCGTCATAAATACTCTTATCATTGTTTATTTTATCAAACGCTGCTGAAATTTCTTTTTTCAAGTTATGGTGTATAACGAACTTATAACACATTTAAATAATTTAATTAATTTTGGCGTATAAATGATAGTTTCCTTTTTGATTATGAAGTAAATTTAAAGTGCATCTATTTTTATACGTATTGTTGTTTTCTATCACAACAGAATAAACAACTTGACTAAAATTCAACAATCGAATTCTAATATGGTAAGTGTAAATGAAGTAATTTTACAGAAAATCTTGTTTTTAATTTTACTTGCATTGTATTTAGGTACTAATTTTTACTAATTGTAAGTACAATCGCCTTCAACCTATTCACATTCTAATGGTATGGTGTTTCCCATTAGAAGCTTAAAGCAAATAACCCATTGTAATTTTATTACCTGTATAGCTAAAGAAATAATAGAAATACCAGATTAGCTTTTATTATCAGATTTTAAAATACATGAATTTAATATTTAAAAAGTGTGTTTTCAGAGAATTATCTTATGCAAGCTATTAATTCTGAGAATTTTTATTTATATCAGATATTTATATAGAATATTGCCTCTACTAATACTACTATCATTACTAGTATATTAATAACATATTTGCAGTTACTACGGATAATTAATTAAATCATTTTAATAGTGGACTGATTAAACATACGCTAAATAATCAATTAAATAAAAAATCATATCGTTCCGTTCTTTAGTACAACGACCTTCAGATTCTAAAATGAATTTTATTTACATTTTTCGTGAAATAAGGATTTACTTTATCATTTCAACAAAAGTTTTAAGTAGATTAGTACCTAATCGTTTATCTTATTGGTTAGTTGTTTTATTATAGGAATACGTTTATTTAATACATAAAACGTTATAATTATTATTTCGTATATAAGCCGTTACTTTCCAAACTTTTGTGAACTTGTTCGGCATCGACTTCATTTTTTGCAGATCCTCGGTCACGTTACCAAAGTTCATTTGCAACTTGCGCTACATTATTTAAATTGCTTGCGAGAATGTCAAGGCGATTGTTTGTTTATGTCCTGCTCATAACTACTCACATATTCCCAATGCAGTTTAAGTCAAAAGATTTTTTTGGTCATTCTAAAATCTTAAGAAATTATACCGTTTTTGTTCTTAAACTACTATTTTACTATTCTTTTCTTATGAATTGGCGAACAGAACCTGTAAATAAAGTAACAAACACATTTTTTTGTCACTGAAAATAAAATAAAAGAGAACCATATATGTAGCCAAGTGGTTTACTTAATATACGTAGATAGTTATAATCTATTAGGACATGCTAAGTCTCAAAATAAAGGTAACTATTACACAATCGGACTCAAAAACACAAAACCAATCAAAATAAAATTTTTACATTTTTGTCCTGAGTCTAATGCAATAAAAATCATTAAACTTATCAACTTATTTTGCGATATCATCAAATATTCATTATTTATGAACAACTGGAAAGTAAAATCTTTTGAAAGTGTAACTTTGATCTTACTCATTGTCTAAAGTCTTAAAATATTTCTATAGAATAATTATATCCTGTAATGACAAAGGAAGCGTAAATTCCAGAATATTTAGTTAAAAATAGTACAGTAATTTCTAGTATGTATAAATACATTAGCACAGCCAAAATTTTTTTTTAATAATTAGACCAATATTAAAATGATGATATTAATTATGCATTGTAATTCCGGATGTGCAATTAATATGCCATTAATGATAGTAATATTAGTAGTGACAATATTTAATATAATATATAAAAATTATAGAATTATTAGCTTGCATAAGATATCAATTTTCTAAATATAAATTTTAAGCATTAGATACATTTAAAATTTGAAATAAATACCAATCTGGCATACCGTACTTATTGTTATTTACAGATCAGTAAGCTTAAATTTCTATTATTTTATTACTATGCAGGTAATAAAATTACAATGTTTTATTTGCTTCAAACTTCTAATGAGAAACACTATACTATTGAAATGTGAATAGGTGCGATCTTTTGCGGTCATTTTGGTTGAAGGCGAGTGTACAATATAAAGCTATAAAATCAAAAATAAAGTTTTATGTAAAACGATTTCTTTTCTTTCCGCCTAAACAAAGGTGTGTATAAACAACAGGTAGCAGCAAAAAGCAAGTTTCTATTTCTTTTCTACGGTCGTAATAGATATGTATATCAAAAACTTTATAACTCATATGTTTCAAAACCAAAGTTCTGTAGAATACCGATCAAAGACAATTTAACTCATATAGCACAAAATATTCGAGGGTCATGTTTAGATAATTTGCACAGTAGCTATTCGATATCCCAAAGAATTACAAAAATATCCAAAAATGTGAGGCAAAACACTTTTATCTGTACCTCGCACTGACGTGCAACAATGATTTTATTAAAAAACATATTGATTACTATACCTATAGTCCTAATTACGACAGGTATCTTATGTCCCATACTTCACTGAATAGAAAATTAAAATAATATAGTATACTTATCTCACTTATTTTTTGGAGTTAAAGAAAGATCCCAGATACCATGTAAGCTTACGGCAAATTTGCTTTTAGCTTGCTTTTTTCGTGTCAAGTTTACGATTCTTGCTACAAGTTTACAGCATTATTGGTAATATTAGCATCTTTCACGACATGCTTGAGAAGTTAGAGTTTTTTTTCTCCTCCAATTCGTTCAATCCGGTCTGTTTTCTCCCAGCTATTGAGTGAGCATCGGATACTCGTAGACGACGCGCGTTATTGCTCATGGTAAAACACTTTGTTTGCAGCCCGATTTCAATTCCAAGTTGTCAGCTGAATGGGAATGCCTTCTTATTGCCAAGTCGTAATATACAATTACATCTTTTATTAGCTTGTCCGTCAATTTTCCGGCATATTTTCTTATTTTACTGATTTTTGAAGCGGTCTGTATACCTGCGCTCCAAAAGCGTCAAATCCGGCCCGTGTAATTCGAATAACATTTAAAAAAATGTTTTAAAGGTATATTCTAAGACCTTAAAGGATAACAAAAATTAAAAAAAAAATTGTGATTTTCGATCAATTACCGAAAAACCCTCTAAAGTTTTAACTTTACATGTGCAATTACCTAGAAGTAATTATCATAACTATTAAGTAACTATGTACCAACTTTTCTTGAAATATATCTTATTTTATCTTAAAACTTTGTTTCTAGTTCTCTATACCAGTGGCGGCTTCTCTATTAGGTCATTCGGACAATGACCCTCCAAAATAAATTAGAAAATTATTTTATTTACTTTAAAATTACAAGAACCCGCGTTTAAATCAAATTATCAGCGTTTGAATTTCAATTTTCATTGTAAGCGCAACAGATGCGAAAACTTACGAATTTACCCGAGGCTGTTGTGTTTTATAGTCCCTGTGTATTATATTGTATTATATAATGCAGCCGAATCGTAAATGATACTTATTGTAGTCAAGAGTGCAACACGCATAATACAATCTTATGCGAATTAGAAAAAGACAACTAAATGGTTTCTGCGGTTGTCAGCCGGGTCCCATTTCGCGTACTCAATGCAATGCTTACGTCATTTATTATTATCTCCGCAATACGTGTTTGTAAAACAAAAATGCTGGAATGCACATTTTTTATCTCATACGACAAACTTTGCACTCGATTTTTTAGTTGTTTGATAACATTCGTTTATAACCAATGTCAATGACTTTCACAAGTTAAAAGAAAATTAATTATGTTTAAGTACATATTACCGTTTTTGTTTGATAAAAAAATTAATCGCTAATAATAGTTTAAATTTTGAAAGACTTTTAGAATTTAACACCAATGGTTGTCCTCGGCCTTTACTTCCAATTCGATAAACAAGTAAACATAAAAATAAAGAAGTACACCGTAATTTTAAAGAATCTATGTACGATTTATCAGAATAGATTTGTGTATGTAAAGAAACATGGAAAAATTTTTAATTGAAAACATTGTAAATTTTAATGAACTTGTTATCGATCATTTTGCTGATTCTAAAGATGGACGAATAATAGATCTTAAATATAAATAGCTTTAATCCAAAAAAGTTTTTTATTTTCTTTTTGTTATAATTGCGTTTTTTTGAATATTTCAAAATGACCCCCTGGTATGATTGACCACCAGCCGCCACTGCTCTATACTATTCTTGCTACATAAGTTGTACAGCTGTTTTCAAAATCCCAATATTTTATTTTATCGGTATTACAGGGATCACTTATTATGCGCATGCTAGTCAATAAGAATAAATAAAATAACAATTATTAAATATTTTTGGCATTGTAAATTCGTAAACGTGAGATTATAGTTTTAACAAGTTAGCACACGTTACTTGCAATTAGTAAAAATTAGTACCTAATACAATGCAAGTAAAATCAAAAACACAATCTTCTCTAAAGTTACTTCATTTTTACTATGGTATTAGAATTAGAATGTCGAATTTCAGTGAAGTTGCTTATTGTGTTGTGATAGATAACAAAAATAAATATTAAAAATAGATAAACTTTGAATTTACTTTATAATCAAAAAGAAAACTATCATTGACACGCTAAAATTAATTAAATGTGGCATAAATTAGTTATATAACAACTTCAAAAAAGGATTTTCTGTTGCACTACAGACTATGTTTGTTAAAATAAAGAATAATAAGAGTAATTAGCAGCAATGACGCTACCTGGACGTTACTCATAGTCAGCAAATTTAAGTAACTGTACAACAATAAACATAATAAACATACATGTGTTTTTGTATAAGTAAAAGACTAAATTATAATAAAAACTTGAATTAAACACCCAGCTTCTATTTAAATAGGTTAATATTTTGATAAATATGTAGCACAGAATCAATCACTTCCATACATAAACAAAAATAAATATAGAAATTCAGTATTCCTGTCAAATGTTCTTACACTTTTTACTAATTTTTCTTACAATTAATTTGCAATTTAAATACGGTATACGTATTTATTATATTATTTTGTAATTATATCTAACAATTAACTAAAAAAATCTCATCTCTAAAAGAATTTCTTCTGAATAAGAATAAGTTTGCTGTCTGCACATTTTTGTTTGTAAATTTCGTAATCAATAAAAGCTAAGACATTTGCTATAACCAGGGCTGGGAAGTATTTCAAGTACCTACATGCATTTTATATACGAATTTCAAATAAATATTTAACATGTTATTTGTATTTTATACTTTAAATATTCTTATTTGGAAAAGGTATTTTGTATTTCGTACTTCAAATATATAAATATTCTGTAGCACTGCCGCCTGTACTTTTCTTTCGTTGTTTCTAGTGTTTTTTCATTACGATTGGTTTAATGGTAGCAATCTGGATCTTATACTTGCAATGAGAAAAGTATGTACCTATTTCAAATATTTTGGTAATTTAAATACAATGTGATGAGAGTATTTTGTATGTTGTAGTTCAAATACTATATGATGTGATCAGTCATTTGTATTTTATATTTCAGATTCACTTTAACGTAGTAATTTGTATTTTTTACTTCAAATACTTTGTCAGTATTTTGCCTAGCCTTAGCTACAAGATAGCGTTTTTATTCCTACAGTGAATTATAATATTAAAATCGTGAAAAAGAATTATCTAATTTAACGAATTTAACTTAATTATAATTGACATAAGAAGTTTACATTCTGGAAAACATAAATAACCCACTTTTAAATTGTATTTGCAACTTAATCAAAAGTAACTAAACCTAACAATCTAAAACACATTAGCATTACAATAACAGGTAAAATATTTTCTGAATAGTTACATGGTAATTTACTAAATTTAACCACCTGATAGAAAAGTTCATAAGTATTTTAAATTCCAAAATAATTCACAACTTAAGCTAAACGTAAACAAACACACAACTAGCCTTTTTATGGCGGATTTTACCACGTAATTTCATCAATTAGTAAAAAAGTTTATCATGTGTCGCAGCTGTTATTATAGTCACTGCACTTTGTTGTACAGTATCTATAATAACAGTGGGGACACGTATGACTTAGCACCGCCCAATCCGTCATAAAGAGTCTAATTTCAAAATCAAAATCATATACGGGATCAAAGATTCAACAAATAAATGTGTTTTTGTATTAGTATAAGACTGAATTACATGAATAACTTGAATTAAAGACGTAGCTTATTTCTAAATGTCTTATTTTGATAATTACGTATCAATCACATTAATGCGTAAACAAAAATAAATTAAGAAATTTGTTTAAAACACAAATTGTAAGTTGTTAGATACATTCTGCCCTAATATAATAGTCATAAATTAATCAAATATATTTTTTTTGCTTCTTTTCTTAAAGTCCATTTTTTGTGTTTATGTGTTTTATGAGACTGGACGCACACGTGTGTTTATGACCCGTGTCACTACGTATTCTTCAATTTTTATTGATGTATCTGGGAAAAACCATTAGACTAGGATTAAGTTTTATAGTTTAGGAATATATATTTAAAACTTCAAAATCTTAAGATTCGCTCATATATAATCGTAACTTAGAAATAAACGGATCGACGACGATCAATTGTAAATTGAACATAACTGGCGCAGTCGGTAGGATAGTTAAAAATAGTTAGATTTATTCTAACCCGAGAAAACTTTCATTGAGTACTGTTTTCGTGAGTTTCAACTCTTTGTGGAAACGAACTTACGTCCATAAGAAAATTAAATAGAATAAATCTACGCGACGGTCCATCCGAAGAATTGGAATACACAATCTCTAAGGTAGGAGCCATCCTTATCATTAGTCCTATGTCATTAATTACTCATTAGTTGTAATATACAACAGTTTGAGAATTTAATGCGGAAATAAGATTTACAATATTTTAAATTATTAAAAAATCTGGATTAGATCAGAAATTTAATAAGAATGATAATATTATTAAAAGGAATAATTTTTGTTTAATAAATTGATTATCAAATTATCAATTGATATTGAAAGCGTGATATCTCAATTAAATAATTTAAGTCTTAGAAGTAATAGTACAATGACGCAACCAACCGAAGTAAATTATAATGTTACGATTGAATATAGTATAACGAATTTTATTATTATAACTAATTTATTTAAACTACTAAAAATATTTTTTACTTATACTAAAAATTATATAAACCTTTAAACTAACTAAACTAATTAAATCTAAGGATATTTAATAAAACACTTACAGTATAACTTATGTATTGTTTACACTAAAGTCACGTACAAGATTATACTCCGTATATTTATCTGCATACACGTGTTAATCACTTATTTATTTCAACTTGAATAATCTTCTTAACAATGCCGTCTTCACATTACGGGAATAACTGACCTACGATTTGTTTGTTCAGTATTTATACATTGTGACAAAACGTTCCCGTATGTTCTGTATCCTTCGGTGAACGTTCTAGAAAACCTCGCGAAGGCTCTCGAAGTTACGAATAACTTCTCGAACGTTTCAATAGATACAATACCAAATTTTAACGGCGATTCAGAAATTTTTATAGAACATTGTGAGCAATTAAATTTAATTCGCCGAAATGATAAAATTCCGAACAATCCTATAAACACATTCTTAATTCGTGCTATCATAAACAAATTAACCGGAAATGCTCTTATGCTTATTGATAGTCGTCCCGAAGTTCGAAATTGGCTAGATTTGAAATCCTTGTTAAGATTAAGTTTCGGAGACCAAAGAAATTTAGATTGTTTAGTTCAGGATTTATTGATAACTAGATCCTTAAGAAATGACTCGTATTTATCATTTGGTCAAAGAATTCAAACGTGCAGAAGCGCTATTGCCTCAAAATTACTACGCGAAAGTTTAAGTAACGAAGAACGCACTTTTCAAATGAAAAATTATGATCAATCGGCATTAAAAACTTTTATACGTGGATTGCAAGGTAGCGTAGAAGATATGACACGATTACAAAACCCGGATACTTTAGAATTAGCTTTATCTTATGTATTAGAAGAGGAACATTTTATGTTATATTAGAAACAAAGTCATGCTATTCAAAATACTATGTTTAACTCAAATAATCAAGAAAATTATTATAAAATTCAAAATCGCAATTTTAGGTCAACTAATTATCGAAATATCCAATCTTCACATTTTAATTTACAATATAATGCACACGAAAGCTTTAATTCGCAATTTTTTTCCCAACCGTTAAATATACAACCAAAACCAAATTTGCCAAATAAAAGATTTTTTAGTAATCAGGAAGTATTTAGAAAACCTACAGATGTATTCAAATCTTCATATAATTATACATCTCAAAACAAAACCGAACCAATGTCGACAAGCACACACATTTCAAAGTTTTAGGAACTCATGTCGATTTCAACGCAAAATACAAATTTCTCTAACCCTTTAAAAATTAATTTATACAATTTAGAACAAAATAAATATAAACAGCAAATCAAAGTGATAATAATACCGACGGAGCTTCAAATTACGATTTTAGTAATCTTAAAGATTATGAAAAATCTGAACAAACAAATTCAAATAAAATTTTTTACGAGGTTACTACAGAAACTGTTACACCATTGAATACAATAAAAGATACAGTAAATGTTTGAAATTCAATCAGATCAAAAAGTAATCATTCCGAATTTGAATAATTTACAAACCAAAACATGTATTACTCTAATTCCTGAACCCGACAATAAAATAAAAATTAAAAAGCAAAGTTTAACACTACAAACTATTCTAAATTATAAAGTTATGGAAACTACTACAAAACCACTTTTATACATACTTATTTATTACATTATTTGATAGCTATAACAATCAAGTGAAAAAATCTCATCTCTAAAAGAATTTCTACAAAACGAAAAAAAGTTTGTTGTCTGTACTTACATTTTTCTTCATTGTAAATTTAGTAATCCATAAAACCTAAAACATTTACTACGACTTAGCTTAATAATGGCTTGCAAACATGCACCAAAGTGTTTCCTTGTTCATAAGCTGCTTTTTACTCTTGCAGTGTATTAAAATAACAGGAATTTTTCAAATGCTGCTTTGACAACTTTTTTATTATAAAATCTTATACCAAATTATTTCAGTCTAATAGTTATTGTAAACTAAATAATATAACTGTATTCTCTATACATTTTCTTAGTTTTAATTTTTGAATAACACCACTATTTAAGGGTTCTTGTCATTTATTAATTTGATACACACCAGTTAACATAAAGATACATTTATTTGTAGTACATAAAACCTAAATTTTAATTTGTTCGATGGTAATACGCTAATTACTTTAATAAACTTTTATAAAACTTTATAAGTGTTTTAAATTCTTAAATAATGCAAAATTTATGTAAACTTCAAGGTAAACAAACACACAATGTGCACCTTTATGGCGGATTTTACTACGTGACTTCAACAACCAATAAAAAGATTTTTTTACCACTAAACAAAATCTTAAAAGCCTTGTATCATTACCCCAGTTTCTTAGAAACTTACTCTTACTCTGTATCGTACAGTGTTAATAAACTAAGTAAATTCATATTTTCTTTATTATTGCTGTGTGTAAGAAAACATTGAAAACGCCAATTTTTTTTTGGATTTTGTAAATCTTGATTTGAATTTTAAAGTTTATTGCTTTAGAGCCTATAACATCAATTTTTTTTAAATAGAACTGATTTATTTTTTACCAGAACTAAAAAGTTATTTTTTTTCAAACTTAGAAACACCCTATATGTGGTATTTAAAATAAGTAGCTTTTGAGATATGAAAGAGCAAACGTATTAAAATGACAATAATATTAAACTAGAAAAAAGGCAAAACATGACTCCTAGCAAAACCTGTTCAAACATTCAATTTTAGTTGATGCTGTGAATGGATTTTTTTGCATCCAGTGAGAATTTTCAGTAACCCAGTCAGGGGCGCGCCAAGCTGGGGTGCAAGGAGTGCACGGCACTTGGGGGGCGGCAAGCAAACGAAAAATAGTTTATTGAAAAAATACTAATTATTCAAATTTTATTACGTTAAAGATGGTTTAAGCCTACTGCATATTAATTGAATAGATAAAAATGAAAGTGTGTGATGTATGTATTTTACGTACTAAACAGATACTACAAAAATATGTAATTCGTAACAATCGTAACATTGTTAGTACTAATATATTATCATATATTACTTTGCAAGCGCTGTTCTTACAGATACGGTGCACGCCGCTTATTGGAATCACAGATAAAGTTATCAGTCGGGTAATGTTATTATTTTAACGGACCGAACGTATGCTACTACATAGAATAACATAGTATATAGTAATCATAATTTTGGTTTATCTTATCAATTTTCTTATAGGCTTGTTTTAATAACCTATTTTGCGTAAACTTTTAATCGAAGTTTATATGGTGCATGTGAATTTAATTAAACAGAAGAACAGCAAAGCAAAACAAGTTCAAATAATATCAGATCTTTTTTTCTTTGTAAATTAATACAATAAGTTGCCAAAAATAAACCAACAGAATGCCGCTGTACAATTATAATAAGTAACTATGTACTAATAATTAGAATAATCAAAAACAGTTTTCATATAAACTTATGACTTAAAAAAATTGTTATTATTAAAATGTATATGTTTGATAAACTTATGACTTAAGAAAATTGTGTTAATGCTATAGGTATCCGTATTTTAGATTTAAACAAGTGTTTAATTAAATTACGCATAATCGTTTAACACAGAATAGGTACGTAGAGAAAAACAAAATCTGATAAGAAGACAAATTTTAAGAAGAAAATTTTGTTATTTAACGCCGTTGGATTGTACTTAAAACTTGATTCTTCATTATTAAATTAAAGCAATTATGTATTATATTTGAAATTAAGAGTCGACATTTAAGAAATACCAAGTTATTATTTGTCAAAAATGTATTAGAACAATAGGTACATGGTTTATACAATGTGCCAAACCTAATTAATTTAATCAAATGGAGTACTTTTAAATGTTGGAAAGTTATTCTTAAGCTGTAAAATTATGTTTAGAAAAAAAATTTTTCTTTGCACTTAAGAATTGAAGACTTGATCTGTACTCTTACATAGGATAAAAATAACAACGTTAGATTAGAGTCGGAAGTAGACGATTGACATGGTTAAATTTGAAAAAATGTTATTATTTTCATTTGTAAAGTTATACTAATTGACCGAGTTTGCTTTATATTCGGACAAGTTTAATACATATATTTGTACATAAATTAGAGTTTCTATTACTGTTTTACTCATTTATTTAAAAAGTAAATGAAAATAAGTTAATCGCGGACTTTAATCAATTAAAGTGAAATTAAACTAATTTTTGTATCATGCTTTTTATTAGTATATGACTAATGCAACGAATTTTTAAATTAATTTATCTTTTTGTCAAATTACAAGAATATACTAATATCTAATTGATTAATTACACATAGTGTATACGTTTAAGTCACCCAACTCAAATTTTCAAATTCTTTCAATTATCACATTCTGTGGTGCCAATTTGTTTGTTTTGTTCTAAATAATTGACACACGTTAAACAAAGAAATTGTCCAATACTCTCTGTATACGTTCGTACTGCCTAATTTAAATTTGTTTAAATGTATAATAACTAATTCTCTTATTTTGATAATTTTAAATTAAATTTAATTACAATCAAGTTTGGATAAAAATCAACTACACTCAAAGAATTATCTTTGTAAAATAGGTTAAGAATTAGTTATTTAAATTTAGAATCAATAAATTTCTTAATAATGAGTACGTTGTTGTTTAACAAAGTCTGTATTTTCTTATAATTACGCCAATCGTTCTTGACAGAAAGTTAGAACATTCTTAAGATATTATATTTCTAATTAATGCAAAAACACATTAGAACAATTCGTGCTTAATACATTGTGGAACTCGACTTTAAACTCCGTTGTTGCACAAAATCTTATTGCATTCATGCCCGAATTAATGAAGCCAAAAACAAAGATAGTTACCTCGTGTTAACACAAACACATGAGAGTACATGTAACCTTTGCATCTGTGCTTGTGTATAATAGCGTAAATAGTATAGTAGAATGGCATACGATAGAGGTAGTTAAAGTACGAAGTATTTAATATTTTTGAAACACGTGAAAACGATATTACTTTATAGTACCATAATATTCAAATTTGAAGAATCTAGATTACCTAGAAGCCGGAATTAGATAATTGGTTGTGTTCTTGGGGATTTTCCGAAAATTTCATAAGATTTAAAGGTAAATTTTCTTAATTCCAAATTTCAATTACATGTAGACCTGTCATTTCTTTTTAATTTTCTGAAGCAGTCTATGATGTTATTCACAAACACGAACAAAGCTAGGTCAAATTCTAACGTTTCTTAAGAAACAAGATACATAGCGCGGTAAGGTCAACCGTTCGTCGAGTTCCGGTTTAGCCGTATAAATTCGTCAACACAAAGCGCAATACTATATACGCTTTCAAAGTTAGCTTTTCAAAGCTAGGTCAAACTCTAACGTTTCACCTTTAATTTATGAACAAAAAATACAGTTTTTCTAGATTGCCATAAAAACAAAACAATTCATAGTAACTGTCAAACTGTTCCTCATTTACTTCTTGTGTTTATAATTGTTAAGTGTTATTTTTATAGATAGAACATTTTAGCAATAAAGAAAAGTATGATATGAACACTTATGTTCTTTCATAAAGAAATTCACATAAAACCGCAAACAGGTATTTTGAACTTTATTGTCGTCAACTCCATGAAACAAGGTTTTGAAGGATTGAACAAAATTGAAAAAAAGATGGATGTTTTACAAAAGCAAGTCATGCGCCTATACAAACAAATGAGAGAGTAGGGTTAAATGCAGTTAGAGAAAATCCATAAATCTCTAGTAGAGAAAATAAATTCAACACTCGTACACTCGTACCAAAAACAACAACTTTTCGTGTTTTGAAAAGAAACAGAGCACAAGAAAATTCTCATTAGAATAGGCAATTAAGGTATCAAAAACGTTTCGGTTTTAATGTTTGGTGAGGTACTTTAATTTTTGATTTGGTTAGTGCAAGATAACTCATTTTAGACAATGATCTTATTAATGAACGTATTTAATTATGATTTTAGCAGGACGAAGCGCCTGCTCAAAACTCTAACTTAATTTCCAATTACTTAAACGCCGAATTCAATAACTCGTCGATTGGCAATAAAAGACCATTTTACTGCAAGCTTGCTGTCCTGATTTAACCCTATTAGATTTTGAAGTTATATTAGAAATAATGTATATAAAGATGAATATAGTACTATCAACAACAATAACTGTCGGATCTTAAGAAACAAGATACATAGCGCGGTAAGGTCAACCGTTCGTCGAGTTCCGGTTTAGCCGTATAAATTCGTCAATACAAAGCGCAATACTATATACGCTTTCAAAGTTAAATTTAAAATGTAAAAAAATCTTTTTGTCTCTAAAATCCTTATTGGGACTTATGTTATGCCAAGAAAATTGTTTTAATTCAGTTATATATTTTAAAATAAAAAAAAACTGTTTCTTAAATTTTTATTCTAAAAACAATACTATTTTTGTAACTGCTTAAAGTGGTTCCTATTTACGCAAATGCAAGCATTTTTTCGACGTATTACAGACATTCGTAATGATTGAAATATTCTTGGGATTTGCGTGGTTTTCCCAAATACTTTAACAATGCGGTTTCAAAAATCAACTCTGGTTGTTGATGGAACTAAATAAACGTTTTGTTTAACAGTACAAAAAACAAAAAAAAAATTTAAGGGATTGTGATCCGGTTATCTAGGTGGTCAGGCTCCAGGAGCGTCGTTACTCCATCCGCTCTATTCGTGCGTGGAGGCGTTGCCTCACAAGTAAAACAAAATGTGGTCAGGCACCATTGTGCAGAAAGATTGTTGCAGCTCTTACATTTAATAGTACTTCTTCTAAAAGTGTCACTTACACTTTTTTTAGTGACATTTACCACTCTGAAGATGCAAGTTGCAATGTCTTGCGAAACGTCAGTTTGTTTGGGTTCACGAACCACAATACGGCAAAGGCCAAGTTCTACTTCTTGTTTTAGCTCTCAAGGAGAGACTAGGACTACGCTTAAAAAGTCTTGGTGTTTAACTACGACGCGGTCTAAGCCGAAAGCCGCTTATAATCATAATTTTTTTTAAGTATAACCTTTGTAGCGCAAGCTCATCAATTACTACTTTGTATTTATTAAGTTAAAAACCCGTATTTAATTTCAGTATTAATTTTACAAACAATAACTAACTTTTGATGGAAATTTTTACATTACTTATTTTCTGTACTGTTTCAGCTGTTATTTAACCAATATGGAATCTTAATCAAATAAAACCGTTCATTCCGAAGCCAGAAACATTATTCAAAATGTGTAGACAGAGTAGGTCAGAGGTACATTATTGCGCATGCAGATAGATCATACGGACTTGTTAGCAATGCCTTTTCAATCTTTAAATCTAAAACTAAGTCCGGTGACTATTACGATGATATGAACCGTACCAACTCTATGAAGAGGAGAGAAGAAGAATTGATTCCAAATTTGCCTTCCAAATGGTATTGTTATCACAAATAATGACTTTACCACAGTGTATAAATTAATAAACCTCTAACACAATCAGAACGTACGGAAGGCATTTGACAATGGCTCTAAAATAATGGAGTAACAGCAACAAATGAAATGCGTAAAGGAAATCTAATAATATTATTAAAAAGCACAGGCATACAGGGTTACGTTTGACACCTTACTATTGAGACTTAAATCCGATTGACTTGGTATGGTGTTTAGCAAAACATAAGATTGCTATGAATGATGTTATATGATCTAAAGATTTCTTAGTGAGAAATGCATTTTATGAGATAACTGCATCGGACTGGGACAAACATTGTCACCAAGTGAATCATTTGGCGGAAGAAAAAGAGAAATGCTAAAAATTTCGAGTTTTAAGTTGTAAAGTCGTAATTAAAAAATATCGACTTTAGTTTTATCGCACATATGTATGTATTTATTGAAACAGAATATCTACATACTAGTATTAGTGAAGTAAATAGAAAAGTAAATGAAAAAGTATTAGTGAAGTAAACTATACAAACAATTGCCAAAATCTGTTATCTTCTTTCGGTTGCAACTTGCAGATTTTTTATCAATTATTTTCTCAAGTTCAAATAATAAACCAAATACGTAATCCTTAATATCACTGCATCTTTCAACGTACAACACTCAACATTCCTTTTGGATTTTACTGCTATGAATTCGGAGAATTCCAAATAAAGTGTTATCGTACATATATTACTAATTTCGTCACTATTCCGTTTATTATCATGTATTACACTAATTAATTATTTATTTCTGTTATTAATTTACATACGTACTTGTTAATTTAACTTTATTACAATTATTGCAACAAAACGACAGTGAACCATTTTGTGTCCTATGTGAATTTTATTTTCAAAATTTTAAAGCTCATAATACTCAAATTTATTAGACAAATATGTATAAACAATAAATACTTTCATAATAGTTAAATAAATAAGTAGTTTTGCGGCGAATGTAATGCTAATGGCATTTGCTTAAATTCTCATTAAAGAAATCCTAATAGTGACATTCCTTAGTATCATTAACAACATGTTAGCAAATATTCAAAAATGTTTTTATTAGTTACTTCGCTTTTAACTGTGATTCAAATTAAAAATCGAACTTATACTTTTTTGATTTTCATAAACGATTAAACTGTTGTGTTCATTTGTAATTCAAATACAAAATTTATTACTTGTCAACACGGTTATTATTTTATTTTATAAATGGTTAAACTATTACTGTTCATATGTAATTCAAATAAATAAAATATTTGAAAATTTCTTGTGGTGACAAAATATTGAAAACGCGACAGCGACGCCACTAGTAATGCTGTGCGGCCAAATGCACGAACATCCATGCGCGACACAAGGCATTCTTTGGGCGCACGGGCAATATGTATGTAAAGTCGGAGTTTTTTAAAGTGGCGTTCTTCGGATTAAAAGTTCAAACCCTTACAGAGATAGACACACGTTCTGTTTCTCTTTTTGTTCTATTATTTAAATGAGAATTTTGTAACGCCTACAAAGACAATAACTTATTTACGTAATTCTACGGCATGAATATGCTTTCTTAATGTAAGAGAAAGACGGCGCTAGAACAATAAAACGTATAATTTCCATTGTTTAAAAGACTTATAAGTAGGGCACAAAAATTGTTCTAGCGCCGTCTTTCTCTTACATTAAGAAAGCATATTCACGCCGTAGAATTACGTGAATAAGTTATTGTCTTTGTAGGCGTTACGTAGCTCTCATTTAAATAATAAAACGAAAAGAGAAAAATAACGTTTGTCTATCTCTGTAAGCGTTTAAACTTTTAATCCGAAAAACGCCACTTTAAAAAAATCCGACTTTACTATCAATACCTCGTGGCGGAAATAATATTATGTTCAAGTTACAAAGTCTAAGTAATTCGAGATTCGCGTATTTATGATTCAGCGGAAGGAAATGGCATTTTTTCCGTCTTAATAAGGATTACCACTTAACGAGGTTCGACTTATCGAGATTCTAATGTATTATAATTTGGAATGCCGTATTTAACCATTTAGAAAAGTAAATGTGTAATTAAAATTTATTTTAACAATATTAAAGTCATAAAGTGTTTTTTGAAATAACTTCAAACTTCAAGAAGGTCTTATGATAATCTACACGGGTAACCTATGCATTATTTGAATTTTCCACCAAAAGATTTAAGTGTACGTATAGAATTAAAGTGACGCCAGCCACGTCTCTCTATGGATTTTGTTTACTCAGGTCAACTGTAAGTGCTTGGTGAACAGCATTTTTAGAAATACTTCTGGTTGGATAATCTCGAATAATTTTCAATATGCACTTTTCTACCTGAACAGTTGTAATATGTCGCTAACGTCTAGAATTTTGCTTCCTTTGCTTTCTTCAGAAGTGACGGATAATAAGACGAGACAGTCGTAAATGGTATTTGCTAAAACACTCATTTGCAATAGATGTAAAAATTTTAAAATGTCGAATTTTATTCAGAGAATTTTTAACTTTTGCTGTTATAAAATTTGCTGACCAATTAACAACTGTAGTTTTTTTGTACGTTACGTTAGTTATTTCATTTCACACGCAAGGTCAATTATTACAAGATGGCGTTTGCCACATTTTCTAATAAGCATTATTAAAGAATAAGTATGCCGCTTACTATTTATCTTATATCGTTAGTTACCAAAGTATTTACAAATATCTAAACTTACCTTGCATCTGTGAAATAATAACGCATATGATGCCTGTAACTGTGAAATCAGTTAAAAAAAACATGTTAAAAAAACATTTAGAATAAGCTTACATGGCATATTTATTGTATCGACATCCTAATTTCTTAGATTTGTCTTATGTAATTTAGTTGATCTTATAGTTACAATTATAATATCAACCATAATCGAAACAAATTACTATGTAGAAACTGTTGCAGCTCAAATTAACACTACCTACCATACTATGTATTGTAGTGACTATAAACTATGCACTAAGTTCGAAATCAAATTATAAGAAATATTTATTGTTAACTGCAAAAACTTATCGTGCCTATGTTATGTGGATTACTATCAGTAACTTTTAATTTGCAATGCAGTCATATAATTAATTGATTAAAAATATGATTAATTGTTAATTTACATCTGATACAATTAGTTAAGTTGTTAAACTACAGAGATATGCTTAAAAGTGTAAAAAAATTGAAAATATAATTTTAGTTAAAAACATTATACATATATACAAACAAAAGGTTTTAAAACGTATTAGTAAATAAAATTTTAAGAAAGTTAAATAAAACGATTAAACAAGAATTACTAAAGACTGGAATAAAAATAAATTTTTTTAAAGCACAATCTACTCAAAATACAATTAAACTGAATAAATTTGGTTACATTCGATTGAATGTATATTAGTATTATATTTACTTTTAATAAAATTATAGTGTTGGTCAAAAGCTATATTGTATTTGAAATAAAAGTATAACAATGCATTAAATAAAAAAAAACAACTAAATAATAATAAAAGCTATTAATGTTTTTATTTATTTATTTTGTATTAATTATTTTAAATGTATGAAAAAAATGCTGAATTATGATTTGTGCATAATTTTTAGGTTTTTTGTAATTTTGCAATTTTATGTTACAATAATAAATACAACAAATATTTTTAAGTTTGTTTTATCATACTTAAAGTTTTTAAAAATTATACATATACTTGGTATTTTACAAGTGATATATGTAGACATACTGACTATTATCAGTAAATTATAATTAGTAGAGTGACGCTAAAAACTATATACGACGTAATCAACTGTCCCTTCTAAAGTTTTATTTTTTAGCTGTTGCTAATTTTGTAGCCTAAAAAATTTCTAAAATACAGTATGGCTATGAGAGCAAAAATAATGGTCTATTGAGTTTTAAAGTATTTTATAACAGTGGTTGACATGACATTAAAGTATTACACATGACTAGTCCCGAAGGATTTTCGTTCGTCATTCGCCAAACTAAACGCATCCCTTTTACAACTGCCCGTCGTTAAGTCTTCCCCTTATATTGTAATGCGTTATTTATGGTTTAACATTATAGAAGCCCTTACTCGTTCGCCAATATGCATTTAACAGCGCATCACAAACTATTTCTTTAGAATTTTATTTTACGTGTTTAAATAATCACTTGATAAATTAAAGTGGTAAAAATTTTTAATATTCACTACTTATTTTAACAGTACCTTTAGTAACAACAAAATAGTATAATAGCATACTTAGGAAGTTAAGACCGTAGAAAGTAAACAATACGAATATTATCCTTATTAGAAAGCTATAATTAATTATATTTTTTTGAGTATTATTTTATATAATTTGATCAATTGATGTTTAATTGCGCATTGTTATTATTTTTAACTTATTTGAAATTCACATAGAACGAAAATATTTATAAAGATATCTTTGGCATATTTAAAAAATCATATACCACCTTTATTTAGGAATTTGTATATTTAATTTTTTTTGTTTACTATATTCTTATGTTAGTGAGGCCTAAAAAATTAAAAAAAACATTTTTATTTATTTGGCAAACATCAAAAAAACCTTTTTATTCAAGAATTTCAATTTATATAGCCAAGTTACATTAACGTATTAAATAATTTAAAAAAAAGACGCAAAAGTTTTATTAAATACAATTAAGTTTTTTTTTTAAATTCCGGATTTTCTAAATAATAAAGTGTAGAAAATTAAAAACATATAAACAAAAATTATGAATTCAAGAAATATACTGGGGACATGTAAGATAACAATTTTAATCTACTAATTCAAATCTAAATGTGTTTATCTATATATCTACAACATATTTCACGTTATGCTGCGGCATAGGTTGGCAAAACATTTATGGAAGTGTCATCCGGAAGAAACAAAGAAAAAACAAATCAGAAAAAAGATGGCGAAATGGGAAGAAGCCCAAAAACAAAACTGACTACCCATGACCACGACAATTCCAACGGCAGTGCCTCCTCCGGGGTCCTACAAAACGTGAGACGATTAAAATATACTTGTGCTGCAGGTCAATAATAAAATGTTGTGTATTAGATTTATTAGTAAATAGATAAACAAAAAAATTATACTTTGTTTTAATTTATACTTCCCAGTTTGTAAGTATTGACGAAACATGAAAATAGAAATTTTTATAAAACAGTGCAATTATTTTAAACTAAAGAGCGGATTAAATTTTTACTTATGAGAAAAAAATATGCGCTATAAGTGACTAAATTTGAAACGTACACCAAAAAAAAGGTAGATTTTATAAATTTGATAAAACGAAATAATTTATGTAACTTTTTTTTTATTTGAATTCCTCGCTGAAAATCATGAAGTTTGATAAGATTCTAAAAATTTTGTAAAATCTACCCCTAACATTTAAAAAAAATTATACTAAAACTGTTTAATAACGCTATCTATGGTAAATCTATGGAAAACGTAAGCAAACATCGATATGTCAAAATAGTTTCACGTTGAATGGGAACGTTTTGAAGCTCCTGACTACATATCCAAACCCAATTTTCACAGCTGCAAAATTTTTAACGACAATACAGCTGCAATTGAATTAAAAACAACCGAAATCATTTTTTAGTTAGTCAGTAGAATAAAATTGTTATCTTAACTGCCGCCAATATATTTCTTGAATTTATATTTTTTGTTTATTTGTTTTTAATTTTCAATAAAATATAATTTAGAATGATAATTACAACCGTTTTTTCAAATACATACAATTTTCTCCTTCTACTTTTATTTCCACTGCAGCATTTCTGTGATAATCAAAAGACGCAATTTTGTGCAACTATTAGCGAAAGAATTAATTATTATTAGATTTAAACAATAAAATTATTGTATTTAGAAAAAATAACAGTAAAATATGAAATATTGCATTGCTTAACAATAGTTATTCCATGTACACTCTATTAGAAAAGACGGAATTTAAATAAAACTTAATTGTATTTAATAAAACTTTTGCGTCTTTTTTTAAATTATTTATTACGTTAATGTAATATGGCTATATTAATTTAAATTAAATTTACGGCTTCTTGAAAAATGGAAACAAAAGATCACACATAATACTAATGATTTTACTACATATTTATTATATAAGAAAGTTAGAAAATAGTCTAAACAAATATGTTTTAAATTCAATTTACCTTAGTTAATTCTTATTTAAAAAAATTTTTGTCGGTTGTATTATAAGTATTATCTATTCATTTTTATTACTATATGAACATTTTTTTTAAAGATGTTACTAACAAAATAATTTCTTTTATTACACGCGTCATATTAAATATCCCACATGTCATTTTCTCATCTCTCATACGTCATTCCCATCAGCCATTTTGGAACTACCAAATCAACATCTTATTTGATACTTATTTATTATAATTATCGGTCACACCCTTGCGCAGCGATATTCGGACATTTTTGAATTACTGATATGTTTTATAAATTGCATACCACTACTCGGTCATTTCCTTTTTGAAAGTTACTATTTTTACCATCTACGCTTATCGCAAACTGTCATCTTTCTTTGATCGTTTCTTTTTTTAAATTTAACCGCCATTTCACATACCCGCACACCACCAACACTACTCTTTATTTATTATAACTAAGAGCCACGCCTTTGCATAGCACCGTTCGGACATTTTTTTTAATTTACCGCCACTTTTTGAATCATCCGCCATTTGTATACCACCATTTTGACATTTTATTTTTTAAATTGACCGTTATTTTACTGTATACGCCCATCACAACCCGCAAGCCGCCATCTTACTTCAACCATTTGATTTTTTTTAATTTACTACTATTTCACACACCCTTACACCACCAACACTACTTTTTTACACTTCTACCACGTCTGCAACAACTTCTTCTTCTTCTTCATGACGACTTTTAAACCTATTGGTCCACTAGAAAAAGTCATCGAGAGCCGAAGTTGATGGATGTGTCTCAGAACATACTTATCATAACTACTACCACTTACAAAATAAAATAAAAAATTATAAAAAATGTATCCATCAGAAACGTAACTACCTTTTTGAAAAATACAAGTTTTATCTAAGAAACAAATGTTCGAGGTGTTGCAAATTTACGCTGGCTGCATATGAAAAACTTAGTTGTTAAGGCTACAATGTGAGTTTGTTCACAAAGAGCACGTCTATTATCATCTTATTTGTATTCGAATCTACATATCCGTAATAAATGAAACAAACTTGTTTGTTTTACTTTGTATCCGTGCCTTTAATCCAGAAACTTTTTTAATGTGTCTAAAAAGACATATTTCTTCTCGCGTACATACTGTAGATCGATGACTTAATAAGATTTTTGATCAACCGTTTTTTGTTTTCTTTTGATGCGAGATTTATTTGGTGTGCGTAATATCGAATTTTTGTTGTAGCTTTCTAACGAAACACTCAAAGCATCTCTAAAATAATTCATTTTTAACATTGTTGCACACAAAGTTGCTATAATTCACTTACCGGTTGTACAGACAGCACGAAAATCAAAGAACCGCTGTTTTCGTTCTCTTGTTTAAAATATTTGAATAATGTTGTAACAAACATTTGAGATTGAGAATTTAAAACTTCAACGGGCGTAAAATTAACAGGCGTAAAGAATAAGAAACATTTTTTTGCAGTTATTTCACGAGTGACCGACGTATTGTAATGTAGCTTACTGGTATACATGAAATTCCTTTATCATTACATATTAATCATAATAACATCGCCATTAGTGATAAAAGAAAGTGAAAATAACACATTTGGCCTATTGCAATTTTAATGCTGATTACTATGTAGAAACTATAAAGTACCGCTGACTTTCACAAATATTGAACCATACCGTTTGTAAGTAAGAATTCCTAATTGCTCACCAACAAAGCTACAGCGAAAATGCTATGTAGTCTTGTATTCGACTCAAAGATATGTTTACAAATTGTCATTATTACGGTGTAATATTAGGTAATGGGTTAATTGTAACTCTAACACCTCAACATACTTTTACAATCTCCGTTTTTGCAAATTTTAAATAATTGGTTTAAAATTTTTACCTAAACGTACAAATGACCAGTCATAAACTTAACTCGTGTAATAGAAACGAGGAATTAAGCATCATTTAGAAACTCAGATCGAAACGCATTGCTTCTGATTTTTAGTCAAGTATGGGCCACAATTTGAATCATTTTTATTACGCTACACTTTTTTGCCAACTTGTCTTAAACATATAAATTCCATCATTCTTTGTATTAGAATAACAATAAAAATAACTTAAAATATTGTTTTAACGTGTGCACAGCTGATTGTACTTACAACTGACAATTTAGTTGAAATCTGTCCTAGTTTTACCCATTGTATTCACACGACGAGGATATAATAACGACCCGTTGACCGATCGACGGTTTACCTGGGGTGGAGTCTTATTGGAATCAGAGTCCGAAGAGCCTTGATCTGGTTTAAGATCCTTAGCATGTCAGATACCGATTGTCTAACAACTTTTGAATATAAAATCCTAGTAAACATATTAGAAATGTTTTACCTTAACTCTGTTTGAAATCTTAAGAAATATTTTAAGTTTTTGTAACAGGTATAAAGTTAGCCATGTATTTCACCCATAAAAAATTTTTTACGACTAACAGATAATACGATACATTGTATCTTTATTTGCGATTAGGCAACATTGTACATCGTGTTTGACTAATTTTATTTCCGTTCAGGTCAAAGTCGTTTCTGTACAAATTAAAACTATTACCGTGCAGGATAATAAATTATGAAAGCATATTAAAAGTATTGTACGAATATTTCGTGCATTACAATTATAAAATTTAAAAACGGAATCATTTAGGACCGTGTGGAGTTTCAACGGTATGTATAGAGTAAAAAGGTTTGGTTTGTAAATTAAATAATTTAGGTTATGTTTCAAACATTGGATTTTCTGGAGACTTTTTTGTAATTAAATGGTAACATATTTTAAAAAGACTAAGTTCGAAGTAATTAGAATAAATCAAAACACCTAATTTGCAATTTCATTACTTGTTTTCTTGCAGAGTTTAGAAACTTTACAATAGTCACTAAAATTTGCTCAAATTAACTTAAAAAGCTTACTATTTACTAACATAGATCAGATCTTTAAACTGCATGACAATTTAGAAGAGACTAACTATCTTTTGGTATTCATCGATAGTTGCAAGATAGCAAGAAGTTTCTTCCGAACATAGTTGATATCTGTATTTTACTACTTATGCTTCCGTTAATGCATTATATTTAACATGGATGATTATAAGTACATATTAAAATATATTGTAACGTCTAACTATAGTTAACTTACATAAAAAACGGGCCCAAGATGAGCTGTCCGATAAACCAGTCACAAACTCAATAAATAAACAAGCAATGACATTAACAGTTAGTGTAGAGATAAAAATATAATAAATTACAGACAGAAAACATCTACACAAACAAACATTATCGAATTAAGCTTATCACAGAAAATGTTTCCTCTTATCACAGTTATCAATTATGCATTGGTGTAATCCAGTGAATCTCAATCACATTTTAGAAATTAAATTTTGGTAAATACTGCATAAATGATTGGTAACGGTATTGAAGTTAACATTATTGTTGTGGTTAGTGATGAAAATCATTTCGGCTATCAAGCGATTTTTGAAAGATGGTTCCATATCTAAGATTATAGGGTTAGAAAAATCAAAATTGTGACCTATGTTAATGTAATGTACCGCAACCGTCGATTCTGGTTTTTTGTACAGGTCGTACAGGTAATTTTTCAGGCAATTTTTTGTTTTTTGTTTCGTCTGTCCTATATAGCATTTGTTGTAATAAACTTTGTATACAATAGAATAATAGAAGAAAATTTAAAAAAATGTATAAGTCTGTTGAGTTTACGAAATAACATCAAATATTCAGGAAGGCAAGCAGTATTGTACTACAGAGTCAAAAATTAGGTACTTATGCAATTAACACAAAGAAAAAATCACAACAACCTAAATCAGAATTGTTTTTAAAAATACACACTCATTTTTTTAAAAACTGTTTTTACAAAATTTTATTTTTGCTAATTTGTGTGCTAGATAATTTAACATAAGTATACGTGACATTGAAATTTTGAATGAAATCATTTGCAGTTATTTGTCTATACAGTGGATCTACATTTAAAAGTATTCTGAACATATGTTTTAAAAAAATATCATCATCCTGAAACTAAATATTCAGGTAATTTATTGTATGTAAAACAGTGATCTACTTCAGAAAGATAAAAAACGAAAAAATAAAAAAAATTAAAAAATTGATAAGTTTAAAATTCATTCATCTATACCAGTGATTCCCAAAGTGGTCTATATCGACCCCCAGGGGTCTATGACAACCTAAAAGGGGTCTACGTCAGCAAAAAAAAATTTGGGGGTCCATGAAATGAAAATGGGGGTCCACGATAGTGGATCTCAACATACACTGATAGTACCTATTTAGTTACATTATACTATCGTATAATATATAGACATATACATTATTTATAAAAGTATCTACAAAGTAAAAAAAATATTAAATATATTTATAAAATTGTGTGAGTTGTAGGATGTAAGCATTCGCTTTGTCGCAATACATTTCTAACTTATGAAAACCTGCACATAATGATATACCAGTATCATCTTGTTAGAAGCATACGCGCAGTCTCAGAGCTTCGCAAACTTGCACTGACTTGTTCAATTCGTCACTCTATAAATACGAATGTGAGACAAATACGTTTATTCGTTTCCTGAATCTTAAAAAAGAAAGTGCTAAAAAAATATAAACTGGTAGTTTATAACACAAATGATAGTGAATCAGTTATTTAGTTTGAGAGTGCCTGAGAAAAGTAAGTAGGTACATTATTTTTTATTAAATTTTAGTTTTGTACTCGTAGTTAGCAAAGATTGATAAATTACGCCAATCATGACTTCAGTTAGTAGTAGTTTAGTATTCAAATCTTGCAAAATTACACAAGTACTCCTCAATAGCTTTTTTTTCAAAGTTTTAGCAATCGTTATTATAATTACAGTGCAATCTCCGTAATCCGAACTAATTGCAGCAAAGAGATGTTCGGATTATGGAATGTTTTCGGAAAAATCTAAAAAAAGACAACTGTACATACATATTACGTATGTATTTTATTATTAACATACAATATGCTACCACTTTAAAAGATAAAGTAAGAGAATAAGAAATCCACAACTGTACAGCTGTACAGTTGAGCTGCGTGTTTCCTGAAGAATTTCCAATACACTTTCTCATTTGTTTGTTTTTTTTTCATAGAATGTAAATGTTTACATATAGGAAACATATTAAAAAAACATTATTTTTGAATTAAACTACATGTTTTGGCCGGTCACATAAATAAATATGTATGTGTGTCAATATTTACTAATTTACGACCTTGCTAGGCATTTGTTATTCTTTTATAAAAACATAATAACTTCACAAAAAAGTAAAAAAATTGTACTTTTGTCCATTGGTCGTTACACTGTGGGCTTGTTCGGATTACGGAAGTTCGGATTATGGATATTGCACTACACATACTTCTCTATATTAAAATTAAAATTTTATATTATTGCTAAAGTGGAACCAGTGAATTTTTACACGTGTGTCAATATTTACTGATTTACGACCTTGCTAGGCATTTGTTATTCTTTTATAAATACATATATCTTGCCAAATAACTTCACAAAGAAAGTAAAAAAACTGTACTTTTGTCCATTGGTCGTTACACTATGGGCTTGTTCGTATTACGAAAGTTCGGATTATGGATATTGCGCTGCACATACTTCTCTATATTAAAATTAAAATTTTATATTATTGCTAAAGTGGAACCAGTGAATTTTTACACATGACAGTCGAATGTACGTAGAGATAAATCGCAACAATTCGTTATTATTATTATTCGTTGTATAATATTTTATTTTAACATTTTTTGTCATGTTATTTTCAAACGTCCTTAAAGTTCCATCATATCAAAGCTTTAAGTAACATTCATAACATTCCCAATCTCACATTTATTTATAATGGCTGTACGCCTATGCCTGCCATAAAATCTAAGATCATACGATTTAAATTTGACTTTGATTTTTTAATATACAGCTGCTAGACTTTATGTCTTATTTAAATATAATAATTTTGCCTACAGATGACTGATGCCATGTCCGAATCTAAAAATAAATGACAGTACAGTGTTGATTGTTTGAAATTTGGCTTCATTTCATCATTGTCAGACAAACAATTGCCTATGTGCTTTTTATGCAACAAAGTTTTGGGCAGTGTCGCTATGAAACTATCTAAGCTGCAGGATCATCTGAGAAGATGTCACCCTGATAAAACAGATAAAGATTTAAAATTTTAAACACTCAAAGATAAACTTCAGAAGAGAACCACGCTAGACAGAATGTTCGTTTTGACGTCACAAAGAAACGATGATGGTTTGCGGGCGTTTTACAATATCTTGCTACTTATAACAAAATCCGGAAAAGCGCATACTATCGGAGAGAAGTTAATTTTGTCAGCCGTCGAAGAAGTTTTAAAAACTGTTTTACAAACCTGTATCTGATATCATTAAAAGAATTTCCTTAAGCAACAATACTGTTGAGAGACGTATTGATTAAATGAGTTCTGATATTTAAAGCTTCTAGTGTAATTATTCGCAAACGACCCATTTCTCTATACAACTGGACGAGTCAACTTTACCTGGTAATGCAGCATTATTATTGGCATATGTTCGTTTTATTATGAATCAAGAAATCTACGAAGAACTGCTCTTTGCAAGAACTTTGACAACCGACACTAAAAGTGAATCAATATTTTATGTTTTGAAAGATTACTTAATTGAAAAAGCAATCCCTTTATCAAATATAATATCAGTAGCTACATATGGAGCACCTGCCATGGTTAGACGTTATTGTAGATTTATAAGCTATTTAAAACAAAATGTGTCAGGGGTGTTAGCAATACATTGCGCCATCCATCGACAACATTTAGTTACTATCAAATTTGAGTGTTAGATTGCATGAATCTCTTCAATTAGTCATTGATGCAGTAAACCGAATCCAAAACAACGCGTTGAATACGCGGTTATTTGCGCATTTGTGTGAAGAAAATGACGAACATTTTCATCAATTACTCCTTCACACTGAAGTACTCTGGCTGTCGAAAGATTTTTTGCACTTTATTAAAGCACTAGCATCCTTCTCACTAAAAACATTTACTTATTGCTTAGTTTATTTTATGTTACGTATATTTTATATAACAGATACAAAATTCTATTTTGAGTAGTTTTAATTTAAATTCAATTAATAAATGTATAAAACTTAACATGTTTTAACTTTAAGTTTTCAACATTAAACTTCACTACAGTTAGAAATTTACAAAAAAATCAATCAGGTCTACCCAAAACCGAAAAACATGACAAGGGGTCTACCACACAAAAAAGTTTGGCAACCTCTGATCTATACAATGAGTTTGCCATGAGTAAATAACAGTTGAGAGTTACTAAAATTTTTTATCAGTTAAAATTTTTTTTAAATTAAGTTTTAAAAATGTATTTTTCCGATTAAATTTTGTTTTCAAATGTAGAGTAATTATTGATACTTCACAAAAGGTAAAAACAACAATATTTATATATGTTTTTTCTTAACATAAATTAGTTTATTTAGTTTTTTGCACAATGTTAACGTATATTGGTGTATGATATTAAAATCAACGAATTTTATGTAATAGCTATTTATGCACCAAGACATCCTGCAGACAGGATTTAAATTTTGAAAAGCAATGTGAATAAAATAAGTAATCAATTTAATTTTCTTTATGTTTTTTTGAGTTTTAATCAATATCTAAAGTTTCTTTACCTGGGTAACGCTTTTTGTATTTGGGTTGTGTTAATAAAACTTTTTTTCTTTTTTTAAGCAATGCACGGTAAAAAACACAAACCAAGCAACAAAATTCTCAAAACATTTAGCTTTATTTGACACATTGAAATATTTTCAAGGCCAAATGTCGCTTTTACAAAGGCCAAATTAATAAAATTAGCTCAAAAGCGTAGTAGGTGAGGAAAAATCGAAAAATTCACGTCTATTAAGCTTTGGCTTGGTTGAGAGCTTTCTGATAAATGTAAATTTTTTTACCATACATTTTTAAGCAAAAGTTGAACTTCCAGAAATTTTTCTAGAGTTTGGGTAAATACGGTCAGGTTACATAAAAAATTAGATAATTGAATAAACAATATATATAAATTATTATATATTTCGGTTGCTTGTTTAAGTTTTACGAAAGTGGGTTAAAAGTTGGAAACTTCGGTTACAACAATGAAACGGTCCAAACCCGGAAGACATTCTTATCTTAGTATCTTGAATGATGTCGAAGCTTCTGCGGTTTAATATGTTTATAAGTCTAGTTTTTCTGACGCTCTTGGTCAAGTCATTTTTATGCGCCTTGCCGCGCTTTACGGCGTGCTTAACTACACGGAGAGAAATATTATGCTGATTTTAATCATTCATCTCATATTTAAAGCATTTGCTTTTTTCTAAAATTGATCCACATTAAAATAAAATTAAACCTACATGTTCTAAAACTTAAAGTAGGTAAATTTCTTATTGCATTCTAAACATGTTTTTAATAAGTCAGTCATAATTAAAATGATACAAACAAAATGTTTTGTTAAAATTAAGACTACAAACTGATCAAATTCAACCAATTTTTATAAGACATCATATCAACGATTAAAGTACCTAATAAATTACTACGAAACCAAAAGTAGCCGTTTCAATTAAGCATTTATGTTATCACTATTTGTTTCACGCTGGTCTAAAATCGGGTATCAGTAATTTAATTTAAGTTAAGGTTTGCAATATATGCTAAACTCTTTGCTCAAGCTGTGGTAAAGATAAATGAACGTGTACCGTGACTCCGACAGTCTTCTGTTTGGAACTATACGACATAGATTCATCATTTTATAGCAAGTATAGCTTGCAGGATATAACCTATAACTCGCTACATCAATTAGTGAATGATTAAAAACTATCAGAAAATTTACAACAAACTTACCAGTTTTGACTCTTATTTTAAGTACTGCTTGCTTTCGTTATATATTAGAATTATGTCACAAAGCTTGCACATTTTTTTGCATGTATGACTTAGTTTTTTGCAATGAAATGAAATTATCATGCATTTACATTTCTTCCAGAGAAAGAAATTGACGTTACATCCCTTAGTACCTAACGGAAAATGGTTTGGACATATTTGAGGAAGGTGAAGTTGGGGTTATGGCAAAGTTTTGAAGTAAACTCCCTAGTTAGAAAATGGTTTAACAGTAAAAAAAGTTACAAGAAGATTATTTAATTTGTATGCTGTAGATTCGACTAATATTCTAAGTGGGTAACATCCAACGGTGACGTACTAAATAATGTTGATACGTGTACATATTGCTGTCAAGAACAGTATTATTTGGATCGGTAATATTAGCAATAATTATAAATTTTAATGTAATCAAGGATTAAACCATAAACTGTGGTGATGATAGAAATATATATTTATATTGAATTTAGCAAATAAATACGTTTAACCCTTATGTCAATAACCAAAAAAATTTACGTTCTTCAATAACCGGGGTACCCGGGTACCCACTCACGTATTTTGACCTAGAGTTCATTAAAACGGCGAAATTTTAATTTATAACTTTCTTCTGAAACATTTGAACCATTTCAATTATTAGATGTATTACAACATCTGTAAATTCTAAATGGATTTTTTTTATTTCTTACTTTGTAATTTGAACACATTTTGCCCGACAACGATAAATTTAGTTTTGTGTTATACTTTGAATGACATCAAATTTGTTGCATTTTTTTAATAATAACTAAGTTGTAACAATAAGTATTTTGTTTATTATCTTGTAAAAAATACATTGTAAGAAAAAATTTAATATATTTGCCGTTGAATGTATGTTACCAACGTCGTCTCAAGAAGTCCATGCTAAAATGTGTATTAGTATCTCACAAATTGAGCTAGATTCATCAGGAAGAAACAAAGTTGTTGAATCACGTTACATTTGCTACAAAGGTAACATTAGAAAGCTAAGGAAAATGCTCTTCAACAAACCTGTTTGCAATGAGCATGCAGAAACAATAAAAAATAGTATAAAATGCTATAAATAATGCCATTTTATTAAATTATATTTTTTATAACATGTATTTATCGTTTTATTGTAGTTTTAATCCGTTAAATATAAGTTTTTTATATGTGGACACCCGGGTACCCGGTTATTGAACAAGCGTATAGTCAACTTTAAAGTAGTTTTTTGATATTAAAAATTTTTTTTTTAAATTTAAATACATAAATCAATAAGAAATCGACTGAATAACGAGGAACTTGTACGGTTTAAAAATATTTTAGCGGAATTGTAAACAATCTTAGATGAAACATTCAGGTGGGCACCCGGGTACCCGGTTATTGACATAAGGGTTAAACAATGCTTATATTTACTGAAATCATCCAAAACTGTTTTTAAAATTATTCCAAATATTCATACCCTGAAACTGTGCACAAGCAAACATTATGAAACTTAAATTAATACAAAATATTATTACTATTAAACCTATTTATGATAAAACGCAATAATCAACAGAGATCAGAAAACGCAGTACTTGTTATAACTATGGTTCTTCTCTACGATCACATTAGGCAACTTTTGAATGATAAAAAAAACGTGTTTTCTTAAATTAAATTAAGTTAAATATTGTTTAATTTTTCGTTGACGATTTTAGTAGGACAATATTTAATTATATAATTAAACAATGAAGATGAAGTTTTTTTAAAATTTCACCACTTCAAAGCTATGAGAATCGTACTAACAAAAAATTAAAATCTCGACAAACAGGTGGAAGTGAAACGTACACTGCTGATAATTTTAAATAGATAAAAGATAAGGCTATGATCACAGCACTATATCTAAAAAATCGGTCTCCAACAACCGCTTTGAGTGCAAACTACTTGAAGAAATATGGTTTGGAGTAAAAATTGATTTATCTTATCCAAAAATTTTTGGTTGTAAAGTTCACGTTTACATAATAGAAACAAAACAAAAAATAAAAAAAGAAAAGATTTTTGTAAGTTATTGTGAGACCACAAAAGGATATCGGTTAGTTTGTATAAATAATTCTAAACAAGGTGTTGTTGTTAGGAGTGTAGTTTTTATAGCGCATATAGTTGATACTGTAGTTTCAAAGCCATATTTAAATAACAGTTTTAGTTTAAATAAAACTAATAATGTACTAAGCAATGAGCCTGTAACAGTTTTGAAACTATATTTATCAAGTAAAAAGTTGGGCAAAACTACAATTTGAGTACTACATAATTATTATTAAAACTTAACAAAACTAAATCAATTGCGGCCGTTTATACCATACCACTTACTGGTAAGTTACAATTAATTGCCATAAAAACAATTGTTAATTAGTTAATTCGGTAAATACAACTTAAAAATTTCTTTGCTGAAAAGTGTACAACTTTGAGTACGAACACTATACATCTTAATTTAAACTTAAGTAATAACTCTGATATTAATATGTAATGTAAGTAATTTTGATGTGCTTTTTGTAACTATAAATATGATATCTGAATCTGGCGAGAAATCTGTTCATAACGAAACTTCAAATGATCAAAATTCAATTGATGTTAATAATATTAAAAAGTCTCTTATAGATTTAGAGCAAAATGCATCTTGTGTCCCATTTGTAGAAAGCAACTAAATGCAATCATAAAAATAGCAGTAAGGATAGTAAGGATATCACTCCGATTAGGAGACAATATCCCATTCGAAAAAGAACTTTAAACAAAAGTTGATTTTGATTACTTATATTGTACTGTGGAACCCAACAAAAGTTTACAACAAGCAATGGTGGCTGAAGAAACTAAATTCTTGCTTGATGATAATAAAAGGTTTGTTGAAAATAGATTGCTGATTATTAAATCAAAAGAAATTGTTAACTACCACAAAGAAATAAACGCAGATGTTTTTGAGAACCGGTTACAAGCGATTTTTCCTACTTTAGACAAAGGTTACATGCTAGTTTTAGACAATGCTATTTATCCCAGTAGAAAAATAGACTTAAACTTTTAAGTCTGCTATTGAAGTTTAGTTGAAAAATAAATCAATGTGCTTTGAACAATATATTTTGCGCAAGACTTGCCAAAGCGAGAAATCGAATTTTTCTGCGCCTTTTACCATATCTGTGCAAACTGATCCTAATAGAGCTATTGTGAAGTCAAGTTAACACGAAAGTTAGTAGAAATAATACGATATTTAAAATGTCAAATTATTATGATTTTCTTTTGAAACAGTTGGAAAAATTGCGTCAGAAGATTTTAAAAATGTGTACATGTGATTAAAGTAGGACAAGATATGTGGCAGATGGATCTTACATTAGAAACTTAATAATTATTTATTATCTATATTTAAATAAGTTTTCTTTAGTTTATAGTATATAGTTAAATTAAAAAATAAATTTTGAATTTTAAATTTTGTTAAATACATAGATACCATTGTTTGAAATTCAAACTTGATAAGAAAGGATGCTACACGTTTGTCAACTTTGATGTATTCTGTATCTGGTTTTACAATAAAACGTCCAATTAATTTGTTTGAGGTGACTTAGTCTTATCTGTTAAGGATTTCAATTATAGTTGTTAAGAATAAATAAACTAACTAAAAATTAGATTTTCTGTAATGTCACGGTACTTCTACGATTACTGCATCTGCACATGATTTCTTGTAATTTTCTGAATTAGTTACAATCTAAACAGATCAATGTGAATGACATTAAAAAATATTTTGAATTTTAAAGTACTGTGTTTGTCAAAATAGTTAAAGATCTTTACGTATCTGCGGCATAAAAGTGTAGTTTCACACTTCTTTTCTTTTTTAAAGTTAAATATTAAGTAATAATTACGTTAAACGTACATTAACGCATTAAATGATTGAAAAAATTACTCAAAAATCTAATATTTATTTTTTCAAATATTAGATTAAATTCAATTTTTTTAAATCGACTTTTATATACCTATGACTTTTTTAGACACGATGTACAATAAGTAATTTGTTAAAAAACCAAACAATATTATTGTTTAAGTTACAAATCAAACAATTAATAGAACACAGAGAGGCTATACACAAAATGTGTTTCGAGTTGGATGGAGGTGATTTTAAAAATATATGTTTTTGTAAAAAAAAATACAATAACACAAACGATTTAGCTTAGCAGTTACTACTATCGTAACTTGACGACTAAGACTATATACGAAAACGATAAATTTGAGTATTGACGTAATTAAATTATGCACTTAAACTCAATGGAAATTAAAATTGATAAATTGATTTTGTTTGTTTACAGATGCAAATATTTTATTATGTGAGTTCACGTCAAACTTCTGCAAAATATCTATTGAACAAATCATTTGCATAATATTTTTTAATGAAATAATAGCACGTTAAAGCGTGGGTATTACCTCTTTTCAGTAAATGTGTAATTAATGGTTTGTAAAAATTTAACTTGACGTTCTAAATTTTTGTATTTACTTGAAATTTGTTATTTTGAAGAGGCGGTATTGTCAAGTTCAGCTACTTTGTGACGATTATTTAATTTTTTAATATTATACTAATGTACTCTATTTTTCCAACAGAAAAACTTTAACATTTTGTTAATTGTATAGAATAAATGTGTTAAAAATTATAGATAATAATATCTTACTAAAAGTTTTATCTATAAATAGCGTTTAACGAAATTCGCGTTTACTTTGTTTCTATTCATATAGTGTTTAATAAAATACTTAATAAAGTAACTGTCCAAGATTACATATATATATATCACATATATAAAGTGTTTGACAATATTTAATCAAAATGATTGTATTTATTATTTTATTTTTAAACTTGTTTAGACATTTTAATTCACACAACAAAACCTACTAGATTGGTTTCTAAGTTTCTTACCAACAACACCGGCATTTTTATGTAAGTTACATACAGTAACAATTATTAGCTATGCTTAAAACTTACAAGTGATAAAATATAACGTTGGCAATCTTATTGTTGGTTTACTAAAGATCACAAAGTGACACGATTTTTATGTATAACATTTATTATAAATTGGCCACTAATATAAAAAAATATAATTATTATTGATAGATACTTATAGTTGCTATAGGAACTAGTATTCATTTTGTTTCTGCAAAAATTGTTTTTAATTTGCACTTTATTGATTTATTATAAATCTATCTTGATGCTATCAAAAACTTAATTTACCTTTGTATTTTAAATGTTGATTATAAATAACATTTATTTCTTCTCTAACACAATAATATTTTCTTTATATAACATTATTTAAATTTAATTATATATCATAAATTAATTTACAACTGATTTAAACTTAAATACTGTTAAAGAATTTCTTCATTTAGTTTTACCATTAAATGAAGTTATAAATTACAAGCACCAGCTGTACACATGGCTGCAGTACAAAAAAGTGATAAGACAACGTATAAGATATTTCCTGTACGTATTATATATTTAAAATGCAAAATAATTATTTTTCTTTTAATATTAGTATTAAAAAAAGTCAAATTGTAAGTATTTGTTTTTAACATTTTATAATAAAGTTAAACGTTTTTATATCCGAATGTACGTTATTGCAGCGTTCAATAAAACACACATTGAATTCTCAGCATGATGTTAAAAAAACAAGATAAAGCAGTTAAAAGCTAACACAACCCGGATGCACTTTTTATAAAAAGTTAAAAAAGTTACTGAAGCAAATCAAATAAAGTTTTTTTAACTAACAATAAGTGTAAATGTGTTTTAAACAATATCCTTCACATAAAGATGTAAAATAAAATCAAACGAATCTTAAATTCAACCCGAAACTATGCTGATATTTAGTACGAAAAAAATGTTAATCATTAGTAAATTTATATTATATGCAAAAACTTGACATACAAATTGTGTCTACTATAAATCAGTATAAAAAAATGAAGTTTTCTGCTTAATAACGTCAAAACAAATCACGTTGTATTTGTTTACCAAAATACGTGCTTCTAAACATCAAAACAAGGAACATTTATTTTCCAATACATAATCTTAGAGAAATTTATCTGAAACTAAAACAAGCACTAAGAATTCGTCTATATTTAAAAATAAATGTAAATTTTATTTTACTTAATTTTTTTTTTTTTAATTTCGATTAAATAATTCAAAGTGTATACATAGTTGTATCTGTTTTTTAATTTGTTATGTATTTGCAATAAAAGTTTGCTGTGTGGTAATTTGGTACCACGACGCTGATATGTTGGTATATTAAACTCAACCACAATGTTTGAGTAATTTAATAGAATATAAAACATTTATAACATAAAACCACATAAACCATGTGTATAAAACTAAGTCCGTTATAATCATTCATCTCTATACCTTAGGGATGTCATAAAAATGATATCTAAATCTAACTTTGCATCCTTCGGTTAACGTCAATTAAAAATATTTTGCTACAGGTCGACTTTTCTGACTCAAGATCGTCTTAATCGTTCAGCCAAACAAATACTTAAATACATAAAATAAGCGATTAAATAAACAACAGAGATACATAAATGTATAACATAATTACATAACATAAATGCTTAAATGCATAAACATATCTAAATTCAGAAATCCCACTAACATCACATTACAAAATTATTCAAAAGTTGGTAAGAATGAACAATTACATAAATTCGACCATTTCAGGTGAACTTAACTATATGCTCAATAACGTAATATTTATAATTAATAAGGCTTTATTTGATCTGGGGGCACAACAGTATTAATCATCTAAGCCAGCAACCATATAACGATTTAAATCAAACTTTTTTTTTACTTTAAATAGTTCTTTAAACGTGGTAACACTTTTTTATTTAAGTTAGTCCTAGTATCAACGTTTTTATAGCTATTAAGTTGCATTCTTTATACGATTTAGCAGACTTACAATTTTTATTATACATTTTCTCGCTTTGATACTGTGATTTAACTATATTTTTGGTCGTGAGTTTCTGTAAATTGCGAGAAGTATATGTAAATTACTCTAAATATTCATTCAAAGTATCGCTTACTCTACCGCATTGTTTTCTACCAAATAATAGTAAATTAGACATTGTTCTAATAATACGATGAAATGAATTGTTTAAACCGAATTTCATCCAATCGAACTATTTGTGGTGCTAGCTTAGCAAGCATCAGCACAATCAACCGATTACTTTTCTCAATCTGACCATTAGATGACCGTTATTTTTAGTCACAAATTCTTACAATGCATAAGTAGATAAACTTTCACTAGACTCTTAGGTCTACTGTTATTTATAAAATAAGCTTTTAAATGTTTTATAACTTTGTTTGTTTTAGTTGATTTGCATGCAAAAATTCTTGTAAACTTGGTGAAATTATCAACTATAACTAAAATATGTTTAAAACCAATTTGAGTCTTTTCTAATGAACCATATGTTTAAAATAAAAATATTTTCCAAATTATTACAGCTACCTCCCATTAAGAGATTCTGCGTTATATCGGTAATCTGACCTTAAAATACTATCTTTCATAATGCAAGAATTATAATTTATCTTTGTTTTCCTATAAACGATATCATCACGTAATTCAAAAAATTTGTTTTTTGTGTTTTCTAACTCCTATTTATTTTCTAAAATTCTAGGATCCGTTAATAGTTTGATAATTAATGTTGTTAACGTGATTTACTTGCGTTCTTGATATATGTTTAATTTCATAATCATAAGTTTGGAAGAACATCGCCCATGGTATGATTCTAGAATAAAGTAGTTGCTTAAACAATGTGAATTGAAAATTATCACGATCTGTGACAACAGCGAATTTAATACTCGAAAGATATACATATATAAAATCGTTTTATTGCGTACATGACCGCAATAAGTAAATCGTCTTAATAAATGATTATCTTGTTGTTTTTCAAAAAAATTATAAACAAATGGTAAATTGGGTTGCAAATCCTTGTTTTGCAAAAAATATTTATTCTAAATAAAATTCTGAAATTAACACTACTATTGATTGTGAACTCACTTTATGGGTGGTGATAAACGCAATACAGCAGCTATCGTCCATTTTACTCGCTTTTTGCCGTTGTGAACGTTCGTGTATTTGAGTGTTATTTTACGATATCTAAGTAGTTTTTCTCGGCAGTGATTTCTATTACCCTTTTAGTGGATGTGCTAAGAAAAACATATTCTAGATATTGGTTGGATTCGGCGATTGGACTAATTAAGCGACGTTCCACGCAGTAAAGCAATTCCTAAAAGATAGCATTGTCGCATTATCTTTTTACATTTTTTAACGAGTTTCGTGGAATTGCTATGCTTTGTTTTACGTAATCAGAAAGAACGAGAGAAGACTCACCTCTGTTTTTGAAATATTAGTATTGTATTACTTCGTTAACTTACTTCTGTAACATTTACTTTCTCGCATTTATATATATATTACTTTAATTATGTCAGCAGTCATAGCCAAAGGCAAAATAACATTAACCGTCGTATATAAGTTTATATAACATGCACGTTTTTAAACAACAAGTGTAGTTAAAGATACTACTGTTTACGAAGAGTTGTCGACTGGGTAAGTTTTAGTGCTTGTGTTTTACTTTTTTTTGCAATTTAATATTATCATTGTCGATTGTCGACTTATTTCGCGTCTCCATAGTAGACTAGGCAGTTTGATTGAATATTTATTTATATTTAAATTAAAATCAATCACTTACAACGTTTGTTAGCAATTGAATATAATTAGTTTTATAGTGTGTTGCTTGATCAAAAAAGCCTACATTGATATTAGAGCTGTGATATTATTATGTTAATCAACAAATCTATAAACTTTTTCAATTGTTTGTTCATTTAAATACGAAAAAATCCATTAAACAAATTGAACACAGTAAAATATGTTTAATCACACTCAGATAGTAATGTACTGGCTAAAAAAGCGGTTATGTAATAAAACTCTACGGTCAGTAATATACACTTTCAGAATCTGTAATTTGTGTGTGTTTTGTTTTAACTAATTTGATAAAATGTCAATGATATATTAAACACGTATATGTCAATTGTGAAGTGCCTACTATGTGTTAATATTTTACCGAAATAAGCGATAACATTTTGGAAGTAGGTTTTCATTCATTTTTTATTAGTATAATGTTATTTGCTTTATTTAATGGCTGATTGTGAATAAAATAGTATACAAATCTTGGCAAAAGTATTCAATTGGCGTGTAATCTACTATTTTTCATTCATTTCTTAATGAATCGATAATCTACACAAAGTCTCAGTTCATCTCTATTACTTGATGATGTATTTCTATTTTGAATAGATCTTTTGATATGGAAGGTAGGCGCCAGTCAAAAATAAAACAAATCGATTATTCTGGTTACGTTTTGTCACTTATTGCGCCAACTTTACCAGGCCAATCTTAACCGTAGGGTTAAATTTCTGCCCAAACATACAAGTAATTAACATAAAATGCTAATACAAGACAAAGACATTTCACCTATACGACACAAACTTGTATGTTTAGGCAAAAAATTAACGTTTACTGTTTAAATTGGTCTAATAAAACTGGCGCAATAGCTCACGAAATGTAGCTAAAATAATCGATTGGTTTTATTTTTGACTGGTGCCTATGTTCCACATCGATGGATCTATTCAATATAAAAATACACCATCAAGTGATAAGTTTTTTGGAAGTCTTTATATATTTACCTCATAGTAAATTAAATCGAATACCTCTATCTTTATTATTTTTCTTAGCAAGAAGTACTGTACTGCAGTATTTTAATGTGCTATGCTATATAATAATACCTTGAAATATCAATGATATCCGTTAATTTATGTTTGTCACTATAAGCTAAAAATTGCAGTTTTGAGCTAATAATTTTTTTTGATTTTAACTTAATCTACACTTAAAAGATTGGTTTTGAATTATTAAAATTTGACAAATAATTTTCATACATTTGATAAACCAACTTTACCATTCTCGTGTAAATAATCAATAAACAAAACTTTGTTATAATTAAAAATCGGATGTTCAGGCATTAAAAAATGTGTAATAATTTTATTATAGAAAAGCTTACAAAAAAAAATATAAAATAAGTTATTCTTAAAACAATTAGTATTTATTGCTATTATTACATATTACTAGTAAAACATTTTTTAACAATTTCATCATAAAAATACACAGACAAAAAATACAATATAAATATTTTTAAAAATAATTCCATGTTGCAACTTACTACTAAATATTTTTTTTAATAATTCGCAGTTATTCTATTAGTGCGTTGTAAGGAGGAGTAGTATAAAGTATTTACATTGTCGTAGAAATGTCATTAAGTTATCATTCCTAACACGGAGTAAAACAATGAATAGGTAAAATTATATAATTATTGTTTTGAATAGAATATAGATAACATTGTGTACTTCAAAATAAAGAAAACTACTTTGTTAATGAAAGTCTGGTTTAATGAAATTTTTACGACTACACAGATAATAATATAGAATTTTGTCTTTAATACTTAATTGCATTTCAAATTTTTTTATGCATTTAAGCCATTTTTAAAATTAATTTTTACATACATCAACATGTTTTTGACAAAATTGGCATTAAAACGCAAAATAGGCATTTATAAGAAAAGCGCAGTAAAAAAAACATTTAAGGCGTTTTTGGCATTTCGCTTGAACATCCGGTATTTAGATATAATCATAAATACACTGTAAACAATACTAAATATTCTATTTTTTGAGTTATAACTAATTGAGAAGCTAACATACAATCTGACATTACGTGACTTATTAAAATCTTTCAATGTAATATCTAAATCTATAATTCTAAATCTAACTAAAAAGTATTTTCTAATAATTAATGTAAATTACAGTTGATTTTGTGTTGCCTTTATTAATAGTGTAATCATAAAACAATATCAATTTTGCATTCAATTATAAAATAACTTTTTTATTCTAAATTGAACTGGCTTTATTGATTTTGTCCTTTTCTAACTAACTAACGTTTTGGTAAATAACTATATATATATACTCGAAAATCTACGTAGTCGCACCAAAATATAATTGTACGACTACGCACCCGGAATGTTTTAAGTTTAACAAGTAGTTCTCGCACCAATATATAGCAAAAATTATATATGCGTATTGGCACCATACATATGATTCTGGGCGGAGTCTACCAGTCGGTCACCGCATGGCAAACAAGTTTTTCAAGGTATAAAATGTAACAATACATAACAGTATTTAAAAATAACTGCAAATACGTTTTATATGCAAGATACTGGATTTTGTTATATTTAACCGTTTGGTTTGTTTCTCGCTTTATTACAATTATTTGATTTTAGAATTGTTACGTTTTAATTTATTTTGGGTTTTAAATTTAAATACTATATATTGTATCGTTTGATTAAAACTTTTTCTTTAATTATTTAATCTTGTTTGCAAATTTTAATATGCAACTGTAATTTATGAGAATTAATTAATAATTATTGAATTTGACGTTAAGGTTTATAGTTAAAGATAATCGAAAAAAACTGATAAGACTAAGCTTGAATAATACTTTAATTGCGTCTCTTTACTGTTAAATAAATTGAATATTTTTTGTAATTGCCTGAATATGAAGGTGCCATTAGTTAATAATTAAGTTTGGTTAGAAAAAAGATACTACGGCTTTCTTTTTACCTGTCAATCATTGCATCTTTTAAATCCAAGGGAATTTATACAAACTTGCATAAACATTATTTAACATTGTTCCACATATTACTTTAAGTATTTAGATATGAGTAGAAAAATTAATAAAGGAATAAAAGTAAGGTAATAAAAGATTATTTTATATGCATTTGATTTTAATAATTATTCTATAAACAACTATGTGAAACTGAGTGATGCTTCAAATCAATATAATAATTCTTGAAATTATGAAATTTTATTCGTGTTCGTTTGAAGATTAATTTTTACACATATAAGCAAAATAAACAGTCAGAAAAAATGTATTCGAAATCTGCGTGTAAAGGTCAGTTACCGTATAATTAAAAAATCTTGCTTCAGATCGTCTCAATTTTTTTAAATAATTTATAAGAACATCTAAGCGATGATTGAAAATTCTATATTTCAACGGATTATAGCATCATTTAATGAAGCACAGGAGATAAGAAATAAATAATTGAAACTTGTGATCACTTACAGATTGTGTGTATCTGCTTAAGAACTACTTAAACAGAAAATATTATTTTTATATAATGCGGTCAGTCATTAAAATTTTAAAATATACTTGGGATTAAACATTATTAATAAAATTTAATAATTTTAAGTCGCTTAATTATTGACGTGTTAAATATTAAGAACATAAACAATTTAGCTGTTTTGAAATGCACATTGAAACACGATTGTTTGTTTCAACGACGCCATATTTATTATCAACCGTAAATTCATTTTATTTTTACGTATCAGGTAACATTGAATCGCCTTGTACTAAACCAACGTTGGTTTTTTTTATACTGTACTTATACGGTAATTACAATTTGTTAAATACAAATTTAGCAATTTGCACTATAACAGAAAAAATTGGCATTTTATAACTTAAAAAATAATTAGCGTTGCTTCTGTATGTCTTCATCAAATAAAAATTTTATGACGACCGAAATTTTTGGTATAGGTGTAACCGTGTAACAGTTAAAATAAGCCAAATTTCCCCTTTTAAACAATAAGACAATAAAAGGATCGCACAATAGGTATAACCAGTTTTTAATCTGTAAATATTTGGTATACACATTTGAGTTTGTAAAAGCAACAAACAACTAAAAATTTTGATTCTCTCTATCAAAATGTGATATAACTATGAATCGAAAAAGACAAAGTCATTCGACATTGATGGTAATTTTAATTATCAAAAAGAACTATAAAAAAACATTATAAAGTGTAGCGGCGTTTTAAAACTTTACATTTCGGCATCTGTATCTGCATAAAGATTTTAAGGTAAAGTACGTAAGCACCACAATTAATACTTAATAAAACTACTTTAAAAAAAATCACAATGAAACAATTCAGTATAACGTATAAAACATTGAAAAATACTCGTCTAAAATTTAATCTTAATCTTAAATTTAATATTTAATTTTAATATTTGTTTACGATTCTCTTATAAAGTACACATACAATGGGTACAATTTTTATAGTGACTTATTTTTTATTTTGACATACACATTTATTTAAGTACAAGATACTGAAATTTGAATTATAATTAAAAATAGTGTAATTATTTTTTGATAGGGTAAGTACAGTGCAAACTTTAAGAAGAGGTTCCTGTTTCGCGTAGTTTATTTAATAATTTAAATTTTATTTTATTGTAATTCTAGAGAATACTATGTTTTAAAAGAGTTCCATACTTATCATTAAAGTATGTAGTTCTTTGTTAAATGGTAACCAATCTACAAAGAAAAAATTTCGAAAATATTGATTTTTTGTCGAATGGCAACCGATAGACAAAGAAGAAACGTGAAAGTATTGATTTTTTTTCTAGCGGTAGTTACCAAACGACATTCTTAAATACAATTTGCAAAGAAAGACAATTAACAAACTAAGATATCTTTATTGTAAGTCGCTGAATAAATTAAATTTTGTATTTAAAAAGTTAGTATATTTGGTTATTCTCTGTATGCAATTATTTTTTAGACAATTTTTGCATTTACACAACGTTCAGTCAACGGTTCAGTGAAATCGAGCTATAATCTGATAACATAATTTAATTATATTATTTCATGTCAAAAACATTTCAAAAAATGCTAAAAAAATTTTTGCCGCTAAAATCAGTGTTGTGTTGGTTTATTCTATACAACAATAATGTTGCATTTGTTTAACACAATTTTAATTTTATATAATCTTAGTTTTGGAAATACCAAACGTTCTAATTTTTTTAAAATAGAAACAGGAATGTTCTTTGTTAAATAGTGGCCGATGCAAAACAAAGAAGCAACGTCATAATATTGATTTTTTTCTAAAAGTACTTTCACGTTTAATTTTTTATCAATTTAAGGCGATTTGAAATTTTTTAAAAAGAGCAACAAATAAATTGAAATAATATATTATTTTTAATCACTGGATTGATAGAATTCAATACAAACTTTAAAAAAAGTTTGCGTGATTGATAAATATTTAAATGATTTGTTTTTATATAATTTTTACATGTAAAAATTAAGCATAATAAATAAGTACGTTAAGTTAACTAAACATATACACAAAAAAAAATTCAAATTATTTTTAAACTCTATCATTACAGTTACAATGCAATTGTAGCAATCGCATCTGCATTAAAATTAGTAAAATTTTGACCTTCAATAACTCAATAAATACTCTAAAAAATACTAACATGGATAAAACTTTTATCAATTTTTCTTCTTTTAAATTACTATTATTTAATGTGTAACAACTTGTACACGATCGATATTTTGGAAGTAACATTTTTTATTTGTTTTGTTTACATACACGTATCAAAAAAATCATTGCATCCTTTAAATCCAATTGCATTTATATGAACTTGCATAAACATTATTTAACGTTGTCCTACATATTATTTAAGTATTTAAATATGAGTAGAAAAATTAATAAGGGAATAAAAGTTAAGCAACAAAAAATTATTTCGTATGCATTTAATTTTAATAATTATTCTATAAACAACTACATGAAACTGATTAATATTTCAGATACCTATAATAACTCTTAAAGTTATGAAATTTTATTCTCAGTGTTAGTTTGAAGATTAATTTTTATACATATGAGCAAAACAAACGATCTGATAAAAATTTATTCGAAATTTTTTAAATCTTATAATTGACATTTTTAAGTCACATAACAATAAATAAAATTTCTACTCATTCATAAAAAATGTTCAAATAATGCTAAAGTATTAAGATATGGAACTTTTATCAATTTCTTGTACATAATCCGGTCAGTCAATAAAATTTCAAATATAGGAGGTAGGATTACACATAATTAATAGAATTTTTTAAATCCCTTAATTATTGTTGTATTAAATATTAACAACAGAAATATTTTAATTGTTTTAAAATGTGCAATGAAACATGATTGTTTTTTTTAATTGCATTTTCTACATTCATCGACGGGATATTTAATATCAACCTTAAATTTATCTTATTTTTACGTATCAGGTTGGTTTTTTCTTATAGTGTACTTAAACGGTAATTAGAATTTGTCAATTGTAAAAACATAACATTTTATATATTTATCGATTTTTAGTATAACAGGAAAAATAGCATTTTATAACGTAAAAAAAAGCGTTACAAATTTTATAAAATAAAATAAAAATTTGGTCACGACGGAAATTTCCGTTACAGGTGTAACCGTCTAACGGTTAAAATAAGTAAAATGCCGCCTTGTAAACAATAGGGCAATAAATAGATTAAAGAATAAATAATATTTTCTACACTTTTTCGCACAATGGGTATAATAAGTTTTTAATCTGTAAACATTTGGTATACACATTTGAATTTGTAAAAGCAACAAACAACTAAAAATTTTGAATCTCTCTATCAAAATATGACTCGAAAAAAACAAAGTCATTCGACATTGATAGTATTTCTAATTATCAAAAGGAATTATGAAAAAACATTACAAAGTGGAGCAGCGTTTTAATACTTTACATTTTGCCATCTGTAACTGCATAAAGATTTTAAAGTAAAGTACGTGTACATAAGTAGAACAACTAATACTTAACAAAACTACTTTAAAAAAATCAAAATAAAACAGCGAAATAAGTTTAAATTTGTCATAAACAAGAAACATATAACTAATACGCTCTATCTTTTGATTTATTTTTTGTTATTGTTAACATTGTAACACATTCAAACGTCTTAAATTCGTCATTCAAATTTATTACCAAATTATTAGACTATTTTTTTAAAATTATATGGCATAATTAGAATTTATTTATACAAAATTGATGTTGTAGTAACGTTCATTCTGTATTTTCAAGGCTATCTCGATTTTATAGCGTTCGCACAATTAAAGTAAAAAAAGAGTTTTTTTACTCCGCATCGTGTGGTTTTAGAGAAGACCTTTATTAACCGCACAGTGTCAATAGTTGCGATTAACCGTTCTAGGAATCGTAAAAATGCCGAATCTTCCAAAAGATCTCAATTTGTTTATATCATTTAAAATTAGACAGAATGACTGTTTTGGGTTGGAAACAACAAAAACAGCCTGGTATATTTAAGCAACAGACTGACAAAACAGTAAATAGTAAACCATTTGACAGAAAAAATTAAGAATTCTCTTTCTAAAATAAAGTCCCATTATTGTAAAGTTTTTACAAACAAGCAGTATCTTTTACCAAAATGACAGTCAAAAAATAGCCTTTATAGATTTTACGTTAATGACCGGTGCAAATGTAAAAACGTACAACCACTTTTGATAACTACTTTTAACCACGTGTTAGAATTACACAACATTGCTTTATACCATCTTAAAAAAGATCAATGCGATCAATTGTGGTATTGGCCAAGCGTCTCCGGTATTTATTTTGTGTTTTACCACGGCTTTTGGAACCATTCTCCGACGCGAACACATTTTGATATTGCTGAATAAACGCTTTAACTTTAGCCATCTAGTTATAAGTCAAATTTTGGCATTTGAAAGGAAGAATATCTAATAATTGTTATAGGTACTTCTTCAACAACGCGGGTTCAGTAAAGTTTACGTATTGCACAATTTGTCAGACTGGGATACATTGGCCTACCACGGTCTTCTTTTTTAATGTTACCGGATTCGAGTTGATATTCAAGATACTTAGTGGCACCGTATTTTGGGCTCATACTAATGTTTTACCAACCAGTAGTCATTTTTCAACTAAATCGCTCTCCTTTGATTTAATAGCACAAATGTATCCGTCCCGTAAGTTTCTTTTTAAGTGTGCTATTATCACACTTTCAATCTCTGTAAGCACATCTTTATTTGTGATACAATTCGAGTGGTAATTTTTGTTGCATGGCTCTTTAATATCGCGTTTTGCCTCTTTCGGTTGACTTGTTCTAGATTTTCAGTTAGTTTTTGATTTTTTTTTCGTTTGCGTAGGTACCTGTGTAGCACAGAAAAGTTTATGACTGATTCAGTGTAACGTTTGTTTTGCTGCCTTTAAACTCCAAGGCATAGGTTAAAACGTCGTCCGTAGAGTATAGTATCCTACCTGTTGCTATTAGAATTATTATTTGAGTAAAAATAATTAATTTAAATTTAAAGTAACGAATTAACACACTATTGTGGTAATAAATTTAAAAAAAAACACTAGTACACTAATAAAAGCCATTATGGCATTCCAAAAAGTGTCCAATCATAGTAATAATATGATAGTTGTAGGCACAAACACGCAAACGTGATAATCACACGACGATATTAAATTATTTATTTGTACAACAGACACGTTACACTTTGCAATAATTTAATTATACCCTCACGTGCTTCTTTTTAAGACTTAAAACTTTAGACTCAGTCTGGTTTTCTTCGTTCACTTTTTATATTTATTCTTTATATGGAACTACAATATTTTATCTGTTTCGGTAATCGCCTCAAATCTGCTAAATGTTTTCTATAGATAAAATTAGAAATTTCTAACTTTTGTGTTAGTGATAATTCTAATAATTTACAATTATACATTTAAATTTTATTCAAAGTTTTTGTGAATTGAGTTTTCTAGTTAATAAACAGTTCTATTCTTTTCTTTGTAATTTCTAATCCCAGAAACTTTATATTTGTGCCTTTAAATTCTGTAATATTAATTTTTTTTGATAATTCCATTTTTACTTTAAAAATATAATTCACGTATATGTTTACAAATAGTAATTTACGTAACAAACGTTGAAAATACATGATAGCATAGTTAATGCGACGCAGCTAAAACATACAGAGACTTCTACAATAAACATTTAAACTATAACTAAACAGGTATGCTATGCACGTCTTTGATATTACATGTGCAAGTTTCTATTTTATTTTATACTGTAAGGTAATTCTGCTAAGCAGAAACTTTTGTCAGTTACGATTTTAACATTTTTTTGTTTCTTAATAATGAAACGCTATTCAATTAACACTTAACTCCAAATCACCGTTAATGAATATCTTTATCATAGAATTGAATTAGTGTTATTCTGATTATTTCAAGGCTATTATTAAATGTTACTTAAATAATAAATTTCATAATAAACATGTAAACTTTTTTAAAATTATTAATTTTTTATTTTAAACAAATAGTAATTTACGTAACCAGCGTCGAAAGTAAAGCATAACGTAACGAACGTTAATAATGCGACGCGAACCCGCGCGTTAACAGCACAGAAAACACATCCACCATAAAAATAAATTTATTAAAATTAAAAGAATAATTAATGCTATATTGATTCCTTGCATGATTATGTTAGTAAGCAAATTACTAAAAGAAACGTGTAGTAACAGATACAAAAACAGAAGGTATTCTGACAGAAATAAGTAAGTAGTAATACAATATTAAATGAAGATGAAATAAGGAATATTTGCTCATAATATTGCCTTCCGCTGCTTTTGCACGAAATTTACGAAGAACTAAAATATCTATGTATAATATTTCGTTTCTTTCGCTACAAAATATTTACTCACACATGGCTTTTAACGTTATGTATCATGTTTTCAAAGTTTTATTTTGTTTTGCAGGGAGGTCATTTTTAAATGTATGAAATAGACAAAACTTGGGTTATTCATAAGGAAATTCTGGAAAAACATGGCAAGATAATGTACAAAGTGTAAGAAAACTTGAGGGATAAGATGGTAAAAGATTTATCGTCATAGATGAAGGTTCGAAAAAGGGGTTTATAAATAATACTACATTAGTATTTGCTTCTAAATTGCAAAAAGAAGATTATCACGGTGAAATAAATGCCGAATTAATTAAGAAATGGCTTGTTGAACATTTATTGTGTAATTTAAAAAAGCGATTGTTAATTATTATGGACAATGCTCCATATCATTCTACATTAATTGAAAAATTTCCAACTTCAGCCTGGTAGAAGAAGAGTGATTCAACATTATTTAAAGCAGAGTTACTTGTCTTAACAAAAAACATTAAAAAGAGAAACGATATGAAGTAGACGAATTAATTCGAAGAAATGGTCATAAGATATTGAGCTTGCCACCATATCATTGTGAACATAGTGAACAATAAAATTAATTTGGGCACATGCTAAAACCTACTATAATAAGCACATAGGAAGAGATGGGTATAAAAGATCAAAATGTGTTGGCAATGTGGTCAGAAGCTTTAAGAAACTGTTCCGATGAACTTTGGACAAACTGTATTTGTCATACAAAAACCGTTATTACAAATTGATATAAACGTTAAAAAGCTTTGGATATTACAGTGAATGAACTGATTATACAAGTTAATTGTGATTCCGATTCAGATACACACAGTGAAAGTGATTAATTTGTGTCAAATAAGTTTTAGGAAAAAAACTGCAACGACATGGTTGTATTTAAAAATTGTAATTTTATTGTTTTCAATAAAATATAAATGTGAGTTATGCGTTTTTCTTTTATTGTAACAGGTCAAAAAAAAAGTTCAACATCACAAGAAGAACCAATGTCAAAAATAAAGAAATAAGGTCGATAACAAATTTAACACATGTGTAGTTATTACAATAGCACAACTAACATGAAGTTACGCCTGACATGTGGCTAGATTTAAAACAAATCATGCCATATAACTTCTTCGTTAATAAATTTTCATTGATTGGGAAGGGAAAAGTAGTGATTACTACAATATCCAGAGTTTGCTACAGGTTTTGTACGTCATTGTATCACGTGTACGACACACGTGATACAATGACGTACAAAACGTGTAACGTTATTGATTGAGAGATATCACGATTTTATCTTGTTTTGTTTCTGTTTGTTCGTAACCTTTGAGTTTTTATTTCTTTTTTTACTTTATAAGACAGGCAGAATATTAAACGTTTGATTGATTGTGCCAACAATAACAAAAATTTTAAAATGCATAGATTCTCTAAAACAAATAATCAAGTAATATTAACGCTCTATTTGTGACTATTAGTGTTACACAAATTTACAAATCTTATCGTGTATGTGATGTACATTTTCGAATGGTTGCTTTCCAACTTTACACTTGTGAACCAAGCCAGATTCTAAGCTCCGTAGAAGTGACTTAAAGAGAAATAGTCTCCGTATATAAAAGAGAAGGATTGTCACCGATGGTTAAGCTCGACTCTGATTGAGTTACAGTTGCTAAGGGGCGTGTTTTTAATAAATGACTAATGACCGGGAACCAAAGAAAGGATAGGTCGAAACCATGATCGCATTGAAGTTATGGGGGTGTTTGATGATTTCTATGCTCTCTCGGAATTTCCTGTTGAAAAAGAATTGAGATTTGGCAATCAACGAAAGATTATCAAAATCTATTTTGTGACATGTAGTAAAATGATGTTCAGCTTTTTCTTATACAACGATCATGTTCTGAAGTGCGAGTAATGACGGAACGACCGGTTTCACCAATGTAGACTAAACTACATGAACAAGGAAATGACGAAACGACCGGTTTCACCAATGTAAACTAAACCACATAAACAAGGATTGTTCCGTCATTACTCGCATTTCAGAACATGATCGTTGTATAAGGAAAAGGTATATTTCCAAGTCTGCGGTATTAATAAGCGGCTAAGATCACGCTCCATCAAAACGGGGAACCGGTTTGTAATCGGTCACTATTTCAAACGATTTTCAAAAATAAAGTGATAAAATTTGCGAACGCCAGCAATGATCGCTAACGCCTCTCGACCCATTTGTGCAAAGTTTTGTTCAACTGAGGACAATGATCGACTAAAGTAAGCTAACGGTAACTCACTTCCATCAGGTTTGCGATGGCACAAAACGGCATTGATTCCGACTGGAGACGTGTCGCAAATAAGCACAATTTGTACTCTTGGATTAAAATGCAATAGAATAGAATCTGCCGATAAGAGGCGTTTGCATGACTCAAAGGCGTTTTGATGTCTAATTCTATCTACTTTGTTTCTAAAGTAAACGGTTCGGCTAAGGGTGCCTTGTTTGACAAAAACGTATAAAAGAAATTTAGTAATCTCAAGAACGCTTGTAAATCTTTTTTATTAGAAATAGCTGGAGCTTTATGGACAGCGGCACCTAATTGTGGATCAGGTTTAAGACCTTTGGACAAAATGATATAGCCTAAGAACTTGACTTCGTTTGTAAAAAGAACGCATTTATCCGATCAAAAGCGAAGACCAACTGTGCTTAAACGGCTAAGCACTTGATCGAGTCGATCCGATAACTGTGTCACATTTTCTGTGGTTACGACTACGTTGTCAAAATATGAAGCGCTACCGTCGATTCCAGTTATTAATTTGTCGATTACGGCTTGAAATTTGCCGTGTGCTGTGCTAACTCCAAACTGCAACCTGATTACTCGAAAAGCTCCTCTATACGTAACTACTGATTGCAAAAGCGATGATTGATAATTCACCTTTAGTTGCAGGTAAGCTTGAGCTAGATCAAGTTTAGCGAAGACCACCTTGCAAGTTGGTTAGCAAATGACTTATTACCGGAATTGCATGTGTGTTAACCTTATCCACGATGCCTAACGGGACACGACGTGGCATGCAAAAAAATGGTTTTATATTACGGTCAAGTTCAAGATGGATTAGTTCACTTTTATATTCTCCCAGACTTAGTTCAAAAACTGTCTAGTGAATATAGTTGAAATTCGATTGGGACAGTCGAAATGATTAATGCCTCCGACCAGAAATCCTAACCGATAAAACTAATCTCTGCCTAGTAGGTTCGGCGATTCATTGTTGTGGTAATTCGGTATTAATCGATCAATATTGTACATTTACGACAGCACAACTAAGAACGCTAATGGTGTTGTCACTGACACCACGAATAGTGCCTTTAAAAGGTTCTAAGAAACTTGCTCGCATTTAATTAATCCGGCAATAAGTTCATTTTGACACGATAGTAAATGCGGCGCCGGTGTCGATTTCTATCAGCAGTGAATAACCATTAATGCAAACAGTTACCATTCACGGCGGTTTGTTCTGTGCACGAATAAATGCTACTAACAGATCGTTGGAATTATGATCTCGTGCAGACGTTGTATTTACATTGTTTAAGGGTCGTGATCGACCAGAGGTTGATATGCGTCTTGTCTTCTTGCACGTGCAGCATATAGCTTTTAAAAATAGACTCTGCGCTCAAGGATGCGATCCTAAACATCCGGCACAATACGAAGATCGCAAACTTGAGTGTGAATTTCGGAATTGTTGTCGATTACGAGAAACATATCGGCGTCGATTTAGCGCTCTCGCAGTATGTTTGATATCGAGTTGAGATTTCAGTTGTGACTTTACTTTCTCGGACGATACTACGCCTGTTTGTACACGTTGACACGTTCTATATCTATATGTAAAGTAATGCTTTGGCTTTTCAGCAAACGACGCTGAAGATCCGCATCGGTACACCGGAAATGAACCGATCGCGTATTAAATGATCAAGCATGGCTTCGTACTCACAATGATCGGCTATAACTCGCAAGGCTCTTAAGTATTGATTTGCAGTTTCTCATTGACGTAATCCGGTGAAAAAATTGATGCGAATATAACACAACTGATTGCTTCAGCGCAAAATAGTTAGTGAGTGGCTGTCGTAATTGTTAGGTGTATTTGAAATTATCGTACGTAACAATTTGAATGCAGCGGAACCAATAACACTACAAAAGGTTTATCTTTGAATTAACTGTGACTCATGATCGATTCGGTTTGCAGAAAAGAAGACATCCAAATTATTTATTTATTTATTTATTTAAACATCCAAACAGTCAATAAGACTAATTACAAGGATGATAAAATCAAATATAACTACAGAAAATTTGCCGCATGTAACTAAGCTAAACTAAATATAAAAAGAAAAATACGGTAATTACAAGAAAGGTAATAATTACAATAATTGTAAAGGTAATTGTAAAGGTAGAGCCTTAAAAGCAATCTAACCTAAACTTTAGTCGTATTTAAAATAATTCTCGATATTCTTTGTGAATTTTTTATAATGACTGGCTAGGTCAGTATCAGTAACTAACATTACTGTGTTCAATAATCGTAACATACATAGGAGGGGTGCGTGGTAAGTAAAATTAACGTGATTTACTTGAAAAGTGGCATTTGTTCGGGTCGGTCTTGAAGGCACCTTTAACAACATTAGAGAGAAGGTAGCTTTCATCAATTATGAAATTCCACAATTTAAATCCAAATTTAAGGAGGGAGACGTTTCTACGATTATTGAGACTTTGTATTCCAAATGTGTTTCTTAACCAGACTGAACGCACTGAATGGTAATCGGGATAGATGCCAAATCGTTTTTTGTACAAGATTCTTAAAAATTTATTTTGAACTTTTTCGATGTTTTTTATTAGAGTGATTGAATGTGGGTGCCAAACGGTTGATGCATACTCTAGCTTTGACCTGACTAATGTACAGTATAACATTACTAAAGTGTTTATATTTTGAAACGTGACTGATTGACGTATAAGAAATCCTAGAGACTTATAAGCATTGGATATGGTTTTTGCAATGTGACGTTTAAAATTTAATGATGAATCATAGAGTACTCCTAAGTCTTTGATATAATAATTACGATTAAGAATTACATCGTTGATCATATAGCTATAAGATATAGGTGTCTTAGATCTAGTAAATGACAAAACTGAGCATTTTTCTATATTTAGCGATAGTTTATTTACGGAAGTCCAATTATAAAGACAATCTATGTCATTTTGTAGTTTTAGGCAGTCAATATTGGATCTGATTGTACGAAACATTTTTAAGTCATCAGCAAAAAGCAGTGACTCAGAAAATTGTAAGACATCTGGCAAATCGTTGATAAATATTAAAAATAACAAAGGGCCCAGGTTGGAACCTTGTGGTACTCCTGAATTTGGCTCGAATTTGCTGGATGTGTTTCCGTCAAATTTAACATAACTTGATCTCGAGTTTAGATATGAACCAAAAAAACATAACATATTGTGTGACAAACCCCAATCTGCTAGTTTTCTTAACAAGATATCGTGGTCAACTTTATCGAATGCTTTTTTAAAATCTGTGTAAATAACGTCAATTTGCTCTTTTTTTTCTAATGCTTGATAAATTTGTTGAGTGAATACGTGCAGATTTGTTATTGTGCTTTTCTTGTTCACAAAACCATGTTGTGCTACATTGATTGACGGATTAACATGAGAGTATAATTTGGTATATATAATGTGTTCAAATAATTTGGAGAAGGCGGAAAGTAAAGCTATTGGGCGGTAATTTTGTACTTGTGACTTAGAGCCTGTTTTATGCAGTGGAACAATAATAGATTCTTTCCATTTGTCTGGAAATTTTGAGGTTTTTAGCGCAAGGTTAAAAATATATAATAACGGTTGTTGAAACCACTCTGCACAAGCCTTTAATATATAAGGGGGGATCATATCGGGCCCGGCCGTTCTCTTTGGCTTTAATTTTTTGATTGCCTTTTTGTAGTCTGCCTGAGTAATAATTTTTAGAGAAAACATATCTAGTTTACTCGTTATATTCTTTTGTTCTTGGTTAATTACATAATTTGCTTTATTAGTAGCATAAACAGATTGAAAGTATTGAGCAAATATATTCGCTGCGGCAACACCTTCGTACAGAATTCCTTCATCTTTTACAACCATCTGTTTTTTATTAGCAGAGTGTTTGTTTTTTATATAAGACCAAAAATGACTAACATTTTCACCAATTGCAGTTTCGATTTCTGAGAGGTACTTTTTATAAGTGGTTCTAGTTAAAATTTTTAATTCGCGCCGTATTCCTTTGTATTTCACATTGTAAAAATCTGAAACGTTTTTAAGTTGACAATAATACTGTTTATCCTTGCACAGATTTTTCATTTCAGGCGTAAACCAAATAGGGTACTTCGACAATTTTCTTTTTGATTTGGGGACAATAGAATCTAAAACAGTATACAAGATATTGTAAAAAAGATCAGTAGCCGTGTTTGCATCTACACTCTCTAATACTAATTGCCAGTTAGTATCTCTTATTGAAACAGCTAGATCATAAAAATTACATCGATTGAAATTGTAGTGTACGTTAGTAGGTGCTGTATTTGTGAGATTATTCGATGGTAACTCTATTTCAATCGCCAATGCAGGATGATGACGATCTTCTATGAGAATTGGTACGCTCTCATGATAAATATTAAGATCACAGCACGATTCATCATCAGGTAAGATAATCAAGTCAAGAGTTTTGTTATTATCACTTCTAATGCCATTAACCAATTTGAGCGAATGAAAGTTAAAGAATATCAAAAATTCTGAGTATTTTTGATCTTGTATTAAATTAGTCGTTGAACCATGGTTAATTGTAAATTAAAATCACCACTAAGAAAGGAAAAAACATTACAATTGTCATTTGTATTGTCTGAAAAAATTGATAAAAACTGAACTACCATTTTGCAGGCGAGTTTGGTGAAATATACAGATTGAAAGTAGTTATTAGTTTTTTGTTCATTTTACATCTTAGATAAACTACTTCAAAAGAAACATTTTCAAGTTTTGAGAATTCTAATATTTTAAATTTATAACTTACTGCTACTAAAACGCCCCCTCCTCTTGTAGTATTCGTTATTTTTAAATTTCTGTCACATCTTAACGTGTTATAAACTGATACATCTAATATTTCACCATTTACTATATCGTTTGTTAGCCATGTTTCCGTCAAACAAATTATATCATATTCGCAATCCCACGAGTGTTCATAAAGTTTAGGTAGCTTAGTCTTAAGACCCCTACAATTCTGATAATAAACCTTAAACATGTAAAAAATAAGTATAAAAGAAAGCAATAAGTAGTTAAACAAAGAGAAAAACAAAAAAAATAAAATTATGTGATCTGATAGTTAATTAACACTGTATTAATCGCATTATGGTCTATCAGCATTTTTATATGTATATTAATAAGGATAAAAATAAAAAAATCAAATTTATATGCAGTGGTAAATTAATAGTTTATTATACGGATTAAAGAAGAAAAAAAAATAAAAATTCTGAAACATAAATTTTGCTTAACGTAAGTAACATAATTAACAAACAGGGTGGGTGCAAATATCCTAAATTATATGCTACTGAATTAGATACTTAATTGATTAACTGGGTACCTTTTGTAAATCTAACAAAGACTTGCACCTATATGTTTTATCGTCCTTTTTTATGTATATAATTCCATCACGAGCCCATACAGCCGGTGTACCATGCTTATTAATAGCTTCTTTCAGGACTGCCAATCGATTTTAGTCAAATCCTCTTTAATCAAGAAGCCAGTGCCATTGAGCATTTTTCTGTTTACAATAACTTTTTGTCTCTCGCGATAGCTGCAAAATTTGATTATAACAGGTCGCGATTTTGAATGGTCGTGATTATCAATTACTTTGCCTATGCGGTGCGACCTTTCGATAGTATTTATATTCGTGTTTAACTTTAATTTGGAATTAAATAAATTTAACAGGTTTGCTTCTAATTGTTCCCCTGGTTCTTCCTTAAGACCGAAAATTCGAAGGCAATTTCTTCTCGAATATTGTTCTAAATCGTCTAGTTTTGTAGTCATTTCCGAAACTTGCGTTTTAGTCACTTTTAGTTCACTATTAACGGTTATCAATTCACTATTGAGTTTTTCCGTCAAAGATGCAATAGATTTCTCGATAGATATGTTAATAGAATCATTCAAGCTATTCAAAAAAGTTTTGTTAGTGAGAAAACTGGTAATACTTGAATTAATTAAGACTTTTAATTCTTCAATATCTTCTCTGGTTAACATATTGGCACAGATATATTAATAATAAGGCAACAATCACTAATATATTTTTACACACTGTAAAATTAGTTAACATAAACCGATATTTTTGATGTATAATTTAATAAATAAAATGCAGCAGACCAACACGCGACTACTCGCTACGACGGCGCATTCTTGTGTCATAGTATCATGTGCCCGGGCTATCAACGTCAAATGAAGGTATTAATACAACGGCAATGTTGGATACTATCCTCGTCGCCAATGTTGTATCCGAGCGATTAGTAACGTTATTCGCTTCAGTGATGTGCGGTGGCACTTTTGGCCTTTCGACCTTTGGCACTTGAGACATTATTAGATGCGATAATTAAGACACCTTACTCATGTTTAATACGTTCCTTAAAAGGTATTGAAGTGCAATTTTATAACTGAAACTAATATTGCAAGAATGATCGTACTTTAAATTGTTATACGCGCACGTGTTTGATAAGATAAATAACGTTGCGCGTATAAAAATTCTCACAAATTTGTTATAATACAAACGACTCATAGGACATTTCTTTGCGGAAAAGAAACTAAACTGAGACTAAACGTTAACTTACCCCTTCCGATTCTAAACCACCTCGTCTATACAGATTTCCCAAAATTCACAAACCAGGTATTCCCTTTCGACCTATCGTCAGTACTATCCAATCTCTTACTTACAAGCTAGTCAAGTTCTTGTCAAGTTTACAGGTAAACCTCTTTTTACATCCTCAACTCTCAGCATTTTATTCAACGTCTGCAAACTATAAAACCCCAATATCTTCTTGTGAGTTTTGATGTTACTTCACTTTTTACTAAAGTTCTTATTAAGAATTCGATGATTATTATCGAACAGATTCTGTCTCAACATGGCAAGGACTTGAGTTTAGTTCTTCTTATTGATAAATGTCTATCCTATACTTACTTCCAATTTGATAACAAGTTTTACGAACTGGTTTTTGGTGCTGCTATAGGTTCTAATATATCACCTGTTGTAGCTAACATTTTTATGGTATGCTTTAAAACGGTTGCTTTGGAATCATCAATATTAAAACCAAAAGTTTCTTTAGGTATGCTGACGACACGTTTATTGCTTGGTCTCATGGTTATCTTGAATTGTTTAAGTTTCTTGATCATCTTAACAATCAACACTTAGATATCAAATTTACTATAGAAGTCGAAAGTAATAATGGTTCTCTCCCATTTCTTGACGTTCTTATGACTCGTAAGCCCGACGGACTTCTGGGCCATTCTGTTTATCGCAAACCCACTCATACGGACAGATAGCTTCATGCTTCGTCTCATCATCATCCTGCACAAAAACGTTCTGTTATTGAATCTTTGGTTTATCGTGCTTTTTCTATTTTCCAACCTGAGAATCTAGACTCGCAATTCCGTCATCTTACTAGAACTTTAGTGAACAATAGTTATATAAAACGAGATATTCATAGAGTTATTAATCGTCGTCTACATCCACTTACTCGATTACCTAAGGACATTTCTACTCCCGAATCCAATCCAAAATTGACTTTTTTACTCTACATTCACAAGGTTACAGATGAAATAAGGAAACTTCTTCGTAAGAATAATGGTATCAAACCCATATTCAACTCGACAGGCAAAATTTCTCAGATTCTACTTTTTCCCAAAGACAAATTTTCTACAATTTTATCTCAAGGTGTATACCAAATTCTTTGTTTATGTTGTTTAGTCTATATTGGTGAAACCGGTCGCTCCATCATTACTCGCATTTCAGAATATGATTGTTGTATAAAGAAAAGGCATATTTCTAAGTCTGCGGTTGCTGAACATCATCATTAATTTCAAAATTAGTTCAAGCCCTATTTTTGAATTTGTTTGTTAAATTTTGTATTTATACTTAGGTAAAAAATGAATAGAATTTTAAACGGTACTGAAACAAGATCATTACAAATAATAATAATAATAATTTAAGAAGACTAGCACATGCTATATTTAAGAAATATAAAAGTAGATCGGAAGCAATTAGAAAAGTGAAACAAATAATTTAATTTGTATATTGTTTTAATGAATAGTAGTTTAAAGTTATCCCAACTTTAACTTGTTGATTTTTATTTATCAATAGCATGCTATTCGAACTAAATTGTGCTCTTAATTTTGTGCTGAAATTGAATTTATTTTGATATATAAATATATACTATATATATTAAGTGGGTATAAAGTACGATTTCTAGTTCTAATTTCTGATTGAATGCGGTTATTTGTATAATATACATATCAATAAAATCAACTATTGTCTTTTAATATGTAACATGTTTTTTTTTGAACAGAACTAGTTTAAAACATTTAAAAAAGTTTCGTTTCAAAGACAAAACGTATCAACATTAATAATATTAAAATAAAGATTTATAAAGAGCGCTTTGCGAATTGCTAAACGAAGCTGGCAAACTCCATATTAAAAATAATTGTAGTTTACATCATCTGACCATTATAAACACACAAACTGTTCGATGTTGCTTATTTCGAACATGTCTAATATAAAAGTTGTGACGTTTGTATGTTATACATACATATAATCATTAAAACCATATATCTTTACCAATTTGCAAATCATTGCTCATTAAACTTCGTATAAACTTTTATCGCATTTAAATTGTAATGATAAAGGAATTAACAGCATTATTTTAGTAAATCATAAAGAAAATAGGTTTTACTGTACAATTGTGTTACTAAAATTCAGTTTTTTGCATGTTATTTGTTTGAAAACTACAATGTAGCACGGTATGTTATAGATAATATCATTAAAAATCTATATCAACAAACGAGTATGAATCTCTCGTTAGTTCTGTGTGGTACATACTAGATTTGCCATTAGGTAAATATTGTCATGTACAAAAGTAACACCACAATATGATGGATATAGATAAATATGTCTTTAGTCTATAAGTAAGTGAACTAGCTTCTTGTTTTGTTATAAATAACAATATTAATATGCATTAAGATAATCTCAAAACTAACTAGAATTACGCATATATAAAATATAGTAACGTTTTACACCGCATAGTTATTTACTGTTTACAGATAATCTGCCTTGTATCCTAAACAAATGACCAAAGCTAATCTAAGGAAAAAAATCCAAACAAATCATTAAGGATAATTAATCAAAATTTTAGTAAATGTTGGTGATTTACTGGTACAATGTATATATGTGTTTTACATACAATTTATTATCAGTTTAACTAGCATTTTGTCAGCTTCTGCTTCACCTCGGCCTACAATTATGCTTATATTCTCAAAATAGCCTTTTCGGTACTAGTGATACAAATGACTATTGCTTAAAAGTGAAAGAAAAGCACTTTAACGCGTTTTTGGCTGCAGTTAAAAATTTTGTTTTATTTAGTAGCAGTAGTAACATAAAAAATTTGCAAGCATATTAAGGCAATCAAAGTAATTTTTTTTGAGTTACAATTGTTTAATTTTAACTAAGACAAAAATATTTATAACTTTAAACATAAAAATTAAATTAAAAAAAAATTGATATATATGTACATATATTTACTATACGAAAACGTTTTTTAAGTACTACTCTATATACTTGAAAACTACAATATGATAAGGATGGTTTGATCACTATAAGAATTGTTTTTAAAAATAATAATGAATACCATTAGAACCGACTAAAAAAACTTGATTAATTATAACAATGAGTTTACTTTGTTAAAACTTTAAATTTTGCATTTTTATTAAATTTGTTAATTTTAATAAAATATAGTGTATATAAATAATAACTATTTAATTAATTTTTATTTTAATGAAATTAGTCTTAAATAAAAACTATTTAATCATAATTATACTATAATCACATAGGTATAACTTTTAATGCATACTTTTTTTAAAATAAAATACTGCATGTTAAAAGCAAAACACAATTAAAAAAGTATTTATTGTAAAATAATTACTGCTTATAATTTTAAAATAACCTCAATTTGCATTTTAAGCTAACGAACATATCTAATTTGTTGTTGATGAAAAGTTTACTATTTTTTAACAATTTTTAATGTTAACAGCACAAGCACTATTATATTATTATTAAGGTATTTCCCAACATAATTTGGTAAGCAAGAATTTAATTTAAATTTCATGATTTTATGTGGATAAGTAATATGCTCTACATCATAAAATCCAGACATTTCATTATTGCATTTTATAATCTTACTTTGTAACTATATTAAGTATGACGCCCAATACTTTATTTATCACATGTATCTAAATAACAAAGAAGAGATAACTTGATATTTTATGTGGTTATGTTTGGTACTAAAAGAATATATTCAAGTAAACCCCCTCAAATATACGGATCCCTTATAATTCACTTCATCTCTAATAAAATTGAAACGACTATAGAAATTTTCTGTCTATGTACGCGATTGTATGCAGCCGCACGAATAGATAACATCAGTTTTTGTAAGAAAAAGTTATCACTACACAAGTGCGCCAATTTGATCGAAAAACTACTTAGAGATAAAAACAATTCCAATTTTGGATAATGTATCACTTTGACAAATTACCACATCGATAAGAAGTAAATGCCGTTTACGCTTCAGATAAATTTGAAATATTTTGATATACGATTTAAGTAAGGGAAGTTCTTATTTCCATATTTAATGTTTAGAACGTCACAGGGTTGTCTACCAAAATGCAAATGTAATTGTGCATATGTGAGTTAAACTATTGCTTATCTATCTAAAAAATTAAGGATTGTTTTTTATTTCTGTTTTTCTCTCTCGCTGTTTTTGCAAGAGAATATAAAGCTATTAATATTTATTTAAATGCGGGTAACTTATTCCGATCCCAGCAAAACTTGACGGTTTGATGATGAAGTATTTACGCATCACTAGACAAAGGCTATAAACATTTCGGAAGTGCGTCAGCTCCCGGAAGTCTGTTTAGAAACAACTGAATGTCCCCACGACTCCCGAAAGTCTCGGTTCCCGCGTTTCTTTTTACGATCTTGTTTACTACAAGTAATTCTAAAGAAAAATTAAATATATCTAGACAAACTTCTATTTAGGTTTCTTTCATTCTAAGGAGAATGTGGTTTTGTTTGTTACATAAGGCCTTGCTATCATTCGTAAATATTATTCAATCAATATCCGCATCAAATATATTGTTTATACAAAAACAAATATACCATGTAATTTAAAATTACATACTAAAAAAAATAACGTCCTCTAACTATTAAAATAAGCACTCTAAAGTAACGTTGTTCATCATTTCAGCGACTAAAAAACAAATGTAATTTGAACTTTTTAAATAGGTAGGTACAAATGTGCATATTTTTTTTATTTGGGTTTTAATACAACATTATAATTTTTTTAAAGCAATTTTTTATATTTCATAGATGAATTTAAAGGATTTTATATTTGAGAAAATTGCACAATTAAAAAAAATGATTTTTTTGATACAGTAAAATTTGCAATATAATTAGCACAAACTGTAGGTAACAATACGCTGAACAATATTAATTAAAAAAAACATTATTTTTTGAAGACGTATTATTTAAACTTTTTTTATAATAGAATATGACGTGTTTTAGTTTTATTTACACAATTTATTTAAGATGTTTATCGCGGATAATTAATCTAAAGTAGTAAATGCATTATGATCTATGTATCTGTGATGATAAAGCGCATCGGGCAGATTTTGCATTAAACTTAAAAATAAAAAAAGCAAATCTTAAAGTTGATAACACTGGTCAACAAAAATCTTTTTTTTATCACATAAAACGTTTACTATAGTACTTTTTTATTATAATTCTGAAAATATTTTTAAAGTTGGCGCATCACGCCAGGTTTCTAAGGAATATCAGTGATTATTATTCTGCAAACGGACATGGCCGACAAGTTCTAACTTTTTTGGTTTAATTTCTACGTTATACTCTATTAACTACTTTTTTTCTATGAAACCAATAAAATCAAGTAATTAATAGATATATACGTACGTGGGTATATAAGACTGTGAATGTGTTATTCAACTAAAATTAAGCCAATTTGTGATACTAATACTAGTTACACATATTTCGTATTTGCAATGTTCCATGTGTATATAGATGATTCCAATAGTTTCTGCAATGAGGTATAATCAAGTATAATATAATAACTGGAGAAACCTTTGTACACACAGACGAGCCGTCGATCTATCCTCACTGCTTTCGGGCAAAAACGCATAAGGTCAATCACGTTTTAAAGGTAGAAGTAAAATTAAAGGTTGTATAAAAACAATAGTTATATTTCTTAAATTATAAATATATATTATTAAAAATAAAATAAAAAATTATGCTAATTTAAAATATATATTAATTATTAAAACAAGTAATTTTCCACTCATGTGACACGTTGCAAACGTCTCTAGTGAGTGAATATAATTTTTAAATGGCATCGTACTAATTAATACTTTTTTTTACGGTGACCGCAATATTAGTTTTTACGTTACTCTTCCCGTATATAGACTCTTTAATTATAGATAAGTTACGATTATTAAATTTATTATCAAATACACTTCAAGCTAAATTTAACAAAACTAAAATTATCGAATGTGATCCTAACACTAACTATACACGATAGTTTGCTTTCTTGCCCGGATGAAGTGGGGAAACATGAAATAAAACCGGACCAAATTTGTAACCATACTAGTATATAGAGTGGTGTCTCCAGTACTAATTATATTTCGCAAGATATTGCAGTGACATTTACCATTGTCTTGCTAAACGTCAATTTGTTTGGGTTTATGAACGACAATACAGCAAAAGCCAAGTTCTACTTCTTGTTTTGGCTCTCAAGTAAAGACTAAGACCAAAGCTAAAATGTCTGGATGTTTAACTACGACGCCGACAGTCACTTATAATTACTATACGGGATGTTGCGGATTAATTCTAATGGCAAAAAGCTTTCAGTGAGTTAAATTCCGGTAAATGTTTTGAAAATAAATTATTAACTTAAATTATTGATTTTAGAGATATCAGTCCAAAACCAAAGCGTAGCGATGTTAAACGTATTAAAAGATCCTAAGCCAACCAGGCTTGCGTGATCAATCAATGCGCCAACCTCAACAACGGTAAGGGTTCAAAACGTGTCTTTGAAAGTAACGGTTAGATTTAGTTAATTTCAACAAATCTTACGCCAACCTGACGTAAACGATTTGTTAATTTATTTACGGGACTGAAGTTCGGTTGTTGCAAATAGCACTGGTTAATGCAGAAGTTGATGGTCAACACTGAGGGAGAGCATTTTGACATGACAGGTGTACTTATATACAACGGAGAAAATTAAATGCAAAAATCGTGAGAATAGGAGGGTTTGAAATCCGGTGTGAATGGAGCATGTCAGGGTTCAAAAGCAGTTTTTTGTTTGTACAAAGCATTACGCCGCAAAATATTAATCTCAGGTAAACACAGATATCGGGTAAAAAGTTCTACCAGGACTAGGTCGTGAAAGGAAAAACTTCTACCAGGAACAAGTCACGGCAGAAAAGGAAATTTTTAGCGTTGACAGCGGGTTTATTCTGTTTTTGGTTACGATTGACCAGAGAGTCCAAAGCTTATTCGTAATAACACAAATTTATATACAATTTTAAAAACATTTACGACTACTTCTGCCGTTTCGTTACAAAACTAATACAACATTACTAAAAATTGAATAATTTCAAAAATGGTTAATAATGTGTAATACTAAATTTGTTTCAAATTGGATCCAAAATTAAAAAATTCATAAATAATTACATGATGCTATTTAAAAAATTAAATTTGTTGTATGTCAAATATGCAAAATAGAATGCAAATTAGAATGTATAAAATGTTAATCTTTCGCGGTTGTTTTGTTTATGATTATAACCGACTTTTGGCATAGGTCGCGTCGTAGTTAAACACCCAGACTTAGGCTTGGTTCTAGTCTCTCTTTGAGAATCAAAACAAGAAGCAGAACTTGGCCTTTGCCGTATTGCCGTTCGTAAACCCAAACGAACTGACGTTTTGCAAGACATTGCAGCTTGCATCGTCAGAGTGGTAAATGTAACATGCAAAACGTCAGTTTGTTTGGGTTCACAAACGACAATACGGAAAAGACCAAGTTCTACTTCTTGTTTTAGCTCTCAAGGAGAGACTACCCAGTAAACACGGATTGAAACTGTTAAGTCATAAAAATTAAAACAATTGTTTCATTATGTTGTTTCGTCTTAGTTTCACTTTTATTTTATTTACATCTAACTGACAGTGAATAAATTGAAAGAGTTCCGATTTTTCGCAATCATTTTTAAACCGTTTCAGTGCTTGCAATTTCTTTCCAATGATCAGCCATCGTTTAAACTGATTTGTTAAAACCGAATATTTTTTGAACAACTAGAATTGTTTGAAGATCGATTAAATAAGAATGAATTATTTTCAAAACAGTGGAATCGTTTTAGTAAAAACGAATACTTCGTGATTAGTCAGCATTAGTGGTTGCTATCTTTTTGATTAGTGTCGTCAACGCTTGACGTTGATGTTTTTTCACTTGTTTGGTTGTAGTTTGATAAGTGATGCTGTGTGTACAATTACAAAATGGAACAATAAACGGTAAATTTATTATAATCCATAAATGTAGTCAAGATTATCGTCATTTCTGTTCTTTATGCATCATGTTTCAATTTGTATAAAAAAGAATGCAAATTAACATACATGGTTGCGTTAACGTAGATTATTGCGTAAATCTGATGACACTTTAGGATTAATTAAGGTTCTAGTGTCATTAATTACAGTTCAATTCTTCAAGTTTTTTATACGATTATGTACAGCTAAAGGTATTCACAGTGTTGTTATAATTTACTTCTGATTGCTAAAGTGCTATTTATATTAAGTTTGTATTTTTTTTGGTTAAAAAAATTTAATTAATTTTGTGTAACTCTATGATTATGTATGTAAATGAAATATTTATTTTTATGTTACAGATGCGGTTAAAAGTTGCTACCCAACAGTAACTGATGCAGTTTTTGAGGCTTCCGTGACCACATCAAAAAAAGTTGCAATATAAGTAAAAAATAATTAATAAATAATATGGTTATTTGGAAAACCTAAAGCTACTGAAACTCAATGTGATATTGTATTTAAAAATATTTATTGTACAATAAAATTTGAAACGTGCATTCGAAGTATCGATTTAATTGTTTCATTTTTAAACCAAAATTAATGTATGTATGTATGTGTTATTAAAATAATTGATTTAGTTCACTATTGAAACAAGGAAATCATATATGTATCGATCATTTAGTATTATTTCAAGAAAGAAGCTTTTAAAACGTAAACCCAATGCAACATTTATTTTGCAACAGATTTGAATTTAAAATACCGAAACAATACTGATTGAAATAAATCAAACAGCGATGGACTTATAGCTAAACAAGAATGAAAAATAATTTTTTTGTTTTGAAACTGTTACTAAACATTATCAATTTTGTGTTTACTAGGTAGGACCAAGCCTAAGTCTAGGTGTTTAACTACGACGCAGTCTAAGCCTAGAGTTGCTTATAATCGTGAGTTTAGTTTAGTTTAGCTAACACCAAAAAACTGAGATCAAAACTTGTAAGGCTTAAGAGATAATAATTTTTTGCTACAGTCCTATAATTGTCATATTTTTTTTAAAAATACAAAAATTTTCAGAAGCTGTTTAATAAATAAAAAAAAATTTATACAAATGTTATTATAAATTTTACAAAGAATAAAGAAGTAAAATAAAATATAAATTCTGGGCTTAAAAAAACTGAATCCGTCACTATTACAGAAAAACGGAGCATTCTGTATATTAGAGAACAATTTTAGTAAATAGAAATCATTAAATATGCCAAAGTTTTTTTTACCGTGTTTAGTTAAAAAATTCCAGTTTACTTATGCAGAACGTTGAATTACCCGGTGTATATAGAAATAGTACATTCGTATTGTATGACTTCTTATTTAAAACTAAATTAATTTAAAGTAATTTATTTTAGTGCAATTTTGTTTCTATATCATATAGAAGCTTTGTTAGTTTCAGATACATACTTGATTTTTACGTATACAAAAGTAAAATAAAACGGATAATTTTTTGTTGTTTAAAACATAAAACGTTTATAATGTTTTTTTGTTTTGCTCTTATCGCAAACATCAATATTCGGTTTATAGTGTAGATACGTAACGACGAAACAAAACTCTAGAGTCGCAAAGTCAAAATCTACGTTAAACTATGTTATCAAAATTCATTATTTTTAATTAGAAGTGTGTCTGGTAGAAAATATTTAAAAATGTTTGTAATTTTGTTAAAATTGAAAAACAACGTTTTGACAATTCTATAAAATAAGGTATTAGTTATAGGTTTCGACGATGAGTGTTTGTAACTGCGTATGTTACGTATAGTATTATAAACCTACCCAAGATCTTAAAATGGTTGTCAAAGTAAACAGATTTTGCTATCAATAAATGTAGTACTAACATTAAATTTGTCACGATTTTAATATCATTCTTTTTAATTTTTTCCAAAAAATGAAAAATTTATATTTAAAAAAACAGCACATAAAATAATATATGTAACTTTAGTCGAAAGTCTAATAGCATAACAACTCACTTCCATGCAGCGCTTGGGTTACGGTGTTGCGCCGTATTAACGTTCGTTATGCTATGCTTTTGGCGTTAGTTACATAAGTTACTGTTTTTTAGTTATAATTTATTTGCAAAAACAGTTTAATTACATATTTATATTTTATTTGTGTTTTTCAAATCTAGTATCTATATAAAATTTCGCATCTGTATGTTTCATCAATTCATCAATTTTTCAGGTCAGAGTTTTTGCGTAGGCAAGGTTGCATGTTATTAATAAAATTATTGTTTTATTAGGTAAATATAAGACTGCAATATAAATCTCTAAACTAAAAATAAACAATTGCAAAAATTAACTTAAAAATTACTTTTCAGATGCATTATCCTGTAAAAAAACTAATTGTAATAAAACAAATTAATATGAATTGGTTTATTTTTTATCAAAAAAAGTATATTTTTAGCGTATACTTTAAATTTTACTAAATATTTTGTAGATGTGACATGTTTATCTAGAAACAAAGAATAATTACAAGTTCAAAGATCAAAACTAGTCAAACTGATTTAATATTAATACTATTAAAAACGACGAAACTTACTTGCAAAGAATGCTAAAGAAAATTAAAAGTAAGACACGTACTCATCGAATCGAATCTAGAAAAGAAACAAAATTAAACAATAATTAGTATTCTGTAAGTACTATACTAAACTAAAAAAAGAATGATATATTATTTAAAAAAACATAAAACAGTTTATACAAAGCAACGAAACTTTACATTAATTTAGTAAAAAAATAGAACCCAAACCTAAAAATTAAAGAAATTAATACATTTGAGACTAAGAAACAATAAAAATTAACCATTTTTTCATATAACAAAAAAAATTATCATTCGCGTTATTCACTGTTAATAATTGGTAGTCAAGAAGCTATTAATATACTATGACTTTCTGTATGTAAAGTTGCTATAAACTATGAAATTTATTATCGTTAAATAATAATAAAAATTTTTTGTTACATTATTTTAATATTTTTTATTCATTATAAAATTTTAGCATTTTGGAAAAAAATATAAGTATTTAACTTAGCACTATTATTTCACATTTAGCCTAGATCTTGCCTTGGCAAAAATATCTTAACTGAAAATGAAATAAAGTTTACTGCATAGGTAAAGAAGTATCTATTTCTAGACTAAACCAAAAAAATGTAAGCAATTTCTATAATTATTAACGCAATTATGTTTTATTTTTGCGCGGCAGATGTAATTGATCAGAGTTATTATTGCCGTAGTAAATTATAATTTTTTATTTTGTCAATTTATCGTCAACTAACTTTCAATTTGATGTTGTACAAACAAGTTGACAGCATTTTTATTGTTTGATTAAGCCTTAAGCCAACTAGGTTTCTTGGTTGTTTAAATAACCAATCAAATTTGCTATGGAAATTAAAGGATAATAGTTATCTCTTATTACTTGATGACTAATTTTTGAGCTATTTTGTGTTTTGCAAACCCACCCATACGAACAGATATCTATATGAATTGTTTCATTATCATCCTGCACAAAAACATTCTGTTGGTAAATTTTTAGTTCATTGTTGTTTTTCTATTTGCAAACTTTTTTATCTTACTAGGACATTGTTGAACAGTGAAATCAAATACCCAGCTAGTTATTGATTGTCATCTACATATTGAAGCATTTAAAGACATTTTATTCCATTTGACTTGTAAAATCTACAAGATTCTTATTTTTCTTAAAGACAAAATGTATACACTTTTGTTACCTCAAAGTGTTTTTGTTTATGGGGTTTAGTCTGCATTCGTAAAACTGCTCGTTCCGTCGTCACACGCATTTCAGAACATAAAAAAACAGAACTGTAACACGGTTCAATACCACTTTCGCTCAACTGTGATTTTTAAAACCTTAAATGTTTTTTTAAACAAAGGAATTAAATACAAAAAAGATATTAGAATGTACTTTGAATCTCTGTGTATAAACTATTTTAGATGTGTTTTGTTAAAATTGTTGGTTTAACGTTTGTAATTTTTTTACATATTTGACGAAAACAGGCATAATAGTCGTTTGGTAATACGGTATGTTATGGTTTATATTACATGTGACTAGTTTTGTAACTGTCTAGTTAAGTTTGTTTGGTGTTTTATTTATAAATACAATAAAAATCTTTCTAAACTGTACAGTTTAAAATCAATTTAGTGACATGTATATTATATTTGTGTACTCTGACCCATTAACTATATGTACACTTTTTTCTTCTTTTTCTGCAACAAACCAGTATGGTTTCAAATATAAAAATATTTTTTGTCAAAAAACTAAAAACACATTCAACTACTTGTACACAGGTTTGCTGTGTTTTTAATAAAAACATTATTATTACTTAATGATTATTTTGTAATGCATATATTATTTTCAAAATAATAATTACCTAATTTAATTTATTTAAAATCTTAATTTTCTTAATTTTTACTATCAATATCAACCGATACCAAAGTTCTTTATAACTGTTAACTAATTATTTGTTTTCGTTTTTTTTATATAACTGGAAGACAAAATACCTCAAATCCTATTGCATGTCTTTGTTGTTATGTTTCTTATAATTATTATCTTAGCTTCAAAATACTAATGTCATGACTAAAGCGGTCACTTGTTGCAAGGAATTTAATAAACATTTTTTTTTTAATTCGACTTTTTTTATTTCTGTGATGCATATAATGTGCTTAATTAATGAGTAAAAAAAGTAAGTATAGTATAAACGAATTTTATGTAAAACATTATTATTATTATTATTATATTAAACAGTGTTCGGTTAGTTAAAATGGTAGAGTTTCAACTTTTTTATCAACAATATAAAAATAAAAGAAAAATTAACCTATAACAATAGTTATTTTAATTTAAATTTAATCTTATCAGTAATATCTGTCACAAACGACAAAGCAGTTTTACTTTAATCGCGCGTAAAGATTACACGCACTTAATTTTCTTTTGCTCAGCATATCTAAGAACAAAATTTAAAATTAATAATTGCTACCTAATTGATTCTCAAGATCTTAATATTTAATAGCAGCTTTCTGTCAGCCATTAACGCCATCACAACAAAAAATTATATTTATACTTTTATCAGTAGTTCATTTTTATTTGCTTGTTTGCACGTTGTCTTAAGGGGATTTGGTACGTTTTAAGGCCTCTCTTAAATATTTAAATTAGATAAATTTTATTAGATACTTTGAAAATAGCTAACAAAAGGTGCATAAAAAAAATTTTAAAAAAATTAATCGAAGCAATTAAAAAAGTTATTAACGAAAAAAAGTCAAAATTTGATAAATTTCAATCAGTGTCACTACTAAAACGGAGAGACTTACAAATATCATATTTTGTATAATGAAAGTACTCTATGATCGCTACAACATGTATTTCTCATTTTTTTCAAATTTTGATTAAATTTTGATTAAATGCGTTTTTGAGTTTTGCAAATTTTTATGTGGGTTGTATTAGTATTTTAAACTTAAAAGCTAAAAACTCAAATCGTAACTATAATCAAGTATCCAAATAAGCGATATCAAAAATATTGGTTCATAATTAGAAGCCCTAGGACTGTTTTAATTACTTTTTTAACTAAAACCTCCACCACATATTTGCCACATCTTTTTTCTTTTGTTTACCTTTATAAGTTCAGCTTGTCGGTATAAGCGCAATAAAAAAAAAGCGTACCTCTGATTGGTAATAAAGTCATTGTGTAGAAATTCTTTTGTAACAGTTGTTTACAAAAATAAGGTACTCGAATTCAGAAATATTTTTTATAGTAAATGTTCGATTTGGTTGAAATTTCGCAGGCATGTGTCAAATACAAATCTATCAATATCCTATCAATTGAAAGTTTTCATGACAATGAAAATTAATTGTGGTTATATAAAATAACATATTAATAAATTGGTAATTATGGTATTAATAATGTTAATCTATAGGTATGCTAAGGTATCTCAAGCACAACTATGAAGAAAAACACTTCGTAATATTTGTGGTAATTAAAATTTTTTTTATGTGGATTCAGTATTAGTAAATACATACAAGAAGTATTTCTATAATCTATTCTTTTTTAACAAGTAATGGGTACTTCCGTTTAAATTACGCGCAAGGTTTTTCCTCTTGAATAAAAAGGATAGAATTCTAAACAAAGTGATTAAATTTTTCATAAAAGCGACAATAGCGTTTCATATTAGGTACTTACACTAGGGAAAAACGTAATTATATATAGCTATAGAAACAATAAAATAATGATCTTTACATATAAATTAACAATAATGCTTCTTAATCGTTTGGAAGGTCTCATTAGGGAAATTCTCAAGATTCAAGTTTTGAAGGCATTATAGGAAGTAGTTGTACCTACTTCAAAATTAATCGAAGTCAAGATTGCATTCTTACATTGCAAATTAGTGAGTAGCAAATTTAAAGTTAACACTAGAGGACAACACGAAAATGGACTTTGGCGTGAACTTCGTCGTAACTACTTGACAGCTTCCAATTTTGGAGCAGTTATAAAAAGAAGAAAAAACACACCATGCCACAATCTGGTAAAAAGAATTTTATATACTAGCGCAATTGCTTATGGAAGAACCCATGAAACCGAAGCAATTGAGAAATAATGTATAAATCGAAAAGTTCAAATGCAAAAGTGCGGTTTATACTTATGCAAAACTTATTTTTTGGGGGGCATCACCAGACGGCTTAATAAACGGGAATAATGGTGTCATAGAAGTAAAATGTCTACCAGAGATTGGAAATCAAAAATTTCGAGACTCAGTTTCTGTTGAAAAATCTTTCTTCGATCTTATTTTATTTAGTGAAAACGATTTCCACGTGGAAAGAATTTATAGATCTGTGGAAAAATAAAATGGTCCCAAAATTGAAATCATTTTATTTCAAGTGTGTGATTCTGGAAATTATTGATCCACGTCTACCAAGGAACATGAGAATTAGAGATAAATTGAAGAAAATTGTAAATATACAAATAATAAATTGTATTAATCGTTTTGTTGTTCTCAACTATTCTATAAAAAGTAATAAAAGTCAAATCTCAACTATTCTATAAATAGTAATAAAAGTCAAATCAATACGTAAACGTATATATGTTTTTAATAGCTTATTACAAAAAGTATTAAAAGCCTATACAAACAAACCGACAAATTAATTGTACTTATTTCCAATAACGAGAATTAGAAACGGCAGGTAAATTTTTCAGATTTTCTTGTTTCAGGTAATATTCAAAGCGTGTACAAATAATACCTTTTATATTTTGATGGGCGGAGCAATTGTTAATAATACAGTAAAACATACACTAGCGCCGCGTAGTGGATTTCACTTGTCCCTATTTGGTACTAAATCACCTTAAATTGTGATTTAAAAATTATTGTTAATTTTTGTGTTTTAAATATGCTACTTACTACCTTATTCACAATTATTCTTGTCTCATTTATGTACTGCTAATAACGTTATTTTGTTTTCACAGGACACGATTTCGAATGACAATCGATTGAAGAATAATATACGCAAGAAAATAAGTGATATGACTCAATAGTAAGCATAAACGGATACACAAAATTAGTATCATCAAACAAGCAAAATTTAGTCATCATAAATTAATTCCACCCAACGAATCATTATTAATCGAATCACAAAAGGGTACAAATTACTTAGAATTACAAATCTTCTTGCACAGTTTGTGTTTGCTTTAAAGAATACCGTCTATTAAAAGGAATAACCGTATTTATTCACTACATAGGGGTTGTGCCTCAAACACAATTATTTAAATATATAATAAAGACATTAATATTCTAAGATGAGTAGATCCTCATTGATGAATAGTGGTTTCTCTTATTTCTAACGACATAGCTCGCTAACGACTTCGTAATTATAATGAGTTGAGTTGTTAATGCAATAAACCGACCCCTGCAATATCGTTAAGTACATGGCTAGTAAATACTGCAGTTGTAAAAAAAAGCTACCCTCTTCTTATATATGCTGAATGAACAGGCAAAATATTGCATTGTTGATCATAATACTGACACAACTTCGTTTTTTTGTTCAAAATTTATGATCTGTTATCAACTACCATCAAACTTCTGTGTTCTTTATATTTATATTTACAAAGATAATAAATCAATTGTTTTAGTCACTTAATCTTAGGCATGATAATTTTGTATTCTTTACAATAGAAACATAATAATGAATGGTTTTTATTGAAGATACATTTTTTTAAGAGTTTATCAATAGAATAATATTACGTTAGTATTTATTATTAAAAAACAACAAATTAGTAATCGGCAATAAATTAGTTGTATAAAAAATTTAAATAATTTTTTAAAAATTGACTTAATTGTAAAAAAATAATTATTTAATTTAAATGCAACAGTGTCTGTACTAAGTAGAGTGAGTTGTTTCTCGTTTAAACGATTTTTTAATATTAAATTATACCAGCAGAATAACTTTATACTTGTTGACATTTTCTAATATATTAAAATTTATAACAGTATCTATTTGCAAAAACTTTTAAAGTTAAATGTATATAATAAAACAAAAGTAAAAAAAAGCAAAAGTTGATTAAATCGTAATTTTATACTTATTATTTAATATGTAACTTTATATGGATAAACATAAAACTATTAATAATCTTGCAACATGTATAATCAATAACAAGAGAAGAGCAATGAATACTAGTAAGTTCTAATATTAGTATTGTTGGTTTTATACGAAAATATATCCTTTTATTCTTTTTATGGAAAAAAATGCGTAACCCTTGTAACTCCTCCTATAACCAATCCTCTTTGTTATTTTGACAAATGTCATTTTCGGAGAGCAGTTGAAAACATCCATAAATAAAGCAAATAAAACTATTATCGTACCCATCCTGAAGTTAGCTGGATCTTATAGATAGATACAGAATCCTTCGACGGGATAGGAAGTTACGCGGCGCCAGACTTAGGCGCCACGACGGTTTAGTTCGGATCGCCATTTTACTAAAGCTTTCCTAAATATTTGTGTGCGGAAGTACTTAGAATTGTATTACTTTTTTGATTTTATAAAAGAGTAAGAAATCCCGACATCACATTAAGCTGTATTTTAAAAGTACCCCATTACAAAAACAATGTTTTCTATACGGTGAAATGCTTTTATTTACTTGTTCAATTAAAAAGAATATGTAGTATGTATTCGCTTAGGTTCTAGATGTATATGTTACATACATATAATGTACATTTTAAAACAAAACTTAGACCAAGTTCTCTTGTTAAACTGTTTTTTTTGTTATTAATTAGAACAATATGATAAAATTTGTACTTTTTAGTTTATTTTTATTACTTTTTTTTAAGAGAAAACAACATGAATAATACCATGTTTTGTTTTTGTATTAAATAAATCGCTCAATTGACTTCATTGTAGGTTGGCATTTGTTGAGATTATTTATAAGCTGCTTATTTACATTTCAAAGTGCCAGTTCTATCAAGCATATAAAACTTACAAACAAATAAAGCATGCTTTTAATAAACAGTACTATTGTAGATTAGTATTCAGATTAAAAGAAATTAGTATTGCCAACATTACATATTTAGTAAATTTTAGTTTTTAACCAGCAAATACGTTTTAACTTTTAGCAAGTTTTTATTTAATTTGGATGCATACGACTAAGACGTAGAGAACTTCTTTTCTGGCAACGACTATATTTATCTCTGAATTAAACTTGATTTGATCAAAAATCTTAGTATCTGCATACTTATTTTATTTACTCTATAATAGTAAAACAAAAAAAGTAAACTATAATATTTTTAATTTAGTTTATACATTATAAAGAAACTTTCACAAAATTAAACTAGTAGAAAGTTTTTTTGCGGCCCGTATCCGTATTCTTACAAACCTGAATATTTTATTAAACCATTTTAAATATAAAAATCTAACATATTGAACATTGATATTGATGGATATAAAATACTTTTTTGTTTGCATACAAAAATCTTTAAAAGACTGTATATTAAAGTGTTGCAGTGTTTATGAATAGTTGAACAAGCTTAAAAACATAGAAAAAAATTGTAAACCAATGATTGTGAGCAAGAAAAATGATGATTTAGAACAATATTCACGCAGTAATTTGATTTGTATTTATGGAACAAAGGAAACGTTGACTCTTGAAGAGAGTGTTAAGCAAGTAGTGAAGGATAAACTACACGAATATTTGCATTTAAATTCAATAGATTGGGATCATTAAGTAGAAAGAGTGAAAAAAGTATTAATTAGACCAGTATTAATTATACTTGTGTTTATCTTATTTAAGAACAAAGGATTTAAAAATTACTATAAAATAAGACTTCACAGTTAATTGCATAAAAATGCTTAAGGCAACTTAAGATAACGTGGACTAAAGTCGGCAAAGTTTAGATGAATATAATTGCTATTATAACAATAGCAAAGTGACTAAGTGTGCTAGTGTATTAGTATATAAAATCCACAATTACGTATAATAAGGCAATAGTTATTAGAAATGATATTATTTATAACATGTACAATTGCGTTTACATCAGTATACTTCGTTTCCGAGATTGTCTTTATTTGTTGTTCGTTGTTTGGTATTATTGTTTATTGCTCGTTGTTTCTTAGTTGTTATATATTGTTATTTTATATTATTTTTTATTTATCGTGTTGTGATCAATATTATGGCTCAATTCTCGAATCAAGAATTAATAGACATGGTTTTGATTTATGGTGAAGTGATTCAAAACCCAGCAGAAGCTTTACGTATTTACGCGGAACGTTTTCCTAGAAGACAACATCCAGTACCTAGAGCATTTGTAAGGTTAATACGGGATATTAATGCCAGACGCGCTAGAACACGCCGTGTTATGGTAGCCGAAGAAAAAATATTGGGTCTTGTAAATAACAATCCCACTTTGAGTGAGAGAGCTTTAAACTCCGCAGATTACCCTCAACGTATTGCTTTTTGTAATTGGTTACGTGACCAATGCGCTATAAATGAACACTTTTTAAGTCAAGTTTTGGTAACAGATGAAGCAACGTTTAGTAGAAACAAAAAAGAGAAACACTGGCTAACAAATAAAAAAACACGAGGAAGGATGGTTTAACTCCAAAAATAAGAAATATTGTTGTTTCTCTAGTTCAATTTTACAATAACTCACTAGTTACTGGGGGTTTTGCTTAAGCATTAAAAAAACTCTAATACAGTTATTACACAAAAGAGGCTCTGCCAAATGCGTGAGTAACTACAGGCCATTTACAATAGCATCTATTTTATCTAAAATATTTGAAAAATTAATTATAAACTAACTTAATCAGTATTAACTTAACTTGGACTTAGAAAACAAAAAAATACAAATCTTTACTATCAGTTAGAGTCTTTTTTTAAATTTATCTAAAGCATTTGACACTGTTTGTTAGCAGGTGTTACTGTAAATAAGCTTGAAATATTAGGATATAAAAATTAGGATATAGAAGAATTGTTTTGAATTTTTTAAAAGTTACTTATCAGAACGACAATAGGTTTTTGTGCTTCCATCTGTTTTTACGTATTTTACAGGCATCATAATCGGCCGGAAATTTTACTTTTCCGGCCTAGGCCGTTAAAGTGTAGTAGAATTTTATAACTAAAAGTTGGCACTAGTAATCATTAAATAATTAAACGTCATCTGTCAATTTGTCAGATTTATTAACATACACCATTATCTGTGTTATTTTTTAGAGTAGCACTAACAAATTTTTTTCAACAAATATAAGAAATTTGGTTATATCTTACAATTGCTAAAAACAACAATGGTTTTATTTTCATATAAGTGAAACTGTAATAGTATTATGTAATTGTCAAATTAATTTTAAAAACAATTGTATTTCGTCATTACAGGTTTTAGTTTTATCAACATATGTTATTAAATTTTATTAAAAATTAATACTTAAATAACTGCTTTAATTAACTTATACTATAAAAGTCAGCACAAAAAATGTTGTGTATCACACGTCCAAAAAGTATTTTGCGAGTATTCGCAAAATAGCACTTTCTAGACTAGTGATACAAATAATTATTTAATATCAACATCCTTGAGTGAAACTAAAACTATAAATTGCGGTGTTTTTCAAGGTACTGTACTAGAACCATCGCTTATTATTTTCTATATTAATGAACTCAAATCAAATCATTTCTTTTGTTGATGATGGCGGTTTGTACGTGAGTTGTAAAACATGGAGAAGTTTATAGATAGAACTTCACTTGTGTGTGTGTCGCGCATTAAATACCAGTTGAATAAAAATATTATTTTATCTGAATTATAGAAAAACATATTTTATGACATTCTACTTAACGAAAAATCGACTTTCCGAAAAATCTTCATTATTAATTCACAACTGTAACTGTGTAAACAATAGTAACTGCTTATAGATTTATGTCAAGAACTGAATCAATTAACTTCTTTGTTCTTTTTCTTATTTAACTTAAAAAGTAATTTTAAACTTAAAAAAAGAGTACAAAAAACATTTTGATTTCATTTGATTTGACATTTTACGAAAATTATGTGATCTTAACTTATAAATAAAAACTACTACGAAGGAAACAATTACATACAATCAAAATAAAATACTAAACATACTAAACCAAAAAAAATTTTAACTTTTCGTGTATGATTTTAATTTTTATAAAAATTAAATGTAAACAAATGCTATTCTTATTAATTTTGTCATTCAGTTACCTTTTATTTTATGTTGGTAATGAAATAGCCAATAATGTTTGTCGTCAAACATCATTTTCGTACATACCAACACATAATTTTTATTAAAAATTAGTTGACGTTTAGGAATTTACGCAATAATCCAAAAGGTTAATTTCTTCTTTGTAGCTAACTTAAAACGAATATTTATTAAATGATACAATAAAAAAAAAATTTTTAAATATTAAAGTATAAATAACGCTACAAAACTTGAAATTTAGTAAATAAAACACTTTAATAAATATGTTGCATCTAAAACTAAAAAAGTGTATATATTGTTATGCAACTTTTGTTATAATTTTTAATAGAATTTTATTCTTTTAGAAAGCAGATTATAACTTGTATAACGCAATTATTTGAATATTGCAGCTCTGCAATGATTCTCATGCAACAAAAAAAAGATTGATTTTTTGCTTAGTCATATTTTAATTTTAGTAAATGTAGTTTGTCCGTAAGTCTTAAAAGAATAGAATCTTACGGCATCAAATACACATTATAGAAAATCGGATTTTATTTGCATTACACGCCGTGCAGTGTGACAAATTGTGTTATTCCTTACAACAATGTTGTTTGTTTTTACGTGCTTATTTTATCGTTTATAAAAAATAGGTTAGTTAAATTCTGTTAACGTTTTGATGTAGATTTAATGGATCTATGATATACAATACTATTCATAATTCAGTACATGTTTAGTAATTTAAATGTAAGAGAAATTAATAAATTTGATTGTTTTACTATACATGTGCTAAGCAAATACAAAATATTGTAGTAAAGATAGTAGCTTATTTAACGAGTTCCTGTGTAAATTGGACGCTTTTTTTCTCAAACGGACATTTTTAAACCCGAGTGAAACAAGCGTTTAAAAAGTCCTCGAGGGAAAAAACGTCCAATTTAGACAGGAACGAGTTGAATACAACATTTTATTGCTCGAACAGAGTCTAGGAGGCCCCCAAAGTCTCAAAATCCCGCAAAAATAATTTGACGTTTAGGTAGACAAGTACGCAAAAACTGTCAAAGACGGTTTACAATAGCAAAAAACTAAAATTTATGACAGTTAAGAACAATAAAATAATTTACTTCAACTTTTTTAATATAAAATCAGTACATGTTTAGTAATTTAAATGTAATAGAAATTAATAAACGTTATTGTTTTAGTATAAATGTGCCAAGCAAATAAAAAACATTGTAGTAAATAAATATTTACTTCAACTCTTAATATAAAACATCAGGAAACCGCAATAAAAACAAAAATTTTTACTATAGTGGAATTTGAATTAGCGAACCACCAGAAACTTATATAAATAACTTATCGTTATTTAATAATTTTAGCAGCAAAACGTCAAAAGCGGAAAAAACATTAACGAACCAATATTTCAATAGAACGAAAAGTTTTTAAAATGAGTCATTGATGTTTTATATTCAAAACTACTAGTAAGATTAGATGTTAGTCTACTAAAAATTAGAAACACACAAAATTGAAATATATGCCCTTAGCAGAACAAAAAGAAAGAACAAGGAAACATTAATGCAGATAAATTAATACTATTTTACAACGGAGTAGTTAAAGACAAAATGGTTCAAAAAACTATAAACCTGCTAATACATAAAAAATATAAGAATAGCATCTCAAACGTAAAATATATTAATGAATACATACATGATGCTAATCACTTTAAAATTGAAACATACTATATAAAATATCATCTCCGTGCATGCACCGGATGCCACAAAAAATAAGGAACAAAATGTCACTTTTTGAGTATCTACAGGATCCAGATAATATAAAAAACAGTAAAAAAAATTAATCATTATTAGAAATCTCAATGCGCAAATAGGTAATATACTAATAAATGGAGTGAAACAGAAGTTTAATTAGAAATTATTAACGAAAATGGAAAAAGGCTTATAGACATTTGTCTACTAAACAATCCTTAAATTAACAATACATATTACTTGGTCGGAGACCGTAGTTCTATAATCTACAACATTACAACGAATAGAAAAATACATCCTAGAAATATATTAAACGTGGGTACTCATCTGTCCTCTGCTAATATAGGATCGGATTATGACCTCGTGCTAAAAAAAAATAAACATAAAATAAAACATATTCAATCAAAAACGTAATAACTGAAGACAGATTAAATATAAAACCCCTTTAGAACAAAAGCACAAAACGTCTCTATCATAACAGATTAAAAGCAAGAACAGATATAAAAAAATGTTGAAAAATTATTTAAAAAACTATAAATTTTGCAGAAATAAACGAGAATATAAAACACGATGGTGCGACGGTTAAAACACTAACACAAAAAAAAACAAACGTGCTTAACATATAGAAGAAACAAAACAGAAAAAACTAAGAAAAATATGTAAGAACAAAGAATAGAATAAACCAAGAAATAGTCAACATTTACAAAAGACATGAAACACGACAAGAAAACTACGAAATTATACAATTAAACAAAATCACAAAAGAACAATGAACCAAACACTTTACGAAATTATATGGAGGTACAGAAGAAGAGAGAAACAATGATAGATTACAAATATCAGAAAAAGAAAGAAACACGCACATAAAACGATTAAAGAATAGAAAAGCACCTGGTTCAAATGGAATATGATAGAAACTCATAAAATAAATAAGGAAAACGCGATGCACATAGATTTAAAAACTATTCAAAGATATGGTCAACAGTAGAAAAGTACTAAAAAACAAGAAGAAAATTGGAAAACGCGACTTTTATCATCTGACAAATAGTTGAAGAGTTAATTGAATACAACAAGCCCGCATATATGTGTTAAGTGCCTTTGATAGAGTAAAACAGAACGACACTATAAAACTATTACAACAAAAAAAATAAAAAATAAGATAAAAAAATTTAATCAAGGAGATAAATATGGATAGCATTGTTCAATATAATAATCAACCAAATAATCAACGAAGTAAAAAAGAAAGAAAGCTACAAAATGGGACTCCATCAAATTAATATAGTATATCACACAGATGACACGGTATTGGTAGCTAAGAATGAAGATAACAAATTTATGATTAAGTATATGAAACAAGAATGAGGCAACTATTAACATACGCAGTAAAAACAAGAAGAACAAAACAGAAAATAAACAAATAAAAGTATAAAGTCAATAAAAAGCACAACACTAAAAGATAGACAAACAAATAGTAACATACAAAAGCAATGTAACAAACAAGACGTCAGCAAATAAAAGTAAAAAAGGAAACGAACATGTAGATAGGATCCGATCGATAAAACTGGTTTACAAATTTCCGGCAAAAGAAAACTAGAATTTTTGTTAAAATCAAAAAGATTTTTAATTATTTCAATTTATTCCTGAATTTTTTTCTGATAGTAATTAGAAACATTCGCCAAAATTTTAGTGTTTCAAACATAATTTGATAACCCGTCTCTAGCACATGTTTGACCACCGCTGACTAGAAGTAAAAACTTGCTAATCAAATCAGTTACTTTAAAATATAATTGTTGTTTTAAAACTAAAATTTACTAAATATCTAGTGTAAATACTAACCTACAAAATTACTATTTGTAAAAAAAGCAGCTGTTTTAAATATATTTGTTATAGTTAAACAAAAACTACTAATTAATTGGATAAATAATTCGCTACACATACGGTAATTTCAATTGAACTTTAACATGATTTCTTTGTAAGTTTTATATAATCGATAAGAATTGAAATGCAAATAAACGGCTTATTATAAATATCAACTAATGTCAACGATGAACTTAATTGAGCAATGTATTCATAACACAAACAAGAAATGGTGTTATCTTTGTTGTACTCACAGTTTTCTTTTTGTATTCGAATAATAAAACTTTGAGTAATTTCAAAATCACAAAAAAACAATCCACGAGTATTCTCTCAAACAACAACACAAAGTCTACGGCTAAAAACAATTATTTAATTATGACAAATATTTTTATGCATGAAATGCAATTGTTGTAAATAAAAAAGTAAGAATTTCCAAATTTGAGATATAACGCATTAGCAGTACAATTCTTTTTCCTTTCTGTTAAAATAAGGGCTGTTTTTGTAAGGTCTAAAAGAAATTTTAGAAAATGATATATAGCGATGGATTGATCTTACCGGTATGTTACCTAAATCTTTGCATTCTGTTTCATCAAAATGTGACTGAAACACAAATACTTGAAAAACTAATTTTATTTATTTACCAGAATTAATACGTTTGTCAGTATCACTGAAAGTAAAAAATACACATAAAGTCAATGCAATCAGATGTAAAATCCGGAATATAAACTTGTTTCTTCATTATTTTTATTTAAATTAGCTATTAAATTATTACTTTATTGACAACCATATCCACTATTTTTTCAGATTTATAAAATTTTTGTTCAATTTTTTTTATGCTTACAGTTTCATTATTCTACTGTTAATTATTAAAGATGATTATATAATATAATAAATATCATTTTTCAGATATAGGGCAATTTTTAGAAATACATAAAGGTATGGAATGCTCGTTGCATTGGTTTTTGCAATTTCTGCAAATCTTTCGAGTTCATCTTTTCCGCTGTGCAGCATAACACACAACAGATATTTAAAATAATTTTACGTTCAGTAGAATCATGTTGAGTATTTCTTGGAGTTATGGTCAAAGTAGAAGCAATGTTTTCAGAAATTGCCCTAACATGCACTCAATAGCTAATAGATATGTTCTATTACATACACGTTTGTTGAGCGTTCTTTTATTAGAGGCATACATAGTTTTTCGCGTAATTGTCGTAAGAAAGCTTGTCGCCAATTGGAGTTATGCTTGATTATAGTGTTATACCCCCGAAACATGCAAACGACAAACTAATTTAACCTTGAAGATGTTAATACATAAGATATTAAGTACATAAAAGGACGATGGATTCCTTTACGTTGTGGTTTTATGCCTCAGTTTTATTCAAACTTATTTTGAAATACGCGAGAGTAAAATCTACTTACAAGGTTTACCACCTTTATAGCGTTGATTGAAATATTCTTAAAGATAGTCAACCTTAAGAGAATAAGCGACCCATAAATTTGTACTTTGCACTAGTTTTCGTTAGTATAATTTTGAATACGATGAAATTATTTAGCCTCCTAATTGATATATATGAGAAAGGTGTTTAAATCCTTCAAATGTAGGTGATGGCGAAAGAAAACACAACTTATAGTGTTTTTTTGTTCTTGATCTTGTGTGATGTTAGTGAGCTCGTTTCTAACTGGTATTTTAAGTTCCACATCTTATATGTATGTTTTTTTTCTGTTTTGTTTTCATTGTTAAATTGTTACGACTGTGTTGGCGGAAGATTACTACTTGTTTAGTTTTTTAAGCCTGATAAAGTGGACACACAGGTTCACGAAACGTCGCCTACAAAAAACACTGTAAGTTGTGTTTTCTTTCGCCATCTCCTACATTTAAAGGATTCAAACACCTTTCTCATATATAATTTTGAACTTAACTGTTTTGTTACATTATCGTGCAATGTACTGTAAAGCGTTGCTAACAAGGTTGTAATAGTTTCCTTTAATTGTGCTAATATTTAAATACTTTCTGTTGCCAGTATTACAAACTAATTTATGTACGACATGTATAGTTGTTTATTGTTTTACGTATAAAATTTAAGTAAATAATCATACGTACAATAACTACGTTATGTAGGACTTAAAATTTTTATAGTATGTTATAAAATTTGTCTATGTATTGGCTTTGCATTGTATTAAATTAGAAAATGTAGTTGTATAGTTTTTTGTACATGACAAACTATATTTAGATATATTATTTGTTACAACATATTAAAAATTTTCGTGAGAGCACTTTAGTAAAGAGAGTAACGTAAATATTTAAATTGTTTTCCATGTAAATACCGTGAAACCTGTTAAAATTTGCCGAAACACGGTACATTTTTTGCTTTATGCAAGATTTTGCTTTGTAAAGTTTTAATTAAAGTATGAAACATTTTTTTAATACAAACACTTTAAAATAAAACGGTAAAACTTAAAAACATTTATTTAATAGATACATAGATAAATGTTATGCATTTTTAAATATAAATGTTATTTAAATATAAAATTGGTAGTTGTCGTTTGTTGGCATTTTTTTATTTTATAGGTTCTACGATTTGTTTTTCTAACTCGGTTCTTAAATTAAAAAAAAATATAAAACGGTTCCTTTACCTTCTAATAGTGATGGAAAATAAGTAACTATTCGTTACTTGAGTACTCGTTACTCGCTAGGATCCGAAGTAACGATTACTCGAAAGGCAAAGTATTCGTTACATAGTTACATTCGTACCATTCGATTACAGTATTCACAACTGCAAAATCGGTTCCAGTACCCGTTTGTACTCAGTACACATAGTACATCATTACTCGCTTTATGAAGTGTAATTTTGTAGGGACAATATTGAATACAGAGCGCATAAACGACGCAGAACCTTAACTTCTTAAACACATTATTATACGAATAATAGTGATCTTTGTTCTTACCTTAGATTTCTTAAATTAAATTCCTTAAATTGTGCAATTTATAAAACCAAAATTATCAACGTTTTGAGGTATAAGTGTACTTATTCGTATTCATACATATACAAATGTTAATTCTGTTATTTTCTGGATAACATATTTTTCAAAATTTAGCAAAAAACAAAATTGATTATTATCGAAAATTTATAATTTTATACTTTGGAATATTTTTTAAAGCTTTTACATTATATATTGTGCGTATTTCCATTTCTTAAAATTAATATTAAAAACGTTAATAAATACTAACAATCCAAAGTACATATGTTCCGTTTTGTATTTAAAATGATAAGTTTCTCCGGTATCAGCAACTGTCAAAAATGTTTACATAAATTAGAATTTTACAGCACGTTCTAGTCATTTATGCACATACGTCTAAGGTAATCAAATCCCTATCGCGAAACGATTCAAGGAATTATATTCTGGTACCCGTATTATTACCACAAAAACATACAGTTGTCAAAGTAGTCATAGTATCCAAAGTAATCAAAGTAATCAAAGTAACGAATTAAAGTAACGAATACAAAAAGTATAAGTAACGAATAGTAACGATTACTCAAAAGTAACGAAATTCACCATCACTACCTTCTAAGCTCCACAAAAAATAGAATGTGTTTTAAGTAATCTATAGAACCACTAAAACTATTAACATTTGATTCATATTTTTTTCACAATCAAAATATTTTTGAATTTTTACTGATTTTGTAATGACAAAATAATTATTTGTAAATCAAAAACAAATTTCAAGTAAATTTGCTTTTTTTATAAACTTTTAAATTAAAATATTAGACTAAGCGTACTAACGAAAAAATGTGCAAACATTGGTTGACAAATTGTGAAAACTCAACGTTGCTACTACGTATGAAGAATTCAAGTTTATTAAAAAATAAAGGAATTTACAAAAAACAATAGTATTCGTCTAGATTTCTCATAATTTTATTATGAACAACCAGAGTATAGCAAAAATAAAAATTACATTTACCAATTTTCTATAGACATTTCAAAAATTACATTGTTTATTTAAATACATAAGTAAAACAGTCCATAACGTGAAATAATTCAACCAAAGTTTTTTACATTCTCCAAATGTTTAGAGCGAGCATCATTTTATTTATAAACAAATTACCAAAAAACATAAATAGTACAAAATAACACAAAGAAACAAAACATATTTTGCTATCAATAAGTGAGCAGTAATACAAATTTTGAATTAAAAAAAAAATAAGTTGTCATTTTAATTTGCCTCGTCTTTCAAGCAATCAATTTATACAAAAGTAAATTGTCTTTTTTTGTCTTTTGGTTTTTTCTTATTCACATAATTCATCTGTATGTTTTTGTTCCATGAATTAATATTAGCTGATCTATAACAAATGTTAGGGTTTGCCATTTTTAATAAATTAACTATATTTGATAATGGATCAACATAGCATCGAAACTGTTTCCTAGTTACATTTTTTATTTAATTGCTGATAAATTGTGTTCCAAACTATGTAAAATTATTAACCCTTAAGCCTCTTAGTTTAGTTATAGTTACGTCGTTACCGTAGTGCGGTTACACCATGGTTACACACACCGCTGCCAATTTAAGCTTTGATTAAAAACTGTTTTGGGCAATGTTACTTGTTTCAAAAACGCGGTTATGTTTTAAGTATTTTTAATAAAACAGACGAAAGTAGAAATTTTCGTTACTATAATCCTCGCAATTTAACTTTCGATGCACGTCATTAACGTCAGTGACGTAGTTATACAACCATGTTGTCGGTATTATCATGTAAACTTACTGTTTTCGTACATTCTGTATATTACATTGCGAATTACGTTTTTATTAAAAGTTTCTACATTCGTAACAGTTTTACTACGCTTACATTTTTTAGGAGATCTAAGACCCTCGTTGTTAGCAACCGCTGTAGATACAGAACTAATTGTAGATATACTAATATTTAGTGCTGTAGCAACTTTCTATAAAAATAATATATGTATGTATTACCACAATTTAAAATATTATTAAAGGTACTTCTTGCACAGCATTTACGGATATCAATGAACCACTATTATCTCGTTCAAGCTCAAAATACTTAATTAAAAAGGCAATGAGTTCTTTTCCACGACTTCATAAAAACTTCTTAGGCATTATTATTAAACAAAAAACTCTGAATTGTTCTTATAAGTACAGTTTTGTATCAAAAATAATTATAGAAAACAATGAGCACTTTGACGTAAAAAACACAAATTAATTTTGGCAGATGCCAACAACGCTGCAACCATCGACCTGATAACATCGGAAAGCTACGCTTCCCTCTGGACGAGTAATCTGTATACTTTCCCAATGTGTTTGTTTGTCTCAAACATGTAGAAAAGGAAGTACATTTGTTTGTGTTTACTGTACGCACTACTTGTCAATTTATGTTGACATACTTATAACCTCAAATTTTAGAATCGGTTCTAGCAGCATTATTTGAAGTACGTAAATATTAAAATTAATTGAATCAAACGTTAAACATGGAATATAAATAAAATGTATCTTTAGGTTGTAATAGGAATATGTAAAAGTAAACAAACAAAATGGTCGTTTGACAAGTAGTGCGTACCGTTTGTTTACAAATACGATTTCTATTTCTTACAATGTTGTGTACACTTTTTAGGCTGTGATTACTCGTCCAGAGGGAAGCGTAGCTTTCCGTTGTTGCCAGGTCGATGGCTGCAACTGTAGTAAGCACACCAACAACTTGACAAAAAAAATCCATAAGACAATTTGGTATTTATTTAATTTTTACTATAAATAGGGTGGTATGAATTTTACGTCATTAATGAAGTGCAACGAAAGTTAAATTGCGAGGACTATATACGACGATAGTTTTATTACGTTTTAATCTAATGGTTGACAAATCTTTGTTTCTCATTTATTTCTCTGGAGGATGACTTGGTGCATTAACAAACAAAAATGCTGCCATTAGAATTTTCCGTTTTTAGAAATTTTTTTATTTACGAATTGGATATCGTTAAATTACATATCTTTAATAACATTTGTGATTACATATTTATTGTTATACTTGAAGAACAAAGCGCTTAAGTGAAATCATTACAAGAATATATTTCTAATTTCTATTTATGTGCTGCCATCAGCGCTGTAAATGTAATCTATTTTTTTTAAACGGAGGTATTAATTTGACTGTGATTTTCTGTTCGTATTTATAAAATTATTTAAAACACATATTTTTAGATATTACTATTTATAATAATAATAATTCTCATTAACAAAATTTATGTTTTTGATAGATCCAATTATTCATTTCAAATTGAATCAATTGTTATTAGCGTTTCAAATATTAATAACAGTTAAAAGTGAAAAAGATGTATTTCTTCAGTAACCTTTCTAATATTGTTTTGGTGCTTTTTATTCTGTACTGTTCTAAATGTGTTAGTCAATTTGGTTTTTTTAATACACGGTGTTCTTCTGTTTGATTTTAAAGCGTCATTACGTACTTCTTATCTTGGAAAAAGTATGTTTTAATAATTGTTTAGTATTTTGAAAATGATTAAATGAAATGTTTATTTAAATATGTAAACAAATGCTATTATTCTAAAGTAATCTAAATATTACTATTTTTAATTTCACTGTAACGTACCTAAATACATATTTCAAAAACTAATAATAATATTAACGAAGGTTTAGTTTTTACGTATACACTTATTAGATTATTACATTGATAATAGTAAATATGTAGTTTATTAATAAATTTAAAAGTAAAAATTAAATAACCTAATAAAATAATGTAAGATTAACATAATTATTATTGGTATTTTATTTCCATATAATTCTAAGCAGGTTAAGCCAGCGTCAAAGAAAGTTCTTACAATAACAAAGTAAAGTTGACGAAATCAGTTTTGTCAGCCGTCACTAAAAAAACCGTTTAGAGTCTTCAGAGTAGTACAATTATAGTATCAGTAGCCGATGTGCGTGGAAAAGACACCGTTTCTGTGAAGATTATGAAATTACGAAATAAACTAAACCGACAAGAAAGCGAAATGTTTAGACTTCAAAAATTATATAAGGAAATTCAAAACACCATACATATCTTCTTAAAAATAAGGGTGTCGCATTAATAACGTTTATTGATTTGCAATGCTTCAATACAAAAACACCGTAGAAAAAAAACAGAAAAACAGTTAGCATTATGGTTGTTTTATAAATTGCCTAGTATTTATAAATTTATGTTTTACGATTTAGGTTTTGCTTTAGCCGGAATTTCGACTATAAAGTTTTGGTTGACGATAGCTAGCTAATTTCAATACAGGTACAAACAACTGTTTTACAGAAACACTAAAGAGAAATGTAGACGGTAACAGGTAAAGGTAACAGGTAAAGAAAAACAGTGCGTTATAATGTTTGATGAAATTATCCTAAAACAATGTTTACACTACAATCACTACAGGGATTACGTTGAAGGGTTTGAAGATTGAGGTAGTTTAAGTCGTAACCCGTATTTAGGAAATCAAGAGTTAATTTTTTTAGTGCATCAGCAACTGATAAAAGATAAACCGAAAATTATCATTGATGGTAATGTGCATTACAGTTATCGCTCATACATAGTATCTTATACTATGAGATGTCTCTGCTTGCAATGTTTTGCTGATGAAGGTTGAACACTAGTAATTGTTACAATGTATCTGATAACATGTGTTAATTAGCCTCAAATCAAACATTTTTTAAAAGTGGATACTCATGAAGTACCACCTTAATAACTAAGGTGTAAAAAATTATTTAGTGTCATAATGGTTAAGGTAGGTTGTAAAATGCAATTTAATATGGCATGTATTTGTACATATTTTTAAATAAAAAAAAATATATATAGAAACGTGATTGCAATGATTAGAGCAAAGTACTTGAATATAATGCAAAAGTAACAATAAACTTTATCTAAACAAGTACATGATTTGTAATTTCATAAACAAATGACAAACAAAATTTATAGAAAAAATTATACATTTTTATTGCATAAACAGTTCTAAACTGATTTCTTTATCTTTGCATCTGAATTTATGTTTATCTTTCTGATAAGCAATAGTATATTGTGTTTCAAGGTCAGAAAATTAGCATTAGTATCATGCGGCTTTTAGCTGTCCAAGAGAGCAAAGCGAAGACAGCTGATAGCTAAGAGCTGCTAATGTGTTTTCTAAACGTGTGACACACACCTGTTTTTCACCTAACATCAAACAAAAAGATATCTGAAAAACATAAAATTTTAAATATTATTTCTGACCTTTTGTTTTTGAGAAATGCTATTATTAACCAAGTCATAGAAATATTTTTCATCACTTTATTATAAATTGCAATCATATTTTATTTTTGAATTATGTTTTTGTTGTTCGTTTTGGTTTAAACTGACGTCTTATAAAAAATTATGATAAACGTCAAAATAGATAAATGTTAATTAAAAGTGTCTAGATTGTGAAAAAACTACAAAAAACGTGTTGTTACGAGTTTAGCCGCCCTATGAACGATAAATATTATTTTCGGTAATATTTTTAGATTTGATATTATTCATTTTCATATCTGCTAGGTGAAAAAATATATTTAGTCTGTAAGTTAAAGCAATTATGAAGAAATGATTGGGAAGATAATAATTTAGATAAAATTATAATAATAACATTTAAATATTTTTGAATTTTTGTAGAAAGTAGACTCCATATATAAAGAAGAAGTATTGTCACAGCTAGTTAAGCTTGACTCTGATTAGGTTAGGGTTGAAAAGAGGCGTGTTTTTGATTGATAAAAGAGTAATAACCGACAACCAAAGAAGTGATAGCTCAAAACCATGATCACGATTAAAGTTATTGGAGTGTTTAATGATTTCTAAGCTCTAAAACTTTCTTATTAAAGAAAAATACAGATTTTGCAATCAGCGAAACGATGTTCAGCAACCAGACTTAGAAAATGTCTTTTTCTTATACAAAGATCGTGTTCTAAAATTCGTGTATTAACGGAACCACCGGTTTCACCAATGTAGACGCGATCCAAACCCGAAAGACGTTCTCATCTTAGCTTTTCGGTCATTGCTTTACATTGACCAACCGCTCTTGCCTTGTTATAATTTCCGTAACGTGTAACTACAGATCCTTTAAAAGTATTATATAAAATTATGATTGTAATTTTTACTTAATCTGTAATATTTTTTTACGCACTGCATCAAATTGAGATTTAGTTAAAGGACATACCGTTTTCTGTTTCCAATTTGCACTTATGTTTTGGCTTTTAGTTTTTATCTCAATGTTGGCCCCAGATGTTTTTCTTTTTTCAAATTCGTCTTTTGATAACTTAAAAATAAATTAATCTATAATCTTGATCGGCATTAGCATGTCATTCATTTAAAAACCGTTTTGAAACGGTATATTAAAACTATACATTTATGGTTTTCTATATCAACGTGCGTTTATATTACGTATTTTACCTCACGATCTACCCAAAAACGACGTTTTTAGGTTTGTTCAAATTTTGTCATCTTTGTTTGCAAGTTGGAAAGCAGATTTGTAAAAGGCCTTCTAAAAACGGCATTAGCACTATGAAGTTTTTGGTTGGTATGACGCGATTGAATAGTTTCATATATGTATACAATTAATGCCTTTTGTTGCTAATAATTCCTCATTCTTTTAAAAAAATTAAGTCAGCATAATTTGTTTTTTTGTTGAAGTACTTATTACTTATTTTTAAATTTTGTCTAGCAAAAACCAATACATTTAATGTCATTTTTCAGTTTCTTATGCAACTATTATAAGCGGTTACGTAACTAATAATATAAAATGACTGTGACAATATCTAGTTTGCTTGGGACTATATTTATATAGGTACAAGTTGCAAGTACTGCCTTGAAGCGTGGTCTGTATTACTAGCTCTAAATTTGCTATCACGCAGCTAAAGGTCACCTGCCATTTATAGATGCTTCAATTGTACCTAATCCTTTTATTTATCCTTTAGCAATATGCTTGTTTTTTTCTCTTTATAATTTTTGTCATGCTAAAAAAAAGATAGTACTAGAACTCGTCTCACGTAAAATCGAGAACATTAATCATTTTTCGCATAGCTAATGTAGTACTAACATTTCTGTTAGCAATGTAACATATTTATCAGAATGATATGTATTGCAAACTACTCGTTTCATAATCATAATGAACCGCATTGTAAAAAGATTGTTAAATTAAATGAAACCAAAATTGCATTAGTTAGCTTTTATCTCCAAAGGAAGCTACTTATGAATGTGTTGCAACCTAAAACCCAAAGACTTGTATTATAATTCTGAATAATTTGGTTGTTATGAATTTTAACAAATTTTTTTGTAACATAAACGTGTTGCTTGTTGGAACATATTTCTGATGATGCCGTGCGTATCATATCTATTAAATATGCGATATGTTTGAAAAATATTTAAGTAAAAAGATGTAAAGAAATCTGTTTACAAATTATCCAAGAATGTACTTTTATCGCAAATGTATTAGTTTTTAAAAGTATCTATTTTTTTTAAATAAACAATCGCACATTAAAAAAGTAACGTTAAGAAACTGAAATGCTTGATGGTATACTACTGTAGTCTAATAGCGGCTCAAAAAGCGGTGTTTTACATAAATGTGTTCTTGGATCGATCCTCTTTGTAGTAGGTTATAGTTATAACAATTATACTGTTTCTTTAGATAATAATTACTAATGTTTAACAGTTTATTCTTTTATGATTGGATGTTGTACGCATTTATTCACAATCAGTAGAAGCAAGTCTAAAAAGAAGTAAACAACAATAAATAACAACTTGTGTTAATTTGGTATTTTGCAGATACATATATTATTAAACATATTCTAAACAAACTAAAACTATTTTAAATTAAGTAAGTACTAAATTAAGGAGTTAAGAATATAAGTTGTTAACTCGTTAGCTAAGCAATTATCCATTCAGCGTTATGTTATGTTATGTTTAAATTGAATAATAAGTAGGCTTACTATTATTACTATATTTTTTGGTTGTGTAGTATCGAGTAGGGTAAGTCTAGAGAAGTACGTTTGTAAAGGAAAAGTGATCATTTAAAAGATTTTTTAGAAGTTTTTGCTAGATGTCGTCTATTATCGCTTAGTTTGTTTTGCGTAGCGCGCGTTAAGTTCGTGGTAATGTTTTGTGAAAAAAAACTTTTTTTTAATTTATGTAATAATTTAAAAGCAGTGTTTTGTTAACCTCAAAATTGTGCATGTAGTATTTTTAATTTTCTAAATGTCCTTATCTCTTCTAGAAGATTTGGAAATATGTCGTTTTTGTAAATATGTATTTACTTATGTTTACGTTTGGTTTAGATACTTAATAAATAAAAAAAACAGTTACTAAGTAATTAAAATCATTAAAAGCTATGAGTGCGGTGAAAAATGACAAACTGCACCAATCACTTACAATATACTAAATACACTAGAGAAGCATTATAAAATAACGATGGCAAAAAGATAAATAAAAGCAATTTAAATATTTATATTAAATTAATGCAAGAATAAGGTTTTTGTTTGAGGATTAAGAACGTTAAAACACATCAAAGACCCACTAAGCATTTAAAGTTACAAAACGTTAGTAAAACGTTTCATTAAGGTTGGAACAAGACGTTGTAAATTTACTTGCCATTACTACAGAGAAACGTTATTTAATTTCTTTTCGTTTAAAAGGCGCATTTGCCGTAATTTTCTTTCTTTTATGTAACGTTAGTTAGTTACGTAATTGAAACGTTAGTAAGTACACAGATTTTTTACTTACCATGTTTTTTTCTACCACGAATTTTGATCCATATCATAAAATCATATTAAGAAAAGAAGGAAGAGATAAACATATACGCAGACGCTCGCGTCACGTCACAACGTAGCCTATATTTAATAGGAAAAGTAAATTATATTTAAGATAAAATTAATCAAAATTTAAAAAAAAATTAATAGTTTACACAATTTATATTTTATTCATTACTTTGTAGAAATAGGTATAGAATAAATATTTTAGTGTGACGTCACTTAAAGCGGAACATTTAAAGTGGAGTCATAACAAAAAATACTTTTGATAAAATGACCTTTATGTCAGCGGTAATAAGGTTCACATTTTAAAGATGAAACTTATTTGAAGCTATTTCTTATTGTTGTATGAAAAGAAAATTAGAAAAACCTTGTTCATAATAAAAAACTTCAATCAATTGTGCGACGACAAAACTAAAATATTTACATTTACACTAAATTTTATCTTTAATAATTTAATAAGAAAAATTTACTGTGACGGAGTGCAAATCAGACATGCGTCGAATTGTTAAAATTGTCAATTTACCCGCTTAATTTGTTGTTTTGCTGCCTTTTGTATATTCAAGACGTATGCTTTCTTTTAGGTTATTCATTTTTTAAAATTAGAATCAGAAATAAAACACGACCTTAATCTACAAAAGACAGTAAAGCCACAACAAACACAAACACGTTACGACTCCACTTTAAATTTTGCGCTGTAAGTGACGTCACGACTGGCTCTATTGTGACAAATTGGCAACACTTTTACACTAGCGCGAAATTAAGACTGACAAAGACTACCGTGACCATTGCCGTGACCTTGCAACAGAGTAAATATTTATCATTCATTTCAATATTTCAAAGAAAGAGTAAATAGAGTATAAATGGTTATAGGAATCGTGCACAAACTATATTTGTCCATAAAAAGTCGAAAAAAAAAAATGTTAGTGGTGTGCCCTTGATGAGAAGTTACTGTTTTAACTATGGAACAAGTGAGTATACATTGCACTTGTATAATTATTATTTTTTTTTTATAGAGCAATGATAAGTATGCTTATGCGTTAATTGAGTTTGAATATGAAGAAGAAGATTTTGTGAGTGCTGTGCCGATTTCATGGATAGATTTTAATTCAATGAAATGTAAATGGCCGAAAAAACAAGAAAGGCAAGCGATTTTAAAAAGTATAACTCCTAAAACGGATTGGGTTACCCTACAAAAAATTCATGTAAAAGATAAATTTGGTAAGTGTTTTATCACGACATTATTTTACATACTCTTTTGTCTTCATGGCTATATATTTCCATTGTTTATAAATACAATGAAATTATACTTTCTCGCTTATATGTTGTTTATACTCAAACGCTCAAACCCCTATTGACATGTACCAGGCAGGGTTTCCCTGTAAAAGCGCCGCAGGCGAAAATTTTTGAAAATTTGAAGGTCACGCACTTTCCTGACGATAACATTTTGTACCCTATTATAGGGCCTTAGAAATAAAAAATAAAAAAACTATTCATTCCGAAATTCAGAAAAAAATTTATTCAGTTACATGACATACCTCGCAAACTTATTGTAGGTGTATTAAAGTAAGTTTTTATGAAAGGTATATGACTAAACCAAATCTAACATTTCTATATCATAGTGATCGTGATCATGCACATTTAATGCTATATCATTGCTAGTTGTTGCTCGTGCATACACAGCATTTGTATCAATCAGTTTAAGTGTGCAGTCAGGAATTTCATATGTCACAACACTTATTGTTTTTCTTTAAACCATACCTTATGTACAATAAAGAGTTTATTGTATTATTGTGCAAACGATTACGTAATTTATTTTTAACAATATTCATATGACTAAAAGTCTCTCCACATCAGCATTGGAATGTGGTAAAGACAAAGCAGCCTTAACTAATTCACATAATGCTGAAAAAGGGTTTTCTCCCGATGCATCTCTGTACAAATTCACCTCAGCCCAAAATTCTTCAGTACCATTTGTTTGACACCATTTTACACACAGCAAATTTGTCCATTGACTCTCTATTTTATCAATAAGTAAGGTATCACTGTAAAATTGTTCCGCAAGTTTCGTGATAGATCTTCTACCATGAAGCTTAAGGGCTTCATCTTTTGATAGAATAGATAGTTCCTTTAATAATTGTATATTAGATGGCAAACGACTTCTAATTTCATTAAGTAGCCGAATAATAAAATTTTACATCTTATTTTAATGTCTGTGATTGTATTAATATTTAACTTTTCATTCCTACTGAAAGACTCAAAATTATAACCGAAGTATGGGTTTGGATCTAATTTATCTTCAATGGGATCATTAAAGTAATCGAATCTCGACAGCCGACTTGGAATTAGGACTCTAGTACACAAGGATTTAATTAAATTGCCCAAATCTTCCAATAACTTTGTAACATCAACATTTTCACCCTCAAAGAGTTTGTTACATTTCTGGACTTCTTGTAAAATTGGTTGAAGGTAAAGCAAGTATGCTTTAATGCAATTGTCACTGTACATTGAATGTAGAATTTCAGCAGTGTAACAATTTTCTGCGGACCGTGCAAAGTCAAAATGTAATTTTAATTCCGACCATTGACTAATTATTCTGTTAACAGCTGGCTCTATTGAAATCCACCGTGTGTTACACATTTTGGGAATTTTTAATGGATTCTTATCATCATTCATTGCTTTGTACATTTGTTTATATGAATTTTGTCTATTTGAGGAATGGGAAAACCAACTATAAGTTCCTCTAACCAAGAATTCTATATTTCTTGGCAAGGTGTTTTCTGTTGCCTTCGATAAACTTAATTGAAGTGAATGGCAAACACAGCGTGTTAGAAATAAATTAGGTAATTTGTGTTCCCTTTTTAATATCTGATATACACTATTATTCGATCCAATCATAACAGATGCATTATCTGTGCCTATACCTTGCAAATTTTGATATTGATCGTTAGTGAATCTAAGACTTTGATTAAAGCTGCCACAATATCTACAGCTGTACCTGAACTAATTTCAACTAAGCCTAGAAAGGTTACAACAATTTTGTTATTACATGAACTATAGTACCTTATCACAATTCCAAGCATTTTAGTAACACTGACATCTGTCGATTCATCAATTATCAAACTAAAGGGATTGTTCCCCACATCCATCACTAAATCCTTTACAAAATGATCACTAATGACATTGCTAATTGTTGTGAGCATTTTGTGCGATGCAGTTTAAAACCTGAAGATTTACTGTCTGCAAAGATTTGTTGCAGATATTAGTCAAGTGGTCTACATTTCGTATCGATGCATGGGCAGCCACAAAAAGTACAAGTCTTGCTTCTGCCTGCTGTTTAGATGTTACCTAAACACAACATACTTAATTTTTAATTTATGGTTAACAGTGAATAAATGGTAAAAACAAACCTCATTTTGTGTTGGATAATTTAGTTTTGTTTGACGTGAATTTGAATATGGTTCAGCTGCACGAGTATGTTTTTGGGTTTTGGTATGCCAGTGTAAGTCATGCAATTTTGCTAAAAGTTCACATTGCAAAATTTACAAAACTCTTTAGTATTATCCGTCTTGTTTTCTGAAAGCCAATCTTTAAATTGGGCTATCTTTTCCCATTCCTTCTATATTTTGCAATGGCATATTAACAATTATATAGGTTATTATAGGTACCTAAGAGAAATTACATTAAAATAAGGAACTATTTACTGTTGACGTTACCTTGCACACAAAAATAATATAATACACAAATAACGAAAACAAAATGGTAAAGTAAAGTAAAAGTAATTAACAAATTAAGATTAAGTTATAAAAGTAAAGTAAATTGGTAACCTTAAAGACCGAGTCGATTCAGGATTGTCCTTTCGTCCGGCTCCGGTAGTCCGGTCGGTAACAGGAAAGGAAACTGCTACTGCGTGCGCCGCACTGCGCTGTACAGCATATTAAGCGACTTACACTTACACATTACCACAGAATTAACAATTAAGTACTTCCATTTATTCTAATTCGTATTTCAATTAAAGCGCCATAATAGCACAATAAAAAACACCGTAAATGAGCGGGCGCTCAAAGTTATACAATTTCGCGCAATTGGGAATCCAAAAACACCAATATTAGCGCGGAAACCACTGTGTTGGCAACCCTGGTACCAGGGAATTTTAAAATTGGAAATTTAAAAGTAATGGAAATAATGAAAGGTAAAATAACAATAGAACTATTTGAATTGTTACTTATAAAACACCAATTATAGCTACTGTACGTTGGAACTACCCAAATTCATCAGACAAAACCTTTAAGGAGTCCGTAATGGCATGGCTGAAGCAATGTAAATATCGATTTCAAAGGGAAGAATCAAAATCTCTAAATTAATTTACTTGTTTTAGTTCGTATGTGTTTAGTATATATATCTACTTCTACATTCTGAAATGTATTACAGTTTTTTGTGTATATATAAATTTTTGTTTTGATACTATGTTTCATTAGATATTAATGACGCCCAGTTGTTAATTTTTACGATGCCGAACTAGTAAGCAATATTTTTCTGGATAATTCCTATCATATTTAATTAGTAAAAATGTTATTTATAACTTTACTAAGAAAAAAAACTAGTATGTGATGGTATTATTATTTATATTTATTAGTTACTACTTATTTTGCAAGTATGCATATACATATTTTAGAACTTTCAGTGTATGCAATTGAAGTTTTTGATATAGTACACCTACATTAAATTTGTGAAATCTGTAGGACGTAATGCAGTTGAAGATATAAAGGTTTGTAGTCAATAGCACTATTATTGTTTTGTATTGTCCAGTTACATTATGATCTTAAGGAAATATTCTGCAAACAGTTTGTGGCGTCCAAAAGCACACAAATTGTTTGCATATTTTTCTTAATATTGTGTAATTAGAAAATATAAAAATATTAATAGTGCTAAAGACAACAATCTATATAACTAACTCCATTACTTCCTAGAGATTTGACAAATTTAATTGTATGTACTACGTGAAAAAGATACTTCATCACACTTCAATTGTGTTAACTTTTATTAACTTCACAAAGCAACGTTATTTTACTGTCATATTATTACGTCTTGTGATATCACAGATGCTACCTCTTGCAAACGTTAAAATTTAACATTCGGTAACGTATTTTACGGTAAATTATTGACGTTTTTAAACGTTAATTTAGTTACCTCTGTAGAACCTCAATAATCAACTTTGAGTAACGTATTTTATGCAACGTAGTTTGGGCGGACATAGAACGTTCGTGTAACGTCATGCATACTTCCCTATTCCCTTAAATGAAACGTTACAGGAATTATTGAGAAGTTACAGTTACGTTCTACGAACGTAACCATGCTTAGTGGGGACAGATTCAATAAATAAATTTGAAAAACAAAATGCGGCTAATGGTAAATGTTTTTTCAGTAAAAATTTTTATATTGCATTAAATTAAAATTAAAAAATTTTACAATCATTTGCTTGTATCATTCAAAAGAAACAATGCTTTCTAGAACCAAACTATTTATACTAAGATGAGAACGTCTTTCGGTTTTGGACCGTGTCATTGTTGTAATCGAAGTTGCAAACGTTTCGCGCACTTTCTAAGCGGCTTTATCAGGGCGTTAAAGAAATCGAAAAACTTAAACAAGAAACAGAAATCTAACTAAGAACCTCTCAAAAGTTAAGTAATTAATTGATTAATGAGAAATAATAAAATTCCTAAGATGTGTGACAAGAATGGTGTTAAATCCTTCTTGTAGGAGAGGGCGATGGAAAAACACTACTTGGTGTGTTTTTTAGGCAACATTTTGTGGACTAATTTGTCCATTTCCTCAGGCCACTGTATTTAACACAACATAATTAATACAAGCATAAATACAACCAGGTAATTAGAACTAGTATTTAAACTTATATGAAATTGTAAAAATTGTTTTGATATTTTAGAGCAACTAAAACTAGTCGGATATAATAAAAACAAAAAATATACTTGCAAAAAACTAAGAACAAGTAGCGATGATTCGCCAAAAACACAGTCAACGGTAAAAAGTAACAAAAAACGAAAAAAATTATGTAGATGATTTAAAAAAACACACAATAGTTACAGCAACTCACAAGCATCATAAAGACCAAAAACCAATTATTCAAAAATGTTAGCACTGAAAAGTAATGAATGAAAAATCGAGGTCATGACATTTTATTGATAAGATTATTGTATACGGTACTAAGGTTATTAGTATCTGTATTAAAATTCACATTGTTGAAAATCATCTCAGATATGAATCTTTAATTGTATTTGGGTTCCACATCTAAGATGATGAAATTACTAAAATCGAAATTGTGGCCATTATTAATATTATGCAAAGCAGGAGTTGATTCTGCTTTTTTTGTTGCAATTATATTGATCATTTTTAATCCGATTAATAGCTTTTTGTTAAGTTTTGCCAAGTTACTTGACGACAAAAACATTTATAAACAATCTAACTTAGATTCTACAATCACATTTCAAAACAAAAATAATAAGTTAACCAAAAATCTATTTAACAAAGAACACATTGACCCAATTACTTGCAAAAAAATAGTCACATACATAAGTATACTACCTAAATTTTATGGATTAATTAAAACGCACGAAAACGATAGTCCTGTTAGACCCATTGTTTCGTGCATAGGCGCACCTAGTTACCATCTGACTAAATTTATTTCTAACATCATCAATAATTACACCAAATATAACTAAATAATTAAATATGTTCAATTACAATATATCTAATTTACAGGAATTTGTTAAAAAAAAACTAAAAACATTATAACTCCAAGTATAATTATCATATAGTGTCATTCGATGTTACATCTCTGTTTACCAACATCACCAAAGAACTTGTTTTGAAATTAATCCATAAATACTGGAGAGAACTCAAAAGTCAACATGCCATCACCATCGACCCCAAACTAACAATACTTCTATCTTTGAGTATACTAAAATCATAAACGTTCCCAGCTTAACTATAAAACTCATTCCGTTTTTAAAAAATACCAACTTGAAAATAGCGATTTGTAATAACACCATTTATTCCAAAATGAAAGATAACACAAAATTATACGACAAACACAATGTTGTATACAGAATTAAGAGCATAGGATGCAATAAATGTTATATAAGGCAAACTTAAGAAAAAACTGTTTATCGGATTAAAAATCATTAATATGATTGTAAAAACAAAAAAGCAGAATCGGCTCTTGCTTTGCATCATATTAATACTGGCCACTATTTCGATTTTAGTAACCTTAGATGTGGAAAGATTAATGTCTGAGATGATTTTCATCAATAAACATGACAACAATGTGAATTTTAATACATATACTAATAACCTTAGTAGTGTATACACTAATCTTATCACTAAAATGGCATTACCTTGATTTTACATTTGTTACTTTTCAGTGTCAAAATTTTTAAATAGTTAGTTTTTGCTCTTTGTGATGTTTGTGAGTTGCTGTAACTATTGTTTGTTTTTATAAATCATTTACATAATTTTTTTTGTTATTTATTACTTTTTACCGTTGACGGTGTTTTTTTGCAAATTATCACTACTTGCTCTTAGTTTTTTGTAAGTGTTTTTTGTTTTTATTATATCCGACTAGTTTTAATTGCTCTAAAATATCAAAACAATTTTTACAATTTTTTTTTAGTTTAAATACTAGTTCTAATTACATAGTTGTATTTATGCTTGTATTAATTATGTTGTGCTTTTTTATTAAATACAGTGGCTTGAGAAAATGGACATAGTAATTTACAAAACGTTGTCTAAAAAAACACACTAAGTAGAGTTTTTAGATCGCCCTTTTCTACAAGAAGGATTTAACATCATTTATGTTAAGTAATCAACTTGTGAACCAAGCCAGATTATAAATTCTATAAAAGTGACTTAAAAAAAAGTAGTTTCCGTATTTAAAAAAAAGTATTGTCACAGCTGGTTAAGCTCAACTTTATTTGGACTAAAAGAGTTTTGAATAAAAGAGCAATGACAGAGATCTAAAAAGAGGATAGTTCAAATCTGTAACTACGATTAAAGTTATTTGGGTGTTTGATCATTTCTTTCTCTCTCAGGTTTTGCTATTGAAGAAGAATAAAGATTTTGTAATCACCAAAACGTTATCAAAATCTATATTGTAACCTGTAGTAAAATGATGTTTAGCAACCGCAAACTTAGAAATATAGTTTTTTCTTATACAACGATCATGTTCTAAAATGCGTGTAATGACGGAACGACCGGTTTCAATACATAAATCAAAAATTGAAATGAAAGTGTAGGAAATTTATCCTTGGGTAAAGAAGATTTTACCTGTCGAGTTGAATATGGGTTTAATACCATAGTTGCTCTCTTTGATCTGTAACCTTGTGAAGGTAGGGTAAAAATTCCAATTTTGGATTGGATTTGGAAGTAGAAATTTCCTTAGGTAAAGGAACACGTAGATGTAGACTACAATTAACAACTGCATGAATATGTCGCTTGATATAAGCATTGTTCACCAAGGTTCAAGTAAGACGACGAAGTTCCGAGTCTGGATTCTCAGATTGGTAACTGAAGTTCTTGTCATGTTGAGTCATAATCTGTTCGATGATAATAAGTAAAAAAGGTGAAGTGACATCAAAACTCATAAGAAAATCTTAAAGTTCAAGTTTTATAGTTTCTAAACGTTAAATAAAATGCTGCGAGTTAAAAATGTGAGAAGAGGTTTTAGCCGAGCCCAAAAATGACACAGTCCAAACTCGGAACGTTCTCATCTTAGTATAGACTCCAGGCGTGGAAGCTTCTGCTATTACAAAACAATATTATTGTTCCTAACCGTTAGATCAAACGGTATTTAAATAATTAAAGATTCGTTTTTACTAACAGTGTCGATAGTTAAAATAAAAAATCTCTATTTGTCGTCTTACAAAACTTTAGTTTATAACGCTGCTTAGTAAAGCTTAGAGTTCAGACAGTGCCAGACAAAGTTTTTAATCAAGAACCTTTAGATACTTTAATGAACGCAGTGCAACAGAATGTAGCATATATCTAGTGAACGAGTCCAATTGCACATATATTTAAAGTTGTTCTAGAAAACAAAAAAAAATCTTGAACTATAGTTTACAAACAATGCCTAAAAATCAAGCGTTTTAAGCAAAACTATCTATGAGTTTAAAAAACTTTTAGTATTAAGTAAGTTCTCAGATATTACTTTGTTACGGATTTAAAAAAACATTCTTAATTTCTGAAAAAAGTGTTAGGAGTTTATAAACAAACCAAACAAGTTAGCTTACTAACGTCTAATGGACATATAAAAACAAAAAAAAGTATTAAAGAGTATAAAAAAATCAACAAAAAACATTTGAATAAAGTAAAAAAAGAAAAAGAACAGGCCTAGTTAATTAAAATTAACGACCGTAAGGCGTACTGCCAAAAATCTAATAGATAGTTATTCAGTAGTAGTAAAAATTTATCAGGTGAAATATAATCAAGAAGGCGATAACTACATAGAAAATTATTACAAAACTCATTGAACTAAAGATTGGCTTTAATGCATAATGTGCAAAGTATAAATAAACAAAAATTGTAATAAATTTGATATCTGTTATAAATGTAGTTAGAAGTTAAGAACTAAGAAGTATTAAACAGAAACTAAGAAATAAGAATTCCATAACTAAGAGTAGAAGTACTGTCATTACACCAACACACTCTGAGAGAAATAGATTGTTATGTTTACGTGATTAATTTTTTTAAATTTCAAGCTAATTTAAATGTTTAAAGCTTAATTGCATATAAAAACATTACAAATAAAAAAATTAACTTTTGGAATTTATTAGGTTTGACGGAAGAATATATTGCCGACTACCGCAAATTTACTCTGGTTAGTGCCCGAAAACAATCACCAATCATTTCAATTTACAATAAATAAATTGATTTTTTGTACTTTCTAACGTGCTGTGTTATTTAATTTACTTTTTACTGTAAGTGACGTATTATATAAATATAAATATTAAAATTCCAAATTTCTTTTTTTTTGTATAGATTTATTTAATGTTATTATTTCTTAAAGTCTAATGTATAATAAAATACCTATTATTTTTTTTTGTGTCTTTAACATTTTTTTTATACACTATAACGTAAAATTAGTGTACATACGATATGTAATATTACTATACATGTATAGAGTGCCACTCCATAGAAATAACGATTTCTAAAAACTTTTTGTATTCTTTCTGAAAGTTATAACTATTTGTTATTTTACTGTCGGATTTGGATAGTTGGAAAGCATTTCCAGGGATGTAACAGCTATTGTATGGAGTGGGATCGGCGCCAGAGCTTGGTCCGGGGAGTGGCGTCGAAAGTTTGATTCAGTTTTGTGTTCTATTCAAATGAAAATTTTGATAAATATTTTCAAATTGTCAGTTTTTGTAAATATGTATCTAAAAAATGATTACTAGTTACAATAAATTTACCAAATTTTATTAGATGCAAGATGTAAAACATGCAAATAAGATTATTAATGCTACCAGTAATTTGAAAAAAATTGTCGTAATAATTAAAATTACAACATTTGCAAGTAGTGTAATTATAAAAAACGCAATTAAAAACTAATCACAACCAAGAGCTTTACTTTTCAAGCGTTTACAAGATTCAAGTATGGGTAGCTACTACACTTAACAGAAATCTTATTCTGAATCCGCACTTAACAGAAAGTAGCAATATTTCTTAGTGGTCTTGCCTGCTTCTAACTCCTGTGTGTAAATTTTTATTCTTTATAATATTTTTTTAAATATAATTATTATTGAATAAATTGATTCAAATCGTACAAATTAACAAAATTAATTTAGATAAAAAAAGTTATACTTAGTTAATAATGTTACTTTAGTACTTTTACTATTACTTTTATTACTAGTATTAGCTTAGTAATTAGAAAATTTGCAATGCTTATAAAAAAATTTTATTTTTTGTACTACTAAAAATAAACAAACAATGGTTTCTATAAAATATACATATATAGAAAATTTAGATTTACGGATTAGTCAGTTTTCTAAATATGGCGCAAAAAAACAACTTGTAATTAATTATGTATAAACTAAATGCTATTGTTATTTAAACTTAGTTCAATCAGTAATAACCAATTTTATTTGTTATTATAATTTTTATTAGAAAACTAGTTTCTTTTACAAATGTTAATTAAACTTGTTGTTATTTAATTTATACTAGTGAGCAAAGAGGCGTATTTAATCACAAATTAGAAAAGTAAATTATTTCCTTCATAGGTGAGCAAAGTACTGAAGTGTAGATACATTTTTACGGCGGCATACAATTAATAGAGAATTATTGACATAATTTAATACCATTGTTTAAAATTATATAGTTATAATTATAAATAAACGTATTAGGTTGCTACATTGTAAAATAAAGTCTATTAATTCATTTTGTCTAAAAATTTGAAAAGACGATTGGAATAGGTTTTGTTATTATTTATTATCATAGCAACTATAAGAATCAATTCTTATTCATATATGTTAATGTTAATTAAATATTTAAGTAGTAATTGTTTTATTCCCAATCGGAGGTCGGTGGTGGGCAACAAATTAATTTACTTTGGATATTGTTACTGGCGACGTTTCGCAGACTAATTTTTAACAATATTAACAGAAACTGATACGTTAGACACAATTTTCTATTTGACATGTTTTATGTGAACATTTTAATTTTTGGTAGTGTACCTGTAGATCACATGTTAGAGCAGCGATTCTTAACCGGAGTTTTGCAGCTTTCTGGTAACTCTTTGTCGCTTTCTACAAACATGCTATTAGAACCTTCAAGTAGAAGCCAGGAAGATATATTAGAAACTCAAAATAACTGCGGTTAAGAACCGCTGTGTTTCAAAATACTCCTTCTGATAATAGAAAAACACCTTAGATTTATTACCTGTAAAGCAAAAGTAGTAGTAAAGTCTTAAAATCATCTATTTTATGGCCACAGTATTCAACGTTAAAGGCAACATTAGTTATTCTAATGATATTAAAATTAGTCCACTCTCTAAATTAATTAATTTTTTTATATAGAAATCTGTTATATTCAAAGCTAAAAAAATCTTATTAGAAGCACTAGATTACAACTTTTAAATAATTTTAATATTTTTTTGTATTTTACATATTAATCTGTAATATACTTTTTAGACGTTCTGGATATTAGACCAGAAAATAAAAATACATTTTTTTAGTATTTGCATGCCACCAACCTATTTAGTAAAATAGCAACCACCAGCTAATGACCTTAGTCGTCAATAATGGTTAAAGACAAGAAAAAAGTAATAATAACGTAATAAACAACCAGTTACATATTTAAAGTAAACCTACATTTGCCAATTAAGAAAAGCTGATAAGTGTTTGTAGTCTGACAAAAAACCTGGTATTTATAAATCTGACAAAGTTGGGCAACTACATATTATAGTGCATGCAGGTGGTTTATATACATTTGTTCACAATCACAAACTAAGTGACTATTATGGCAATTTGAACTACACAATTTTTGTACTATGACTAAAAAAGCAACTTATTCTAAATCTACTCTCAAAAAGTCTTACCGTAATAGCAATACACCTTACCACTCTAAATACAAACAAATATCACTTTGACTTAGAGTAATCGATAAAAAGATATTTGATCGTGACTGGAATCAAATGGAATCTTTACGACAACTAACATGTAAAAAACAGTATTTATAATAGTAGTTAAGCAATATCCCACATCAAAGTTATTATGTAGATCAGTTATTATCATGCTATATGGACATACTGTTATTCGAACTTTTATCTTTACTTGATAATTATTAAAGAAATTTTATTCAGATTCCAAACTTCAGTAATGTCTTTGTGGGTGTAAGGACTAAAATATTGCTAGTCGGTTCACAATAATATATAAAACTTGTAATTATTATTAGAACGCGAGAACCAAATTAAAAAAAGAACAACATCCTCTACATTATTATCAACATTGTCTACATTCTATACATTATCTACGTATTTTCTACCCATTTTCAACGTAGGAACGTACTTATATTTAGTTAAACACGTGCATGATTATCTTGTTTATTAAACATTTAGTTTTTAAGCGTCTTGGAATTATCTTACTCACCGTTAGACTTTAAGTTGAAACCTATTTATAAGTGATCTCCTTTATGGTGTGCGGAAAATATTTCGTCAAAAATTCTTCAAATGAAAACTCTTCGACAGCAATTTTTCGAAAAACAATTCTTCGAAATAACAATTATTCGACAGTGCGCAGTTATTCGAAACAGAATTCTTCGTAAATACAATTGTTCGAAACTACAATTCTTTGACATGAAAGTTATTCGAATAAATAATGTATAGAGTCATTGAAGTTTTTATGCCAATACTTCCGATAATTTATTTCTAATAATTCTAAATATAAATAATGTTTTAAGAGCTTATTAGCGTTGGTGATCCATTACCGTTGCCCAGAAGACACCACGTGGAGGTTAATAATAAATTTGAAATAGGTTGTAAGAATAATTTTTCCAGTAGTTGCCCTATATTGCCTTTTTTAATTTAAATTTTATTATTTCACTTTCTATTAAATTTTGTTTTTAACAGGAACTTCTAAATAATATAGATTATACTTTTAGAAAATAAAATTCTTTGAGAATGTGCATGCAGTTATATTTATTATAATTACGCTCTAATTTAAATTGTAAAATATGTCATTAGTAAAATTTAACATTTTACTACATAACATAAATTCATTGTTAATTATCATTACTTGGTTAATTAAGAATTCTGCATTAGTTTGAAAGTATTACTTATCATATTTATTATAATATTCCAAAACCCTCAAAATAATTTAGTTGTACGGGATACTTTCTGCGATAAAAATGCCTCTACAATTTGTGAATAGTGAAAAAAGTAAACAAAAATTACTAGTAGGTGTATATTTGATTTTACAAAGACAAAAAACGGGACATCAAAATATACTGGAAGTGTAAAAAGTTTCAAACTAAAAAATGCAAAGCTCGAGTAACAACGATAGGTTACAATGTTACTCGACAAAATGAGCATAATCACGCAGATGATGCTGCAAAAATAGAATATAAACAAATTTTAAACTCTATTAAAGCTAAACTTCTTCACTCAAGAATTTCGTAGATACCAAATCGACGTCAGCGACGTCGAGAACCAAAGTATACGGATTTGCTAGAATGGAGTTCTTCAAAATATGCCTAAAACAAATAACTCTTTTAAGCGATGGCATCGTGGCCTTTAAAAAATAAATGCAATGTACAACTACTAAAAAAAATGGTTGTATTGGCGAATTGTGTTGGCATCCTATTATCCATAACGATTAGCCATAACGCTAAGTTTCGCAATTCGTATCTGTCACTTTCATTTACGTTTTTAAATTTTTTTTTTTTGAGTCATATTTATATCGAGTTTATTACTACAAATACTTCTTTTCAGAACTAGTTATTAATTGTATTATTGTTTAATTAATTTTTTTAAAATTTACTAAAATAAATAAATAAATCAAAAAGTGACAATTAAAATAAACCATTAATACACTGGAAGAAAAATTGTACATAAAGTCAATGTACGGTATACATCGACCTGTAGTACATTAAAACAATGTACGTTTTTATTGAATTTTTGTATTTTACATTATAAGTACATAGTTTTTTATGTACTTTACATTGATTCAATGTATCAAGTGGTATTTGTTATCTTTCAAAAGAATTTGTTATGAGATCATGCACAGTGAACCTTTGAATGTACCATTACGTTAATTTATCGTATGATGTACATTAATTTAACATTTGAAATACATTGGGTTAATGTAATCGTACGTTGTATGTGTAGAATTTTTATAGAACCATGTACAATTTATGATTTCAATGTATTATTAGATTAAAACTATCAATGCATACGTTAATTTTAGTTAAGAGATGCATTGATTCAATGTAACATATACAGAATCAAGTCTTATCACTATCACACGTTGCACCAAGTATTATCTTACTAAAAAATTTGAGTATGTGTGAATCTCAGTGTCAGCAATAAATTAATTTTTATATAACATGTCAGGTGGTGTCAGTGCATTTAGTTCGTGTATTTTTCTTGATGCAATTCCATAGTGCAGTAGAACAGAAACAAAAATATGTTTAATACGCTGTAAACGTTTTTGTTACTAAAGTTTCTTATTATTATTTTATTATGTATTAATATTCTTTCAATCGTACTGTAATTTTCAAATGTATCTAAATAATATTGGTAATTAAGTGTTACCAATAATAACTGACGATACTTCCTACGTTATCAAATTTAAAACGAGAAAGAAGAAATTAACTAAATAGTTGTTCACATCTTTAATTATTTTAGCCTCAAAAGGCGATGGCGAAACATGCATCAAGTCAATGAAATTTGGTAAATTCTCAACGAGTTGGATTCCTACTGGACAGCATGTATAAAATAAGAAATTATTCAAGTCTATCACGATGTTTGCAATATTTTTTAGATTGATGTTGACTTTACCTATCTATACCCACCAGGAGATGGATTACTAAAAATCACCAATACGAATAACAAGCTGATTTTTTTCTAATTTTAGATGTTTGATTGGTGTTTAGTTTCAGAGTCTAATAAAATTGGACCGCTTATCTAAATATATATTTTACATACTTTTAATGTTTATTAATACATTAAATTGATGTAGTGCAGTCATTAGATTAATGTTATTGTAAATATTGTTGATGTACAGTTTACACTGATTCATGAAATCTGTTACATCAAAATAATGAAATACATACATAAAATCAATGAAATTGTACATCAAATTAATGACGCACACAAATTGCGTCAATGTAATCGTACATTGTGTTTATGAACTTTTACATTGATTCATGAATGTTGGTACACGAAATTGATGAATCATGTACATTCAATTAAAGTAATAATACATTGTCTTGATGTACACATTCTTGTTTAGATTCAATGTTTTAGTAGATTAATCTAATGTAACAGATTCATTGTGCTGATGTACCTATTCATCAGATGAAAAATATGTAAATTTACATTGATTCTATTTAAAATTTTTATCTAACAATAGTTTTATATAAGAAAAATTAATCCAGTTTTAGAACTTCTCGAAAGAAAATACAAGTACTAATTATTTTTAAAAGTGGACATTACAAATACCATTTCAGGTTTTTTCTTCAATAATACTGGCAAAATAGTAATAATAAACAGCGAACTATTATATTGCACTGCAGAATGTTATAATATATTTTTTTACTTATTATAAATGCGGAACTCTAATCGTAATACAAAACTATTATATCTATTATTACTACTCAAATTGTAGGCGATGCTGACTTCTATACAATGAACGTTGTTGTTGATTTCAATTAAGTTAGTTTATAATTAGGATATTCGAACATTACCTGTTGTGGTTAATGTTAGATTAACAGATTCATCTCATGACAGCACCATTTTGTGTTGATTTGAAAAACAGAAAATGTAAAGGGTATTATCTGGTAAGCGACAGCGGATATTGGTGTTTATTTACTACTGTTATGTTGCTGCCAGAAAATTCATAAAAAGAGTGATTGACTAAAACAAGAGTTAAATTTAAATTTGTTTTAATTTTTATTGTTTTTTCTTAACTTTTTAATAATATAATTATAATCAAACATTTATTTTAGTTTTTTGTTCATTGCACATTGATTATTATTTTTTTAGGAATTTAGTTGAAAGAGTCATAGCTTTAATTTAATGTAATGGTATAGTATATAACAAATAAGGAATGCTAGTCATTGACAACGAGTATAAAAGTTTGCAGCCGAGGCGAAGATGAGTCTTGAAATTCATATGAGTTGGCAATGCATTTATTTTGTGTCAATTTCTCTGCGTTTAGATTACATATTGCAAGTTACTACTATTTAATCCTTATTCATTTAATCCTTATTCAAAACCGGTGAATATAATTTACATGTTTTAAATACACGCAATTTAATTTTAAGTAAAGGTTTATATAAAGCAGCCAGAAAATTTTTTTATGCCGAATCGTTTACAATGTTGTCTTCTTACGATAAATTTAATGTTGGTATGTGACATTTTTTTAGAAGTGACAACAAAATAACTTGTGAATGTGACTAATCAGCTAAATTTGTAAATGTTTAAAATTAAATTGTAATTAATGAGTGTTATTTTTTAAGAATAAAGTTTTACAAACTAAAAAGGTAATATCTCACTTAAAGACGTGATATTTTCAACATTATTGTTTTGACGTTTGTATAGTAAACATTTGCATTTAGAAAATAAAAGATAAAGTTAGTTACTTCATTAAATCTAATATGCCGTTAACCTGTTCTGTAACAATGATTTAAATATAAGAAAGAAAGAAAAAAAACTGTTAACAGAACAAATGTATTGTAGTCTGACAATTTAGTTACTTAAAAAAATAATACTGTAAAAGGAAACAAAAAATCAATTATAGAAAAAAAATAACGGTGATTAAATGCTTCTGCTTATAACTGCTTCTGAACATGCAATTTTTTGAATGTATAAACGAGTGATTTGCGCTGATAACATAACGACATCAAAACGGTTGTTTTTGTAGTATTTATCTTTTTCATTTATTTATTATAGTACAAGTACAAGTTGTTTATGATTGTTTTTAAAATATGCAGTTTTATTAAGTATAACCTACGAAACTAACCAACTAACCATTTCTAAAAAAAGGGGCGGCACAGCAAATAAATTGTTTCTTAAGATTATAATGAAGTACAAAATAAAAATATACAAAAACATTTATGAGAACTGCATTAATAGAAACATGATAACATAAACATATCAAAGATGTTTAAAAAAAACATCTTAGTATTTTGTAGCTGTCGATAAATGCCAAAAAACGTTTTAATTGTTCTTGAATTCAGAAAAGTAATTGATACCTAATTAATTAAACTTTTTTCGTTCATTTCCACATTTTGTACCAAATTAAGTAATTTTTGTAATTTGAATGATTCGATTACTTAAACTGTCAATCATGCGAATTTCTGTTCTTATTGTAAAGCTTCTAAGCAGTTTATTAAAAATCATAACTCTTTTATAAATCTGCACTGCATAGTATCCCAAGTAACAATTTTATATTTTATAACGTTTGAGAGAACGTTTACAAAACAAGATTTATAAAACACCTTTTGTCCTAAGAACGTAACTAAAACCTTCTTACAGTAGCTATAAATGCAAAATGGGCACAAATTTATAAAACATATTTGTTTTTTGACGTGCTTTATAAACCCAACAAAACATTGTTATAGGATAGTTACGTAAACGTTATATATCAATTATAAAACAGTTTCATGAAAATTTTATTGTTGGTTGGCTCTTTATTACAATAGTTTTGATGAAGTTACAAAACATTTTTGCAGTGTAAAGCAGCTTCAATAAAATCAAACAGTTATTAAGTACTACTTTTTGAAACTATTATTTACTTAAACTAAAACTGATGGCTATTTTATAGAAAATGGCAACGTATAAAATTATATATTATTTACACGAAATTTAATGAGATAGATCTACACGGACGTCGTATTTTTTGATTAAAAGAAAATTCTACAAGACATTAAAATTCTAGTGGTGTTGCAAATTAGGTAATTTAGTTTTTTGTAATTACTTTAAAATTAATTTTTTTAAAGCGTATTTAATTGCAAGAAAGGTACTACTAAATACCAACGTTTTCAAACATAAGCTAAAATATTTATATTACAATACAAATTCTTTTTACTCTAAACGTTTTGTTGAAACTAATTCAATGGAATCCACACGGTTCTCAATAATTTTGTTTTCAAATTTTATAATTGCGGTGCAAGTAATTTTGTACAAGTCTTCTAAACTATGCTTTCATAAATCATTATCTTGTAGTGTATACTGTACAGTAAATTAGTCAAAAAGAATGCCCATCGTTACAAGATATATTATTTGTTAGTCGTAGAAAAAATTAATTTTTTTATTTAAAAACCAAAAAATTTTTGATTTTAGGTTTGAAGAAACTTGATGCTTGTATCGGCTTTTTTAAGTTTCTTAGTAGGAATACTTCAAGTTTTAAATTTTCTATCATATTATCGTATATTGAAAAAAAATGAGCTGTTCTTGTTTCGTTTTGATCTTTTGTAACTTTTAGCTATTAAACGTTTAAATAAATAACGATATTTATAATGTCGTAGCCCGCAATAAATAAATATCGTTATTTATTTAAGCGGTTAATAACTAAAAGTTACAAAACATCAAAACGAAAAATAACTACTTATTTTTTTTATAATTAATTACACTCACCGGCCTATTTCTACATTATCTGAAGTTTATATTGTTTATATGTGTAACTTGAGTTGAGAGATTTGTTTATTGTCTGAATTTGACGGTTAAATATAAATTTATTTTAAAATCGGCGCTTTTTTGTTTATTCTTTATGATTATTTAATGTATAAAAAATATGCTACATAGAAGTGACTTAAGGAAAAGTAATCTCCGTATATAAAGTAGTATCGTAGCGGTTGGTTAATCACGACTTAGATTGGGTTTCTGTCGAAAAAGAGCATGTCTTTGATAAAGGAGTAATAACCGAGAACCAAAATGGAGATTGCTCGAAACCATAATTGATAATTACTATGTTGTTTCAAATTTTTCTATTGAAGATTTTGCAATCACCGAAACGTTATCAAAATCTATCTTGTGACTTGTAGTAGAATGTATTTTTCGAACTACAAACTCGTCAAACTTTTGTGCACTTTAACTTTTCTTAGTCGCTATCCTGACCGCAATTATTATTCCTGGATTCTTGAAAATCAACTTTTACATTTAGGCCCGTTCTCCTAAAGACGTTCTACAACGTGCTAGTCTAGCGTGAATACGCTGACGGATTCAGCGAAACAGAAGAGAGTTAATTATTATATATAAAGAACTCTTATATCTTTATCTTGAGTTGGTCAACACTCTATCCCCGGTTAATTGGAATCTGAATTACTTATCAGCAGTCTTATACCACTCTACTATTAACTTTTTAAAAAGTTTTCTTTATTGAAATCCAAAATTACAACGTTTCATCTACTACTGACGGTCGTCAATTTATCTAATTTGATTTTCAGTTTAGAACAGAAATTGGTAAGGATTTGAATTTTGCTATTGTTCCCAAACGTATTTCTAAAGAAAACTTTTCTTGTACTATCGAGTCTTCCATAAGACGTGTTTTTGCCACATCTCAGATCCCATTCGTGTTTACAGTGACAAAATTTTTGAATCATTGTTAATACTATCTAATCTTCTATCTACAAACTAGCCAAATTTTTGTCCAACATTTGTTGCAAATTTACAGATAAAACCTTTCTCGCATCCTTAACTCTCAGCATTTTATTCAATTATTAGAAACTATAAAACCCCAAGAATTTCTAGTGAGTTCTAAAATCACGTTACTTTTTACCAAAGTTCATATTAAAGATTTGCTTATTATCAAACAGATTCTGCCACACGATGACAAGAATTTGAGTTTGGTTTCTCTTATTGATAAGTGTGTATCATCCACTTATTTCCAATTTGATAACAAATGTTTCTAACAAGTTTTAAGTGCTGCTATGGGTTATCCTCTATCGCCTGTAGTTGATGCCATGTATGACATTGCCGTATGATTGACGTTGAAGTTGCGGTTGGCAGTTGAATGTATGAACTGATATCTACGAACTAAAGATACATTAAAATTAGTCATAATTTGACTTTACTATTAAAAAATATAGTTTTGTGTTTAATAAATGCAAAGTAAAGTTAGCGAGACAATACTAAAGTCAAGAGTTTGTCAACTTTAATTTAGAATGTTTATTTATTTTTATTAATAGTGTTTTACTGTGCAGTTTGTTAGTTTATTGGCGCATTTAGAATTATCAATATTTTATTTGCAATATTTTGAGTATTACGTCAATAGTCTTTTTAGATATTTGATATTTGCTTTGTAGCTATAATATATTAACAGTTTTAATTTTACTCTATTTTTCTTACATCCATTAGGAGTAAGTTACAATAGTGCCTTTTTCGTATTTTCATTTGTTATTTAAAATATTTTTGTGATCTTTGCTGATCAGCTACCTAAAAGTTTTTGGGCATATGCTTTCTTACGGGCCTTATTTGCATTACAGTTTTTCGGGTCATTTTTTTTGGTTTTATTGCCATAATTCAAGTATTTATAAATACAAGTGTCGTTATTGATAAAAAAAAACAAAAAAACAAATGAATAAGTCTCCGAGTCATTTTTACGATGTCAATCTAAGAGTCGCCAATTCCTAAGTGTTAACGGGTTACGCCCACGGTTTTAGTTAAAAAAATTTAGTGGTTTAAGTAAAATTAGTTAAGGAAACAACAAATATGTTTTAAATGCTTTGACTAAATTAAGTAAAGTTTAATGTTTGTTTGCTGCGTTTTTAAGACTTTTGGCCTAACGAAAAATTCTTAAACACCCACAATTTTGCGAATTTGCTTTTAAACAATTTTTATACTGCAACATCGCTTTTATTTAAAAGATTAATCTATTTTAGTTCTATTTTTCACTACTTCCTAAATACATATTATAGTATATCTAACCTATCTCCTTCTCTACTGAGCCCCAAAATTAAAAGTTTTATTAAAAATCATTTTTTAATTATAGTTGAAATTTGCTAGACAATGATTGAGATGTATGCATAAAAATTAAATTCTAGTGTAAACACTAGCATTGGCAAGCGTTAAGAAAAATTTTAAATGTCTAAACGACATTAATCTCAAACATGTGTCCTAATTGTAAAAATGGTTACACAATCTAAAAAATTTTGAATTTTGTTCCAACTTTAATTTCTCTATATAAATAAGTTTAATAGAAATAATAAAAACGTGTTTTTTTAATTATTGATCTTAAGAAATATTGAAAATAAACTCTAATGTAAACTGTAGAAAGGAAAAGGATCGTAAACCATCGCAGAGAGCGAGATTGATCAAACAACGAAATAAAGTTTAAATAATTTTAGTTCTACAGTAATTGATTTATTATTTAATTAAGTATATATAATCTTTTGGCAAAAAGTGAAAAAAAAAGATAAAATAAACCAATGCATAAACGTTTAGGTATCTATTCATTCATGATGAGTTCGGCTATCACTCAAGTTAGCACTACACTACCTATCGTTACAACAAGAGTCACTCTGCGATCCCATTTTGACTGTTATTTTCCGCGTTGTATATGATGTATGACAGCAACGGAACACTAGAAACAGAACCATTATGATGGATACAAAACTTTAAGTACGTTTTTGATTTGTTTTTGCTTTTAACTGTTATAGTAAGTTAATCGATGAAATGAAAATAATACCTGCTTCTTAAAAACTAAATGATAAATGTTTAAACATTTTTTTAAATAAATCTAAAGATGTACTAAAGTTTCTTATAGAAAAACAAAAAACAGTACGGATACAAAATTTATTAAAGTAAAAACTATAAAATTAATATATGCAATGTTAGGATTTTTTTTTATAAAATACTACTAAAATATCAACGTAGGTATTTATGAGACTTTCATACCTAAACCTAATATTTACCTAAATTAAATTAATAATAATGCCAATAATTTAGGAAACATTTTCAATGCTCAATGAACTCGCGTCTAATAATACTATATTTTTTTAAATATACATAATAAAAAATTTCTATTTTTGTTATTAAAAATAAAATTTAATTTATTAGCAATTCTTGAAACTTATCTATCAGTAAAGCAAAAACAAAATAATTGTTACTTATTTGTTGATAATTACGAGTATTTATAAAATAGAAAAGTTAAAACATTCTTTAACTTTGAATTCTAGTTTTTAAGTATTGACAAAAACATTCACTCAGCGCCAACGAGTGGCATATAACAAAACTAATACGTGTACACGGTTGCCGCAAGATGTCTCTATTGGTATCGTTGATCTATATGTTATTAATTTGATGCAGAACTGTAAATAATAATCTTGTGTATCAAGTATTTATTGCTTGAAGATCTTACTGTACCAAGAAATTGTCTTAATGCGTTTATGCCGTTTGCCTTTACAAATTTATAAATAAAATCAAATATCTTGTTTTATAAAAAAAAATGTTTAATTAATTAATTAAGTCAAAAGAGAGGAATTTATTTAGTTCTATTTTCTGTGCAACAAATTCAGATTTAAATTAAAAGTAGTGCAACTACTATACGCATTTTCCCACTTAGAAGAATTCGCCGTGTTATTACTTTCACAAACTTTCTCGTTTCGTGACTAATATTTATTAGCGCCATCTAAAGAAAAAAGTAATACTTGAAAGAAATTAAAAAAATTAAACTACTGCATTAAAAAGTGATATTGACAATGCAAACGTGTCTTTTTCAATTTAATTGTAAAACGGTGTCCTCTAAAATACATTCCGCACCTTACCTTGATAGGTAAAAGTAGACATTCTTTTAATGTTAGTAAAAAGCTGTACGACCAGACTTACAGATGTAGTAGTTATTGCTAAAATAAATAATACAAACATGTTTATAAATCTACGTTTTTCGATATACAAAGTATTTTCGCGTGTTTCTAAATTATACTTCTAAAAGTTTTTGGGTAAGTTAATAAACAGATTATTTATTATTCACTTGAATAAATACATATATGTACCTACGTCGTAAATTCTGTTAAATAACAAAAAGTATGTTTTTTTTAAATAATTTGTGTATAGACATACCTACATAGTTCGGTTTTGTTATTTTTCTTAATTGAGGTTATAAGTACAAAGTTATACATGTTGAAGTAATTAAGTATTTCTATTTAAAAAAAAAAAACTAATAGTACAATATAGTAAACATAAAGTAAGTTTTGTAGATTTCGTTATTTTTGTTTCAGCGACATTTAAAATATAAGCCGGTTTAAGTACAAACTTTGTGTACGCTTGTTAAATAAATAATTATGCGTTTCACGGGATAGGTACTTCCTTTTCATATAAGGACGTAGAAAATGTCAAACAATTTTAACTTCCTACTGTCTTTATTTTAAATTTTGTTTGTGTGTAAGTTCATTAACTATTAAAAAATAACAAATACATATCTACCTATTTCTATTACATACATTTTAAATTTGTTTTAAAGTATTATTTTATAATACTATATTTATTAAATCCGGTTCCAAGAATTAAGATAAACAGAAATAGTTTTTAAGAATCGATAAGGTAAATATTGTAAACTTTAGGGTCAATAGGTACATAGAAATAAGTAAATCAAGAAAACACAACAAACAATATAATTAATTTTTTTCTTTATTTGTTATCATAACTTTCTTTTTTTTATCGATATTTATTGTTTATTTTATTACATTAATTCTGTTTTGTAGCTACTTTTATTATCAAGATGCATACTAACATAAACAATTCCCATAACTTATCTTTAATCTTATTCATGTACTAACAGTCTACACTTTGTTGTACGATGTTTTAGTAATAGCATTATCATTTTTTTTGGTTTTTTATGCTTAACCTCAAACGCTTGTGTTTTCAATTGTTTTAAACTGTTTTCAAATAATAAAAGTGTTTTGTTTTTAAATTTCTTGTTTTTTATTTTATTTTTGTCATTCAAGCAGAATAATTTAATGATTTTCAGATATATTAGCGTTTTTTGTTTTTAATAGTTATTATTTAAGTTAAATTTTATTTATTTATTGCTTTAATTATGATTAATGTCTTTAGAAAACATAAACACTATAATATTTGAACAATGTGTAACATAAGATTAAAAAAATCTAAAGTAGATATAGTCCTTACAATTTAACTTTCGATGCACGTCATTAATGACGTAAAATTCATACCACTCTATTTATAGTAAAAATTAAATAAATACCGAATTGTCTTATGGAATTTTTTTTGTCAAGTTGTTGGTGTACTTACTACAGTTGCAGCGTTGTTGGCATCTGTCAAAATTAATTTCTGTTTTTTACGTCAAAGTGCTCATTGTTTTCTATAATTATTTTTGATACAAAACTGTACTATTTTGAGCTTGAACGAGATAATGGTGGTCCATTGATATCAGTAAATGCTGTGCGAGAGGTACCCTTTTACATAATATTTAAATTGTGGTAATACATACATATATTCTAAAGTTAGTTTTGTATCTACCGCGGTTGATAACAACTAGGTTCTTAGATCTCATAAAAACGTAAGCGTAGTAAACCTGTTACGAATGTAGAAACTTTGAATGAAAACGTAATTCGCAATGTAATATACAGAATGTACGAAAACAGTAAGTTTACATAATACCGACAACATGGTTGAATAACTACGTCACTGACGTTAATGACGTGCATCAAAAGTTAAATTGCGAGGACTATATCATATCAAAACTAAAGAATGTTTGCGTAGAAACCAATTTTGTTTCGAATGTCATACATTATTCAACTGCAAAGCGTTTGCACTTTTCATACGGCGTTTAAGGTGTGCACATTATCAAATTAAATATTAACCATTATATTAAGTTCACACATTGTTTGCCCCTGATGTTTTAAGTTAGAATTTATTTCGCATGACTATCAAATTTCGAATTTATCCGACGCGCATCTCAGTGTCCTTTAGTTTTTAAATGATCTCTAAATATGTTTCTAGCGATGAAACTAAACAAAAGCAAGTCGGTTGGTACTAGTTTCTGCGTGCAGCTTTTTTGTTTTTTTCGTAATGTTAAACAACTTAACTATGGTAATATAAGCTTTTAGATTTGACTAATCAGTAGTTGGAGACTAACAAAACTAGATGGCGAGGACGGTACTTACAGTGGCGTACGATATACAATTACATTGGGCGCTTCTAATAACCACGCAAAATTCAAATAAGAACTGTATTCAAGTGAATTTTGCGCTCAAGGTCATTTAGCATGTACGCGTTCGTTTGGATCTGTTAGCATTTATGACTACTAAATAATCGTAGGTTTTAAGTGCACATAATTATTTTTTTACTTTCTAGCAACACAATTTTAAACCAAATTTCGCAAATGTTTCTAATAAATATTTTGAGAATATTTTTTTAGTTTTTAACCGATTGAGTTCAGGTTTTGTGCAGTGAATACCTTATTTAAATACTTACAAATATTGTTGGTATTAAGTTTTAATAAATTAACAACAGTTTTACTACTATAACCACAGTAGGTAAATGATGGTAAAGTAGCTTATCCTCCTGTTTGTGAAGTTGTAATTAGTAACAGATCTATTACTAATTAGGTAAATGATGTTAAATCACAGTAATTGTTTTTATAATATTGAAAAAAGTTTGGAGGGTAGTAAGCAAAAAGAAGGATCGCAGTTTTTGTATTATTTGTGATTTGCACTGTCGGTATTGTAAATATCAGAATAATTATGACAACGTACAAAAAAAAATAACACATCTAAGTTATTTGCAACACTGTAGACGAGGAGAAAAAAAATGTATCTAGTGCACTTTTAATACAATTTAAAACATTTTGCTTAATACATTTATATTCATATCTTTATCAAGTAATCTCAGCTCTTGTGAATGTATCCATACATATTATAAATTTATAAATATAAATATGTACTTCTTTTGTATATAAATGTTATAGTAAGGAGTCAATAACCATGTAAACCCCACTGCACCAAATGAACTTAATTGTTTTTTCTTAAATTTTCAATTGCCTCATCGGATATATCTTGCTTCGATGCTCGATATGGCGTTTTTACTGAATACAGTTTATCTATAGTTTGTACAGTTTATTGAATGGCAGTTTTTGGTGCTGGCCAACTGCATGACTGATCAGTAACGGATAAATTATAGTGAGCAAACAACAGCAATGCAACTGCATGATGGCATGTAAACTGCTCACGTGGGCATGTACATTTAGTTTTAACAATGCATTTGTCGCCATCCAAGTAGACTTACAAATTCAGATACTAAAGAAACTGCTACCACAGCGGTGATTAAATAAAATTTGGCAAATTGATTGTATACGATTCCGAAGTATATATTAAAAGTACTTAAATTAAATAATTTCTTTTTACATAGGTATATACCTCAACTTTATACGTTTTGTTTTTTATGCTTGCACGTACTGTACCACTTATAGTTTTCAACGTATTGTCATGATACATTTTCAGAACGTCGTCGGATTCTAAGGCATTTTCTTTGTATGTTATACAAAACAAAATTTTTGATATTTTTTTGTAAGTTTTTTAACTTGATTATTTGACAGAAATATGCAAAAAATTTATCAAATTAGTTTTTGAAATTTTCATAAGAGTTTAGTAAAATAATTAGATATATAATTATCCAAAATATTACATTTGAAACAAACAAATGTAAATGTACATCTGAGCAGTATATCCGTCATTTAAAACGTTTAATCTTATGCAACAAAAGCAAATATTTTAAATCACATATTAAAAACTACTAACCTGTAGTAGTAAGATATTGTCTGTTAATTGTGAGAACATAAGTAAATATTAGATAGCGTTATTGCGTAACAAGAGACCGTCTTATGAAATTAAGGTGGAATGTTAATAGTTGCCGATAATTCATGTATAAAAAAAAACAATTGTGTTGATGTCTCACTAAAACATATATTTTTAGATGTACTTGGCAATCATTTATTAAAAGCGTAATATATCGTACGTTTCTTTTAATTGGTTTGCTAACGTGGAGTGAATAAAAATACATACATATGTCTAAGGTAACATTTTATAGACACGTATAAAATTTCATTTACAATATAAGTATTAAAGAAATAAAAACCAAATTGGTTTTCTTATTTTCTATTCATTCTACTTTTAGTTCAAAAACTTTGTTTGTCATTTTTTCTAGTTTTCTTTGTTTCACTAATAGATAGTTAGAAACTAAAAAAAAGTTTTTAATGATTTAATTGAAAAACATAATTTAAAATAATTTACACAGAAAACTAATTAAGTTCAAATTTAAAAGAGTACATACTCGAAAATACACTGAAAAATAAATACTGAACAAATTTATGGTAGACTGACTTAGAGAGGTAGTACTGCAGTATACACACCAGGAGATATTTTCTGTTTTGTTATTCATAAATGCATTAAAAATTGTTAATGTTAACTTAAAAATGTGTTTTTTAATATTACATTTGAGAGTAAATTTTATTATAAATTAAAATAATATATTGGTATGTACAAAAAAAGGTATTAGATATTGCAAATTTCTTATTCGTAAAAAAAATTATAATGAAAACAATGATAAACAAACTACGAAAAAACTGCTAGGTGCATAAACAAATGTTTGTATTAGAAGCATTTGCTTTAGGTGTAACATTGCTTTTATTCCAACTTTATTTGTCGCTATTATTTCAAGTAATAATTTAAAAATTTCAACGTTTAGTACGCCCTTAACAGCAAAAATTATCTACTTAAAAAACAAATAGTACTGAAACAAAAAACCACTTAAACATTATAATTTATATAATGTACTAAAAAATACTAAACAGGGCACAGTAAAAAATGTGAGACGTAAATAATTTTAAACAAAAAAAAAAATTAAACTGTAAATATTTGTATCACTAGTAGAGAAATTGCTATTTTTCAAATTTGAGAATATTTGTAGACCGAAATGACTACGTTAACTGAACAAAAAAAAGTATTTTAGTTGTAGAATACCAGATTTCTAAAAAGCCGATCTTAAGTTATTTAGATACATACAGTACTTACAACTTTTTTTTTCTATTGTACTGTAAATATTGTTTTTTTAATTAAAACTTTTTAAATAGCGTTATTGGTTTATACTTAATCAACTCAAACTACTATCGTATTATGATTTTTTAAAATTTAGTTATTATACTATAAATTTTGCAATGAACTATCGCTGTATTTGTTCCAAAAGTAATCCAGAACTACCGTAATTATAGTCAAAATTCTGTATAACGTTATTAAACTTGGTAATTTAAAGTATTTTAAACTATCATTCAGATTCAGTAAGTAATTGTCTTTTTATTTCAGATCTCAAAACAACAATGACACTTATACAAAGTACAATACTTTTAACATTCTTGCTCCATGCCTCGCAACTTGAATATATTCCACCGGGTCCTCTTTATGTATGTCCAAAGAAAACATATTTTATAAATCCATGCACTTGTGATCAAGAATCAGACATAGGAATATACGTATCCTGCAAAAATACAAACTTAGCAAAAATGAGCGTTGCTCTAAATAATTTAGCCGAATTTAAAATACCTATAGAAAAACTAACTTTGTACAAATGTAACATTGGTAAGTATTTTATTGAAATTAAATAACTTCTTTAATCAAAATTAATTACAGCACGTTTATTTGGTAGCTTATTTTACAAAATTCCAGTTCGTGTATTACATATTGAAGATACGCTTATTGAAAGTATAGATGAATATACTTTTTTAGGAATTAACAAAACGTTAAATGAGTTACACATTCTTAATTCTCATTTAATAGAATTTCCCAAATTAGCACTAAAAGTAAATAAAATTATAATTTTTTTTAAATTAGTTTACGTACCGTATTTTTAGAATCTAGGAAATTTAACAGTATTAAGAATTCACGGCCATAATATAACGTCCTTATCGAGTGATACTTTTGCCGAATCACAATTGTCAGGAAAATTACTACGATTGCACATATCGAACGGAAGTCTATCAACACCTCCTATTGAAGCATTTCAGGCATTAAGAAAACTTAAAACTTTAGATCTACATAAAAACAAGTTAAAAGATCTTAAACGTAATCAATTTAAAGGACTAAGAGAATTAGAAGTTTTAGACATAAGTCATAATAACATTAACAAATTAGAAGCAGTTCATATTGGAGATTTAGTAAAAATTGGGTGGATTAATGTTTCGCATAATAGCATTTCCGATATTCCGAGGTAAGTAAAAACTTTTATACAATGGTTCTTTTGTAACATTGAATTTTGTAGAGGCGCTTTTGCAAGAAGTTCTGTGTTAAAAGTTTTAAACATGTCCAATAATAAAATTAAAAAAATCGATTCAAATTCGTTTAAAGGTATGAGGTTTTTGAGACGATTATATTTATCTGATAATTTGATATCTGATGTTGGACGAGGAACATTTACTGGAATTGTTAAAATTGGAACTATCGATTTAGCTAGAAACTTTATAAAGAAGATTGATTACCAAATGTTTCATCAGTTGAACTTTATTGAGGTAATGCATGATTTAAGTTTTATTTTAAAAGAATAGAATTAAGCATTTAAAATTTTAAATACAATTTTAGTTCATTTATTTTAAATCTTTTAAATTTTATATGTATGTTAAAATCTTATCATTGCTTTGTAGTATATTAAACTGATTATAAACAAGCTTAACCTGATTAAAATATTTACCTTTTATGAAACGTTTCAGTAGTAGTTATAAACAGTAATACAGTATGCTAAAAAGAATTATATTGACAAAACTATCATTTGTTTATTAACACTATACAGACTTTTAAATTTGTTATTTTTTATTGTTTTTAAGCTATATGCTTGCTAAATAATGATAATATCATTTATTATAGTTTATCACTATATAATTAAATTTAAAAACTAAATTATTTTTTTAATTAGAACAATTATTACACTTACAGAAATTCAATTTATTGTCGATTGCATGTAGAACTTCTATTTTATTATAACTGTTGCAGTATGAATTCTTGTCATCGTTTTAGTAATTTCTTGTAGTTTATTTAACTACGTTATAAAGTTCTTCTTTTTGGATGTAAAAATGTTTGCAATTGATAAATTAAAAACAATAATTTTTTAATTACTTGATATTTTTTATAAGAACTACTATTAAATAAACAATTAAAATTTACAACAAACGTACGTTTAATAGATTACGACGTAATTACCTTTTTTTTGCAGAATATAAGTTTTAAAAGAAATTTTTTGTAACCACGGTATTATTTTTTATAAAGTGTATGTAACTATACTATAAACGCTTAACAGATAGAAATAAGTTTTTCCACTAAAAAAAAAGACTGAACGTTTACTTAATATGCATATGTGTATTGTTAGTTGTCTATAAGACAATCGGAATGTTTTATTAGTTAAGTATATAAAGAATCATGTACTAAATATTACATTACATTTGATATTTTATATAGGATAATGTATTATGTTTTATATGTATTATTTGTATAAGTATTTACATAGCACAACTAAAAAAAAAGAACAACATAAAATTTATGTGAAAACTTTTAATGGAAGGTCTGCCACTTTTCCTGTTCTATTTTAATCACCTGCTGTATAATTATAATTTTTTATGTATCTGTAGAAACATTGGATACTGCTTCAAGAAATAATTTTTTTGTGCTGCCAACATCGCAAACGTCAATATTTGTTGGTTAATGTAGTTACGTAATAGATAAGAACAGCTGTAGTGTGACAAAATGAAAACTAAAAATCCTCATAAAATTAAATGTTTTAAGTCAATTATTATGTTAGAACGAGTATGTGACAGGTGGAAAAGTCATTTAAAAAAACTTGAAATTCGGTTAAAATTGAAAAAAAAAAATGTTAAAGTAAATGTCAATTTTGGCAGATTTAGTAATAAATCTAGTAGCAACATTATATTTTTAGAATTTTTTCTTGTTTTTTTCAAATAAGAATATACTTTTACAAAGAGCAAAACAAAAAATTATGTACGTTACTCCTGTCTAAAGTTTCATAGCATAACTCACTCACGTGCAACGCTCGACCGCTTGTTATGATATAATGTCCTTTGGATGCTTGTTATGTAAATTACTGTTTAACATGTATTTTAAATGTTTTTTTTATGGTGGAAATTGTAGCACAACTCCTTAACTGTTTTTTTGCCATTTTGTCCACTACATAACTGTGTTACTAAAATGTTTTGTTTTTTAATAGTTCTCAAGTTTCCTCAAAGTCAATTGATTTACTTGTCCAGTAATCTTGTATATAGTTGGATTTTTTTTACTTTTTTGCTATGATATGAAATCTTATTATTATCACTTTTCTCTAAATTACTTACCACAGACTCAAATCAGTTTTTGAATATTCCAAAATTTATTTCTTCATGGTAGTCGACAGTTTTTTTCGATTTGAAAATAAGCCACCGTTTGCAATCAATCTTGAACCTGATCCTATATGTAGATATTGCCGTGCTGTTTAAATTGAATCTGTCCAAATTTTTGTACTGACATGACCAGCGTTAACCCAAAGTTAGTCCAAATAATACATTTGCTTGCTCTCGTCTCTATACTTTCTGATTTCCCAAAAGAATCGTCTTCTTCACGCTACGATCATTTTTTTCAAGTAGCATACTGTTGCAATTTTTCTGTACCTATAAAATAACGTATCAAACAAATACAATACACTTTTGTTTTTTGAATTAACTTAAACCCAATTTTTTTCAATATTGTTTGGAACGTAGTTGCTTTAAAATTTGACAAATTGTCATCTTTGGTAATGAAAGCCACAATTTTCTGTAAAACAATTCAGAGCCGCTGTTTTAGCGCTGTGATGTTTGAACGCCGGCCGTATCAGCACCGATCCATTTATTTAAAATACTTGCGGTTTTGTTATTGATATTACATAATTTATTTGTTTTCTTGGAATATTTTAAAAAATGTGCCTCAACTGTAATTAAGATTATAAATTAGAAAAACGAGTAAATATGAGGAGAATGAGATATTAAAAACTACTCAGGGGTTTTATTTTCTTATGACTTACTTATTAAAGACCTTCTTTAACAAAAGTTTTATAAATACAATTTTGTAAATGCCTAAATTTATTAAAGTTACTGTTTTCACTATCACATTTTTTTTGTGGAAGTTGCTGTTGAGCTTTGCTGTTGTAATAAAATACCAAAACAATCATCTAAATAACAGAAATATTATGAGAAATTCTTTTTCAATCTTAAGTACTTTTATGTTAGCTTTTTTAGGTTATTATGACACCTATATATTATATTATATTTATTAAGTTGTTCTTTATAAGATCTAACACCTGAAAGAGATAACATAACAACCATAACTTAAGTAGACAATAAACAAATAAACGTTAGTTCTCGATTTTCTAGATTGATATCGACAGAATATACCGATGGTTTCATTAAAAGCTTGTTTAGAATCTTAAGCTTTTGCGGTTTTCTTGGTTACGACTATAAGCGACTTTCGGCATAGACCGCGTCGTAGTTAAACACCCAGACTCCTGAAAGCCAAAAGAAGAAGTAGAATTTTTAGAATTTTTGAATCACTCTGTATAACACTTGCTAAAAAAATATAAAAATGCTAGCACATTTAAATTATTTTTATTAAAATCTATAAAATATTATTTTTTTAATTAATAAAGGCGTTTACAAATATTAGTTTAAACCTTAATAACAATGGTTACACATTAATAAAAGCATGCCATTACTACGGCAATGCTGAGTATCTCTTAAACTCATTGTTTACGATTTAATCACGGTATAAATCAATATCATAACATTCGTATGTAAATCTCAATATCTCGTAACGCTTGTGAAGTGGTAGATTTATGCGTCTACTTGTCACAAAAGTCAAACAATTAGACACACAATGCTGTTAATGCGTTTAGAAATCGACTATTTGGAATAATTACTTGTATTCTAAATTTTCTATAAATTCTAATTGAATATATTTAGGACAAAAAATATACTTTAAAGTACAGCACCTAAAATGGTGTTATTATAAAATCAAATAATTTTGATTACATGTATAAATGCGGATTAAGCATTATATTTTTTATTATACAGTGTTAAAAACTATAACAGCAATTTTGTTTTAGATTATTGATGTTTCGTCGAACAATGTGACAATAATAGAAAAATTAGCATTTAAGGATATCTACCTAGCCAACATAAACATGTCTTTTAACGCTATTACAATGATTGAAGCGGGAGCGTTCGAGAACTGCGCCAATATAACAGTGTTGGATTTATCTCACAACCAACTGAGAAATTTATCAAAGCAAGCCTTTGATTCGACCACCTACGCAACAGAATTACTTTTATCTTACAACTTTTTTACTGATCTTAGCATGGTATGTAAAAAAAATATTATAGTCAATTCATTATTATTTATTTTAATTTGTAGATACCTCTGCATAATATGACCGGATTAAAAATTTTAAACGTTTCTCATAACGAAATTGCTAAAATACCAAAAAACACTTTTCCAAAATTATACGAATTACATACTATAGATTTATCGTATAATAAAGTTAGCGACATTTTCAATTCCGTACTTCAAACGTTATTTTCCTTAAGAATGGTTGATTTAAGCCACAACAATCTAGAAACCATTAAACCAAGTACTTTTGGTTCACTTCCAACTTTATTGAGTCTTGATTTAAGCTATAATAATATGCGCGATATTGCTAGAAGTGCTTTAACGCGATTGGCAAGCATGAGGACGTTGACACTTAAAGGAAATAATTTACAAAATTTATTTCAATTACCTATTTCTGTTTCGCATTTGGATTTATCTTATAATCAGATTAGTAGTCTTCCACCTAAATTCTGGCCTGCAATGAACTCTTTACTGAGTTTAGATTTGAGTAATAATATGCTAGAAGATAATTTAGATCAAGGCAGTTTTCAAAATTTGCTTACATTGCAAAAGCTTGTTTTAAATAATAATGGAATTACCAAACCTCCATGGGCTGCATTAAATGATCTTTCGTCGTTGCAGTATTTACATTTAGAGGTAAGTTAGCTTACACTAAAGATAAAGTAAACTCTAGATTAGTTTGTTGAACGTTAAAATCAATATTTCAATAAGAATGTTCAAACAGTTTTATCTTAAACTTTATTTTTCTTATTCACAAAAATAGAGATTATTTCAGTTTCCACATGAAAATGTCCGTTATTGTAAAACCTACAATATTAATATGATTTTAACATTGTTCTCGTTTACGCTTGTTTTTTTGCAACGTCTGCAATGTATTTTTGCAAACTTATTAAAACATTTTAAAAATAATAATTTCTCTATAGAAACATCTTTTTTAATATTACTGTTACGTCCATTTTTATTCAGTTTTGTTTTAAACTAAAACGTTAGTACCTTAAACAAGCTTTATAGTTTTTAGAATTTTTTAATTTAATGACTTTGTATCTGATGTTATTAAAAAAAACAATTTTTTAAACTATGTTTTTAAATAGTTCATATAATTAACCTAAATTTATAATTCTTAAAAAGATGCAGATTTGTGTTAACTAAAAATAAACATCGGCACAAAACATTTTAGAACATATTTTGAAATTTAACTTTTAGTAATTAGATAGGTATGTGCTGATAAAATATTTTATGTTTTTAAACTATTGATCAATTGCTATCTAATATATATATTAGGATTTTATAATACACCGGGTAATTCAATGTTCTGAAAAAGTGAACTAGCAGGTTTATTTATTAAATAAGGTAAAAGTTTATATACTATATAAGTTATTCTATTCAATGTTTTTTATTTACTAAAGTTGCGTATAAATAATAACCGACACATTTTTTTATTTAAAACTATATTAACGTTCGTATAAAAAATTTTTTAATTCATGAAACCGTTTATGAAGATTTTTGTATATTTTAAAAAATACGACAATTGTAGGACTGTAAAAAAATTAATATCTTTTAAATCTTAGGAATTTTGATCTCAATGTTTTTGATATTAGCTAAAAGGAACTACGTTCTAACGTGTGATACATTTTCAACTACTTGATGAAATAGTAGTACAAAATCTTTCATTTTGAAGGTTGTCTTGTTTCTTGCTACCTTTTGTTTTATTTGACCCCATATCAATTCAATAAGATTAAATTCACAATGATATAGGAGAAATTGTAAAACTGTAACATTACGTGTACGTGCCATTTCATCTACTACATAAATTGGTGTCACAGCTGCTTCTCGGACAACATGCAAAAACTCTACTCTAATGCGATCTCATTCATATGCAATTCACTTACCAAGCAAGTTGGTATGTCGGTCTTCTTGGTGCTAATATTTGTATTTTTTTTTGTATTTCTACTATGATAGGAAACGTCATAACTATTATAGAATGTTTATCCAAACGTGCCAAAATTTTCTCAAACTAATTTTGAACACATCGGCAGCCATATCTTTATAAAAATTTTTAGTTTTTTTAGATTTGAAGCATAAGAGTCCATCATTAACATATTTCTTTTCAGATCTTATATAAAGGACTATAAGACGATATACTTTGTCTGGTAGGTTTTTAATCCAGTCGTTAGTCTTTCCACAAAAGCTTGTCGTAGAGTCATGATTGTTTAATTTGTTCGTAATTTATTTACAGAGTGTCTTGCGTTTCATCTAGAAAGTACAATCTCTCCCTTCTTTATTGTGTTTTTTGATTTGTCGCAAAAAAAATTGCTTCCAGACAATGTTCTCATTTTTTTTCTAAAAACACTGTTATTGTTTTGTAAACCTATTTAATAAAATAATTACATTACAAAGTGTACTTACAAATGCAGTGTGTTTATTCACCGTAAGCCAATCTCTTTAATTTTTACAAAATATCATGTTTTAGTGAAGGTAAATTTTTTCTGTTTTGAAGAGATTTAAAAATGTTATTTAGAGTTGATAAACTAAACTTTTAGTTGCTTCCTCGATGTTGTTCAAAGTTAATTGTTAGCAATGGTAGACTTGGGGTAGATTATGTATTTAAAAGTTAGGTAATATACAAATATACATAGATCGAATATTACCTGCAGTAAATTCAACGTTTTCGATTTTATGGTTATCTGGATTTTTTTTCAGAAAAAGCCTTAAACATATTCAAAACACGTTTCTAGTCATCAATCAATAAATGCTTGGCGTTTTTTTTTGTAGAGAACAAGCTTTAGCATAATCCATCATTAAACAATTTGTAATCTAAATACATGCAATTTAGCATTTGATTGTATTCGTTTTTGTTTTACTTACCTAGGTACAAACAAATACGAACTAAACGTTTAAAAACACTGTTTTTTTAGATAATTCTAATGACATTAATAAGTGAAATGTTAGAATAATGATAGTAAACAAAAAAGTTTAACTTCAAAATCATATGGAAAATTAAAGTATCATGTAATACGGGTTATAAAAATATGACCAATACAAAAATTATATTTAAATGTAGTTTTCAAAAGTAGAAGCTTAACTATTTCTATGGTTTTTAAACAATTTTAACAATTTTAGCAAAAAAAAACCTGTGATTTTTAATTGGAAATTGATATCTTAAGTTTTAAATTTAATTTAATAACTGTTTTAATTATTCTTGTAATGAAAAAGTTGTACATAGACCATGGTTGAAAAAATATGCGATATAATCTGCCGCTTAAGTTATAATAAAGCGTTTCTCAATTTTAGAGTATAATATACTTTTAAAAATAGAAAGCAAACTTTTAAATTTATGAATCTGATTGCAATTGTTTATCATAGTTTTTTTTGCTGATGCTTTTTAAATCTCTACAATGTAATTTTAAAGATGCATTTTTTGTACATACCATAACGACGAATCGTTATTCGATAAATCGTCTTTGCTCTAAAATGTTTTTATCATAAAACGTCATTGCGTTAGTACGTTTTGAAACCGAATTGCTTGTGACAAATTGATCGCACTAAATCGGTCGTACCAAAAAGTTTTATCTATAAAGTTTAGTATTGTCACTTCAAAAACCTTGGTGACGGCATTTTTTCTTTTATAGAACACAATGTATAATTAGTCTGATACAATTACATAAAGAAAAAATGAGTGATACAAAATAACAAAACTGGTGTGGTCACCACACGACTTTCCTATAACGAATTTCTACATCCATGTCCAAAGAATATAAAGAATTCAGAAAACTTAGATTTATAATTTTACTTGCTTAAAAGACTTACTAGCATGCTATGATTTTTTCGAAATTTTTCTCTTAGATTTCATTAAGATATAACCGAAATATGGTAAATTGAGGTTATGCTGTCATATCGGTTTGATATTGCTTCCCTCATTAGTAAATCACTTCTTTTTCAAAAAAGAAAAAAAAAATCGTTGCAGGCAGGATTCAAACTTAGATAATATTTCGAAATCATTTTAAATTATAAATCAAATATCTAATAAACTCTTAATATTAGATGTTTTTATTTGAATAAATTTTTAGGAAGAATTATCTCTATACAAAACTATAAAAAGAATTCAGATAATTTACATACTTACAAAATTATATAAGAAAACTGTTAAAAATGTCGGATACACCAACTTCTAGTTTCTGTATAAGAAAATATAAAAAGCCAGCTCTATACCAAATTTCAAGTTACTGTTTTTAATATGTAAAGCGCGGTAAGAAGCAATTGCGCGCGCACCAGGACCTTGCGTCGCAGGAATTTTTTTTTGCATGAAGGGTTGTAGTTGTTGAACAACACTTGCAATATACGCGTTGTACGTTAAGGGTCGGAGCGCGTTGGCTCCTTCCCGCCAATTTGTACCTTTATTGTAGATAATGCTATAGTGTGAAAATTAAATTAGTTGTATTGTAAACAGTGGTTTTTACTTCCGAACGGGTCGCGGCCCAGTGCTTTGTAGGGTAACTATCCTGAAAAAGCGCTGGTAATTTAAAAAAATTACGCTGAATAAAATGGCGACCGCTGATTAAACTTCAACGATAGCACATCACTCAGCCGCTGCCAGTTGCTGAGTCTATCTGGGTACATTGTTACACACACACACACATACACAAAGTTTTTTTTTGTCAAAAATGCATTTTTTTTATTCAGGGGACCTTGAAACGTAAAATTCTGCAAAAAAAATTTTTGCAAAAACATATTTTTGCAAAAAATTGCGATTGCTATACTTTGCTTATAAGAAAGTAAAAATCAAAGCAAAGCAACAAAACTAGAAAAGTACATATAGAATTTTACATATAAAACACTATATTCAACTATCAACTAAAACTAGTACGGTTTTCAATTAGAAAATGGATGGATAGAAAAACAAGCAAACAAAAAATACTCATAACATTTTTGCATTGACAGAAATAAACAGTTAAATAAAATAAAATTGTAGTAAATAAGAATGATTTTTAAAAAAAGTTAAATTGTAACGAAAGTATACAATATCAAAAACATTTATTTAAATAAAAAACGTAACGGATAGAAAACTAAAAACTAAACAAACAATAAATAAAAAAACGACGTAGAGACAGTACAGTATGTATTATAGCACGAAAATTAAAAAAAAATTTAAAAACAAAAACAAAATATTACAGCTGAGGAAAAGACGTGAATTAGATAAAACCGACGTAATTTGTGTCGTAAAAACAAATCGTTTATCAAACTAAATCGATAAATAAAAATAAGATAGAAGATATGTGTGTATATATAAAATTTTATTTGTTAATAGTTAACAAAATTGTAATACTTGTATGGATTATTTTTACATTTAGTTTATTTTATGTATTATCTTTAAATACAAACATAAAAAAGAAGTAGTATAGCTACTACAATAGTAAAACACACTAACGGACAATAACGTTCATTAAAGAAGTTCAGTTTTTTAAAGTTTATCTTTTTAATCAGTTGAGCGTTGTTCTTAAAAACCACTAAAAGTGCATAAGACTCGGACAATCACGAACAATACATTCCTAGTTATAGAACAACTTTATTGTGGTATTGTCTAACCCAAAGCGCCTCAGAGAAAAAAATCCGAATAAAGTTTAGAATGCCTAAAACGTGTTGTATTTATATGCTAGAAAGAAAATATTCTTATTATAAATAATAAGATACTCATCAATATTTTTTGTTTTAGAATAATGATATAACCGAACTTCCACGATCAGCATTTGGAACACTACCAGTAGTATTTGAACTAAATTTAGCACACAACAAAATATCAAATATCAGCATAAAAGCATTCGACGGACTTTTACAGTTACTAACATTAAATTTAACCCACAACGAAATAAAGCACATCCCTAACGGAGCATTTCAGGGCAAGTTTAAAAATCATTGAAGCGTTAAATAACGTTAAATTATTTTTAGGATTAGTATCCTTACAAGTCCTAGATTTATCACGGAACGAAATTGAAAATATCGATAACAAAACGCACGGTTTGTTAGATGATTGTACATCGCTTGAAAAGGTTTGCTGGCTTTATGGTTTGTGATATATTAAATCCTAATCGTGAGTTTATTTTAGTTAAATCTCAGCTACAACAAAATAACGTTTATAACTCGAAAGACGTTTCCCAGTAATCCTTATATACCGTATAAATTGAAAAATATAGATTTGTCATTTAATAACATACCGCTTATTACATACGAATTCGTCTTTGGAACTTCAAAGCTACAGATATTGAATTTATCGCATAACTCAATTGCCGACATCAGAAGATGTACGTTAACTAACATCTTTATGATTTTAATAATATTACCTGTGTTTCAGATGTAATTGGAAACTTTACTAACTTGCAAATTCTAGATTTGTCGTATAATGTTTTAGAAGATATAACTAGCGATAAAGATGTTTTTATTTTGCCGTCAACTATTTCTCAACTAATTTTGTCAAATAACGTTTTGAACGAATTACCATGGAAAGAACTAACGAAGCCCAAAAATTTAACTGTTTTGGATTTGCGATATAATAATATTACCCAATTTAATCATGAAATAAACACACTAGTTAAAAACCAAAGCTTAGTCTTACTTGAAGGTACGTTTATTTTAATTTTTATATTTTTACTTATGTAACTTTTAGGTAACCCTCTTAATTGTGATTGTTTGGCTCGTCCGTTTCGAAGATATTTTAATACTCTGTTGGAGTTGCCTCAATTGTATCAACAAATTAAATGTAGCACACCATCATATTTAAAAGGAAAATATTTACATCAAATACGAGATGATACTTTAAACTGTGCGAAAAATGTCAATTTTACTACAAGTAAAGATGATGCAGGCGAATATGATGTTGCCCTCGATATAAAACTTCGAGATGTTTATATGTAAGTAAATTACAGTTTTTATAGTGACACTTAAAAAGAGTTTTTATAACTTTCTGAATATAACTTTACATATACATCAGATATCATTCTGTACTTTTATTTAACAAATTTAAGAATTGATTTGATTGATGTTTGACTTACATAGCTAAAACTCATTAAATAAGTAACTATAATATAAAAAATATGAAATTAATCAATTACTCTAAATAAAAAGCCATAAATAAAAATTATATAAACACAAATATGCAGACTATCCTTGACGTTATATTCTGATCTTAAAGTCTTATTACCGTCATTATTAAGAAATATTAACACTGTTCATAGATCACAACAAATTCAAAAGCAAATGCAGACGTTCAAACGGTTAAAAGATTCAAATTTATTATCAATTTTTATCATTAAAAATTTTTATCTTATTACTACAATAGTAATAAAATGAAAAAGAACTATTTAAAATCAAATTTTTGATTATATTTATTTAGTTCGGAAATAATGACGTACTACGGAGATTTTTATGAAATCAGGCATTGTTTCGACAAAAACGTAGTTAAGATGAAGACGTTTTCCGGATTTGAACTGTGTCATTGTTGTAACCTAAGTTGCTAATGTTTTGCTCACTTTTGTAAAAAGCTTCATAAGGGCGTGAGAAAGAAATCGAAAAACAGATTCTTAGAGATGTTTTTAGTTTCGGTTGCTTGAATAAGTTTGATTATTTTTCGTGTGTTTTACCAATAATTATTGTTTGTAAGTAATAGGTAATCATTAAATAAACTATTTAAGCAAATTGTTAAAAAACAAATCTATGAAAAGATTGAAACCGCGACAATATATGTCTTGCATTGTCTAAATTTAAAAAAAATGCTGGCAGTACAATAGTGAGTATTTCAAACATGAGTTTGCGCAATCTTCATTAAAATAATCTTTAACTTATGAACTACAAAACATTCGATCAAAATCAACGCTGTTAAAAAAAAAGATATATGATTGCAAAAACTGGAAAAAAAGAATTGAATCAACCGACATAATATTTTTTTTTGTAAAGATTTTGAGATTTACAAATTATTATACTTCTTTGAGAACATAGATGAAGAACTATGTACCAATGTGTGCACGTCCATAAATATTATTGTTCAAATATGTAATTATGAAAATTTACAGTTGCATAGTGATAACTTTAACTAAGATTTTTAACTCTAAAAGTAACATAAAAATTACAAGACGGTAGAAAAGCAAAGAAACGTAGAGCTCGTTCCAAAATTAAAGAATACTGAGATGCGCGTCGAATAAATACGGAATTAGACGATCATGCAAAATAAATTTTATCTAAAAACATAAACAATGTGTGAAAACGCCGTATGAAAAGTGCAAACGGTGTTCAATTGGATAATGTATTGACATTTGGAACAAAATTGGTTCTTGCGTAACTATTCTTTAGTTTTGAAACGATTTTTGACTGTTACAAACGTCATAAGAATCGTTTTTCTACTAGGACAAATAATATTTTATGATTAACTACTAGTTAATAACAAACATAGTATTTTCATTTTCTAATAATTCTGTTACAGTTTTAATGTAAAAAGTTTACGCAATTATTTAACAGGAACAAAATATTTTATTTAATGCTATTTTAAGAATGTAAATCGTTAATTAAACGAATTAATTTGATTTAAAAAATGTAAGTCATTTGAAGTTCGCCAACTAAATATGAATATTACTGAATTAGGTATATTATATATATAATGAACGTTTAACTTACGTTATCTATTCTTTTGTGTTGTAAATCACAATTATGTTAAATTTAGTTGTATTACATTAGTCACAATTACAAAACAAAACACTTAATTGATTTTTAATTGAAAACTAATATTTCAGGTTTTAAATTTGTTTAGTAACAGTAATAAAGATTTTAATAATTTTAGAAATAGAAAAAAATTGTATACAGGGTGGATGTTTACTATGTAATCGGAGAATTACTTCTTAACTATTAGACACATTACGACGAAATTTGGTACGGTAATCATAATCAACTAGCCTACATTTTAAAAACATTTAAATACATCCAGAGTGTTTTACAAAAATATGACAACCCAAACGTATGTTTTTTTAAATAAAACACTTTGTTTTTTTGGGAAAAGATTTAAAATCAAAAATGTATAACATTGTATTGCTCTATCATTAACCGTTCTAAAAATATTATCACTTTATTTCTAAAATAAAGTAAACTTTGAAGCCTCGGTACCAAGGCTCTCATAAATTTTTTTAATGTGTTTTGTACCATCCATTATTAAAAATAGTCAAGTTTTAAAATCAGTATTAAATTTTTCGAAGAAATCGTATGGCTACATAGAATCATTAATTTACAAGAAATGTAATCTCTTTAGTTTTTTCTAAATGTAACACCCTTTGTATATATTTTATATTTGGGTTCCACGTAGAATGTAAATACTAAATGATAATAGGTTTTATAGTAGTCACACGAACCATTTTTTGTAGAAATAACGCTTTTATGAGAAAATAATGAATGCAGATAATTAAATAGAAAAACAATATATAGTAAATAATTTATTAATAACTGAATAATGAAACAATTTCGTAAACTTACAAAAATTAATAGAACAAACAAAAAAAGTTTAATACTTAAAGCAATAAACCTTTAAAATGCTGACCGTGCGTTGCTAAACATATTTAAATCCATTCCAAAAGCGAATGTTTTACCCGTAACTATATCTGAGGACTAAAGCGCAATTTTTCATGTCTTCGATTATTGTGAGCGGGTGTTAGTAAACTTTTTCTTTAACGTAGCCCCAAAGAAAGAAATCAAGGTACTTAAGATTAAGTGATCAAGTTGGCCAGTTTTGTGCACCGCCTCGTGCTATCCAATTCATCGGATAATTTCTATCAAGGTATTGCCTAACATTGATTGCGTATTGTGGAGTGGCGCCATTATGTTGAAACTACATCGCTCGAATTCTATATTTTCCAAAAGTACTGGTAAATCATTTTCCAAAAACTGTAAATATCTTTCTCCAGTAAGACTTCCATCAAAGAAAAAAAGACCAATCACATTACAATTTAATATATCATCCCGCACATTAACTGACCATTGATGATGGTGATCAACCACTCTTAAGAAGTTTGAATTGTTAATTGCATAATGATGATAGTTATGTTCTCATTATTGTGAAACGTTGCCTTATCCGAAAATATAATTTTGTCAACAAAATTGGGCTTTTCGTTGATTTTATTAAATACCAATTGACTAAAAGATTTGCCAGTTTAAAAATCTGTTTTACTTAAAACCTGGTGTTGTTCGATGTGATAGTAGTACGGAACTGCAAACTGTGTTTCTATTTACGTCTATATTTTTGTTTATTTGTCTGGTACTAATTTGTGAATTTTCTATTAAGGATTCAATAGCTTGAAATTTCTTTTTCTTTATTTACATTTGTTTTAGAGTACTTGGGGTTACACATACTTCTAAAATCTATAAGTCTTTTAGTCACATTCTGAAACGATTTTCTCTGAGCCTGTTTTTTTTCTGGGCGCTGTTCACGATATAATCGGTTAGCAAACAAATCATTTCTATGAGCTTCGTCATAAATAAAGATTATATCAAATTTCATATTTCGAAAAATTTATTTTATAGTAAGAGTTGTAAACAATTACGCGAAAACACAGAACTTACTCACAATGGACTAATATTTTAATAACGGAACAAATGTTAAAACAGAAGATGCTACTGTTGTTTTTTTTAAAAAATGTAATATTTATTTTAAAACTCGACTATTATCAATAATCGGTTGTACAAAACAAACAAAAAAAATTCCATGAAAACCCGGGCACCGAGGCCTCGAAGTTGATTTCATTTCAGTATTTTAGTTTTAATATCTTTAGAGCGGTTAATGACAGAACAATACAATGTTATACATTTTTGATTCTACTAAATTTTGTTGTGATGTATCTAACAGTTAAGAAGTAATCCTCCAAATACACAGTAAACAATCACCCTGTATATATAGATCAGGGTTGGGAAAATTATTATAACCTGCGTGACTTAAAACGCAAGACGCAATTTAATTTGTTGGATATGCTATAATAATACACTTTTTAACCTTGGTATATAATGTACTATTTTGCGACTGAATAAAAAAAACTGTCGTTTTGCCAATGGAATGGCAGACACTTAGCGCGATAGATTTGAATTGATTTTAAATGAAGTATAGGGCATTTATAATACTAAGATACCTTTCTTATAGAAAGCTTATTGCTTGGTAATAATTAATCATTCTTTACGAAGTCAATTTGGGAAGATAATTACTATGACGTGCAAAATACATACAAAATCTTTTATACTTTTTCATTGTATATTTTGTAGTTATTATTATTATAAATTACAACTGAACAACTCCAGCATTAAAATTTCTTAATTTTGTAAAACGCATCGCCATTTTATGCTACATCAAAAAGCTAATATGAATATAATAATAATTACCAGTTAATTTTGACATAGTTAGTCTACTATTACTTTCTTTAAAAAATAAGAAAATTAAGTAGCAAAAGTGTAATAAAAAATGTCTTGGGATGAACCATAACCACGTAGCTACAAGCGAATGGAATTAAATATTAGATTTAGTTGATTCGTGCGGTACCTTTCGATGTAAAAGGTCGTATTTACATTTAAGGAAACGTAAAAGTGAGATACAAGTATAGAAGTTGGAGAAGATAGTTAGTGAAGGAACTGGAGTTAGTAGTGGTAGTAAGAGGGAAGAAGGAGAGAAAAAGGGGTGGGTAAAGGAGGAAGGGTGTAAAATAACATATAAATAAATAATGAAACGTTCGAGAAATTGTTTGCAAAGGCAAGAGCCTTCTAGAAGCTGTTATACATCTTCTAGAAGATATACCGAAAAATAGGGAACACTCCAGAAGAATTTCCTTAAGTGTATATATACCGACGGAACAATTCGTAGGTCAGTTATTGCCGTAACGCGAATGCAGCAGTATTAAGAAGATTATTCAAGTGAAGATGAATAAGTGATTAGCACGTGCGAAGTTTTAAATAAAAGTAAAGAAAACAAAAATAATGATATTTAGAAAAGGAGGGGGGAAAAGAAAAAGAGAGGAGTGGAAATAGAGGGATGAGGAAGTGCAACAAGTAAAGAAATTTACATACCCGAGCTACACGATGAAGCAGGATAATAAGGAGGGAGAACACATAAAGGAAAGAGTGAGGAAAGGAAACAGGTTAATAGAACAAATGTGGCGCGTGGGAGATAGAGTATTTGACATGGATACAGAAAATAGAAAGTTGTTGTTTGAAAAGTTAATAAAGGGAGTGGTGATGTATGGGGCAGAAATATGGGACTGGAAGGAGTGGAGAAAGGTAGAGGGGCTACAGGAAAAATACTGGAGATTGGTTTTGGGACTGGACAGAAATACACCGGGGTATATTGTGAGAGAGGATGTACAGGTAGCACAAATAAGATTAGAAACAGGAAAAAGGGCCATAAAATACAAGGAAGAACTGAGGCAAAGAACAGAATGCAAAATACTGCAGGAATGTTGGAAAGAGATATAGGGAGGAAAAGTGAAGTACGGGCAGGAGGGCAGAGAAGAGTATTACAAAAGAAACGGGTACGCAAGAGAAGAAGTGGAAAGATTAAGAGAAGAGGGAGTAGGGGTAAGGGAAGAAATAATAAGAAGAGATAGGGACATCAAAATACAAGAAAAATGTTGAAGGATAAAAGAGGACAGATATAATAGGGATTATAAGAATATCAAAGGTGAAGGAGTGAATATTTAAAGGATATAGAGAATAAAAGCAACAAAAAGAAAAAAATGATAGCACGGAAGAAAAAAGAAAAGATGTGCAGGCTATGTGGAGAAGAGACGGAGGACCTCGACCACATGAAAGATAAATGCAGTGAATTAAGAGAAGACGTTATGAAAATAGAAGAAATTTTGGACGAAAGAGGAAATGGAGCGGAGTGGATGGAAGAAGTATGGAGAAGGAGGAAAAAGTTAAGAGGAGAGGAGGGATAATAAAATGTATTTAAAAAAAACAAAAAAAATTGTAAATTGTAAATAAAATGTAAATAGAATGTAAGGTTGTAAATAGGGGAAGCACGAAACAATTTGTAAGCGTAAGCAACAAATAAAGTTATACTTATATTAGATTTAGTTATTCTGTAAATATTAAGAAAAAAATTATTCTCTATTTCGACATGAGAATTAGCGATTCTTACACTAAAATCTGTGTAAGAATAAGCAGATTCTTACACGAATTTTAGTAAAGTTAGTTTTTTCAAAGTTGGTATCTCTGCATCGTAAGTTGACGTTACATGAAAAAAAAATCAAAATTATTGGAACTTAACAATTGAAATTCAAATTTTGATGCCAAAATAAAATAAAAACGTCTTATTAATTCAAAGTTATTTACTTATAAAGGTATACAGATAACTTTGTTTGAGATTTTAGGTTAACACATAAATTTCAATATGTCAAAGTGTAAGTGTTGCCAATTCAATAAAATATAAAAGTTTCCCAATATTGTTTTAAAATTAAAATTATACGAAAAATATTAAATATTGTATCGAAATAGAGAAAATAGTATAAAGCACACCTCATAGAATACGTTTCAATCACTCGACCACTTCATAAACTTGCCGCTGCGCGGTTCTTGTATGAAACTCGGTCTCGTGATTGAAGCGCGTTCATTCTGTAACTTGTGTTTTAATCTACTATTATTGAATAAAAATTGTGTTAAACATTACTTCTGTGATAATTTTTGAAAACACGTTAAGAAATCTTTTACTACTTATAGAATAATCTGCATTAAAAAAAAATTAGAGCCGATAGTTTAGAAGTAGAACAGAAAGAGTAAGAAATTTATTGTTCTCATTTAAAAACCAATTTTGATTTGGGTTTTATGGTTTTGTTTTACATCTAATTATACAATACAAATTTTTATTAATACTTAAAAAAACAAATTAAGTTCAAAATTGTTTTTTCTTTGTATAAAATGTTACATGACAATGTGTACAAAAATTAAAACACACAATATATGAGTATTCCTCATTGGCAAATGAAAAAATAAATAAATATAAAGAATAAATAATACACAAAAAATTAATAAATTTGGTTTACAAAACTTTAATTTGTAAAAAAATAAAAAGTAAAAACAAAATGGAAAATTGTAAAACAAAGTAAGAACATATTTGTAGGTCGAGGTGAAGCAAATACTTGTAAAATAGTAATAGGACGTGTAATACCCAATTTTTTATGTACTTTTCTATAAATTTCTTAAAAACAGTTACTTAAGAATCTGTTTTCAATAAAATTTTATAATATATATATATTAGTAGTACTGATAATAATAATAATAATAATTTAGGTTAGTAATAATAAATTTGACACAAATGACAGATAACGTAGTAAATGATTAGTATTATTGCCAACCTCTAGTTATAAAACTCTACTAAACTTCACTGGCCTAGTCCGGCAAGTAAATTATACTTACCTGTAAAATACATTGAAACGGATAGAAGCACAAAAAATAAAAAAAAATATATTACATAGTAACAACAGTTATCTCAATAAAATGTTTCTTAAAAAACCAAACGCATAAAATTGCAGCAAATAGTAAATTTTCTAAAAATGCAACATTAGTGAAATAATGTTAGTTTTGAAAATTTCATTTTTTATGATTTTTTAATTAACTCATCAACACTTATTAAAAGTCATAAAATCACTGTTGGTAATAAAATAAAATTAGCTAAACTCAACAATTACTTAAAAGTTATAATGCTTATGCTTAATACCTAAGAATACAATTAATAAATACAAGTAATGTAATACCTATGAGTGATGATTATTGACTACATATTAAGAGTAATGTTCAATTTTGATAACGCATAGTTTTTAAACATAAAATTGTTGTTAAATTAAGTAATTTTTTTATACTCGTCACCATTTTATTAAGTTTACAAGTTATGATTTATTTTGATATTTACAAAGCCAATTTGATTCAGTCTTAAAAATTTGCATATATTGATTAATAGTACACTATAATGTGCGGTATTCTTAATCTTGTCTACAGGAATTCTAGCGGTGTTGCCAACGTATGTTTAGTTATATATTCTTTATTTTAATGAGTTTAATCAAGTTGCAACATTTTTTGCTTTTATTTTAGTAATTGTTTTTTATTTTATATTGCGTAGATATTTTGATTAAACTCTACTACATCTACTTTTTGTTTATGTGTAATCACAACGTAAAATATGTTGATAAAATATTTTAATGGAACAATACAATTATTTTAAAAATGCATTAATTTTTTATGTAATTTTAGGTTTAAAGATAATTTAAAAGTTACTTGGGGTGTATTGAAAAACGAAGACATTGCCGACTCGTACGTTGTTATTAGAAAAATAAAAGACCTACAAAATGCGCTGTATGCGAAAACATTACCGTATTTTCAAAGAAAACTAGAAGTAAGTATTGCAAAGGAGAATATAACTAAAATTAAATCAGCAAAACGTGATTACGAAATTTGTGTAATTGCTAGGAATAGTATGGGTAATGTTAGAAATTACTATAAAACGCAATGTAAAGATTTTGAATCTGTAGCGTCAAAAAGTGCACGTAACTTTATTACAGCGTACTCTTTAATTTTAGTTTTTTTGTTACCTTTAAAGCATTTGTTGAAATACCTTTAAAAAAATTTAATAATTATAGTAAAACCTTAAAAAAATTAACAATTGTTAAATAAACATGTAATAATTTGTACAAAAAAAATATAAATAAACGTTTAAACTACAATGCAGTGTATATTTTATTTTATATTACTAATACAAAAACAATACTTTTTTGTGTTGCCAACATCGCAAACGTCCATATTCGTTCGTTAGTGTAGTTACGTAATGAACGAAAAAAGCTCAAGGGTGGCACAATGAAAACTAGGAATTCACATAAAATTAAGTGTTCAAAGTCAATTAATATATTAGAACAAGTATGCGACAGGTTGGAAAATCATTTTAAAAATCTTGAAATTTAGTTAAAATTGAAGAAAAACGATGTTAAAGTTAATGTTAAATTTGACAGATCTACTAATAAATGTAGTATCAACATTATATTTCTGTTGATTTTTTTTTATTTTTTCAAAAAAGAATGTAAATTTATAAAAGGCAACACAAAAAATAATGTACATTACTCTCGTCGAAAGAATCATAGCATAACTCACTCACATGCAACGTTCGGCCGTACGGCCTCGCGTCGCATTAACGTTCGTTATGCCATTTCTTACTTTCGACTCTTGTTACGTAAACTACTACTAAATGTACATATGTTTTTATTATTAAAAAAAAATGCGCTGGATTTAAATTTAGGTTTAAATTTAATGTTTATTTGCAAAAGTTCTTCTATAGATAGTAATACTGATGCAATATATTTTGTGACGTTAATAAAACTGTCAATCAATGTTCATTTGTTAGTGTAACGCAATGATGAAAAAACTCTAGAGCGGCAAAATGATAAATCAAAATCTACTTAAAACTATGCTTTGAAAGTCAATTATTATTTAAGCCTGATTTCTCACCAGGTAAAACTTGTAGACCATTTTTTGAGCTTATTTATTAACCGATTGAGGTCGGATTTTTTGCATTGAATTTTATATATAAATACAAATAGAACCCCCAAGCTCGATTTTTTATTTTTTAAATTAGATATTTTAAAATATAAATTAAACATTTTTTTAAAAATCGGGCTTGGGTGTTCCATTAATACATTTATTCTAGAAATTTTAAAATTTGTTTGAAAAAAAAATAATAAAAAACAACCCTAAAAAATGGTTTACAAGTTTTACCAGTTTGGTTTTTAGATCACTGAAATTTCTCTATGATATCTGGTATGAATCGAAGCGTAGTAGGCGGCGTGACTGAGGATTACAACAATTGCAGCATATGCAAAGATAACATACTTTGGTAAACGATGCGATATGTGAATCACTTAAAATACGCTAAACATAATAGTACAATGGTACATCAATTATGTAGTTGCGAAAATATTGATTACTTTAGATATTTAACAAATTTACGATTCAATTTATTTTAAATAATACATAAAAACCTCATACTTTTTCGAATTAAATGCTGATGGTGCAAAATTTTAATAAAACATTCATCGCTAATTTTAATATAAATATGTATGTAGTTTCCGTCATGAAATTCACTAATAATAGTGTCATTTTTTTGGCTAACTTAGATTCGACTAATGAAATCACCAATGAAGATTTAAAATATTATTTTACTTTATATTCAAAATTCAACTGCATCGTTAATCTGATTTCGAACGCAATTACAAAATTGAGATACCAATTATTCTCAATTTTGAAAACTGATTTCTTCATAATAGTTTGAAACGCAAAGTACTCAACGTCTTATTTGTGAAGTGTATTTGGTGTTAAACTTTAATTATCATTTATTATTGTTAATATGAGTCCAAAGAAATACCAGTCAAAGCCAAAAAGTGTACGACTTCTTGCTAAAAGGTAAGAATTCTATTATTATTAATGGAGTTAGAATTTTATAATAAACAGAAAAGAAGTTAAACTATTTTGAAATACATCTAGACAAACAATTTACCATAAAAATTTAATAATGTTTACTTAAACTACAAATTCTTTTTCAAATTTAAAAGTTTGATACATCAATATTCGTAATAATAACTTTTATATAATAATAAATACTGTTTATTTACACTCAGTTAGTAACGTACAGTTTTCCGTACCTCTTAAAGGTTGGTAAGTGAGCGGTTTCCATGGTTAAAGAAAATGTACACTTTCCGAACCTGTAATTTGTGTGTGTTTTGTTTATACTAATTTGATAAAATGACAATGATAAATTAAATACGTATATGTCAATTGGGAAGTGCCTACTATGTATTAATATTTTACCGAAATAAACGATAATATTTTGGAAGTAGGTTTTCATTCATTTTTTATTAGTTTTATGTTATTTATTTTATTTAATGGCTGATTGTGAATAAAATTGTATACAAACCTTGTCAAAAGTGTTCCATTTGTCTCGAGAACTATTTCTCTCGACAGAAATGGAATACTTTCCGCCTCGGTATGTAATCTACTATTACGCACATTATAATAGTGTTTTGTTTTTTTTTCTGTTTGCTTTCAAGCAGTCTTTTTTCCTAGATTCTTTCCTGTCCTCGTAAAACTGTAAGGTACTGTTTGTCACCTGGTTATAATAATGTATGTGCACATACGCAAAAAAGTTAACTATACAAACATTTTGGATGTGTATTTAAAATAGTTTGCAATGAGTATACACTGAAAAAAACGTGTAACTTTACTACGAAAACCATTTGTCACAATATGATTAAATATAATAATAGAATTTAGGCTTTCACCGGTCACTTTTGTATTACAGTTTTTCATTTCGGGTAATTCGGTGTGGTCGATTTTTTACGTCACAGTGGAAATCTCCAGAGTTTCGAATAAACTGTTTATTATATTTCAGGCTCTGATGATGTCCACTGCGACGTGTTGCAAAGACTCGGCTTATAAAAAATGAACCACGCCGGATATATCTAGAATAAAAAACTGTAAAACTAAAGATAATATTTACGAGAAAAAGTAAAATAAATACTAATGTGTATTGTCTTTTTTCATCATTTTTAACCTAAAAATAATATGTATAACATTTTAACAAGAATTTAAAAAAAAGAAACAACCGTAAGTAACTACATATGGTTTTACTTCACCTGCAACATTGTGGAAAAGACAAAACCAGACGATTGTACCCAATGTAGAAGCTGAAATAGTGCTAAAACCCGTCAACAACTTACAGCCATCAACATCATCTCAAACAACAAACCAAAACGTGTAAGTTTAAAATTATAATCAAAACTTGGATATACTAATGTCTTATGTTATAGCTTGTGCGAAACTTACGAAACATCACATGTTTTATCTGGCCGAAGAGTTGTAGATATTGCTAATTTTTTTAAAAAATTGCAAGCGTTAAATAATCATAAACCATTTGATTGTAACGTTTCGCATATGAAGCTTACTAAAGAAATAAGAAATGGTATAATAAGTACATTGTTTCTAAAGTGTAATATGTGTAATATAGAGAAAAGCATTGCTACTAAAGACTTTTCTGATACATCAAAAAATGACTGCTAATTCAGCTATCGTGTTGGCAACAATTTCATCTGGATGTGGTCATTCAGAATTATTACAGCAACAAGCAATTTTAAATATTCCAGAAATGTCGTACAGACAATATGCTAAACATCACAACATTGTATCTGAAAATATATATAAAACTCTATGAAAATCCTTAGAAGATGCAGAAAATGAAGAATTAGCATTAGCTAAAGAAGTTGGAGAAGTGGATGAAGATAGAAATGGTTTGATAACTGTAATAGCTGATGGCGCGTGGTCTAAAAGAACGTATAAAGTCACATACGATGCATTAGCTGGTGTTGTAAGTAAAACTATTTAAATTCTACACAAGTATGTAAATAACTGTATTTGTAGGGTTGCATTATTGGGAAAACTGTTATTTGTTGCTTCAAGAAATAAATATTGCCCAATTTGTTCAAGAGTAAAAATTTAATTGTACGCCAACTCAATTGTACTACAAACTAGACAGGTTCATCCACTTCTATGGAAGCAGATATAATCTTAGAAAATTTTGAAAGAAGTGTAGATATGCATAAACTAAAATATGCGCAATTGGTTGGAGATGGTAACAGTAGCGTGTATAAAAAAATAGCACTTGAACGACCATATGAACCAAAAATTAATATAAGAAAAATTGAATGTACTAATCATTTATTAAGAAATTATTGCAGTAAACTAAGGGAATTAGCTAAAAAACGAATAAACAGCAAGCGTCCGATTGTAAGTCCGCAATTGCGAAAACAGTTGTTAACAAAAATAGAAAGACTACGGATTGGAATTAAAACTTTGATTAATCATCACAGAAAAACGGTTGAGCCGCTGCAAACTAAAATTAAGTTATTAGAAGTAGATATTAAAAATTGCCCGAAACATGTTTTCGGAGATCATAGTAAATGAGCCCAATACTTTTGCAAAGACAATAAACGTGGTGAGATAAATTATGTTACTGCTATGAAAGAATGCGGTTTGACGGAGGATATTAAGTGTTGTGGCAACAGAATAATACAAAATATTCAAAGTTTAATTTTGAATATGAATAATAATGCAGCAGAAACGTATAATTCAGTTGTATCCAAGTTTGTTGGGGGCAAAAGAATAAGTTTTTCTATTAAAAATAGCTACGATGCAAGAATTTGGGCAGCAGGTGTCTTTTATAATACAAAAAAAGAATATTTTTTGACAATACACAAAAAAAAGGAAAAAATTTACGACTACCCCAGATTATGGAAAAGTTATTGAGGTTGAAACTGACACCAACTCTAAAAAAACAGAATTTTTAAATTCCTTAAAAGTTACTGTTTCAGATATCGCGGAAATTGAGAAAGACACCAGAGGTCAATCAAAAAACCCGCAATGGCAGAAATACCGAAGGAATCGTCTGACAGCTTCAAACTTTGGTGTTGTATGTAAACTAAGAGAAACAACTAATACTACGAATGTGGCAAAAAGAATCTTAAATTCACAGTTTTTAAGTTCTGTTGCGACAAGATGGGGCATAGATCACGAAGAAACGGCTAAAGAACAATTGAAAAACACATATAAAGTGAATAATGACGATTGCGGACTATATATATATATATATATATATATATGAAGATTGTTCATACCTTGGGGCAAGCCTTGATATGGTATCGTAGTGAACGAAAACGCCATTATTGAAATAAAACGACCATTTCAAGCATCAAAATGTACAACGGAAGAAGCGGTTCAAAATAAAAAAATCAAATATTTAATTTAAAAAAATGAACAATACACATTAAAAAAAACACAATTACTAGTACCAAATCCAGAAACAATTAGCTGTTAGAAATTGCAGTTATTGTTTTGTGGTTTAGACCCCACTTGGTATGATTGTAGATAAGGTCAGTACAGAAGTATAAATTATATTAGTAGTATATATTGGAAAGCAATGTTACCAAAACTAACGAAGTTTTATTTGGAATCGATGTTACCTAAAATATTAAAACTAAATGAATATGAATAATGAGTTGTTGAATTATTTTGTTATATTTTTATGTGTTTCATTTGCACTAACAAAACAATGTTATTCCATGTAAGTCATATCAAAACTAAAATTTTTTTCACGTTTACCTAATCAGGAAATATGAATTTGAAAATTCAATTTTGTAGTAAAACCATGCATAAAAAGTATAAAGCAAAATTTTAATCAAATCTTCCTTCTATTGCATATTTGCAAGGTAGCAGAGTACAATTTATCTTTGCGTTTAGCAAACATTGTAAAATACAATCTTGCACATACACTTTTACAATACCTACGTTGTTTATTGTTGACTAGTATACTGTACAATTTTGACTAAATTGTAGTCGTCAGTACACTCCTAAGATAATTACTAAACACAACCGACATAAGCTAGTGGCTACGCCACTGCTACTAAACAGTATCGTTTTACAAAGAATTATTTATAATTACTAGATATCGTAATCCTATCAATTATTATCGAACTGGGAAAATATATGTACACCTAAGAAATTAAAAACTTGGACACTACAGTTTTTTTAAATTAAGGTTTGCACATTGTGAACGGGCTTAAGCTTATCGCTTAAAACTTGATTAGCAGGTAGTGTCTGCATGGGTTATCTTACAGAAGGACTGTAAAATGAATCATTACGCTAACACGTTTTAGAAAATAGTTAATTTACGTTGCTTGCTTCATTTTTTTCTTTAAAGAATAAATTTGAGGGTATCGCTAATTAAACGTCACACTATATGTCGATTAATTATCGGATCAAAATTTTGTTTAGGAAATGTTGACAAAATAAATTTACAAATAGTTTTTACTTGAAAAACGTCTATAATCAATAGTTTCTATATTAAATAAAAAAACTAAACATGGTTACTTGGGTTTATTACCCATTTTTAAATAAATCAAACCTACTAACTATAAGTTATTAAAAAAATCATTAAACTCTCCATTCATAACATCTAGCCTAAATTGTTAACCTTAGAAAATGTGGATATTTTATAAAGTTTCATTTTTTTCTGTAATTAATATAAAAAGAAAAAAAAAAGTAAGCAATTTTTAATATATCGACGTAATATTTAATTTTTGAACAAGAACTTATTACATAATTATAATTAAGATAACAAGTTATATTTAAGAAAATCGTTTTAAAATTAAAAGAAAACTTCTTTTTAATAATTAGGTGTTATAGATAAATATAAGAAATTAATAATGGGTGTGACCTCTTTATTATCAATACATTCTTGAAGGCGTCTGCTCGACGCTATCAAGGTAAGAAATGTAAATTCTATTTTAGTTTAAAATTTCGAGTCTTATGAAAATGATCATATCGGTGCTGATTTGAAAGCAAGGATTGTTTTGGAATTAGCGGCAGGCCGTAGCGTACGTGAAGTTGCACGTATGTTAAATATACCAAAAAGCACCGTAGGGCATTACCGAGTAAAATGGAATCGCGAATACTTTGGAAAAAGCCATTGGAAGTGGTAGACCTAAAGTATCTACACGTGCTCAAGATTTCGAGTTGTTTGAGTACGTAACAGAACAACCATTTGCTACATACTCCAGGGCTATAACAGATACACATTTTCTCGGATGCCGTATAACTGCACAAAAAAGATTAAAAGAAATGGGAATAAAAAAGTATAATTCTGTTGCGAAAGACGTTCTCAGTGAAGAAAATATGAGACGTTGTCTGGAATTTGCAAGGCGATATGTGAACGAACTGTCGGATTTTTGGAGTCGACTGATTTTTAGCGACGAAAAAACTTTCAATAGTCGCAACGATGGACCAGTAAAAGTGTTTAGATTGGACCGCAACGAAACACATACAGACCGGTATCTACACGCATCCTCTCATCACCATCCAGAACAGAAGAGTTCCCTCATCAACACACTTCTAAGAAGAGTGGACAAAAATTACTGACGAACAACACAAACCGGAGAAAATTAAACACATAAAGAACGCTTTTATAAAACATGGCTACAACAAAAAATTAATAAGACCACATAAGAAGAAGGAGAAGCAAGCTGAGGTTGCTGCGGGACATCGTCAAAAATATATGCTTACTCACTCTACGTTGCCGGAGTCAGTGACAAACTAAAGAGGGTTCTAGGAAAGAAGAACATCACTACACGTTATAACACAGTGAAGAAAATAGATCAGCTTATACCTCCTAATAAAGATTAACTCTGAAGACTACAAACCAAAGGTATATACAAATTAGAGTGTATGTGCGGCAAGAATTACATCGGCCAAACGGGGTGCAGCATTCAGTGCAGGGTTAAAGAACATCAACGAGACGCTCAACTCAGACGCACGGACAAATCTGCAGTAGCAGAACATCTACATGGGAATGGAGATCACCGGATTGATTACGGGAACGTAAAGGTATTAGCACAAAGCAGACACTATCACCAGCGAATAATACTCAAATCACTGGAAATAATGAAAAATCCTAACAACTTCAACCGTGAGGATAGATACAGATTAAGCAACACATGGAGATCTACGCTGCGTGAAGAACATGCAAGAAGTCACCAGACGTATAGGAACGCAAATCAACAGTCCAGAACTAACACGGATCAGCGAAGCGGAGCCGTAAGACGGTATATAGCAAGGAACGCAAGACAATATGATCAGCGAAACGTTAAGAGAAAGTTTTGTGACGCGGCAACAACCAAAAAACAGTGCTACATTAAACAACGGCCGTGAAAGTTTGCATTCTACTAAGCAAAAATTAAGTTAAACGGTATAATTAACTTAATGCTAAAAAAATAAAATGAATAAACAACAATTGTAAATACGAGAGTCAGAACAAAAGTCAGTGGTACGTAAATCAAACGACGGTTACAATATACTGAAGTACATAAATTTTGCTTTTTTCAAACGACTCTTCTACTCTTCTACTGGATTGCAAAATCAACATCGCAAACGTCAATATTCGTTGGTTAGTGTAGTAATGGGCGAAAGAAGCTCTAGGGTGACAAAATGAAAACTAGAAATTCATAAAAAAATTATTGTTTAAAGTCAATTATTATATTACAACGAGTATGCGGCAGGTGGAAAAGTCAATTAAGAAAGTTTGAAATTCAGTTAAAATTGAAAAAAAAAACGATATTGAAGTTAAATGTCAAATTTAGTAATAAATATAGTTTCAAAAAACAATGTAATTTTACTGAAGGCAACACAAACCATTGTGTACGTTACTCTTGTTACTCACTCACATGCAACGCTTTGCCGTGCGGTTTCGCTTCGCATTAACGTTTGTTATGCTATGCCTTACTTTCGACTCTTGATAAGTAAATAACTATTATAAAAACTAACTTTACTTTTGTTTTATCGTAGTTTTTGAATTGTTCGATGTTAACTGATAAAAAAAATTGATAAACGCAATCTAAAAAAATTTAGAAACTAAAAAATATTGCATGCTAGAGTGATTTCGTTAATACGTTAGTAAAATTCCACATAATTAAATTTTTAAGATCGTTAATCATCTATTTCAATTTAATGAAAAGCTCATTTACTTCTTTTTAATAATAACTATATTGGAAGATTATGTATTAACAAAAAAGTTTAAATCCAATTACAAACTAATTAAATAAATAAATTAAAAAACCACGTTTTTTTAAAAATACATTTTTTAAATTAAATTATTACTTCATATTATGTAATGGTTACCATTCTTACTTCTTTATGTTATCTTATGTTTTTAGTTAAATTACTTAATAGATTTTATTAAGTACAGATAAAAAATATGCAAAAAAAATAAAATTTAATTTCGTATTTTTGTTATTAAAAAGAATTTATTGTGTTTTTAAAAACTTGCGTTGCAAAACAATAGTAGGTTCTTAATTGACTCTTTCTAATAAATTAATTGTCAATTCTTTTTTTAATTATTAGAAAATTAGTACAATTTTAAATCATTAACTTTTATAAAAAAAGTATATTTAAATTTAAATTAAAACAGAATACACAGTTGTGCTGTATTTGGGATCAGATTACTCTAAGCTAACTAAATTGTTAAATTAATTTTTTGTAATCCAAAAGTGTCTTCGCAAAAGCTATTTTTACTCAAGGGCAAGAATTCAAACCTCATATAGAAAAAAACAAAACAAAGAGAAGATCGACGTAAGAACACATTTATGCATAAACCTACCTCTTACAACGCGATCAGACTGTAGTTATACGTTTCAGTTTTAAAACATATTCCATGTTTAATCAGATAAGCACGTGTATCATATTTATTCTGACTAATAACAGGTTTATCTTACAAAAAATCATAATAAACAAATTATTCATACATAGGTATGTTTTTAAGCGTATTGGAATTATTTATCCTGCTACATAACAGAAATAAATCATTTGGAGATAAAATTAATCAATCCAGTTTTACTTTTATATTATGCAACACTCTCTTTTCAAAGCGATTTACTATAATTATTAAACGTGTGGCTTTCAATACATTGTATTTTAATAAGTATGTTGCATCGCTAATAAAAATTTTGGTTAAAATGATTGACGTTCTCAAAAGACAGACTGACTGGTAAGTGAACGTTTTTCATTTCAGATGTAATGGTAGATTTAATTTGTAACAAATTTATTTGTATAGATCTAAACACAGTAGTTTTTGATAACACTAATTTCTAATTTTTTTTAAATCTAAAGTAGTTGAAGCAAATAATAAACTTTTTTTTAAATCAAGTGACTGTTGTTAGTAATTGTAGTCTCTATTGATAGAGTACATTATCAAGTACGTTTTAACTAACAGAAATAATTTGAATAGATACACAAATGAAGGTTTAGCACTGACTTCCGTTTTTATTAATAAACTTAGAATGACTTCTAGTTTAAAAGCGGTTATTTCAAAATTGTTGCTAACGCTAACTCGCATAATTTTGTTTTCCGCGTTTTTTGATTATGTTTGGCCTTGATCCCCTGATTATTATAAACTTGTTACTTGAGATTGGATGTGTGCGCACGCATAAACTAAACATTTTGGGAAAGGGGCTACCGCACCGCTATTGTGATTAAGAACCTAATAAAGCGATATACAAATTATACAGTCTGCTTATATAGTTCTTTTTTTATTATCTAAAACGCCATAAAAAGCATGCGTTGCTGGTCGTTAGCACCACAAGTTTTGCAGTATCTTTAAGTTGGTCCTTCGAGCCGGATCTCCACATTGGTAACCTGCTACTGCTTTAACCACGTTTATAGTAAAACAGATACTAGTTAATTGCTACACCGCTATTTATTCTAAAAAAGCCGCTGCATTGTTAATCTGGACAGCTGCGCCAAGGAAATTCCGCACTACGTCTACTCCAGCCGCAAGCGCCCTGTATTAGATTTACCAAAGCAAAAAGTAAGTTCTCTTAATTTTGCTATTATTCCTGCACTCTTTCTTAATTCAAATTGGGTTATTAACTTTGAAACGCTTATCGTACATTACACGTGTTGGAAAGCCATTCCGTACAATGTATATTTTACGCTTAAATATAGATGGTTTTTTAGTTTTTAATTTTCAACCAAATAAAAAATCGGTAAAAGCAAAGAACTTCAGCTTTTCACCTAGCAAGCAAAATTGCGTTCAATTTTAAATGATTTATATAAACTCCAAGGTCTTCTTAACGTTTTAACACCTGAAATAGACAATTTTCAAATCTATATGTTTAAGTTTTTACGTACAAAGGTTTCTGATAGTAACAAACACTTACTTATAAATTTATACAGAACTCAACGCAAGCGAATAAGATTTAACTGAGTTTCTTACAATCGACGCAGTTCAATCAAATCTTTCTTTAGCTATTGTAAAAACCAATGGTATACTCAAGAGACGAGCAAGTATGTCGAATCCTTCTAATGATCTTAAACCGATCAATGCAAATACTCATTATTTACAATCGCTTCTTAAATTGCAATTACCGACGTCTTCAGGTGAGATTGCTAACTACAAATCATTTATCGAAAGCTTTTATTCTATTATAGATTCTTTAGAATTAGATTCCTCGCAAAAATTCCAGCACTTAAAAAATTTTTTAAAAGTAAAAGCAGCCTTATCTATTGTCGGCTTATCCGCTACCAATAAGAATAATCAAATTGCATTTAATATTCTCGATTCCAGATAGAATAAATCTAAACTCATTTAAAAAACATTTTTAGTCTAGAAACGATAACGAAAGCATTAGCAAATTTTTTACAACTTTTTGCAGATGCTTTAAAAAAGAACATCCTCGGTCTATAAAATTTAAATATGAACGATAACGCGTTGGCTGCCGCACTTTTTTTTATATTGTTGATCTCAAAAACTATATTTAGATACCAAGAGACCGCACGCAATTTTTTGTAGATATTGGAGTAGCTTAACACCGTCATAAACGTTCTAGAAATTTATTAAAATGTAAACTCTGCAAAGGCCCACTTTTCATGGTTAACTGTCAAATTTTAAAAGCACGATTTCATTTTCTTCCGGTAACGTTTGTGCAAGACATTGTTTAGCGGTGTCTACGCCTAACAAGCAAAAGCTTATTTAGGCGGATTTCCATACCACCCACATGTTAACAAGCAGATGGCATATTTAAGAAAAATTTCCATGACGTCACGTAGCTGTAATTAAACCATTTACACCGTTAACGGTTTGAAGGGATTTGGGATTTCGATTACTATATTAAGTCAAAGGAAAACACTGCGCATTCGCAATTTTTAATAATTGTATGATTTAAAAACTGAATTGAGTTGTGATAACGCCGTATGTACGTTTTTGTGTTAGATTTCATATTACGTTTTAGGTAATACAGATATGGACCTAGCTAGATCCCTACTGGATAAAACATAACTATAACTATTACAATTATTTATTTTTATGAGTATTACTTTGTTGGTCATGTCGATTGTTAGAATGACCGTACGTACATGTTAGTTTGTGTAAGAAACCGCCTTTATTAACTACAATTATAGTGACAAAATAACAAATATTTTAATTATAATTTTAGAAAAATGCGTGCGTGGCGCTACAAGTACAGTCCAGATAAGTAAAGCTTCTCCTACTCTTTAAATCTCTTCTTATTGGCGTCACCACTGATAAAGATACATAACCGACAAGTTTAAAGTAACCACCTAGCCGTAGTAAAAAGGGGAATGAGCCGATTTGTGACTCCAGCTTTCTACTTGACCGCTTTTCCTAAAAGTTTTCCAAGTTTTTGGGATACCATTAACTATATTTATTAAACTTACCGCCTCAATTTTATGGGATACCTACAAGTACCTTTCTAGTTTTACGAGATACCGTTGACTAGACCCTCCTTCGATTGTAGGGATACTTACAGTCTCTCGTCCGGTAACCGTTTAGGACACCGTTACCTGTACCAAACTATAAATAAATTGATACCGTTACAACTGCAAAACTAAATCGTATTCAAATCTTTACCTTCGAACAATAACCACCTATCGATTGTAGGGGTACTAACTATATCTTTGTACATAATCCTTTTCCTTACTTTAGTAAACGTAGATCTGAAACTATAGGCATCACCAGGACATTCATTAATAAACACGTACTTACGGATGCCTTCAAAGCTAACGTAGCTGAAGTTGCACTACGCTATAACACCGATCTCTTATTCATTTGCACCATACGTCGCCTGGAAACTGGCCATATCCTTCAATAATTGCCACCACACATTGAGCTCCGGAATTATACAAACAATGCAACGAATGTACTATAAACGTCAACCGCTATCTTAGAAAGGTATAAATACTAATCTTGGCCGTTTATTTTAGATTCCAGTGCCGTGCCACTACCGGTTCGAACCAGAGGCGTGCCATATTTTATTCTTGTATATAATTTAGCATTTAGGCTTAAGTTAATATTATCCTGAATTATAATTTAGTTTCATTTTGTTTGTAAATAAATGTATTAAACCGGATTACGATTAATCAGTGAACCCTGGCCAAGCTGACTACCTGATTTCGTACGTCGAATAAACCCACGTAAACAAACGCACGTCCGAGGTGCAGTGCGTTACAGTTGTTTACACAATTAATTATTATATCATATTGTGCGTCACAAAGTCCTATGCAGTGCGCGTTGAGTCTCTAAGTTTTTATTTTTTATATATTACTTTGGTGATTTTAAATTTACGAATATAAAGTCATTCATTCTTTGAATGTAAAAGTTAGACTGACTCGGTCATTTTGCTGTACGACGTGTTGCCTAGTAAAGAGCGTAACTTATATTTGTCCGATAAATGTACTAGTGTATGGAAAAAATTATATAACTGTACTAATGTACTTTCTTCGTACTCTTTAACCACTGTCTGTGATAAAATAAATATATATTCTGTGTTATCACTTCTGTCGTGTTATTTGTTCTTTTTCAGCTGTAGGTAGATTTAAACGATGTCTCATAGATTTAGTTTATAATCTACCATCACAAAGCCTGCGATTTAATCTCCGAGAACCACTGAGTTAGCCGTCGCCTTCTGTTTTTTTACGAGAAAACCAGTATAACACTCTTCTATGCTTTACTTGGTTCTCAGAAAAGGAATCTAGATTTAGGGTTGCTTCTTTTTCAAGAAACCAAGTTAAGATATGTCGTCACTGGTAAGATTTGTATTTAAAGCAATAAAAATTTTTCATTGTCTAATTGTTCTGTTTCAAATGCTAATTTAAACTTCGATCATTAGCGATTCTGGGAAATGGAAATGTCTACCTATGAACAATTTTGCGCAAGACGTTTTGCTAAGAATACATTCCGCAATTCCAATAATAGGTATATTGTTGCAATTCAGTTCAACCCTTTATTAGGTAATTTAAGTACATTCGATTTTTTACCGCATCACAAAGTCATTAAACTGTCTATAAGCACGGCTAAATTGCGTGTTGTATTTGATGGGAATGCAAAGACTAATGCTATTCATGGGTCTTAACGTTCAGAGAGATTTGTTTTCTCTGTTTTTAAATTCATAAATAAATAGGCAAATCTTAATTGTGCCTGAACATTGCAAATATCTATGCATTCTTAGGCACACAAATATTAAGAAAAAATCCAATATTTAAGGTTAAACACCGTAACGTATAGGTTGAAAAATGTTTTCAAGACATAGGTGAAAAAAACTTGTACAAGTCAAAATTATAAATGATTTCTACATGGACGATTTCGTGTCTGGGGTTGATTCTCCCCCTTACGCAAAGCGATTCATCTGTAAAGTTTTACAAATTTTTTGTGAATTCCACTTCAAAAATTGCGCTGTAGTAATACCACAGTAGTGAGCTTTTCTTTAAATAGTAAATTTATAGTGCAGTTTGCTAGTAAAAAGTTTCAAACTCTAGGTATACCATCGGATATAGCGTATAATGTCTTATTATATACTTTCAGCAGTTCTATCAATGCAGACGTAATATCAAAACAATTACTATCCGTATTAGCTCAGGAAAACTTCTAATCCAAGTGCTTTAGAAAATAAAATTATCATATCACTCTTCATCAAGAGTGGAATAGCTTTTCATTAGCTCTAGCGCAAACTCTTTTTTTTTTAAATTCTGTTCAATGGTGCTGCTGCCCAAGAAAAAAAATCTTGCAGATTTGATTTCTAGAAGGTCTTCGATTGATACACATTCTATTCATTCATTTTGGTTATTGAGTCCTCAATTCTTGCAAAAACCCCTTATCGATCTACCAAAGGCTTTAATTACTTTAGAACTAAAGTTACCCGAAGCAAAAATTGTACCTGTAAGTTTATGTTCCAATGAAGATAACAATTATTTTATGGTTTAATATCAAAGCATTCATCTTTCTTTAAGCGGCAAAAGACCTTTGCTTTCGGGCTGACAGTAATCAACAACATGCGTTCTCCTCTTGCTAAACGAGAAATGGGTTCGTTAAAAGTATCGGAATTGTCTAAGGTTTTACTAAAGTTTGTTGCTTTTTGCCAAAGGTTTGGTTTAGCTTGTGAAATTAAATATCTGACGGAAGAAAAAAGCAAGTTGTTTAAAAATAGTAATTTAAATAGCCTCAATCTCGTACTTGACGCAGAAGGTTTAATTCAAGTGGAAGGTCGGATTCGCAATTCTTGATTTACATACGATAAAATCCATCCCCTACTGCTACCTAAAAATCACGCAGTTACTATATTAATTATACAACATTAGCATTTAAAATATTTATATTGTGAACCTAATCAGCTTCTATCTGATGTCAGAAATCATTTTAACCGATTGCTGGTTGTATAACTTGTCGGCAAATCATGCACAAATGAGTAATTTGTTTCCGTTGAAATCCACGATTACATACAAATATCATGGGAGATTTACCTTCTTAACCAATTTAGACTTACATGCAAGTTGAGTAGTGCTTTACGCACTGCGGATTAGATTTGCGGGCCGTATAACCATAAAAGATTTCTATATAAGAAATCCAAAACTGGTTAAACATGCCTTGAGGTTTTTATTTGCACGGGTTATTTTGAGTAGTGTTTTATGAACTTAAATCTTTTCTGTAAACATGTACTTTGCTTGCAAATGTCAACTACAAGAATACTGAAAATAGAAGTTACAAGAATCAACATCTTTAAATACAGTCCAGTTAAATTTTAACCCAACAAGTATTATTATACGCAAGTAGAAGCTCTAGAGAATAGTGATTTAGCACGGCCTATAGAATTTTGTTGTGTTATTTTAAGCTTTGATGTCGAAGATCTAACGTTTTGTTCAGAATTTTATCAGCGGATGAATCAAAATTTAAACAAAAAAGTATTTTTAATGTACATACTTTACAGTATTACAGTATTATACAAAAAATCCCTACTTACATAATACAACCACTTACAAAAAAAAATTGGGTGTAGCTGGGAGTAATTAAAAGTAATTTAGTATGGCCTCATTTTTTGCCTCAAATTCTAAATAGAAAAACATACGAGCAGTTTTTTCAAAATTATATGAATGCATTATTAGAAGATCTGTTACTAGAAAATAGACGATTAATGTTATTTTAGCAAGACGGGTGCTCTGCACATTATTGTCTAGTAATTTGCAGATTTCTGGACAAGTGGTTTTCAAGTTGTTGGATTGTAAAAAAAGAGGACGATTGAATGACCTGCTAGAAGTTCTGATTTAACCTCTCAAGCTTTTTATATGTGGGGACACATAAGAACTTTACAGTACAGCTCTGACAAAATCAATTGCTACAAGCTTATAGGTGTTACAAACCTTGCTCGACCAACTCGCACTAGTCGGAAATAGGGGGAGGTTTAAGTAAATAGAATTTAATAAGCGCCAGATCTTACTAAGTAAAAACTTCTGTTTCGATCAAGACAGATGGTTGAACCTTACAACAAAATCAGGTTTGTAACTCGCAACGGACACAAAAAGAAAGATAAATATGTTATTAACGAGCACAAGAATTTATCGTACGTTATTCAACAGTGGTTATATAAACGCCGAAAGTAACGGTAACACACAATACGTAGGCTTAAACTACACATAGAGTGTTTATAGTAAAAAAACTGAATTGATAATGACAAGTATTCTATGGTTAACAGATGCAATACGCAAAAATAATTAATGAAAATACCTACATGGTATTGAAACAATTGATGTAATCACGTAATTCAGAATTAAAAAAAAAATCGCGAGAGACCTTAATGACAACGCAAATGTAATTAAACAAGACTTACCTGCAATCCAGTTCTTTCCCAAAGAAAACGTTTTTCTCGTTGAGTCGATCTGCAATATTCATGAACAGAACAAATCGTGTTAGCACAATGACCCACGATAGCAAAAATTTCCAACACTATTAATTAATGCTAAAACGAATTAGAAAAAAGAATCGGTTATCGAATGCTGTTGCACACATTAAATTAAAGGTGATATCGCAGTCTATTGCTTCGTAAAGAACAGTACATCAGTAAAAATTTCTTCTCGATGCTTCCTTTTTTTAGATTTAAGTTAGGCTTTCCAAAGTATAATATTTTTATTAATGTATTGGGTCATTGGTGAAGAATACAACGAATACATGTAAACTAACACGTGTCGGGTCGTGCTATCAAATTAACATAGAAATTACAAATAAATACGAAAAACTAATAGTAAGAGCTTACCCTGTTATGAATAAAAAAAATGCGTTGTTGTTTTATATCATAGTATCACCACACGCCGATGATGTTAGAAAATTGTGAAAAAAGTGAAGTAAAACGAAATTTGTTAGAGGGCGTCGACAGCAAAAATGTAACTTCAGTGTAATGAATATTTAGGATGGTACATTTTGGAATTTATGCACGTAACACAATACTCGCAAAAAATTTATAATCAAAATTGAAACAACGGTAACTCAACTACGCAATACTAACCCAAATTACAAAAACGGCAATAAAAAACGGGTTTGTCGTTACATTAAAATCCAAGAAAATCAATTCTAAAAAACATGTTATAAACAATTTTGTTTAATAAAAGAAACAATTATTATTCCTTACCTACATTGAATTTACATTAGGCATTTCTTAAAATCCGTACTTATACTTAATTATGTAGCTATTATTAGCTAAAATAAGAATTTCTTTAAAATTTGTATACTTATCCGACAGAGCATAAATCAGAAATGTTTTGTACATAATTTCTACAATTAATGTGTTATCAAATAAACGCTTAAAAGCTTACAAATCATTCTAAGTTTATTAATAGAAACGGGAATCTTAGTGTTGAACTTTTTATTTGTTTATGTTTATATTTTTATCGAAATTATTTCCTTCAGCTGAAACATACTTAATAATGTCCTCTATCAATAAAAAGTACAAGAACTAAGTTAGCCACTTAAATTATAAAAAAATAAATATTTATTTTATCAACTATTATTTAAAAAATACTCAAACGTTAATGTATTTCAAAAACCGTTATGTTTAGAACTGTGGTTTATATACGTAAATTTGTCACAAATTAAGTATACTATCATTTGTTAAAAGGAAAACGTTTGTTTACAAGCCACCCTGTATACATATTTAAATAGGTCTTTTTGTTTGCCAAATAGATACTTGATTACGGTCATTATAATTAATTTTATATATTTTTTCGATTTATCTTGTATATCTACTAAATCTTTAGGATTGCTCAACAAACTTTGTAAACTGTTGTTAGACTGTGCAACTGTATGGAACATACCAAAAAAAACAATCAAAATTCATTTTAAACAGCATTTAGCTAATATTAAGTATTCATGTTTAGAAAAATTTAGTGTTGCTACACATATGCTTGAGAATAAACATAGTACAAAACACATTTGTTTAGTTAAACAAGTAAACAAATAAACAACAAGAGTGAACTTGATTTTTTTGAAAGCTCAAAGATATTAAAAAATAAACATTTATTAATGAATAATGACGATTAAGGATCATTGGAATTATACGAACTATTTAGTTTTCACAATCAATTAGGTATTATAAAAAGTGAACGCCGATGATTTCTTAATATTAGTTTAGTATTCTTGTCTCTGATGATCATAGCATAGTTATCGGAATGAGTTTGACTTTTATAAAGTTATCTGGTAGTGGAATTTGTGTTTAAGTATTGTGCTTCGGTGGTTCTTGTAGTGTTATTCAAAGATAAAAACTTACTTATTTTTTTAAGCTATGGTTTTATAAGCATGAACCTAGAAATATTTTTTTGTTGTTGTTTATTTCATATATGTATGTAAAAATCTTCATATTTTTTAAGTGATTTTTTTGTTTTGTGTTTTGTTTAGGCTAAGTCAAGTAGCTTTAAAAAAATAAAAATCCTGCTATTTTTACTACTTTTAGGCAAAACTGCACGTTTTCTAAATATAATCCTACCTAAATTCTAACCCTCTAAATTCAATTAAACTGATTTCTACTAAAATTTTCTTTTTCAGTTATCCGCAGCCTACTGGTAAAGCAAAACAAAAACATACCGTGTAACTACATCATTGTAACTATTCTAGTAATAAGCCGTTTGTGACTCACACCGCAGTCACTGCGGTGGAAACCTTTCCGCTTTACAACCACTTGCCTTGAAAACTGAAAGGGTAAAACCTGTGCTGTCGTTAGCTACACACCTTCTATATACACATCAAGCATGTGGTCAACCTTTTATTGGTTTGTTATTAATAATGAGAATACTGTTTTTAAATTTTTATATTGAAAAAAAAAATAATTAAGTACAATTTTAACAATTATAACTTTTCCAAAATGTCGAATTTTGTGCAAAAACCATTTTAATTTTTCAAAAATTAGATTTTGTTAGTTCTGTGATTCAGTATATTATCAGGATTATGTCACTCAATTAGACGACAGTGTATTATAATAGTATTATAGTGACTATATAACATAATTGAAAATGCGTTAGATTATCTTATAACTAAATTTTAGTTTAGAAAAAATTCAAATAGCAATAGCAAAGTTTAGAAAATGTTTGTGGATTTCAAAATAATAAATGCAGTAACATACAAATATAACACAGAACTCAATAATACACATAATAAATAAAGTGCAAAACACTTTTAAAATCAAAACAAATAATACCGTTAAACTTTTTTTTAATTGAAATTAAAAACTATTAGGCAATTTAGTTTGTTTAATGATAAAGTAAAAGTAGGCATGCTCAAATACTTATCCTAAATTATACTTCAGTTGTATAGAACCAGTTTGTATAAAAAATGCGGAAACACGCTAGTATCTAATTATTTCAATTTTATGTTTTTATTTTATTCTTACAAGTGGTAGTAAATTACTCAAAAACGTAAGTGTAAGTTGTAAGATTTACAATAAGCTTTGTTACTTTTTAATTACGGTGTTATTTGTAACATATGCTTAAAATCTCTTAAATGCTACGTAAATTATAGGTTTTTATTTGTGTAGTTTTTTGTAATTGATTTCTCACAAAAATTAAAATACATTGTAGTATTCTTAATTAAAACTTAGTAGCTGTTAAAATTGTCAATTTTTAAATTACTAAGAAATAAAATTAGTTTTCTCTCATGTTTAAATGTCAGTTGCACAACGTTATCATATGTTTAATTAAGTTGGAAAAATGTATTCATTGTATTCATTCGTTAATAATGTCATGACATAACGGCATTAATTACCATTACGTGCAAAGAAATGAACCAATTCGTATAAAATAAGTATGAAGACATGGGAAGTATGTATAGGTTGTATGGTCACCTTAAATAAAACGTAACGTGCAAGATGATAAACAATGAAGTAAAAAGAAGTATTTAGTAATTAAGATTTGTTATTTTTATATGATTACCTATTAATTTTAATACCTTTACATAAAATTTATCGACCGTTAACATTAAGGTTACCAAATTTTATACTTGTAATTGGGTATTGAACTTGGTTCGGTTGCACTTATTGTTAAAACTTCTTTATGTCTTATTCAAAAGTTTTTACTAAACCTTTACAGTTATTTTTTTTATGTTTATCATTAATTAAATCAAACATATATTCTTGTATAACACGGTAGTTATGATTTTATCTACTTACAGTTATAAATCACTTTCAGGTAATTGTCTAATTTTATTTTCAGTAATGCTTAACGACATACACAGATCATTACCAATTTTAATGATTTTGATTAATAAAGTTTGTACTAAACACAATAAACATTAAAATAAAAGTAAAAATTTCACTTTTCTTATTAATGTTTAAAATGTAATTCCAATTTTTCAGATAGCATATTTGGAAAAAGCAACACAAGATATTAGAAAAATGTAAAAAAAAATTATTAAACAGTTTTATAGCAGAAGTAATGTTATTTTCTAGCAATAGTTTTAGCGTTTAAAGGCAAGTGTACAAAACAAAACACAATTTTTATTAAAAAATTTAACATATGAAAAACCACCTACATTATGTTAAAGACAAAATTACATGAATTAATCCATAAAATAGAAAAAAGTATATACATATTTATAAATTCAGCAAAATCCACAGCAGATGTTTACAAAAATAACTATCTGTAGTGATTAGTACGTTACTATAATAGCACCATCATTGAAAATTAGTTAATAACATAAAGTTATAACTTGCTCAAACTTGTAAAATAACAAAAAAAAAAACGTTTTTATCTTTACAATTTACTCTTAGAAAATAAAACACAATACGCTGTAGAAACAACTAAATAACCAAAAACTACGTTTTACTACTAAGTTGCTCCAACTATTTATTTATTATTCTGTAACTCTATATTAAATAGATCCTTCGAAGTAAAGCATCAGTCAAAATAAAACTAGTCGGTTGTTTCTGGCTACGTTTCGTCAGCTGTTGTGCCAACTATATAGCAAAAGTAATTAGAAGTCAAGACAAGAGTATCACGTCATAAATAATAAAAGTGATAAGGACTTAATTAAATTGTCAATATAACTAAAAGTGTACGAACTAGAATAATTATTAAAATTACAGCGATTGACTGAGAAACACTGCTAAAATTCTTATCTGTTTACAAATATTAGAATAATGTTTAATAAGAAAATAATCAATTAAATTCAGCTTACCTTAAGTAGAAAAAACAATGAACGTTTACACTTGGAGTAAGATGAATTTAATTGATTTTTTCTTATAATTATGTGATACAGCAATGTAAAATATGGTTAAAATACTAAATTAAAGTATTATACAGATAATATCAAGTCTATAGTTGCTCAAAACAAATCTTATGGAAACTTGAAAATTATAAAACAATAGTGTTCAAATACCTAGGAGTCAGCGGTTCTCAATAGAAGAACTAGTTTTATTATGAAATTGTAATCTTTGTATAAATTGATCAATTTTGCTATAAACTAACAGTAAGTCTAAATTTTCTCACTTTTTCCATATACCGTTTGTTTATAAAAAACGAAGGACAAGACTGGTAACAAAAATGTGCAATAAAGTTTAGAACACAAGAAAAGTGCCAACAGATCAATAGACAAGAGCAATAATACCTATGTATAATTAAAAAAATGCGAACATGTTTAAATTAGAAATAAATTACACTACTAAACGTTGCATTAAAAAAATATAAATATACCTTAAAGAGAAGATCATAAAATATTGTTTAACAGTTTGCAGACACGCAAATAAGTTTCACAAAGAAAGATAATGCATTACATTACACTAAAATCAATAATTTTATTTGTGTATGTTTGTTATTTTATTCATTCAATAAAATAAAATATTTTTCAAACAAAAAAACGACTTGTGCTTTTGATTAAATATAATTTTGTTACAACACACAGATAAATAATACGACACTGTATGTTTATTATTATTATATATGTTTGACAAGTTAAGTAAATGAGTCAAACCACAAAGTTACTCAATTTGCAATAACAAAACGTATAAATTAACTCAAAAAAAACAGTATTTCTTAACATTGATCAATTTTTTGAAATGTGTGAAAGGATAAATTGTTTTTTGCTATTCAGCAACAATTGCAAATTACTAAGCTGTTTTTTATGAACACATTAGATATTTGTATGGTATGCTACTGTTTATGTTGCTATTAAAGCATTTTTATAAGTATTTTAGTATAGTTTAACTCCGTATTACATTATAATATAATAAAAAACAATCAATTTGCAGTGTCGCTACTTTGTTAGAAATTTTGGTTGGTTGTGTTAGTTAATATTAAATAATATTGCATATTTAAAAAATAATCATAAAAACTTTGTACCTACGGTATAATAAATAAGATAAGTATTATAAAAACAATTAATAATACTCAGCGTTATCTCATCTTTAGGATCAATTTCTTGTTTCTTTCTACAGTATCGCTTTTTTAAGCAATAAAGTTGTTAAGTTACAACACATAAATTCAGTTAACAAATTACTATAAATTTCTTATATTTAAACCAATTTTATAGTAAGTATTTCAAAGCATATTAGATCCATTCGAGCAACTTACTTAATTTAGCATTTTATATGCGCATGTGTTTATTATAAAAATATTAAAATAGTTTTTAGTTAAAAAATAGCATTTAAACCACCACTTCTTTAAATGAGATTTTAATATTACTTTCTTAGTTTGTAAATTTTTTTTTCTAAAAATGACAATCATTAATCACAAATTATCTTTAAACATTTCCAAATTTGTACTAAATTTACATGTTATTTGGTGGCAATTTTATTTAAGAAAAACGTTTACATACTAACATTAAATTTATCGAAAGAAATTGACGACATTGTTAACGTTTCTGGCTTAGACATAAATAATTTTTTTTAATTTTCTGAATGCAAAAAATGTTATAAATATTTGATATTGTTTAAACTAATTCGATTCATATATTACATAACTTTTACTTGAAGTTAATGTATTTAAAAAAAACGAAATAGTAAACGGTTTAAAGTAAACTAATATTATATATATAAAAAACACATAAATTATACTTACTTTACTTAAATAAATGTCTAAATATAAAAAATTTAATAAAGACAAAACGTATATAGTCTTTGCAACAAAAGATGATTCCGTTGTCATAAACCGTTTATTTGCACATTAAAGTGTTAGTATACTTTGTGACATTAAAGAAGAAGTGTGAATTTTGTGATCAAACTTGGCAGAAAGGTTTAGTTATTCAGAAGTGGTATCCTAAACAACTTGCAATTTATGCCGAAGAATTTCCTGTGTCTGTGGAAAATGCGATAATGATTTTGTAGACTAGATTAAAAATAATTAGCATTGCCAACGGTAGATATTTAGTAAATTTTAGCTTTTAACCAGTAACTACATTATTTTATAGTAACTTTCATTAGCAAATTTTGACATAGAATCTTCTTACCTGGCAACTACTAAAGTTTGTAATATAAACGCAGCTACAAATTTTCAAATTTAAGTTACTTTTTTTTATTCTTTTTTTTTGTAAAACGTTTATTTTTGTATATACCTTTGATAGATAATTAAACATACAGTTGTAAAAAATAGTATATTGTGTAATCAGTAAGGAATAGTTGTCATTACCAACGAGTATAAAAGGCTAGCAATTCATAAGAGTTGGCAATACACGTTCCTTACGAAATATACACTATATTTTTCCTACCACTATAATATGTTTACTTATTAATCAAAGTTAAATTAAACTTTTTACGAGAACAAATAATGCAAAAAATTAATCTAAATTTAAAAATTTGTATAATACCTAAAATGACAATTAAAATTTGTATGTTAAAACTTTGTATTTATTTTATGTCAATTTGTCAGTGTTTATTCTACAAGTCATAAGTGTAACTATTAGGTATTTAAATTTTAACTATTTATCTCTGTTTAGAAAAATTGTAAGTATAATTTACGTGATTTAAATACATGCAATTTTAGTTAACTTCAACTAATTTACTATTTTAATTTTTTTAAATACAACGATTTCAAGCAAAAGTTAATATGAATGAGCAGGGTCAGTGTAAAAAATATCAATTATTTACGATATTTTGCTTTCACAGCTAGTAAATAAAAAAAATCTATGCGAAAGTCTGATCGTTAACAATGTCTTCAAGTTCTTCCAACAAATACTATGTTAGAGGCGTTTCACTATGTCGTGAACTGTGACCTAGAGTCGAAAATTGGAATTAATTAGTAAAAAATTGAAAATTTGACAAGTCTAAGTGAATCTGAAAAACATTAGTCTATTTGAAAGACAAACACTATAGAAATTACAGACTATACATAGGTTAGAAAGTTTGTAATGTTTTACATTTTATAAAACCGCAAACAAAGAAACTAACAATTTAAAAGTAATCACATAGGTATTTATACATTCAATGTTTAAATTAAACCAATTCTAATTATTTTCAGTATTTAAACGATAAACATACCACTGTAAAAGCATTAATGTGTGAAATCGGTTTCATCGACACAGAATGTAATTTTATTTCCAAAGGTACAGCTTAATGTAGAAAGTTTTGTGTTATTTATTACTTATAATTGTTTTAGATGCTTTTACAATACAAAGTTAAGCAAGACTACTAAGGATGTTTTCAGTATGTGATTATCATATTTTATTGAAATGTTAACAATTTATTTGATTAACCTCTAGAGGCAATGGTTTTGGATGTATTGAAAAGAAATATAAATACACAGAATTTGAATATTTGCAAATGAAGTATTATCGTGTTCTTATAACACGTGTAATTATGCATTTTATTATAATTATTCTTAGATTTTTTATATACGAGTCGGCCAGACACATTTAAGTTAAGATTGCACGGCTACTGATGTATTCTTGTTTTCAGTTGTTACGCACACAATGTAAATACTTGAAAGACACTATTATCCGTATGTAAAATTTTATACCGATTATTTTCTTGATTTTGTTATTGCAAATATTTATGTATATTTACATACACATGAAATAATAATGGCCCTTAGTTAAACTGTAATGAAGCATGAATAACATAATTTTTTGTAATTTCAATTTAATTTTGATTAAAAGGTAAATAGTATAAATTCTAAAAAGCGACAAAATGTTTTTTGATGTAAATGTAGCAGTTTAAAATAAGTAGGACTAAAATTAGTGTTACACATAACGTACAATTTTAATAAAATGAATTAATCATCGTCTGAAGAAAAATAATCTGTTTCATCTTCATAGTCACTTATGTTTATAATAAGCTCTGGAACGTTATCACATATTAATTCCTGTTCGATGTAATTAGCCTCCACTAGATCTACATGAGCACAAACACTTTGCCATTCTGTTATACCAACTTCCTTGAATTTATCTTCTGCCAGTTTCCATACATCATTCAATTTAAATGTTGTGTTGTATACAGCCACATGATTCTTCACCAATGCTCATATTTTCTCAATTGGATTGAGTTCTGGATGGTACGGTGGTAATCGTAGTACCGAATGGCCATGATCTGCTAGGAGCTTATCGACAACATACCTTTTATTGTTTGGTTTATTATTTTGAATTTTAGCATACAACTCAATTTTAGTTTCCTGCACTTCAAATGCAATAGCCTGTTCTGACAACTAATGTTGCATAGCATTTTTCTTTCACGTAAATGTTGGATTTAGCTCGAGTGTAACATTATGATAAGATGCATTGTCTAACACCAAAACAGAATTTTTGTGATTCATGTCGTCATGATAATCTCCAGTTTTAAGTCCAGACTTAAAAATTAACAAAGAATTTTCTACAAAACCTTTCTTGCCTCCAGCATGTAGAATTATCAAACGTTGTCCTTTGGCAACCGGTGATTTTAGGCATTTCTGACTATCGTCATCCCAACTTTTCGGCACTGTATGTGAGCTATGCAGGTAAGTTTCATCACTGTACACAATGTTTCTACCTTCTTTATACTTCTGTAACTTTCGTAAAAATTCAATTCGTTTGGTCCCAATTTCAAATTTTTCAGTTAGCTGCTTGCGATTGTCTTCTGCTTTTTTCCAACGAAAACCAATTTTATGCACTAATTTTCTAAATGAAGATAATTTACCTTGGAAATTAATATACTCTTCTTTTTTTAATTCTTCAAATACAGCTTACATCGTTGGCCTTTTGTGATAAATGTCTGCATATGTGTATATGATTCTTCTAATAATTTCTTCCTCAAATTTTTCTACGCATGATTTTGGGTTTGGTTTGTTAATAGATTTTCTTGGTGAAGAAAATTTACTGCCTCCGGGAATTTGATCTGCTTCTTTTATAATTCTCTTCACCGTACTTAATCCAGCTCCTGTAGCAGCTGCAACTCTTTCTTGCAGGTTGTTTACAGGTAATGAAAGTTGCCCTTGTTCCTTTTCGTTTAGCATGAACTTGTAGACGTTGTAAATAATTTCACGTCCTTGACTGTGAATAACTTTATTTGTAGCCATTGTATACACTATAATTTATGAAAAAAAAATAAAACTAAATATACAAATAAGATTACTTACAATAATACTGCTAGATTTGATATAAAATAGTCTTAATAAAGACGTGTTAATAACAAATAAAACGACAAAAGCAAAGATAGGTTAGGAAAAGCGAACGGAACGAAACTGAAGCAAAATACAAATGACATTTGATTCGTTTAGGATGAAACCGGCGAATGTTTGTAAGACGAATGATAACAACATTTTGACATAAGCCGATTACAGCGCCACAGTTCACGAGATCCTGAAAGACTTCTAGTATGTAAACGTAATTTTCTTACTAGGTGCAACAGAATAACATGTGAATATGACTTAGAAAGCAAATAAGGTAAATTTTTAAATATTTAAAAATTATTTGTAATTAATGGGTATTATTATAAGCAATGGAGTTTTACGAACTAAGAAAGTAATAAGAAAATTAGTGATTTAATAGCACTGTTTTGGAGTAAATACTATTTTAATCTTTTTATAACGAACATTTAGAAAATGCAAGATAAAGTTAATTACTCACTAAATCTGTCTATCAATGCTACAACAATCTACTGTGAATTTAAATATAAAAAGTATTGCGATAAAGTTTTGTTTTAACAAAATAAGTGTATTGTAGCTTAGCAATCTTGTTACTTAAAAAAATGAAACTGTAGAACAAACAAGTGTGTAGATAACAGTGATTGTGTTTCTGCTTATCATTACTTTTAAATAATATTTTTTTTCAATGTATAAACCAGTGATTTGCATTACTATTGTAATAATTGATTGTTCTTGTAAAGTTTATCTTGTGTTTATTATAACGTAAGTACAAGGTCTTTACGATTACATTTGTAACAAGGTAGCGACACTGTTTTATTAGATTATAATTTACTGTAAATAGCTATAAACGGTGGTAACACGTTGAAATTAACACCCGCGAAATTCAAAATATGCACGTTGTGGTTTTATCCCGCAGAATTATTCAAAGCATATTTTGAATTTCGCGTGTGTTAAACTAATTTCAACGTGTTACCACCGTTTATAGCTGTTTACAGTAAACTTTAGGGACATAGTAAAATCACACTATGAGATGGCTCTGCATTCAAACACTTTTGAATTAGATTATAATGTAATATGGAGTATAAGTACTTATAAAAACAGTATTAACATAAAAATAAATTATAACGTACAGATATCAGTGATGTGCGAAAGAAACATCTTGGTATCTTGCAACTATCGATAAATGTCAAAAGGTAATTAGACTCTTCTGAATTGTTATGCAGTTTATAAAACTGATTAATGTTAATAAATACTGACTTATTTAAGTTAATTTAAGCAAATTTCAATAAATATTGAAAAGTTTAAAAACACCTAATCCTTACAACCTTTTTATACTACTGCAAAAGTCTAATAAATTACTGTTTACGTTTTTTCCCATAAAAAAAATCTTCAAGTAAACAAGTAGTGAAGATGCAAATTAGGTGTTTTAATTTATTCTAATTATTGTGAACTTAGTTTTTCTAAAATATGTTACCATTTAATTACAAAAAAGTCATCATTAAATACCAACGTTTACAAATATAACCTAAAATATTTTATTTACAAACAAATTTTTTTACTCTATACGTACCGTTGAAACTAATGCAATAGCATCTACACGGTTCTAAATTATTTAGTTTTTAAATTTTATAATTGTGGTGCACGGAATATTTGTACAAGTCTTTTAAATTATGCTTTCATAATTCATTATTTTGTACGGCAATAACTTTGACCTGTACGGAAATGCCTTTGACCTGTAAATGAAATTGGTCAAACACAATGCACAATGTTGTCTAATTGCAAATAAACATACAATGTATTCTATTATCTGTTACTCGTAGAAAAACTATATTGTCGTATGTCGTATAGTTTGTGCATTGCTATCTTGTATGAATTGTCGTTCAAATGAATTTGTCAAATAAAAATGTTACAACAGTTATTGTAAACTTATAATTAAATAAGGTTAAGTACAACACGCATATGTCAGCGACTATAAGACACTCGAATGTTAATAGAACATAGTAAACAAATAATAAATTAATTAAATACTTTCGTTTAAAAGAGATGCAATATAATAAAAATTTCTAGTAGATACATTAGGAGAATCTGCAATATCATATGACATAGTGAAAAAGTGGTGTCGTAAATTTAAATGTTGTAGACAGTCCTGTGCAGACAAACATGCAGGTGGAACACCTACAACCGCTACCACACAAGAAAATGTTAAGAAAGTTCATGACCTCGTGTTGCAAGATCGACGTTTGACTATTAGAAAAATAGTTAAAGATATTGGTCTCTTATTCCAGGTGATACATAATACATTTGCTGCCAAACTAATCATCAAATAAATGTCTGCAAGATGGATACCACAAATGTTATCAGATGCACACAAGCAAACTCGAAAAGACACTTCCAATCGTCTTTTAACGCAATATACACAAGACAAAGGAAATTTTCTTGTAAGATTCTTGATGATTCATCACTATGTTGTAGAAACCAAAATGCAGAATAAGGAGTAGAAACATCGAGGTTTACCACCGCCGCAAAAATCCGTATTTTGGAATACTAAAACACTAATTTTAGTAGATTACTTGCAAAAGGAAGTCAAATTTACAGCTTATTATGCTATTTTAGTTTCAAAATTAAGTGACGCGATAAAAGAGAGACGTCGGGGAAAGTTGCACAAAGGTGTTTTCTTGCATCAGGGTAACGAGCCCAATCACAAATCCGTTATTGCAACAGCTGCAATAACTCAGACAGACTTCAAATTAGTTAGTCATCTGCCATATTTGACAGATTTGGCCCCCAGAGACACTATACTGAAAAATAAAAGTGATATCTGTGTCCCTTTCTTATTGTAAATGGGCCAGGGCCGGAGCAACGAGATCAACCCTTGTACTATAAACAAAAAAAAATGCAAAACAACATCTAGAGAAACAAAAGACAAGACTGGCAACATTAATGTACAATATAGTTTCGAACACAAATACGGTGCTTATAAGTAAGTAATCAACAAAATAATATCTATATTAAAAAAAAACGACACTCAAAATGTTCAAAATAAAAGATAAGATAAAATATTATTTATTAGTTTGCAGACGCATAAAAAGAGATTCAAAAATTCAATAGATTTATTTGTGCATTTTTATGTTTGTTAATAATATTAAATTATTTGATTGAAACAAAATTGTGATATCTATAATAATAATAACAATGTCTAGTGTTGACTTTAGTTGGTATATGGAATAATTACGATTATACTTTTGTTTAAATAATTTTTATTATAATTAGAACTTATTTTAATGTATAATTTTAGTAGAAAAAATTGTGCTTTAAATTTATATATTGAAAAAGTTTTAAAGTATATGGGCCAAAGTTATAACTCGGTGTCAGCGTTACAAATACAATTTTTTTGCATTCACTACTAAAGCTGCTTGACGAAGTTGTTAACAGATAAAAATTGAGCACAAGGATTGTGCTTCAGACATCATAAAACTATAAATTATAAAGTTTTAGAAGTCATTAAAAATGAGAAATGGGGATTACATAACTTTTCTGTCTTTAATATGGTAATAAACTAGCTGTGAAAATAAAAATTCTAGTTTCAACTAATTTCAGTTCTGAGTAAATCAAATTTATTTAAATATTTAATCTATATAAAACAACAATGCAATGAATTGTATTGTTTTATATTTTTCGTTTTTAATTTATTAAAATAGTATATTAAAAAACAGCAGCAAAAATCTAATTTGTTTGATTTGATACAGTAAGCGTTTTTTTTATATAAAATTGAAAGAATAAAATTTTTGTTTAAAAATATGTATGTACATTTGCTTCTACACGATAAGCTTAAGTGTACAGTGTATTATTACACATTTAACATAAACAAATCTGCCTGTTTACTTAATAGTTTGTTTATAAAAATATAATTACATTTTTAAATTACTGTATTCAAGTATTTTTATTATTTCTATTGTATGTTTATTTAATTTGATCAATTAAATAAAAAATGTTTAATAACATTTAGTCAAGCAATAAGTTGAAAAGTGTATTATAATCTTATGCATGTCAAATTTGAAATGTTGCCAAATTATTATTTAAAAAAATAATTTCCTCTAATTAATAAAATAAAAGTAAATATGTGATTAAAATTTATTTTACATATAATTTCCAAAATAAAAAAAATAGTATAATGTATACGTTTCACAAGACATTTTGGCGCATTCGACCATTAGTAACTTAGTTTTAATTAATAGACAACTAGTATGAAAATATGAAGTGTTTACAATACAGTACAATCTCTACAAAATTCCATAAATTTTTATAATTTCAAATTTTTGTTCAAAATAGGTCCAAAAAGCAAAAATTAAAAAAAATAGTATAAAACAAATAATATATAAATTTAAAAAATAGTATAAAGCTTGTATAGAATTCGACCAATAAATATGTTATTACACTGAACAAGTTTTTGTCTCGTTTACTAAATTCACCAGCGACTAGCTACTAAATTCGCCCAATGCAATCCACCCTTAAGCGACGTTTCGCGATATAAGAAAAAAAATGTAAGATTAATTTTAAACAAGAAATCAAGTAATAAAGATTTTATTTTGTGGCTGTAACAGTTGTCACTAGTTTATCCCGATTTAATAATAAACACGTTAAAGTCACTTTAATTAAGGTTCATTTTAATAGTGTATTTTATTTAAATTTTTTTAAATTTATAATGTAATAGTTCTAACAAGAAACACTTTAATTTGTTGACAATGTCAAACTGTTATTTTAATGCCTAATTTCTACTAATTGGCTTCAGATTTGCAAGCATGCGTTAGGACCGATAGTAGCTCATATACGCGTTCCGGTTTATAAAAATAACAGTTTAAAAAAACTAAAAAAACACGCTTTTATAGCTAACCGAACTAAAAACTAGAAAATTACAAAGAGTTTATAATACAGTAGTAGAAAGTCGAACAATCAATTATAATTTGTCACCTCAAAAGAAAATTATAATAAAATTTAAGTTATTAACAGAATAATTCAATTCAGAGTAAAAAGCGTGGGGTGCTTGATATATTAAATGTTACAATCATTCTATTGGCAACTATCTATGAGAGGAGAGTTATGAAAATGTAGTAAAATGCACCCCACGCTTTTTACTCCGAATTGAATTAAAAATTATTTTTTACTTTTTAGTTCGGTTAGCTATAAAAGCGTGTTTTTTTTAGTTTTTTTAAACTATTATTTATTTTTCATTATTTAGTTTGATTTTTATATTATCTATTTTAATTCATATTCGTTATTTCCTTTTCAATCGGCAAGACTTTGTAATTATAAATTTTTTGATCCTTCGTAATTTAATTCCTTCTGTATCGACTATAAATTCAAGGCCGTGTTGTTTATCAAATTTTGTTCCGTAAAATCAAGAAATTGAAATTTTTGTCCTGATTTTTGTTGTAAATAAGAAGCCATTCTCTGAATCACGGTTATTAATATATTATGAATGTTACAAATAATAGTATTTGTTTATTAAACTCGTCAAAAACTACATATGCATAAAGAACAAACAAGACGAGTCCAAAACTGCTCGCCTGCGCAGTTCACGCGCTCTGTCTTTGTTACTCTCATGCAGAAGATCCGTAAAGAAATTTATTAATCCTGACGATCCTAATCAGGATAATGAAAATTTCTTGTTGAATTATTGCATTGTCTTCGGTCCTTGAGACGTGTGCAAAGTTTCAATTTGATCAGACTTCTAGAAACCGGTGAAAATTAAGCTCAAAGATTCCGTTGCATACATATAACCCAAGCTTATAAAAGCGTGTTAAAAATACTTCGAGTATACTAGTCAGACGCTGTGCTCAAGTATTGAAAGTAATTTTGACTGTCAAAAAGACATTTAACCAAAACGAAATTAATTGATTAATCCAGAATACTGTTAAAGTGCAATCACAGATTTCATATTTTTTCTTGCATTGAAATTTATAAATAAGGTAATCCGATGAGTTTGTTTTTTCTTACCGTTTGATGACAAATCTAATTTGTTTTGCAAAAAAACTAATGGTTAATTAAATAATTAAATTAAATTTATTTAATGCTTCCATAGTTATAATTAGTAGGACACATTACTAAAATAACAACACATTTATCAATAATAACAAATGGTGTTTTCACCTCGTGGAAATTTCCACGTATTAAATATTAAAGAAAGAAGTGTACTGCAGGTAAAATTAGTTGGTATTTGTTAGTTCACAAAACGACTGTTGTCAATTAAACATTGATCAAACAGTCGTATAAGAACCACCAACTGAAAACGTAGTAAGTAGTCAGTATACAGTTGTGAAAAACAACACTAAAGAAACGATGGACAGCTGTTTCGTCCTTTTAGGACTCCTCAGCACCGTGATAACTCTAATGTTTCACAATTATTACTGAGAACTACTGCAGTACAACAGTCGTTTTGTGAACTGAAAAACTATTTATTGAAGTTAACATAAAAATAAAGTTATGTAAGTTTATATTTATTTGCAAATATATTAAACGCAAAAATATTTGTGAATATTTATGTCACAAAAAAAGTACTGTATTTAAATAGTAACCATTATTAATAAACAGAGTAAGATCTATTGGTATAAAATATAATTACTATAAGTTTAACATCTTAAAGTTAATTTATATATTGCAGCTATTTAAATTAAAAGATACATATTTTAAGCAATAATTGCTGTTTTATTGACCACTAACATTAAACATGCAGTTGAAGTATTTACCGGAAGTATCACTTGTATGGTATTATAAATTTTACATATTCAGATGTAGTTTGTTTTTGTATCTTTTACGTGAAAACATAGCTTTTACCAGTTACTCGCACAAGCATTTCCATTTCTCGTGTTAGTTTATACATCGAAATACTTAAAGATACCGTATCGCCGTTTCTATATTTGAATACCGTTATATTGGGAAAATGCTTTACTCTCGTCATGTTAATACCTGCGCAGAGTTAAAAGATTGTGTAAAGTGTTTGTAAAAATTAGATTATAACTAACTCAAGAAAGCGTTGATTCAAGAAGTAAAAAGGAAAATTTTACTGTGTTTACATCAGAACGGTTTACACATCGAGCATCTGTAATCGTTGTTATCTTCTTTTTTTATAGATATGTATTTTAGTGTTGAAAACGCTTATAGGATGCTTGATTCGAAGGTTTATGTAACGAAACGATAAAACGCTCAGGTGACACAAAGGTGGAACTTGCGGTGGTGTTCAATAGAGAAGATTCACTGTTACGGAAATAAAAAAGTAAGTATATTTTCTGGTAACCTATAAGACGCGTATGTATGCTATACATAAAAAACACCCACTAAATATTTATAATTGGAAATATAAGTAAATAAATTATTGCTATTTTTGAATTATTCCGAGCACATAACGAAGCCTGCCGAAGTGAGTGTGACGTCACCACATCCTTCGAACAATATTATAGTATTATGATAGCCTGGTTTTATAGTAATTTTCTTGTTTTTCTTGTTATTTTATGTGGTTTTATTGAGTTTTTAGTATAGATTTTTTGCTTGTAGTTGTTGTGAGTACGTAGTGTTGTTGATAAATTAAGTTTTTTTCTGTAAAACGTAATAGTAGCAAAATAGTTTGTATTGAACAACCTTAGTTTTTGCTTTAGTTGTACTAATAGTATAGTTAGAATTTTAATAGTTTTCACAATAAATACCTATAGTTCTAGTTTTCATAAGTAATTGAATTTAATCATTAATTAAATAGTTTACGTAGGATATAATACTTTTCCGTTTAGCAGTAGTGGTAGTTATTGAATTTCTAACATTTTTAGTAATAATACTAACTGTATTAATTAGTGTGTTTATAAGTAGATGTTACTAACAATATCACATTTTGTGTAAAAATTGATTTTTTTGTTCAATAAAGTTGTTGTTGTTTCTCCTTCATATTTATGCAAATAGAGCGTTATACTTAAAACATAAAATTTATTTATTAGCAACTTTTAGAAAGAGAAACAAACGCCTTATTTAGATTTTTTGTGGTGCTGATATACAAGACAGTAGTTGTAGCTTTTCGAAGAAGGTTTCATAGGTTTCATGCTAATAAATTTAAAGTGCCTAACATTAAAGAAAATTTCAATTGCTTGTATATTGGACAGAGAAAAATTAATTTTTGCACAAATGTGATATTGTTAGTAGCAACTACTTATAAACACACTAATTAATACAGTTAGTATTATTACTACAGATGTTAAAAATTCAATAACTACCACTACTGCTAAACGAAGAAGTATTATAATCCTACGTAAACTATTTAACTAATGATTAAATTCAATCACTTATGAAAACTAGAACTATAGGTATTTATTGTGAAAACTATTAAAATTCTAACTATACTATTAGTACAACTAAAGCAAAAACTAAGCTTGTTCAATACAAACTATTTTGCTACTATTACGTTTTACAGAAAAAAAACTTAATTTATCAACAACACTACGTACTCACAACAACTACAAGCTGAAAATCTATACTAAAAACTCAATAAAACCACATAAAATAACAAGAAAAACAAGAAAATTAATATAAAACCAGGCTATCATAATACTATAATATTGTTCGAAGGATGTGGTGACGTCACACTCACTTCGGCAGGCTTCGTTGTGTGCTCGGAAAAATTCAAAAATCGTCAACTTTAATAATGTTTTTCTTCGTTAATTAATTACGGATCTACTTTTAATTACTATTATTGTAAACGTCAGTTATGATATAATGGAAATACACTATTTTCTAAAAATCGAATTTTAGTCCATTCTACTTCATTTATGTATTTTTCGGATGCAGTGTTTATTATTATTAAACAAGATATTTCTTATGATTTGTTTTATGTTTTAAAAATATAGTAAAGTCTTAATTTCACTCAACAGTGCTAAAAAATTATTATAGTAATTGTAGAATTAGATCCGCGCGAGCTTCCGCTTTGTACGCTGCAAAAACTGTACAATATAGATGAACATTGCACATAAACAATTTATTAAGCACACAATTTACTACAAAAAAGTCTGCGGGACTATATAATTATATCTAATAGTTTAAGAGTTACAGAATTTTATGTAATGTGAGACATTTTCGCGCAATTTTGTACACTTGTATTTTCTTAAATATTGAAAGTAATTGTACCCTTCAGCGGATCTTTTTATAGTAAACTTTGTTCTCTATAAAAATGTTGCAATTTTCTTCTATTTTGCACCGTTTTAGGGTAATAGTTACAAAGCTACCCTTGCTTCAAAAAAAGCCGCGGTGGTCATCAAAAGCTACTCGACAAAAACACACATGTTCTACTAAACCGAAAATTTACGTTCAAATTTTAAAATGCGTAAACGAAGTAATAATTTAATAAATCTGGTTTATAAACTTTTATAACAAAATAATAAAAATCAGTAATTACTAGTTTAAGTCATATACGATTTCACTGTAAAGTTATCAACATACCACAAAAGTATGTAAAATAAAACTTGAGTAAATTTTGAATGTTGAAATTGTATCAAGCAATTGTAAAGTTTATTAGCGTTATCAAGCTGATTATTATCCGCATTTAAAATTAACCAATCATATTACACCATTTCAATCACGTTTTTCAATTAAACAAACATTAATAAGCGATAACACAACCGGAAGGGATATAATTACAGCGATAAGTATGCCTGTTGATAAGTAACCAAGAAAACGCTCTAAATTCAAAAATTCATTAACGTCAACCATGTCACGTTTTGGCTCGACTTATTTTGTAACGTCAATAATAATTATTATGACAATAAATAATTGTTTTGCTTTTTTCGAGTAATAATCAATTGAATTTCATTCGTCTTTGTAAAATTATCTAAAATTCGACACCTGGACAGAACTCAAAATGTATTGCCAAAACGTAATCACCCGAGCGTTTCACGTTTTATTAGGCAACACATTTTTTGTTTCCGTTAATAACACTTATGATATTACAGATGATAATACTAGAGGAAGGATTCATGTTAAAGTAAAGTTCATTTCTTTAATGCTTCTTTATAGTCAGTATTGCATTTGTTTAATATTAAGAGAGAGAAAAAATTGTAGAATCGGTACATTTTTATTCCATTTGAATCACGCAACGCCATCCAGTAACAAAACGTCGTAACACCTTAAGGGTAGAAAGAAGCATAACGCCGCTTTCAACAGATTGAGTAAAAAAAGAAAAAACCAATTGGCAGATATGGTACTGAGAGGGTTCGTGAACTTAAACAATCAGAAAAAAACGTTTTAGAAAATAAAGTCAAAATTGCGTACAAAGAAAAAGGAGAGTTTTAAACGAAGGTTTTAAAAACGCGGTGCAAAAACGAAGAAAGTTGCATAGAGAAGTTCTTCTTTTGACTTACTCGTAAAAAAGAAGTTACCGTCGGGCTGTTTTTTTAACGTATTCACGCAAGGGAGTTAATTTACGCCATGTTTTTTTTACCTACTCGAAAAAGTTATTTACGCGTTGTTTTTTTTTCACTTATTTAAAGAAAAGTTACTTTTTTTTCCTACTCGCGAAAACAGGAGTTGCTGACGGGCCTGGTTTCTTCCACGTACATTTATTATTATTTTTTTTTACGTGTACGTTTTGTATAAAGTTATTAGTTAGTGATAAATTGTTACGTGGTTGCTAACCTGTGTTCAGTCAAGACTTAACAAACCGCAATACGTGATCTTTAATTTAAGGACTAGGCGCCATATAAAAAGGTCAGAAATTAGTTAAATTTATTTGAATATGCGTTTGTAAGTTTTTTATTCGATTATTGTACGAGAGCTGCGATGAACTGTCTAACGCGAGAAAATTGAGAATGATTATTTAAATTTAATTTTATTGCTTAAACGAGTTTTTTGTTTGATTTTTTGTTGTAAACGGAGAGAGCAAATTTAATATTTTCTTTTCTTTGTCTTTGGCAATTAACAAGTCTCTTATAAGATTAGTTTTATTTTTTTTGCGTCAAAGGATCAAGCGAAGAACACCTAGAGAATTTAATAAATAGACATGTCAATTATTTCGCGTCGCGAAATGTTTTTATTGTGAGTCCAATCTGCTGTAAGTCTTCTTTAGATACGACAGGAAATCGCGAACGCGACAAACCCTTGAAAAAAATATAGTTTTTAATCTGTGGATGCATATTTCCAAAGGTGAAATCTCCACTTTGCAACTTTTACATCTGAAAGGATGTGGCAACGTAGCTTGAATTGTGTCATAATCTTAGAAGCTGTTGAACTGTGAACAGCTATAAAACTCGGGTAAAATCCAGTAATCATTTAGTTATGTTGTTTTTTTAAAATGCGCGTCAATTAATTAGAGTGTGGTAAAACAATTGTCAGGGATTACGCGATATAAATTGTTTATTTATTTATTGAATTATTTATTTAATCCAAGCGTATTCAATCAAAGACTGGCTAAATTTCTACAAGTTCTACTTTGACTCTAAAATTGATTGTGTTTAGAGAAAATTTTACATTTATCCGACTCTCAGCCGTATCTAAGCCAGCAGAAAATGTCAGTCAGTGGACCTGAATCTTAATTTTTCTCGATTTTTCCTCGCATAACATGCTTGTGACCCCAATATTATTATTTGAGCTTTGGGAAGCTGACTTTTTGCCTTGAAAATATTTTGTGTCAAATAAAGTTCGATGTTTTGAGATTTTGTTGCATGCTTTGTGTTTCTTACCGTACATCACTTGGAAAAGAAAACCTAAGCGTTACCAACACAACCTAAATATTTCCTAATTGTTGCCTAAACAAAGCTTAGATTTGAGAAAGTAAATAAGTACGGTTATTCACGATATTAAAACTTTACAACCAAATGTCTCAATGTTGGTGCCAACAATAGACTACTAGTAGAATAAAGAGTCTCGAACTTATGACAGAGTTTATTGAGCGTTTTGTTAACGATTTAAAAAGATTAGCCCAAAATACTCGTTTTTGGGTTTTTCTAGAAAAATTTTCTATAAAAGATGTACCGTTCAGTTTGCAATCATTTCGCGCTAAACTATTACATACTACTAAAGCTATAAATGGAAAACAACAGCCGGTAATGTTTAGATTTAGAGTTTTTAATACTAATTCAATGCCGAGCACAATTTCTGCTTCTCTTGGAGAGATAAAGGGCAAACAAACGGAACTACAAAAATGGAAAAAAAACAGTGACGCCGGCGTATTTACATGCCATGATGTTTGTTCAAGTGCATGGATTTAAGATGACGCGATCAGGTTTCTCTTTAGATATGTCACTGGAAGCGCGCAGCAATTCTTGATAATGAACGATCTCGCTCATAATTTGTTATCACAAAAAAATCTCTATAAGTTATTGGTGTTGCTGATTCATCATCTTCCAGCAATGAAGAGGTTATGGAAAGCAATTCTCGGGCATTTCATGGATAAATGTTAAATACAAACAATTGGTAAATTATCATATGACTCTATTCTCGTTTAATATGTACCTAGAATACTAGTTATTTGTGTTTTTTTTATTTTTTTATAATTATGTATGCATTTTTATTTTTGAAAATTGTAATAAATCTTGTTTATTATATTACGTAGGTACTATTGTCTTTGTTTTCAACACCTCCCGATAATTGCAAGATTTGCGATATCTGTGAATTTTTTTATACATTCCACTAAGTCAACGTATTATATTTTGAAAATAAACTTAAAAGCAATAAGAATTTTTGCTTTTATTCAGTTGAGTGCATTATGCATTTGTGCAAAATGTTATTTTTCTCTTGTTACAATATTTGATTATTAATAATACTCATCTTACTACCTAGAATACTCCAAATCCTTATAAACCATTAACGGAACCATTATATTAATTAATAGAGAATTTTATTGTGTTCTTAACCATTCTAATATGTGCATTTGCCGTTGAATTTGTTTTACGCACGTAAAAGTTATTAACTTTGGCATTATATTTTATACATTCTGTATGTGTTGAACTTTTACAAAAAATTGTTTAAAAGATAATAATTTAATTAATAGTGATACAAATATCGCATCTTAAACTTCATAATTTGTCAAGATATGAATTTTTAAAGGTGATGTTACAAATCTGAATGTTCTCAAAACCGTATAAATATCGTACAAATCATTGACTTTTGGGATGAACTATGAACAAAATAGCTTTCTATGTGAAATAACAAAGTTATAACAGGAAGTTATATTTTTTCTGCATTGCATTTTGGTAGAATCAAATAATGACTATAATAGAAACAAGAATAAAATTGCAAATCTATTTGATAAACACTTGGCTCAATCTGTCATAGATAAAACACTTCGCCATGTTAATAAGACGCTATCTAGTTATTCTTTAGGACAACACTAACATTTTTTTAAACAAATATAATAAATTTGCTTATATTTTATAATTGCTAAATACAATAATTTTTATTTTCATATAAATTAAATTATAATAACTTTATGAAATTTTAAAACTAATTTTAATAGGGAGTTGTTTTCGTCATTATAGGTTTCAGTTTAGTTTCATCGGCTTTACCTCGGCCTACAAATATGCTTATAATCGCAAAATAGCGCAATTTAGTTTTGAACATTAACAAATTTTTATTAGAATAAGATTATTGATCGGTGTATATACATACATATACAGCTGTATAACATTTATGATAGAACAGATGCTTTTATATTATCCTTTTATGTAAATTATAATCAGCCTGCAGGAAACCATTAATAGTCTAGCATAAATAACAATAGTCATTGTAATTTATATGTTGTATTGTTGAAGTGATACCAAACTTTTTCCGACTACAAATCTAATTCTGAAATACTTTACTAGAATAATTGCATATTTCACATACAAATCAATCAATATAGTATTTTTGTAAGAATTTACGTTGAATACGTCAGTGTGGTTATAAGAACTTTAAAATTACAAAATATACATATGTAATCTTCGAACCGATGGAATAGTTCTATTTGCTCAAATAATAAAATGGTTTTTAAATTTTTAATATACTCTATTGTTTAAACAATGGTTTTTATGTTGTTAATATAATATACTAACACTACAAGAACTACTGTAGCACAATAGGTACTACACCAAAAAACCGCAAGAACTTTATAATACTAGAAAGCGTTATGCTATGCTATCATCATCAACGACAAGAATACTAAACGAATGTCAACAAACTAAATTACTTATACTATTGGTGTTCACGTTTGTGATGTAATTAGTTTCGAAGATCCAAAATGTCCTAAATCGTCATTATTCACATTCAAATAACAGAAGCGGCATTTTTAGTTTCGTTTGATGTTCGTTTACTGTTTTCGAGTATTTCAATAGATACAACCATTCAATATTTGCAAACATGTTCTTGCACAACGATTTTGACATAGCAGAGTTAGAAGATTTAATAAAATTAACAGAATTATTTATAAATCAGACAACTTTTCAAATTGTCTGTCAATTTTATACAGAAGGCCATGGTACTGCAATAGGAAGTTTTTGGTAGCTCTAGAGTTACCTTACTTATTTTTTGTAACATTTTACTTGTAATTAAAATTTTATTAAAAAAAGTTTTGTTAATTAAAATATATTTATTATATTAAATTTTAAGCTTTTGTTAATAATTATTTGTTTTTTAATGTGTAACACCTTCTCGCGCTTCACGCGTGCTACTTTGTAATTCTTTGAAAATTAATCTGATCCGCGGCTTTACATGAGATAAATGCTCTTTTCTCTCTAGGGGTTTGTGGGTAGATATTGATCGTATTCTTAATAATAATAAAAATTACAATGCAAAATGTATATATTGATTTAAACTGTTTTCAAAACATTAATAAACAAACTTAAAAAATATCATGCACTACGCTCACTAATTCAATCTATATAACTACGAATATAATAAAATGATCGCAATAATATAATAAGAAGTCCAACCTTTCCTGGTGTCGAGTGATTTATGTGTAATTGTAGCACCGTGGCCCTCCAAAGTTAATTTGTCATAGTACGCACCATAACTGAACCGTCACTCGTACCGTTCACTGTAGTTCCAATTACACGGATTGGATTGCTTAATTTATTCACCTAACCTTATTAGAACCAAAGCTTTGGTAATGGTATTATGTTTGCCGGCACTAATTATTTATTCGTCGGTATGCACTAAGTTTAAACGTTTATTAAATTTACTTATAAAGTGACACCGAAGGTATCGCCCCAATACTTGCTGGGTTGGCCCGCACCGCTAACCTCTTAATTATGGTCGTCCATCCTCTGACCCGGACAAAAGGACACTCCCGGTTTCTTTCACTTTTACACAACACTTACACTACCTTAAACCACAGACTTATAAAACTAACTAGACTATTTTAACATTCTAAAAGTTACGATAGACATAAAAAAGGCATTACAGTTACCCCCCAAAATTTTGAGGGTATAGCCATTCATCACTATGCGAGTCAAAATTTTGTTAAATATTTGGGCCGGTTCTTTCAGGCATTATTTCAACATTATCTAACTTATTTGAAAGCTCATTTAAACCAATATATTTTTTCAAATTTATTACATTTTGTGTCGTTTTGTAGTCACCGTTATGTACATCAACTAACACGTAAGCGTTAGTTCCAATTTCACTTGAAACTCTGTATGGTCCTTCGTATAAATGAAAAAACTTTTTTATAGTCTTGTCTATAGCCGAAGACTGATAATGAGTTTTGACTAAGACTAAGTCATCTTGATTGTATTTAATTGGTTTTCCTAATCTGTCATGTCTATTTTTTCTTTCTACTGCCTTTGTATTAAACTGTTCTCTAGCTAACCTAACCTTAACATCTATTTCTATTTCTTTTCGTTTTGGCATATTTAACAATTTTTCAATCAGGTATTTTGGCCGTTCCCCTTTCATTAACTCGTAAGGAGTGAAACCTGTTGTTTCATTCTGTACTATATTTAACCAATTCTCTATTCGTTCAATATATAATGGCCAACTGCTATGTTTTTCGTGACAATATGCTCTAAAAAGACGTGCTAGTTCTCTCATTATCCTTTCTACTGGGTTTGATTGAGGATGATATACCGAAGAGTATCTCAGTTTTATATCGTTATTGTCTAATGCATTTACCCAAACATTACTAGTAAATTGGGTACCGTGATCCGACAGAATAGTCTTAGGTTTCCCTACCGTTAAAATAAAATCATTTAGTAATCGTTTTACTAATATTTTTGCGTTAGCTTTTTTAATCGCATACAATCGAACATATTTTGTAAATACATCTCTAAGAACAAATATATGTGATACTCCCCCTCGACCTAATGGCAACGGACCAAATAAATCGACAGATACTAACTCTAACGGCTCGTTTGCTATAACATTTTTCATTGATCCTTGTAAGTTTTTATTGGAAACTTTTGTTTTTTGACACAAATCACAGGTCGTTAGTACTTTTTGAACTTTTTTTCCTAAGTTAGGAATGTAACATGTCTCTTGTAACAAGGATGTACATTTCTTTGCACCAAAATGGCCATATATTTGATGATATTCCCATATGAGCTCGGTCTCTATTTGTTTTGGTATGCATATTCTCCACCAATCGTCACTTTTCTTGTTTCTTTTAAATAGTACCTCTTCATGAATAAGATAACTTTTTCTTAGCTCATCACATTTTCCTTGCGTATTAGCTTGTAATTCATTTATTATCCACTTCAACTGCTTGTCTTCATTTTGTATTTTAGGCATGTTTTTTAAAATAGTTTTTAATTTTTTTGTTGATATATCTTCCACTTTTCCTATTACTAACGGTCGTTGTCTTTTATCTCCTTCGTAATCATATCTTGACAAAAAATCTGCTACCGTGTTTTCTTTTCCTTTGCAATATCTAATGTTTAACTGATATTCTTGCAAAAACATACACCACCTTATGAGACGTGCACTTAATGCTTTACAATTAAATAAAAATTCTAATGCTTTATGATCGGTAAGAATAAATGTTTCGTATCCTAAAATGTAGGTCCTAAATCGTTTACACGCAAACACAATTGCCAATAGTTCTAATTCTGTAATCATGTAGCATTTTTCGGCATTTAATAAACTACGGCTGGCAAATGCTATCGTTTTAACTTGTCCATCAATAATTTGAAAAAGATGTGCTCCTAAAGCTTGTGTTGAAGCATCTGTTGATATCCAAAACGGTTCTTTAAAATTCGGGTGTGCTAAACTTATAGCTTTAGTAAAGTTGTGTTTAATTTCTTCAAATGCATTTTGATGATGAGGTTCCCATTTCCATTTTGCTTTACCATTTAGTAAAGATGCCAGTTTACTAACTGATGCTGCGTGGTTGTTTACAAATTTTCTGTAAAAATTGCAAAATCCTAAAAATGACTGCAATTCTTTTTTGTTTCGCGGCGAATGAAATTGTTGTATTGTTTCAATTTTATTTGGGTCTACTTCAATTCCTAAAGGACTAATTATATGCCCAAGAAACTTAATGTGATTCCTAAAAAAATCCGATTTATGCAGATTTACGGTCATTCCTGACATCTGTAACCGGCGAAGGACTAAATTTAGTTGCTGCTTGTGTTCCTCAATGCTCTTGGATGCAATAAGTATATCATCAACTTAAATTGTAGCAAATTCCATCACTTCCGGTCCTAAAACTTTTTCTAAACATTTGTTAAATACAGCTACGGATACATTAAGTCCGAACGGTAATACTCGAAATTGATAACTCTTTCCATTAATCAAAAATGCTGTGTACTTCCTTGATTTTTCGCTTAATGGTACTTGCCAGTATCCGCTAGTCAAGTCAAGCGATGACAAGAACTTCACTCCATCAAATTTTTGTAATAAATTTTCTATTGCGGGTGGTGATTCCCTGTCGTGGACTATAACTTTATTTAAACGTCGTGCATCTAAACATATGCGTATTGAACCATTTTTCTTAGAAACGATAACTACAGGATTCGAAAACGGAGAACTTGAGCGTTCAATTACCCCCCAGTCTAACATGCGTTGTATTTCTTTTTCAACGTCGTTCCTTTTAGAATGCGGAATAGGATATGATTTTTTGACAAATGGTGTTTTATCGGAAACATCTAATGTACATTCATAAACTGTACATTTCCCTGGTTTATCATCAAAAACGTGTTTATAGATTTCTTCTATTTCGTTAACTACGTCTTCTTGAGTTATATTTACAGAATTACACATAGTTTGCATTTTGTGTCTTTCTGTATGCTTTACAAATGCTGCTTTAAAAGGTAAAACAGCGAGACATTCTGAACAACTGTAATTTTGATAAGGGTTTTCATTTTCTGCGGTGTTACTATTTGACGAAGTTCTTTGGTGTTGAGATTCTACGGGATTTACGTAAAACTTTTCAAGGTTTCGTCCATATTCGCCATTGCCTTCTACCTTTAATTCAGCTGACTGTTGAATTGCTTGTGTCTTTTCTACAAATTGTGACACGGTTTCTTCATTGTTAATTCTAACTTTTATTTCTTTTTTGTTAATGTCAACCACTGCTCCCGTGGAAATCATCCAATCCATGCCAATAATACAAGAAATATTTAAATAATTAGCTACTAAGAATACTATGGGAAAAGTTGTATTTTTTATTTGAGCTTGTATTAAAACTTGCTTCCTAACTTTACAGATTTTTCCGGTCACTCCTTGTATCGAAATACCTACAGTAGGCAAAATAGGGATATTTGGATTTAACCCGTACAACGTCTCAAACAAAGTTTCTGAAATTACACTAACCGCACTACCAGTGTCTATTAATACTGTCTGTTCACTACCCCCCAAATTCACTTTCACTTGAGATACGTAATTGTGTCCTTTTTCATTTAATTCGTTATCGGAAATCATTGAATTACAATTGTCTTTATCTATTGCGTTTATGTCACATTTAATTTTTTGAAAAAACGATTTCACACAATTTACATGTCGTTGTTGTTCCTCCATGTCCCTTCTGACGACAGTCGGAGAATTCTGCCGAGGGATCTTTAGTTTTCCGGACGCCTGTCTGACGCTGGACTTCTTACACTTTCTTCATTTATATGATTGTAATAATTACTACTATCACGACCTTCTCCTGACATATAATTTACATGATTTATAGCGTGGCGATTTCTTCCGGAATCTCTTGTTTCACTTTGATACCTATTACGTCTATCATATGGTCTTACTTGATGCTCGTGGTTTTGATTTGGTCTTTCTCTTCTGCTTTGTCGCATTTCTAATCGGTTTAAAACTTGTAGTAATTGGTTAATCGTTTTTATTTGAGCAGAAATAAGAGTGGTTTCAACTTCGTATGGAAAATGAGTTGTCAAAGCGTTTACTAAAATATCTTCTGGTATTTGAGGCTGAAGATGTTGCGTTTTTCCTACCCAATGCCAAACATGATGACTGTAGCTTCCTAATCTGCGATCGTAGGTTCTAGGTTCATAAATCGACGCGCGAATTTTTTCTTGTATTGTAGTAGACCAATAATAATCGATAAAATCTTGTTTAAAATTTTCAAAATTATTCCATTCATTCATGTGCATTTCGGCCCAAATTCTGACGTCAGCTTCAAGACATTCCACTGCTGTGTGCACTTGATGTATTCCTTCAATTCTAAAATTTTCGATATAATTTTCTAACTTTTTATGAATTTTGTAGGATGTAAACCTTTTTTATTTCCATCAAATTTCGGTTTATCGTCAGTAACTTGAAGCAATAAATTAGGTTTTGAAATTAATTCTTTAGTTTTATTTCTTTCTATATTCAATTGTCTTATTTCTTCACTTAGAAATGACACGTCATTGTTTAATTGATCAACTTCATCGATTACTTCACTTATATTTGTTTTAACTGAATTTTTGTCAGCGTTGCATTCTATTCTAATTGTATCAATGTCAGTTTCTAATAACTGAACTTTATTTTCCATCGGTTGAATTCGATTCTCAAATTCTTGTTTTATTTTAAATTCGGTTGTTATTAATTTTTTTTCTTGTTCTACCTCGCTTTTTTCAATTTTCTTTGTAAGGTTATTTTCTAGCTCCTTAATTTGTGCTTGTATTTGCGTTCCTTGATTCGCCTTTTGGATACTCAACATTTTTATAAGATTGGTTACATCAATTTGCTCTTCTTGATGCTCAACAGCCTTATCACCGTCAATAATTTGTTCAGTTGCCATTGTTTTAGTTAGTTTAATTGACGTATTATAAAATTTACCAGATCGTAAATACATAAAGAAAATGTATGTGTTATAATACAAAGCTAGCAAGGCAATAAATTGTAATTTGATATTTTCTTAACCAAAGTAACGTTGCTTTATTCCTAACATTCAATGCTTTTCAAAACGAAATCAACCGTGTTAAAATAATTTTGAGCAAAGCGGCAGAACAAAGTTAAAAGTGAAACGTTAGTACTTCCCACGAACACATGCATTCTTAAAATTTAAAACAGATGTTTTCAACCCTGAAGTGCAAGCAAACAATCAACAAAAAGTTTTATGTAATTACAAAATGATGAAATAACTGCCTTTGTTTTCAAACAACAAAAAACACAAATTATTTATTTTTTTAATAATTAAAGCGTATCGTGCCCCACGTTGGGCGCCATGTTGTAACACCTTCTCGCGCTTCACGCGTGCTACTTTGTAATTCTTTGAAAATTAATCTGATCCGCGGCTTTACATGAGATAAATGCTCTTTTCTCTCTAGGGGTTTGTGGGTAGATATTGATCGTATTCTTAATAATAATAAAAATTACAATGCAAAATGTATATATTGATTTAAACTGTTTTCAAAACATTAATAAACAAACTTAAAAAATATCATGCACTACGCTCACTAATTCAATCTATATAACTACGAATATAATAAAATGATCGCAATAATATAATAAGAAGTCCAACCTTTCCTGGTGTCGAGTGATTTATGTGTAATTGTAGCACCGTGGCCCTCCAAAGTTAATTTGTCATAGTACGCACCATAACTGAACCGTCACTCGTACCGTTCACTGTAGTTCCAATTACACGGATTGGATTGCTTAATTTATTCACCTAACCTTATTAGAACCAAAGCTTTGGTAATGGTATTATGTTTGCCGGCACTAATTATTTATTCGTCGGTATGCACTAAGTTTAAACGTTTATTAAATTTACTTATAAAGTGACACCGAAGGTATCGCCCCAATACTTGCTGGGTTGGCCCGCACCGCTAACCTCTTAATTATGGTCGTCCAGCCTCTGACCCGGACAAAAGGACACTCCCGGTTTCTTTCACTTTTACACAACACTTACACTACCTTAAACCACAGACTTATAAAAGTAACTAGACTATTTTAACATTCTAAAAGTTACGATAGACATAAAAAAGGCATTACAAATGTAAAATGTATTTAATGAAAACAATATTAAAAGCATATTTTTTTAAATCTAACAACGAAATAATCAAATTTTATTTAACTGAAAACTTAAATCAACATTTTGTCTTTTAGAAGACAAGAAAATATACACTTTAAATTGCTTCAGGAGGTAATCTGTCATTTCAAATGGTATACCGGTTTATCGGTATGAATATATTCTACGCTTGTAGTCGGTTTTAATTGCACGTAAGATTATTTATCACTCGATATGAAATTTGACTCTTTTCTTAACTACTAATTAATACTCGTCATACGTCTTTAAAATATTACTAATTCAGCTTCTATTTAAAGCTCATTAAGAAATTTTTTACATTGCGATTAATCATAATTTATTATTATTGTTATAGAAGATTTAACTATTTATTGTGAATTTATAGAAGTAAACGTATGATTATATCATTAATTATTATTCTTTTAATTAATTTTAGTTTAATACTAACACCTTTATTTAAAAGAATTAATACTGCATAATTTTTTTGCACATTATTTATGCTGAATCAATAATATCATTCTTATCAATGTTTAATTTCAAAACAGGCACACTTATATTCATGCCTTTTTCACTTCAATCGAAATATCCACATAAGCAAAAAATAGTGTAAACGTAAATCTCTCATTATGTATGGTAAACTAAGGTAAGTTAATTATTGTTAACAACGACTCAGAGTCATCTCATTGTATAAATTACTGAGTATATCTTTTTTTATGTTTAAAATTACATTTTAAGTTACATAAGAAGAGAACAAAAAACAATATGCGAATGCTGTGTAATGCAATAAATGAGATTACATACAAACTAAAGTACTCAATAACATTTGTCTCTTTGCCTGCTGCAATCTTATTAAAAAACAAAAAAAAATTCCAACAAAATATCATTGTTTCTTAAAAACATTGTCACATGAGTGAATCGTCCTCATGTAGAATTTTTTTAAGATGTTTTTTAAAAGTAGAGTAAGAATAATATAAACTGTTTGAACTAATATGAGTGTGTAAATAGTTGTATACTTTTGGTATATAATATAAAAATTTAGTTTGCCCAATTGTTAGTTTAGCGTTATTATGCAAATGCCACTAGAGTGAACTATAGACGGCCGTTTCGTCCTTTTGGGGCTCATCATTAGTAGAAAAACACTCTAATGTAATTCCTACAATTGCATCGACAACCCTATAGTTTTATCTTCAAGTATGAAAGGGGTAACCATTAACAACGTTTGATCTCATAGTATAAGTTACTATGTATAAAAAATGACTGTAAATAAGCTATAGCGGCAGTAAACGTTGATTTTACAACCGCGTATTTCAAAACAGTTTTGTGTGAATTACATTAAAATGTTTTTCTACTGCTGATGAGCCCCAAAAGAGCGATACGACCGTCTAGTAGTTCAGTCTGGTGGCATTTGCACAATTGCATTGGCATTGCTTTTACGTTGTGGTTTTATCCCGCAGTTTTATTCAAAACTATTTTGAAATACGCAGTTGTTAAACTAACATACAACGTTTACAGTCGTCATAGCTTATTTACAGTTAACTATTGTTTTTATTTATAATGAATAACATTACTAATTGGAATACAGGTAAAACATTTACAAAGAATAAATCAACCACTATTAAAAGTGTGAATTATTCCAGAAGATGCAAACATTATAGCTAATGTAGGGCAACTTTAGCACCAGTATTGCATATTGAATACATTAATACGAATAGTAAAAACTTTGTCTTGTAGATACGTTAGACTTTGCGTAATTGGTAAAAGACCTGTAAGCGGAGTTTTTCTGCGCAATTTTTTAAAAACAGTGGCCTAGTAAAACCTCAATTATTGTATTACGACAAAAATCAGTGGCGTATATATATATAGCAAATACTTTACTTGCAGAGTTGTCACAAAAAAATAGGTATTTTAGCACTAATGAAAACCTAGCACATAACAAATTCTACAACAAAAGCAATAATAACCGTAAATTGACTATTAGCATATAACACCCCTCATTTCGTAAGAATGGACTTGTTGTGTCAATTTCGTATACTGTGCATATTAAGTGACAAGTTTTTTACTAACTACGTAAACTGTAAGGACAGAAAATGCCGCGAATTACAAATGTGCTAATCGTTAAATTAAGCAAACTTGACTGACATTTAACAAACAAGAATTTCGGCAGCTCTAATGCGGGTTCTGAAGCCATTTGCCACCTATGGACTTGCAACACTAAACTCCACCAGTGTTATCACTGGAAAACAATTTTTACAAAAAAAGTGTCAAAGAAGTCATATAAGGAATTAGCAGAGCTCACCTCTAGAACACCTTAATTTGTAACTGACAAAGAATGTGAAATAAAAGAATTAGCAACAAAAAGTTATAGTAATTGTAAAGAATGGTAAGTCTAAAGAAGTCAGATGCCACACTACCAAATTGGCTTGATTATTGTTTTGTAAACTAGTACTTTGTTGTTGAATGAGAGCTTCAATTTGCGTTCGATCAACCAACGCATCTTAGTGAGAGTTAAACCTAGTTGCTTACGTTCTGTAAAAATATGTTTCCGCCAATTAAGTTCTCTGTCGAAGTAAAGCCTAAGGTACTTGACGTTATCTTGTTGAGAAAGCTGCCTATTGTTTATATATATATATATATATATATATATATATATACAGGAAGGCAAGTAGCTCTGCAAGTTGTAAAAGTTATGTGAACAGATTTTCTGTCATTGGTTTTAATCCTCCACTTTTTTAATCAGTTTTGTCGACTGTGAGATGTGACAAAAGTTTAGTTTGTGTAAGAACGACCACACAGGAATTATCCAAAATGGAAAATTGTATTAATAATGCAACCCGTGGAAATCTGAATTCTACTGCAGTGAGATTTGTTTGCAGCTTTTGTGATGCAATATTAGGGTCTCTGTCAGATGCTAAGACTGCACAGTCATCTGCAAAGGTTGATGTCATAGTGTCTGCCATAGTCGGTAAGTCTGCAGTGTACAACAGATACAGTAGAAGCCCAAGGACACTTCTTTGTGGCACACCAGCGTTTATTGGAAACAGTTTCGTATATTCAGTTTCACACTCTACAGGGAAGGATCTATTATATAGGTAAGATTTAAGGATAAGAAAGTAGTTTATAGCAAGGAGTAATTGCAGCTTGTAAAGGAGTTCAATGTGCCAAATTTTCTCGAACGTCTGCGTTATATCTAAAAACGCAGCGGAACAGTACTCCCACACAGCCAAAAGTAACCAAAAGCCGTAATAAAGATAACCGCTTTGGATTAGCAAATGTGATCATAGAGTACCCAAAAGTACACCCAATGGTGAACTATGTCCCACTTAATCCCTCCATAGGATACTCTTATACTGACCTTGCGTGTATGCAACGGTCAACCTTTTAGGATAACCCGAAATTAACCGAAACGGACAACTTATTGTCCACTTTTAAAGCTACTCTAAAGATACTTCTTTTTAGTTATTCATTGGTCAACTTGTTGGGCTAACCTAAAGTTAATCGAAATGCCCGGTGCATAGTTGAATTTTAAAACTACTAAAAGATACCATTTTTGTTTGCTCAACGTTCAACCTGTTAGGGTAATCTAAAGTTAATCGAAAGTGATTGTTAATGGTTGGTATTTAAAACTGCCTAAAAGATACTAATTTTTGTTTGCTTAACGTTCAACCCGTTAGGATAACTTAAAGTTAATCTAAATGGGTATTTTACTATTTAATTTTAAAGCTGTTTAAAATATACAATTTTGCACTTATTCAAGAATCAACCTGAAGTTAACTGTAAAAGATGTATAATTGTTGGATTTTAAAACTCCTTAAAAATACTATTTTTTCAGTTGCTCAACGATTAATGGCTGCTTAACGGATATCTTATAGTTAACATTTGAAAATAAAACACATTAAAGTAAAGGTGCAAGTCTTGAAAAACAGATTTTATACGATACGATATAATACATATATATTTATTATTTATTTACAAATTTAAAAATATCTAAAATAAATGTCATCGCCTTTAACCCTTTTTCACACGTTTTCTCGATTTACTAATCCACACCTTTGTCGCCACTAAAACGTCCATTTCTGTAGTTGTGGAAACTATTCATTTTACGGAAGCTGAAATTAGAAAAAATACTTAACTAAATCACAAATATTTATATTTGATTTGATTTTTTACAGGGTTCCCAGCGATCTAGAAAATTGTAAAAAATCTAGGTATTTTAAAATCAGGGCAAACATGTAAAATTTAGAGAAAGCCTGTTTCTATGTCTTTTTGTATACTGACCGTTCATCTGCAATTATGAATTATGTGTTCTTTTGTGTCTGTTAAAAATATGTATAAAGATGTTTTACCTTTATAACTGAAACTTTTAGTATAACACAATTACACGAAGTTAACACTCGACTTGTACAACACGCACATCAACAAAACTTGAACGCTTGTCTAGCAGGTAAAAAAAACGACGTTCAATTTTAAACTAGTCTTAAAAGAACCCGGTGGTTATTTAAATTACTATACCCATTCTCTCTCACTTCAACAACATAATTTTAAATTTTACAAACGGTGGGCGTTTGTTTAATGTTAATTCAATGATTCTTGAAATCTATTTTTGTTAAGTTTAAATTAACCCTGTAACGTGCATGCTCGAGTTAATTCTATTACGCTAAATGGGCCAAAATAGGCATGCTCGAATTAATTCGAGCGCTATCGCTATAGGAAACATAAGAAAAAAATGGTCTTTTTGATTTTTTTTATTTACATCTGTCTTGTAAGCTATAAAATGTTAGAGTAATATTACTTTTCGTCCAGTTGTAAAACAAAGAAACGTTTTTTTTGAAAATTATTATTGATTTAGTAGTGAAAGACTTTTTTTGTAATGTAATATGTAAAAATTATAAAACTGCAAAGATAAGTGTTTATAGACAGTTATTTTGTGTTTAGTTATTACTTTTGGCCAAAATAAAGTTCAAAAATGTATTTTCTTAAATTTAAAAAAATGATTCTTTTGTGGTTTTTTTTAAAAAAAAGTGCTTTAAGAGGTTAAATAAGAAGTTGAGAATAATCAGTACAAATGTCATATCCTTATTGTTAACTGCGACATGAAAACTTAAGTTACAATTTTTTTTACGAAATTTAATTTTTTTTAATAAAAAACTGTTGAATTAATTCCAGAAAGTTCATTTGAAGCACTAGATCAATTATTGTATTGTCACTTTCGACATTAATAATACTTTTTTACCGTTTATCGCAAATCCTTTAATAAGAAACACTAAAATTTGCCTGTATTACGTTTTTAAAATTGGATATTGATGCGCATATAGCTCCTTTATGAGTCACAATATTAAAGAAGCTTAAATACAAAACTTGTTCGGTATGTCTGTTTGGAAAAATTCGTTTTTCTTATTTGCTATCAAGAGGCCAAGTTTATATTATATTTGTTTAACGGATTTGTTAAAGCAGAAATCAATATTAAACTCTGCTCAAAGTAATAACGATTTGTTTTAAAAAAATTTTGTCAGCATCGACAGAATGAGATTCTTTAAATGAAATTTCCGTTAAAACTGCAATATCTAAGAAAAAGACCTTGAATGGTCGAAGAGACCGACACAGGAATTATCCACAAAGGCTATTGTTTGGTGCCCAGTTGACACACAGCCGCAATGCAAAACAAGTTCTTAAATTAATCATTTACCGTAACGTATGAAACAAAAACGACAAAAAAAGTTTTTACAATCAACATTAAGATGCCATCGCGTTTATTAATACTTTCTCTTTAACCTGCTAATCGCCTTTGAAGAAAAATTTGATATTTTTTATCGATTTAAGGGCGATAATTTGAACTATTGTCAATACGATTTTGTATCGATCCACATTACAAATTATAAAAGTTTGTTTAAAAAAAACAATTTTTAGGTTGAAATTAAATTTAAAAATCATTAGGCCACAAACAAAACAGAACAATGTTTATGACGATAATCGGATTAAAATAGTACATTCCAGAAAACTGTTGTGCGAGGGTAATGGTGGAACTTAAATAAAGTTTACTTCTAAGGATTTCATTGTTAGCCAATTAGATTTTTATTATAAATGTAAGCAGTAACTAAACCTACAAACACTAGTTAATAATAATCAATTACACTTACAACTCCACTAAAATGTTTTTTTTTCAAATACAAGTTTTTCTAAGATAATTAGTCTCAGCGTATACAACTACGGATCCTATATACTTATAAGAATTACAACAAATAATTAGCGAAACAATGACTGCAGGTTCCATCTGCAGTGCTTTTAAATATTTTTAAAATAAGTTTTTGTCTATTTAAAAAAACATACCCTTGAATTTGTTGTAATTAGAGCTTACGGAGCGACTAACTAACTTCTGACGATTTCGATCAATTCTTTAAAAATTCATAATCTGAAAACTAAGCGGTAATGCACAAAAACCAAAATAAAGGTACTTTTTGCCATGAGAATCACCAAAAATCAGAAACGCAATTGGTAAACTCATTTCTTAGTTCCTCCTTGTAAGTCGTAATAATAGTAAGAGGTAACTATTAGAATATAGAAAAGTAATTTTGGTTTAGGGTGATTTTTCTTCCGAGGACGTTTTTCCGCGATACAGTCTTATTCTACACAAAAACATTCTACTAAAAGGTTAATTTTTAGGATTAACATAAAATTAACTTTTTAGAATGTCTGTTTCACAACTTTTATAGACATTGATTATAAAACTCACCGAAAATAACATTTATGTGGTTACTAAAAAGACATGTAGTCTCATTCTGTACTATAAGGCTACTAAAAACTTAATTTTTAGGATTAACATTAAATTAATTTTGTAGGATGTCAGTTGTATAACTTTTTCAAGACATTAATTAGAAATCTCTGAAAAGATATCGAAAAGTTAACTTATAGGGTTAGTAAAAAACAACTAGTCTCATTTTATACTTGAAAGCTCTTAATAGGTTAATTCTTATGGTTACCATCAAGTTAACTTTTTAAAACGGCTTTTGAGTAACAATTAAAGTTGTCTATTGAAAAGTTATCCAAAAGTCAACCTCTGTGGGTAAGAAACGAGATAGGTCGCCATATTTTATACTTTAAGCTTATACAAAAAGTAACCATTACGTTTACAATTTGGCGTATTATTAAGAATAACTATTTGTTGTAAATAAGTTAACCATTAAGGACACGCGGTAGAACTAACTTTTATGAATGACTAAAAGGCACGATAAAGATACCACATGCTTGTCAACTTTTCAGGTTAAAGTATGATCACTTTTTAGACAATTAAGGTTAACTTTGGTTATGTGGGCTCTTTGTTTTCGAAGGTATAGTTGATCGTTTTGACAACTCGATGTATTTCTTCTACCGTGGAATGCATCAGCTTAAATCTAAACTGATGAGGTAATATATCGTCTTTTTTCTAGAATTTTAGTATCAGTTTTTCAAGCACTTTTGAAATAATTAGTAGAAAACTTATTGGACGATAAGACCGTGCTAATTTCCGTTGGTCTGGCAAATACCCTATATAAAGGACTGTATTAAATAGCTGAGTAAGATATTTAATCTCGCTGAAAAGTAGTTTTTTAAGGATTTTACCATTTATTAGGTCATATCTTGGCGTTTTCTTTGGATGTAGACGAGCTAATAATTTCCTCGATTTTAGTGGTTTTGAATCGGTCAATTGGTAATTCTAGCTGACATGGGGATTGTAATGTTTGACGATTTTTGGTGAAAAACGTTCGTTAAATGATTTGCAAAAACACGTGTTCTTTCAGAATTTGTTCTGACTCATGTCTCTTGAGGCGTTCTAATGGACGGAAAATGTTTGTTTACTTGCCTTAGTTTTTTAGTTGTCTTCCAAAGAGAGTAATCGATGGCTTCTGTAGTCCTAAGAAAGTTTGGATGCATTCAGTTTTGTTTTTGCTTACCAGGTCTCAGTTTTTGACATTGCTTGTGCGTATTGTTATCTTTTTAAGTTTTTTTTGTTTGATTGATATATGGCAATCATAAGATGTAAAAGTAATTAATTTCTCAAGCATTGAATTCCAGGTCGCCCTTTGTATCGTCTTCCATGTAAATTTCGTCTTAAGGCATACTTTGAATAGTCAATTTCTGATTGACTAACGTTTTAAAGTAATTCCAATTTGTATGTGTATTACAAAGATTAGGTTGTTTTTCTATACTTATTACTTTTGTGGAAATTGAAATCAAGACTGGAGAATGATCCGAAGATAGGTCGAAACATGATCGAGTTATAATAAACTCTGGTGGAATGCCTTTTGTAACGCAATAGTCAAGTAGATCAGGTTGTTTGGTTTTGTCAGATTGCCAATAAGTTGGTTTGCCGGTGAAAACATATTTCAAATTGTTGGTTTCTATAGTTTAAACTAACTCGCGTCCTTTGGGTGTAATAATTGTAGATCCTCAATCGGTATTTTTAGCCTTGTAGTTTGATCCTAAAATAAACCGTTGTCCTAGAGTACTAGAATAATCCTCAAAGTGTTTCTGTTTTACTGCGGAATTAGGAGGGAAATATACAACTGAAATTGTTAACAAGCTGGTAGAATCTGTCACAGATACACTGCCTGCTTGCAGAAGTTTATTCCCATTATTTAAGTTTGGTAAGTACGGTTGTCAAAAAGTTTAGTAGGGTTCTTATTTGATCAAACATGTTTTTCATCATGTTTTTTAGGTCTTGCAATTCATTACATTGCTGATTAGGTTGGTTGCTGTTTGAAAGATGCGTTATATTGGCGGGCAAATGGACAAGCTTTTGGTTTTGGTTTGTTCAACCAATGCCTAGTGCATATGATAATGATGGTTGAACTTGTTGATAACACATAATCGACACATCGGACATATTTGAATTTTTCTTTGACGTTGCTCCGAAGAATGATTGCCTGCAGATTTAATGCATCTGGGTTTTAAATAACATATCTTTGACTTTTCGCACATTAAGTGATTTCTTTTTTCTGTATCGGTGGTTCAAATTTGATTAAACACTGCTGTATGTATTCAACATTGTAATTTGTTCTTTTAGTTTGTAGGTGTGGAATGCTATCTGCTTTTCGTTCAAAGCTTTTATTATAGTACCATCATGTTTGACCACTTTTGGTTGGGCTTTTACTTGATTTCCAGCAAGAGCTTTAATTTCATATTGTTGTTTTGCGACTTGATCTAGTAGTTTAATACGCGGTGCGATACCTACAACATCATTCATAAAAATTGGAAGTGGTTTTGGGTAAAAGTGTCTTGTTCATTTTTATCTAATGGCAAGTAACGATTAGATGAAGAAGGCGAAATTAACTAGTATTCACTGTCTTTTAATTGTTTGCATTTTAATTCTAAATCATCTTGAAGATTTCGACTTCTTTTGTGTGAAATTTTAATCCAAGGATTTTCTGGTTGCGATAAATACATAGAGGTTTGTGGATGTATAAAAGAATCACCTGGCATTTGTGTTTGTTGAAACTGTGTAGTATACATCTGCGTTTGTTTGGACGTTGTCATTGGTGTAAGTAAAGCCACTGAGCTTTTTGCTATTTGGGAGGTTGGAATCCCCCTGGGCAGCGGGGGGGAACGCCATATCATCCTTAGCATACGACTTATTGATGTAATATTTTTGCTGTTTTTTGATACCACATAAACTATTGCAAATAAACACTCGCGATAACTCGAGGTCGGTGGATAACACAGCTGCGAACGGAACGTCATTTCTCTTCTAAATTCAAATCGGAAACAAATTTTTAAAACCAAATTTAGTTTTAGTTTGACTAAGGTTAATATGATTTGCAGGGCAAAAATATAAAATTTATTGAATTACGTTGTAGTTATGTTCCAAAATGTAGTGTTATATACAATTTTTTTAGGACTAAACGTTAATGATGATCATACGGGAACAAGTTGTTATAAATACATATCATTAAGTTAAAAAATTCTTAATGCATATAATACATATAATAATACTTAAAAATTAAAATAATCTAACATGATTATTATAATTAATGTTAACATAAATACTTATATAAATTAAATAATAAATATGTACGAGTACTATATGGAGCGTTCAAGAAATATTGATAAGCGTCAACATTTGGGGTGCAGTTGTTTTGGTGGTTTTAGAATAGGAGTGTTGTACTAAGTTGTCAAAATCGTTGTTTATTGTTTTCGGTTTCTTGTCTTTACTAATCTCATTTCTTATTTAACACAATTAGCGTAATAACGGATGTTCACTTAGTAAGGATTTTAGTAATGAAAACATAGTGAATTCCAATTTTAATAACTGACACATTACGGCAAAGACTTTTTAATTATTACTACCACCATCACTTGTATAAATTACTTGAATTAGCAAGGAATTCGAATGCTTGCCAATATTTCTCGAACTTTATGTACACATAGAATAAAACGCATGTTAAGCAAAAAAATGGTTAAGGATTTCTCCTAAAATAATCTAAAACGATGATACGCAATAAGCATTTTGGTGTAATCAACTTTAAGTTTCTAAATAAGCATTCATACTACATACTTTTACAATATTGATTTTTCTGTCAATGCAAACATTTCACACGATAATGCTTTTACAGCGGAATGTTGATTGTCAAATATACTACCAGTAATTACCATTAATTGAATTTAAATGTTGTATAATGTGTAATATAATTACTTTAAATTGGTAAAATTTGTTTTTTTTGCGGTTTTATAAAAAGTAAGGCATTACAAAATTAATATGTAATTAGCAATTTAAATAAAAAAGAAATAAATTTGCCGTTTATTAATTTGTATTTTCAACTTAAAACGTTTGAATGTAGTATGCTCTAAAGAGTTTAAAAACAGAAAATGAAGGTCTGAACCGATAGCTGTCGCACTACAAATAGCACAAAAACGTGCGAAGCGATATCCTTTGCACCATTTTACATTCAAAAAAGGTATTAATAAAGTTACTATTAGATTGAATGTAATTAGAAAAATAAGAAACCAATGTCAAAATCCAATGAAACATTTTTAATTAATTATTGAAAGAATGAATTTTAAATAATTTTATTTGAAGTTATTGCTTAATCTAAGAAAAAGTATTGTTAATATTTAGTTTGTTTTTAAAATTATTATCAAGTTAAAGATATAAAAAGTAGCGTGTATAAAAATTGTAAATTGACAATAAATTTAGACAATAGCAAGTAATTAGTTTATTAATGACTTAATATTAAACACTTTGAAGTTTGTAATATTGTGAGTTAATTATGTTTATAATATCGTTACCAAAACGTAAAATTTATTTATTTCAATAAACTAATTTAAAAAACTTTATGTATTTAAGGAAATATTTAGTTATTATAAGAAAATTCTGACACTATCTGCTTTCAGAAAGAACTGTATCATAACAAATTCGATTTTTTTGCAACTTGCGAGATTCTGGTTAAAAACATATATCAAAATTATAGCTTTTGTGAGTAATTTTAATGTGCAACTTCTTTGATATTTACAGTCACGTTTACTATCATTATTATTGTTCCTATCACTTTTTATTTGTATTTAAAACTATTTATATAATAGAAACAACAAAATATAAACGTCATGTTATAATCGTGTTTGAGTATGGTTTATTAAAAAAATTTAGATATTCAAAACAAAATTTTAGGTAATCTCCTAATAATGTTGAATGAATTAAACTAATTTTAAACTTTGAAAACGAGAACTCTAATTATTTTAGGAACATAATTGTTACAGAGTTTAAGTATAATTGTTTTCAACTAATTACAGTGTTGCTACAACACACACGTTTAACAATATGAAAATAAATAGATAAAATTTTATGTTATTTTAACTTACTTTTAACTAATGTAGGTAATTGTGTAATCATATTACATACATAATGTACCTATTTTTAATTATTACTGACGAGAAACACAATATTCTTATTGACGTCTAACAATTTAATTATAAATTACAGATTAACGCATCAATTAAATAAATAATAAAATTACTTTAAGAAAAGCATTAAGTTTAAATATTAATTATAGATAAATATGAAATGCCAAATACATTGCAAATAAAACTTTTAAAATCTGTGTTGCATTTTTACGTTGTTACTTTTATATATTTTAGTATCCGGAGAGGTCTTTCAACTTTGAATTCTAAAAATATTTTTTGTTTTGTTTTTAAAAATCCAGTTTGGTCTATTGAATCTTTAAGGTACCCGAATTTATTAATTCTGAAAATTGCAAAACGAGTTTTGGGTTTGTATCATCAATTATGTGACCTTTTAGTTATAACGGTACCGAAAGATTAATTAGCAATCTCGGCATTTAACTATAAATATGCTTCCATGCTTTTTACCAGTTGACGATTTATGGTAAAGTACTTAATCTATAGCTACAAATTTTTGTTTATGTTGTTAGCAAATTTGTTTTCAATTATTGGATTTAGTAGAATTCTTAAGTCATACTTAAAAAAAAATGTTTAAAGTTTGACTGTTTTGATTTAATCAATCTTTTATGTATATTAAGAACCTAATAATTAATATATAAATGCATACATAATAATTTTTTATAATAATAATAATATATAATAAATATTTTTTTTAAATCTTGATTTTAAGTAATTTATTTATTTCTTTACAAGTTCATATATTTAATTTAACAATAATATAATTTACTGCAAATAAATCTTAATTACAAGCTATTTGCTTACAATGCGAGGAACAATTTAAACTAATTTCTTCAAATATTTTATTGGTAAATGTTTTTATGAAACAGTTGGTTTTTACAAATTATTTACTACTTATGCCTTTGAAGTTGTAGATAAATGATTGCTTGTTTTGTTTTTTGTTTTAAAGCTCGCATTACTAAATACGATGAAACGTTTTAAAGTTAACTTAGTGTTTCAAATAAAAGGAATTGTTATATAATAGTTTCTGTTTAACTTTTGCGTTTTTATTTTGTAAACATTATTGTAATTTGTTTAAAATAAAAAATACATTTTCTCATTTCCATAAAATAAAATTTTCTGATATGTGTAATCTGCTACATGATGTATGTGTTAATGTATTTAATAATTTTTTTGTACTCGCCGCCTGGGAAGTGAAGTTTTACATACGTGTGTAGCCAATCAGGAAATTGTTATTCCCGCACGAGTGCGGGAAAAATTACAAAAAACACTGGCATTTACAGACATTTAAACAATAATATTATAATGCAATTATAATTTGTAATTGTTAAAAACCGTTTTCCCAGTGTTTTTTATTAATAAAAACAAGAAGTAAACTTAAAAAAGCTATACAAGGTATACAAAATATGATCAGCACAAACACTTTTGACATGAAATGTCAATTCATAGCACTCTACACTTTTCATCAAGGTGGCTGTATCAAAATTTGACATTAATATAAAATGATTGCTTCTGCTTATCAAAGGAAATATTTGCTCGTTACAAAAAATTATGTACAAACCTCTTGCGGGAAAATCATTCTAGCATTCGCGCTATTAGGAAAAACTCATGTAGGAAAAACTTTTTCCCGAACTTGTTTCGTAAATAACTATTAAAACACTGCTTGCATAAACTATAATAGTTTTATTTAGATGTTGCTTTTTCAGCGATATCGTTATAGCTTCAACAACCCTTAATTTAACTTTTTTCTTAACAAATCCTTTTCTTCAAGCAAGGGAAGATGGGAAAAAATTTCCATTTAAAATGAAAGGCGCTAACATACTCTCGTCCGTTGAAAGGTGTTCACATCTTAAGTGTATTTACGTACATACAGTATAATATAAAAAATAAACATTTTATACTAATAATTATAAATAATCAAAATAAAATAAAACTTTATAGTCAAATAACAAAACTAATCTAATAATTTTTAGTTTGCACAAGATAAGACACAAACTTCTGTCACTAATCGTTTTAACACATTATTTCTTGTTTTGATTTCAACCACTCTCACTATACCATCGTCACCAGAAAAAACCTTGCTGATACAACTTAATTTTTAGCATAATGGAAGTATGTTGTTTTCTTTTAGTATAACTAAGTTTTTTTCTTTTTCTTGACTTGGTTTGATGTTTGTGGATACAGGCTTGGATTAATTTTTTTGAGTCTTTTCCGCAAAAGTAGTTTATGAGTTTAGAACCCGAACCCCGCACACGTTACAGGTCACTGCCACAATATAAACTATAGAAGCAATTACCCAACTGCCTACCTCATAACTTTAAACAGAAGTGAAAGGACAACGTATCGTCTAGTATCTAAATCGGATGTGATCCATATCTGTACGTAAGTGTAATAAAAAAATTAAAAAATAAATATAAATTGATAGTTACATTTACTTAACTATGTAATTATTAGTTATAATAAACATTTTACGGTTAAAGCAATCCTAGATTTATTTTTCTTTTTTGTTGAGACGTTAAATAAAAATTTTTTTTTGGTTCGGTCTGAATTGATATATGCAATTAAAGTTTTAAGGCCAGTTTTGTCTATTTAAATAAATAAAGGTTGATTTTTGATTTTATGTGGTAGATGCTGTGAGATCCGTATTTTAAAACATCTTTATATATTGCGTTAATTACAGTTCTCTTTAATTATCCATTACCTGCAAAATAAAATAATTACAACGAATACCAATCTTTATTTTTTCGTATTTACACTGACCTAACTTAACAAAATGTACTATTTAATTATGCTTATCTATAGTTGTAACCAAAACAAGACTTCAGCTAAATAAACAAAAAACCCTCACCTGTAAAAGCTTTTCTTGGTTAATAATAAACCTGGCTTAATTATTTAAACGTATGGCTTGATTTGAAGCTGAATGAATCAAAATTTGTCTATATGACAGAAGTTTAAAAACACTGTTTGCATAAATACTGATTTTATTTATATGTTGTCTTCTCAGCAATATTGTTACAATTTGAACTACCTTTAACTTAACTGTTCTTCAAGTAAGGGAAGATAGCGCAAAATTTGAATTTAAATTACAAAGCGGTAACAGTAGTAATTGCAGAAATGTGATACTGCCGTCTATTTTTTAACTAGTAAGTAGACACGAGTTTAAACGCTTATATTTCGGTAATTCCTTGCCAAATTTGGTTAATAATGACATTAACGTGTACTTTATTTCAATATGCATAGAATGTATCTAAAATTTTTTTTGTTTTGTTTTTTAACTATAAGTTAAAAATGTAGTAGTTCGCTTTGAGGCTATATAATTCTGCTCTCGTGCACCATTTTGACTTCATCTTTGAGTATACGTTAAAACCATATTTTCTACGTTGTCAGTTATAATTTTAAAGTTTTGAGTCATTTTCTTTTTTTTGAATAATTTTTCTTCAAACTTCTCTTAACTTTTTTTATTAAACAGCTACGAATGTACGGAGAAGAGATGTGAGATACTAACGCTTAGCAAGTTGATGTCATTATCAATTGAAATGGGGTAAGAAATTACCGAGATATAGGCGTTTAAGCTTAGATCTACATAATTAGAAAACAGACAGTAGTTAATAGTTTTAGTACTAACTAAGTTTAACTGAAATAATTCTTTTTTAATCTAAAATAGTAGTATAACACTCTATTTGATAAATTCACAATTACAGTAACGCGCAAGTTTTGTCGAGATTCCATTTCACATCGTGTAAACAATACAAATTTGACAACGTATTTAAAACCACATTTAATTTCCTTACTGTGTTGTTACATGCAAGAAGAGGGTAAAAATTAAAATTGTCTATAAAGCATAACAAAAAGATGAATGTTTAGTAATTCCTTGAAAAAAAACCAAGCTACACATAACATGCAAATCTAAAATTATTAAGGAAAAAGGCTAAATTCGAAACGTTACTTAGAACTGATAAAAGCACCAATTAGAGCAAATCTACAATGTACTAATCATACGTTTTTTTTAAATGTTAATTTGTGTTTGTTTAGATAATAAATTGTTTTAAAAAGTTTAGTTTGAATTCAAGCAACAAGTTTTTGTTTATGAGTTAAACATGTTGCTTGGTTTTTCTAGTTTCTATACTAAAGATAAGAATTTACCATTTTTTATGCAAGTTGATCAATTTATGTTTTTTAAAGCAGAGATTATAATTTCTGCTAAAACTATGTGCGGTTGTCATGTGACCGAAATGCTTTCCCGACTTACACACTTATTGTAAGCACGTAAATCAAGTAAACTACAGAATATAGTCAAACTGTCTAAAATGCTAACGCATCATTTATCATTACTCGAAATGTATTAATTAATTCAAAGAAACACATTGCCTAGTATTTAAATTAAAAGACGTGACTACGATTACATTAAAAACTTCTAAAAGAACATTTTAAAGCTGATTTAGTTAAAACAGTTAAAATTAGTGCATTCACTGAACCAAATGTCGACATGAATACACTCAAAAAGTAGGTTAGATTAATAATATTTTTATTAAAATTTGTCTAACAAGCGTATTTATTATATGAATAAAATGCTAATTATGACATTATAACTCCTTTCATGAAACTATTGTAACGAATTTATTTTTAAAACTATTTATTTAAACGACTAAAAATATGTTTTACTTATACTAGAAATATGTACACTTGTATATTAACCGAACTAATTAAGTCTAATAATATTTAATAAAAAACACTTACACTAATTAAGATAAGATAAAGTCGGATAGCTTCACACACTTGTTTACACTAAAATCACGTATAAGATTATTCTCCGTGTATTTAAGTACACACACGCGCTAACGACTTATTTATTTCAACTTGAATTATTTTCTTAACACGGCTGTATTCGCATTACGGCAATAACTGACCTATGATTTGTTTCTTCGATATATATACACATTTTGAAAATCATTCTCGAGGGTTCCATATCTTTCGATATATGTTCTAAAAGATGGATAACAAATTCGAGAAGGCTCTTGAATTTGAGAATAACTTCTCGAACGTTTCACTATGATGTTGTTCATTGAATGTCGGAATTAATATCAAAATGAAGTTTATTTCAAGAATGAACTAAATTATTAAATACCAATAACTCCGGTGATCATGTCAATAAACAAGTTCGTTGAATCAATGTACCGAGCACATCATTTCAGAAACTGAGTTTATTAAATACGCGAAAAACTTTATTAACACTATGATTAAGTAATAACTGAACTTTATTGATCCAATGTATCAAATGATAGCTCAACAATCTAGTTGAATATTATTAGAAAGTTCATCATATTTCTTCATTTATACAATAACTTTTGTTATTGAATTTGATATAATTAACTAAAGAATTAAATAAATTATTGTTCTGATTAGAATTCTAAGTACATTCAGTAAAAATTGTTTCAATAGTAACAGTAATTATTATTGTTTTGAAATTATTAAGAAATTATTTAAGCAAGATTATGAGACTTAAAAATGCTCTCTTGGAAAAAAAACCCTCCAATTTACATTCGTTAAATAAGCTACTATTATACATGCATTACGCAAATAGTGCTATTGATAGTACGTAGTACGTAAGACAATCGCAAAATGTTTTTTCTTGTTTTTTGTAAACTGCTGCTTGCTTAAAGTTTCAGTAAAACAAACAGAATGCTATTTACTGAAGTCATAACTTATCAGTTATCAGACATAAAGTATAGCACTTATTTAAAAAATAGCACTTTCTAAGTTGACCTTAATTGATGATAGGAGCTTAATATTAAAAACTATTTTTCTAGTAAACAGTTTATTTTGTATCTTAATTAGGTAGATGTCGACAAACCATCTGACAAAATATGTACTTTAGAAAAAGTTTTTATATTTTTCATAGTGAAATAGAAAGAGTCAATAAAAGGCCAAAACATGATAAGACTCACGAGAAAAATTCAAATTAAGGACATTATTTTGTAGCAAATGTCGCTCTTAAGAAGCTGGTGAACATGTATTTAATGTCATCAAAATAGATATATATTTCTTTTATTTTTGTAATGTCCTCACCCGCGCACAAGATCAATGGTTGAATATTTCGCTTGATAATCTTAAAGTAGCGAATGTGATACTAGATACACATTTAATAATTAAAACAAATGATTCTTGAGAATCTTTACTTGTGTATCGGGTCGTACTTTTCTTTCTTGTTGTCCAATCTGTTGATAATTTTCTGAGTAGGCACCAAATACCCATGCCAACATTATGACATTATGATATTATGATAGCATCTTGACTATCTGCAAACAGCATTTCATAATAGACAAACATTGCTTTTAAAAATTACAAATTTGGTTTCAGACAGCTGTTTTTTTCTAACTTTATCTAACAGACCTCAAATGTTTTTACCTTTAATATCATAATCGCTAAAAAGAAACGAAACAATACGGCAAAGCAAGTCGGTCATTTATCCAGAAGATCATTTCTGGTATCAAAAATTATGCTGAAATCCATGTCAATCTAGAAACACATTATGTTAATCAGAAAAATAAATAAAAGCGTATTTTCAAATTACCATACGAGTTCTTGTAGGTATTCCATTGCATGGTCATTTTTCTTTAATTTCTGCTGTTTTGCTTAATTTTTTGATCTTTGTCAGACGATAAAGCCTTCCAACATTATCAAATTCTTCGACAGATAAATTGTCAAACTTCAAAGTTCGCACACAGCTTTCTGCATCAACCTCTAGAGCTAAAAAAACATAGAAGTATTTAGTTAAAAACTACAATATTTCCGCTGTGTATACTGCATACATAAAACTGATTTATTTATTACTACACTTTTAAAAATTTTGTACTTATAAAAATCTTAGAAGTATTTCGTTAGAAAATCTTTTCAGAATTTCTTGTTTCAGCCAGAAGCTTGTGACCAATGTCATTATGAACCCTTTTCTTCAAAGTATTATTTTTTTTGTTCCTTTTGAAACTTGGAAAACTTTTTATAATATTTCGTAAGTCTTTTTTCAAAAATAGCTTTTTTCTAAAAACTTATAATAAGTTTTACATATGGTGCGTACGTTAGGAATGACACGTACAAAAAATTTCCATTCAATAGTAAATCAAAAGGTAAAATTTTTTTATACACAGATTTGCCATTTATCACACGGTATACAAAACACGAATTATTCATAATCACAATTATCATTTATTTAATTAACAACACAAAGAAAAGAAATCCATCATAACAACAATGATAAGAAATTGCAAAAATACACTTCATGTGACTAAACGTTTTAGCAAAGTCTGGCAAATTCCCAAAGAAGGTGGGGCGAGACAAAGAACCAAATGCGTGGAAAAAGTGTTATTAACTTCAAACAACAGCAAATTCTTTTTAAGGGTACTACAATATTTAAATATATTAGGTTGTTCGTCAATATTATGTAAATTGTTTATTAATTACCGAGTATTGGAAAGTTAATTATTTAATTCTTATTTATCACGTTGAAAAAATCTTTAAATACAGGTTGGAAATTGACTTAAATCAAGTAGGTTTTTGAAAAACAATTGATTTGACAACTAACCACGACGTACCTTTTAAAACCGTTAAGAAAACCATTACAATTTTTAAGGTGTATTAAACATCTATTGTACGAATTGTTATAAAATTTTTTATACCGACTACCATTTTTAAACGCGTACTTAGAATAGTTATAACTTATAAGTAATTTCTGGTGTAAGTACTTACCTTAGAGTATAGAAACTATGGACACGATTTTGCAGTATTCATTATAATCGCTATTACAAGTCAAAACGCAAATTCATGAATAACTAAAGTTTATTTGATGTGACTCAATTGTACTCAATGATCTAAACTGACAATGCATGTTGTTGGTTTAACGAACATTTTCATTGGATTACACCTCCTATTACCCAATTATTACTTACCTTGATGTTATAAATTCCAACAACCTAATTATTACGTCAATAAATATCTGTTATAAATAGATAACCGGATACTTTAAAGTAATTCTGTAGATTATTGAGGGTTTTTGCTAAGATTAATAAATAAGTTTATTATTATAATAATTGACTCAATAAAAATGTTTATCAAATAGAGAAACAATTTAATGCAATGAATGAATAGTTATAAAATTATGGTCAACGATGATTAATTATTAATAAATTAATAATTGTTGTTTTTATTATTTATATTATAAGTGTAACGAATTTATTACTTAAAAACTAATTTATTTAAACGATTAAAACTACGTTTACTTATTATAGAAATATGTATACTTTTAAATGAACCGAACTAATTAAATCTAATAATAAAAACACTTACACTAATTTATGTATAACCGTTGTATAACACTTAAGATAAGATAAGATAACGTCCTCGGATTTGTTTACACTATAAGTCACGTTCACTCGATTCGGTGTACACTGTTATTTATTTAAAACGTCCGCACGTGCTAATCACTTATTTATCTTCACTTTATAATTCTTCTTAACACATTCGCATTCCAGCAATAACTGACCTACGATTTCCATCTTCGGCTTTTATAGACATCAGCGAATTCTTCTCGATCGTTCCTCACTTTTCGTTGTATTTTCTAGAAACTAGATAACAGTTCTAGAAGGCTCTTGCATTTGCAAGTAATTTCTCGGACGTTTCACTGCCCCCTTCTTAGGACTGTTCTGTCCCAGAACAGGAGACTGGATGTGACACCGGTAAAAGGGATCGTGGCGATAGCGGCAGCTTCCTCCATTTCGGCAACTTCCTTGACCATAGAAGTAACAGTCAATGGACTTTTCCTGACCCAATACTCTCCTCGGTTGGTAACTACAGACCAACACTTGAACGCCTGTTCCTCGGAAGACGACCTCCAACATGTTTCGAACTGTCCTCCAATTCAATTGGTCTAAGCCACAACCAAGCTTGGGTACTGCCAATTTCTTAACAAGATGGAACTCCATTTGTCTCTTGAGACTCCATAATGTTCGCCACAGATCTTTGTATAACGGCTTGACACGTGAGTATTTCTTGGTGACCAGATAGAAAACGAAGCGTCCGTCACCACGTAGTCCTAAAACCTTTCCGACTGCCGGTTGCTGTCTTCGTAATTCATCTAGCTGTCCAAACTTCTTTTTAAACACGACTGCAACCCCTTTGGACATGTCAAGCTCCTCGCTCACGCAATGTGCGATGGCGTAATCTTTTGTGTCTGGAACAGGTCTTGTTGTTCCTCGGTGGTAACTCCGAACCTAGCTTTTCCAGAACCTCCGTATAAGTTCATAAACTTTTCGAACTCCATTTCTTCGATTGGATTCCTGGTTCTGCTACTTATTACTCTGGTTCGGACCTGAACTTGCGGATTGTGGTTATCGCCAGCAAACGGGGCTAGACGATCGACGTGGACCACTTTTGGCTTGCCTCTGGGCGGTTTTCGGATGCGGTATATAACGTCGTTAATACGCTGCACGACTTCATAGGGGCCCTCCCATTGCCTTTGCAGCTTCGGCGACAAACCACGTCTCCTTTGAGGGTTATACAACCAAACCATATCGCCAGGTTGAAACCCACCATTTTGCGCCTTGACGTCATATCTTGTTTTCATCCTGTCGCTGGCAATTTGTGTGTTTTTACGAACCTCTTCATGTACTTCGTCTAGCCTCTTTGCCAGCTTGCTGACGTAATCTTCTCCAGCGACTTCTTCTTCCGGTCTTCGTCCAAATTGAAGATCGCATGGTAATCTTATCTCACGACCGAGCATGACACAGGATGGTGTTTGACCTGTGCTTTCGTGAACGGATGATCGGTACGCCATTAAGAAGAGGTGCAAGTACTGATCCCAGTCTCTTTGATGTTCGGACACTACCTTGGCTAAGTACTTGCCCATTGTTCGATTCATCCGTTCAACCATGCCATCAGACTGAGGATGGAGAGGCGTTGTCCTAGTCTTTTTAATTCCTAACAGTCGGCAAACTTCTTGAAACAGCCCAGACTCAAAATTGCGGCCTTGATCGGAGTGTAATTCCAACGGAACTCCAAACCGGCAGAAAAACTCCTTTACTAATACGTCTGCGACTGTAGCTGCTTCCTGATTGGGTATGGCATAAGCCTCCGTCCATTTCGTGAAATAATCCATCGCCACCAAGATGTATTTATTTCCCGAATCGGATTCTGGGAACGGCCCTGCGATGTCAATCGCTACTCTTTCCAAAGGGCTTCCTACGTTGTATTGTTTCATGGGTGCTTTGCGCTTTCTCGCTGGACCATTTCCTGAAGCGCAGACTATGCATTTACGGCACCATTTCATGACGTCCTCTTTGCAGTTCATCCAGTAGAATCGTTCTCGCACTTTACCCAACGTCTTCTTAATGCCAAAGTGTCCTCCTGATGTCCCATCGTGGAGAAGCTTCAACACTTCGGTCACCCTGCTCTTCGGCACTACCAGCTGTAGTCTGTTTCTCGTGCCCTCGGTACTTTCTAGGGATCGCTTAAGAAGACCGTCTTCTACTACCAAGGAGTCCCACTGCGCCCAGTACGCTTTGATATTTTTGCCCAAAGCACTCACTTCTTCCCAGGTTGGTCGTCGGCCGCTTTCTTTCCAGTCCAGGAGTAGTCTTATTTCAGGATCGTCTTCTTGTTCGCGACGTAACTGCTCAGGTTCCCACTCATCATCAACCATAGCAGTTCTCCGGAGACATTCGACTTTTTCTTCCAGTCGCGAACAATGGCTGCAGTCCACCGGACATGGTCTTCTGGACAAGGCATCAGCGTTTCGATGACTGCTTCCGGCACGGTGTTCTGTGTCATAGTCATACTCTTGCAGTCTCTCGATCCATCTTGCCACTTGTCCTTCTGGGTTACGGAACTGCAGAAGCCATTTTAAAGCGGCGTGGTCTGTTCTCAGTAAAACTTTCGTCCATACAAATACTTGTAGAAATGTTCGATGGACTTAACGACTGCTAACAGCTCCCTCCTAGTGACGCAATAATTCCTTTCTGGCCTGGACAAAACCTTGCTAAAATACGCGATAACCTTTTCTTGTCCATCTTGAACCTGCGAAAGGACCGCGCCTATGGCCATATTGCTTGCGTCGGTATCCAAAACAAACTTTCCATCTTCTCGTGGATAACTCAAAATCGGCGAAGTGACTAAGGCTTGTTTTAGTTGATTAAAAGAACTTTCGCAGTCTTCATTCCATCTAAATTCTGCTTTTTCTTCAGTTAATTTTGTTAATGGTTTGGCAATATTGGCAAATCCGGGTACAAATCTTCTATAATAAGTGCACAACCCAAGGAAACTTCGGACCTGATGTTTGTCGATCGGTCTTGGCCATGCTTGCACTGCTCGGATTTTGTCTGGGTCAGCCCTTACTCCATCTCTAGATACGACGTGGCCAAGGTATTGGACTTCCTTCTTAAATACGTGGCACTTCTTTGGGCTCAGTTTGAGGTTAGCCCCACGTAATCTCTGGAACACTTCCTTCAAGTTGTTTAAGTGCTCTTTAAACGACCTTCCAACCACGATCACGTCGTCCAGGTAAACCAAGCACGTCTTCCAAGACAATCCGCGCAAGATGGTCTCCATCAAACGCTCGAACGTTGCAGGAGCGTTACACAGGCCGAAGGGCATTACAGTGAACTGCCACAAACCAGTTCCGATCGTAAAAGCTGTTTTTTCACGATCCTTGGGTTCTAATTCTACCTGCCAGTATCCACTCTTTAAATCTAACGTAGAAAACCACTGGGATCCTGACAGGGTGTCTAGCGTATCGTCAATTCTGGGTAAAGGGTAGCTGTCCTTTTTGGTCACGTCGTTTAGCTGCCTGTAGTCTACGCAAAACCTCGTTGATCCATCCTTCTTCTTCACGAGTACCACTGGGGATGCCCATGGACTACTTGAAGGTTCAATCACGCCTTCTCTCTCCATATCCGTAATTATTTGTTCGGCTTCTTCTCTTTTCGCCAAAGGAAGTCTGCGTGGATGTTGTCGTATCGGTCGAGCGTCTCCGGTATTAATTTTATGTTTCACCACGTTAGTTCTTCCTTTGGAACCACTTTCCAGCGCGAACACATCTTGGTACTCTTGGATCAACACTTTAACTTTAGCCAGCTGGTCTTGGCTGAGGTTTTGGCATTTGTTGGTAAGAATGTCCAATAGATGTTGTGGACACTTCTTCGGCGGCTTATCTTCGTTCGTCTTCACGCATCTCACAATTTGTGATACTGGCGTGCATTGGCCTACCACGGTCTTCTTTTTCAACGTTACAGGATCTGAGTTCATGTTTAAGATCCTTACTGGCATCGTCTTCTTTACTCGTACTAAGGTTCTGGCAACGAGTAGTCCCTTTTCAACTAAACCGCCTTCCATTGGTTCAATCGCGCGTATGTAGCCTTCCCGGAGATTTCCATCCAGGCGTGCCATCACCACACTTTCCGTCCTTGCAGGCAGAATCACGTCTTCACTCAACAAGACTCGCACGGCTGCCTTCTCTGACGAATGAAAAGGAATTTCTTCATTGTCGATCTTCAGGACATCGTTCTTCATATCCAAATGGAACCCATACTTCTTTATCACGTCCATTCCCAGGATAACTTCTTCCGTGATGTCGGCTACCAGTACTTGATGGTCGAGTACTCCATTTCCCAAACCAATGGTTACTTTGACTTGTCCGTGAGTAGGTATTTCGTCGCCCGTCGCCGTTCGAAGTCGTACTGTTACTGGTGATGTCTTCTCGTTTTCCAATAACATGTCAGGACGAATGATGGTCTTCGTCGCTCCCGTGTCAACCAGTAACTGGACGCTTCTCCCATTGATCTTGCCATCGAGATAAATGCTATGCAATTGCTCCCTAGGCGATGCCATTTGGATGGTAATCTCCGGGGTCTGACTAGATGAGATTACTTTTTGTCTCTTTTGCTCGCCTCGTTCCAAATTACCGAGCGCTCTTCTTGTCCTCTTTTTAGGTTTAGTACGATGCCGTCGTACATGGCCTATTTCATCGCAGTTCAAAGCTGTCACTCCTCTTTCCCGAAGTACCCGTCGCACTATGTCTTCAATGCTTTCTTCTGTGTGCGAGGATACTTCTGCAGCGCAACGGAGCTTATGGCTGCCTCGGTACGACGCTTGTTTCGCCGCCTCGAACTCCAGAGCATGGGTTAATGCGTCATCTAACGTCTTCGGTCGAGCTAACCGGAGGGTCTGCTGTGTTTCGCTGTCTCGGAGGCCATCTACGAAAGTTTGAATAGCTAACTGCTCCAGGAAGGTATCCGGTGCTGTAGGATACGCAAGCCGTGTTAATCTAGCGATGTCAGCCTCAAACTCTTGAAGACTTTCGGCAGCTTTCTGAACCCGACTTTTAATTTGAGCTTGGTATACTTGTTGAAGATGAGCATCCCCATATCTCATTTCTAATCGTGATATTAAGAGTTCGTAATTTTCTTGCAGATGGTCCGGAACAGTTTGTAAAATTCCCAGCGCTTCTCCACGTAAGGACACTATTAAAGACGTCGCTTTCTGCTTGTTGCTCCAACCATTAGCAGTAGCTGCGGCTTCAAACTGCTGTAGTAGGTTGACCATGGAACTTTACCATCAAAATTCGGAGGTACAACTTTGAACTTGTGAGTGCTTTCATCCCGGCGGTCAATTATTAAATCTTCACTCGTGACACTTCCTTCGCCATGGTAATTCATTTGCGCCATTCTTTCTTCAAGCAGTTGTATTCTTTCTCTCAATTTTTCTCTAGCTTGTCTTCCATGGTTCTTGATTTTTCATTTAATTTCTGTTCTAATTTGTCTTGTACTTCTTCTATTTTGTCATTCACAGATTCGCAAATTTCTTCTTTTAAGTCTAACATATCTGCTTGGGTTTCTTCTTGAACAACTTTAATTTGATTTTCTATGCTCGTTCGTATTTCTTCTTTTAAACTTCTAGAATTTTCCAACAACTTTTCTTCTATTTTTCTAGAATTTTCTTCCATTTTCTGAGAATGTTCGGAGAGTTTTTCTTCCATTTTCTTGAATTTTCTTCAATTTTCTGTGAATTTTCGCCCATTTTTCTATTATTTTCTTCCATATTTTTATTCATCGATTCGAGAATTTCAAATAGTTTTGCATCCATTTTAACTGCTTGCAAACGCGTCACCGGCATAAATTTAAATATAACACGAATATAAAGTTTTTAAATACACTACTTTATAAACAAACACGCGTATCGTATCTCGAGCGATAATAAAATACTTAATGGTATTTACACTAATAAAAATCGCGAACAGCTTTATCTATTTACACGATTTCCACGGGTTTAAAACCGAACACCTGATACCAATTTGTAACGAATTTATTACTTAAAAACTAATTTATTTAAACGATTAAAACTACGTTTACTTATTATAGAAATATGTATACTTTTAAATGAACCGAACTAATTAAATCTAATAATAAAAACACTTACACTAATTTATGTATAACCGTTGTATAACACTTAAGATAAGATAAGATAACGTCCTCGGATTTGTTTACACTATAAGTCACGTTCACTCGATTCGGTGTACACTGTTATTTATTTAAAACGTCCGCACGTGCTAATCACTTATTTATCTTCACTTTATAATTCTTCTTAACACATTCGCATTCCAGCAATAACTGACCTACGATTTCCATCTTCGGCTTTTATAGACATCAGCGAATTCTTCTCGATCGTTCCTCACTTTTCGTTGTATTTTCTAGAAACTAGATAACAGTTCTAGAAGGCTCTTGCATTTGCAAGTAATTTCTCGGACGTTTCATAAGTTAATTAAAAAAAAGTATTTTTATTTTATTGTGGTTACATTAATTAAACGACACTCAACAAATACTGTTTATTGGTATTACCAAACGTATGTATAGTAGGCCAATCCAATGTAAATTTTTTACTCCTACATTTGGATGCAAGAACACCGTAGCGCATCTATTGGTTGCATCCAAAATTAAAAAACGCTAGTTTTAGGGTGCAAACACTAAATCTGCATAACGTATATCGTCAATTAGTTTATTGTTTTATATGTATTAAAATAGAATAGAATACCAAATAGAATACAGATTGCAAAATATTGGTAAAATCTATCTGCATTTTTAAATTCGAATTGGAATCTAATAAGGAAATATTTCTAAAATTAATAATTTAATATTTTTTCTCTAATCGCCGCAATTAAAATTTTATCTGTTTCCATCAGACAAACATGATTAGCAAAATGGATTAAACATTGCGGTAAGTGAAATTGAATTGTTATTAAATTCTAACCAAAAAAGTTTAAATTGACATTGCTAATACAATGGTAATATATTTCGTGCCCTGTACGAAAAACTTTCTGTTCAATCGATTCTCTTCATTGTATTAATCTTTCGATTATTATTCTTTTAATTGTTCAGTTGTTTCTATTAGTAGCTATAATTTACCCAAGCACAGTATGTTAAATTACTTGTCTGATTTGTGAATACAATACAAATTTTTAATTGGGATGTGCTCAAGTTTAGCCAAATAAAATGTATCGTTTACTTGAAAATACTGTTTCAGTTTTTTCATATAAATTAGCAGATGTTCAATGCATTTTACTTGTACAGCAAATGCTACGAGTAGGTATTGAGCATTACTGGCCAGGAGAAGGATATTAAGATTATATTAAATAACGTACTTGGGATAATGTGAGGGTATTGGGACGAAAGAAACGAATACAACGGATCTTTAGCTTACTGTTTCTAAGACTCCACAGAAAACGGTTGTACTTAAAAATCACATTTTGTTGTTTTAAATTAGCATTTTATACACTGGTATTGTCACCAATGTTATTTTTGTGTTTTCGCCTTTTAATATGGCAATTATTCTAATTATTCCAATTTTCATGGTGTTGTAGGAGTTGCCCTTAGCATATGTTATTATTAGTGACTGTACTATCGATATGGTTTTATTACTTACCCTTAAAATATCATTGGTTCCAATTAAAATGTATGTTTTGTATTCTAATATATCACTTGAAGTTTGCGTAAAACTTCATTTAACTTCAAAATACGAAGATTAGAAAATTAATATCTTATATTTTATCAGTGTTGAAGTTACCATTTTAATTTTTTTGATAACTCGTAAAATAAAACGTAATTGTGATTTTTGGTTTTGATCTTTTTGTTTTTAAACCGTAAAAGAATACTTACGATTGAATCTGTTTTTGAAATTGTAGTCTTTTTTAATTTTAATTTCTTTGACCAGATATTAATGTTTTTATCTTATTAGTTACGTAACATTACGACAAAACAGGTTTTTCACTTCTTGTTATCAACTCGTCAATTTTAAAATTGTTTCAGTTGTGTATTTAATTTATAAAATAAGCTATTTATTGGTATATAAATTAGTTTTTGTATTTTTCTTTTCGTCAAATAAATATCTATTTCTGTTATTTATTGTAAAAAATCAAAATGAACAAAACACAACGCTCTAAAGTTATGGAACTTTACTGAAGTTTAAGCATTTGTTACAAAATAAATGATTCTATATAGCGTCAATTAAAGCGGTAGTTTTAAAATGTAACCCTATTTGAAGCTTAAAAATGTACACACTCAATTTTTCTCTTTCACTCATGTCACATCACAACCTTGAGTTTCGGTTGCTCCTGACTAAACGAATTGTTATGGAATATTTGTAAATTTGATATCTCGCCGTGCGATTACTAAATAAATAACAAAAATATGTCAGAGATGTAGGAATAACAAACAATGTTATTGCCGAAGTCAGTAAATTCGTACCGAGTACTTTTGTAACTGATTTCAGCACGTTTTTTTTTCTATAAAAAAATAATTATAACAAAGTTTTCATTGGCTAAAGCTAGGGTTGCTGCTATCCATTCATACGCAAAAATAAAAATATATAAAAATCGAATTGTTTGTAAAATTTTAGTTTCTTTTACGAATAAACATTCTTAGTTTAAGCAGTTTTAAGATTCGTTTTGTTCGAAGTCAACGTTGAAGTTTAGCCGAACATTTGTATTCGGTATCGCACAAACTTTTGTACGTATTTGACTACACGTCTCACGCACGTACATAAAAACAAAATACGATTTCATTTAGAAAAGCAAAATCACCTTAAGACTGAAATAACAATTTTAAAAGAATATAACAGTAAATAGATATGTGACTGAATATTTTATTTTAGGTAATCTTTCACTAAGATCTCTGTCTCCAGAAACTATTAAAAAAAATATGTTTGCGAAAATCGTTTTATAAAAGAGGCATACTCAGTTACAAGTCATTTAAAAGTAGAAGCTTTCCTAGAATATTATAATTCTAATATGAACTCAGAACCTGTAAAATATTTTCATGTAGTTACACCAACTAAGAATTATGGGTTTCAATGCTCAACACAATTTTCCGAGCAAACGACGCCAGAAAAAAATTTAGAGATACCGCAGAATGTAGAAGTAGAAAAACTTCTCTGACACCAGAAAAATGTCAAGCTGGTTTACCAATTGCAAAAACACTTTATTTTCAGATTTTGAAAGTGACGGATAAAAAAAAAACGTAAAAGAAATAGCCCTAAGCTTTTTGTAAAACAACAATTAGAGGATATTAAAAAGGAACTTAAATATACAAAGAATAATTATTTAAAATTGAAAAGAAAATATTACGACTTAAAAAAGACTTCAACTTTAAAAAATGTTCTTGCAAAAGTAAATTTTAATTTTCGTCAACATAAAAGGTTTGCGTATATGCAGTTATTCCGAGGAAACAAAAAAAATGGCAAAAAGATGAAAAAATATTGTTTCTGGGTCTATATTATTGAGCACCAAATTCTTATAAATATTTCAAAAAACTTAATATAATTTTACCATCATTGTCCATAATAAAAACTTGGATCGGATCTTCTAAATTTTCTCCTGGAATATATAATAAATTTTTTAACGAGTTCAAACGTAAAGTTGAATGCATGGAAACTGATAAAAAAACTTATCATTATTAGTTTTGACAAAATTTCTAATAAAAATGCTTAGAGTATTCTAAAGCATTAGGTGAAATAGGTTTTCAAGATCTCGATTTATGATTCGTGGATTATACTCTAAATGGAAAATGCCTTTAGCCTATTTTATATCTGCAAATTCAACTTTTGAAGATATATTGCAACAACTACTAATTATGATTTTAAAGGAATCAAAAAGTATTGGTTTAGATGTTAAAAGAATACCCCTTTTGGGGCTCATCAGCTACTACATTAGGGTGTATCTCCTACTGCTGATTCACTAATTCACTCCAGTGGCGTTTGCACAATTGCATTGACATTGCTTACCCCCAATGTCCTTCTACGTTGTGGTTTTATCCCGACGAATTATTCAAAGCATATTTTGAATTTCGCAAGTGTAAACTAATTTCAACGTGTCACCACCGTTTATAGCTATTTACAGTAAACTTTAGGCACATAGTAAAATTACAGTATGAGATGGCTCTGCCATCAAACACTTTTGAATGCTATTTAACTCTAACTAAATATTCTAACAGTTTTTGTATACTCGATAAAGGAAATATGAACTCATTGTGGTTGTACGAGTAACTGATGAAATTACATAATTCTTCCTTCAGACTATTATCTTTATATGCAACAATTTCAATATTTACCAAGAATTCTAAATTAAATGTTTTGCCAAATTTGTCAATCATTTATATTTAATGTGATTAATAACATAAGTGCAATTGTAAATATAAATAATCGATTGGTTTTATCTCATGCAATGCTCGTACATACATTAACGTCAGAAATTATACCTAAAATCAGAACATAATTAAAATATATGAAATTATCACAGCAAATTATATCGTGTAAGAGGCGCAAATAGTGTGTTAAAAATCGTACTGTAGTTTTATCTCTCTTGTTTCTCTTTTTTTTACCCGTCTGTACCCCCTTCTTTTTATAAACTAATAGACTAAGACCTGCTGCTATCTGCAAAATCGTGGTTTTTACGTTGCGAACTTACTTATTTGTTATGAAGTACGAGTTAGAACCTTCTCTTATATTTGTGTTTACTTTACCGTTTACCTGTTCAAAACAGGTTAATATCATAAACAATAGCTTGTATTGTTACGACACAAGTCAATGTCAAATAAACTTAAACAATATCATGCTTTATATTTGAGAAAACGAAAAAATATGTATATTCAAATTTTTATTTAATTTTTGTAAATTTTAAATCGAAAACATAGAAATAACTAAAACAATGCAAATTAAATTAAAAGAAAATTGTTATGGGGATTTATTGTTATTATTCGTCAATTTTTAAAATTATTCAAATTACCAGTCCACCAATAATAAATTCGTTAACTTTCAAAGTGTTTATTTTACATATGTTTCGAGCTTTAAAATAATGAAGCCCATCTTTAGAAAAGTTTACAAAAAACATTTACAACTTTAACTTACATTTTTTTGAACAATCTCAAATATAAAAATTTGTAACTAGATAATTAAAAAATGTAAGTTTTACAAAATGTTAAATGTTAATTATTTTGAAAAAGGAAAGATGGTGCAATTTAGAAACAAATCTAAGAAAATTTAGGTTTAAAACCATAATTGAAATTGGTTTGATCGTTCAACAAAAAAATTTTATTTGATATTTTAATATAAATGAACTCTAGTAATTCAAGAATTTGTTTGTTATTGATATTAAAATGATGAATTAATTTGTAAGAAAAAAGAGTATAACGATTATCCAAAACATGTGCAAACGTAGATTTTACTGAATTTGCGTTATTAATGTATTTTTTAAATATCTAAAATGTTCATTAAGTCTAGTTTGAAAAGATCTTTGTGTCATACCAATATAAATTTTTTTACAGGAACAAATTAATTTGTAAACTACACTTTTATTTAAATTATTATTCTTATTGAGAATATTAGAAGAAAAAAGATTCCGAAGAGATATTTCATTTGAAAAAGAAATCTTGAAATCGTTACCTTTTCTTAATTTTAAAAAAAAAATTAAGAAAAGTGATCAAGCAGAACCCATTGAAAGATCTAGATTTTGTTAAAAAAATTAATTATCAAATTTATCACTTATTTTTACTGCAATTTTATTAAACAATTTAGAAAATAAATATATTTCTGAACACCAAATTTTCTTACAAAAAACAATATTTTGGAAAAGATATGTTGATGACATTTTTTGTATTTAAAAAAGTTGTAAATATTTTTTGTAGACTTTTCTGAAGATGAGCTTCATTATTTTAAAACTCGAAACATATGTAAACGAATTTGTTATTAGTGGACTGATAATTCGAATAGTTTTAACTTAAAATTAATGTTAAATTTCTGAAACAATAATTAGCCAGTTTATCCTTTAAAAGGATTTTTGACGGAGAATCCATTTGTATCACTCTGTTGCTTATTTTAGTCAAAACTTAACGGCTTGACAAATTTGAGCACACACTGTGGTCGTTTCAGTATCTTCAAAATATTATAGGACGTATCTTCAACTATAAAACATATATATTAAAAAAATTACTTATTATAGCTTGTCTACTTATACCTTCGTTTAGTGAACTGGAGCTGTAGAAAGAATAAATTTATTCGTCATCACGATCATCATCAATAAATAACAATGGACGTTTTCTTCCGTATGTTTGAGAAACTACTACATTTGAGTATCTTAGGTTGATGTTCATATCAACAATTACAGCTTCTGTAAAAAATAAGCCCAAAAAGTAAAAAAAATTAAGTTGTTAGTATCTTAAAAATAAAGTTTTGAAAGTGCAATTAAGTATTAGTATTTTCAAAATGATTTTGAGAATTTTTTTAAACAATTGTAAAAATATTTTATGTATCGTTGGATTTGTATTAAAGTGCTTTTAGCATGCTAAAATAAACATAAAAAAATTCTTTTTATATATTTTTTTATTTTTTAAAAAGTAAGTATTTATTAGACAAGGTGCTAAAAAAATGCGGCCATAACATTTACAAAAACAATATTTTTATTCGACATATGCCAACATCAACAAAAAACATTTAAAGCAATGGCCAGAACGATCATTTTAAATATGATTCCAATCACGATGAATCGATCATTATGCAAAATAATGATCGCGATCATCGAGCGTCTATACAATAACGATCGCAATCATTGATCGCTTATAAAATAACAATTGCGGTTGTGGAAGAAATCATACTTTTAATTATCGCAAAAATTTGATCAAAACAAATAAGACTAATATAACACGATTTTACCTATTATATTTACTTTAACAAATGTAGAATAAACTTTGAGTATGCAGGTAGTTCACGGAAAATCGTAAAATTTTGTGTAAGTAGGTAAAAAACCCCTTTGCTCTTTTCTTCGTAAGAATTTTAAACCACATGCAGATTTTTTTAATAAAAAAGTAACATGCATTTAAGCATTGAATTATATATTTTTTTTGTTTACAAAAATTTAACAATGCATTCTCTTCAAAGAGAATTGAAACACTCTTCTAGGAAAAAACGTTTGTAAAATTTGTGTCACACATTCAGCATTTTGGGAAAATACCTAGTTTTATATAAACACCAAGGTAAATCATAAAAACACAGGAAGTTAAAAACAATAAACATTAACTACAAATGACAATACGTATTTGAAAAGAATTGCAGATATATTTCTAATACATAAACCTTATGTTTGAGATAATAAATATCAATACGAGTTATGACTAATTATTTCAAATGGAAACATTTAATTTACGAAAGAACGACACTTTTATTTTTTTATATGCTGTTTATTAATGCTTTAAACTATTTGTTCGTAAGTTTGCATTAAAATTCAGATACCACGTCATGTCGAAAAAAAAAACATCACAGTAGTCTCTATCTTCTGTGAATTTTTGTAAATATTTTTTTTAAATCTAAATATGAACAAATTTTAATTAATTTATTGATTAGAAACAATATTTAAAAATACTTAGGTATGTTGAATTTCAATACTCTAAACGTTATTGTATCCCAGAAAACGAAAATCGTATGTCGCTAAATTTATGACTAACTTTACACGAGCGATTTTTCAGCAACAGTCGATTACTACTTAATTCTGAATACCTTGATTGCGATCCTTGATTGTGGAAAATAATAGTGTTCCCAGCCACTGCTTTAAAGTAATTATTTTAAGTTATTGTACAATTAAGTGCAACAAGAAGAAATAAAAGAATCCGGACAAGGAGATTCTCCGATGCTAATTTAAACCATTTTTAAACGTTTGGTAGAAAAAAAATTAAAAAATATTTACCTGATAGAAGGTGTAGAATAAGAACTGCAGTGTGTTTAAAATTCCCTGTTGTTGTTATAAATTATCTCCGAAGGTACTTCCCACAAATCTTCTTTTGTTTTAAATTTTCCAAGTTCATTGTGGCAATGTTTATATTTTCATAGTTTTTCTGACATCCTTTAGCACGCACTTTATCACTAATAAAAAACTAAAAAAAACTAGTACCTTTGTTTTCGGTATTATTATTTTCACAATTAATATAAACACAACCGTGATTTGTAACTTTTCCCATTTTAAAAATAAATCAATATATTTACACTTAAACTAAATAAAAGTTCAAACAAACATTACTACTACCAGAATTTCAAAAATCGTATCGCAATGTTAACCCAAGAAAAATTTTCAATTTAATCCCGAAGTTTACAAGTCGACAGACACGCAAGAACTGAAAAATCTCGATCCAATACGAACCTGGCGACCTCCATATCTCGATCCAAGCAGTCGATACGATATCGCCCCTTAAGTTGCATTTCTAAAAAGTCCAAATAGAACGAAACCGCTGTTTACTGGTCTCTAGTCATGGTTTCTGCAATTATATAAACAAATGTTTGCACTTGCGTAGTATGCTCAGTATAATTTAAATACAATTATTGAAATTTGCGGTTATAATATTTACTATCTAACTAACAACTTCATAGTTTTCTACATGTATATTATCATTTACAAAAAAAAAATTATAGTCTGACAATAACAGTTTTTTAAATTAATATATTAACAAAATTAAAATAAGATTATTTAAAAAAAATTATATTAAAACTTATATATTAATATATTTGTTTTAATACAAATAAAAAACTAAAAATACTAATTATTTATTATATAGTTCTGTGCGTGTACCGAATAATAATTTGTTATTACATTTGATTGGATTAAAAATAATTACCTGCTAGTAACATATACATGTTTTGTTGTTACTCATAATGCATAAAGTAAATAACTATAAATTAGTACGGAAGGTAGAAAAGTTGTCATTGGATTTAATAACAGCGAAAGTCCATGATCTATTGACAAGTAACGCCGTTAAAATCCCAACTATAAAATAGCTTAGAAACATTGTTAGCTGTGGAAACACATTGGTGCATTCTAGCGCTGACGAGTTCCTAAAGAACAAAACAGCTGTCCGTTAGTTCTGATGTGGTTTTCCACAATTGTATCAACAATGTTTCTAACCTATTTTATAGTTGGGACGTTGACGGCATTACTTGTCAATAGATCATTGACTTTCGCTGTCATTAAATCCAATAACAGTTTTTCTACCTTCCGTACTAAGTTATAGTTTACTTCTATATTTTTATGTTATGTTACAAAACATTTAAAAAACTCCAATTCTTGTTAACCATGTTTTTAACCTATATCTTATTGAGTTATTTAGATTTTTTTGCTTTTTTTACATACTTTAATAATATACTCCTTGTTATTATACATAGCAGGTATAACAATAAATGATAAACACTGTTGAATTTTTGTGCTAAGTTTAGTTAATAAACAATTTGTATTTAATAAATAAAGATTACTGTAAACACAAATTTATAGATATGGTTCATAACCTCCCAAATAACAAATTTCTTGTAATAAGATATCTATTTAACATCATTTCTCGGGTATCAATTAGACACCATTTTGACCACTTTTTTCTTACAAAATTTGTATCAAAAATTCCGCGTGAAATCGGTATCTATAAACTGTCACTATCACTTTTGCGGCATCAAAATGATAACATGTATAAGCAAGCTGAATGTCACTTTGATGCCAGAATCATATCACATAACATAATTATTTCATCATTCTTTTATCAAACTTCTATTAATTAAATTATATACTACCATGTTGATTAATGAAAATATGCACAGTATAATTAATGATTATATTTTTTAACTTTACTATGTTTAATGAAGATTTAAACTTATAAAAAAACACTAATTACAAATTACATATTAGAATACAATATTTTAAACTTTTACATGGTAGTAAACATCGGTTTAACAAACATTAAAAGAAATAAAATAACTAAGATTATACCACGTTATACTTTATATTTAAACTATACAGAAGCTGACAAAAACTGACATTCTTCGTAAGGTTTTGGTGCGTAGGAGGATCTTTGGCTTACATTAGACCGTTGTTAGACCTTGTACTTCATGCGGCAAATTGTGCTGATTAGTTTATAATACCGCCAAAATAATGATATCAAAAATAATTTATCTTTCTTGACAAATTTTCTTTTTGTAACGGAAGCTATTATTGTTGATTTAAAACTTTTAGGTTTGTTGTAGTATTTGGTGAGCCGTTGCTTTAAAAATTCTTTTGTCAGCAGTACTACTGGACTTACCTTTAGTACTTTTTACTTCCCATGCTAGCTCAGTATAAAAAGAGATAACTAAAAAATAGTTAAACAACTTTATCAATTCACTAAAGTTAACATATTTCTAATACTTACGAGTCATAACTTGATTTAGAAATAATTTTAGCAAATTCAAAATGACTTTTTCTCATTTGAATACTCTAATTGGTTTGAAAAGGTTACTTGAATTTCATTTGGCGTCGTTATGAAACAAATTACGTTTTTACTCTTTACAAATCCGCGATAAACAGAAAAATCTACAAAAGCAATCTACTTAAATTTGTTTATTATAGTTAATATCTATAAGTTCAAACAATTTAATTAATTCTTACGTACACATTTAATTCTTACAGCAACAAAAAAAACTTAAATAGCCATTTCAGCAATAACCCACAAAACCATAAGTTCCATGTAGGTTCAATTAGCATTCCCGAATATTCATTTCTAAAGCATTCTATTAGTAGTTTGTGTATGGACTTCTAATAACACACCTAATTTAAAACGTATTCTACAAGAATGCCCATATAAGAAAAATAAAGTACTCTAAAAGATTCTTTAAAAAACACTCCTATAAGAATACTATATTTAATTTTAAAAAAAGCGCTTATAGCAGCCTTACAATTGGCAGTTGAATGGAATCACTAAAGTATTAGAAATGTAGCATCCTAATGGCGTTCCCATATTGATTCTACTACAATGCATATAGAAGGAGAATAAAGTACCCTAAAAGATTTCTTTAAAATCACTCCTATAGGCCTTCTATATTGATATAAAAAATATAAAGTGTTTATAGCAACCTTGACAATGTATTAAAATTCAAGTATTACGACTAACATGATAACATTCTTTTAGTGTTTTAGTACCTCTAAAATTGGTTTAATCGTTCTTTATTTGAGATAAAGAAATATAATTTTTCATCAGTGTAATACCTAGTACCTAAACAAAAATAACTTCCTGTAGAGATTAAACGCCCACATCTAAATACTGTTGATAAAGATATGTGTGCAATAAAAAAACCTATGCATTTGTGTTTGATACTGTAAATGTAAATAAAGTACTTTGATTTCTGAGAATTGTGACGAGATATGTACCGACTACCGAGTTTGATTTACCATTACTTATATGGTTACGGGTATATGCAGTTTTACGTTTACGAAAGGAAGACGACTTCGGGTTTAGTTTATATTCGTAAATGTGTTTTTTTTGTGCTGAAATAAAGAAGAAAAAGCTATTAGATGTTCTGCTGATTTAAGTAAAAGAAAAGTAAGTACAAAAAGTAACAATTGAAAACATATATCTATTTTTGTACGATCAGCTTATCCACGTTTTAGCGCTTTATTGTTATTGTTTATTTTTTACTTGGCATTCAGTTATTTTTTTAGAGCAGGGATGACCAACCTGCGGACTTAAACTTAAAAAACATTGTAATAAAAAATTTATTTTATTCATAAAAAGAAACATATTTTTGATATAAATCTAGTGAAAATGCATGCGACTGATAATAGATATAAAACATAATTAACCGCATAATTTTGTTATACAGTTAACCCAAAGTTGATTCAAAGGAGTTCCTATAGATGTTATTAATGAGAAGGTGTTCCAATGGCTACGTCATGGCAAAGCGAGATTAAAAAATGAAATAATGAGAATGATGCATGAAACTACAAATCCACAAACTATTGATTAAAAATTATTATAGTTTAGACAAAGATATTGTACAAATTTGTTAATAAAAAATGACTTAAAACTAATCATTTAATGCTTTTTGAGTTTCTTATGGTATGCTATTAAAACCATGTAAAAGCATGCAAATCAATTACCTTTTAGTCGCTAACTTTGTCATGCTATTCTACAACATAGAAAAGTACTACATTGGCACTATTTTAAAGCATTCTAATGAAACGTGAAAACTTCTACCTTTGGCCTGCTTTTGTACAACGTCTAATATGACTCTATAAGCACTAATTGTACAGCATTCTACTGGAGTGTCAAAACCTATCTCTAAACATAAACTATTCTACTGCTACAAGAAGACTTTCAGTAATACCAATACTACCTCTATGCTTCTAAAAGCATTATTATGGAACCTATTTGATTTTTTGTGAAGTGACATTAAGCAAATTCTATATTAAAAATATCGAATTAAATTCAAACTCAAATTTTGCGCAACACAATACGCAATACCTTTATTTATTTTATTTTTCACCGTTAATTTGAAATAGTTGAATATAAGCTATAACAGTGTACCTAATTTTTGTATGTACAAGGTGAAATATGCTTCGATGACGCTTTAACCCGCCTACAAACGCTGCACCAGGTGTGCGAGTTCCTGCCGACGATATCGAAGCTCTTGGTTCTCTCTAAGTCGAATTCACATCGGTTTCCTCTTTAATTATGTATCAAGAAAAACTATACACACAAGTTTCAGTTCCACAACACAAAAAACAAAAAAAACGTAGTAACAACTTTTCATAATTTTTATAAAACACTTGGCGATTTTGATGAAACAACTTTTTTGTGGTGCCTCTTGTTCGATGAAATTATTTAGCATCACTTATTTAAGTGCATTCGCACTTTCACAAATTAAAATACGCATTTAATTGCGCAATGTAGTTAAGATATCGCGCTAATATACTTTTAACCCGCAATTGGTACCTTTTAGTAGTTTCGCGGTTAGCGTGCATTACAATTACGTTTTGGCGGTGAAAGAGAAAGGGCAGACAGTTAATTAGTGTAAAGTTTAGAGGAGAAGGAAAATAATGTCGGATTCCGAGGAAGGGTGGTCGGAAGGAAAAAGAAAAAGGCAAGCTACAGTGGAGGAGGTGTTCAGGAAGAGCACCAAAGTAAAGAAATCACCGGTAGCGGAAGGAAAAGAGAGGAAAGATGGGGAGTTAGTGGAAATGTGTAAAGAATTGTTAAAGGAGGTAAAGAGTATAAGAGAGGAACAAATTAAGATGGGTAAGAAGTTGGAAGAGAATAATAAAGCGGTAAAGGAGATGAAAGAAGAATTAAAAAAGTCAAATGAAGAATGGAAAAGGAAATTTGAAGAAATGGGTGAAAAGTATAGAAAGTTGGAGGCCAGATTGAAGAAGATAGAAAGAAGCTGGGAAAAAACCGAAAAAGAAAAAAAGAGAACAAACATAATCATAAGAGGTAAGGAAGTGAAAGATGGAAAGAAGGAGCAAAAGGAGCAAGTGGAAAATTGGATGAAAAAGGATTTAAATATTTAGAAAACAGTGGTAGAAACTAGAAAGTTAGCAGAGCGTGTAATGTTAGTAAGGATGAGTACATTTGAGGATAAGCTAGATGTATGAAAGCAAAACGGAAGGTTAAGAGGTACGAGCATTTATTTAGACGATAACATGACGAGAAGGGAAATACATATACAAATGAAGATAAGATATGAGGCGAGTAAGATGAAGGGAGAGGGGAAAAGGATTAAAATAGGATTCTTGAAAGTGTGGGTGGAAGGTGAAAAAAGATTTTGGAATGAGGAGAGGGGAACTCTAGTGAAGAAGGGGGCAAAAGTCTAAGAGTTGGGGGAGAGAAGGATGGATCAAATGATGTTGGATTAGCCAGTTTTAAGGAAAAAGAGGTGAAAAAGCAGAATCAAATGAAATTATTGTTTTGGAATGTGGCAGACATAAAAAATAAGGGAGAGGATTTCTGGAGATACGTAGAGGGTTTTGATATGATGGGAATGTCAGAAACATGATTGGAGGAAAAAGACTGGGAAGTATGGAAGGAAAAATTACCAGAGGCTTATAGTTGGAAGGTGGAATTTGCAACTAGAAGAAAAAGTAAAGGTAGCGCAAGGGGAGGGATACTAACGGGCATAAAAAGGAACTGGTCGATTGAAGAAGAGGAGGGAAACGAGAAGCAAGAGAAAGGGATTGTAAAAAATTATGTGGTCAGAGAAGGAAAGGAAAAATATATAGTGTTAACAGTTTATGAGCTGGATATGAGGATGATAAGTGAACAGATTGAGAAAATGGTACAGGGGGAGGAAAAGGAAAAGATTATTATAGAGGGTGATTTTAACGCAAGAACAGGGGAAAAAGGAGGAGTGATTATAGGAGGGAAAGTAAAGAGAAGAGTTAGCATGGATAAGACAGTTAATAGGAATGGGAAAATGTTAGTGGAGATGTGTGAGGAAAAAAGATGGCCAATCCATAATGGAAATATAGAGGAGGGGGACAGAGGTGACTAGACTTATATGGTAGGGAGGGGGGAATCGGTGATCGATTACGTGATAGCGAGTGGAGAGATGTGGGAGGACATATAAAGTTTAAAAGTGGGGGATGAAGAGGAATCGGATCACCAGCCACTGGAAGTGATTTTAAAAGGAAGGGAGCAAGGAATTAAGGAGGAACAGAGGGGATGGGGAGTAAAAAAGGTGTGGACTGAGGAAAGCATAGAAAGATATAAGATGAAGTTGGAGCAAGTGATTTGGGGAGATGTAGGGGGGAAAGAAAGACTAAAGGAGTTGACTGCAGAAATGGAGAAGGCGGTAGAAAAAAAAAGGTTTGAGAGAAGACATGGAAAAAAGAGGAACGAAAATAGGTGGTGGAATAGAGAATGTAGAGAGGCAAAAACAGAGATGAAAAATGCTAGAAGAAGATGGAAGAAAGGTAGAATAGATGTGCAGGAGTATAAGGAGAAGAAAGTGAATTTTAAAAAGGTTTGTTCTGAGAGAAAAGTGTCGTATAAAGAGGAAATAGAGAAAGAAGTAAAGGAAATAAAGAAAGAAGGAGAAGTGTGGAAATTGCTAAACAAGGAGAGAAGAAGGGATAAGAGGAGAGGAGGTTTAACGGATATAAAGGTGTGGCTGGGTTATTGTACGGAGCGTTTGGAGAGAACAATAGAAGGACCAGGGCCGGTGATATTGCAAGGGGTAAATGCAATACAGGAGGGGTGGGAGATAACGAAAGAGGAAATGGAGGAAGCATTAAATAGACTAAAATTAAGGAAGACGGCAAAAACGGACGGTACGCAAGGAGAACGATGGAAATATGTAGGGGAGAGAGTGAGAGGATATATAAGGAAAACTTTTAATACAATATGGAAAGGGGAGGAATTGCCAGGGAGTTGGAAAGAAAGTTTAATGCCGGTTTACAAGGGAGGGGATAGGAAGGAGGTAAAGAATTATAGAGAGATTAGTGTCACTAATGTAAGCTATAAATTGTATGCCATACAAAGGAGGTTGGAAAAGGAAGTGGAAGAAAAAAGACTATTACCAGATTAACAGATTGGATTTAGAGTAGGAAGAAGGGCTATAGACAATGTTTATATATTGAAACAGTTAGTGAATGGAGAGCTAGATAAGAAAAGGGGTAAGGTATACGCGTTCTTTATAGACATAGAAGCTGCGTTTGATAATGTGAATAGGGAAAAGTTATAGAGGGTGTTAAGGAATAAAGGAATAGAAGAACAACTAGTAAGGAAACTGGAAAGGATATATAAAAATACTAAAAATAGGGTAAAAATAGGGGATAGTGTTAGTGAAGTGTATTGGACGAGGAAGGGGCTAAGGCAGGGGTGTCCTCTTAGCACTATTTTATTTGCACTGTATATAGGGGACATAGAAGAAGTGTTGAAGGGAGGTTGTCATAGAGGGAGGGATTAAAGTGTGGGTGTTGGCATATGCAGACGATATGGTCATGGTGGCAAAAAATGAGTTGGAGATGAAAGGTATGATAAATACGATAAAGAGGTATCTGCAAAGGAAAGACTTGGGTTTAAATGTGAGAAAGTCTAAGATGGTAGTTTTTCAAAAAGGGAAAGGAGGGAAGAAAAAGGAGGAGTTAAGTTTGGGAGAACAGAAGATAGAGGCAGTGAATGAAGTGACATATTTGTGATATAGGCTAAGGTATGATAATAAAGATGATGCGCATATAAGGGAATTAGCAAAGAAGGGTAGCAGGGTCAGGTATGGAGTTTAGAGGAAACAGTATTGGGGAAGGAGATCGAGAAGAGAAGATGGCTGTTTGAAAAATCGATTCAAAATGTAATGATGTACGGGGTGGAGGTGTGGGGTTGGAAAGAGTGGAACCTATTGGAAAAGGTACAAATAAACTTTTGGAAATGGATACTAGGTTTAGACAGGGAGACGCCAGGATACATAATAGAGGAAGAGGGGAAGTTAGAGAAGATTAGAATAGAAGCAGGGAAAAGGGTGATGGGTTATGAAGGAAAAATGAAGGAAAGGAGAGAATGTAAAATTTTGCAATGTTGCTGCAGGACGGTAAAAGATAGCAAAAACATATATAGGCAGGAAAAAAGGAAACTGTACTACCAATGAGGAGGTTTCGCAAGAGAAGAGGTGGAAAGAAAGAGAGAGAAAGGGAGGTTAAATACGGGGGAGATAGTAAGAAGAGAGTAAGATTCGCAGGTGCAAGAGAGGGAAGAAAAGATAAGGGAAGGAAAGTATAACGCAAGATATGGGAATATAGTGTCCAGGGGGGTTCCTAAGTATCTGATGGTAAGAAGAAGCTTAGGAGAGAAACGACTTATAGCCAGGTTTAGATGCGGAAATGAGGAGAATTTAAATGAGTATTGGAAGGAGGATGTAATGAGAAGATGTAGATTATGTGGGGAGGGATGGGAGGACATAGAGCACTTGAGTGAGGAGTGTGGCGAGCTAAGGTAAGAAATGAGGGGGAGGAAGGCTTTGCTTAGGGAGGAGGGAGAGATATTGGATTGGATGAAAGCAGTAAAGGAATGAAGGATAAGAGGGGAGGGTTAGGTCTAAAGTATTAGAATAGTTAGATGGTGATGGGAAGATTTTAGGGGAGAAAGATGTTTAGTTTTTTAAATTTCTGTACAAATTATATTATTTTGATAAGAGAATGATGTAGGGGTAACGTAACCCATTGTAAGGCCGAATGGCAAAACAATTAACAATAAATAAATAAAAAAATTTTAAATTTTTCGTCCCAAGTTGCAAAATGACTTACCTTTTCTTAAGCTTGAGCTGGACTCATCCCCCCATTTCCTTTTTCGATCACGGTTTTAAGATCAAGATTAAAACCTACGTATTCTAATTCTATACAAAATATTTAAACATAGTTACTTTTAATAACGATCAAAAAATAGAAAGTAATTATTCTTAGTTTAAAAGAAAAAAACGCCTGCTACATTATGCGTACCTAATAGATTGAATGGATACTACAGATATTCGATTCCTATCATAGTAGTAAATAAATTGCGCATCTTTAGATTAATAATTTCGGAGAAAAATATTATGCAACGTTTGCAAAATGACCAATATGAAAAAGTATGTATAACGCTTTCATGAATTTTGTATGAACTAAATTGATGCTTTGAGCATTTAAATTTTTGCGTTGAGTTTATAACAGAATGTACATTGACAACGACAGCTGCGTATACAAATTATCAAGTATTAGCTATGAAAATCGTACTAATAATTTTGTATAGAAATATTTTGATTAAAGTGACACTCGCATGTCAATAAATTGATAGCAATTCTAATTGTGGTTGACAATTGCTTTTATGCCTGGAAAAAATATATTGAATAAGACAGGCAAATCAAGATAACTCAAAAACAATAATATTTTTCGCAATTGTTTTAACACAACAAAAAATATCTAGGGTGTTTTATTTGAAAAAGTAATACTTTTGAATTACAAGTTTCCCAGACTTAAACTTATATTTTAAACATCCTGTAGCTTCTATCTATATTTTTATACAGAGCATAAGTTTAAACTCTATATCTAAGTGTAAACGTTTTTTCTATCAAAATACTTGTTAATACGTAATAAAAAAGTAATACTTGTAAATGTAATCTTTTAAATAAAATGCTTTTTCATTTTAAGAAAGTCTGGGTGTATAAATATGACGCGGTTTAAGCCAAAAGTCGCTTATTATTGTATCTGAAAAACTTTTAATTCTAAATATATTAAACCTTTAATAAAAAAAGTATATCATTACAAAGCATCTGTTTAACGATTCTGAAACTATCGAAACCACAAAAAAATTAATATATTAAAAATAACTATAAATGTTTTTTTTAATTCTATGCGTACTACAATTTTTTAAATTAGTTTAAAAACAGTTATAAAAGCATCTTTAAATTTAAAATTTAAATGAAGTAATTACACAGTGTATGTAATGGTGTAGAGTACTGTATTTATCTTATTAGGTCATCATTGTTATCTTTAAATTTTATTATTATTACTATTGAGTACAACGTTGGCCTCAAACAACGCATCTAAATTTTGTTATTCATCCTTAGTTAAATAAATAAAAAACGTCTATTGTGTTTATATAAAACTTACTGTTCCGTTTTGGTTTAACTAAAAGCGACCATGATAAGCAAATCTTATAAGTTACTTTTTTTGCATTATTGCTTAATATGTGTTACAATAAAGAAATAAAAGTATGTCAATAAAGTTTCTGTAATCCTTAAATTATAAAATCGAATTTTTTAATAATATAAAGAAAATCGTCTAATATTAACGTTAAATCTATATTTGTAGATTTATAAAAAGAAATTAATCAAACATTTTTAATGCTTAATTTTTTTAATTTATTGTTTGAAATGGTTTACTTATTTATTAAATTTACATAAAAATAAATTTTAATAAAACATATTTTAATTACAATTTAAAAAAATTTACATGATAAAAAAGTGCTGTGTTTCAATAGCAAAGTGTGAGATAATGTGAGACCTGAAGACAAATTGCTAGTGCATCGTATGAGTCGAATAATACATAGAATAACAAAATGTTTTTATTTTCATTTGTAATTATATGTACATATAATGTATCTGTTTAAATAGTAATTTAAAAGAACTAATATAAGATTTAATTTTAGTAACTGATTTTCTTCAGTAATGTATTGGTGGAAAAACTAAAATTAAAAATAATTATTGAATTAGAATTACAAATGTTTTGAGTCGAATTTTAAAATCATTTATCAGTTTCATCAATTATCTAACACTTTTTTTTTGCTCATTAAATTCTTGATGCGGGTTGATGAGTTGCCTATGTCGCTTGGTGTCTCTTTTCAAAATTTGTTTAATACGGCTGCTGGAATCATGACTAGAAAAGCTTTGTGTTTATTTACGGCAAATCAAAAGTTTCTGCGTTTTTGGTAAGATGTAGTAACGTTATTAAAATTAGAATTCTTATCACCTGATTACTACGATCGTCTATGAGATGAGACTCGTAACCAATCAAAAATTGATCGGCGGCAGCAAAAAAAACTTATATTTTTAATAGTTATTTAACGAACAAGGTTGTTAATGATAGCGATTAATAATCGAGACATTTTAACGCCGTGAGCGAGTAGCGAGCAAATGCCTTAATGTTGTCGAGATTATTTGTCGCCGATTAACAAAGGAGTTAGTTTTAACGTTTTTCCATTGATCGTACGTTAGTAAAACGTGTGAAGTTATAAGAAAACTAAAGTATACGTAACCCGTTGTTACATCTAGTAGTCGCGCAATATCGTTAAATTAGTGGTTGCTACCGATTTCATTAGTTGCTATACAAAATTGTTCATTAATAGAAATTCATTTATTGGTTCAAAATCGTTCACTGATAGGTGTCATTAACAATCTATTTCTGAAACATTATTACAGCTCAACCGATTAAACAAAAGCTCTGAGGAGGCGTAACGGAAGTCGCTGTTTTTTGACAGGTACATTCCACACAAAAAGTATCAGCGTGGCAAATTTAAATATAATTTGTGGGATGTTTCAAAATTTTGTGAATAAATTTATTCCTATTTAATAAATAAAATTTGGTAGAAAATTAATAAAAATAAAAAACTTGTACGTAGGCACTAATTATTGAAATCCATATCAGATGAATTTAAAAACTAAAGCATTTTCTAACACAAAATAACACATTTTATAGTTATCTAGTTTATTTGAAGTTTTATAAGAATTTAATAATGCATAAATACAAATGTTTTTAACAAAACAAGAAAAACCTTAGTTATTGAAAAAACTTTTAATACAGAAGTGAAAGAACTTCCTAAAAAATATAATAAGAACGATCAACATATTCTAATCACAACTAAAACCTTAAGAACAAATAATAAAGTAAACAAAGTATCTCATATTCGACACGTATAAATTATAATGATTATTGTGAATAAAAAAAAATAAATTGATATTAAAATAGATCATTAAATCAAAGAATATGCTCGTCCTCTTCTTCTTCAGAACTTTCTTCCTCTTCATCTGATGAACCTATATTTACTTGAAATGTTAAAGTCTCTACCGTCTCATCAAGTAATCCATCACGTTCCCACATTTCATTAGCCACATGTTTAATATGTGCACAACATTTTTTCCAATCCGATACATTTATCTCTGTAAATGCATTTCTCACAAAATTTTCGATTTCACTATTACGTTGAGATACATTGTTCATCGCAACTTTACGCTTTGCTAAACTTGATATAACCTCAATAGGATTAAGTTCACAGTGATATGGGGGCAAACGTAACACAGTATGGCCATGTTGTTTTAATAACTCATCAACATATGTTTAATTATAATTAAATTTCTTTACCAATGTTATCAACTCAGTTTTACGCATGTCACTCGTTGTTGGTATTCAATTTTCTTCTAGCCATTCACGAATATTTTGTTTTTGTGTAGATTGATTAGGTGGCTTATTAATTTGAACGCTATGATAGGGTGCATTATCTATTACTACAATGTCATTTGAAGGTAAATTTGGAATTAATTGTTTTTGCACTTAATTAAAAAAATTTGTGTGGTTCATATCGTCGTGATAATCTCCGGCTTTACTTTTGGATTTAAATATCAAAAGACCATTATTGACAAATCCATATAAACCACCTGCATGCACTATAATATGCCGTGGACCTGCCCTGTCAGTTCGGTAAACTTCTGGTTCCTCAACAGATTGCCAGCAACTGCCGACTCTATATGAGGGATGTATGTAAGTTTCATCCAAGTATGTTACTGCTTTCTTGTTAGCACCCAAGTCATTGTTCTGTTGTAATTTGCGTAAATAACGAGAACGCCATGCAACAATGTCATTTCTTTCCATTAATAATTTTCTGTTATTGTGACACGTTTTAAATTAAAAACCGATTTGGTGTAGACGATGTCGTAGTGTATCTTGACTTCCAGAATAACCAGCTTTCTCCTGCATCTTGTTAACCAATATTTTCAACGTAGGAACTTTGTTATCTATTGTGTAGATTTCATGAACAGTTCGTTTTAATATGCTAGAATCCATACTGTCAAAAGATATTTTTGTAGAACCACCACTTCTCTTTTTTTTTCTTTTCTATTAACAGACGATCGACGGAAAAGTGTATTTACTGTATTAATAATATCATAGAAAAAGACGTTAAAAATGTATTAGTCAATAAGAAAATAATTTCCAGGAAAATTTTTATGGGAAAATATTCAGTTTTAATAGTAAATAACTATGATACAATAATTATAAATTAAGTGATTTAGAAGTATTATTAATTTTGATTCTAATATTTTATACAGATTAATGAATTAACAAACACACATACTTTAGTATACGAACTTTTTCTTTTACTTGATATGCAAAAACTTATCTAAAGTGTATAATAGTATTATAGTAAAAAACAGTAAACGTTATTTGAAAACAAATTAGCTACAAAAAAAGAATTTAGATAAAAACTAAAGATTAATGTCAATTAACAATTATTAAAAATGAACACCATTAAAATGGTATGTTTTATGTATTTATAAATGTAAATTTAACCAGTCTCATTCATCAGTAATTGTAAATAACAGTGGTAAGCTAAAAAAAGATGTATTATATTTTTGATTGAAAAAATTTGATTGACACTTAGTGTTAAGTAACTCATAATTACCATAAAAAACATTTTTTAAAACAATTGCTTTTATAGTAATTAAACGTTTCTTCGGTCAAGTTGATATACATTTGACATGTTTGTCTATATATTTTTATTACTAGAAATTAAAATGCTTTTAAGTATTATTCATTTGTTCAGTTTCTATATACATGTGTATTTTTAAAAATGTTTGTAATTGTTAAATTTGCATTACAATTAATATACTACTACTACTACTACTACTACTACTACTACTACTACTACTACTACTACTATAAAATATAACTATAACTACAAAAAACATTAACGTTTGCAGACGTGGCAGAAAAAACAAATTAATATGTTCTAATTATGATGCTAACTTTCAATTTGCATTTACACATAGAAAAAGGTTTATTTGAAATAAATATTATTAAACTGAGAGTTGTTATTTTTGTTGCAAGAATCTAAGAAAATCCCAAAAAATTGTAGAGCTATTACAGTGCTAAATACAACAAAAGTTATTCACAAAATTCTAAATTTTTCTACAAATTAGTGAAACAAATCAAGGCTTCCGTAAAAATTGTTCTACTATAGACTCAATTTTTATTACACGATAGATAGCATAAAAATCTATTGAATTCTGTATGTGTTTTGAAGGTGAAGTCAAATAATATTAACAAATTTATTAAAAATTCTAGAAGAAAGACGGTACAAGTTCTAAGAAATATAAAAAAAAAATTGTAGATAAATATTATCTGTTGTGCCAATACCGTTGTGCTTATTATAAAATTTACGTTTGACAATTACATGAATTAATAGAAATTAAAGAAATTATACTTACGATTGTCTAGTCATGCTAATGTGTCAAATTTCCGAGTAACTTTTACTATTTCTATTGCAGGTGTGCTTCCAAATTTAGTATACCATCACACAAAGTGCGTCAACGACATGACCCCATATTACATTGCAAAACTAGTGTTGGTAATCAATGTCGCATTGAGTACGTGCACCAAGTTATCAATTTCAGCAAAAGGTATTTAATTGACATGTACCATTCCAAAGAAGCAAACACGTGGCGGTATCCCAAGTCGCTATCACAATTACGGAAAAATTAAATGAAATCACTAAAATAAAAATCAATTTTATTTCAGAAAGACCTTCACATATAAAGCAAAGCTAATACACCCACTTATACCGTGAATAAATTCGAATATTTAGAACTAAGAGCTTTATTAAGTGCGCACTTTAGATCACCATGTACAATCCGTCTCAAAGTCACCGGAAATATATTGTTTTTTTTAAATATTTCTATCCGTCAATAAAAACAACAAAATGACAGCCAACACTCTGAATGTAGCAACCCGGCGTTTTGGGACGAAGCTTATACAGAACGCAATCTATATCAGAACCCTTTTAACATAGCAAAATAAAACATTAAATTTTTTTTTAATTAATTATTTAGCTTAAAAATTTGCTCCAATTTAACCAATCTCGCATTTTTTCATTTCCATGCTTGAGTTTAAAAACACTTTGTATATGAAATTGTAGTTAATAATAATAATAATAATAATAATAGTAATAATAATAATAATAATAATAATAATAATAATAATAATAATAACAATAATAATAATAACAATAATAATAATAATAATAATAAAAACGATAAAATACCAAATTTTTGGTTGAAGAAATTTACCTCAACACATCTATTGATAACTAAACTGTTTAACAGTTACATCAACCACCCTCACACTATACCACACACTCTCACACAAGGAATAACTTATCTAAAACCTAAAAATTATGCAGACACAGCGAACCCAGCCAAATACCGTCCTATAACATGCCTACCAACAATATATAAGGTACTAACTGCAGTCATCACACAAAAACTGATGACCCATGCACAAAACAATAATATAATAAACGAAGAACAAAAAGGCTGTTGTAGGGGAGCTCGAGGATTTAAAGAGCAATTAATAATTGATGCAGAAGTAACATATCAAGCCAAACTTAAACAAAGATCATTACATTTCGCATACATCGACTACCAAAAAGCGTATGACAGTGTGTCCCACTCATGGTTAATACAAATATTAAAAATATACAAAGTAGATTCCAAATTAATACACTGAAATACCACGCTCAACATCCAAACAAAGATAAAAAATATAACATCACAACCCATACAGATCAAACGCGGAATATACCAGGGAAATTCATTAAGCGCTTTTTGGTTCTGTCTAGCTCTAAACCCCCTATCTAATCTATTAAACTATACAAAATATGGATACAACATAACAGGAACACACCCACACAAAATCACTCATTTACTTTACATGAACGACTTAAAACTATTAGCAGCTACAAAACAGCAACTCAGCCAACTCTTAAAAATAACCGAAACATTTAGTAAAGATATAAACATGACATTTGGAATTGATAAGTGTAAAATAAATAGCATAGTCAAAGGAAGACAAACAAAAGAAGATTACTCACTGGAAGATAACACCGACCACATAGAAGCATTGGGAAGAACAGACGACTACAAACACCTAGGATACAGACAAAAAATAGGAATGGAAAACACAAATATTAAAGAAGAACTAAAACATAAATACAGACAAAGGCTTATCACAATACTAAAGCTAGAGCTAACAGCAAGAAACAAGACAAAAGCAATAAATACGTATGCTATACTTATATTAGCATTTTTATTTGGGTTAGTAAAAGCGACACAGACCTAGAAGCGCTTAATACACTAACACGCTCACAATGCCATAAACACAGAATACACCACATACAGAAAAGAAGGGGGAAGGGGATTCATAGATATAAAAAAACCTACATTACAATCAAATACATAACCTGACAGAATACTTTATAGAAAGAGCAGAAACTAGCAATATACATAAAGCAATCACGCATATCAATACCTCGACTACACCACTACAATTTCACAATCAAACATACAATCTCCTGGATAATATAACGGCAACACATACAAAGAAAACAAACTGGAAAGAAAAAACACTACATGGAAAACACCTAAATCAACTAATGCAACCACATATAAATCACGAAGCATCTAATACATGGCTAAGGAAAGGCAACGTATACGGCGAAACGGAAGGATTCATGGTAGCAATACAAGACCAAGTAATCAAAACCCGATACTACAGTAAACACGTTATCAAAGACCCTAACACAACTACAGATAAATGCAGACTATGTAAACAACAAATAGAAACAACAGATCACATTATAACTGGATGTACAACACTAGCGAACACAGAGTACACCAGAAGACACAACAATATAGCAAAAATAATACATCAACAACTTTCCAAACAACACAAACTCACATCACAGAACATACCTACACACAAGTACACACCGCAAAATATACTAGAGAACAACGAATACAGACTGTACTGGAACAGAAGTGCTACAACTGATAAAACTACTTTGCACAACAAACCGGACATCATTCTCACCAATAAAAAGAAAAAACTAACAAAACTAATCGAAATATCAGTACCGAACACTGCTAATATTCAAAAGAAAACAGGAGAAAAAATTGAAAAATACATTCAACTGGCTGAGGAAATCAAAGACATGTGGCATCAGGACAGGGTAGAAATAGTACCAATTATATTATCAGCCACAGGGGTTATCCCACACAACTTGCACAAATGCATTGAAACATGGGAACTACATCCTAACAACTTCAGAAATCTATAATCATAGATACGTGCTCCATAACTCGGAAGTTCCTAAATGCACAATAACCACACCAATTTGTACAGTTATAAGGAAGCCACGCTTGACCATGGTCTGCGTGGCTCTCCATTGAAAACCAGACGCAAAGTCTGAGAGAAAAGTAGGACAATAATAATAATAATAATAATTAATTATTTTTTTTAAATATGTGTTTCTATTCTATTTATTGTTAAATAAAAAAGAACACAATTTATGAATCGTCTTTAATATTAAGTAGTTGAATAAAAGTTTTAACAAATATTACTTATATTTATGTTACTAAAATAAAATAAAATACTAACAATTTTATTTTATTAAACACAGTAAATTTTTTTCTATTTATTTCAAATTTTTTTTTAATGTGATAATAAATATAATTTAATAAGAAAACCGTAGTGTTACCTGTCATATAATAAACTTAAATTATCTAAACATAAAATGCGGAAACATTTAACAATTTGAAGACTAACAGTGCGAAAAGCGTTTCGTGCGCGTAGTCATGCTATTACATAATAGATTCAGATTAGCTTTGTGTTTGTAATTTTGACTGCTTTTGTCAAGCTGCAGTTAACAACAACATTGATTAAACACACACTAAATTTAAATATTCTAAAACAACATTAGTGTTACTTATATTATCAAATTTTATTTTGAAACTGTTTTCAAGAGAAGCAAAATTTAACTTTTTTGTACAAATAGTACCAGGCACAGTAAGTAGTAGTTTCAAACTGTTTTTGATAGCAAAAAAATTACCGTAAATAATAAAACATTTAAAGGATAATAATTAAATTGATGTAAAGTCCAAATATTTAACCAGTTATCTGCATCAATGATAAACTCTTCATAACTTTAAATAAATGTTTAAATAAAGTTTAACTTTATGTGGTCGTAACAATAGAAAAAATTATATTTGCAATATATTCAAATGTACTCCCTTGGTTAAGAAGAGTGATTTACGTACTGTAAAGTATAGATGGTGTTGATGTCAACATTTGAGCTTGTAGTAATTTATAAAGGACTTGTAGGTGGCGCCTTTCTGCTCGATTTTCTGAAAACAGCGTATCAGAACGCTACTTATTGTATTGTTCCGATTAAAGCGACTTTTGGCTTAGACCACGTCGTAGTTGCACATCCAGACTTTTTAGGTTTGGTCCTAGTCTCTCTTTGAGAACCAAAACAAGAACTTGGCCTTTGCCGTATTGTCGTTCGTGAACCCAAACAAACGGATAAATTTTTGCCGATGTTTTTTAAGTAAGATGTAACGGTTAAATTTCAACTTGCAATTATTTTTTGACTAACAGTTAAGCAACTTTTTCACCTCTGGTATATGAAGGCCTGACCTCCACAATTGGGTTGGGTCTTACGTCGTCAGACGGCGCTGGTTGTCGTTTATTTCTCGATATAACGTTTCCGGTACTTTTCGTTGCACCAAGTAAAGTTGTGTTAAAATTTTACCAAAAAAATAAAACAGAAAAGAAAGGGTAAAAGTATGAGATTTTGTGGAAGTGGTCTAAATACTTTCTAAGTACTTTCAAATTATTTCAACGGTAAATAAATCGGGGAAAGAACGCTGCATCGACCGTAACTCGATTGCGTGCTGTTGGAGTCGTTCGAATCGTTTCTTTCTTGCAACAATTTAACTGTGTTTGTCGATTGTCAGAATGTTTAACTTAACGAATTAGCTATCATAATTAGAAACAAACTGTTTTTGTCATGTGCGCTTAGTAAGTTGTTATCTTTTGCTCCGTTTACAAGATTATTACTTAACTTTCGTAAACTTCAATATTACTGCTTTACCTTCATATATTTCAATATTATAATAGATATAAAGAAATTGGAAGTACTCGTCGAAGCTTGGTGTGATGTTACTGGGTAATATAATCCCATGTAAATATCTGACTCGCGAACTTGACATCAAGTTATGGGTGGATTGTAATCAAATCAATTACGTAGACGTATTTATAACTATTATTACCGTTGGTGAATTGCGGTCGTATATTAAAATACCTGCTTCTAGGGTTTATTTTAGATTTGTTGTTTTGTATTTTTAGTATTTGTGCCATAATTATAACCAAACGTCCAAACCAGTAGCGTAGCCACAGAAACAATACAGATTTTGTAAAACAACGACAATTCGACTCCTATCTATATTTTCCTTTGTGAGGGTCGGTGGTCTTAGATAAACGATACAAAAAAGAAGAAATGAATAAACAAAACTGTCATTTTCTTCCTTGAACAAGTGTGAAGAAAACTATTCATAATCGCGTATATTTGGATAAACAAATGCAATAGAAAAAGACTAAAGAAATGCTGTTTTGCACTTAAAAAAACTACCGACATCTTTAATGACAAAAAATCTAAATTACTAAAGTTGAAAATTTATATTATAACAATGTTGCAACGGATGGAAGTATAAAGTCGTACAAAAAATGCACAAAGATTAAATACAAAAAGCACACAATCGGCAAATGCTAAGAAAAAAATTAAGAAATAAAAAGTGTAACACCTGAATAAAACAACAAACGAAAATAACGGACATCATCCAGCAAATTTGCGCAGCGAAGATGACAATGTCTATATCTCGCAGTGAATAGCAAAAGAGTAATTGTGATCATAAAATTGCATTTTTACAGTAATTCTACAGTAATTATTTAACGCTAATGTTAGTTTAACAAATCAGTTTGTTTTGCAATATTTTGATTTTACATTCTATTTATGTTTACTGACGTTTTTAACGTAACCTTTGGAATAATTATGTTTATAAATAGTTTTATACAACATAACATAAGCATCTAACGTTTATAATTATTGCTGCAAAAAAACATTGCAAAGTATATAATTTTCAAAGTTAAATTTTATTAAATATTTTTAATTTATTTTAACAATTCTAATTTTAAAACGTTTGTATCATGTGAAAAAGATTTTAATTACAGATATTATTGAGAAACTTTATTAACAATGACTGCTTTATAAATATTTCCAGTTGTATTGTAGATTCGTAGGTGTGAACAATAGCATTCTTCAAACTGACATACTTTCGATTGATTGTAATGATATTTAGTTAATAAAATTTCTCTTTTAAATTACTACAGTGGATAGGAAAATGGATTATTAATTGTTTGTTTAATATGATTGTGCTTAGATTTTTACTTTATCTTAAGTTGTCAGAATTGTTTAATTTAGTGAATAAAAAAAATTAAGTATTGTGTAAATTTAATTAATTGACTTTAAAATAGTTTAATAATAAAGAAAATAGTGTCATTGCTATTATTTTGCTATTTAAAACATAGGTCACATTCTAATTAGCCATTTTTCTTTAAAATATAACTATTTGCACTTAAAACTATTTTTTTAACTTTAAAGAATCTTATATTGTTGCTATCATCCGTCTTACAATCATTCGGCGGAAATTTTTTTCTAACATATCATTGTTTTTGTCGTTGTATTTGTAAATATCAAGTTTTTATTACCACTAATTTTTATTTAATATATAAATATCAGATTACTTTTAAATTATTACATTTTTTTGTTGGCGTGTTTGTCTTTTAAGTGAACTAACGTTTTTTAGATTCACTAAGTCAATTTTTATTTTATTAATTTCGGTTTTTAACTCAAAATCACAGTTCACGACATAATGAAAGGTGTCTAAGTTTTAATAGATAATGTAAATTGGCCTGTTAGTCAGTGGCGGCTGGTGGTCAATCATACCAGAAAGTCATTTTTAAAATATTCAAAACACGCAACTAGCACAAAAAGTAAAAAAAACTCTTTTGCATTAAATCAATTTATATTTAAGATCTATTCATCTATTTTTACAATTAGCAAAATCATCGATCGAATTTTTCATGTGATGTTTTAAATCGGTAACACCATTTTTACACCATAATGAATCGTGTGAAAATAGTAAAATCTATTAGTTTCTTCACATCTACAATTCCAATTTGATAAATCATATATAGATTCTTTGTATATCGCCATTATGAAACAAAAACGGTAATATGTAGTTAAACACAATTAAATTTCTTTTAACTTGTAAAAGTTATTGACATTCGTTACAAACGAATATTATCAAACAACTAAACAATCGAGTGCAAAATTTGGCGTATGTGATAAAAAAAGTGCATTGCAGAATCTATGTTTTACAAACAGGTGTTCCAGAAATAATAATAAAGACGTAAAGTTACGTAAGCATTGCACTGAGTACGTGAAAAATTGAACCCGGCTGACAACTGCAGGAAGCATTTAGTTCTTCTTTTTCTAATTCGCATGAAATTGTATTATGCGTGTTTTACTCTTGACTACAATAACGATCATTTACGATTCGGCTACGTTATATAATACACACGGATTATAAAACACAACAGCCTCGGGTAAATTTATTTGTTTTTGCATCTGTTGCGCTTACAATAAAAATTGAAATTCAAACGCTTATAATTTGATTTAAAGGCAAATTTTCTGTAATTTTAAAATAAATAAAATACATTTCTTATTGATTGTGGAAAGTCATTGTCCGAATGACCTAATAGAGAAACCGCCACTGTTGTTAGTAATTATTTAATAATCTTGTAGAGTGATTGCATTGTTAGAGGACGTCTCTCGCTGTACAAACTATTAATCTCTAAAAGTAAAGATTTTTGGTATTTCCGGTTAGAAACGGCGCAACAAAAAAATTTCGTTCATTATATTGTGTCATAATGTAATCCTTAATAGTAAGATAACTAGTTATATATTTTTGATCCGTTTATGTAAACAAAGTGGACAAACTCGATCTGCTACTTGGTCATCTTCGAGTGTGTTACCTTATTTTGGTATGTAATAAATTGTACGAAGTTATTCACAAATGCTACGCATGCATACAGCATTTTTTTAATAAATGAGAATCTATTCGATAGATTCCGTTTGATTAATCAGAAACATGTAACTGTTTTAATGGAATCTAATTACTTAATAGTAATTTACGTAACAAACGTCAAAAATAAAGCCTAAGATACACTCCTTTTTAAAAAAATTTAAAAAATCACTAAAAATATAATGTTGGTACTACATTTATTACTAAATCTGTCAAATTTGACATTAACTTTATTTTTTTTAAAGTATGTTCTATTTATTAATCATAAAACAAGTCCGTACTTAAAAATTACTTGCTTATTATTTTAATGAAAATCTTATGAAAAAATTTTGAAATGTTAGACTACATGTTCATAAAGCAAATATGGTCGAAATCATCTAGCTACCTTCTATTAAGAGATTGTGCGTTATATCAGTTACACCCTGTATATACAGGGTGTCCCATTTGAAGTAAAACGGGCAAATATCTTGAAAACGAGAAACAAAAAAAAATGTTTCAGATAAAAGTTGAAGTATTTCAAAGGCGACATGTAATGCGAGTTTCTACTTCTTGAGGAACGATAGATTTCAAGGTCATTTGAAGGTCAACTTTAATTTTTTAAATGGAAACCTATATTTTTTATTCTTTATTATTACTCCCTATAAAAAGATAAACAACTTTTGTAGAAACCATTTTTTAGTTTAGCGCACAGTTTCACAGATATTTTAACGTTAAGATTTGATGCAAGAAATGCATGTTACACACAAAGTACATGTAAATTACTAGTCAAAAACAAAAGAAACTAAGCATGCTTGTGCTATTTTATTTAAGTACCTAATGTAGTAATCCCAAAAACAAATGTTTGCTTTACATCAAGTAGTAGCATTTCAAATTGTCAACTTTTTTATTAGGTACTAGGTCTAAATAATAGCACAAGTTTGACGTGCTGCAAGGTTATACAGAAGAAGATATCCCCAGCGACGTCATCATCCAACTGCTGCTACAATTATTAGTGTTTAAAAAGATGTAAAAATGTAAAAATTTAGCAGTTTCCACAGAATTTACATAACAACTTAAAAGGTTACTTTATTTTCTAGAACAGTTATAATAAAAAGTTATTAAGTAATACGATAGGAGGAAGTTTTGTGCTTCTAATTTTAAAATTTTGTGTAAATTTAGATATGTATTTGCTTAAAATTATTAATAACTACATATATCAATCTAACTAATAAAAAAATTAGGTATAAAGACTGTTATAGTTGTAATCGTACGTCTTAAGCACTTTTGAGAGAGCGGCTAGTAATTTGTTTTAAATATATTAAAAAATCAATTACAATCCGTTTTTATCGCCTATTAAATTACTTAACAAACTAATCCATGTTAAGAAAATTAAAATTGACACATATAGTTAAGTAATTGTTTTATAAAAATAAAAAAATCAAAAAATAATTTTAACGATATAAAATAGCACAAAAATATAAACGTTATTTACGATCAAATTTTGTACGTGTTCATACCACTTTAATCATATTAGTGTACTATAAATCTTCTTTAGTAATCAAACTGGTATTTATACTTCTTCATCTCTACTACATTTATTAATAACTTATTTCAGCAATTGAAATATACAAAATAAAATCATCGTTAGCTTTCTTTTATCAATTTAATTTCAGGTAACATAATAACTACTAGCGCCATAGTAAAAAAAATATGTAGAAACATTATAAGAAAATAAAATTAATATATTATGATTGTGCATTTTCGACACGTAGATGAAATAGTTTTTATTTAGTATAGTATCGGAGTCGAGAAATCATATTTTAATTTCGCTAGCGTTATGTTAGTTCTATGTTTATGCAATTAAAATTTAATGAAACACAATTCATTTTTACCAAACACAATGTAATACAAAAAAGGTAGTAAATTACCTTATTTTATTACTCATAAACAAAAATCACAAATTGCATAAATAGTAAGTACAATATTTTTAGAATAATTAAAATCGTTAAACCAATAGTACTTAAACAAGATATACCTCGTAGTAAATTAAATTAAGAACAATAAAAATCTTTAACGTTTAATAAGTATTTGTTAATACAAAAAACATTTAAACAAAATTATTTAAAATTAGGATACAATAGAAAAATGTAGAAAGAGTGATTACAAACGTTAGTTAATACAAAAATGCGTGTTTGCTAGTAATAAGTATTGTTACGTTTTTAAAAACGTGATAGTTATTTTTTACTTTAACTAAAGAAAAACATTAACTAAAAGCATGTTACAAACGATACTTAACGGTATATTGAACCTAATTACTACAATTTAGAAAAAAATGTGCGTATTTAGATATAATAATATAATGCGTACTGTGAGAAATAACAAACTTTAATAGTACAAAAAATAGCAACCAACAAACTTATTTTTTTAAATTTAATTTACAAAAACTACATATGTAATATTTGTTACATCAATACGTTAAACTAATGTAGTACATTAATTTATAGGTACTTAGTATTAGAAAAAATTGTAAATCTTCTGCTAAAACTCAAACATATAATACGATAGTCAACACTATTTCAATTAAATTATTTGTTTAATAAATTTGTTTTTTGTTTTTGATCTTTTGAAAATAACAGAAAAGTAAATATTTTAAATGTATTTGTCAACACTAAAGATACACTTCACTAAAATATTGTTTAGGTAAGAACACTAAAAATCATACTACTTTTCAGCGTGACTACATATCATTAAGAAAAAGTTTAAATCTGGTTTAAGTAAAAGCACAGATAAATAAGGTATACAGATAGCCAACCGCATGCATTAAGTTGGACGGTACTTTTCTGGCGGCCAAATGAAATTAGTTTGGCGGCAACACACTTGTGAGATTAGCGCTGTAATAGCGCTATCTAAAGAATAGTCAGAAAATGAATTGTAGAGATTTTGTAACTATGGTACATCTATTTGTTTGCAGATGGCTAAATATTTGTATGTATATCGTTATATTCTAATTATTGTGACAGTCTTATCTTATTTTTCGTGATCTTGTATGTATATCGAATTCGCTTTCAGCATTTGTTTATTCAAAGAACACGTACAACTGCTGGAAAGTGAACACACGATTTTTTTTACGCTTCTTATTTTATGATGACAAATACACATTTTACCTAAGGTGCTTCAAGTTATAAAATTATAATTCTTACATAATTTAACAAGAATGTATATATATATAAATGATAATCAAATTAAATCTACGAAAGTTACACAAATGTCAAAAAATGTATAATTATATCGGCACAATAACAATAAGTCCAACTAAAACGGTTGTTTTTATTGAACTAAAATGACATGTGTTACGTCATGACCCGTAACAATAATTAGTCCCCACCTAGAATTATTTTGAGGGTAGGGGAGAAAGTAACCAGTATTGTAAATAGTAGTAATGAAACAAGTTAGTTGACAACAAGAGTGTAATGAAACAAGGTTTAATGTAATAGGTAGATAAGTTGTATAATAAAGACAGTACTTTAGCGCACGGAACATTTTATTTCGAATCTCGCAAAAACATTGGTCCTTCGAGCTGGATGCTGTGTTGTGTACGTAGCGATCTTAATTGATCCACCATCAAGTGTTAAGTGCCAAGTAATCAGCGATCATAAGAAAAGCAACCATCATCAGCGTAGCGATTCAAAATTGGTCCACCATCTCATCTTAGCAATCTGAAGCTGATCTACCACCTCAACAAAACGATCCAAAGCTGGTCTTTAACAGTAAGTGATTTATCTCTACATCCTATCTTACCTACTAACATTGTACCGTTTCAATCTGAGTAACTCTTTAAAATCTAAAAATGAATAACATAAACGATTTAATAGCAAAGAGAGGAATATTAAAATCTCAATTAACAAAATTTCATACTTTTATACAAAATTATATTAGCGAGTCTGATATAAACGTAGTTAAGGTTATAGTTTCGAGAATTGAAAAACTTTTTGACGAATTTTTAAATATTCAAGAACAAATTGAATTGTTAGATCCAAAGGGTTCAAATAACGAAAGTGAACGTGATGCTTTTGAGGATAAGTATTTTGAATTAATAGCGACCGCAACTAGCTTAATCGAAAACAATAAAAATCCATCTGTAATTAATTCAACAAATAGTAATTCGTTAGACGAAAATCATAAATTACCTTTACGTACAATTAAGTTACCAGCATTTAACGGAAGGTACTCTGATTGGTTAAGTTTTTACGAAACATTTAATTCACTTGTACATCAAAATTCAAGGTTATCAAACTTGGAAAAATTTCATTATTTAAAAACATCTTTAACCGGAGAAGCCAATCGTGCGATAGAATCATTAAAATTAACTAATTCAAGTTATGAACTGGCGTGGAAGTTATTAAGGGAACTTCGAAAACAAACGATTAATTATTCAAGAACATGTGTGGTCAATACTAAATGCCGCGTCTATTTCAAAAGGTAGTCATCTTGTTTTGCGACAGTTGTACGATACAGTCAAAATTAACGTTGAAGCTCTTAAAATCGTAAACATTCAAGCCCAATACTGGGATCCATTATTAGTACCAATCATTTCATCAAAATTTAATTACTTTACGAAACGCGAATGGGAACTCACACTAACATCCGAAATACCAACCTTAGATGAATTATTAGATTTTATTAACAAAAAATGCCAATCGTTACAAGCAGTTGATGCAACAAACCACTTGTTTAAATCTTCTTTAAATCAAAGATTAGACGTACCAAGTAACAAATTTATAACAACATCACTTTTATCAACAGCAAAACTACATTGTATTATGTGTAAAGACAACCATGTAATATATTATTGTAAAAAATTTGCGGACCTGTCTATCGAAGAACGTTATAACCAAGCTAAAAAACTCAGATTATGTGTTAACTGTCGAGATAATCATACAACACAAAATTCTAGGGCAATAAAATGCAGACAGTGTAACCATTCACATCACACTTTATTGCATCGCAGTAACATGAATAACACATTAGATAATAAAAAAATTTCATCTGTAACTACCACGGATAATCATTCATCTACTAGCCGTAATAATTATTCAACTGAAACCACTAGTACCGAATTAGACCTAGTTCCGGAAGTATCAAATGATTCACTTTATACACAAAGTACATCTCAAGTTCTGTTGTCTACCGTATCAATTGAAGTCAGAGATAAGAAAGGTAATTAAAAAAAAATGCAGGGCATTATTAGATCTAGGTTCGCAATCAAACTTATGCACGACTGCTGTAGCAACATATCTCTTATCTTATCTCTTAAACAAATTAATTTATCTATTTCCGGAATAACACAAACAAATTTATCTATTAAAAATACTACAAACATGATTTTCAGATCTCATCTAAATCAAAAAACATATTCCATTAACTGTTTAGTAGTCGATAAAATTACTGAAAACTTGCCCCAACTAACATTTTCATTACAAAAAATTAATTTTCCAAGCCATGTAAAATTAGCGGACCCTACGTTCAATGTATCATCAAAAAGACATTTTATTAAACGCCGAGATTTTTTGGAAAATTTTAGGTAAAAATAATATATATCTTAAGACTAGCGGATTGTATCTACAAGAGACGCAATTAGGTTGGATTATAGGGGGGAATCTTCATCTAAATCACATAAATTCTTTAAATACAACTTGTAATATATCATTAGAAACTTTAGAAAAACAAATCGTTAAATTTTGGAAAGTTGAAGACGTATCTAACAATGGATTAAGTGAGGAGGATTTGTCTGTAGAAAATTTCTATCAGAACAATCATGAAAGGTTAAACAATGGCAGGTATGCAGTACGTTTACCATTTACACAATACAAAAATACGCTGGGTAATTCCAAGGAAATCGCTTTATCGCGATTCTATAGTTTAGAAAGACGATTAAGTAAAGACCCTCAATTATGCAAACAATACTCGGATTTCTTAAACAAATACTTAGCTTTAGGTCATATGGAATTAGTTAAAAATGCAAATTCTTTAACATCAACAACTACTTATTATTTACCTCACCATCCAATTTACAATCAGAGTAGCTTGACTACAAAAATGCGCGTCGTTTTTTATGGTAGTTGCAAAACGTCAACCAATACCACTTTAAACGACATCTTATTAACTGGACCAAATATTCAACAAGATTTATTTAATGTTATTCTCAGATTTCGAACACACAAGTACGTATTAAATGCGGTTATTACAAAAATGTATCGACAAATCCGTGTATTAGAACCCGATTGCAATTATCAGTTGATTTTTTGGCGCAATCATAATACAGAACCTATTAACACATATCGTTTAACAACCATTACGTACGGTACATCTCGCGCCGTTTTTAGCTATCAGAACGTTACGTCAATTAGCATCGGATGAAAAACAAAATTTTCCATTAGCATGTTCGGTTATTCACAACGATTTTTATGTAGACGACCTTTTAACAGGTACGAGTACAATCGAAGATGCAATAAACGTAAGAGATCAATTAATTGCAGTTTAAAAAAAAGGAGGTTTTGAGTTACGAAAATGGGCATCGAACGATACAAGACTGTTACCACCAAATAATAACGATCAACATCTTATTAGTTTAGATAAAGGCGAAATAACAAAAACTCTAGGGGTATTTTGGAATAGTAAAGACGATAGTTTAACTTATTAAATAAACGACATAACTGAACACAATCGAGTAACAAAACGCATAATACTATCACTAATAGCAAAAATTTACGATCCTTTAGGGTTAATTGGGCCAATAATTACATATGCAGCAATTATTCTACAACAATTATGGTCATGTAAAATAGGATGGGACAAACAAGTTCCCAATGATATTCAATATGTATGGTTAAGTTTCTTAGAGCACCTTAAATATTTAAACAATATCAGTGTTCCTTGTTATCTTTTTTTAAACCCAAAAAAGATATCGATAGAGCTGCATGGTGTTTGCGATGCTTCGGTGAAAGCGTACGGAGCATGCATCTACGTGCGGACTCAATATGAATCAGGAATTTATTACTCGTCTTTGTTATGTTCGAAATCTAGAGTGGCGCCAATAAAAACGATTTCTTTACCTAGATTAGAACTGTGCGGAGCAGTATTACTAGCAAATTTAATGAACAAGGTGGAACTAAATTTAAATTTAAGCATTCAAAAAAGGTACTTTTGGACGGACTCAACTATCGTGTTATCTTGGTTAGGCGGGCCGGCAAATAAATGAACCACGTTTGTAGCTAATCGTGTAGGTAATATTCAGACAGTGACACGAGTTGAGGAATGGAAACATGTAAATCCGGTAGACAATCCGGCAGATCTTATATCAAGAGGAGTATTTGCAGATAAATTAAAACAATACCAACTTTGGTGGGCAGGTCCTACGTAGCTTTGTAATCATAACGAAACTTGGCCTGAACAACCCAACTTAAAATCGCAAAAAATGCAAGTACCCGAGACAAATAAAACAAAAAACATTTGTGTAACGGCAGTTAAAATTGATAATTCGTTTCATGATACATTTCAACGTTATTCTTCATTTTCTAAATTAATCAGAATAATAGCATTTGTCAATAGATTTGTAGCTAATTGTCGCAATAAAGAAAAAATAAGTGGTAACATTATTATATTATTATGACAAGAAATATCCTTTAATATTACCAAAAAAGCATCACGTCACAAATCTTATTATTAAAGATGAGCATATCAAAAATTTGCATAGTGGACAGCAAGCGACGTTAGCTGCCATTCGTCAAAAATATTGGATAATCTCGGGCCTTACCGTTATCAAACAGGTCATCCATAAATGCGTAACCTGTTTTAGGAACAACCCAAAACAAATTATGCCAATAATGGGAAATCTTCCTGCAGCTCGTTTAGAAGTAAACAGACCGTTCTTAAAATGTGGCGTAGACTTTGCAGGACCGATTTTTATTAAACCCCCAGGTAGATCAAAGGTGAAAATCAAATCATACATGGCAATCTTTGTTTGTTTATCAACCAAGGCCATTCATTTAGATCTTGTAGGAAATTTGACATTTCAAGCGTTTTTAAATTGTTTGTACCGGTTTATGGCACGACGAGGGCAAGTTTCTGACATATATTCGGACAATGCAAAAACTTTCCTCAGGGTGCTGCGTGAATTAGCTGAACTCAAAAAATTCATTTTAAATCAAAATTTTCAATCCGAAGTTATAACACAATTAAATATGAAAAATATTAACTGGCATAATATTCCACCCTGATCACCTAATTTTGGAGGATTCTGGGAAGCCCAAATAAAATCAGTAAAATATCACCTTAAACGTGTGATGGGAAATGCGTTTCTCAATTTTGAAGAGTTACTCACTTTGCTTACACTAACAGAAGCCTGTCTCAACTCCCGTCCTTTAACTCCTTTGTAAAATGACCCTAATGACCTAGATACCTTAACCCCGGGACACTTCCTTATCGGAGAACCACTAACGGCACCAGCACAACCAGACATAGCAACAGAAAACGTTAACCGTTTATCCCGATGGCAACGTGTGGAACAAATACGACAACACTTCTGGAAGCGCTGGTCAAAAGAATATATACCGCAATTGCAACGACGAAGCAAATGGAATTGTGAAACTTATCAAGACATTAAACCTGGACAACTGGTACTTATCCAAGAAGATAACACACCGCCATTAAGATGGACGTAAGGAAGAATTCTATCTACTCACCCTGGAAGTGATGGAAAGGTGCGAGTAGTTACAATAAAAACTAATAGCGGAGTCATAAAACGTGGAATAACAAAAGTGTGTGTTTTACCGATGAACTAAAAACTGCTAATAACTCGTTGTATATGTGACTGCAAGATAAAAAAGGAAACATTTTGCTTAAGGTGAATGTTAATAAGTTAATCAGAGAGATAGTTAGGATTAGTTTATTATATTAGTATCTTAAATCTTTAGATATAAGTATTCAATAATGTAGCATTTGAAACGAACGTATCAACGGAGCCGGCATGTTACGTCATGACCCGTAACAATAATTAGTCCCCACCTAAAATTATTTTGAGGGTAGGGGAGAAAGTAACCAGTATTGTAAATAGTAGTAATGAAACAAGTTAGTTGACAACAAGAGTGTAATGAAACAAGGTTTAATGTAATAGGTAGATAAGTTGTATAATAAAGACAAAACTTTAGCGCACGAAACATTTTATTTCGAATCTCGCAAAAACAACATGTTATAGAAAATTTGTCAATTTTTGAAAAAATAATTTATTGTCATTAATTTACTAGTAAAAACGTTATAATAAAAAACACGTATTTAGCACATTTTCTCTTGATTCAATAGTTCTAATTTTTTCGATATACAAGATTTCTTGAAATGTTGAGTTGGTAATTTCCTGTTCAAATTATTCCACGCTATACTTTCATTTTCTAAATTTTTTTTTAGAAGTTAATATACTAGATATGCAAATATCCATTACTTGCTTGTTGTTAGCCTCACTTTTTTTGATAAACTAAAAAATTACTATTGTGCTGAATTGTGTTCAGTATGTGCTATCTTGTGCCCTAAAAACAATTTTTTTTTCCTTATTTATTTTACGGAGACTATCAATCAAAAATTACTAGTGTGCTGAATTGTGCTCATTATGTGTAAAATCATTGTTATTTCTTTTTATATGTAGATTTTATAAAACAACAAATGTTTTTTTTGTTAATTTTAAAATATTTTATTTTTAAATTTATCAGAAAAAAAATTTGGTTTCATACTTTTGAGTACCACCAAGCACGGTGTCGTGTATCACTAGTATTACGCGTACCACAGTTTGGGAAATGTTACATTTGTAGATACAGTACAAGTTATCCTTCTTGGCGATTCTGTTTGCAAAATCCAGTTTTCCTTCGTAGCTTTCTTTATGTTGGTGTCTCTTTTACAGTTCCTCCTAAGTGCTTTTTTAAGGTGCATCTTTTTTCTATATACTGCAACTTGTAGCTTTCCTTTTGGGGTCTCTTAACGTCTAAGAAAAGTAGATTTCCATTTTGCTCTTTTTCTATAGTAAGCTCGATTGCTCTGTGCAGTGCGTTGATGTGGCCCAGAAATTGTTGGTAATTTAAGTAAAAAAAAAACCATGCAGCTTTGTTTACAATAACTATAAAAAATTTGAATCAATATAGTCTCTGTACCTAGCATTATTGATGTTAAATTTTTTTAAACTCAAACGACAAACTAATTTGTTTAGAATAGAGATTCGTCATATTTCAAATTTCTGACAAAAAATTTGAAAATATTAAAGTGAGGTTTCAGTCGACCTACAACTCTGGAACGCGCGTCGATATTATTAATCACATTTCAGCAAGTACTCACAAATATTTACATACTATTGTAGTAATCTTTCAAGTCATCGAATTTGGAACAATTGACAATAAACGTGTTCTTAGAAGGAATTTTAGTTTTGTATAAAGTTTTTAATAAAGCGAAACTTTTTGGTATATTATTACGTCAATTGGGGTTTTTGAACTTGAACGTTTGTAGTGAAAGTTTCGCTTCGTTTAAAAACTACAGAACAAACTTAAATCTCCTTCTAGGAAAACATTTATTATTAATAATTTAGAGCCGATGACTTGGAGGATGACCACAATATTTGTGATCGGAAAAGCTATATGACAAAATTTAAATTTTGCTCTGTTTAGTAGTTCCTGAGATTTGTAAGTAAATGTAACGGAACGACAGCAGAAAGTAAAAAATATTGTCATTTTCATGAAATTCGTAAGGGCAAAAAATATATATAAATACATACATATTTGCGGCGCAAAGTAGCAAGTTTTGTCTAGTAATTTTATATTTCATTCCAAATGAAGAGAAAAACATATATTTGTACAAAACAAAGTACACTGAAAAACAGGTTACTACAAAAATATTTATAAAGAAACGAAGTAAAAAAAATTACGCATTACAATTTTTACTTAGGAAACTTTACATTTACAATTAAATATTACTGCAGAAAACATGAATAAAGTATTGCAATTATTATTTTTTACTATTACAGACATGTAATCTTAAATGTATACACGGATTGTTTTCAGTGTAGTACAACAAACAGTAAGATGTCATTTTTCATTTTGTATAAAACAAAAAGACAACGTTATCTACTATCATAATAATATTTTTTCCGTAATGAACTCTGCAAATGGTGAAAAGATAGAAATTGTTTCTGCGGCACAAAATAGCACTTACTGCACAGAGAGAAATCTTTGTATATTTTATCTACAATTGTTAATCAAAAGTACACAAATTGGGTCTGAAAAAGTGACAAGACCAATTTGTGCAGTTTTATTGCATTCATTTGTGTAGGTTAAATTGTACCGTTTTTTTTTCAAAATATATATACAATTTTTATATTTCAAATTGATTGCACCGTATCACAATTTGTTTAAAAACTGATCTAAAACGGATAGTAAAGTTTTGCACAATGTTGTGATACTTTTTTAAAACTGTGCTTGAAGTATTTTTACCCAATGGTATGTTAAATGTCTAATAGCGTTACGTTATCTAGATCCATATTCTCTTTGGTTAATTTTGCACTATATTGTGCAAATTATTATTATTTCGTTTAGTTTTTTATTGTACAACTTTATGCATCTTGTTTAAATGTTATTTACTTAAAAATAACATATATTGGGTAAATTGTCAATAAAACGTTACAAATCTTAAAAGCATAATTTATTTATATTTAAATGGTATACTTATTTTATATACTTATTTTTTTCTTCGAGGGATATCTTAAAATTCCATTACTTCTTGTTATCGATTCACTCCAGATTTTTTTATAAATGTTGTTGCTTTGCTAGTTTGGTTGCCTTCTCTAAAGGGAGTTTATCGAAAAACTTCACAACATTTGTAATAATGTTTCTTGTTTCGGAATGAATGGTTTTCTTCGATTTAGATTTCATGTTGATAAATAACAGCTGAAACAATACAGAAAGTAAGTAATGTAAAAATCTCTATCAGAAATTAGCTGTTGTTCGTAGAATTAACGCTGGAATTAAATACAGAATTTATAGTAACGAGCGAGGTTAAGCTACAAAGATTAACTTAAAAAATGTTATAAATACACTTACCTTGTTCAAATAACAGCGTTTCAAAAAGTCTTGACAAAAACTAACTGAATAACTACGAATTTTTCAGAAAACAGGAAGTAAAGATGTAAACAAACCCAACGCAATCAAGGAATTTTGATTGTAGACATTTTTTCAAGCGGACGTACTTGCTAATTGTGATTGGTTGAAACGGTTGAAACATTTATCGCTTAAAATTTTTAAAGTTAGTTCACATATTTTCCGAGAACTTTGTTTACTTCGACGCTTTGCATGCGCTCTGTAAGTGTCAACATCAGCGTCTTTACATACAACGCGTTATCGCTTATCGTTATCGTTCAATTTTTTTCTTTCATCCGAGTTTAAAAGAATTGCATAATCTTATTGTAATATATATGATCAAAGCTGTACGAGAAACTAAAACAGAATTGTGCAAAATACTAGCACATTGTTGTCGCATACAAAACATACTAAAGTTTATAATATTTTTCAAACAATTTGTCAAATAAAACCTCATAACCTATTTATCCAAACGTATTAAATAAAAGCGTGCAAGCCTATGGTATAAATATAAACAATTGTAGTAATATCAACAATACAGTTATGCACAATCTTGTGCAAAATTGTTATACAGCATTTCTCTCTGTGTGAGCGCTACTTAGCACAATAATTACTTTTCATTTTATCGAAAAAGGCGAAGCTATGTATTATCGTAAAAAATTTTTTTGTTCATAAAATCTGCAAATAAAAAGAAAGAACAATTTGTTTTCACGGCACAAAGTAGTACATAATGGACACAATTTCAGCAAACTAGTTATTTTTGATTTTATCGAAAAAAACGAGGCTATCTTTTTGTAAAAACTGATGGTTTTTGTGAAAACAGTAAATGGAAAAAAGGAAATTGTTTTTGCGGCGCAAGGTAGCACATACTGAACACAATTCAGCACAATAATATTTTTTAGTTTATCAAAAAAGGCGGGGCTAACTATACTGACATATTTTCAATGACGCTTTCCAAATTTTTTTCTGTGTGCTGTTGCATTATACACAAATTCTTGTACACGTTAACGAAATCTTTAAATGCCATATCGTTGATATCTGCTAAAGTTGCATATAAAGCTCAAAATAATTTTATCTGAGTAAGATAGTGGAAGAAAAACATCTTCATCCCAATCAAATTTGACTCCTCTTTCTTGAAAATCATGTTTAACAATGTCTGCTTTTGAAAATAATTTATAATGGTTTGCTGTGTTACATTGATATTCCATATTTTGCTGATATCTCTAATGGCGTCCAGTAAACTTATACTAGTGGTGTGCATGCCAATTATTTTTTTGGTAAACAATAAACATTTAAAGAAAAGTATTGTGTCATCTGCATTAAAAATATCGTCTTCAACGTACTCTCCACTTAAATTAAGTAAGTTTTAAGAATCGGATAACAATGTATTTTCCGTATTTTGCATCGATGCATATTCTAAGTACAACAAAAATAGTCAGCTGAATCCTGCTGCTCAACTAAAACTTAAAATAATTGAATACCGTTCTGCATGTATAGCTTTATGTTTGCAGTGCATTTATTAATTTATTCAAGAACGTATTTTAACTGACCTACGTAACGTCACCTCATTTAAGCATCTACGTTATCTTCTAGTTGTTTTTGGTATACTTGTGCAGTTCTTAGAATAAACACGTTGTGATAACATTATTTTGTATTTGTTTTTGGTGTCTGTAAATTACTGAGAAAAAATGTATAGTTCTTAGAACTAAATTAAACATCATAACTAGGTCTGAGTAGTGGTATCAATATTCAATACACAAAATACTGTATCACTCACCTCTAATCATAACATCATTATAACATCGTTTTTCATTTTTTTTATTCCACAGTGTCAATAAACTTAGGGCAGTAATAAATGTAAGATGTCTGTAATTTTCGATTTATTTGGTTCCAAATTTAAATGTTTGAAATGTTGCATTAGAACATTATTTTTTACTTGTATTGATGCTATAATTTCACCTTTTAAACTAATCCGATACACGCTGTATGTATTCATGTATGTATTTACTCGTTTCTAATCAATAAAAAAATCATTTAGTTATTGTTGTCAAAAACTCCAAGTGTGATTCTATTAAGCGGCGTGCACTGTATTTATTTAATATAGTTTAATTCCTTTATTGGTGTTTAATTTATTTCATTATATCTACTATATTGGTTTTTATTTTAATAAAATATTTTTTATATGTATACGTTGCCTACATTACAGCTTAATTATCAGTAAAAGAATGAATAAAATATATAAATTATTCAATAATTGCATTTTTTCGTAAACTTTACATGTTTTATATTTGATTATTAGTAGTCCGCAAAGTTTAACAGTTTCAAATTTCTGTTGTTCTGAGTCGACGTTTCAGCTGATATGTAACCGACATTAAAGTTACCGTACATGAACATTATTAGTCACAAGCCCGTAAAAGTTTTATGACAATTTCTTTGAATTTTATTACGTCACTACTACAAGTACACCATCTGTCAAAGAAAAGACAATTTATTTCAAAGTTGTGATGATTATTTTATCTGCTACTCAAAACAATCTTTCTTACTTTGCCATCTGTTGTTAATTTTTTGTACGTTACAAATATTATAGTTAACTAACATTTTTGTATCTGTACTAACTGCCAAAACTTTCATATACGTTGGCTATCTGTATATCTTATTTATCTGTGGTAAAAGCAAACTTTACTTACAATACTTTCCGACAAGGTAATCACATTTTAATTAACCGATTTTTAAATAAGAATTGCATTTGTAAGAGAAAACCTACAAAACGGCCTATTATACTCACTACACCTGTTGTCGAAAACATTTACAATCGCAACAAAGGTCAAATAAATAGGTCGCAAAATTATCTACGGCAACAGATTTGTGTCAAATTTCTAATTTAGTAATTTTTGTTTTACTTACTTAATACCAATCTAAGCAATGTTGGTTTCTTAGCATATATGTCACGTGAGATACAAGTATTTATGAAGACCCAGTATAAGTATAAGATACTAAAGTGTTTGATTGTTTATTTGTTTTGCAAACAATTACATAGTATGTATATTTAACATCAGATATATGTATTTATAGCATTTCTAAAATAGTTTATCAGTCGTTGTAAAAAACATTAAGATTTTTTACACAAACTTTACAATTTGTTAATAGTTTTCAACTTTGTTAACTAAGACAAAAGTTTATAAAAATTATTGTTACTATGTTCTTCTGTAGTAACACTTCTTTAGACGTGACTTTAGAATTTTTTTTCTGACGGAGGCAACTCTGACGTAACGTTTCCGCTATTAAAAACAGTAACTAACTATTTTCGTATTTACATTTTTGACGTTTATATTAATATAAGCTATTCCAACCTTTAATTTCGTTGTGACTATCCACGTGTTCAAAAAGTGTTATCTTTGAAATGTTTTTAAAACATTTTAATTAATTTTATTGTTAAATGAAAATTCTTTAAAACGCGAGACTGGTATATCTAAATGACTAAATAGCACAAAAGCATTTTTGATTGTTTTATAAAAAAACTAGCAAAAGAGTCAGTTAAAGAAAAATTCAGTCAAAGATAACAATTATTATATTGAATTATTAATGAAATTATTCAAAATAAAACTGCGTAGACATTTACGAGTGTATTTACAAATTTGTACATAGCGATTTTATAATTTTGTTACTATTTCTACATTACCATAAACTAGTAACACTTTATTATTTAAAAAATCTGTATTTTTTAAGTTTAAGATTGATGAACACGTAATATGTTAACATCAGTAATAATTTTCCCGTTAAAAAGTTAATGTAATAGCGAAGGCTTCCACGGCCAAAGTCTATACTAAGATAAGAACTTCTTTCAGGTTTGGACCGTGTCATCGTTGTAACCGAAGTTGTCAACGTTTCGCCCACGTTTGTAAAGGGCTTTATCAGGGCATGAGAAAAATTGAAGAACTCAAACAAACAACCGAAATCTAACTAAGAACTTCTCAAAAGTTAGGTAATCAACTTGTGAACCAAGCCAGATTCTAAACTCTGAAAAGGTAAGAAAGTAAACGATAAACTTGAAAAAGCAAATAAAAATCTAACAAACAGCCAGTATAGAGTTAAGTAATCAACTTGTGGACCAAGCCAAATTCTAATACACTTCTATGGAGTTTAGAATCTGGCTTGGTTCACAAGTTGATTACCTAACTTTTGAAAGGTTCTTAGATAGATTATAACTAGGTACGTTTTGGTTTAAATGAGATCTTTTATTCTTTTCGTTACATTTGTATGAAAATTATAATTTTACAATTCAGTGTCATTTACTACAATTTAAACCTGGTTATTAACCTGCTTCGCTTAAAACAAAAGCACTTGTGCTTTAGTCACTGTCTACCGACAGGAACTATATCTTGGCCGTCACTGACAAATGTACTGTCTTCAGACCCGAGTGATTTACGAACTTCCGACCTTTCAAACACGTCGGTGTGTTGGTTTTCGAAATTGTCAAACTGAATATCATTAGAATTATTTATTTGTTTTTTAGAATCTTCGTTTAGAGATTCTTTAATCTTTTATAAGCTATGGTTTTATAAACTCTGCACTTTAGTATCCGACGTTTTGGTCTTTCTGAATACTTTTTATACGAACCTTGTAGCGGCAATTACTTTTTACCTTAGTTACAAAAAGAAAAACAAAATATTTTAAATAAATCTTCAACTCTAAATAGAATTTCGTTCTTTTAATAGCAACTAAAGAACTTTCTAGATACAAGCGCGTAGGTTTTTTTTTCTTGTTGTAGGTACGTTTATTTTTGTTTTGTATTGCTAATATCTTTTTTTTGTTTTACTTTATTTTGCTTTGTTTTTTTCTATATAATTAAATAACTTTACTTTTTTCATCAGTTTCCTAATTTCTAAGTCGCCTATACACCGCATGCGAGTATAGATTAATAATTTAAATACTGAATTTAGTACTTAGTATTTAGTACATTATTTTTAATTTTCTTATTTAGTTGCGTCTCCACTGCATTTTTACAAAAGTTTGTAAATCTCTCTAAAGTGTCAGGAAATCTAGCACCCATTAAGGATTCTAATAAACTTCTATCTACTGTTTTGCACTATGCTATATGCTTTTGAAGCAGTTATTCTGCCATAACGTAGCTCATACTATAAACCACATTTGTTCTAACTTCGGGTTTGTTTTTCAACAGCTATATTATACTTCTGGTGTTATTACGGAAGAAATAAATTAAAGAAATTCATCTGTAGTGCTACCTTTTTCTATAAACTTTAAAACGAGATTATGCAGTGATAAAGTTTTCACATCCAATACCTCATAATCAGTTTCATGTTTTAATATTTGGCAGATTAAATTTCTTTTTTTAGCTTTTTTTAAAAACTTATTCAGCACATCAGAAGAATGTGATGGAACGTAGCATGCATATTTCCTTTTTGATGATAGCTTCTTAGTGGTAATGTAGCAAATAGAACTGCTGCTTCTGTCTTCACAATATAACCACATTAAAAAAGCAATAAAATGCACCTTTCTTCCGAGGCAGGACAACCTCGACTACTACTTCATTTTCATTAATCGTCATTGACACTGCATAGTTTTTAGTTTCCATTTTATGTTCAGAACAAATGTTACGTTTTAATACACACATTTGTTTCTCTCTTTAACTGTCAATAACTAATCGCTTTATCACCATAAGTTTGTCTTGATAAGTTGAAAAAAATTAGAGCACATAAAAACTTGTTTCTTAATGATCCAAACTAATAAAAAAACTATATTTATATAGTAAGTTGTTCTTTTTTCCTTCTTAGTTTAATTTAAACACATTAATTGATTCTAGAACTCTTATATGAGGAGGGGCATCAGAATTTGATTTAAAAAATCATCGCGTAGTAATATGCTACTATTAACATTCACAAAACCGCAATTCATTTTATTCATAGATATAGCTTATGCTAATAAATAATTAACTATAATACAATATAAAAATCCACCGCAAGTAACTACACATACACACAAAAACTACTTAAAAAGGAAACAAACGCTTGTTTGCAAACGAACATTTATGCACAATATGAACAGTGACGTCACAATAATCACTGTGGCGTTCGAATAACGTGAAAAAATCGTAAAATAATTCAAATATTATATATTATTTTAATTTTTAATTAATATGTACATATATATGTATACATACGGTAAAGGCTTTGACAAGTACGAAAATGACTGACGTGTAGGGAAATGAAATTGGCCAAACCTAATGCACAGTGTTGTCTCATCGCAAATAACTATACAATGAATCGTATTATCTGTTAGTCGTAGAAAAAATAAATTACATATTTAAAAACGTATCACGTTTTATTATTTTTTTTTATTATGTATCCGCCGTAAGTAGTTTAATATGTTTATATATAAAAAGATAAAATTTGACAATGCGGAAATTTGTCTAAAGCGAAAAATTTACCTTTTCTCAAAAGTTTTCGTATTAGCAAGTTTTACAGTATATGTTTGCGGAAACTTTAGTAGAAACCAAGAAAGTTTTATTTAGGGGTTTTAGCACTGGACTATTCTATAGCGGTTTTCACTACTATATAAGCAAATGCCGTATATAGTTATATGCATACATACATATGTAACAAAATTTTTGAACTTTCTAATGTAGCATACGCCATCTCGTAGTAAAATTCTTTACATGAATTTTAACAATCTGTATCAATTACTTGTTAACATTATCATGACTCATGACAATAATAACAAATATTTACGGGACGATAAAAAAACAAATTTTTTTTATATTGTAAAAGCTAAACTACAATTTAAAACTAAAATTAGAAGTAAAAAATAGTATCTACTTAATTTACTGTGAATTTTAAACATTTACATGAACAATGATGAGCAAATTAGTCAATTTTATTAAAACAATGTTTAGCAAAAAGTTGTTTATAAACTTTAATAAAAACATAAAATACTTAATTTTTATAAACTACTTTTAGATCTCATTTAAATGTTCTTCTAATTAGAAAAAAACAAAAGTTACTTTAAAATAACTAACTCTAATACATATATGTAAATTTAGAAACGAATTCAGCTTTGATTATCAGCTAAATTTAATTATTTACTTTTTCTATAAACTTTTAGATTTTTTGATAAATAACCTTAAAAAATTTTTTACTATAACAAATTAGCACACATAAAGTTGTGACAGTATTTAACAGCGATACAAAGTTAGAAAACAATTTTGATAACTGAATTATGGAAAAATTAAAAAAAAAACTTATTTTGCAGACCGAGTTCGCGCCGGTTACAGGAGTCTGCCACTATAAGGTTTTATTTGGTGATAACCACGTGTTTGTTATACTGTAAATCTAGTCTTGTAAATGTTAACGCAATATGCTGTAATTGAAGAAAACACAACTTTTTTATTAGTGATTGCTCTCTAAAATAATGACCCGTCATCATGGTTTAATAATGTCAGTAACTACTTTTGATTAATTTACTTAAAAGTTTAGTCTGTTCCTTATTACTTATTTAATAGATTGCTGAAATGACCAAACCTTTAAGGTACTTATTTGCTGTAATCATTGATATAAAGTTTTATAATTGAAATGTTTTGTTAATGCAGCAATATATGCAAATACTAAGTTAAATGTTGTAATAAGTGAATGCGTTATACTAGATAATGTCCGTTACACTACAATTATTACTAGAATTGGTTTAACATCTTCAAATAAGACATGCAGTAATTTAATGCTTTACGTCTATACAATAATACACTTTAGTATTTTATATTGAAGCTCAGCTAAACAAGAAGCATTTTTTGTTAAATGTTGTACAATAGACACTGTTATATGTACTTATATAGACTGTTTTTTTATTATGATAATAATAAGCTACTTACACAAAAAGTACAGGTAGAAGAAATGGTAGTAAATAGAAGTTCGTGACCTAGAAAGTAGGTGAAGTGATACACGATGTATAAGAATAAATACTATTTAAATGTGTCAAATACAACAATATTTTAATAATATAAATCACTGTTTTCCGATTTTTTAAAAACTTTTATCAAACAAACAAAACTTAGCAATATGCTTTTAACTGCATTGAATTAGAATAATTTATAACCAAAGTTTTCTTACTGTTACGAATTTGGTTATTGTAACATTTATTTTATTGTGTAAGTTAGATTAGAAATAATTTAATAAAACATTTTTTTTGGATTTGTCAACTAAAAAAATAGTATGAAACGTAAGAACAATGTAATTGTTTTATAATAGTTCTAAATTACTTACTCAAGGACAGACAAATTTATTAAACATTTTTCTGGTTTTTATGTATTTGCCTATATTTTACTCTTTTTTAAGGACAAATACTATTTTAATGTTCCATGATGAATATTATCATTAAAATAAAACGGCAAGATACAATCATCGGATGGTTTTTCTTCTATAAGTAGGTAGGAATGGTGAGTAAGGTAAAAGCACCAACGTGCGACCAGGTAAGTACAAAACCTGTCGGTGCAGTCAGTTGGCCTCAGACACTTGAGGAATTCACTGTGAATTGCAATTGAATTATGTCAAAACGGTAGCGAGTGTGTGAAAGTAATATTTTTTTAAGAAACTGTTTTTGGAGTTGCAAAAAAAGTGATTAGTGATTTAAGTAGTAAATTGTTATATTAATAATCAAAAAATTGACATGATTGGAAAAATGTTTTGTGTAGTTGCAGTGTTTTATATACTAGGGCTGATTACGGGGTCTACGGCTAAAGGTAAGGAACATGGGTGTTTTATATCTCCGGCAATATGTTACTTAGTTTCAGTAAAGTTTATTAGGACTAATGCAATGCGCTTTTATAGATTAATCTAATGAGCGGTAAATGTAAACTTACATACATTATATATAATCGACCTTACCTTGGAATTTTATTATTTAAAAGTAGTGAAAGTAACTGTGCACAAGAAATTCATTCAACGTTAATCATTTTTAATGTGATATTACTATTGCTTCTGCGCTTATAAAAAAATTAAACAAAGAGTACACACTGCATATAACTAATAACACTGCTTTTTTTAAATATAAAAGCATTGATTATCATTATTTAGAGAATTCAAAATAACGGTACTTTTGAATGTTTCGCTAATTAGAGGAATAGTCGGTACCGATATTTTCGCTCAAACTGTTTTGCAAATAACGTGAAAAATGTTTCAATATTTACAGAATAAATTAGATACCATATGCAAAACTTTCAAGGTTCAGGTTGCTTTTTCTCAGTCTTATGAGTATAAAATTCCGATGACGTTTACCGTGTGCTTATACAAACATGTGCCATGGAAACACCTGTACTTGTAGTTTTTGTCAGTAAAATTTTACAGAGCGAATTATATCGAGTAAACGATAGGTTTAAAAAATCTATAAATATATACAAATTTATTTGATAATGGAGTATTTTTTTGTGTTGCCAATACTTGCACACATTTAGCATTCATACGTATCAGATAGATTTAAAATCTTTTACTATGTTTCCGGGAAACATTTTTTGTTACACGTCAAACTGTATATAATTAAGAATGTTTAATTCAATATTGAAAAAGTTTTAAACAGTATAATCTGCTGAACACTTTCATCTTGTTTTTACTAATAATGATACGGTTGCAAAATTTATTAAAACATTTTGACCATTACTTTATTTTAATTACAAATAAAATGTTAATACCGAACTCTTGCTAAGCTGATTTTTTATTTTTATAAACTATATTATAATTTTGTTTATTATTTTTAGTATTTGTTACACTTGACGCCGGCTCAGCTTGTGCATTTATAATTTCATGTTTTAGATAATAATTACATATTTTACACGTTTATGATTTATTTTATACACATAACAGTCACTTTCATTTTTTTATAGTAAAATTTGATATTTATTGATTTAAGCACAATTGTGATAGTTAGTTATTTTAGTACATTATAACAGTTTAATTTAATTTTTATAAACAAGTACATTTCTAAAAGTGCTTTAAGAAATTTACAGCTTCGCCAATCAATTTACTCCTTAGCAATTCGTAGTAATTTACGCTTACTTAGGACATAAATAAAAGTTTAAGTATGTACAAGAATATAACTGTGAATTTAATATTAGCCACTTTGTATATATGTACTATATAAATAATTGAAATTTTCTTGTTGAGTACTGTTAAGTACATTTAAGCATTGACAAAAGTTAATATCAAACTTCTAAATTTCTTTGTCTTTGTGGCAATTTATTAGAATATCTTTAAGAACAAGTAAACTACATTGAGTGGTTTTAAAAATCAATTATGGATTAAACTTTGTAATTTACGTAACGTTCTCGTAATGATTCGTTTATCTAAAAAATATGGTAATTCAAGGCTGTGAGTTATACTATAAAGACGAAAAAAAAATATTATGATCTTAGTAATTACTATTTTTCCTTGAACTTTTTTAATTAAACTTGACGTAGACTGAATTAAAAACGGTATTTTATAAAATATTTACTAATGTAGATTTTTCTGAGTTCTACTCATTATGCGTTAATGCAAATGTACTTGAAAAAACGATTGATTGATTTGTATGCGTAAGGTAATAATTTATTGTTATTTGTAACCTAAATAGTCAATGTCGTTTTGTACAATACGATAAGTCTGCATACATGATGTAAAAACAACATACACACAGTGCCGTAACTAGCGCGGTGCCAGCGGTGCCCAGGCACAGGGCGCAGACCCTGGAGGGGCGCAGAAATGACCAGACTAGTATCTACTTTTATCTCATGCATGGTAGCTAGTAGGTACATTTTGTGTTTTATTGCGAACATGGTGTAGACGCGCCCTACTGTACTATCTATATCGCATTTTTAAAGCGCTCTTGAAACAACAAGACATGTTAAGGTGGATTATCGGTTTCATACATTTAGTATGGTAACGTTCACACTAGTGCGTAACGTGTTGTGATGGTTTATGTATGGAACCGATACAGTTCTGACGCGTCAGTCGTCACGTCACAATACATCAGACAAATGTATATCCACCTTAAGTCTTGCTGGCAATATGACATTACTTATACCGTTATCTTCAATGATATCTCACAACAAAATAAATGTCCAATAAAAATATTTTTATTTGGTATAAAAATAGAAAATAATAACAAGTAAAACACATGACAGAGCTAAACCAAATATTACTAAATAGTTACTATGTAAACTTGTCCTTTTAAGAACGCATCCAATATTCATTAATATCTGAACGCATCCATGTTAGAGTGGGAATCCCCGCGCCGCGCCGCTTTCCCAATGTTCGGGGATTCCTGATCCATCGCGAATTACGCATTCAGATTGCCGACCGTACCGGAGGTTATAGTTATTGATTGTTTTGTCAATCATTGTCATTATTCGTATAAAATTTCGTTAATCTAAAGTAAAATTGTGTGTGAGAGTGAATAAGGTTATTGTTGATTTGTTGTTCGTTGATAAACTCGTTTGGGTAAGTTAGAAATTTGTATTTAAAGGTTTAGGTCCATCAGGCAAAATGAAGTCAAGTAGTAATGAAGAATTTTCAGAAAGCTAATTTAAAAAAAAAAGATAATATAAAATCTTATAGAGATGGTGCCCTATGCGTTTGGTATGTCAAAAATAAAGATTTATTGATTGAACGACGTATATAAATTTATTAAAATAAAATACCAAACGTTAATTTTATTAGTTGCGTTTGCTTCTGTTCTAATTTACTCACCAAGAGACAGTAACCAGAGTTATTTTATCATTTTATGTAAAGCGTATATTTGCTTTTGACATACATGTCACCTCTTGACCAATCCTTCAACCATAGGTTTTATTTTTTAATTTGCTGTCTGAAAATCCCTAATTAATAAACAATAAAAAAAATAACGATGAAATGGCTAGTAAGACAGCCGAAAAACGAAGTTTTCCGAACTATATTATATACCTACTAGATTAGGCGTGATTCGCGATTCTTTTTTCAGATATATTACCTGTCGGTTACCGTAAGCTGAGGACGCACGATATAACAAAGAACATGTCTCAAAAACGTCCATCCGGTTCTGAATTTCGTAAGAGAAAACGCGTTAGAGAGATGGAAGCAAAAAAAATGGGAAATACTTTACGAAAGTGGACAGTCACACAACCAGAAAGCAGTCAGGAAGATGTGTCCAATGACAACGTTTTGGCCCTCCCTGGTATGTCTGGAACTAAATCTGAAAACAATTTAAAGATAAAATATAAAGAAGACAACCCAGTCAACCCATCCCAGCAAGACTTGACCTTACCCATCACCACCAGTACAAGTTCTGAAATTCAAATTGAAGAAGCAGCTGCTACTGATAAGATCCAGTTAGACATAAATGATCCTGTTTCATGGTTACCATTAACTGACCACATTCGTTGTTTCCTCGTCGAGAAAGGTCCTGGATCAAGGAAAAGGTAGTCAAAATATTTCTTCAACTGAAGACGCAGGACGAAAATTTCATATACATTGGTTTACAAAAAAAATGAGCAATGGCGAGATGGTACCCAGGCCTTGGTTGATTTACAGTAAAAAAAGAGATGCAATATTTTGTTTCCCATGTATACTTTTCGGTTCTTCCTCGACTAAGCAAATAATGCCGGCACTGGCTGATGTACAAAAAGGATTTAATGATTGGCGTCATTTAAGTCCACGTATTCCTGAGCACGAAAACTCTACATTTCATAGAGAAAATTGTATTAAGTGGAAAATGCTTGAACAGAAAATAAAAAGTAAGACCACAATAGATGCATTCTTACAAAAGGCTATTGATCAAGAAACAAATAAGTGGAGACATATTTTAAAAGTGTGTACCAGCATACTTTTGTTTTGCGCGGAAAATAATTTACCGCTAAGAGACTCTCATGAGCATATTGGAGAATCAGAATCTGGAGTTTTCTTAAGTGCCGTGGATATGATTTCAAAATTCGACCCTGAACTTAGAGCGCATATTGAATCGCTTAATAAAGGAAATATTTCATATTTTACGCCTTATATTCAAAACGAGCTTGTAGATATTCTTGCCTCTGAGGTCAAAAAACAAATTTTAGACGATGTTCGTGCGGCAAAATACTTTTCTATACTTTTTGATTGTACGCCAGACGTATCGCATAAAGAACAGATGTCACAAATATTGAGATTCGTAAAAGTATCCGAGCCGAAAGTTACAATCGAAGAACGATTCATAGATTTCATCCAGTCTCATGAAAAAACGGGCGAGGGATTGTCGAAAGAGATTTTAGAGAAATTAAAAGTTGATGGATTGAATATTCAAGATCTTCGTGGCCAAGGCTACGACAATGGTAGTAATATGGCCGGTAAATATAACGGAGTTCAAGTCAAAATAAAACAAATTAATGAAAATGCTGATTATGTGGCGTGTGCAGCGCATTCTTTGAATTTATCTGGCGTAAACGCTGCTAGTGTGACACCTGACGTGATCACATTTTTTGGAATAATCCAGAAAATATTTGTTTTTTTTTCGAGTTCTACGGTCAGATGGGAAACTTTAATGAAACACTTAAATATTTCTTTGAAAAAACACGCCGACACTAGATGGGCTTCTAAAGCTAGGGCTGTAAAAGCTTTGAATTCGCAAATACCGCAAATCTGGTGTGTGCTAAAGATTCTAACTACCAATGATTACAATGCGGAAACAATCTACAGCTAAAAGCATAATAGACCAAATTAATTATAAATTCATATGTACTCTTCAAATTTGGGATAAAATTTTGGAATCTGTTGACAAAGTGAATGTAGCTCTACAGTCTAAAACTATGACTATCGACAAAGCTTCTGAACTAATCAAGGGACTAACAAGCCAGATACAAAATATTCGCGAGACTGTAGACATTGTTTTCGAAAAGGCAAAAACAATTTGTGAACAATGTCACATTGAAGACAATTTTCTTGAAAAGCGACGAAAGCGAGTAAAAAGACACCATTTAAGTGAAAGTTCAGACACCGGCTACGATATTACTCAGCAACAAAGTTTCAAAATTCAGATAAATGAAGCAATAGATACAATCATTTCTGAATTAAAATGGCGATTTGAAAAACTACGCGACATACAAAACTCTTTCGGTTTTTTGACCTTAAAACACATTACTACATATTCCGTTGAAGAACTAAAAAAACATGCAGCTGATTTGAGTATCAAATATTCTGCAGATATAAATGCCACAGAATTTTGGTCCGAAATAGAAACTTTGAAGAGTCAAGTTGAAGCGACTACATTATTTGATAAATGTGAATGTCAGTCAAGTATGGGTCTTCTCAAAGCTGTAGTGGAACTGGATTTAAAGGAAATGTTTCCCAATGTAGTAGTCGCTATAAAGATATTTTTAACGATGCCAGTGACTGCTTCTTGCGAGATCATTCAGTAAGCTCAAATTAATAAAAACGTACCTGCGCTCGACGATGGGTCAAGAAAGATTGTCTGGCCTAGCGATTTTGTCGATTGAACGCGACATAGCACGTCTCCTGTCATATGAAAATGTAATCAAGGACTTCGCAATGAGAAAAGCGCGAAAAGTAAATCTTTAAGTATAATCTTAAAGTAAGGACAGCCTTGGGTTACTATCGAGTACTTTGTTTCATTTCTGTATTTGAGCAAATATTTTTGAATGAACAATTTTTATCTTAAAGAAATATACTAAGTAGGTACTTATATCCTTTGGTAAACAATAAATAGATAGATTTATTTGTATGCAAATTTGTCCATTTTATTTTCAGAGCCTGGTTAGATTAGAGCATTTTTCAGGGGCGCAGTTTTGAAAGCTCGCACCGGGTGCATAAAACGCTAGTTACGGCACTGCATACACAGTAAAAATAGTGGTTGATTAGTATACATAAATATTTAAAACATATGCATGTAATCGGTAGATTTGTGTTAAAGTGCAATAATTTTAGATTTAGTATATAAAATACCGCGGTTTTGTTGTTGCTTCATTAAAAAATATTTTAATAAGCCTACTAAATTTGCACGTGGTACCTGTACCAACATTTGTTTGTAGTTCCCACGTTACCAACGTTTCAAAAAATTAAAGGAAAACTAAACAATGATTTATAAACGTAATTCAGTATAGCTTAATAATAAATGTTTTTTAATTTCATTTTATCACAACCATTTACAAATGATTGTTAATTTATAGATTATAAAATACATTTAAAAAAAGTATAAACAAAATTATACACAAAAAATCAATTTTAATTTTATTAACGTAACAATTAATACCTATATACTGTTTAGAATATGTTTTAAAAATTATATTTATTTAACTCATATTAAAAATTGAACGTCTTGATTCAAGTTTCTATATATAGTGTGAAGTATCCATAAAATATAATAAGTAAAAAAAATAAATCAATAATAAATATTTTGAGTGTAACACTATACAAAATGTAAAATAAAAACAAAAAATAAAGACAAAATATCTTGTATTATAAACAGCCAATTGCCACTTAATCAAAAAATGAAAGTAATTTACGTAGCAAGCGACGAAAGTAAATCATAGTATAACGAACGTTAATGTAACACGGCCGTGCTTTGAATGTGAGTGAGATATACTGTCAACTTTCGACGAGAGTAACGTACATTATTTTTTGTTGTTTTTTGTAAAATTGCGTACTTTAAAAAAAAGTTTTGAGAGAAATATAATGGTGGTACTACATTTATTACTAAATTTTTGTTTTTCATTTTTCCGTTCTAAAGGTTTTTTCGCTTATTACGAAACAGTTACGAAGAGATTAAGGCGACATGTTTCGACATTATATGTAATTAATTAATATGTATCGATTGCAATTCTTTTTTTATATAAGTCAAACTGGACGTAAATTTTGTATTAGATTTTTAAAACATTATTCATGCATTAAAAACAATAATATACAGGATGTAACTGATATAACGCATATTCTCTTAATGGTGAGTAGCTGTAATAATTTAGAACATATTTTGATTATAAACATATGGTCTCTTCCTCATGGTTTTTAAGAAAATCTAATGTCAATTTTTAAATAAATCTCTAGTTAACCCCAATAGAAGTAGCGTGTGACATAAGTCAAGATACTTTAATAGTAAACAGCACATACCAACCGTATCTGAAAGTGATAATGGTTGTTTTGCTAACGGTACAGGTTTTATTGCACTCACACAAAATAAATTGATCCCGTAATATTTACAATGTTTTGTTCTGTCCATTCTATCTTTATCATGTCTGTAAAGTTGTTATCATATCCTCGTTTGTCTATTTAATTTTTGTGTAATTTTTTATTAGGCGTTAGTATTCTTTAATTTACTAGTTTTAGTTAGATTGTAGGGTGGTAGATAAGTTTTTGCGATTTTAAGCTCATAGAGTAAGTGCGTTTGTTTTAGTGATTAGTAATTAATTTTATTTTTTTTCTATTTATGGATAGGTATTTTTGTAGTTATTTAGTATTTAGTTTTTTTAGTCAAGTAGGTACTATTTCGTGTTATTTGTTCAACTGCATAATTAAAATTCAGTGCTATGCATCACTGAACTCTAAACTAAACTCGAAATCGATACCTTATAGAAAAATAATACTTAGTGTAGACAATGTAATTTTAATAACGAGTAATGTGATTGGCATAATTGCACTTTAAGTTAAATAAAAAATACTGCAGATTATGATTTTAATTTAATACTCAATGTTTTTTGCGACGTCATCAAATGATAAAGAACTTAGTAAAAAAAATCTTGACACTAAACTTTGTTCTAGCAGTCACCATTTTATAAGCTTTAATTTTTTAAAGCATGTTCTATTTTATTAACATAAAACGAAACAGGTCCGTAGTTAATAAGTTATTTTAATAAAAATGTCGCGGAAAAATTTTAATATGTTAGACCACATGTTCATAAAGCAAATGTGTTCGAAATCATAGTAGCTACCACCTATTACGAGATTATGCGTTATATTAGTTATACCCTGTATAATAACTAGCCATATAAATTTTCATTTGATAAATTGATTTATACTATATGTGCAATGTAATTTTCTAAAAAATGGCTAGATTTTATATAAAAAACGTTTATTTACTGTATTTTAAATATAAAAAAATATTGTACATGACTTTAATGTTAAAACAATAAAAAGTAACTTTTTATTTACTCACGATATAAAGAAAAGAATCTAAAAAAAGTTAAAAAAACATTTTACAAAAGAATTTTATTTAGTAAGATGTTATTTTAGTACAATAAATGCAATAAAAAAGCATTTAATTTAGTAGTGTAGGTTTAATTCCCACACGTTAGCAGTGAAAACTTTATATTTTTTTAGAATGTAATAAATATGTACAAGTTAATAAATTCTAAAATTTATAAAGTATTCCATATACCAAAATTAGTTTTTAAGTTCTTAAAGCAATTTTTTTTAACAATAAATATTGATGTATGATAGTATTTGCTTAAGTATTTACTATTACGCTGAATTAAAAATGGTATATTACTTATATCAGAACTAAAGTTGAAAAACATTTTTTGTAGTATACGAAAAACTACAAATAAAAACACCTATATATTTACGATTTTTTAAAACTTTTGTTAAGAAATATACTAATCTATTTATAATGTTCTTATTATTATATATTATATAAAGAGATACTAGCTTAGCAGAATTGGTATTACGTAATTTGTTGCGAAGTTTATAATGCATCATACTAAATGTTGAAAATGTTTACATTTGTTTGTTGTGCACGATCTAGAACAATTAAAATGCAAAATCAATCTTTTTTAGGTACTTCGTTATAGACCAATATTTAAAATTAAGTTATGTACATTTTTCTCAATATTTTTTTTTCGTGTTTTTCTACTTTGCTTATTAATACTGGCCAGTTTTAAATGTAGTTTTCTGTTTCGCACATAGTATTTTATCTTACTTTTTGTAGAATTAATCTCAATCTGCAACTACCGTTTGTGTTGTATGTCTGCAGCGTTAGTAAACATTACAAAAGCATTTTATGATTTTTATCTTTTTCTGTTATTACATACATTACATACATTAAAATCTTTTATCAACAAATTACATCTTAATTTTTTGATGCATATAACAATATGAAAATAAAATCTTAATAATTATTTCAACCTTGGATTCATTCATAACATTATTAACAAATATGCTTAAAATAAGCATTTTGCTTACTGTCAATTAATTATGTAAACCTGAGTTTGAACACTTATATCTCGGTAATCGTTTACCTGATATATAAGCTTTTATTATGTATAGAATGGGTCTAAAACATATATTTTTTTGATTTTTTTTAAGGCTGACTTTTAAACCGTAAGCGAAAAAAGAATGTTTATCGCGTTCCGTTCGTTGTTATTTGTTATTAACTTTTTTTTATTCCACTTCACTTGGAACTTACGTTTACTTCATTACCTTCGCATTCAAATTTTAAATTCGGTGCTGTTGTCGCTGTTAATGTATATTTTAGAAATTTTTGTGTATCGAGATATATTTGATTTCAAATTTGCAACTTGCCGAGTTTCATACTCGTGCAAAACGAGCATAAATTTGTTATTAATTGTATAATACGTATGTTACTACGTGTATTCGTAGAAAACATGTTTAATTATGTTACATATTTAAAATACTTTGTTTTGGTAATTACACATAAATGTTTTTAATTGTTGATAAATTTTTCTCTATAAGTATGTTAACCTTTCTATTTTTTTAAATATATTTATTACTTTAAAAATTGAAACATAAATTAATTTAGATAAAATATAACTATTAGCTTACATAACTACAATGTTTTATGTTTTTGCGTTTTTAATACCATTAAAAAAAATTTTTTTCAATCAAAAGTTGTTTTTTTAATTTAAAATTCATATTTTTATTTAAATGATACGTCATATCGTATGTTCATTAATTTTAGCATTAAAATTACTACGCAATCTATTTTACATACCACAAAAATTATATTACAATAAGATTATACATTTTAAACATTTAAAAATTATTAAGTAAATTAAATAAAGTTTGAAACAATAATAAATTTTTTATACAATTAACTAAAAATAGACCAATACAAATCGTGCACAAAACAAATCATTATAGGCTTTTAACCTCTACATTTATTAGCATGTGCAACAAAATATTTTAATAATAATAATTGTTAGTAATTTACTTGACCGTGTATTTTATTTTTAAACTATGAATTAATAGTAATTTCATGTTAACTTATGATAGATTATTATACGTATATAAGGCGAGCAAAAAATCTTTCGTGTGTGGCAAAATAACAGCTATTCTCTTATACATGTATATTAATAAGTAAATAAAAATATAGTTTATATTTTTTTGTTTTCTTATTTAGTAAACGTTGTAAATGCATGGGTAAACATTTGTAAAAACATGTATGTTTATTGCTGTCATTTAACACCTTATTCGAGTATTGTAAAAAAATTGTAAATATTAGGTTACAATACAAGTATTAATTAATGTTTCGTAAATGCTAATAATATAGTTGTTTGTACCACTAGTCCAGAAAGTCCTATTTTGTTAATATGAGCATATTTGGTTTTATATCGGCCTACAAAATGCGAACACTCACAAAATACTTTTAGGACGGGCGATACAGAAAATTTTTTGTAATTAGTAAGGAATATTTCAATTTATACAGGGTGATTCTTGGAACTAAGTAATTAGACGTGTATGAAGAATTGTTAAATGAATTTGGTTCAGAGTTATTATACATTTATAATAAAATATAATCTATTAAACTAAAATAATTGTAATTTTGCGACACTTCCGGTCATACCGAAAGTAGTCTCAAACTTCATTATTTTAAGTGAAACATCCTGTATATTTTTGCATTTTTTGTATTATACATAAAAAAAACAGGTAAAACCTGATTATATTGTTCTGTCTAAACCTAAGCGTTTTTGAAAAAAACATTTATATTGAAACGTTCGAGAAATTATTTACAAATGCAAGAGCCTTCTAGAAGCTGTTATCCATTTTCTAGAAGATATAAGGAAAAGTAGGGCACGCTCGAGAAGGATTTGCCGATGTCGATAAATACCGAAGAAAGAAATCGTAGGTCAGTTATTGCCGTAAAGCGAATGCAGCAGTATTAAGAAGATTATTCAAGTGAAGATAAATAAGTGATTAGCACGTGCGAAGTTTTAAATAAATAACAGTGTACACCGAATCGAGTGAACGTGACTTATAGTGTAAACAAACAAGTGTGAAATCCGAAGACGTTATCTTATCTTAAGTGATAGTGTTATACAACGGTTATGCATAAATTCGTGTAAGTGTTTTCCTTAAATATTATTAGATTTAATTAGTTCGGTTAATTTAAAAGTGTATATATTTCTAGAATAAGTAAACGTATTTTTAGTAGTTTAAATAAATTAGTTTTTAATAATAAATACGTAACAATATTTATATTTTTTGGGTCATTTTTATAAATAGGATAATATCTTTTTTATCATTTGATGTTATCCTACAGATTATTTTCTATATGTATACAATTTTAAATAAACTCAACGGTTTAAAAGTTATTGTCTATATGAATTGTTACTTACAATCGGTGGAATACTATGACATAAAACAAAACAAATACATACTAAAATATAACATACATAGTAAATTTATACTATGAGATGGCTCTGCCATCGTATTTTACTCATGTTGAAAACAAATCAACTTTATACATGTTTGTTTAAATAAAAATTACAATTTTTGTAAACATTAAAATGGCAGAGTATACAACTGCAAATATTTTAAATTTATTTATCATTCATAGTAATTGTAATAGAATTTTAGTTAAAACATGTAGACGGTTTAACTAAATTTATTACGAACGACTAGAAAGAACGGCAGAAAAGTATTTGGAAATAATGGTAACTAATATAGAGGAAAATCCTAATTTCTTGAAAAGAATTGTTTGACTAAATTTATACACATGGATGTAATTAATAGAAATTAAGGCTATGAGCACATAAATATCTAAAATGTATTAATTATTAAATCTGTTTTGTAAGTGTAAACTGTCTCAACACATCTTTAAGCATTCTTACTTATACAATTTTATCTAGAATAGCAGTACGCTTAGGCGATTTTGAAAAAAACGAAGAAAATGTATGCAGATTTGTAAAAAATATTTTAATTTGTCTATGTTGGCTTGCAGTTTTTTGCAATGTTAAATTAAATTTATGTGCATAGCAGTGAATAAAATTGGCGCTAGGGTATGTGTGCTTAATCTTTGATTGTACACCCCCTAGCTTTCCACTCATGACTGCGGCGCAATTAGTTTTTTTAGTTTAATATTAATTTTCGAAGTAGCCAGTTCTTCCAAAATAACATTTGTTTAGTGATCCGCTATTGTACCCCGAGGGTTAATTAATTTCCAAAAACGTTTATAAATTTTACCATTATAAACGTATCGTAGCAGCAAAACCATTTGCGTTCTATTTGAATTATTAGTAGCTTTATCTCCAATAAATGCAAGAAAATTTGCTTCTTCTATTTCAATAATGATTGTTTTCTGAATAATTGTTAACATGGAGTCTAGTATGTCATTCTGAATGGTTTTAGAAATTCTTTTAAAAACAGAACTATTTTTTTCAATATGATTTTTAAAAACCATCCAATTCTAACACAAAATTTATTGTTACGCTGTAACGATTATTTAATGTCGTTATTTGTATTTGTGATACTGTAATCAGTATTAAACGTCTTTTTCGAAGCGCGAAATAGTGAAAATTTCCTGTTTTCATCTTGCAACTTTGACAAGACAGTCGTGCGGTGCTTGTTATACTGATAATATTGGCAAGAGGGCCCTGTTGGAGATATGATTATAATTAACCGGCGCGGCGATCTACCGTGTACTACCCAAATTTCCATCAATAAAGAATTTAGTACCTCATAGTCTTGTTTTATTCGATATGTGGCGTGGCCGTCCAGGTGTCGACAATCCAACACGGGAACACCACCACCACATTATTAGTACGCGAAACACATCTGGATTGTCCGAAATGGCAGTCTCATTAGGCACACGCAGTATTAACTCAAAAATTCCACAAAACTTAACGCAATCAAATAATTTTTTGACAATGTATTTATTTTTAGAAACTTGTTTATTAACTTCTTTAAGGGATTTGCAATAAGCACTCTCTAACTGTATTCTAATATCTATGGTACCAAGAGATGCAAAACTTACCGAACTATTTATATGTATCAAAGAGTCACCATGCTTTTTCACATTTTCCTTTAAATGTTTAATATCTTTAACACCGGTTGTTTTTATTTGACACATATATGTACGCATGTACACGACAATGTTACAAAAGAAATACTTGTGGTTAAGTATTAAAATTAAATAAATAAAAACGTGTATACTAAAAATGTATTTTTTTATAAGCCGTATTTTTGGAGGGGCATTGACCAAATGACATCATGGACAAGCCGCTACTGGTTGTTTACATAGACGATTGTTTTTGTTTTGGAATTTGATTGTAGGATTAACATTTGTTTTAGTGTACGTCTTGCCGTCATTCAATAAATACTGTATTTTCTCATTGTGCTCATTTTTATGTATAACCACTGTTGCATTACCTTTATTTGATTTTGAAATGAGTAAGTCATTATGTAGTTTTAATAATTCTTTTGGAGATGTCAGTAGCGTTTTAATAAAAAAATCTGGTGATTTAAAGTTAGTGTTTTTGTTTTTATTTGTAAAGTTGGTAATGACACTTAATACTTTTACTCTTAATCTGTCTTTATCAAATTCTTCATAAAATGTCAAGATGTTTTCTAAATTTTTAATAAGTTCGATGATCGGTAATTTTTTATTATAGTAGTTAAAAACTTATTTCGGTGTAAGCGCTAGGCATTGAGACACTTCCTCAGGTAGCTGAGCATCTGTTAGATTGTAAATACAACCTTCTTTAAACACATTTAAATTATAGTTGTAGTTATTAAACTTCTTGCTTAGTTTTATTCTGTTTTTTTTTTAATATTTATTGTTTAGTGTGTCCGTGAAAATTTGGAAATCTAGTTGGTTAAGTTTATTGTGTAATTTGTCATGTAATTCATTAATGATCTTTTTTAGTTGGTGAATTTTCCAATACGTGATATCAATTTCCAAATTCAATAATATTTGTTTAAAATTTGTTGTCAATCGATCAAGTTTGTTATTGTAAGGTGTGTTCTCTACTTCTATGAAATACGTGCATTTAAAGAATTATTGAATATGTGTTGGGGTCACATAACTAGAGTTACATCTTTTTAGGTAGACCTTACGATTGTATAAATTAGCCATGTTCTTGTTGGTCTTTTATAAAGTGGTCATAAGTTTATAGATGTTTTGAATCTTCGAACTCAACAATCTTAAATGTGGAACAGTCCTTTAATAAACGGTTAATAGCTGAAATCATTTTCATTATTAAACACAACAATTTTAATACTGATACTAATAACCTGAGCAGTATCTATCAAAATTTAATTTCTAAAATGTGATTGAGATTCACTAGATTACACTATTGCATATGACAAATATTGTGATAACTTAGTTATATGATGTTTGTCTATGTAGATGTTTACTGTTTGTAATTTGTTGAACTTCTACACTAACTGTAAATGTGTTTGGTTATTTATTTATTTAATTTTACAATTGACCAGTTCAATCGGACAGCTCATCTTGGACCCGTGTTTTATGTAAGTGTATACCTAAATAAGTTAATTATAGATAGTCATAATATCTTTTAATATGTACTCACTGCCATGTTAAATCTAATGTACTTTGGTGTCCACCAACCAAGTTGTGTGTTTTTGCCTATCCCTTCTGAAAGTTCAATACAATTAATTTTTTGTTCTACGGCATTTTACATACGGTGTGTATCGGTGTGTATATATTAACAAAAACACGTTGCGCTTTATACTTCTTCACGAGGTTCTCGAAGTTCGGACTTTTGGTCTATAAATACGTATTAGCCTTGCTTATATACATTATAGTTAGACAATGACTGCGCTAAAATTGGAAACATTAATTTGGATGCAAAACTGGAGTAGTTTTGGATGCAAACGCAAAATTGACATATTTGACGCTGCTTCTGTTAATATTACAGATTTCTAAGTTACAGATCAGTATATTCTCTTGCAGTAATCTATAAAGATACAGTTTCAGAGATTTGGAAAAGACATACGTTCGTTTTTATTACATTTAAAATAACCTTGAAAGAAAATTATATATGCACGATAACACTTATGTTATGAAATTCGGTCTACGTAAACAACTGGTATTCTGAGAAACATAATTATTCCCCTAATAGAAGACAATTTTATAATTAAATGTACAGTTTCTAATTTGTATATATTTGTTTATAGTATTCGAGCGATCAAAACAATAAAATAAACTACAAAATTTACAAAATTTCTACTTACATTTGGTATAAATTAGATTAAAGTTAACTAGTTAATGAATACACATGCATGTTTAGTTAAGGATGGTCCTTTTATGTCAATAAACAGAAATATTCTACATGTTTCTGTTTATTTTCATAACATAATAAAAACACATCTGGGATCTGGTATCTTGTAGGTAATGCTGGTATTATTTCTGGCCGATTGCCTGCGTTTTTAACTATGCAGTGCACGCTGCTTAATATAATCACGTTGGGACTTGAGGTTTTTGATAATAATAACCGAATGATAACAATATACAAAATTCAGGAAAAATGCTTATTTCTTAGAAAGCAGTGAATACATACAGCGTGTATGTGATCGACATGTTGTTAATTTAGAAAGTGAAATTAAAGCGTATATAGAAGCAAAAAATTTTTATAAAACGTTTAAAAAAAGCAGCATTTTGAGCCAACGGATCTGACGCATTAAACAGTTTGTTGACACCGTTAATAAAACGAAATCAAAAACAACGTTATGATGCTTCATTCACTGTTCTAAGAACTACACAATTCTTTTCAGGAATTTGCTGACACTAAAAATAAATACAAAACAACGTTATCACATAAGACGTAGTTAATTTAATTTGTTATTCTAAGAAGCCACGTGCTTTCCAAGTTAATTCACGAAGATAACGTATTTACAGATGTTAAAATAATGTACCAGATTTTACTTTAGTAAAGTGATAACATTACCCGATTAAAAACATTATCCGTGATTCCGATAAGCGGCGAGCGCTGTAAGTAATTTATACGAAAATTTAAATCATTAATTTGGTTCTAAAGTCCGAATCTTTGAAGCATCGCCCTGAATTTATTGCTAAAGATACATCTAAAGTGCTAATAAGCTTGTATATTTATATTTTATGTGCCTTTTGAGTAGTATAAAAATTTAAAAAAAACCACTCAACCGATTATAATTTTATATAAACGTTTGCAGGATTTTATTCATTCTATATTTTGTTTATAAACAGAAATTAAAGTGTACGATTTATTTTTGCAAACTCAGAGTTTAAAGCAAGTTAACTGGTAAAACATTGCTTTGCACGTATGTCGAAACTAATAGCGTGTGTAAGTAGCTTACTTGTGCCGCCATCGTTTGCAATTTTTTAATAACCAAAAACGGTTTGAGGTTTTGCATTTAATTATTACCTTGTTTTTACTATCGCCATCTAACATGACTAAAAAATCCTTTTCCATATAAAGCTATCTCATTGTCTAACTATAATTTATATAAACAAGGGTATTAGTTTTGATATTTGTTAGTAGAAATAACTGCAATCAAGAATAATAAAAAAAATTGATAGTTTTGTTTTGTTAATGATTTATGTTTTAACTTTAAAATTTGTTTTTAACAAGTCTTTATTAATATATTTTTACGAAAAACACATTTGACAATCTTGTAAAACAAACTTTCCATTCTAATGCGATTTCAATAGATTTCAATTATAAGCATCACCTGTCAAATTTTATCATTTTTGTATTCATTTTGACGTTCTTGTTTTATTTTTGTATAACTTTTTCTTTTTTCGTGATTTTTTTGTATAGTTTTCATTAGTTCTTGTGGTTCTGTGTTTTTTGCGCCCTTTGTAATTGTTTTTTTTACTCAATGGCTTTTAAATCCAATAAAAATGCTGATATGTACCTGATGTACTGAAGACATACGAAGCATACATAAATACAACAGTTTAACATTAGGATTTTCGATTCACAATTGAACAAAAAATGTTGCAGCGTGTAGCTTTTTTGTCAATTTATACATACTTTGTATACTATATTTTGTAAAAAAAATATTATATGCAATTTAATTTTTATATTGTTGATTTATATAAGAAAGTGTCTGAAGGTTACAGTAATTACTAAGTTATTTTTCAAACATTAGTTTCTGAACTGCGTTTATTGTATAAAAAAATATTAGATAAATTTGTCATATTTTCAAATAGTATATTTTTTACGTAGTACGTTAAATTATTAATTGTGGGTTATTTTTTTTTCTATTATTTATATATCATTTTGTCTATAAAAAATTAAACTGGTGTTTTTGTGTTTGTGTTGAAAAAAAATTGGTATTTAAAATAAATGTGCTGTTTTTGTTTTAAAAAAATAATCTCGTGCAAAACAACCTGCACTGAAACTAAAATTATAACATTTTTTTGCATTGTGTTTATGAAAAATTAAAATGATTAATTTTTTTTAAACTGCCGACTGCACTCTTATTTACAGACAGCTACAAACACTAATAAAATTAAATATTATTAAACAATAAAAAACATAATAACGATAATTAATTTTTAAAATTTAGTACACTGTTAATTATAGTATCTTCATACTCAGCTTTACAAGTCAAATTTAAATGAATGAATCAAATTTTAAACGGTTTTTTATCGATTGTAACAAAAAAAATAATATTAATATTCAAAAAGTTACGACAAATGTTTTTTTTTAATTTGTATTTTACATTTACATTTTTATTATTGTATTAAAAAGTATAGAATTCGATTTGTAGAAAATAAATGAATAATTGTAAATCATAAAAACAATACAATGCTGAAGAATGTTGACTATAACAATTATTTTAAAAACTTGCTATGTTGCGGTTAAAATTGTAGAATACTTCTTGTTTTGATAATCCTATAATGTCATTACCTATACTTAATCACGGTACAAAGTTATAAAATCTTATGAAATTATATATTTTAATTTTGTACAGATAACAAGTAACCAAATTTTTTAAGTACGATTAAAAACACATGTTATTTTTAAATTAATGTAATTAACGTACATAATGTCAGAAACTATAAAAACTTTTATCCAAAATAAGCGCTATCATTTAATACTTTGCTAAGTTGACAAATCTGAATAGTTGTTGCGTTGTAAACTTAAAAGCGCTATAGAAAATAAGAAAATAATCTTACATTTTGCATTTGTATCTCATAGATTTGTTGCTTAATACTTTTAAACTCAATTGATTTACATTTATATTATTAGGAGCTAAACATGCGTTCGATAACTGCAAAATAATACTGTTATTTGTTAGAGCTCATAATGCATTGTAAATAAAAACTAAAATGCTCTAACACAAAAAAATTCTTACGTAAATCGTTTATTAGTAACTTATAATTATCATTAAAATATATATTTTCGGTTTAATTAACAAAATGCTATCTAATGTTCACATTTAAGCGCCATTATTAATAGCAGAATAAATAGGTGTTTGATTTCTCATGATACAACATGTAATTATCAGATTTTTGTAAATAATAAATAACGGAATTTTTTAACGTAGAAATTATAGGTCGTAGAATTAATAATATTATATGAAATTCAATATGGTAAATTGAATTTTATGCTGATGAAACAGTATGTGTGAGCAATATCATAACTTTTAGTTAATGTAAATATAGCATCTTTATAAACAGTTAACATTTTATATTTATTTTACAGATATTTTTTCTTTTTAATATTTGCATTCACTTTAAAAGCATAGCAATAAAACAACGTGTTTTTAAATAATTACTTTAACACAAATATTTACTAATTTAATCTTCACGTTAATTAGTTTTAATCGATAATGATTTTATATTATATATCGGTAGGCTTAACAATTTTGCTTTATAAGTCAGATAAGTGTGTGTAGTATCGTAAGTTTCATAAACACACTTATATTGTTGTCTAAGGTGTTTATATAGATAAATTAATATCTTAACAAACGTTTAATAATTAAACTGGAAAAGTTTAAAAATTATTTTTCGTTCTTAAAAAGGATCGATAAGTAAACGTTATAGTTTTATTGTGTACTGTACTTAAGCACATACAATTTGTTAAACGAAACACACTTATTTCTAAATTAATACTGTTTTATTTAGCTAGGTTTTGCACTACCCATTCTTTGTAAATTCATTGGTACAAAAAATCATAAAAATGGTTTTGTTTAAATTAACTACAAAAAACCCGAAAGTAAATGTGTCTAGAGTTTGATTCCAATTATTTTTAATAAGCTGCTTGTTTTTAATAATAATAATAAAAAATGTGTTTATTGTGTAAATAAAGTTACACAAAAGGGACTACACCTAAATAATCTTGTGACATAATTGTTATTCAAATATACGAATTGTGCTTAGTGCTTTTTAAATTTTTTTATAATTTTTTTGATGTCAAAAAGTGCGCTTACATAACATATAAAGTACGTGTTACAATAAAAAAAATAATTATAAATTTAGAAAGCAATTAAGTTGTTGGTCTTTTTTTCTCACTACAGCAACGTCAGTTCACTAATTGATTACCAGGAAACAAAAAAATAAAAAGCGTATTTGGAGTAAAAAATGTAAAGCGCATGCCCCTATAATAAATTGTTATTAAAAATAGGACATGTTCTAATTTTAAACTATTTTTAATAATAATTAGTTATACATCATATTATTTTGTTGTAATGTTTGATACAAGAAATGTCGTAATGCAAGACAGCTTCTAGAGCACCTGTTTATGATGTTTGTTGGTTTGTTTGTTTTTTTTTGATTTGTTTATTTAGTTAGTATTAGTTTCACAAGTAATAATAAGTTACAAGCAACTATGTACAGTGCCTTTATACACATAACCAGTTGTTTTTCATATCTTAAATTTAAATTTTTAACGAAATCGTTTATTTTTAGAAAGCATCTCTGGTTTCTAAGATAACGAATCTTGTTTAGTAGTGTTAGTTTTAACCACTAGCTCAAATTTAGTTTTTCGTTGTTCTACGGTTTTACAATGACATATTTTTTTAATTTAATTAAGATCATTAACATTTACTTCTTTAAATCCCAGAACAAAATAATTGATTACATTTTGAAATGTTGTTCATACAAATTTTTTTTTAGAAAATAAGATTGGAAATAGTTTAAATATTTTACTAAATTTCGTCGATTTAGTATTGGCAATAAAGAAAAGAATTAGGCATTAGCGTGATAATGAATAATGCTATGTGACTTTTGACAAGAGTCAGGTTAGTTTATATCACTAAACGTAGCAAACGCGGTAACAAATATACAATAATGTAGTAAGTGTATTTGAAAATTTTTAAAAATTTTTTTGAATATAACTTAAATTTAAACAATTTTTAAATATATTTGTTTGTTAATTTAGTTACATAATGGAGGAAATAAGCTCTAAAGCGGCAAAATTATAGATCAAAACTAAGTGTTTAAACTCAATTATTATACTAGATGAAGTATGCAAAAGTACATATAAAAAAATCTAGTTTTGCCTAGATTTTTTACTTTGCGGCTTTGCGGTTTTTTATCGTCACGTAATTATACTAATAAAAATAATGATAATTGGTTATATTAGCAAATTGTGTTAGCATTCTATTTCCCATAACAAAGTTTGAACTTTCAACTCTGTCATTTTTGTGCTCACTTTTTTTAAATTTATTTTTCTTTTTATCATATTTATCTAGTTTTTGTTAGTAGAAATACTTTTACTCAGAACTCGCAATTACTACTGTTACTTTAACGTAAATTAGCAAGTACTGTTACAACATTTACTAAAATTAATAAATAAATTAAAAAGTGACAATCAAAATAAATAATAAATCTTTGGTTTTAAATTAATTTTTTTTTCATTTTCAGACTTGGCACTATACAAATAAACGTACTCTTTGCATCAATAGTTAAAAACTGCCATTTAACTAATATAAAATCAGTTGTTTGATTTAAAGACATTTAGGTTATTTCTACTACCTAACTGAGAAAATGTTACCTTTTTAAAGAGAGTTTTATAAAGCATAATATCTTATTAATTTATAGTCTTCTATTCTGTTTTTTAAGTTTTGTTGTGTTTGCTTTATGTAGTATTTATTGCAGTGAATACAGTTGATCTTATATTACACGTAAGTTTAAGAGTATAAGTTTTAGTTTTCAAGTTAGTGTAAATAGTGTTGTATATAGTATTTTTGTTATAAAATACAATTTTGATACTAGTAGAATTTCTTGATAAGTTAATAATGTATTAACTTGACAAACATAAATAATAACAGTTATCAAATTAGTATTATTGTTTAAATTTCTAGTTAAAATTAAGAAATTTTTTGCTAATAAGTCTATTGTTTTTAAAAAGCCTGATTAATGCAAAAATGTAATATTGATTAACTTTATATGTAAATTTAATACATTTTTTATTTATTTCTAATCTAAAAATCGTTTTTTAAGCTACTATAGTACCTCATTTAGTTTCATAAATTTTAATGCACTCTAAATTGTATTTATTTTATGAAATGTATGTATTCTGCAGTTTAAACTAATAAAAACATGCATTATAAATATTTATTGATATTTAATTAAGAAACGTACATAAAATAAATTTGATTTTTATGAGCTTTACACGCTGTACTTGTAAATACTCCTTAACGAAGCTGCATTTGTACGTTAAGAGTAAGCATTCCAAGTATCAACTATTTCTTACGTTTTTCTGGTTGTCTAGATTAAAAGTAACTAAATACATTTGCAGGTATAGTATTATCTTTTCAACTACACAAAATAATAGTTGTGTTTTTTAAGTTACTTTTAATTTTAATACTACGTAAAAATGTAAATGATTTTTAAAAAGTTTTAAAGTTATTCCGTACATAAAGTAAGATTAAACAGCATTTACATTACGTATGTTAAAACAAACGTTTGCTTATTTTGTTTTACATTTGTTTTTTTCTTTTTAATTAATTGTGTGTATTGATTATTCATAAGTCACAATAATATATTATAAATTCCTAGTTTTGCAATAAAAACAGTTATAAAGTTTTAATAAAAATGACGTTTTTAAGACAAAATAGTTTACATTTAAATACTACTTTTATAGAATTGTTTAAGTGCAAACATTTTTAATAGCTAAACATCTAAGAATTGCAAATTTTTGTTTTGACCTAGAATATTAGCACCTTCAAGCCTCGTTTTTACACGTTATAGGTGTGGTCTAGTGTTATAAGGTATCAGGATTACTGGTATTTTAATTACTTTGCATTTTTTATACTTTTTTATTTACAGAATATATGTTTAAACCTTTTCATACATTTTAAGAAATGCAATTAGTGTCAAGCAAAGTATGCTGACGTTATTTTTCCAATTAACAAAAAAAAGTCGGCACATGTGATGTCTTGTAATAATTAATTTTTGTAATTTATAAAATTGGATTAATATATTATTGTGAATAATTTACAGTTTTTTAAATAATTATAATAATAATAATCATTTATCGCCTTTAGATCAAACAGCTATGGTAGGAGGACTAGTCATAAATATTGTATCAATTTAACCTTGGTTATTACATAATCTCTTAAATTCACTTATTGAATAAAAGTAATTATACCTTAACATTTTGATAATTTCATTTTTAAATTTTTCAGTATTGTGGGTATTAATTTTCAGTAGCAAATTATGGTGCAGCGTATTTGATAAATACATAAAATTATTGTGATACAATGCGGCCCTATGTTGAAGTAATACGCGTGAATTCATTTTTTGAAACGAGTATCCTATCTCTTATTAACATCCGTAACTTTTAATAGTTTGTTATAGTTTTGTTTAGCATAAAACAAACATTCAACAATATAAAGAGATGGCAAGGGTAATATGCTAAAAGTGGTCGGCATGAAGTAGTTCCGGGTTTTAATAGTTCAACTCAAAGGTTAGAAGAGATATAAAATTCTATGATTACAATAAATATTTTGGAAGATTGTAGTTCAATCAAACGTGCTAAGTAAATTATTGCATTTTTAGATTATAATTAAATGTTAATTATTGCTAACAATGTTTGAAAAAAAGGTAAATCATTTGTACATTTAAAAAAATAATACAAACATGGATAACTTTTCTTAATAAGAAAACAAATCCGCGTATGCACAAAAGAATTGTCTATATTGCGTTAAGAAATAATTAAAAACGCGTTTAAAGTTTGTCTTATACAAAAATAAAGCTTTAATTTGCTTTGGTTAAAAAGTTAAGTAAATTTTAATCGGTCTGCTTAACAAAATTAACATTTCTTGTGTAATATTACCAGTAATTTTAGTTATTAAAGAATATTGTTGTACAGCAAAAAACGCTTGGCATTGTACTATAGATTTAAAATGACAGGTTTTACAATGACAAGCTCTACACTGTAAATTATTTGTAGACTGAAGGTTATGCTTTAATAAATTCCGAGTAATAAAATACCCGCCACAAATTTTATAGTTACGTAATGCAATAATAAATAATTAAAAACGTTTTAATTAATATTTTAAAAGCCATTTTAAAAAATAGAACATGGCAAATAGTAATATTAGTTAGTTTAGAGTTTATTTAATTATTGGTTTTAAAGTCTATTACTGGCAGTACATGTAATTGTAGTTACAACATTAATAACCGTTTTTTTTATATTAAATTATTGTAATAAAAGAAAACAATGTCATGGTAACGTACAGTATTTACCGACAAAGTCAAAAGGCATAAAAAAGAATATGACAAATTATTGAAGTGGCTGATAGTTAACCGTATTGAAAATAAAAATATAACTGAGGCTGTAGAGGTCAAGAACTTTTGAATATATAAATTAATGATATTCAAGATAGGGGTTCGGTGGTTATTGTGGTTGACATTCCGGAAAGTGAAACGAGTTATCTGTATTGTGTCTGGTAAGGAAGGATATGTTTTTGCGTCAGTCTGGTCCAGAAAGATGATTTTTAATTTATCGCAAAAAGGGTTGCACAGTTTGCTTGTTGGACTATTTTTTTGAGTATGTTAGATCAAGAAGTTTTCTCTGGTCATTGTCTGCGGAGAACTTCTGCGACTGACTTGATCAATGCAGCAGTAAATATGACAACATTGAAGAAACATGGTAGATGGCAAAGTTCAACAGTAGTCATTTGTCCGACAGTAAACAATTGAAAAGTAAATCTGCAACAATGTTGTCTGCTATGTCAGATGAGAAACTGACAAAAGTTCAACAGAAAATTCTTGAAATTCGGGAAATAAATTTAGTGGAAAATTCAACAATTGTCGGTTCATTTTTGGAAATACATTAGAGAGAGTTAAGGATTCATAACAGCTTAGTATAACTCTCTTTGGAAGTTATGAACATGTTTATAGGTAACTAAGGGTTTATCTTTTTATAATGTATTAGTATGAAATACGTTTTCATTGTGGCCTATGTTTTGTAATTTTGTAAACAAAATAAATAAAAAAACATGTTTATTTACCTGTTATTAAAGTGTAACTTAACCATAAACATTTTAGTACATAAAACAGTATAAAACAGGTATAAGAAAATAATGCGTGAACAAATCTCATAGCAGTATTATCCAGTAATCAAAAGTGATTTTGGTGGTTTGTGAATTTTTATGTTACTATATTATGTAAACATTTTTATGACTCATGACATTTAGTCAAAACCTAGATTTATTAAAAAAATATCTAAATAAAAATCTATGATAATAAAATAGGTACAAACAATTATTCTACACAAGCAAAACATCTGACTAGTAGAAAATTTGTATGAATCGTAAATTATTATAAGTATTTTTATCTACATTTTCCTTTTTTTTAATGTTTGATTGTTTGTTTATAAATTTATTTTGTAAAATATATATTTTATTGTATTATTTTTCTACACATAAAGTTTGTTTATTCGTTACCGCATAGCTATTACAGTTGTTTATTGGTTGTCTTGTTTTTTATGTGAAACTTATTTAAATAGTCCGTAAACGGCTGATTTCATTATACAACACGTTTTGTTTTTTGAACATATATGTATCTAACTTGATGGTTTGTTAATAAAATTTAAAATCAATCTTTATTCACTGCCGATTAAATTGTGATATACAATTTTATTATGAAAAAATTAAACATTAGCATGAAACAGTTGAAATCTACAATATCACAAATTTGTTTATAATTTATGTAGATTCTTTTTTAATTTTTTATGCAAATTTTTGTTATGACACTTTTATTTAAAAAAAAATATATTATTAGCCAATTTTGTTAAAATACCTGATTTTAAATTAAAACGGAAACATCAAATAAACGGATAGCATCCTAAATAATAAATAAGCAGATTTAATTTTAATGTAATTAGTATGCTATACTAATAAGGATATAAATATGTATAATAGACGTATTGTGAGAAACTTTAGTTAGTTTTAAAATTAATTAAATTTTATGAAACCTAAAATTTTAATGTTACAAATTTAGATTATTAATTTTGTATAAATGTAATTGGTTTAACACTATAACGTGATTTATTAGACAAACAAATAAAAATTACGTAGCGTTTTTATTTTCTATTTGATAGTGTTTACTAAAGTTAAGCTTTAAGCTAATAAAATACATTTACATTTGAAGAGTTTAAATAGATAAAAATAAAACAAATTTTAAAGACAATCATTGTTATATTAAATAATTGTTTTATAAAGCAAAACTTTTATTAAAAAAAAAACGTGTATCAGAAGCTATAAACTAATCTTTTAGTTTAAACATTTATTATGGTTTAGTAAATCACATTCAAACTAGCAAATAATTATTTATTAAGTTATATGTTATTATATAATAATAATTATTATTAAAGTAACTGATTTTCTTACAGGATTCTTTCTTTCTTTCTTCCGGCACACTTCCTTTTAATAGATCACAATGAATCCGTAGTTGGCATAATTTTATTATTGTTTTATATAATGATTTATATTTTAACAGTTTCAATATGTTAAGTAACAGTATGGACAAAGTAAATTATTATAGTAGTAAATAAAATATGTCTAAACATAAAACATAGCCTACTTTTTTAATGCATTAGTGCAATTTGTCTTACAATTGTACGCAAACATTGATTTGATAATTTTTAATGCGCATAAATTTACATAAACATTTTGCTTAATACGTCAGATGTTGCTTATTAAATGCGTTATAGTTTTGTACCATAGCACTATTTTCTTTTTGACATGTTTAAAGTCGTTTGTACTGTTTAAACTTATATTTGTTTAAATATTTTTAAAAATTTTATTTTAAAATCAAATATTTTTGTTCTAATACAGATAAATACACGCTTTGTTCAATCTAAATTTAATTAAAATAGAAAGTAACAAAGATGTATGTGTGTTGTGGACACCTAATATTAAACTTCAAGTACAAGTATCTACTACCACATTCTGACATGGAAGACTTACAAAGGGTTATTGTAGTAAGCGCTTATATGACATCAATTCAAAAATGCAATTAAAAAGTATTTTTAACAAAGAAAAACTTAGTTTAGATATTTTTTAATTTTTATAAACTTACTGGATGCCATTTTAGAAAACGTCCGTTTTAAAAAATTAATTTATATTTTTAAATTATACTTTAAAAGTCCTAGTTTCAAATGATAAATATACTTTTCAAAAATTAACAATACATTTTTGAAGGTATTAAATTAAAAAACAAAAGTATGTTCCTTGAAACTTTTAGAATAAACACAAAAAAATTAATAGATTATTTAATTATTTGGAATTTTGTTTTTTAATGAATGTATTACTTAATAAATAAACAGCAATTTTTCAATAAAATTTATATAAATTTACTCAGAATTATTAAAAGGTGTAATAAAATGTTTTTGAAAACGGGTTAATAATCGTTTAGGGAGTGTTTACTCTACAACCTACTTAAATTTTTGTTGTTTTGTTGCGACATTAATTATTTTTTTTAGAAAAAAATTAATCACTTGTTCTTTTATAATTTGTTTTTGTTTCTATGTTGCTTTACAACGATTGGCAAAGAGTACAGCATTTTTTGAAAAACAAAACGCAGCGTAAACTGACTTATATGTCAAGATTAATTTTTAACTCTTTCTTGCGTTGTTTAACATTTTCATAATGGGTCTGTTTTACGTTAGTTGGCCTGTCAGAACAGCGTTGTTTGTGCTTTCCACCAACGTGCAGTTTACATAGTAGTTTATTATAATGCGCATTTTTACGGTTTCCGATATAAACTATGTTTTCTTATTTTTTTAAAGAAATACAATCAATTAGTATCAATAGTAGTGTAAACGCATTCTATATTGTTCTTGAACAATTTATATTTTAAAGTACAAAAATAAATACATCAACTTTTAAAATTAAACAACTTAATAAAAACAAAAAATATTATCTGTGGTATACAGTCAACGTGTGGTATTTTTCGAAGCAAGACATTACTCAAAGTGCAACGTTGCAATTGTTACAGCAAAAACTTAGTCTTTTGCGTGATTTTTTTGTACACACTACACATCGTTTTCTAGATTGCTTGTTTGTTTCCGGACCTTTAAAAAATTGTACAATAAACTGCCTCTCTGTAAGGCAAAGTAGAGGTCCCTATCAGTAGTTTGTTACTACGACTAGATCGTAGCTTGTTAAGTTTATATTTTGAAATATAGTTGTTTGACAAGCTTCAGCTAAAATTTAGTATATTTTCATTAGAAATACGGTACGGTGTACGTGTATATATCAAAATCTTATCTATTTTTTTTCCAAAAATACTCATTTAAGATTATCTTAAACTGCTTACATTTATCAATAAATTACAATACTATAGAACAGTTATATTTTGCTCTTTAAATTCGATACTCTGAAAACTGATACGGTACGTGTTAGTCTTCAAAGAACATACACCGTCGCCTTAAATTATAAGAAACTACAATGCTTTATCTTTGTAAAACTAATAATATGTTTAATTATGATTCTCTTACTATTAATAAGATGTTATAGCCTATTTAATTTTAAGAAAAATATAAAAAAACATGTGGGTACTTTTATAATGTTTTTTTACGAAAATGTTACAGCGGTCTACCGTATACCGCGTATCTAGCGATAAAAAGAAACCTGCAAAACTGTTATTATGTTAGAATAAAAAACGTTTTTTTATTAAGAAAAAAAAACGCACAGAAAAAAAAAGGTTTTTTACAAAGTTTGAACAATAAATTCTTAGGTAGCTCAAAAATAATAAAAACGTCATTTTGACGTTTATTAAAATAGTGTAATAAGATTAAGGAAAAATGTTTTTATTGTGCAAAGAATAGCACAAGCATCACAAAAAAGCCCTTACTGTTTATAATACTTAATATATTATAACATTGTGATTTTACTTCAAATTTTGTTTTATGACAGGTTAGAAACAGAATGGCTTTTGCAAAGAGACATGTAGATTGTGAAATTTATAATTGGAAAAAGGTTTTATTTACAAATGATTCAAGGTTTCGCTTTGTAAGTTCTGATCGCCGCCCAAGACTGTACAGAAAGTCAAACAAAATAGATTCTGCTTGTAATATTCAAGAAACCTTATATAGAAGTGGCTCAGTGATACTATAGGGTAAAATCTTTTTAACAGCTCGCACCGAGCTTTTTATTGTTAATGCTGAACGTCTGACTTCTAAACGGTACATAACAGACATTTTAGAACCGTATGCACTTCACATTAGGGATGAATTTGTGTTTATGCAGAATAAATATTTAAATTATATTAATATTGAAGTCTTGGAGTGGCTAGTCGGCGGACCTAAACCCAATAGAACGTCTTTGGAGCATAATGGGACGCCGGCTTATAAGTCAACATCTACCACTTAACAGGTTACATAAGCTGCGACAAAGTCTTGTCCGCGTATGGAAAAATATCCCTCAAGAAACAATTAGATCTCTAATTGAAAGTATACGACGGTAATGTCAGGCTGTAATAATATCTAATACTGATAGCCAAAAACGTTTAAAAAAAAGCTACTTGTATTTATAATAATAATGATCATTTTACAATATTTTCTTAAATAAACTATATTTCAAGTTTTTTTTCACAATTATTTTAGTCAAATGTATAAGTGCATCAATCTTGCGCTTAATTGTATTTGGTTATAAAAACCCTCGTTATTTGGGTAACTTTTAATGATTCTTAAAGTTATTCTAGTAAAACTTAAAGCGCTGTGTATATTTAGAAGTTGGTACTACGTGAAACATTCGAATTTTAACCCTTTACCACTGGTATCTAATACATTTTTACTTAATTTTTTTTCCAACCTTTACTTAATTTAAACCTGTATGCTTCAGTGACATCTTAGACATGCTAAGGTGCGTCCTAAATATTGATTAAAAGACGGCTGTGCAAAATTTTTTTAGCCGATGGGTCAATTTCAATATAAATTATGTAACTAGCGAGGCATGTAATATCCATTATATTCCAGAAAGTAGCAAGAAGCCATCTAAGAGTTTGACGTTTTGTAGAATAATGTGTTAATAGCTTATCCATATATCCGTCTATATTATCTACACCACTTGGTGGAATTGTAAAAATGAATAATATCAGATTTTTTCTTTTCACTACCAACTGTATTGTTATTAAGTAGGCATTAAAATAACCGATTTGTTTTTTTTAGAGCCATACAAACACAAAACAGCTTTTTTATCTTTACTAAACCCAAACATTGACAAAAGAAGTTGTTGTTCTTTATTAGCCATAATCTCAGGGGGTATGCAGGGTTTATTTTTTTTTATTGTATCAACGACAGTCAAGTTCCATGACAATAAAAGTGTGATCGATAAAGACATAAAAAAATTGTCTACTGTAATGTTTGCTTCGGTATTTTTGTATTAAACCGGTAAATCCTTGACGATTTTTTTACCTTGATTTATTTCTCATCCAGCGGTTAGTTGGCTCGTGTAAATTTGTGCTGTTAGAGGATTGGGAAATTTAGCGTCGCATATGCCGTATTTGGCAGGTTAGCAGGCATATATTGTAATAATCTTGTCCGCCCTCTGAACGGAAAGAGTTGTCTGTCAATAACAACAGATTTAAATAGAACGTAAATCGTAAATTTTATAAGTAATCAGAACTCTTAAATACCCATACAATTTTTGTTCCGTAAGAATCTGCCACTGTTTACTCGGTTTGCCTGGATTATCTGTGTTTCATTTTTTGTAAGTTCTTGAAACTTTCTTATTTGTTTCTTTTACGAATTATCTGAGTTTTAATTTGCAAGTTAACATCACCTAAAACATCTACGTCAGATGCATGATATCTACCTACAATAAGGTAAAATTAAAACAATGTGTTTTTTGATATAACTTTTTCTATAATATCAGATAAAGAAATAAAAATAAACAAAAAAAAACAATTATTACGAAGTAAATTTTACCCCGCTCTTAGATTATTTAGTGTAAGCCTATTATTATCATCAGAATCAACTTCATTATTAGAATTATTTTCTTTCTCACTTTCAGAATCACTCTCATTTAGATAGGACTGAATATAACTTTCCTGTTGCTCATAGTTCATTCTAAGAGTTAAAGTAATCCTGAATAAAACACTAAAGTAATTCGATAATACATACCGTCTGAACTTCGACCTTCATACTTTATTCTCCATTATCAACAAAAACTACACAAATAATTAGTAATAACACAATTACAAAATTGTAGTTATTAAAAGTTCTTCGCAAAGGAATGGAGAATGTGACTAGCACCTTATTGACTACACAGTTTAAACCAGTCTGGCAACTCAAACGCTTTACAAAAACCTTAGTAAATTGCGTAAATCTTAAATATTCATATTGCGTTTCAAAAGACGATAGCATATTTATAATAAAGCAACTGCTCCGCAAAATTGAACCACAGCATAAGTAAAAATTCTGTAATTTGAATGCATTAGTGTTGGAAATTATTTCCGTGTACATGAAGAGTAAACTTATTATTAATTTTACAAAGAACAGTACCAAAAATAATGTATGTAACTCTCGTCGAAAGTCTCATAGCGTAACTTAGTCTTATGCAGTACTCAGCTGACACTGAGATTATGTAATATGCATTCCTATAATTTAAAAATTAAAGTTACCATTTTAATAAAAACAAAACATTTGCACATTTGTAAGACAGGTAAATAAAATTTCAAAATTATAAAGAAATGTAAACTATTGATCTGCAGTAATATATTTATTTGTTAAGTAACTATAAAAGGTACAAATTTTACGTGCAAATTAAAATAAATTAAAGAAATATACATAATAAATTTTTTTTAAAAGTGAATATGTTTTGTGGTGAATTTTTTTTGTCTAAAATATTCATAATTTTTAAAGTTAATAACTACATAGTGAATTTTAGCAACGCTCATTTATAAAATCATCAAAAGAAGTTTGATTAAAATTGTAGCGTTATTCAACTATATTTGATCAAAGTAAGTTAAAAAAAACGTATAAACATGTCAATCTAGTTATAATTCATAATTAAAGCTTGCTAAAGCTTAACAACCAATAAATTACTTCTTGTTTTAAATTTGTATAGTATATTTGGTACAATAATAAAAAAAGTATAGTTTTATACAGAAACATTTTGAAATATATCATTTTATGCTAAACTTACTGATTACATTTAGCATAATCCCAAAATGTTATTAAAATGCTAAATAATAATAAGTTACATTATCTTTAGCTTGTATAAGAAACATTTTTCTACAATTATAAATAATAAATTGAATGTATTTTTTTAAATATTAGTTTAGTTAGTTAGACTTGCAAAGTTATACACTGACATATGGCTAATATAAAATATAAAACTTTTATATCAATTTTACCCGTCTTAAATTTTTTATTCATAAAACATGTGTGACTATTTTTAATTGATTTAAATATTTTTTTAATGTTACTAATTTTTGGTTTTTGTTTTAGGTACATACTAATTAACCTATATCAAGTATTCGTCTGTACTGTAGTAAGTAAAAGTTTTTGATTAAAATATCTTTGTTTGTTGTTTGCATAATATTATCTATAATTTGCATTTTTTATGTATTATGTTGATAATGTTGAATAATGTATAATTTGCTTGAAATTTTACGTAATTTTAAATTTAACTTTCAAAACACGTCTTTTTATATTGTTTTGTATAAAGTTAAACAAAAGTTATGCATTATTTTTAAAAACACAAACTGTTTGCTGTAATTTAGTATAACCATAAATTAAAAAAAAATTGTTACATAATATAAATAAGCTTTTTTGAAAGTGTCAATAATTTATATATACAAAAACTTTTAGTATTAAAAAAAATTAATTGGTATAACGATTAAATACTAGTTACAATAAATACATCAATTAATAGCTAAAAAAAATATTAATGTGCAGTAAAATACCATATTTTTAAAAAATGACAATTAAGAAAATCTTATTTAGGATAAAACACAATTTTACTAAATAAATTAATAGACAAAATCTATATTATTTTGAAATAATATTAATAAATATTATTGCATAACTATGTGTCCAACTTTTTTAATCAACATTTATGCGTTTTTCATCGTACTTCAATTTTTAAACAGCAGCAAAATATGTATAAGCAATCGTAAAATATTAATTAATTTAGCAGTCTATAAAATTTAATTTGTTACATCAATTACAAAATGCGACTTTACCGTTTAAGGGTTGTATGGACAGCAATTAGCTATGGCTTTATTACAAAAAAAACTGTATCTGCGGTAGTAAGTGTCAATATTATATATGTATGTACATCACAACGATGCATAATTGCATAAATATTCAAGTACATACAAGATTACTAAAAAACTTTTTTATAGAAAAATAATATGCTTAACACATGCACCGTGACAAAACTAGTTTACATCCTTTTATTTGAAGTAAAAGTAATATTAGTCATTCTGGTTAACCGCAGTCTCCATTAAGGTAGTAGTCTGGTAACTTATACCTATTTTCATGACTTCTTTGGAGAGTGGTTTTTTATAGGAAAATAAAAATGAATTATCTTGAATATTTAGAGTGTTTTTATTTACATATTGAAAATATAAAAAAAAAATTATTTGAAAAAATTTAATAGTTTATTACTATTATTATTGTCACTCGAAGTTGGAACCTCAAAAAAAATGCACGTGGGTGGCCCGGGTGATTTTGGCTCTGGATGTTATTTGAAATCAAATATTCTTGATTATTCTTAATCTATAGACATGTCATTCTGGTCGGAACTACTGAAGTTAAATTTCAAGGGTAAATAACAAAATGGCGGACTTTGAAAAAAAAAGTCCTTTTATTTTAGCAAAGAAAGGGTTGTAAAATAAAAAGTTAGGAGTGAAAAAAATTCTCGTTAGTACCGACGAGAATTATAAGTGTGTAGAACAGCCTGTTAAAATTTGAAAGCAATCGGTTCAGCAGAAAATAAGTTAGGACCCGGGCCGACCAGAAAAACAATGTTTTGGTTGGACTCCGAGGCGCTCTAGGAAACTCGTTATAAGTCCCGAAATATTTCGAATTTTTGTCTGAAATTTTCACAGTATACTCTCAAGACATTGTACTTACAAATTAAGCAAAAAAAAAATTTTCGATTTTTTGAACCCAAGTTACCAGACTACTACCTTAACATAAAACCAGACGTACGATTTCATATCTATTTCAAGTACTATTAACAATACAAGTCATTTATAATACATGTATAAGACGTTGCTATTAAAAGTATTAATTAAATTACAAATTTAAATGTTCTGCTACATGTTACTTTTACAACAGTAATAATAGTTTGGTAAATAATAAAAGTTTAATTACGGTTATTACAACAATCTAATAATAATTTAACCTAACCAGAAATAAATGTTACCGAATTTAATTTTGTGAAAATAAATTTTTAAACATCTGTTATATATAAGCTACAAATCAAAATAAACTTATAAATGTATAAACAATCGCTTTGATTTTTGTAATTGTTTTTACTTGTAGACCTGTAACTGACAAAAAAAATATTTAAAATAATTCTGCTACCGAATAAGTGCTTAATGAACAATTACAATAATCATCAATTACGATTGATTAAACACCTTTAAATAATAAAAATAGTAGTAATTGTTAATATTTATATAATATTTATAAGTATTTTGTAAAATTACAACCTATAAATACTGTTAAATCTAATACATTTGGTTAGGTCAGTATATTTCCACGTTCCATCATGGGAAATCCTGCTAAGCTAATACGTTGCCATAATTTTTTTCTAATATGTCATCTAATTTTAAAGTTTTTTGAAGTATTAATTTTAAAATTAATTAATACAATGGTTTAAATTATAATACTTCCCATTTAAAATGCATTTGTTTAAATATTAAACGATAATTATAGTTCATCAAAAATTGCTGGTACATTAAATATAAATTGTTTGTGTAATTAATTTTATATTTTCAAAATATTTAATAATCTTTATATACAGACAAAAATGTTATTGTTCTAAGGATAATTATGTCTGAGAAAAATAGAAGCTATGCATTTATACGGTTAATTATACATTTCAAGGTTGAAACTTTGGATTTTTCTTGCGTTAATTTTAATAACGCTGCATAATTAAATGTGCACAGCCAATTCCGTTATGTGTTTGTTTGAAATAAACGTTTCTTTTCAATAAGGTTCAAAGCAAAATTAAGTAAAAGTAGACAAGTTTGCACGAACCATAAATTAAATATTACTTGTAGTAGTAGTAGTAGTCTTAAATTAGATTTTATAATTATTTTAATCAAAGTTTATTAAATTGCTTACTACTAACAACATTAATTGTAATTTTTATAGATTATTATTATTTAAATTTCAAATTAAAAACTAAGTTTTTGCATTTTTACGTGCTTATACGTTTCTGTTAGTTAAATAAATCAATTAAACGTCTAATATAAAATAAAATTTTTAGCATGTTTATACAAAAGTCGTTACTGGACGGTTTAGACACAACGGTAAAATTTTACTAAAACTAATCTCACTCTCTCTGATATGTCAAATTTAATTAAATACATATTAAAGGCTATTAAATTAAAACAACAGAACAATAATCTAGTATATACATAAAAGCTGATAAAGGTAAAACTTTAGTTATAATAAATAAAATTGATTATATTAAGAAAGCTAATAGCTATTGACTAATGACTTTTAAAATACTAATATAAATTATATTTATGCTCTATCTAAATTAAAAACTTCATTGACAAGGACAAAGACATTTTGGCTAAACTTTTTAATATTAAACGTTATGGTTTACTCTTAAAAGATACTTTCATTCTTTTACTATATGCCCTTTCAAAATTTAATAAACCTGACATCCTTATTCTATTCTATTATTCTATTTTAATGTAACTTAACTGATCATAGTTGTTATTTATGATCTATTTTTTTGAGAAAAGTTTTTGGCACAAACATCAGGAGCCGCCATGGGTCCTCTCTTTTCGCCGTTTCTTGCTAAAATATTTTGGAAATATTTTGAGAAAAAAGCTTTATCTACATTTTATCTAAAACCAAATTGTTGGTGCAGATAGGTTGATAACACGTTTGTCATGGTGCTTCTACGCTTAACAACTATCTATATCATTTATTTTCTTAAGTCAACCTCAAAATCTTAAAAATAAGGTAAAATATCTAATCAAGGTGTTAGTCAGAAACAATTACAATAAAAAATAGTATTAAATAATGCATTACAAATTTTTAAAATTTTAAATAAGTAAATTTTTATTCAAAAAACAGGTTTCTCAATAAGTAACGATCTTTCACCTATACTTCCTGAAATTTTCTTTACGAAGGTAGAGGTTTTTCCAAATAATTTAATCAAAAAGCACTTTATTTACTTCAAAAGATAGTTTTGTCCGTAACCGGTTGATTGGTCCCGGTTGACGCGCATCTTATTTCAAAAAATATGTCAATAATACATTCGTTGTATTTAAAGACAATAATTATCTTTTTATTTTATTCTCTTTTACACAAAATGCTTTCTTATAGATTTTTTGTAATCGTGCATATAAATTATGTCTTAACAAATTTAACTTGAATAAACAATTAGTTATTCTTCATAAATCAAGTAACAATAATAATTATTCTCTAAATATTATCAAAAAACTTTCAATTAATTTTTTTATATTATTATTAAAAAATTTTTAACTCTTACTTTAATTTCTGATAACATTAAAAATCCATTTTTTTTTATCTGAAATTTTATTTAGTAATATATCAATATTTTTTATTTATCTACTATTAAATTAAAAAACACTGACGAGTTTATGTGTAATTTTTCAGTAAACCTAAGTTTTAAGAATCAATTTGCATTTGGGATTAAAGGCAATTTTTAGACGTTTGAAGAAAATTATATCAAAAGGTTAAAACTTATATAATGCATGTAAAGAAATAGATACTATAACATGTTTTTCTTTCCTTAAAATGTAATTAATAAACTATATTTTTGTTCTTTTGCTGGTAGTATTCTTCCAGTTAATTGCACTATTATTCCAGTTTACTTGAATTTTTAAACACGATTTAAGAAATTATAGACTTTTCCATAACTACGTTTTTTTGAAATATGTTTACTTTAGGTTTACTCATCTCACTGCTGCTTCCGTTTCTGTTGCATTTATAACTGTTCCTCGCTTCAAAATTATATTGACACCACAAAAACCTCATTCGCTCTTTACTCACTCATTAAGCTTAGGAAGATGTTTGTTTTTAGTGGGAACAGACACTCAACGTTGCCAAATCTTTAAATAACGTTTTGAGAAAATTGAATACGAATTATACTTTCGTGTGCGGTTTTCCTTGGTTTTACTATACTGCAATACATCTATTCATTTTAAGAAATTTAAATAAATAACATTGTTTTTTGTTACTACGGATTAAAGCTTTATTTGCATAATAAATGCAATTATAGGAATGAAAAACACCAACATAATTGATACACACTAAAATCAAAATAATTGCTCAGTTTTATGTTTAACTTTAAATATCTCAAAATATAATAACTCTATCGTTACTAACAAAAAATATGTTATTTACATAAGAACTATTAAAGAATCAAAAAATTGTGCTAAAATGGCAATTCTACCAGTGGCGTAGAATTTGGGAAAGTTTAACTTCTCACTTGTCCTTCTCGTACGCTTATGGTAGTAGCCAGAAACGTTTATTTAACATAATTTAGTAGAGTGTATAGTACCTACACATCCTGCCAAATATGTCAAAGGTACGTCAAATAATTTTAAAGTACTGAGCAAAAATAATTTTTAAATAAAGCACTCTGTAACCTAGTAAAGAGCCACATTTTATTTAGGTCATTTAAGTTAAATGTTGATATTTTGAGGTCAGGATTCAACAGTTAAAATATGTTTAATTATTAATAAAACACCCTGCATAATTATTCAATGAAAAGGTATAAATAGATAAGGTTATTTGTTTGATACAATTGTTATTGTTGACCAGAGATTCTCAAAAATTATTAAATTTGGGGGTCAGTATATAATTAATCAGAAGCTAAAATTGCATGAATGTTCTTTTAATAATATTAATTGACATTAATTAGAAATTTTAATGTTTTTGGTAGTAACAATGATATGACACTTCACGCGCTTTTAGAAAAACTTGTATCTGTGTTATAGAAATGAGAAAATGCAGAAAAAAAAATTTCTGATTGATCGTTTTGTGTAATTCAGTTTAGATTTAAATTGATAGTGTACAAACAGTGGTTCGACAGAGCTGCTGGTCCTGCCAAGCACTATTTTTAAGTACAAGTTGTTCTGCGGGCAGGACGTGCGTGGCAGTAAAGACCGGTGTTCCATAGGCGCAGTAAGAAATAATTTTACTGAATAATAACTTTTTATTATTTTCTAATAATAATGTAAACATCGTGCTCAATTTTTATTAAAATACTTATAATGAAAAAAAATTAACTGTGTCTAGAATTATTTTTGTTTACTTTAATGCATAATCTAATTCAAATAAAAATGATTTTTTATTAGAAACACCGTTTACAATATGATACGCAAAACAATCACGCTCGGTTGTAGGAGTACAAAGAACAACGTTTTGACCACAATGTTGACAAAAATAATTAGCTTTTTGCTGCACTTTTTTAACTCTGCTGCAAATAACACATTTACGTTACGGTCTCTTTCGATCTGTGGTAGTACCTTCTGTTGTTGTTCCACAGGATCCCACAAAAGTGTGTATTTTTTTTATTGCGCCATCTACGATGAATGAGTCTTACTTCGTTGACACTTGGTTTTCAATACCATAATGGGAAATTGTTTTGTTGCTTTTTTAAAACTCTAGTGAAGAAGAGTCTTCTTTTTCCTAATTCTAACGCTGTTTTAGCACACGCAAACCATGAATCAGCGAACACAACTCTACCTGTACCATGCTAAGGTTTTGTGAGTCGCAAAATTGTTAATGTTTCAGCATCTAAGTCAGCCTGCTACTTTTTTCGTTGATTTCTATTATTATATTACTACCAGCATCTGCCAAAGTTTTAGCTTCACAACCGATTCTTTGTGATTTTAGTTTTATTTTAATGACAGATGACATTTTTTCTGCATTATAATTCCCCCTTTCGTACCAAGCAAACATTGACTCATTAGTACACAATTTATATCTTGGTTTAGAAACATTTTTTTAATCTGTGGTAACCCATGCCAAAACTATTTTCAAACACTAGATTAAAAAACATTTGGTTTTTTATTTATTATTATTATTATTTTAGACCAATATTCGCGTATGGTGTGAAGAATGTTGGTACTCATTGCATAAAGAAATCCGATAACTTTATTATTTGTTTTGCTTCTAAGTCCAAATTGGTATTGCAAGTCTTGAGAATACTGTAAATATCTTCATATAGGAAAAATAAAAGCCAAATTCTTAAGTTTGATCATAGTATGTACATTATTTATGCCATATAGTTTCGATTTATACTGTATGTAGGTAAATTCATCAACTTTAGTGTGCTCAGTGAGTTTCCGCGTCGTATGGTGTACAGTTACTTCTTTAAACATTAACTGAGTGACATCTTTAAAAAGATCTTTATTTTCACTATCATCTGGTGGATCTTCATCTTTGCTGGAGGATAATGAGGAGGAAGATAACATTTCATAAAATCGTAAATTTTTTGAGACTTGTACTAGCCTTTTGCTCTGTAGACGATGGAATGTTTTCAAATTTTCTGCGTTTCTGATATTGATATTTATCTGGACCTGCATAAATAGAAATCTATAGATTAAATAATATGCAAAAGAACATATATTTTTTTAATTTTGACGTAACCAACAATGGACGCCAACGTAATAAATAAGAAAATGTAATATAATTTAATGGTCAACTGACTTTACATTTCAATATAATTACATACTTACCAATAATTTTTAATAATTTAGTACTCATTTTTGTCTTTTTATTGTCTATGTCTCAAAGAACTATCGCAAGAGACGATTTTTGTTATAGTTCCGTTACACACTGCGTTGAAATAATTGTCATCAAACACACTCGTACTCCATTTAAAATCGGACTTTTTGTTAAATTTTGCCGTCTTTGAAGAAACTCAAATCTGAACACAAAAATTTTGAGCCATAATTACAGCGTACGCCACTAGCAATGCATTAATTGTTAAAAGAAATGCGTTTCCACTAGTAATTTCTTTGCTACTGGTCCTATCGTGTTGAAACTTGCACGTCAGATAGGCAAAATTTTCCGAGAAGTACAATGATAGTTATTTTCTTTTATTATAACAACGTGATAGTATTGAAAACAACGGTATCGAAAATAGGTCCTGCTAACAGGACAGCGCATAATGATAGAAGAACACTTGGACACTTTCATTAATGTATATCTATTAAAATTTACTGTTTTTATATTGTTTTTTGGTGGTGGTTTATGTGATCGTGATAGCGCATTGTTTTTGTTTATAATATTATATTATAAATGTATACATATATACCTATATATTTAACTTTATTTTGACTAAAACTTTAATTTAATTTAAAAATGTTTATATATTTTAATCTTGCAAATTACATAAACAAATAAATAGTTTAAAATTTTTGTTCTATTTTAAATATCAATTAATTTTTTTAAGAATAAAAGATCACTGAATAAATTTGCTTGTGAAAACATTACATTCATAGATGTAATTATTGTTTTATGCCTGTTAGGTAGTATTTGTATTTAAAATTTTATTGTATTTAATTTACTTACTTTACCGTTATTTCATTTGTTTATTTAACATGTTAATTTTATGTATTTATTAAAAAAACTAAATAGCAACTGCTTAGTAAAACTGTTAAATACATTTTTCAAATTTACATTTGAATAGATGTTGTTAAATAATAGTGTATTTTATTAGTAGAAGTAGAAAGCAGTGTTTTTCTGTTGAGCCAATAATTGCGGTCGACGCGTTAGCTGAAGCCAAGCTATGCAGGCAAAACAGAAACAGACGTTCTACTACAAGTGACATACTTATTTTTCAAGCACATCAAAATAAAACGACTTAAAACATATTTTGTAATGTACAATACTTTTTTTTTTAAATAATTGTATGGCTGTTTCTGAATATGTACTTTCTTTAAGTTTAACGACTATTTAGAACTAAAATTAAACAAAAACAAAAACTAAAATTGTTTTTTTATAGTTTTTTAAAAAATATTTAAATACATATTGTGATTATGACATTTTTTAAGCAATTATTGTAACATATTACTTTAATTATTAAACATTTAAAAAATTTATACATATACCTACACATTTTTTTTTCTTATTACCGTATAAAATTTTTACGGCAACTGTATAATGTATTCTAAACGATGTTCATCCAATTATGTTGTTTTAAAAAATAGCCATAAGGTACATTTTTTACATTGATCGAAGTTAGTATTCAAACGAAAGCTTGTAAAGCTATCGATTATTTATGTGCATCATCAATTTAAGGCATCTTACGTGCTATCTATTTATCTTAACAATTTAAAAACTAAATTTATGTACACGTTGAAAAATATCTAACGGTCATTACGTTGAACATGCTAATAGAAAACATTCTTTTATATATCTAGTAAATATAAAAAAAAATTAAAGTAATTATATTTTGAGCCGACGAAATTCTTATTTATTATAGATAAATAGATTAATACCGGGTAGCGATGAAAATGTGTTAAAAATGATTATGAAGGTGTTAAAAACATCAATCATAGCATATTGTTTTTGTTTACATGTTTACATACATATACAAATTGCAAATATTGTTTACAGAAAACATTAATTTTTAGTTATCTAAAATATATAATGATATTAATAAATAATTTTTATTTGAAATTTAAAAGTTATTATTGACTTTATTTTTTTAATTTCTATTTCTATTTTTTTGTTTGCGATACTGTAAAATCCAGCAATTACAAATACAAATATAACTAAAGAGTCATATATATACAAATACTTTATATTAGACAACCATTTTTAAAATAACAATGCATTTGTTTCAACAATGTTTTAATTTCAGTTATTTTATAACAAATCCAAAATTATTTACCAGGAAAAAATATTTTATCTAATGCTATTTGAAGAATTTAAAACAAATTAATTTGATTTTAAAAATATAAGTTATTTAAAGTTTGCGTTAAACTAAATGTAAATATTACTAAACTAAATATACGGTTGAGAAAATGATTATAATTTGCGCGACTTATCCCTCGACGCTTTGCGTCTTGCAATATAACTTGTCGTTTAGGTTATAATTATACACTTTTTAGCCTTGGTATACAATAAACTGTTATCTGACAGTAGATAATTGTCATTTTTTATTTTCTAAATGTGTTTTTACATTCATTGGGTAATGGTAATGTAAAAGTAGTGTTTTTTTAATAGGTATTACACTATAAATACGTAATTTATTTTTTGTATCATTTTTACGTTTTATTTTTTTAATTATTTAAAATTTAAGTTAATAATGTAACTGTAACTTCTTATTAATAAATTACATTTGATAAAATCTTGGTTAGTTGGATTTTATTTTTTTGTAAGATATATTCTAAACAATACTCTTTATGTTTTATGCATTATAATACAATACTGTTAAAACAATTTTATTAAGATATAGGTTGAACTTATATATTTTGCTGCACCACTGAAGATGATTCTGCACGTTGACATACTTTTATACCGTTTACGAGTGTCAATATTAATAAACAGATACTTATTTAAAAAACTATATTGTCTGCTATCTTTATCAAAACGTTTTTTGATTGTCAAATACTCTTATTCCAACGCTTATTCTTAATTACCTATCGCATTGTGTTGGCACTATTATTATACGGGTTACATCGCCATTTAGACTATTGGAAACAGTTAGATTATTTGTAGAAGAGCAAAATCACGTCAAGGGACCCTCTATTTTCCACTTGATCATAAAAATTAAGTCCATGTACTTTTTTCATAAGTAGTCGCCATGAAAAATTGATCCACCAAACGATTTTTAAAAATTTTAATTCAAACAATAATTTTAATTAACAACTAAAAGTAATTTCTTTATTATTATATTGTTAATTAACTTTTAAGTAAAGAAATGAAAATTTCATTGATTTCTCGGTAAAAATATGAAGTTTTTTCTTATCAGTTAAATGCCATATTTATTTAAATTTAAGATTCCGGAAAAAAATTTCACTGCTCGCTAATAGTTTAAACAATATAAATTTATTTGTCACAGCGCGCCGGACGTCAAGCGCTGTCAGTACACCGAGCGGCCGAGCGTCAGACTACATTGCAGCTTCGGTTAATTATAATTATAAATAACAATTAAGAATGTAATCTTCGAACAAATTTTATTATTATTATTATCAATATTATAACTGAAACACATAAATTAATTCTCTGTTATTGAACAAAAACAAGAAAAACGAACTAGTAATTAAATATATTAAAATTTGTGAACTCTCGTTATCTTTATTTTATTTTTTTTTAAAACTCTATTAGTAAAAAAATTTTCATCTTTTGACACAAGCTTATATTGTAGTGAGACATCATCCAACGGTTTGTAATAATGGAATTGACGAGTATTTTTTATTGTCACTGCCCGTTCGAATCGTTTTTTGTACTTTTTTTCATGTAAATCGTGATCTTTCTGGTAACAGAATGCAAAATTAACTTTTTTAAATGAATTTTCCGCCCACTGGAAAAGGGAACGTGGTGTCGTTATGTGATTATTGTGGTCACGTTGAAGGCTAGCACGATAAGCCTGTCTTTTGACACTTCCTGCTAAGCCGTCACACACTCTTTTGCCATGAGATGTAGCGAAAAAATTCCACTCTACTTGAACTCCAAAATCATTTGTGTGATTTCTTAAGTTGGCAAAGTTATATTTATTTTTATATTGCGAAGCTGCTCCATCGGAAAAGTATTTAATTTTTTTAACATTTTTGGCGCCAAATTTATTTTTTAAAAATTCAATCAGTTTTGTATTAAAGAGATGTACCGAACTTGCGTCGTGACTAAGTTTCTCTGAAATCACTACAAAATTTTAATGCTTTATTTCTTCATGTTCTTTAAAATACGCGACGTACGGGTGAAGTCTTGCCTAATCATTAGACCAATGATGCGATTGAATAGCGTCTTGCACAAAAAATGAATAATTTTCTGAAAAATCGAGACATACTATAAACTCTCCAGCTTCGGCAGATTCTTTTTGTTTATAGAAATAAGACGCTTGAGATTTTGCCACCAAATGATGCTTCAATAGCTCTGACCATTTATTTTTAAGCCCACTTAAAAAATCTTCTTTGGTATACGTCGCTTCAACGATTTCAGTTCTGCAAAATTCAAAACGAATTTTTAAGATTATTAACTGCGTAAAAAATGGAAAATAATAATAACTAGGCAAATTTATCAAATAAAATTCGGTGATTTTGTACCAATCATGTTAATGTAATAAATGTTTGCTTTTATTAATTTAAAAAAAAATGAAAATTTATTTAATTATCTAATTAAGAAGTTACTCTTGTTACGTGCATAAATTTAAATAATGCACTACCCTGTATATTGGTTTAATTAAAAATTACTTTTCTATTTCTCGACGCCATCTATCGGGTTCGTTGGTCTCTTCGTATTGAGTAGACGATATCCGGTGAGATACCGGCATTTTGACTTTAACATCGTTCATGTTATAACCTATGTCTGCGTAAATTAAAAATCGTTTTCTCACAAAATCCACGTGTTGGAACACGATGGGTAATAAAAGTCTTCTTAATTAACTAATTTAATCCACGCAGGGTAAGTGGCTTTTGTTCTTTCTTTGATTAAAGGTAATTTTTATGTCTTTTCGTTAGCGCCATGTGCTACCTCCTAAATATGGGTATTCTTGTCGTAATTTAACATCTACAAGCAAAAATTATAATCGGAAGCTGTAGAGCTAAGAACGCTGAGATACAAGTGCAGAATTTTTATGTGGAGGCAATTAATACCATTAATGAATATCACCTCGTTCGGAAGATCCTAAGTACCGGATACGATTGAATTCTCTTCGGAGGCAATTAATACCATTAATGAATATCACCTTGTTCGGAAGATCCTAAGTACCGGATACGATTGAATTCTCTTCGGAGGCAATAAATTAATACCATCGTAGACGAAAATATAGTGTAACAGTATACGATAAGTGTCGGTTCGATTACTTTCCTTTAAATGTTTCTTTTATTTGTAGTTTGTGAGTCGCCAGGTAGATACGATTATTTTCAGGAAGTTTAATTACAGGAAGCCAGTAGGAAAACGTTTTCTGAAGGTAATCGTGAATTTGGTAAGTCACTTTTTACTTAATTATTCGTTGTCGCTACGGTGATACTCACGACGAACTATATTTACTGATCGTACGTTCGAATTGATTTGTTGCTTATTATTGTTACTCAATTAGTTTAAGTAAATGACTTATCGCTTGCTGATTATATCAACGGTCAATTATCATTATTAATGTAATTTACGTATGAAGATTTATATATGTTCTGGTGGTTACACTTTTGTTTTACGTGTAATGTAAGTTGCCGATACTTCTGATATTCTAGTACCTGCTTATATTTGTACTCGGACTAAAATTATTCTTTGTCATGCTATCCAATTGTTATCGATTCAAATTTTAATCTATTTATCCTTATAGAGTAATTAAAGTGAAATTGTTGTTAACGATTTAGTTTCTTTTTTTCGTTTCTTTCAGCCTTACGAACCTTAACAATTTTGTACAAGCTTCGAGCCTCCTGTGCTGATCTAGCAGGAGCTATTTCTGCAAAGAACAAAAGATCTGGCGCCCTTTAAAATAAAGTCTCTTGAACCTCCCCTCTCTCCGACAGGTATGGTTTCGATCCTACAGTGAGTTGGCCGTGCAGGTTCGTAAAATACTAGAAGCTTGTAAAACTCTTTTAAAGTGTGTTCTGAGATCAATAATTGTAGGTATGAGTAATTTGTTTATATTTAGTATTTTTTTTTACTTGTCGGTACTTTTCCACTGGCTAAAAGATATTTCCTTAATCTCATGACTATCAATCAATGATTTTAATTTTTCAATAACGAAATCAATTTTTGGATACTTCTTACACATCGAAAAAAAACATGATGATGTAGGTTGCACGCAAACAGAGCTTTGAATGAAGCCATTTAAGCTTTCAGAGAAATCAATTCTTTTTTTTTTAGTTCAATCTTCAGTCCGTGTAATTGTAATTTTACATTTTGGTGAATTTTGCATACACATACATTGTGTGTTCCGCTTTTTCCAGCTGAAATGCATTCTCGTGGTCGTAAAGTTTGAAATTTGGTCTGCCCAATTTTCTCATCCAGAAAAGCTTCTTTAAATTTTTTATATAAATTATTAATGTTGAATAGTAAGAGTCTTTTTTGTTTCTTGATTTTTTTACCATTTTCTAAAACCGTAACATAATCTTTTATTCCAGGCATCACACGGCTAACATCATCAGACAAATAAAAAATTTTTACGCGATCGAGTGTTGAATTGTCCAGGCTTTTCCCTTTTTTAATATCAGGCTGTGACGCAAATCCTGATCTTTTTCTAGTATTTTTAGCAGCTTGTACCATTCTCTTCAAAACTTTGAATTCACGTCGTATCATATTTATTGGCCAGTCCAACGGAAGAGTAGTCAACACTTTCGGATCTACTATTTGTTTGGTTGAAGGCAGACTTAAAATTATTCAAAAAAGCTTCATTTGGATTTTTATGATTAGTATCAGTACCAATCAATTTCTTCACAGGAGTTAGAATAGATTTTTTACACTGTGGGACACTCGTCTGAATTTTATTGGTGGTTCACCTACCTCCAATAGCAATTTCCCAAGTAGCAAAAATCAGTTACAAAACGGTTGTAAAACTCTCTTGCAACTATGGTTTCAATAAGGTATTTAGTTACAGAATAGTTGCTGAGTCTTTCCTGATACGTTGTCAATACCGGATTTGGTCAGTTGCAAGGCAACTGCAGTAATATTATAACCGTTTTACAACGTGTCTGAAACGGTTGCAATTACTACTTTGTAACTGTTTTGCAGCGTTGCTATAACGGTTTTTTACAAATCATGTTTACTTATTCTGAATCGTTTCTGTAAGCAACTTATCCAAGATTTTGGTTACTAACTGCATCATAAAGATTAAAACAAAAGTAGAGATAAAAATATATTAATAAAAAGATACAGATATATAAAAAGTTATAATAAATGTACATCATTTAATTTTTTATAGTTTCTTATAGAACTAAATTCAAACAAAAAAGATATAATAAAAGAATTTTTACATCTGTTGCAAGTAGGTACTAGTAAACAGGTTTTTACGGCAAATTTTCAAGAAAAGCGGATTATGTCTGTTATTTATAAATTTTGTAAATAGTAAATGCATAAATTTTGTTAAGAGAAAAATGTCTTTGTGTTAAAAGACCATGGCGGATTAAGATATTCCTCACGTGTTATAGTTTAATGCGTCTACGTAATTCTTAGTTAAATATTTGTATTAGGCTACAAATGCACATGTGCAATTATAATCGGTTCAATGATCATAATCTCGATTGCTTTTTTTAAAGATTATAGGTGTTCGCAATGGCGATCTAATTTACACGTTCTGATCACTGTGTGTAATATTATTGTAATGTCCTTGCAATCAAATTCTATTTAATCCTAGAAGAAAATAAAATCAATTTAAAATTTGCTTACTTATAATTGGCAACTAATACTTCAACGTTGATTAAATTAGAAACAGTAGTTTAAATGCACGATTAAAATTATAGTAATATAATATACCAATAATTGTACTTACGTAGTTTTGAATTAGAAACACTTTCGGTACTGTTTATTGGATAATGATAATGGGCTATGTGTCTTATAAAAATCTCGTAAAATGCACTTCTTCTGTTGCTGTTTGAAAGCATAGATTAACACTGTAGTGTAGTTTTAGAAATTCACACTTGTAACCATAGTTTTAAGACTGTTACACTCGAAACCGAAATGAAGGTTTTAATGTCACTAAATTGACACTGTAGTTACATAAGGGTTTAAGAAAAACTTACTTATAACCATAGTTGTAAAATGGTTATTTCTGTAATAGATTTGAAACCTCAGTAAATTACGAAAGTTGCTGCTACGTTGCTGCAACGGTTTATTTACCATGATGCTAATGTTACTAATTTGCAACTGGTTACAACGTAACCACGGTTACAAAATGTTGCTTGGGTTATTGACGTTATCAATTTTTAATCGATTATCTACAGCATCACATTTGAAAGTCGGGTCTTTCTTGTTATCATCTGTGGTTTCATCAACTTCTAGATCAATTGCATCGATACTTAGATTATTATTTACAGGTTTTTCGCACGGATTTTCAGGTTTTCCAGGTTTACGGCCTAGATAAATTGCTCTCTCACAAGAATTACACATGTAATATCCGATAAAATCTTTAAAATCGCGAGCTCGATTAGCTGTAATTAGAACTAAATTTTTAATGACGTATTTATGTTTTTTTTTATTTAATGGATTGCAACATTTATTTACTCGGCCCATTTTAAATCACAAAAACTATTATTATCTAAATAAAAATTATGGTATGGATTGATTAAGAAACAAAACACAAATTTACACAATCTCAGTTCTTATAATTATTAATTATTTAACTCAGGTACGTATTAACTCATTTAACGAATACATTGAAATGACTACTAGAATTCTTTTGTTATTTACGTGGAGACGCAAATAACAAATGAAAATTGTAACCGAGCGGTTTATTTTTTTTTAACTAAAAACTGAGTACTTATTCGTAAATTTAAAAATGATAGTTTCCTAAAATTATCAAGCAACAATAAACATAAAAAACTCGGTTTAATAAATTTTTTAATTGATTATTTACCTATTTATTTTTGCTGTTTAATGTAATGATAAAAATGATTTAATTGCATTATTTATATAAGTTAAAAAAAATAAATAAAAATAAACGAGAGTCTACAAATTTTAATATATTTAACTACTAGTTCGTTTTTCTTGTTTTTGTTTAATAACAGACCATTAATTTATGTGTTTCAGTTATAATATTGATATTAATAATAATAAAATTTGCTCGAAGATTACATTCATGACTGTTATTTATAATTATAATTAACCGAAGCTGCAATGTAGTCGGACGCTCAGCCGCCTGGTGTTCTGACTGCGCTTGACGCCCGGCGCGCTGTGATAAATAAATTTATATTGTTTAAACTAATCGCAAGCAGTGAAATTTTCTTCCGGAATCATAAACTTAAATAAATAATGCATTTAACCAATAAAAAAAAACTTCATATTTTTACCATAATATTTTCATTTGTTTACTTAAAAGTTAATTAACAATATGATAATAAACAAATAACTTTTGGTTGTTAATATTTTATTAAAACATAAATATTTGACAATAAATCCCAAAAATTTAATTAATTTATCTTTAACGGTTAATTTAAGATCTATTTTTTAATTAAAAGTACCTAAAATTTTCATTGTACAAAAAATTATTGTTTGAATTAAAATTTTTAAAAATCGTTTGGGGGATCGATTTTTCATAGCAACTACTTATGATAAAAGTACATGGGCTTAATTTTTATGATCAAGTGGAAATAGAGGGTCCACTTGACGTGATCTTGCTCAGAATTAAGGATCTAATGTTACTTCATTTTATTTGCAATTATCCAGAAGTTACCGATTGAGCTGAAGTAGTGTTCTATTAAACATAGTACATAACATCTGTACATGTACGCAAAATAAATCTATTTTAAGTTATATAAACATTAATATAATTAAGGCACTCATAGCAGTAAATGTATTTATATAAATTTACAGTTTATTATAGTACACGTCGTTCTAACAAAATTTAAGCATTTTTTAAATATTTCACTATATACTATCACAGTATTGAAACAATAGTTTCACTTCACAGGCGGCACTTTGATCTTCGTGTAATATATTTAGCCAATGCGCATTATGCTGCGAGTTGATTTTGATGACGAAATCAGACAAAACCACTACCCTCTTTTTTAAATTTGTTTGCAAACGTTTATGTTGCACTGGAACAAAATTAGTCAGAATTGACAGGTAAAAATTAAAAATACACATTTTAAATTATGTACATCATGTTCATTTATTTATAAAATTTTTTTTTAACTTTACATTTTTTAAAGGTTTTATTCGTTAATTCTAATGTATAGAAAATTCTCACCCGCACAAATAACGACAAAAAGTAATCATAAGGAAAATTTTTACATGGATGATGATAATCCAATTGTAGTAAATGCTGTTTTATATGTAGATTTGCCTAGGTTTTTAAAGACTGCCAATGTTGGAAAGAGCTGGCAAAACTGTATTTCCATTAGGTTTACAAATTCATAAAAGTTTTTGGGAGGCATCATTAAATTACCAAACGCATCTTTATTTTTGTTTTCATACGCTTTAAAGTGACTGTATAAAGTATCACTACTTAAACCACTAGTTTCTTTAGCGTAACTTAAACAAACATCACATGAATGTTTTTGAATGCATTTTTTCATAAAATATCCACACACATGGACAAATGCATTTTGACTTGGAAAGTCCTACTGCCTATAATCTGTAGTGTCAATTTGAAGTGGATCAAATACGGTTGATTTAGAAAAAATAACATTATAATTATCAGTTTGATTTGGATTTAAAATACTATACTAAGCTTCCAACCATTCAAAAATTTAAGAGACTTTGTTAGACCTTTACCATTCTATGAACTACTTTTAAATTACAAAATAAATTAAACATATTATGTAAAAAAATTAATTGTGTGCTACTACAGATAAATGGGAGATTCATTTCTTTACTACCTACTACCCGGCTAGAATTAAATACATCAAACAATGTATCCATGTTATTGATAAAATCAAGCGTAGGTGTAGCTGCTAATAGCAGTACTCCTAAAGAAATATAGATTTCGAGAGCAGCTGCAAGTATACTGCTAAAAATTTGAGTTGTTAATTTCAACTTCATTAAAACCTACTTTGACTGGCCATTTGTACAAAGTACTTTTTGAAGGCAAACGAAATGATTTAGTTAAAAACCCATATGTTTTTGGTCCCAGAAAGTCAATGGTTAATGTCAGTTGTTTAAATTCGTTAGTGTAACGTGAACTTTTTGGTGCGACGTTGGCTAATCTTAACTGAGTTGTAATATATGCAACGATATTTGTATTAAGATGTTTTTCACAATATTTAAGAACATCATTTTCTCTAATTATAATCTTTCCTTCTCTTTCCTTTTGGTAGGTAAACTGCATTCTTCGGCTCTGTTGTTGTAAAGCTCGAAGTTTCGTTCTTCAAATAGAAGAAAATGGCAGTGACTTGTCTGTCTGGCACATGGCATCTGTAATTTATAATATGATTAGTACTCTATATTGAAAGTAATCATATTAAGCAATACCCGAAGAGAAACTACTTGATGTAGCTGTTGTTGGCAAAAATTTTTCTGGTGTTGGCGATTTATTCGGGTTCTCATAAGCAGTGTCTTCAACAGCATCTATTGACTGACAAGAACTAACTTCTAAAAAATAAAAAAATGAATTAATAAAATACAACGTTGAAAGTTTAGTTTTGTACTACATGTACATTATGCTGTCATTAAATATGTACAAACCTAAATCTACATAAGAAGGCTTAAACACATCGATGGCTCAAAATGCAGGCTACAGAGTCTGTAGTGTTCATAACATTTTTCAACGGTAAACTGTTCGACATCGTTTAATCCTGAATTGTTTAGCCATTGTGGGCAACTAAAACATTTTTTTGGTGTTTTTTAGCATTTTCTACAAAAGTATAAATTAAATATAAATAAGTCTAAAAATTCCTACAATAAACAAAAATAAGACATAATAATTGCTTACCGTTGTCGATCTTGAGGAAACCAAAAGTAACTAAGGTTAGGATTTCTTTTGGCATTATTTCCACATTTTGGTGCTATACAATAACTGTATCCACTATACGAATATGTAGACATAATAAAAAAATTCAATAGTAACACAAAAAACAAAGTATAAAATTAACAAAAGCGTTAATACGTAAACAAATAACAAACATCTGTTTAAGCCAGTGCGCATTATGCCACGAGTTGATCTGCGCGAGGTACATTATGTTACCGAAATTTGATCCAGTGATACTACTGTATTGTTTCTATACTGTGATAGTATTGTCTTTAGCAGATAAAAACGATTTTTAATTAAGATTATTATAAATCAATTTAAATAAAAATATTTTTTAAAAGAAAACTTGAAAGTAATTTACAGTTGATCTCAGAATTTTTAAATATTGCTTATTATAATATTATAATAAAACTTATGCAAAATAATTTTTCAAAATAATAAAAATTGTTTTACTCATAAAATTATTATCGCAATTACACTTTACGATATATCAAGTATTTGATTTATTGTAGTTTCTTCTCACATACTTACAGCTATTTAGAATTTTAATACTTATTTTTTATACGATTCCTTTCCTAATATGCCATATGTTTTTTTAAATTATCGGTATAAAATCGTCACTCCACGTATAACATTACACTTTGGAATTAAGAAGAGTTCGTTCACTGCTATATGCTACCTTACAGTTGCAAACAAGTTTAAACTCTTTTTTATAATTACATAAAGGTTGACGTTAATAAACAACATTATCTTTAAATTTAATTTTACTAATTACAATAATTTAATAGTGGTACTGCTGTTTTGTTATCTGATTTTTCTTCACACAACTACAATTTAATGAAACTGATTTAAAAACTAACATGAAAACATATTACTCAAACTATAAATAACTTGGCAAAGTGGTAATAAAAATTTAGTATAATAAAATTTATTTCCTGTAGCAACAATATCACGCAAAACATCTGTAAAGCAAAATTAATCTTATAATTGCTTAAATATCAATCAGAACCATAGGTAACGCTATAATCTTTTCACATACTTAAAATGAAAAATTACAATTACCATCTTCAAGAATACTAAAGCAATACTTTTGCATGCTATTTATACGCAAAGTAGTCTGTAAAAGTACTAAAATCGGTTGATGGAACTAATTCCCTGACACGAATATAAAACAAAAATTGCAAAATATGCTAAGCATTATTGCAAATGTACTTGATCTGTGTAATTTTATGATTAATGCTACTCTTAACAATTTTTTCTTTGTATAAAAAAGGAATTATGTATTTGATTATTAAAAAAAGATATCTGTTAGTAATTACGCATTCATAAATGTTAAAGAATGCAGTTAATTATCATTCTTTCAGTATTATTGTACATAATGTAGAATAATACACAAAATTAAAAAAATATATATTGCTTTTGTTTATTCTATACAATATACTACGTCGTGACTAATATAAAAATAACACCTTAAAACAATTTAATAAAAAAAAGTTTAAATCAAACACCTACAAGGTTTGTTTCTTTAGAAAACGTATGCAAATAAATATGATTTTAATCGATTAGCATTTTTAAAAAACTGTTGACCCATTTTTTTACTTTTGTTAGTGGGTCGAATAACAAAAACTTGAAGGTACCTACGAAAATAGTCTTTGAATGAATCATTGAGGTGTATAACCCTTAATAAGAAATTAATGTTTGTTAAAAAATGCATTATTTAACGATTACAACCGGTGTAGCATATATTTAAACTTACTTGTTTTTAATATAAGGATCTGTAGTGATTTGATAAAAAGGTTTGTTGTAATAATTTCTAATGTTATTATTAAATAATTTAATTGTGCATATTTTTGTGCTACTTATATTTCAAACGTCAATATTTTTTCGTTAGTGAAGTAGTAAATGAAAACTAGAAATCCATATATGTCAAAAAATGTTGTTGCAGTCGTCATGGTAGATAATGTGTCTAATTAAGCGTCTGTCCATGTCACGGTGTAACATCGAGTCTACAACTAGGGTCCATGGCACTGTATTAAACGCATTCTGTATGTCTATACATACAAGAACACTAATCTTCCAGGTTCTCCGCGTGCGTTTTTTGCATAGGAACCAGTCTACCGTGTATTGAAACTCCTCTTAAATTCTCCCAATTATTAGCCGGTTATAAACTTTTGCCATACTGTTAATCAGGTTGATTGGTCAGAAAGAGTTTATACGCGGTTCAATTTTGTTAAATTTGCTTATTAGTACTAGCGTGGACACGTTTTAACTCCGCGGAAAACATCCATTGACAAAAATCGTATTAAACACTTACTTACTTTTTAGCTATAAGTTTAACGCACTCCATAGGAATACTGTCGGGTCAAAAGCTTCTTTTTTTCTTGAACAACTTGGTGCGTTTTGTAGTTCCTCCTCGCTAAACAACTGCAAGGGCAGGGTTTCTCATAGTTCCCAACTTGTTGTTTGCTGTAAAAGAAGCAAACTTTCTATAATCTGTGTAGCTTCTTTGATAACTGGGGTACTTTTCTTCTTTCCCAGAAATTATTGTCAAGTTCTGCACAGAAGTCAAACAATGCTTTTTTAGCCTTATGGATGGCGTGTGTATAATTGGTCCTGTGATACCTAAATTCTGCTTCTACTTACGTCTTAGCAATCAGCGTTCTTTTTTGGCTAGTCCAAACCATTTTCTGCGTGCTAGCAAGCATTCGCTTCGTTTGACTTTAAGGTCCGTGGACCACCAGTACAAGTTATTCTGCCTACTTTCGTACGCGGCATATTTTTGTTAGAGGCATCTACCAATGTTGTAACGTTAATTTCATGAATATTATCAATGTGAGTTTTTATTACATTCTTGAATTTATTCTTCTAGAGCTTGTTGATGTTACACCTACTGTTACACGATTTTTGTCTGGAAAAGGCTTTTCCATCTGACGTTTCTATTTTAAAATATATGTAATAGTGGTCGTTAAAACTTTCTTTGCCTATTACCGACTACACGCTAACTTTTGAGGCTATATGCTTTGTACTGATCGCAATGTTAGTAACTGAAGTTTAATATTATCATGGTTTCGGCTGTTACAAGCTCTAGTATAACTTTGCCTTTTTTGTCACCCTATTTGATCGCGTTGGCTTCTAAATCACCGGCCGCAATTATATGACCTTTTAGTGTTTTAACGCATCTAAACATTTTTTCAGCTAATTTGATAAACGTGGTTACGCTGGTGTTCGGCAAAATATAACCAATTATGATGTTAATGTTATTCATTTGTACCATTGTAAGAGTCTTTTGTTAAGCTTTTAGTGCAAAAACTTAGATCTTTACACGATGCTTTGTCGTGCCCTGCTATCCAGCAGTTGAGACATAAATTGCTCCTATTCGTACCGTTACATTTATGCGTGAGGTGGTCTACTACCCAGCATTTACTGCATTTCGGTACGTCCATTCTCTCGACTATTTTGCAATTATTTAACTGTATTTTTAGTTGGTTAGTCTTCAGAATATTATTCGCTACATTGGCCGGCGCCGCCAACATTATGAATTTCGTATCTCATCTGGCCGCTCTTAATTTTCTTATTCCAATGTGACTAGCTTTTTTGTCGTTTATAATGCATGCCAGTGCATCCCAAACTTCTTCGCTGATCGTGACTACATCGAAATTATGAATGCGCAAAATTCTATCCCTTTAATTGCGCATTCTGCTCTGTGTATTTCTTCATCTACTTTGTTTTTAATGTTTTCCAGCGTTTTTTGGTTGTCAGAAGCGATTAGAAGACCATTCTTTGTTTTCTTGACCGCCTTAAGTAGAGAGGATATTGTAGAAATTTTGATAACTTGTTTGATTCTTCTGAGCAGGTCCACATATAATTGGCTCTCGTTTTTTATTAGTATTGTACCCGTTTTTCGACTAGGGCGATTAGATTTAACATTCCTCTTGGTCGTTTCCTGATTGCTATGTGGCGTTAAGTGCATTGTTATTTATGACCGTCTGAACACGTATTCACCTATATTTCTCATTCTGACCCTTTTGTCTTCCTAGAGTACCATCTGCAGATGTTCAATACCTACTATCTGTGGCCGAACTCTGGCAATCATAGTAAATTTTGTAACCGCCTTTATTTCGTTACTGTGTTCGTTTTCTATTACGTCGACTTTGTTCATTTATTATTAATTTACACGGTTTTGCTGGTCTATTCTTTAGAATGTTCATAAGAAATATGTAAAATGTCACATTTGGTTGCTTGAAGTATGGATTCTGACTATTCTTCTTCTAGGACGAGTAGGATGTCTTTGAGAGAAACTACTCCGTTTAAAAGTAATGCAATTTTGGAATCTATTTTTCTTTTATTCGAAATCGCCTCGTGACACTTGGACCATAATTTGCGTGTTACAATGTGCTCCAGTGTACTTTGATTTTCTGTAATAACTTTCCTTGCATCTTTTTTAATTAAAGCATTTATTTTCGCTGTGCATATCTGGCTACCAAAACTGCGCATTTTTGAAGCGCTGTTCTTAATTTCTCTTTTCGTGTTGTTTGCTTCTTTAGTCAGATTTTAAAAAAATCGAGATTCTTTTTCAATGTCACAAATAAGCCTTAGTAGGTTATCATTTAGCAGATTTGTTACATTGCATGCTTTGTCTTCAACAGGAGTAGTAGGTGCGTTTGAGAGCTTTCTTTTTGACTCGACTAACCAATTGAGTAGTGACATGCTAAATCAAGCACTTTGATGTTTGGCGAGACGGTTAGTAACAGTTGCCAAATATTAGAAACGTTAGAAACAATTAAAAAAAAGAATCAAACCCGAATTCGCAAATGTTAAGTGCAATTTTTCAAACCGAACAAAATTATCACGGAATGCAGCTATCGAATACAGTTAATGCGTTTGTGTTAAACTTTAATAGAAATACATCTGCAATACTAAAAGAAACACGACAAAGTAATGCAGTATGACAATGCTCGATCATATGTTACAAAACCGACCAAAATTTAATTGAAATTAGAAAGGTTTACTCCACTCACAGTATTTACCGGACATTGTTTGTACCAATTACACTTGCTTCAATTCTATCACCTGGCTGAGCAGCACTTCTATTCTTATAACGAACAAAAAATAAGTCAATTAGTTTTTTGATATTGTATTAGTGTGCTGCCAGAAAAATGAAACAAAGTAGTCGCTAACGATGGACAACACATTAATTAAATTTTTTTAAATAAAAGATTTATTTTGCAACGTGCAAAATTTTTTAAATTCAAATTTCTGAAAAAATTTTGAAGTACCTTGCATTAAAAAATAGATCAATGGGTAATGACAAAAAAATATTAGTCAAAGAAATTGCGCAAGAGTGAAACCTGGTTTTTACCGTTTTGTCGTTTCAGAGCTCAAGCAAACTAATGTTTTGCAAGAGCTGTAGTTTGCATCGTCAGAGCACTAATTGCCAGTATTAAGTTAAAACTAATTGTTACTTTCGAATAATAGAAAAAAAATGTTTAGAAGGACATTAACTTAAGATTTTGTATTTTATCAAAGATAGATTAAAAAATTTTTTTTTGAATTATACAATGTAAGTCCATGCCAAATTTAAACTTGTCTGATCTATATTTATACAACGTATTAATTTAAAATTATTTTCTAAAAATTCTATAGGTTTTAATAAACATTCTAAATAAATTAATTACAGTCACGTTTTTAAGTTTCCTTTTACTACAACTTAAATCTAATATATCAATGTCAAAGGTATTTTAATTTGTAACCAAAAAAGTGAAAAATTAGTTTTTTTTTATGTTTGATTGAAATGTTATATACTGTTAAGTGTATTTATAGAAAAGTGCAATGATTGATGAATACCTTAATGAAGTTGTTAGAAAATTGCGTTTATCGACTAAGAAAGAACAAGAATTTCCGTATTTTATCAAAAAAATCATATTAAAATTTATTACAAGTTGTTATTTAATTATATAAATATAAATATAAAGTTATTTTATTAAAAATTGTTTGGTAATATAAAGTCTGTAATTGCGTATTCATTTATTTAATACTCATTTTTTTTATTTGATACTAAAATAATTATCTTACATTTACTCTTTTTTTTATAGTAAAAACTGTTGTGGAAGTATTTATTACCAAAATTTTTTTATTATTTTTTTAAAAAATTTTAAATGAATTTTTTACAATTATGGTTGCCATAAACTATTTTAGTAATTGTTAATTAGGTTTTATAAAACTAAAGTAAACAAAACCTTAGTAGTTAGTTCACTAAAAACGAATTAATTCTGTTGTTGTCATTCTCTATTCGTTTCTGGCTATCTATGTGGTTCTCTACCTAAAATAATTTTTAATACAATTAACATACCTACTGTGCATTTTTTAACGTTGCCTATTGTTTGTGTTGAATAACATTTAAGATAAAAGAACTAAAAAAAATTGCATAAATTAAAAATAAAATTTGGTTTTGCAATAAAAAGCTACAGTAATAAAATAGAAATTGTTAAAACATTCAAAACTAAATTAATACTTAAAGAAAACGGACAATTAATTAAAAGTAATATAACAAAAATACGGTTTGCTGTAAATTATTATTTAGTGGTTTATAAAAATATTTCTTGTTGACATAATTTAATGTAGTCATTAATAGTAATGGCTAAGGAATGATTCATTAAAATTATCACTACCTAAAACGGTATCAACTTCAATCTTATTTTATTATTTTGTTATTAAATCAATCGTTCTTATAAATTTTATCTTAATTTAACAGCTTCTGCTGGTACACTTTCCAAGAATGTTAACGATTCGCAATAATTAGTAACGTCTTAGACCTATATTGGTTCTTGGGAAAAGTTTTCTTGTATAAATTTCCTAATTAACTGATACTATTTTTACTAAAAGAATGACATTCTACATACATACATGTTTATATACTAGTGACTTATTTAATTACATTGATGATCAATAATAAATGTTAACTGTTACTTATATTAGTTTATTGAAAGGAATATTATTAACTGTTTTTTTAATATTTCTTTTATGTTTAAATTACTGTTTCTACTGTCAAAACACCGTATTTTAAGCATTTGGACAATAGAATTTGATAGTATTACCACCTTTTACAGTACTACCGTACATTTAAATAATTTGAATCTTTATTTATAACTGTGTTTAATGATATTTCCGTTAAAATATTATAAGGCAAATACTGTTTTACGCGTGTTCAAAGTATTTATTTGATTTTAAAAAAACATAAATTTAATATTTTTACAAATATTATTAGCTTTAGTTTTACAAAACGCAACTAATTCTGTATACATAAAAACCTGCAAATAAAAATAACAAACGCGAGTACTAATTTATTTTTGTAAAGTTTCTTAAGTTATGACAAAACAATAAATTAACAACCTATAATCTAATTTTATCTATGTTAATTTAATATACGTAATTTTTTAAAGTGCAGGAGTAACTTAAATTAAAAAAACTTTACTCCTACGTGACAACTAAATTGAAATTGATTTAAATCTGAACATTAAATTTGACTTAAGGTTTACCTTTCGCTTTTGTTGTCTCTTGAGAAAAAAGTAAAATTGCTATATTGAACAAGTATTCAACATTGAATTAATTAGCCTTACCGTATAAAAATCCCGTTACAACTATAATGTATTCATTATTTAACAAAGATCTTTAAAAAAATTGCAATTTCATAAAAGTTTAATTACAAAATTACTTATAAATATGCAAATTAAAATGTTTAGTTTTTTCTGCTTTGAACTATTTAAAGTAGAAATAGATCAGTATCAAATAAGTTATTACAGTTTAATACAATTTATATATATATATTTATATACTTAAGAAAATTATACAGTTTGGTAAAAACTTAATTTAAAATTATTACAGACGGTCAATAAGCCTTTTTGTATATTATCTTATAAGTAGTAATTGCGGATGCTTATTTTACAAGTTAGATCAATAACGGAGTATACCAATCTTTTCCACACACAATAGCTGCATAGTTTAAGTTCTTTGCTTTCAATTCTTCTTTCTTAAGTGTACCTATTTTAAACTTACAAAACGAAAATTTAATTGCAATTATCAGTCAGTTACGTAGGTCGTAGTCGACATGAAACGTACAGCATTAAATAAATAGAACTATTTTTCAATGCTTTAAAGATGGCTTTGAATAAATATTTTTTGTTAATGTAGGTACTTAACCTTGCAATTTTAATTACATTTTTTCACAATTACATATTATAATATATAATCTATTCTATTTCAATATATAATAATTTAAAATAGCTTTTACCAAATATTATACCAAGGATAGTATTAATTTATTTATTTGTTTATACTGTTTTGTAAAAAAATAGTAATTTTAATTTGTCATGCATTTACTTATTGCGGTAGTTAGTATCTTATCTGATAAAGTGATTAAGTTATTACTGTAACAATTTTAATTCTAGTTTATTTGAAAACTAAATATTTACACGCTTTATTTTAACTAACACTAATAAAATGCAACAGTATTTAAGAAAAATATTTACATTAATTTATATATTACTGTCACTCGAAAAACAATGTTCCCGGATAATTCTTTTCTTTTTATTAAAAGAACTTTTCACTAGCACGAGCACTTTGTTTATTTATCTTAACACACACGTTAATCACTTATTTATTTAAAACGACAAAGTCTTCTTTACGTTTTTTCCGAATTTAGATTCTTCCATTATTAGAATTCAGAATACTCCACATCTTTCGGTTATTGTTTCGAAGTTGACAATTACTTTGAGAACGTTTTACTGTCCCATTTTTAAAATTGTTATGTCGCAAAACAGGAAACTGGATGCGACACCGGTAGAAAAGATAGTGACGATAGCTTTTTCTATTTCGGCAACTTGCTTGAGCATAAAGGTAGCAGTCAATTGACTTTTGCTGATCCGATGTTCTACTTAGATGGTAAATGCAGACCACTTCTTGAACATTTGTTTCTAGAAAAGCTAATTCCAACATATTGTCAGGACGAATAATGGTATTTGTCGCTTCCGTGTCAACTGGTAACTGAACACTTTGTCCATTGGTTTTGTCATCAAAATGCTGTAAAATTCCTTTATAGGTGATGCCATTTGAATCGTGATCTCTGGTACATTTCAAGCGCTTTTCCATGTAAAACAACTATTTAAGACGTCGCTTTCTATTTGTTGCTCCAACTACTAGCTATAGATGCGGCTTCAAACTGTTTGTGGTAAGTTGACCATAGAACTTTAGCATCAAAATTTAGAGGTACAACTTTAAACTTGTTAGTGGTTAATTCCCGATGATTCATTAATAACTCTTTGCTCGTAAAACTTTCTTCACCATGGCAATTAATTTGGTTCATTTTTTCTTCAAACAGTTGTATTCTTTTTCTTAATTTTTGCTCTAGTTTGTTTTCTATGGTTCTTGAATGTTCTTCTAATTTTCGTTTTAAATTGTATTTTGCTTCTTCTACTAAATTTAAAATACCGCTTTGCATTTTTTCTTGAACAGTTTTAATCTAGTTTTCTAATGTATATTAGTTTTTTTTATAGTTTTTATTTAATTTTAATACTAGTATGCATTTCTTCCATTTTTGTAAAATTTTTTTCCATATTTTTATTCATCAATGCTTAACTATTTTTTATAAATTTACAAATTTCAAATTGTTTCCCATCCATTTTCAAAAGTTTAATTACACTAAATTTTAATAACGACCGTTTTTTTTATTATTAATAAACAACTTTAATTACACTCTATAAACAAGCACACACGAATTACAAACTAAACAATTGTTTATTTACACAATATCAAAGTTTCATGAAAGGATTTCAATTACCGCACGCCTGACACCAGTGTAACAGTTTTTTAAAATTAAATTTATTTTAGACATTTATTTACACCATAAATATAACTAACACTTATAGAACGTAACGATGTTTACAAATACTGTTCGCAATAAGTTTTAGTTTTCGTTTATCTACACTAAAATTTATTTTCACTTAATGCCCTTTTATTTATTTATTCTTAGCACACAAGTTAACTACCTGTTTATTTAAACCAACAAAGTCTACTTAATATTCCGTCCGACTCAATTTGAAAAACCGAATTCTATCTTCTTTTTGAATACTTTTATATTCATCCGTTATCGAAATCCAGAATATTCTACATCCTTCGATTATTGTCTCGAATTTGACAATTACTTTGAAAACAAATCAAAAATGTTTAGAAATAGGTTGAATTATATTTTAGTAATGGTCAAAAAGGTACGTTTAGATATCAGAATTTTTTAAGTTCTTGTCAGTTATTGGATTAACCAATACTTAATTCAGTTGAAATATTGTCGGTTTCCATTTTTCAGTTTGTGTACTGCCAAGACGATAAAATTTTTTAGAACTGTTATAGTCAAAGATAAAAATTTTAGATTTGATAAAAATAGTAAGCGATTCAATAAATCTTTGTTCATTTCTATTTGGGATGATTTACTATAGTGTATGTTTCTATATACTTATTGAAGTCTTTATCACTTTTACATGTATTTGTAATTTTAAATAATAATTATTATAACAATTTAAATTGTACAAAAAAATAATTAAAATAATGTTATTAAACTGATTTACGTGAAGTAGGTACAGACAATTATTAATAAAACAATTTTTTTGTCCGATTTACTGTCTAGATGATAATTTTACGTTTTTAATCTATTAAAAATTTATTGTTACAAAATCAAGTTTACGTACAATTTATCTTCTACTTATAGTGTATAAATACTTTGTATTTATAAGAATTTTTCTAATAATATAGATTATAAAAATGTAAATGTATCGTTATATATATCTACGATTTTTATAATATGAAAACTCTTGATAAAATAATCTTCCTAAGCAACACTAATTTCAATGTAATTGTTCATTAAACAAGTATTCAACTATAATCTGGTAAATTTTAGAATATGGTGTATTTAATAACCTATATAATCTACAAGATTTTTTTACTTAAACATGTATTTTAAGTAAAGCAGATAATATTTTTCCACCGATTCCATATTAACTTGCAATTAATTCGAAAAAACTTTTTTTTAGTGTTATTAGTATGTAATTACATTAAACAGTTTACTGAAATCGTTCTTTTAATATTTTTGTGTGACAATTTTTGGTAGACTAGCGCTGTTTCAGAGATACTAAATATTATTATTATATCATTATAGCTACTGGATATTTTACTAATAATCTGCACCAAAATTTTATTTTATAATAATGATTCAATAGACCGCTATTCTTTTCCTTATTAACAAGATTAGCAGCTATTTTAGCAAATTTGCTAAGTTAGTTTTTATATAATGATTTACAACCGTTTCTGGAAGACTCAACAGTCGTGTCATAAAACAAAAGATCACATCACACTCACATCAGAGTTATCAGTGTTAAACCTATACGCGTTTTTAGTGTTCAGTGCACGTCTATACATTTAGTATATCTAATTATAGTGGTGACATACTAATGCGGATTTATAAATGTATTTCGTGTATATAAGTGTAATTTTGTTTTACTATAAAATATTGAGCAAATAAAAAAAAATCGTGCATTTTGGTTATGTTGAATGTTATATTGCGCCAGTCCTTTTTAAGACGTTGTTACACGTTTGGTATTTAAGAAACAACAAATGTTTGAAGTTTGGTAAAGTAATAATTGACACAAAGTTGTCTCTACAAAAGATATGATGCATTGATTTCATTACAGAAGCTGTGAAGATATCTTGCACTGACAAGAGCATTCCAGAAACCGTAGAAGTGTATGACAAAAATTTTACAGGCCAAGATTGGTTAAAATAGGCTAATCATCGCTAGAACAACTAACACTATAATTTTTTTTTGTAATGTGTAATTGACGTTTTTTATTTTCTCGTTTAAACTATTTTTTGTAATTCCTATTGTTAAGTTCGAATCTTAATACATTTACTACTGGGAACTTTTATTTTTTAAGAATTTCAGTTGTTATACTCTACCTATTGACATTGCATTATTTATGCAATTTTATAAATCAGTATTACTCTATTATTTTACCGGTTTTATTATATCTTTATTTCAATGTAAAATATGTTGAAAATGTAACAATAAATGTTTAATATTGCAATAGGTATATTTGTCGTTTATAGTAAAGGTGAATTATAGATTGACAAGTGACTTGTATGCCACGTGTATCATACACCCAAATCGACAGTGTATTTATAAAACAATGTCACCGACAGTCGATCATTACATATAGTACTCGCAATTTTACTTTCGATGCACGTCATTAACGTCAGTGACGTAGTTATTCAACCATGTTGTCGGTATTATCATGTAAACTTACTGTTTTCGTACATTCTTAATATTACATTGCGTATTACGTTTTCATTAAATGTTTCTACATTCGTAACAGTTGTACTACGCTTACGTTTTGAAGAGATCTAAGAACCTCGTTGTTAGCAACCGTTGTACATACAGAAATAACTGTAGAATATATGTATGTATTACCACAATTTAAATATTAAGTAAAAGGGTACTTCTCGCACAGCATTTACTGATATCAATGGACCACGATTATCTCGTTCAAGCTCAAAATAGTACAGTTTTGTATCAAAAATAATTATAAAAAAAGAATGAGCAGTTTGACATAAAAAACACAAATTTAATTTGACAGATATCAACAACGCTGCAACTGTAGTGAGCACACCAACAACGTGATAAAAAAAATTCCATAAGACAATTCGGTATTTATTTAATTTTTGCTATAAATAGGGTGGTATGAATTTTACGTCATTAATGACGTGCATCGAAAGTTAAATTGCGAGGACTTTATACAGTATATATAAACTGTGTGCGTTTGTTCATCTTAGAGTATAATTTGTAAGTTACATAATAATATAAAACTGTAATATTTTTTTAATATTAGCTTATATATTGAGTTCAAAACTATATAGTAGTAACTTATTGCTGCACTACACTGATGAATATTTTTTTACTATATCAATAAATAAAAGTATTGAAATAATTTATTAAACAGTACAGACCTATTAAATTTACATAATTATAACGTACGGAGCTATTTGGATTCTCAACAGCAGATAATTATGCGCATACCTACGTTTCTATTGCATATCCTTCATTCAATAGTTTGAATTAAACTAGCAAATGCAGTTACTAATAAAGCTGCATATTGTACATTTAAGGTAGACAGTTGAATTTTCACAAATGTTTTACTTTTTGAAATACTCATTTCTACAGTATTCTAAACTACATAATGTATTATATACCATTACATACAATAAGAAGTAACAATTTCTTAGTGTTAGTATCATGACGTAGTTGTCATTTTAACAAATGGAATCTGGCAAAGGTTAAACTACATTATATTCTTTGCTTACAAACTTGTTTTAAATATTCTACACACTGCATAGCAGGTACTTTATTTTATGTAATTTTGATTTTTTTCTTTTTCAAAAATAAAGTATATTTTCGTTTATTATTAAGCATTTAAGTAGCGTTGCATTATAGATTACAATAATGTAATTTTTTTAAGTAATATTATTGTCACGATTTCCTTTAAGTTATAACAAAATAAAAATGAAAACAACTTTTGTTGTGTAAAAAGAGCTGCGGTATAATTAACCTTTGCAATCGTTTCAAAGAAGTCGTTAATGAATATAGAATTCATGTTTTAAACAATAGATCATTTCTTCTTTGTCCTTTGTTTAACAGTTTTTCTTTTACACTTTTTTCAGTAATTATTTTATTAAACGTAGTTAATTATAAAAAATAATTAACGACTAAAAATAGTTTTAATTGCGATGTCAATTATTTGATAAAATTTTTATATGTAATAATTGAAGTTGTATGCACAAAAATTGTTAAAATATGTTGATTGTATACATAAATCTGCAGTTTGTGTTTCTGTCTGTTTTTCTTTGTATTTTGTATTTTAACATGTACGTCAATAAAATCAAATTAAAATTTAAATAGTTTGAAAATAATGAGACTTACTTCTTTCTAGTTATAGTAACATTAGAAGAGGAACACTAACGTTTTTTAAAATAATATTATCTTATCTAGACAAAACTGGAATAACGATAAAAATATAACGATATAAATATAGCTGTAATTTGCAAGTTCAAAAAACACAAACAAAAACGGAATACAAAATGAAATAAACAAATGCTAAACAAAAATAGAATCTTTTAAGCATAAACGTTAAAGACATTGGTTACAACGTTATAAATTTTTGTGCAGAAAAGTTTTCCTACCAACAAGCATTAGAATAAGACTTACATCTTAAAAATAAAATACAAAAATCAAAATTTGATATAATATTTGATTTAAATTACTATGGATACCTTAAAGAAAATTGTATACAGAAGTTACAATTTATACAACAAAACAAAAAGTAATAATAAATAGTTGTACTAGTATCTTGCTCAAACCATCGAAAAAATTTTAGTACAGGTACTTATTTAGTCTTATAATCATTAACGTTTAAAATTACATTAATACGATTTAAAAAAATTATTATTTAAAGTTTTAATTACTAAGAAAGAACAATACCTCAACATACATATGTAAACTTTGAAATAGACACATTATATGTAATATAAATTTACAGACAATAATGTGGTAAACGCATAAATTGCAGTATTATAAACATTTAAAGAGTATCTACAATTTTACTACAATTATAATTGAAGTTGTTTCATTTGCAACTTTGTACAAAATTACAAAAATATAGTTAAGTATTAATAATTATATAATTAACTAATGTTTTTTTAATTGCATGACAAACCAAAATAAGTTGCTTGTAACAAAAGATTTAAAAGTAATTTCATTTTATAAAAATATTAAAAATGTTTAGTTCAAGTACAATAGTTTACAACTTATATGCTTTTGCAGTAATTTTAAGTTAACCCTGTTATGTTTAATCTTATTGTGTTATACAACTACAACTAGTAGTGATGTTAATAAAAATTTACGTAACAAGCGTCAAAAGTAAAACATGTTTGCATGTGAGTGAGTTGTTCTATGATCCTTTTGACAGTAACGAATATTATTTTTTGTGTTGTTTTTTTTAAAATTACATGTATTTAAACAAAAAAAATTTAAAAGTACCAGAAATATAATGTTGGTACTACATTATAATTTGACATTAATTTATTTTTAATTTTAAATGAATTTCAAAATCTTTTAAGTGATTTTTTTACTTTTTGCATATTTTTTTTAGTATAATAATTTACTTTAAACGTTTAGTGTACATTTCTACTTTTTATTTAGCCACTCTAGAGCTTTTTTGCTCATTACATAGTTATACCAGCAAACGAATATTGATGTTTGCGATGCTAGGCATCACAATTTTTTTTATTACCGTTAAAAATAGTTGAATAAATAAATTACTGCTAAAGTAAACCGATTTTTTACATGTAAAACAATAGGTTTACTTCATTTAAATCTGGCTCTTAAATTAAATAAAAACAAATTTATAAAAAAATTGATTTTGTTAACGTGAAAAAACCAATTTTCAAATTAAAGTAATAAAAAAAATAGAAAACTGATAGTACTTAAGGCGAAGATGAAAATTGCATATTATACTTTAATGGCAATAATTATGACCCAGATGAAAGTGATAGATCCAATAAATGTAATAATATTAATTTCATAGATCTTAATAATAACGGTAAACAATAAAAAAATAAAACTAAAGAAATAATAGCATAAACAAAAGCTAAAAAACAATCAATCTAAAAAACAGAAACCATAAGACAAACAGTGAGATGATAATTTATTCTTTGGAACAACATAACAAAATTTTGATTTTAAATAAATTAATAACGTGTACTTTGCGATGAACATTATTAAATTTAGTACGTTTTTTTGTTTTTTGTAATTCTGATAACTAAATTTATAATTTTAAATTTTACGCTAGATTCTTTATTTTTTTGTAATTACAATTTTTATATTTTTATCTAAAAACTAAAATTGTTTGATTCTGGTTTACAAAAACGAAATTTTGAAAACTACATATTATAAATTTATATTTTTTTGTTTTTATTTTATAATATTATGCATGCATCTAGTATGAAAATAAATATAAAATCACAATTTATTAAGAGCATCTAAGTTAATTAATTTTTTTACAAAATTTTAATTTATTTTTTACCAATAAAAACGTAAAAAAATATCTTACATTAATAATTAATACTATAACATTGTTATATTGCTAATAAAACATATGTTCGTAAAATTGTAATAGTACAATTACAACCAAAATACTATGAATCAAAATAATAGATTTTAGTGTAATTAATAACAATTAATACATTGAACTAAAATTAATTCAAGTCTTTGATGACTTTTAATTTGATTTTAGAGACAATATTAAATTACTCTATTTCTTATTTGTTAAATACAATCTACTTATATCTTTAGTAAAGGTTATATGTAATAGGTTGTATGAAATAAGTTTAGGTTCTGCCTATTTAAAACTAATGTCTTTAGTTTTTAAGATTGACAGAAGCCTTCTAACAGGTTTTTTTTATATTGATGCAATGCTATGTTAAGTATATAACGGTGTCGTTATATTAAAAAAAAATTTAGATATACAAATGGTCATTAATATTCGTTGATTTGCATGCGTAAGAATTTTGTTAGCGTCTAAAAAGACTTTAAAAATTTATTTAGTTGCAAGTTTTTATCTTAATACAGGAGCGCTGCAAATACCTTTATATTTAATTAAAATTGCAATGTTTAAACAGTATAATTTTGTTAATGTATTATTTATTTATGCATGCAAACATCTGTTACTCCGTTATAAATTAGAGTTATAAATTAGTGGTCTAAACAAAACTGATTTTAAAGATGATGCGTCAGGTCGTTAATTTTTATATTCTTTCCGATTAGATTACTTATATTTATGTTTTTAAAACTATGATTTACTTAAAGAGAAATGGCAATGTGTCATATGCAAATATACTTTTTGTTCAAAACGTCAATGACGTCGGTCGATCATTATTTCTTAAAAACGCTTTTTATAAAAAAACGATTAGCATTATTCTTAACTACAAATGGTCTTTGTAGTAGGTAGAACAAGCGCAACTTCTGAAAAAGGCAACTAGACACACCTACACAACCTATGTGTAAAAATCTATTTGTGATAAGTTAAAAAAAAACTTTAGAGCAAAAACCTTAAAGCGAAGGTTGTTAGGCGAATAACTCAATTATAGTATTTAAAAAATATATTTGCTATTTAATAAAATCTGTTTAAAAAAATTATTATTATGTTAATGTAATGCATTTTAAACAATTTTTTGATGATCATTTTGTAGTGTACACACGCTTTTTTCTTATTGTTTGAATAATTCAGTTATCTAACAAAATAAAATATTAGTACTTCTACTTAACAATTCAAATACTAATATTAGTATTTTATTTATGTAGTAACTTATGTAATATAAAATTTCTCTGCATTTGTATTTGTTGTTGTGTAATTTACGTTTATAATTCAAAGCTTAAATAATGTATGAGTTAAAGCGGAAATTTGTGGTAATACCTATCCACATTTAAAGAATACACAAAGGTTTAAGTTACTACTTAATATTTTGTGACGCTTTTTTTGTAATTAAGTCTAAAGACCAAAGTAGACATTTTTATTAAAAATTACATATTCGTTTAAATAGACTATTACATTAACTTATAACAAGTGATATAACATTAGTTTTTCGCTCATTAAAATATATGTTGTGCGTACTATGATTTTATTTCTAATATTATTGTTTAAAGATAGTAAACATATTTTTATATTTGTGTATAATATTGGCTGATATGCTTATACTAGTTGAGTAGTATTGTAAAATTGTATTGTGAAAGTTGGAATCCCATTTTTGTGTACATAAGTAAGTGTTCGTTTTAAGTTCTGAGCAGCTACTTTTAAAAATGTAGATATGTATACTCAGTGGCAGGATCAACTGTTTGAAAGTAAGTGTCCGTATGCAATGATGACATTTGAGTATATTTATTACTGAACTAAAATGCTTAGAGTTTGTAAAAAATTACTTACATTACATTATTAAGCAAAAAAAAGGAGTGTAAATGGTTTTTGTCAAGAATTTTTACATTATTCAAACATTAAAAAATTATAGTATGCATGTACGTGATGTAACAGAACAAAATGGTGGCTGCTAACACTTAATTGAATTTCATTTTTTTGTCTTCTATTCTTCATTTTTGTATCGTTAGAGGTTGTTTTAGAGTATTGACAAAGATAGTTTGATTTTTAAGAGAAACTTTATCAGAGCATCTCGCTATTGTTGAACTAATTAATTGCTAATACACAAGGAATAACAATTGATAAACACCAAAATATGTTCCAATTTAGAGATGCGACAAAAAAGTCAAACATTTACTATAGTTTTAATTAAAAACCTTTTAAAAATTGGCAAGTTATAGTATTGAGTGTCTTTGATACAGTCGTAGTTACTAGAAGTATCTTATAATGCAGATTTGACCAAATAGAAAATTAAAATAATATAGTATACGTGTTTTACATATTTTTTACAGTTAAAAAAAGATCTAATTTTTAGAAAGTCGGCAATGCTAATCTGTATAACGCCAGCGTACGCCGATAACGCCGACAACGTTCTGCCAGTTTGTGTAAGTTTAATTCACCTTGAAATAAATTAATTGTTAACTGAATATAAGCTGTTTTTAAGTCAAGGTGTTATAATTAATTTTGTAACCATAAGTACATTTTAAATATTAAATTATTTTTAAATTTTAGTTCGTAATACAAATAGTAGTATAATTATCTATTAATCTTAGCTTTAAACTTAATTAGTACACAGGATAGGACCGTAGTACATTAGTTTAAGATCATCAATTTAATATCAATGGTCTTTCATTAGATCAAATCACATGTTTGTGACCTAGAAAACATATGAAAGTTCCGATATTTTGATTAAATCAATTATTGTTTTAAAATACCTTTTTAGACACACTGAATAAAACTTGTACTGTACCGTTTCTATGCTACAAATTTAAATAAATTTTTGGTCATTGGCGTTTGTTAAGTTCTAATACTTCATATGTAAAATTACTTAGAAAAATACAAATCATTATGACTATTAAGTAACTATGTACTACCTTTTCATAAAACATATTTTATTTCATCCCAAAATTTTGTTTGGAGTTTACTATTGATTTTTGCTACATAAATTGACAGTTGTTTTCAAATATCTATATTTTATTTTACCAGTATTACAGGTATCACTTATGATGCGCGTGCTAGTGAATAAAGGCATACGTTTCAAAAACTTAAAACTTCACGTTGACTACCGATGAGTCACAAAACACCCCTCCTGATTACGACTATAAATAAAATTTTATTATATGCAACCTTAGTAACAATTCATTTTTATATTAAACAGATATAAACTTATATTATAGCTTTATAGTAATTTATGTAACAAAAGTAAAGCATAGCATAACAACAGTTAGTGCGGCGTGCGACCACAGACCGAGCGGTGCATTTAGGTGAGTTATGCTATGAAACTTTTGACGGCAGTAATATACATTATCCTGCCTTTTATGAAATTTTTGAGAATGTTTAAACAAATCAGTACTAACTCTTAAATATATACTACCGTTCTAAGAAAGACCACCGCATCTGTAGGTTATATAATAATGAATAAATCGAGTCCAAAATTTAGCCAAAGTTTAAAATGGAAAATAGGAAAATTAATTAATCATAAAAACACACGAAACTTTCTCATTTATCTTTATCTTCCTACTCAAGATTTTTCTAGAATTGAGGGCTATTTGAAGGAATTATAGTTTTAAGGTTTTTGAAAAGAGTTTCATTTTTACTTTTAGGCACTCCACGTGGAGATGTAAATACCTTGAGATTGGGAAGTCTTTTCTTTAAAATTTTATTTTGAAGAACATCCATTTCATGTATATTATCGGAGTTCTTTGTCAACTTGTAGTTTAAAGAGAAGAATCCCCTGTTGGCCACAATTTGTGTTATTTTTGCCAAGTAAGGACGAGGATCTATGTTTTTTATTTTTGTTTGTGACGAAAAATCTTGCCACTTAAAAAAATCTGTACATTGCATAGTCTTGACTTCCACTTTTTTTCAATTCGCATTTGTGACAACTAACTAACTAAATAATCAAAATCGTAAGTTTTCTTTTGCTTTTTTAATGACAGTTCCACCTGGTGGTGGAAACTGTCGGCAGACATGAAAGTATGTCCCGGTTCGAAATATTTGATACAAATATCTACAGCGGCTATAGCGTCGGAATTTACAATATACACTAGCAAAGATAACAAGGTCCAATTTTTGTTTCCTCTTGAGCAGTTATCAACCCAAAGGATAAAATGTTTAATATCCTTGTAATGTAAAAAGAACGCATTGAATGAGCTAATTATATCTTCTTTTCCTCGTCCAGCAATGGCGTCGTGCCATAAGCATGCAAAAGTCTTTTGATTTTTTGCTTTACTTACGGGTACAAAGCTTTCGTTAATTACAGAAATTCTTTGAGTAAATATCATTTTGTTGAACATGTCAAGCCTTGGCAGCATTATTACTTTCTATAAATCAACGGATACTTTAAGGGTCGTGGGTGAATCTTCTTCGGTTGTATCCAAACGGTACGAAACTTTTGAGTCATTATACCTTGTATAAACATTGGTTATGAGGGCAAGTCTCTAAACAATCTTTGTACATGCTTTTTATCGTCAAATCACTGGGGAGGTATCTACGTTCTAGTGCATGTTCACGTCTGTAATGTGATACACTTGGATTAAAGCTTTCAATATGGGTATCAATATCTAAAGTAGGTATTTTGCTTTTACATGCCGCTCTTCTTCTTCCATCTTTCTTAGGGTAAATAGGTGTAGATGATTGAAACACATTCTGTTTTACAAATGCGTGAATTGGCCAATGGTTTTTCTTGTAATATCCAAGAGTTGTCAAAAGGAAGTATTTACATACCAACATTTTTTCATCAGTCTCATTTGTAAAAAAGTATTTAAAAGTATTTTTTCTTTGCGAAAATTCAGTTTCGGTGGTTCTTCTCATAACGTCTGTTCGTGACAAGCAATTTAGGACAAATGCTTTTTTTTTCAATCCAGTTTAGTTGCCAAAGCATACTATTAATGGTTTTTCTTCTTTCTTCGCTTATTTTGTTTAGACATTTCAACCTACATTTTTGTATGCTGCAAGGTGGTTTTAAAAAATGCTTACTTTGTATTTTTTTTATTTTCTTTCCTTTTTTCCAATCTTTCTTAAATTTTTCGCCGTTTCCTTTTTTCACCTTTTTTTGTGTATCCTTTGCAACCTAGAAAAAAAAAGTTAGATTTTGATATCTCGTAGTTTTTTAATGACATACCTTCATGTTGTAATTCCAAAGCTTCTACCGCTTGATCCGGTTGAAGTTGTGGCTCTTCTTGTTCTTGAAGTTGTATGTATGTATGATGTCGTAGCTCTGGGTTTAGAATCATATTTTCTTGTACATTATTATTGTCTACGTTATCCGTGTCATCTGCTAAAATAAAATATATATTTTTTAAGCTTCGTTATTGTGAAAGCATACGAAAAAATATACCTTTAATATTTACTATCTCAACTTCGTTCATGTTAACACTTTCTAAGCTTGTGGAGTCATTATTTAAAATTGAATTCATTTTTGCAGCTTCCAGATCAATAAACATTAATTCAATGTTATTATTATTTTGATTTTCACTCGACGAAATAGAAAAACTCTGATCTAGCCTAATAAATTCCTTAGCATTAACCGTTCTCACTGGTTCTAGTTCATTTGTGGTATTTAAGGCAGTTGCTTGAAATAATAGCACGTCTTGAAGTATTTCAGCACATGCTTTTGTATTATCTTTTCAATGTCCTGCAACTCTATTCCATACTCTGTGAAAACTGGAAATTCTCTAACTTGATCATTACTTGAACTTCCATTTACATTTGAGTATTGAAAGGAGACTGAAGAACTGTTCTTTTTCTCACCCTCAGACCAGTCAAGATTTACTAACAAGGTAAGTTCATTTTCAGGTTGATTAGAATGAGTTCCTATTTGCCATGCTGACTAAAGGTTTACTTCTTATGGACATGTTCAAAAATATTCTCTAATAAGATAACTGAAAAAAAGATCAAATTTTGTTGTTTAAGTTATTTTCGTATCTCGCGTCGTTTTCCAAGAAAAAAATAAAAACTATTTAATTATTTTAATGTTTGGTTTCCTCCCAGGACGCCACTGAACTTAGTACTTTTAATCTAGTTAGGGCTAAACTAGTAAACCTCATTACTACAAACAGCTCTAACAAATTTTAAAACATAGGTCAAAGCATCTTTCAGATATTTAAAAAAAAACAGTTATTAAAAACTTTAACACTCTATATCTTGGAAACCATGCGTTTCCGGACTTATGTTTATCAAGTTTTTTTCATAAAGTCTGAGGAAGGGGGTGACCCTTCCGTATGTACGCGATATGTATAAAACATCTTGTACGTATTTTTTTGAAGATTTTACCTTGTTTTTTATCAATTTTGCGAGACACAAATTAACACAAAACAACTAACAACACACCGAATTTGTGAATAAACTAAATAGGTTATGGAAATACGCGTCAATTACGTAGCGAAAACAATACATTTGCGTTTACTTAGACAAAACACGTCATCTGCAGGCAACAACAAGTATATGCCGTGTTTTTCCTAAGTAGCGTTGTAGTTGCGGGGATCTTCTTTAGTTTAGCTAATCTTTTTGTAGATGCTAGTTTATAGATTCTTTGAAAAATATATATTTGAGGTTTTGAATAAGATGTTTTTCCTATGTAAATATGTAATATAAGCTGTCTAGAACTGATCTTAACTTAATTTTCACAATTTTGGCAGATGCGGTGGCGTTTCTTAGGACGGCAGTATAATACTCTAATATTTGAATTTATACAATTTTTAAAGCATTTTTGTTAATTAATTTTAACTAAATATTAGAACTTTTAAAACGATTTTCTACAAAATACACGTTTCTACTTAGATAATCATTGACTTTCAAAACATAGTTCTACTGAGATTTCGATTATCTACTTTGCCACTCTAGACTTTTTTTGTCGTTACAAAGTAGTAAAGGTGATATCAGACGGTTCAATTTTCGTTCATTTACGTCATTCATTCGGGACCTTTCACTCGAAATGAAATGTGTGAACCTAAAATGAAACTCGAGTGCCAAATGAATTCATTAGTGAACCGATCCAACGATGTTGGATATTGGCATTCAGCATCTTTCACTGCCATTCCGAATGAACGAGAAATGAACGGTCTGAACATTGAGAGAACGTTCATTCGGGTTCGGTCATTGTGTCTCGAGTGCTGCTGCTGGCGGACGTCACGTTGATATTTTAATACATTGCTTTTCTTGGAGAACTTTAAAAACTATCAGTGCCTGTGGAATCACAAAATGGATGAATACAAAGACCGAACAATACGAGCAAACTCTATAAAATCAGTAATTAGTGATTTAAACTTAGAGGTTACAGAAGAAGATATTAAACATAAAATAAAGACAATAAGGACGCGCTCTACCACAAAATTAACCAAAATAAAGCAGTCTACTAAAAGCGGTTGCTCTTCTGACGATATCTATGTACTGGTTTTAAGCAGTGTATGCGTCCCACGGCAGAGTACATCAACTCTCGTAAGTAGAATCATTAGGTGAAATGTAGCATGGGTGTAATATAATTGGTCATTATGAAGTTTGGTTCAATTCAGCTTAAGATGATTAGTCGTAGTTAAAATATAACAAGGTTAAACGTGTTTCGTAAGAGGTAGTGAACCCACTTAATATATATACTCAAATTAAAACAAAGCAGATGAAAAGTATTGGTTTATTCAGTATTATTACATCATAATCTTCTTATCATGTTCCATTGCCATGGTATAGTGCATGAAGTAACAAATTTTTTTGCATATACGTCACGCACGCGGCGGGCATTTTCACTGTGATTTCTTGCATTGGTTGGTGGTAAATCGCGTAATGCTAAAGATGGTACTTCTCGCCACTCTCCAGGTACAATGGATCCTGTGGCCCAATCCTCAGTTTCCAGTGTTCGTTGTTGTACATAATCCACTGTAGTTTCTCTGAGCCAATTATGTAGTGCACATGTCGTTTTAACAAATTGTTCGACTTTTTGCTCTGACAATGGAATCGCCTTTTTATAAATTCGGAATTTTGATACCAATATTCCGAAAGTGTTTTTGATCACGCATCGAGCTCTTGAAAGCCGCTAGTTAAATATTTTTTGTTTATCGCAAAACTCCCCTCTAGTATTATATGGTTTCAAAACATCTGTTCGCAATGGAAAAGCATCATCTGCCACTATTACACTTTCCTTTGGGAAATTTAGAAGATTCGATGACAAAGCTTCATTCAGTGTTGATTTATTCAAGACGGATGCATCGTTTGCCCTTCCGTTTGACCCAACATCTATATAAATAAAATTATATTTCGCATCTACTACTGCAAATAAATGAATACTAAATTTTTTTTTGTAGTCGAAGTAATCAGAGCCTGAATTTCCTGGGCATCTTATATTAATCAATTTTCCATCCATTTCACCACAACAGTTTGGAAAGTTCCATAATTTATAGTAATCTTTCATTATGTTATTCCATTCATGTTGACTTGAAGGAATCTGTTATAATAACAGTGTTAACATTTTAATTGCAGGATGAACTACTGACTCAAAATGAAGACTCTCTTGAATCTGAGCAAACCCAAGCTGGTAGTGAGGAACAGAATAAGTCAAATTCTGAGATCAGTAGTCCAAAGTCCAAACTGAAGATGAGTTTGATTTGTTTTGCAAAAATTCAGGAAAAACTTCAATCTGTGATGACTTAGGAACGATAAGCACATATGTCAGAATCATTTCCTAAACTAATTTACACGGATTCCAGCACTTCATCCCCATTTACCATCAACCAGTCGCCTATATATCAAAATACGACACCGGAGTATAATAACTACCTTGTCACCCAACAACCCACCCAAGAGCAAGGAAACATACTCTCACAAGCTCTGCAAAGTATTATGTGAATGTTAATTGTCTATGTATTTAAATTAAAATATTTCAAGAAAATAATTTAATTTTTTATTCAATCAAAAATATTACTGACCTTAATAACTTTTCCAAGGGCCGTCCAAATAGCTTCACAGACTTCTTGAAAAAAGTAGGATATTGTATTTTGAGGTACTCTGTATAAAAACTCTAAACTTCCAAAACTATCGCCTGTAGCCAGATATCTCAGTACAATTTAAAGTTTTATTCGGTTTGGTATTCTATCTCTCATTATAGTATCTTCTTTCGTAATTAACGGAGCAACAAGAAGTAAAAGTTCTTCAAATTTTCTATCATCCATTCGAAGATGATTACAATATGCATCAGGATCTTCAATGGCTAGTTCCCTCAACAATGTATTTGAAGCTCCAAATAAATTTCTTCTTTCAATCTACGGTCGCACCCACCACCGTCGACGTTTTCTTTGCTTCTTTTTTATCAAGTCTTTGATAAGTGATCACACATTACACTAATCCCACGGCGCACGACTTCATTGGATGACATATTAACAGAAATGAGGTGTGAATGTTCTTTTCTAGATCATTCCGTCAAAGCCGTGTGAACATAGAATGAAAGAAAAATGAAGCATTCACTCGAGTGAACCGTCTGATATCACCTTAATGTAAAAAAAGTAACCATTTGTTACTCGGAACTCGACGAAATCCGAAGTAACGAATATTAACATAAAAAAAGTTATTTTTTATGAATAGTTACAACTATCTTTAGTTACAATAATTACTCGATACAAAAATATAAAATTCTCAATTCACTAATAAATACTTTTTATAGATAACATCTTTTTATTTTGGTAGTACTTACATTATTATAAATATTGATCCAATGTTGTATGTCAATATACATACTCATTATCAAACCAATGACTAAGTTTTAGCTAATAATGGCCCAATATTTTATTGCAATTTGGGTACTTGTGTTTAGTTTCCAGTGAAACGTTTACCTGATGCTCATCAAAAAATGATACGAATTTTGAAAATGTTTCAAACGAACCGACACGTTTTCCACAAAATGAGTTAGATGATCTTGTGATAGAAAAGAACAAACTTTAGAATTGTTGGCATCAAAACTAAAAGAAAAATAAAAATATTATATTCTCCAAGTACTAAACCTACTTTTGGCCGTGCAAAAGAAAAAAATTATAGAATAAGACATTATTGTTTTTTGTTTAGATATTAAAAACATGTTGATAACAATGGGTTTGAAACAATATGGACCAAGTGATTCGCGTTTGCTTATTGACAGTTCAAAACGTAGTCTAGAATGCATTATCTTACATATCAGAAATAAATATACTGAGGTACCAATTGCTCACAGCATAAAGTTAAAAAAGAAATTGTAATATCTCGTTAGTTTTAAATGCTTTTTTTACTTTTGTCATAAAATTTCGGCAGTTTACTATGGAAAAGTTTAAAGCCGGTATATTTAACGGTTTCCAAATCAGACAACTTACAAAAGACACAAAATTTAGAAATTCTATGAGTGAGTTTAAATTAAGGATTTGAACAGTTTTCGTCTCTGTGATGAAAAACTTTCTTGGAAATAGAAAATCAGAAAATTATATTAAACTTTTAGATAATATCCTTTTACAATTAAAAAAATTGGGGTGCAATATGAACATAAAACTCCACTTTTTCCATAGTAACGTGGACAGGTTTCCGGAAAATCTAGGATATATGAGCGAAGAACAGGGTAAGCGTATGCACAAGATTTACGCGTAATGGAAAGACGTTATTAAGATTTTTAGGATACAAATATGATGTTTGACTATTACTGATCCGTGATACGCCATTTTTCAAAATTTACACATAACAGAAACGCTTTAAAGCACAGTTTTTTAGAACTTAATATAATACTACATTTTTTCTTAGTAAATACATGTGGCTTGCTTGTTTTGAACGTAGATCATTAAAACTCAAAAACCAGAACTGATCAAAAAATGTATTTATATATTAAAACTCAGCATACCAAAGGTAGTAAACAACAGCAATTTTTTCCGCCAACAGATGTGCTGTAAACTTGTGTAATCAACGGTAATATGTACTCCATAGATACTTGTAACAAAACGCATTTAAAAGCAACGAATCAATATTTCACACCTTATGAAATTCCCGTTACTTAACGAATACATACGATAGATGTCTACCGACAACGTACCTATATCTATTTCAAAAACTAGTAACGACCTGTTCAGGCCGAATACTCGTAACGAGTACAAAATAACGAGTACTGTACCTAAAAGTAACGAATAGTTGCAAGTACTAGAAAGTAACTAAAACTTACATCACTATTACGTGACTACACTAACAAATGAATATTGATGTTTTTAATAAAAACAGCACAAAAATTTATATTTTTATATTATTTCATCGTTTTATTTTTCAATTTTCTTTATCTTTAACTTTTGGTTCTTTTAAAAGTTGAATTGGATCAACTCAAACAATCAAATCAAATAAATACATGTCATAGAATTAGAAATAGCCAGCAACTGACGAAACCCATCAGTCATAATTGTTTTCATAGAGTATTTGCGGGTGTGATCTTTACGGTATACACAAAATGGCATGCCAAAACAAACAATTTTAGAAAAATAGAATTGAATTGCATCAACTCAATCAATCAAATCAAATAAATACATAAAACAGAGTTTTAGAATAATTAAATCACCAGTGACGTTAGAAAATCAGAAATAAACAGCAACTAAAAAAACTTTTCAGTCATAATTGTTTTTATAGAGTATTTGCGGCTATGATCTTTACGGTATAAAATCTTAAGCTTTCGCGGTTGTTATGTTTATGATTATAAGCGACTTTCGGCTTAGACCGTGTTGCAGTCAAACACCCAGACTTACGCTTAGTCCTAGTCTCTCCTTGAGAGCCAAAACAAGAAATATGTAGAACTTGGCTTTTGCCGTATTGTCGTTCGTGAACCGAAACAAACTGACGTTTCGCAAGATGTTTACCACTCTGAAGATGCAAGTTGGCAAAGGCCAAGTTCTACTTCTTGTTTTGGCTCTCAAGAAGAGACTAGGAGCAAACCTAAGTCTGGGTGTTTAACTACGACGCGGTCTAAGCCGAAATTTGCTTATAATCATAAATCTGTACGGTATACAAAAGATAACATGCTATTGAATTATAATTATTTCACTACACTAATGCAGGTTGATTAAAGAAAGAACGGAAGTTAGAATTTCTTTTAATTTTCTTTAATACAACATAAAAATACTCTTGCAAAAAAAGATTTAAGTTTTGAGTTTTCCAGGTTTAACTTATATTTAAAACATTCTGTACGTTTTATCTAATATATTTTTAAAACAGAGTTTAAACTCAGCTTTTCCTTGACCCAATGTATAGGTCTTCTCAGCGAAATACAGATTATAATACATCATAATAAAAAGATACTTCTAAAAGTGATTTTGTAGAACACCATAAATCTTAGACTAAACTTTTAATAAAAATGTTTTAGAATTGAACGTAAAATTCAAACGAATATTAAACAATTAAAAATACCAAACTTGTTAAGTGTGAACAGTTAGTAACTGTATGTTACTTTTAATTTACCTATAAAAAACAAACCTACTTTATTCATTTATTGACTCACCCGGTACATAAAGTACTTTGTATAAGTAAATACAGTTAATATTGATCTTAGATACAGAATTGGTCTGTAGTATGTGATATAAAAAATCGCTTTATGTAATTAAACAAATAGTTATTTTAGAATAACATACTGATCTAATGAAAATTACTGTATTACAAGAACTAAAACGGAAAACTTAATAAATACAAACCAGTGAGTGAGTTATTTGATAAATTATAGTAGTTTAGATAATTATTGTCTTTTAAAAAAGACGCTCACAAGTAAATATACCTTAGAAGTATTTTTTCTCATAGTTAATGTCACATTTTTATTAGACGAAAACATGACTTTTAAAAATAAAGTGTAATTTAGTTATTACTTTTGGCATGTTGCGAATCATAGTTAAAATTTGTTGTGACACGCTTGACGAAACAGATCATGTATAGATTTTTATTTGCGTAATGACGTTGTGGCTATTTAGATACGTACAGTTTTATTTTAATTTATTTCAAGTACTTATAAAATTGCTAATGAAGTACCTGGCTTTGTTAACTATATGTAAATGCAGAATTATACATATTTACTTATAAGGCGTTTCTATTTCTCTAAGAACAGATCTGCGTCATCAAGATAAGTCACTTACGTTTTGCTCGCATGTGGTCAGCGCGTTTATTATTTGAGTTTTAAACGTGCCGTCTTATATGGCGGTAGTAACTTCTTGAACATTGTTGTGGTATTTGCACTTGACGTGTTCTATTATTTTTAAAATGCTGTTTGATATAACGAATAAGTGAACGTACTATGCACATATTTGTTTAAATGTATTCAAAGAATACGCTGTCCACGATAGCATCTAATTAATAAAAACGTTTTACAATTATTGTTTTTATTATTTCGTCGTAAGCATATTATTTTCTGATCAATTAAATCAAAATTTAATTACATTGGTATATGTAATAATTTCAATTAAATCATAAAGTGTATTTGAAACACGTAATAAAAAGAGTAATGAATTTTGGATTAAGAAAGTTTTGCAGCAAAGGTTGGAAGAAAGTGTTATATGACATCTTGTTAGTCTTTATAAAGAAGTATAATGAAAACTAATTGACAGTAATTGCATAGATTTTTTTAATTTAATTAAATCTTTATTACTAAACTAAAAAAAAAGTACTTTACTAGGACGAAGAGTTTAACTATATACAATTAATTAATTATTTTAGCTTATCCCTACGTTTGATAAATTTGCACAGTTTGTTTGTAAAAACCCAAAATCTATTGGTTACGAAAATCAGCATTTAAATGACAGACACCTGCTTTTTTCAATTAAGCTAAGTGCTAAATCGATAACAATTCTGCTTTAGATTTTCCGACTACACGTTATAAACTGTATACAAATACAATACTACTTTTTTGAAATATACTATTTAAGTTTTTTTATTTTTATTCTAAACAACTTTTAGTATACTCACTTGGTTTAATGATTATAAATTTTTGTTATGACTGAGTTATAAAAGTATCACTAACATATATGTATGTACTTTTTTGTAAGAACTCAAAGTTTCTATAAATTCTTATTTGAACAATTAAAAGACAGTACGTACGATGGATTTCTATATAAGAAGCAAATAAATATTTTTTTGGAGAAAAAAAAGTTCATTTAGAGATTGACAAACTTGGAATTTATTACTGGATTAGTGCAACGCTTATATTCGGTTAATATACTAGATTTATCATCTTTGAAGTCTCCTGGTTACGTCACTGCGTAACCTAATGCTATTTCTACTTTTATTTTATTCATTGAGAATATTAGACAATTATCTATTCTACTCTACCTGCATTAGTCATTAACTTACCGTGGAGTTTTTTGTGTATGTACTAGATTAATGCAAATTCATTTTTTGTTTTATAAAAATATTTTTATATTGTTATGCTTACCAGTTTTGTAAACAGCATTAAAGTAAAATAGCAATAGCATTATCATTATTACTATTTCTTATATATGAACTACATATTTTTTATAAAATATAATTCAAAAATTAAATACAATTAAACTAGTAATTTATAACATGTCTACTAAATAAATTGTGTTAGTTTATTTTATGCAATTTTAATAATAATTTCTGTAAAGCGTTTGTACAATGTATACGTATTTTACTTACAACACAAATGAATTGAAGCGAGGTAATATCTACAATTTTAATTAAAATTTAGAAAAAGTTGTTTGGTCTTTTACAATAAATTTTAATGCGGAAACAAATAACAGCATTTTAATTTCAGATCTAATTGACAAACAAAATTTTGCATTTTAATAGCATATTTGAAGACTTTTTTTTAAATTGATACACGTTTAATTCTATCTACTAAAATTATTTTTATGTACATTGAATGTTAATTTAATCATATTTTTAATCGTTAAATTTATTAAATAAGAGCTTAATTACATAATTATTTACGAGTTTTGTATAGAATTCATCTTAGAAAAGTAATAGTAAAAGTTGTTACAACGGAAATAAAAATGCAAACAGTAGTTATAACATCTTTTCAAAATTTACAAATATTTTAGTATTATTTATAGATGATAACGTCACTATAATAAAAAGTTGTAAATATTTATACATTAAATAATTATAATTAGATATATTAAATAAGACACACTGTTAACTATCCCGTAAGTAAAAATAGAAAGAGAAATCTTGTAAAAATATTTTAAACTTTCTCTAACTATTTTTAATTATATTATTATTTTTTCATTATTTAAATATTACAATGCTTATAATAATTATACAAATTTAAAGTTGGTCTATAATTATTTAACAAATAAAAATAATTTATGTTGTATTTACTACTTTATTACTATAATTTTAAAAAGCTTACTTAAAATTTTAAAAAACTCGTTTTCAATTAAATTATTAATTGTTATCTTTTTATTTGTTTATGAAGTGTTATAAATAGAAAAACCAGTTTATAAAATATTTTAAATTTAAAAGTGATGTTTTACAATTTTGCTTATAAGCAACAACCACTATAAATTTCTAACGATGGCTTGTCAACTTAAAACCTCTGGCATTGGAAGAATATAAAAGATATGTTTGCCATGAATTATTAATAGCGAATAAACGGTTTATTTATAACGTGCAACATTTAACCATTAATAACTTACGCTCTGTTAAAGAATTTAAGCAATGGATTTAATACAAATAAAAATTAACCTTATAACTAACAAAATATTTAATTAATCATATATTAATGTTTAAGCAAAACATTGAATTCTAGAAATTCTGCTATTAATTTGCGCGGTTTGAACGGTATACATTTTACGCAATCTACAATTTTATTGTACTTATTTACAGTTCTTTATTAATACATTTTTATTCTCCAGTCGGGTGCTTGTTTACTTGAGTTTCTTACAGTACACTGATTACCAGCAGAAACCGTCTAATTATTCAGCAATATTAGATTTTAACAGAAGAGTGAACGTTTAACATCCCATATGTCATGTTTTTTATACCGCGATTTTTATCAATTGTACATGCAGTTTACCGTTATTAATTCTCTTTGATACAAAAAACACGTTCAGCAACTTAATTTTTAAAGTAAATTAGCATCTTTTGATTTAAGCTAAATTCGGTCTACGATTATGTAATAATTCCTAATGATGCAAAAATAACCAAATATAGACAGAGAGTTACTTTACACTTTACGGTAGCGTAGACATTGCGTGCTTAGGCGCAAACCTTGAATTGCATACAAATTAAATGTTTTACTCATATGGTGTGTTTCCTGCCATTGTAATTCAAATAAAAAAGAATTACAACGCGTAAGTTATTCTTGTCTGTTTTCCCTACGCTAACGTTAAGATTGACAGAAAATGAAATTCAGTCAGTACTTGTTAGTTTCAAAAACAAGTGAAACATTGTCTTAAAAAACTACCTTGTTATTAGTACCGGTGTATTATTATTTCGTTGCTTGCACAAAGAGCATTGGACTGTAATAAACCGTTTTTTCTTTTCACAAACAATTTTGCGACAATAATTTTTTTTTACCAAATTACAAGACTAGTAATTTTTCATATAGGTAACCTAACCTTAAAAAATATACATTTTTTTTGTAAGTACTTAACGTTATTTAAATGACTTTTTAGTACAAAATATTTAAAAATAAAATGACTTTAAAATGCTTGTTAGTCGACCTTAATTGCACCAACGCAGAAAGACTAAGCGATCTTCTAAAAAAGGAAGTACATCCTATTGCACACGTAATGTAGTTAACCATATCGCCCACATCTTGATTGTGTGCCAACTTCTAAAACATTGTAACTTTAATCACTTTAATTGTATTATAGCTACTACATTTTTTATTATAGTTAAATATAATCAATATCAAATAGTAACATAATTTAAAAGTCTCATTGACAATTTTACTTTTATAGTTCTTAATAACTGCATGCAAAAGGTGAACTAATAGAAATTGCCATCATTCGTAAAATTACTTTCACTATTGTCATTCACCACGCAATTATTAGTAGACGTAAGTTTTATTCAATAACGATTAAATGTTTTCTTAGAATTGAAGATTTTTTTATTGTCTAGTATACTTATGCAAACGATTTAGTTTTAAAATAGTAGTTTACGTAACAAGAGTCGAAAGTAAGAAGTGAGTGAGTTATGCTATGATTCTTTCGACGAGAGTAATGTACATTATTTTTTGTGTTGGCTTTTATAAAATTACATTCTTTTTTTGAAAAAATAAAAAAAAATTAACAAAAATATAATGTTGGTACTACATTTATTACTAAATCTGTCAAATTTGACATTAACTTTAACATCGTTTTTGTTCAATTTTAACTGAATTTCAAGATTTTTAAAATGATTTTTCCACCTGTCGCATACTCGTTTTAATATATTAATTGACTTTGAACACTTACTTTTATGTGGATTTTTAGTTTTTATTTTGCCACCCTAGAGCTTTTTTGTTCATTACGTAACTACACTAATGAACGAATATTGACGTTTCCGGCGTTGGCTGCTCAAAAATATATGTATGTAATTTAGAAATATGGTTGTGTTCGTAAAAAAATTATACAATTAAGAAAATAAATTATTAATATTAATTTACAGTCCAACTCCTATTCAGTGAACTCCTATAGAATAATTTTTTTCTATTTAGTGATAATTTCATTAGGAACACAGGACTTTGATCTTTGGGCTAAAGTGTCTGTAAAAACACCTCTCAAGTATGATTATGATGTTTTTCAAAAAAAAATTTACCAAATTACTTACGGTTCTTCTTAGAAGTATTTGTCTTCACTCTTACCAAAGCAGAGTATAAGAACTTACTTATATAATACAGGCAAACTTTCAATAATGATTATAAGAATTCCCTCGATTTATGTAAATTTATAAACATATTATGAACACAAATTAATTTGTAAATGTACCGTATAGCAAACACTAACTTGATAGCTATTTTAATGTGTGATATGTAATAAGCATAATGTAGGTATTGTTTATTAATAAAAGTTTCTTTGATAGTTTACATTAATTAATTTTTATTCTGTACCTTCAAATTTGTATTTTATTTTTGAACAATATTTTTTTCTGATGTTTTTGTTAGGATTCTTAAAGACCACTATTTAAAAGTGTGACTGCGTAAGAAATGAAAGAAATTGTATTGAAAGTCGTATGGCAAGTATATAGTATAACTGTCGAAAATGTAATTTACTAAAAAAAAGAAGTCGGTTTAGGCATAAAGGCGGGCCTAACCTTGTATTATGTCTACCTGCTAATGCCCAGATATGACTAAAGCGTTTAAATATTTAAATTTACTAGTAACGCCGCTCTAGCAGAAATTAGTTGTTCCTACAACGTAATGAACAGTCTTAAGTGTCGTACTATACTATAATATTTTAAATTAACATTAGATTTCATATAAACTAATAAAAATATAAAAATAAAATGTAAACATAAATTAGTGAGGGCAACAACTATTACATATTATTGTAGTTTTTTCTGGTAATGTTGTTTACATACAAAGAGTTTGCACTTTTCACATGTTTCTGAACATTTTTTGTCTTTTGCTCTTGGACATATCTTACAACGACCTCTTTTTGTGTTGTTCTGTGTCTGCCAAACAATATTTTTTTTACGTCGCAAAACAAATAACAATTGAAAAATTTGTTATATATTATTAAACATTGTTGAAAAAAACTCAGCTAAAAAAATATTGGAACAGTTGTAAAAAAAACTTAAGAAAAGACAAGAAAAACAACACGTCTGGGGTCCAAAAAGACCCCAATAATAATCGGAAGGTTAATGGGTTCTTGTGTAAAGGATAACTGGAAATAAGCAATTTAAATTTTAATGTCAATTTCTACACCATTACGTTTATGGCAGAAATTCGAAATTCAATTTTTGAGTATTTCTATTATATATAAATATTTTTGAAATTTTGATCATTTCACTTGCCCTATAGATCAAAATTGCTTCTTATCGATAATTAACATCAATTACATCACAATACATCGAATGAATGCCATTTTAAACGGATTTTTTACCAAAAGTTACAACAATTTTGATGCCTCTTAGCGGCCATAAAAAAATTAGTCGCAACTTCTCACTTCGCTAAAATGTGTCTTATGGCAATATCTTTCGATCCTATAAGTACCATGTCTAATTTCGATGCGACACGTGGTCATCCAGGCCGTCAAAGTTCGAATTTCTGC